>CM046815.1:20312558-21780578 GCA_025617385.1 Murraya koenigii
TCTTAATGAGCTTCTTTTGCTCGATGCGCAATTGGCCTCGCTAGGCACCTTCACTCTAAGGCCTAGGCTTTGGGACTTCGGCCTTAGCGTTGTCTTCGTGAGCTTCTTACGCTCGGCACTGCGATTGACCTCGCTAGGCACTTCCGCTCTAAGGCTTAGGCTTTGGGACTTCGGCCTTAGCGTTGTCTTCGTGAGCTTCTTACGCTCGGCATGCAATTGGCCTCGCTGAAGCGCGAATCCGCCTGAGACTTAGGCTTTGGGACTTCGGCCTTAGCGTTGTCTTCGTGAAGCTTCTTACGTTCGGCTGCGATTGGCCTCGCTAGGCACGAATCCAGCTTAAGAGTTAGGCTTTGGGACTTCGGCCTTAGCGTTGTCTTCGTGAGTGCTCAGCTTGACTTGAATTAATATTACAAATGTTTTCTTACTCTTACATACATTTGAGTTTTACACATCCCATTTTGGGAAGGAATCTTACATTAACACTTACATCACTAGGAAACTTCTTGGAAGTATCTCATCGAGAGTTGTGTGTTCCATGGCCTCTTTACATCTCGTCCATCCGGATGGGTTAGCCGGTATGCTCTCGAGTGCAGCTAGTTGAGTGACTCGATAAGGACGCTTCCCGATTCAGCCTAACACACTTGCCTCGGATCGCTCGTGTTACGGTTGACTCTTACGAGTACCCGATCACCCACTTGGAGCCGGTGAATGTGCACATTTCAGTTGTAATAACGAGCCACTTTCTGTTTGTATTCTGCGATCTTAGCAGCGACTCTTTCTCTCTTCTCTTCCAGCTAGTCCAGACCTGCACACATCTGCTCGCTGTTTTTCTCGTCATTGAAGTGTTCCGTTCGGTGCGTCCCCATTCCTATTTCAGCAGGAACAACTGCTTCGTGCCCAAACGCCAAGGAGAATGGGGTTTCTCCTGTGGCCGTTTTGTGTGTGGTTCTATAAGCCCACAAGACACCAGGCAGCTCGTCCACTCAGGCTCCTTTTTGCTCGCCTAGTCTGGTCTTCAGGAGACGTTTTATGGTCTTGTTCGCGACTTCCACTTGTCCATTGGCTTGTGGGTGTGAGGGAGAGCAAAATTTCAGCTCTATCCCCAGATTTCGGCAGAAGTCTCTGAACTTACCATTGTCAAACTGTCTCCCATTGTCTGTGACCAATGCATGAGGAATCCCATACCTGTAAATCACATTTTTCCAGATGAAGTCAGTGGTTTTACCTTCCGTGATACTGCTCAAGGCTCCTACTTCGACCCATTTGGTGAAATAATCGATTGCGACTATGGCGTGAGTGGCAGATGCTCTCCCCTTCGGTAGTAGCCCGATCAAGTCAATTCCCCATTGAGCAAACGGCCATGGTGAGTTCATCACCGTAGGGTTCTCCGGAGGCTGAGTTAGGTGGTTGGCAAAACTCTGGCAACTCTTGCAACTTCTGGTCTTCTCCTGAGCATCTTAATGCATGCGGGGCCAAAAGTATCCTTGCCTTAAGGCCTTGAAAGCCAAGGACCTTGCGCCAGAATGATTCCCACATATTCCTTCGTGTATCTCTCGGAGGACATAATCAGCCTCCTCCTGATCTAAGCACAGCAGCAAGGGGAGGGTGTACCCCCGTCTATATAAGACCCCGTCGATGAGAGTGTACCTGGCGGCTTTACACTTTAATTTCCTTACTTGCTTCTTATCAGCCGGCATTGTCCCTTCCTTGAGGTAAGAAACGATTGGCTCCATCCAAGTGTTGCTCGTCGATAAGCTCATCACCTCGTCCCCCTACTCGATGCTCGAGCAGGTCTTGATTTCCAAACGGATAGACTTCGGTATTTTGGGGTCGGATGCGGCTGCCATGCGAGCTATCATATCAGCTCAAAAATTCTTTCCCCTTGCGATTTGTTCCACCTCGACTGCTCGAAAATTTTCCATTAGCTGCTTCACCTTCCGTAGGTAAGCTTCCATCTTCTCCCCCTTCGCCTGGAAACTTTCGTCGAGGTGGTTTGTCACCAGCTGTGAGTCTGTTTGAAGCTTTATCTCTTCTGCTTTTACTATCGAGGCAAGCTTCAATCCCGCTATTACGGCTTCGTACTCGGCCTGATTGTTGGTAACTCGAATTCCAATTTCACGACAGTATTGCATCTCGCCCGCCGGGACTAAGGAGCACAACTCCTGCCCCTGCTCCCTGATTTCCACAAGATCCATCTACTGTGACTATCTATGTGTTGGTCGAGGCCTGGGAAATTGGTGAGGGCTCGCTCTCCTTCTCCTCATCCCTTGCAGTGCACTCGACCACGAAGTCAGCTAAGGATTGTGCTTTTATGGCTGCTCGAGGTTGGTAGTTAATGTCGAATTCACTGAGCTCCACCGACCATTTCACCAACCTTTTAGAGGTCTCCGGCTTGTGTAGAGTTTGCCTGAGTGGCTGGTTTGTTAGAACCACTATCGAATACGCCTGAAAATAAGGCCTCAGCTTTCGGGCTGCTGTTACCAGGGCCAGTGCCCATTTCTCCATCAGTGGATATCGAGTCTCGGCTTCAACAAAGCTCTGCTCGTGTAATAAGCAGTCTTGCACCCGACTCCTCCCTTACCGAGCCGAACTCGTTGCCCATTGAGACACGATTAAGTACTGAAATAATATCTCCCCGCTCGAGGTGTGAGACGATGTGAGACTTTCACTAAGTATTCTTTCAACTGTTGGAACGCTGCTTCGCATTCTGGAGTCCACTTTGTGTTCTTGCCTTTCTTCATTTCTTGGAAGAAGACTCGGCATTTATCCGTGGCTTGAGATACGAACCTGTTGAGGGATGCCAGTTTGTCGGTAAGACTTTGTATCTCTTTGAGGCTACGGGGGGACCTCATTTCCACCACTACCCTTATCTTCTCCGGATTGGCCTCGATCCCTCTGTGACTGACCATGAAGCCTAAGAATTTTCCCGAACCAACCCCAAAGGCACATTTCTCTAGGTTTAGCTTCATCCGGTACTTTCTTAATAGTGCAAAGGTCTCCTCTAAATGCCTTACATGCTCTTCCGCGTCTTTCGACTTGGTGATCATGTCGTCCACATACACCTCCATCGTTCGACCAATTAACGGCTTGAAGACCTTGTTCACCAGCCTCTGGTATGTTGCCCCTGCATTCTTCAGACCGAAGGGCATGACCTTGTAGCAGTACAGTCCCTGATTGGTGATGAAGGCTGTGCATTCCTAGACTGATCGGTGCATAGGAATCTAGTTATATCCTGAGAATGCATCCATAAAACTAAGCAGCCCGTGCCCCGTCGTAGAGTCCACCAGTTGGTCTATCTTTGGCAATGGGAAGCTATCTTTAGGGCAAGCTTTGTTCACGCACATTCTCCATTTCCCACTTGCTTTCTTTACCAGCACCACATTCGAAATCCATTCGGGGTAGGAGACCTCCCTTATGAATCCCGCTTTCGGAAGCTTCACCACCTCGCAGTTTATGGCCTCATATCTCTCTTAGTTGACGCATCTCCTTTTCTGCCTCACTGGCTTAGCATCTCTCCATATTGCCAGCCTGTGACACGCCACTTCTGGGTCAATCCCAGGCATATCCTCATGCGTCCATGCGAACACATCCGCATGTGCTCGCAGACACTCTACCAGCTTTTCTTTCAACAGCTCGCTAATGCTCGAGCAGATCCAGATTTTCTTCTCGGGGTCGTCTGCTCTCACTTCAACCTCCTCCAGCTCCTCAGCCGGCTCTTGCCTTCCATTCCTTGACTCTCCCCTTGAGTCCAGCGAGGTTATCTGCATGGTTTCTTTGGCTGCCACAGCGTAGCAACTCCTTGCCACCCTCTGGCTGCCTTTTACGATCCCTACAGCCCCATTCACTCGATACTTTAGGGCCAAGTAGTGGGTGGATAGCACGCACTGGCTAATCCTCATGAACGGCCTCCCCAGTATCGCCTGGCATGGGCTGGCTTCATCTACCATTACAAAGTCCAACATCATGTTCTTTTTGAAAGGCCTCGAGCCCATGGTTACTGCCAGCTTGATGATTCCCAGAGATATCAGCTTCCCTCCCCTGAATCCTTTCAAGGAAGAGCTCGTCTGCTCGAGGCTTGCACTTGTTATTCCCAAATCCTCGAGTGTGGATTTGAAGAGAATATCCACCGAGCTTCCCGAGTCTACCAATATTCGGTCAACTTCCTTGTTAGCTATGTTCGCTTTCACAACCAGGGCATCCTCGTGGGGGTACAGCACCCCCTTTCAATGAAGTCTTCTCTCCAATGGCGAGACATGCTTCTATCAGAATAATTTTAGCACTTGTTGCAGTTCAAGATATGTATCTTGAGCAAATAGATGTCAAAACAACATTTCAGCATGGTGAATTACAAGAAAAAGTTGTAATGGAGCAGCCTGAGGGATATACAGTATCTAGAAAAGAAGATCATGTTTATTTGCTTAAGAAGTCTTTGTATAGTTTAAAAACAGTCACCTAGGCAATGATGCCTAAGGTTTGGCAATTTCATGATTAAGCTTAGGTATAAAAGATGCAATTCTAATTGTTGTGTGTTCTTCAATGACATAGGTAATTGAATGATGATTTACCTCTTGCTGTATATAGATAAAATGCTTATAGCATGCCATGACAGAGCTGAAATTGATCATTTGAAAGGTCTTCTGAGCAATGAGTTTGAAATGAAAGATCTTGGAGGTGAAGAAAGATTTTCAGCATGGAGAGTCAGAAACAGAAAGAGAAAGCTTATGTTTCTGACTCAGAAGAGCTATATCAGGAAGGTGTTACTCAGATTTGGTATGGATGAATCCAAACCTATTCAGACACCTTTGGCAAATCATTTCAAGTTGTCTGCTGCACAGTGTCTACAAACCAATACAAAAGAACAGAAGATGGCTAACATTCTATACTTAAATACTGTTGAGGGTCTCATGTATGCCATGGTACTTACCAGACTAGACATCTCACATGTTGTGAGTGTGGTAAGTAGATTTATTGTTAATACAGACTATGAGCATTAGAGGGCAGTTTAATGGATAATGAAGTATCTAAAGGGCACTATAGAGTTTGGTTTGCTATATGGTAGGTCAAATAAAGAAGGGCACAAGCTGGTTGGTTATGTTGATTCAGATTTTATTGGGGATTCTGATAAAAGAGGTCTCAGATAGTTTTTTTATTCACTTTGGGAAGCTATATTGTCAATTGGAGAGCTACATTGTAGAGTGTAGTTGCTTTATCCTCAACAAAGGCTGAATACACAGCTGCTACTAAAGCTTTCAAGGAAGGCGTTTAGTTGAAGGGAATAGTTACTGAATTTGGAGCAGATCAAGAGTCATTTGCATTGTATTGTGATAATCAAAGTGTAATACACCAGTAACAATCAGCTCATCATGAAAGGACAAAACATATTGATGCAAAGCTGTATTTTGTGAGGTTTGAAGTGTCAAAGGGGGTTGTGAGATTATTGAAGATCTCCACTGAACAAAATCCAGCTGATATGTCGACTAAAGCTGTGCCTTCTGCCAAGTTCAATCTCTATTTGAGCCTAGCAGGAATATGCAGGTTTTGAATAGCTACAAAGTTTGAGGAGATTGATAAAAAGTGAACTCCAAACTCAAGTGCGACAAGTTGTTTTGTGTGAATGCATGCATGTATGACTAGTCATCTGAGGAACTTCATAGCTAAACCGACAGGCTTTGAAATGTCATCTGAAGCTTTAATATGGTTCACGTGCAAGATATGTGACATGTTTCAAATTCAGAAGGGTGTTGTTTTAGACTTATGATAGAGAACCACGTAAGAGCTACAGAACACTTAAGCCAAATCCTAAGTATTTGATATGAAGTCTTGAGAATGCCTGCATGCAAGCCATGCAATGCGTGTGTGCGTGAATGTGTCACGTGGAATCATAAGCTGGAGCAAAGGAGTTGGACGCTATCAAAGATTGAGCAGGGATCGTGGAAGAGTTCAAATCCTAAGTAGTAATAGTCTTTTGTTATCTTTCTGTTATTAGCAAATATTGTTATAATCATTTTGATTTCAACCGTGATTATTGGTGAGATCAAAGATTTAGTTGTATCCAATGAACTATAAATAAGTTCCAGTAGGATAATAAAGGGGAGGAATTCAAATAACAGAAAACTTGGTTATTTTCTCGCCATAAGCAGAAACACTACTACATAATCACATTGTTTCACTAATTCTGACTGGGACCCTTAACAACTTACTTATGGTGACTTGTGAGATGCACTTGGAGAGTCTATTTTGGCAATTACTTTTAGTGGGAAAGGTTTGTTATCATAACCAATCCAAAAAACAGAGCTTATAAAAGGGCTGTTTCTAGTGTGTTCTTTATTTGATTGTAAAAGAGAAATGAGAGCTGTGGGAAAAAAAAAAAAAGTTAAGTCTCTGTAATCTTTGTAATCAACTTGTGATCTTTGTAACCTTTGAATTCTTAATAGTGAAGTCTCCATGCTTGATTCCTCAAGTGGATGTAGGTATCTTAACTGATGTTGAACTACTATAAACACTGTGTCTCAGTTCTTAATTGCTTCTGTTCTTGATTGTGTGTTGATTATTTGTGATTCTTAGTTTGTGCTCTTAATTCTTGAGAGTAGATTTTGGGTCTTGGGGGATTTGATTTAATCTTTAAGGGTTAAATCCTCAACAATTATTGTCCAAGTGTTCAAGGTAAAGAGTTGCTAGTCTGGGTATTAAGAATATGCCTACATTTGCAGGACAGAACGACTTCATACATGTTAGCCAATGACTATTAACTTTTTATTACTGAATTTATTTTTTTCACAAATTTTCTTTTGGTAATGCAAAACAAGGGAATATTAAGGTAAGGTGTTTATGTTTATTCGATTGAAGTATAGCACGATGCATGATGTTGTTACTTAGATCTATTCAGTGAAGTTCCTACCAAAGGCTGTAAATCTAGAATATGATGGACAAACTGCTAGCATAAGCCACTAAATAAAGCCATGCGTGGCTTATTTAATTAAAAACAGCCAGCTGCTTGCTTCATTAAGGTTACATGCATGCTTCACTTATGTGCTTCTCTTGCTTGCTCGAATCGGTACATATATATGTTGAAGAGTGAGAGCTGCTTGCCAAAATAAACTTTACGACTTTCGATGCAATGAATCATTGTTGAATCTGGGCACCGCAAGTGGTATACTGCTTGTTAACATAATGTCTTTTGTCACATATTATGGAGTTGTTCACTTTAATTAAATTTCGTCAATGAAATAGATTAAAATAATATAAGTACTTATGCTTGTCAATTTGTAGACACCATTATTCTTATCATTACGGATATATTTATTAATTGTTTTCTTTAATACTTGATAGATTATATTTGGTGAAGCAATTTGTGGTATCATATGGGGGAAGGTGAATTATCCTGGATAAAAAATTATGAGCTTCAATATGGACGAGCAAGAATAAAAGTAGTGAGTTAAGGAATAAAAAGGAAACTGCAGAATTGAGTATAGGGCAACCCTTTTTTTTTTTTTAATATGATTATACGATGGAAAAAAACTTATACTTTAAACAGATTTTGAAAATGGTTGTTTATGTATGTGCCTCTTGATATGTAATCATCCAAAAGATAATAAAAACAACACAACTCTTAGATTTTCAGGTGAGTTTAGTAGCCAATTGTAGGGAAAAAAATGATTTTATTGTCTTGATATATATTGTCTTGTGATATTTATGGTGGTAAAATAATCATTTGAAATCTAAAGATACCAATACTAATTGATAAATAAAGTAATATTAATTTGATATAGAGAGCAAATGTTACTAGTAATTAAATATGGATTGCAATTATACACTGTATTGAATATGACTACTACGTGATGAAATACATTTAAGATATTGTTACAAATATAAATATTCTTAAAAATAATGTAAGTATCAAAAATAGTTTTTTAAAATATTACATCATAATGTTTTAATGCATTGTGAAATGAATCAGCTCAAAACACTAGTTACTGGTTGTTTTGAGCTAATATATGCAAGTAAAAGAACCTTGAGCTTTAGATCTGACGTGTGCTTCTTCATTGTATTTGCATATATAATTTTGGATAGAAGAGTAGCATTGATGGAGTTCATTTGAAGTGCATAAAGTGTTTTGCATTGTTATTGCAAAAATATATTTAAGTAAATTATAATTAAGCAAGTTTACAATCTTATTTTTGGTGAATAACTTATTGTTTTAAAATTAAAGTTTAACGGAATTGATGAGTACACCATGAAAGAGCTGTCACAACTTCATGATCAATGGACTACATATATTGACAAATTAATGAATATTTCTAGGTGAGAAAACAATTATATACTTCTAGGTGAGAAAACAATTACATATATTGACAAACTAATTGATTTTATATACTTCTATGTGAGAAAACAATTATGAATATTCAGTAACACTCTTGTTGGTTAGTGTAAGTTGAAGCTTAATTAAGTATTTTGTTCTTTAGAAACTATCGAAGACTTAATTTGGTACTTATGTTTTTTTTTCCTTTTTTCCAAACAGTTGTGTAGTTGAATTATGTTAATTTACGTGATATATTTGGAATGTTTATTATGTAAATTGTGTTGCAAGATTTAGTATATTTTAAGTTTTCTTTTAATGGTAAAATAAACAAGAAAAATATAACTAAAATAAAAATATAAGATTAACCAAAAGTAACATAACATTATTAAATACTAACACTAAATATTTAAAATATCATTAATAATTTTTGACATATTCAGTCAGTGTGATTCTACTACTGTAGTCACATAAATCACTGATATGTAAATAATATCATTAACTATTGACACTATTGTATCATTATTTTTGTGATACTATAGTGACACAAATTACTGATATGTGTATAGTATCATCAAATATTAACACTATAGTGCCACTATTTGGATGATACAATAGTAATATAGATTACTAACACAAAAATCATTGACACTAAAAATTAGTGTTAGTGTGTTCTGACTTGAGTATTATTAACACAATTAATAATTATTAGTAAAAGTAATTACTGGCGCGTCAATAAAGCTAATTTTTGTAGCAGTAGTCATAATTTGTATTTGGATGAATGAAAATTCAGTTTACTAAATTAAATATAACAATTAGGATAACTGGAAGAGAAATGATTTGGACTCCAATAATTCCATTATAATATTTCAGAAAGCTTTCTTAATTTCAAGCAATATCTAGGAGAAGCAACACTTAACTGAAATTTGTCAATTAATTATTGTTGTGACTATATCAAATAGTAGAATTAAGACCTGATCTATAACAATACATGGACAACCTGCATGCTCTTAAACTCCATTGACTAAGTCCACAATAATCATAGTCCCTCTGTTCTCTGTAAATATCAAACCATTTTTGTACATTTTGTCATCTTAAACTGCAAAAGTACAATGTCGTCCGAAAAAAATTTGTTTCAAAAAATTAAATGTATAATTATCTACATAATTATAAGGAAGAGCGTATGCTCCAAGATCACCGTTTTTGGATTTGCAATGAAGGGTGAGATCCATTCCATCACCTATTTCATTTTGAATGTGAATATACCTTTTGTGGACTTAGGAAGATGATTAATGATATCAAAACTAAGAAATGCTTAGCCAACCCATGATTTTTATTTATTTATTTTTATTTTTAGGGAAAACAAATTAAAATTTCTTGGTATATGTAGTGACTTTTACCCGTTTTGTTGACTTATTATACTAATGTTGAAGTATAAATGAGACATTTTCTCGTACATGTGTTTTGCCATGGAAGGGCAAATTTGACATTGTATTGTTCTTAATATATATTAGATGAAAGTGGGTTGCAATCTTATTTCGTCTCCTTCTAGTCTATGGACTAAAGTGTTGCTTACAAAATATGGATTGAATCATGAGAATCTACCATCAGTTTTGCCAACGAGAAATAGTTCATATTTATGGAAATCCATTGGAAAAGTCTGGAGTGATACAAGACTGGGGATTCGTTGGAGTATTGGAGACAGCAAGAAAGTTCGCTTTTGGTGGGACTGCTGGGTCACTAAAGCTAAACCGTTGATTGATTTTGCTTTTGCTCCAATTCCTGCTGATATTATTAACAAGACTGATGTTAAATTTGTTGACTCTACTGAAAACTGGAATTGGGTGAGTTTCAACCATCTTCTTCCCAACAATATTCTTTTTAGACTTGCTTCATTTCGGCCACCGATGGAAGGTACTGGACAGGATCAAGTTTATTGGTCTGAGTGACATAAAGGTATTTTCACTGTGAAGTCCGCGTATGCTGCTATTTGTAAAGAACTTAACAGTGACAAGGATCTGATATGGAAGCCGTGTGTGGTGTTGGATGGTCTGTATAGGTTGTAAACAAAAGCTGAGATCTTAAGAAGACAGGTTCATTTAGATTATAGTTGTGATCGTTGCGATGGTGCTGCGGAAAATACAATGCATGTATTACGGGAATGCATAATAGCTAAAAGACTTTGGAATGACATAATCTTGGTGCATCAACATCATTTTTTCTTACCCTTTAACCTGCGAGATTGGATGATTTATAACTTGAAGATCACATACCAGTTTGGCTCGAATTTCAATTAGAATATTTTATTTGGTGTAGCTACACCGCTCCTTTGGTTTTGGCGTAATCAATTCTTATTTCATGGTGTATCTTGGGATAACGCTAGCATGATCGTTGATATTAAGACAAGGACAATAGAAATTCAATGCATCAATAGCAAGCCAGTGGTTATGTGTAACAGAAGGATTGAAAAATGGATATGCTGGAATCCTCCACTCTCGCCTTGAAGTATGTTGAATACTGATGGTGCCGTTAAAAAAATATATATATTAGTAGCAAGTGCCGGTAGTCTTATTAGAGATCATAATGAGAATTGGATTCTCGTTTTGGTATGAATATTGGCTTGTGTTCGGTTACAGTGGCTGAGCTTTGGGGTTTCTATCAAGGCTTAACGGTTGCAGGGCAAAATGGGATCCGCTGGTTACAAATTGCAGTAGATAGTTTCTGTATTAAGCAGTTGATCACTAATCCTATGGTTACGGCCAATGAGTTTTCTCCATTGATTCCTTTAATAAAGGGATCTTATTGGGCGTGATTGGCATATTAACAATAACCATGTTCATAGGGAGGCAAACTTTGCCGCAGATTTCCTAGCAAACTATGCACTACTAACTCAATTGGACTTTCATCTGTTTCCAAACCCTCTTCCTGGCATTCACAATTTGCTTTAACATGATATGTACGGGGTAGCTTATCCCCATTTTGTTACGTCCTAGCTATTTTTAGAGCCTTTTTTGTGTGTGAGTGTATATAAAGCAAACTATATATATAGGGCATAAAAGGAGAAAATATTTAACCCAAATAAAAAATCTCATTAAAAAATTATTTTAGAAAGCTAAATTTATCTCATACAATTAGCATAGAAGGAAAAACTCTAAACTTTCCAACGATTGTAAATTTCAGAAATATTACTATATCTACTCAGTATACATAGATGTTTTGGTCTTATACTCCATATACAAAACCCCACAAAATTTATAATCCTTTTGTCTACATAAATATCGAACCATTTATGTGTAATATGCCATTTGAATTTGTAATAGAATGTTGATAAACTTGAGGAGGATTGGACTACACAAAATTAAAACTATTTGGGTAATAGAAGAATTTTGCCAAATTAAAGGACTTTATTGATATTTTACAAAAAAAAATTACAACACTCATAGCTCACTATTCTTTTATCTCTTCTAATTATGAACTTTTCATTTATGCCTAAATCAAAAAGCTTAGGAGCATTTATAGTGCCCTAGAACTAAAACAAAACACATAAATATTAAATTACAAAAATTTGACAACCACATTTTATAAATATAATCGATTGTTCAAGAGATTTCTAGATTTAAATATTTTCACCTCATTAGATATTTTTAAATTAGATACATCTCTCATTCTCTACATAATTCTTGAATCTTCGATAGATTGAACTTTAAACTTGGTCCTAGACAAATATAATTAGATTGGATCATGAAATTTGTGTTGGACATTTAACACTCTCCCTCAACACAAACTTTCATCCTACAATCCATAGTGAGCTGTTGGTGGAACTCTCCAAACTTTCTGGAACTAAGACTTTTTGTGAACAAATCAACAATTTGATTGTGTTTTTTTTTTTTTTTAACCTATTGCATTTTGAATTCATCTTGTAAGACCATTTCCCTAATGAAGTGATAGTGCACATCCTCATGCTTAGTCCTTGCAATTTTCTGCCAAATTGATCGCCGATAGATTATCATAATACAATGATACTGCGTAATCTACTAGTTGGTGTAGATTTTTCATATACTGGATACAACCCAGTGCTTTATTGAGTTGCCATCGTTGTTGCTCTATACTCTGCTTCTATAGTTGATAATGATACAGTTGATTGTCTCTTGCTACACCAAAAAACTACTCCAGACCCAATTTTGAAAACATACCTAGTAGTTGATCTTCTTGTATCATGGTCTCTGGTTTAGTCAGCGTCACAAAAGTTAGTCAGCTTGCAACGTTCACCTTTATGGTACAATAGACCGAAGTCAATTATACTTTTTACATATCTTACTATTCACCGAACCACTTCCAAGTGAGGCTTCTTTAGATTTTGCATGTATCGACTCATTGCACATATAACATATGAAATATCTGGTCAAGTCAGCGTTAGGTAGTCCAGCTATTGATACATCGTTCTATTGTGTAAGAGAACTCTAAAAGATTCAAATCAAAAGAGAAGAAGAAATTTAATAATATTCAGTATCAAACATTGTATACCTAAATTACTAGAACAAGAAACAAAAGTTGAAAGAGGCTCAACTTTGGAGCAAGTGATGAACTTAAAAAATTTGATACACTTGTTCACTCTCTACAGAAGAAGATAAAATACTTTGATTTGAATTCTGTGGTGGGTTCAAAGAGAGAGTAAAAGTAAAATAATTTTATATAATTATTGTTTGTTTATAATGGTAATTTAGGCTATAGGTAATTAAGTAATAAATTTTTTAATAAACAAGTGAGTTTGGAGAGTGATTTGGTGAGTTTAAATATCCTCACCAATATTATATAATAAAATTACGCACCCATAAAAAAATTATTGATAAGTACAAGATACAATTATTTAGAAATGTAATGACTTCTTAAAATAGAATCTTCTCTTGAGCTCTCTTGAACTTTCAAATATTTTATGATACTTGTTATTTAGTACTAGTGTCTGATTAGGATTTAACCACTTTTATTTTTTAATTTATTAACCATCAATCACTTGAGCGATTACTATTTATAAGAATATTAGATCATGAGAGAATTCTAATGTCAATAAAATTGTTCAAAGAGCAAGAAACGTAAAAGAAAAAAGAAGTTAAGAATAAGAAAATTAATGGAGGAGGTGAAAATATTGGTCATATGCAATAAATTGCTCTCCATTGCAATACTGATTTATAATTCTCGCTCGTAGCTTATTAAATTTAGTGAAACCAATTGCAGAGGACTATCATGTTCATGGCTATTCAAAACATCAAAATTAATGATGTCAATTTGCAGTTTCAAACTAATGTATATGAAGGAAAGCAAAATGATTCAAAAGCCTATCTTTCTTTAGAAATCAAATAGTGGAATCACATCAATGGCCAAAAGAAATCACTAGTACAAATCCTCCTGTTAATCACAGTATAAACGTCTTTATAAATAGATTGTTCAATGTTCTTGGATTAGAATATAGAAGAAGAGCATAAAGCTTCTTAATTGCTGCATAACATGCAATATATTCGACTTTTATCATTGATAAAGTTGTGCATGTTTGCTTCTTACTACTCTATGTAATTGCTCTTCTGCTTAGCAAGAATGAATATCCTGAGGTTGATTTACGCTCATTCATGTCGCCACCCTAATCTGGATCTGAATATCCAACAAGTCTCAAACCTCCTTCTTGATAGCATAAAGAATAACTTATAGTGTCTTTGAGATATGCTGAAATCCTCTTGATAGCACTTCAATACTTCTGGCCAGAATTAGACTAGTATCTACTTCTGATTAGGATTAGACTAGTATCTACTACCAGTCTTACAACATAACTGAGATAGGCCTTTCATACATTATGGCATATATGAGACTTCCAATGGCATTGATGTAGGGAACTCTAGCCATTCTTTCCTTTTCTTGAGGATTGTCCTTTTACTACTAAGGTATCTATCAACATACAATCAGTCAATATTATTAAATTATATAATTTAATAATTAGTTGAATCTTTCAAGGATTTTCTTAATATAGGGCTCTTGTGACAATACTAGAAGTTGTCTTGAACAATCCCTGAAAATTTTGACTCTTAAGATATAAGTTGTTTTACTCATATCTTTCATGTCAAAATTTGAGTATAGTAAATCTTCAACAGTTTTGACAAACAATTTATTGTTCGCAGCCAACAGTATATCGTCTATATACAAAGATAGTATTACAAAATCACCTTCAAACCTTTTAATGTACCCATAATAGTCTTCTTCAACCATCCTGAAGCCATAAGAAATTAAAGCTTGATGGAATTTAAGGTTCCATTGTCTAGAGGATTGTTTAAGGCCATAAATAGATTTTTTGAGCTTGCATACCTTACACTCTTAGCCTTTAACAATAAAACCATGTGGTTATTGCATTTAAATTTTTTTCTCTAGTTCTCCATTGGGAAATGCAATTTTTACATCCATTTGTTGTAACTTAAGGTTTAGATATGCAACAATAGTCAAGATCAATTGTATAGAAGCAAACTTTACTATAAGAGGAAAAAGACTCTTTATAGTCTACACTCTCCTTTTGGGTATAGCCTTTAACGACTAACCATGCTTTATATCTCTTGATTGTCCCATCCACCTTATGCTTTATTTGGATAACCTTTTTGTTTCTGATAGCTCTACAGTTAAGCGGAATCAACTAAATCTCAAACCTGATTGACTTTCATAGACTCAATCACTTTTATTCACAAATCCCTAGAAGACGATGTGAGAGCCTCATTAAAGGTATTTAGATCCGTACCATTATGTGAAGCAATCATAAAATCTTATTCCTTAATCTCAAAATGATGATGAGGACTTTGCCTACGATGACTATTCTGAACTGATTCCCTAGTTAGAATTAAAGTGTCTGATGTTTCACTTCCATTTTGAGTGGCAATCCTCGAAGGGCCTGTACTAGTACTAACACCAATGTTAGAAGTGATAACCTCATTTAGATCTTCCAATTCATACAATTCAAAATTCTTATCAACTTCTCCAATACTATAGAATTTATTTTCTAGAAAATTGACATCCTGTGATTCTAGCTCAGTCATAGTTCCACATGTATATTCACCAATGAACGCATATCCTTTAGAGTGTTATGAATATCTAATAAAGATACACTTTTTACCTATAGCTCCTAATTTCTCAAACTTATAAGTAGGGTTATGAACATAAGCCGTAGAACCCCACGACGGCAGATGAGATAGGTTAGGTTTTCTATCTGCCCATAACTCATACCTGGTGGAACTAACTGATTTTAAAGGAACTCGATTAAGTACATAGGCAGCAGTTAACAAAGTATCTCCCCAATAGAATATTAGAAGATTTGATTGCTTTATCATTAGCCTAACCATTTCCAATAAAATTTTATTCTTTCTTTCCGCTACACCAATTTATTGTGGAGTTCCAAAAATAGTCACTAATTTCCTTACTAAATGGTTTTCTAGCTGTTTTTTCAATTAGATAGTTTTCACATATAGGCAACTCAACTTTTGTGAGTAGACCCAACATGCCCTCTCTCGAAAGTCTATGCATTCTTTTTTACCTTATGTGAGCTAATCTAATATGCCAAGTAATTGCATTTATCTCATTATTATTGGAAGAAGTGACATACGAAAAATAACTATTATTATAGCTCAAACCATTAAGCATCGTATCTAATACAATAAAACCATTAACCAAATATCTAGTTCTAATAAGACCTGAATTTAAGAAAATCTCTAAACAAACACCATAAAAGTTTAAACTATATCCTGACTCAAGAAAATAGGAACAAAAACCAAGTTTTGTTGAATCTCTGGTGCTTATAGGACTTCATGTAACAAAAGAATACGCCGACCACGCAAAGTTAATTTATAGGTGCCTATTTATATTTGCTTCAAATATGGAGTTGTTGCCCACGTATATTCATCTAGTCCTCTAACTAATTTAACAATACTCCACAAATGCATATTGATCACGAGATATATGGTATATTGCTCCTAAGTCTACAGTCCACACAAGATGAGATTCGGTTAGGGGTACAGAGCTCATAACTAAAGCATAATTCAATATAGTAGAGTTAGGCTTTACCTTTTTTTTTTGTCAGTGCACTTACGAGCAAAATGACCCAGCTTGCTATAGTTGTAGCATCTCACCTTGGATTTATCCCTTGTCTTACTAGCACACTAAACCTTGGGCATTTCTTAGCATATGGCTTTTTCTAATCATGATCAGATCCTTACCCTTCTAGTTATACTTATGGCCCCTCTTACGCTTGAATCTCGAAACCTTGCACGAGCTTGATTCAACTATATAAACACTAATAGAAAGCTTAGTTTCCTCAAGGCATTCTACTTCTAGCTCCAGGTGATGAGCAATATCATTGAAAGTTTTGATATTCTTATCGTGAGTCATATTCACCTTCATGTGTTCCCAAGTATCTAATAGAGCCTTATCACTACCTGGATTTATTTTTCATCAGTCAGAATATGTCCAAAAGACTTAATTTCATGAACCATATTCAACATCTCCTTTAGATGCTGCCTTATAGTATAATTCTAGCTCTTCCAGCAAGAATCGAACTTAATCGTAAGCCTTCTCAGTTTAGTGGTCAAGATGCCACCAAACTTGTCTTATAGTACGAGCCACATCTTTTCGGCAGTTTCATACTTCTTATACTCACACGAGTTGATCTTGCATGTTGTTTAACAATGTTATGCAAGCCTTGTTATTCTTTTATTTCATACATGATAAGCCTCAAGATCCCTCATATGTTGAGCAATATTGTCATGCTCAGGCTCAACTAAGGTATTGTTAAGAGCATCTAGACTCTCTTACTCTTCAAGGATGTACTGAATCTTACAGTGTCAAATATCATAATTGTCACCATCCAGCTTCTTACACTTGTTAAGCTCAGCCATAATGTTCTTAGATACAATTGCCATCTCAACTTTTATTTAACACAGAGACAACTCAAAATACAACCAATAAAGGCATAATCAATATTTACACACAAATAATTAATTTTACAGCAAACATAAACCAAAAAACATAACGAACTAATATCGAGAATGGAATCGAAAAGTCGTGAAGCTTCCAATAATCATCCAATTCTCTTTATCATATTCATCATACTTAGTGTCTGCTTTTCCATATTTTAGCCAGCTAAAGATCTCATATATATCTTCTATATTTATACACATAGAACAGTCAAGGTTCATCTTATAATTCTCCTTTTTTTTAATAAGTTCTTCATAAGATGAATTATCATTAATTTGAAGTAAATCAATAGGTGAAACTCAAGTTCTATATGTCATTAACTCGTCTCCCTTAGCCTACACTTTTCTAACATGAGGTATCTAGAAGAAAAAAAACATAATGTTCATATCAGTGATTGTTAACAAATGACTAAACAAGAGATACAATCTAATTTCAACTAATTTCCATTAAAAAAAATATTTTCTAGCTCCCACTAGAGTGAAATATTTATTAACATATAATGCTAATCCATGAGACTATATATATTTGATCCAAAATTTATTTTTATATATTAAAAGCATATAGGAAATTGAATTTCAAATCAAATGGTGACCAAATCAGAGTCCTAAATAGTAAGATACACAAAAAATACTCATCTAGACACAATCCTACTCGCACAGGCAAGCACGTGAGCTTTACACATACTATAGTGTTGTGTGCATCCCTGCACGCCATAATGTTGTGTGTATCCCCACGCCCCGCCTTGTGGGGCTCCGATGATGTTGGTCTGGCACCATCCAACTTAATTTTTCTTCTTGAATCTAAAGGTGCCCTTGAATTTTCAAACAGAAATCAAAATAAGCCGAATTCATCAAAAAACTTATTCTAGCACTATTCATCATCTTCCCCAAAAATTAGGGTTTTTGAATTTTAACGACCAAATTCTTATTTTGGTCATAACTATCTAGTTTTAAGTCTGTTTTTAACAAATCATATATTGTTGGAAAGCTCTCAAAAGTACACACAAACACACTAACAATGTTAGGTCGCCTAAATTAAAAGTTATGAGCAATTGAGTTTTTGAGTTTCATGATTTTTAAGGTTCGTGTAATCTAAAACCTAGGCTGTTTCAAATTCTATCAATTCTAAAATTTATACTTTTATTCAATCATTTCATAACATAAAATAAATAGCCACCAGATCGGATATTCCACAAAAAATCAGTTAACCTATAAAATTCATACTTTTTTCTTTAAACAAACTCAACCATATGCACAAATCCGACACAAATTCAGGCTCTAATACCAATGAAGGAAAGTAAAAGAATTCAAAAGTCTATCTTTCTTAAAAAATCAAACATTGGAATAATTGAATGTTGGATCATGTAAATGGCTGAAAAGAAATTGCAAGTGGAAATCTTCCTCTTCATCACAGTATAAATGCCTTTATAAATGGATTGTTCAATGTTCTTGGATTAGAATATAGACGAATAGAAGATTGTCTTTTTTCTGCATTTAATTGGAGTTAATAACAAAGGTTGAGAAGTTGAATAAAGACCAACTTCCGACTTCTAAAAAACTGTATATGGTAACTACCAAAAACCAATGGGCTTATAGCCTAGTGGGAGAACCCTTGCACTCACAATGTTGAGAGTAAGGGTTCGAGCCCCTATAAGTGTTAAAAAAAAAAAAAACTACCAAGTAATTGCCATATGCGGGTCGGATCGGGTCAGCCCACATGGGCAACCCATCCATCAAACAATATGAAAAAAAATTGAAAATGTAAGAATAAAGAAGTGGTGTAAAAATTAGGGTACTGTTGATACTTATAGAGGTGTGTAGAGTCAAATTTTTATTTTTAAATTTTAATATTGGATTTATTGAGTGAGTGTGAAAATGAATGTTGTAGCTAGGTTCATAGTTCATACAGTCCCACCATTAATAAAATTTTATATTATTAAAATATCCATTGCATAATTTACCAATAAGGACAATTTAAAATAATAAATTAATTTATTTTTACTTAGCAATCACTAAATCTTACCTTATTTCAATATGAAATCTAATTTATCATTCAAATAGTATATACATAGCTTCAGAAAGTATTCATTCATAGAGACGCAAACTATATTTGAAAAGATTTATGAATTCTTTATTTTTAGTTCTTCATTCACTCATCTCCATGGATGAAATGATTCTAATCAACTGATCATCTCAACGAATCCTTGTTAATTCAATATAAAAATTGCCATTGACAATTTATTATTTTTAAATATTTAATTTATTAAGTATCTGATGTGCATGCAGAGAAAGCAACATATTAATACAACTATTTTTGATTTAGGGTTATTTTGGTATTTATGAGAGCGTGTGAAGTAAAAATTAAGTTTTTAAAATTATCAAATAAGCATTCAAAAGAAAAAAAACATATTCAAAGTAAATTTTAGAGTGAAAAATGTCCCACCCTTTTGATAATTATTTAGCATCACTGAATTATTTAAATGTCAAGTGACAACTCACTTATGATACCAAAATTGTACCCAATTAGCACTATTCAAAATTATTATTATTTATGTTTGTTGAACCGTAACACTTGATTATTTGACGCATTTGTTACATCAGACTTTCATGTCTATGGGTATGTTTGGGATTGAGGTGCTGTAGTTTTTAAGCTACAGCTGCTGTGAAAAAAAAACTATAATTATAAAATAAAAGTTAATAATATGTAATAAATATAATTTTTAAATAATAATTTTAACAAAATTATTAAGAACATAATAAATTTTACATCATATAAGTAAAAAATCATATTAACATAACTAATATAGCTTAAAAGTTACAGCAGCTAGTGTTTACCAAACACTTTAGTGCTGCAGTTTAAAAGCTACGGCTGTCCAACCTCAATCCCAAACATACCCTATGTCCACTTTATTCATCCGGTTTATGAGAGCACATTTCATTGTGACAATTGTGCTGAAAAAATTTCGTCGAAAATTAAATGTGTAGAGAGTAGAGACCAAGATAATGCAGTCGAAGTTGTCCAAGATCACTACTCCCGATATGGCGCCATTGCAGATACTTAGGAGCATGATGAACGATTTCTTAAGTAACAAATACCAAGCCATAAACCCCATGATGATTTTAATATTTTGTTGGTATAGCAAATTGAAGCTTCCCATGCAGCTGCAGGACATAACTATTTGAGACTAAATTGTGTGTACACAGCTGAAGAAATGAAGAAATTAAAGTTCTCAAAAAATTTCCTTACCCGGGGACTCTTCGGCTGCTTTGTCATTAAAGAAATGTTGCCGCTGACTTTGTTCTTTTGGTACTGCTTTCGGAGTTGCAAATGATTCATTGGTACTGATTTTGATTGAAAGCATGTTGGTGTAATTTCAGTTCGGAAAACAGAGTTGTAGTGTCAGAAACAAGATCTTACTTAGATACATACATGCTCTTCTTTTTCGTGTAGTGTGATTGCCTAAACAAGCTCATTTGAAGAGAGGATTAGAGCAAATATGTAATCCAAGCATGAGCAAATGCGTCTAATTTATTTGTCATTCTCATTCTCCTTTAGTTGCAAGTATAAACATTAAAAATCCGAATCAAAAGTTTGATTATGCATATACGTATGCCGATCAAATACTAAAATAGAAGTTAAAAAATTTGACAATTGAAGAAGGATTATTAACCATTTAGGATTCTCACCAGTATCTACATTGAAACCAAATCTGCAACCATTTGATCTTTGATGTCTTCAAGTATGGCATCTCCAATCTTAAGAGCTATGTCCCTCATCTGTTGCTTAAAATCAGACCATTCTTGTACAGACTCCTGAAAATCAAAATCCAAGAGTCTCGTTATGTTTAATTCATCTCCCGACCGTCTCGTTATGTTTAATTCATCTCCCGACCGTTTTTCCCATGCTTTCAGTTTCTCACTCATGAGCTTTCCCAGCAACTCAGGTCCCATAAATTCTCTACATATTTGCTGCCTTCCCTTCTTTCCATTCTCATCATTGGTTTTTAACACTTCTCTTACACAATCAAATAAGAGCTGCTTCGTTTGCTGCAAAATCTTTTTGGATTTGAAGACTTTTGAGTTGGGTTTTGACCACACTAGCTCTTCTAAATTCCATAAAGAAGCTGATAGCAGAGAATCCTCTGTACTATTCTTAGCCAGAGTGATGGAACTCCTTGATTGATTCTCTTCTTGTAGTACTGAAACAGGGCTTATTTGTTCACTCTGTTCTTGCAGTACTGAAGCCGCCTGTTATCATTAATTAAGCTTTAACATAAAGCATCAACAGAGCAATAAGAAATAGCAAAATATGGTGTAATTTTTGTACCTCATTTTCTGCTGAGTGGCAAGTATGTGCTTGGAATGAAATATCATCTTTTTGCAATTGAACGTCGCTCTCTGAGCATGAATTAAACTCTGTTGTTGTGCTACTAGCGGATGAAAATTGATTTGCTTCTGCAACTTCTTGGCCATCGTTATTATTCTTAACCTTGGGGCAATCTTTGATGGGAACAAGCTTGTTGTATGCAGTTTTAAATAGCTTGGAATAGATTGTAGCACCCTTTATGCTATTATTTAAACTAGTTGATCTCTTCAAAACCTTGCCTGAATTCAAATTCTTCTTCTTCTTCTTGATGCAGCCTCTTTCTGAAAGGTAAATCTCTAGGATGAAAGGTTCTTGTTCTTCTTCAAGGAACTGCCCCAGTTTCTTTACTGTTTTTGGTGCGGTGGTGCTGGCCATTTGAGCTCAATTTCAGAGGCTGAAAAATGGAAAAAAGGGAAATATAAACAAATAAAAATGATTATGTTGTAGCTGAGCAGTTGAAAGAAAATTGAAGATTGTGGGGGGTGTTGATGTAGCAAGAGTAACTAATAAATGTAACAGACAAAGCATATCTGTCAGTTTGTGACTCAACAAACAACAGGGAAGATTAGATATTTAAGGCTTGAAAAGGAAGGCAGAGAGAAGGTCCAAGTCCAAATGTAAACAATCTCTGGGTTTCATTTGCATAGCATTTAACTGGTGGGTTTCATTTGCATATGTACAGCTTCTGAAAAATATATCCAATGCCCTGCATTTCAATTGTTTATGGCATCGCTTTGTCTTTATTTTGCAGACTACAAGCCTCTCAGTCGGTTCAATTCAATCCTCTCCCCTTTCGCAGAAACATCAATCAGCATGGTCCCAAAATAATTTGTCTTTTATGCATGTAACCCATAACAAGTCAACATTGATTGCCGATCGGACGGTACAGAGGAGAGGGCAAATTGAATGTTAATTTGATTTGTTCTTTACATTACATTTGGCATTTATAACTTTTTCATGTAAGTCTACAGCTATCAAATTAATTCACTTCTCTAATTTAAGGGCATGTTTCATGTTTGTTCGATAAACCGGCCTAATTTCAAATTCCTAATTATTTTTATGTTGCGTTCACTTGTTATGCGTTCACTTATCAGTAATCAAAATGAGTTGAAATCGAAATATACTAGAATGAGAATGAAGAATTAGAATCAGAATAAATTGTTTACTTAAACTATAAGAATAGAAATCGGAATCGCAATGAGTTAGATTGTTTCAAATTACTAAAAAGTCCTTAATTAACTATTGTTATAATTATTAAAATGATGAAATTAATGACAATAATAATAATAAATAATAATTTAATAATATTGATATTTATGACAGTAATAATAACAATTAACATAATAAAATTCAAGTGTTTTGACAATAATAATAATAAAATTTAATAATATTCATATTGATAATATTCACATTGATGATAATAATATCAATTAAAAAATAAAATTAATACAAGTAATAATAATAATAATTAAAATAATAAAATTAAATAAATTTTAATAATTATGATGAAATTAATGACAATTATTATTATTATTTAATATTTACTGACATATTAAAAATATTAATAGTAATAAAATAATAAAAAATAATAATAGTAAATAATAATAATACTAACATTAATGACAATAATAATAACAATTAAAAAATAAAATTAATAAATTTTGATAATAATAATAATAATCAAATTAATGAAAATAATAATAACTAAATACTACTACTAATAATAATAATTAAAATAATAATATTGTTATTATTTTAATTATTATTATTATTAAATATTATTATTGTTGTTATTATTATTGTTATCAGAGGATCTATTTGTAAATAATACAAAATTTTTAGATTTTTCATAATTTTTTCATAATTTTAGTGGGACTAAAATGTAAAAAAGAAAGAATTTGATTGAGAGCATTATTAAAATTTATTGAGAGTGTTGATGCAGTTTTTCCCGCGTGCCTTCAAACAGTGCCTCGAACCTTCTGCTCGCGACTTTCTGCAGTACTCGGAATCCTCTGCTCGCGATTAGCTCGAGCTCGAGCAGGATTGCCTCTTTCGTCCTGTTCCACTGTCTTTTCCAGAGCGGAAATCTCCCGGACCTGTACTCACAGAAAACAGGGTCAAGGGTAGCCGGGCGTGTTCCGGCGAAAACCCTCCGACGCTCAAGTCAGTAATCGGGTTGTTCTTTTTGGTATCTCCCTTAGTGAGAGAGACCGGAAAGATGAAAGGGATATTTTTCGCCCTCCCTTTTTGAATAAATATGGTGTTTTTAGAGAATCAAGATAAGAGAAATCAGAATAGGAAGAACCTATGTCCCTTTTCAGAACCTTTGTGAATGAATTTTTCCAACCCCTGTAACGTACCCGTTCGTTTCCTTTTATACTCCATTTTTCCCGCTCTTACTCTCCCGACCGTTCATTCCCGCGCTTGAGGTGTCTGGGTCCTTCTGACAGCCGGGATTGGTGTAATATTCCCTAGGGATGCGCGGCTGTCTCCTTAACCCGGTTCACGTGGCCAGATCACCATGTCGGGCATGTGCGCTAGGAATGATGACACCGTGGGGGCATGTGCCGGCCATCGGCAATAGTATCACCACCATACCATGTGGGACTCTGATCAGACATTAAAAGGTGTGCCAGGATTCGGAGAAAGCGGGTCGGGCTGCCCTGGGCCGGGTCTTGTCCAGTTGTGCTCGAGGACTTAATCTCTGCGAGCAGGAAAGGAGTGCTCAATTCTCGACCTTGACCAGCTTTGACTGGGGCGAACGACCTCGAGCAGGCAAGAGGGCTCGGAGCTCGGATGGCTCTGAATTCCTCGTCCTTGACCAGTTTTGAACGGGAGAGACGACCTCGAGCAGGCAAGAGGGCTCGGAGCTCGGATGGCTCTGAATTCCTCGACTTTGACCAGCTTTGACGTCTAGTGAGGTTGTCTTCGTGCCAGTGGTCGGAACCTCTGCTCGAGCTAGGCTGTCCTCGGGGTATTTTATTCGAGCTGGAATGGTCTCGAGAAGACCTGCCCGATATTACCCAAACAGAGAGCATAATTACAAATTCAAAGAATGAGAGACTCATTCCTCCACCCTCCATGGGAATCAATCTCTCATTCCTCATTCCCAAATTATAATGGGTCTCACAATTCTAATTCTCTTTCACGTCTCTATTTTGCAAAATAAACACAATTAATTATTCTGATTTTAGACTTCAACTCCCTAATCTAGTAAGTAAACAGGACCTTAGTATTTCTTTGATGATTAGAAGGTAAATTAGGCGATAAAAGAATAAAAATTAAGGATAAAAAAGTAAGATAGAACCAAACTTAGAAGCCAGTTTATTAATACTGTAGTTTTTAAAATTATTGATGTTACCTGTATGATAGAATTAATCAGTTATCAAAAAAATCAGTTAAGTATTTAGTAAATTTCATTTTTAAAAGTATTATGAATTTTAAAAACAACCTTATATATTTAGTAAATTTTACAGTTAAATTTAGTAATATACTCATTTTAACAAAGTGAGAATGCCCTCACTTTTTTGTTTTTGTGTGTCTACATATATATATATAGTCCTTCTCTATGTACATTAAAATATAAAAAATATAGATTTTAATACATTGAAAACTGTGTGTTTTTTTTTCTGTTAGTGTATTGAAATTTGTAAGAATGTAGATGAATGAATTGAGCATAATATTGAATAAAATTTATATAAATATTTGTAAATATGAATATAAATATTTTTTATTGTGTACATATAATAATTAATAACTAAAATAAATATTTTATATTATTAATTTTATTTTTTTATTTTTTTATTCTCAATATAATAGATAATTATAATAATTTCTTTAAGTATAAAAGTAATTTTTAAAATTAAATTTTAAAAAATTATTTTTTTCTTATTTTTCAAAGTCTGTTGTAGGGTGGGTGACGACGACTGAATTACAGTCAATTGTTCACGAGCTAGCCTTCCTTCTTACCATCAGATTCACAGCAAAAACATTATTTGCTAAAAGGAAAAAATGGACAGTAAAAACGCTTTTGTTCTCGACTTTAATAAATAATAATGTGGCCATGTGGGAAGGTGGCTTTAGTAACTTTACAAGCATAATTTGACGTAGGTGCGCAAACTAATTACAAACGAAGTCGGTGTCTGGTGGGATTGAGAGAGCGACAAAATGTGAAAATGAAGTTTCAAAGATGTTAAAGAGCAGTGCATGATCATTTATATACCAGGCATACTGTGTTGGCCTGGCCATTATTAATTGGAGGAGAATAAATGGTGTTCTAGCGGCTACTTTAAATTTGTCTTGCATTGCATAATTGTGAAATTATTATAAATACATTACACAGTTTCTCCAACCTTATCTGTGGCCAATCAAATATGTCATGATGTCAGAAAAGTACATATATAAATATACGTTACTTATAAAAGCTTCAAATTTTTTGTTTAAAATTTTGAGTTATTATCGTTTTACACTTTTACTCTTTCGAAAAATTCTAAAAGTAATAAATGTATGGAAGAAATATTAATTTATAAATATTGGTTTTACTCTTTTCCACCGATTAAAACATGTAGCATATCAATTATGTTTAATAATAAAAATAATCATAATAATGCATTTATAAACCATTTTATATGACATAACCACCTTTTGATTGTTTTCCTACAACTGCCAATCATATTCATGCATGTACATCATCTAATAATCAGGCCTTAATTATCCTATCCCAATCAAGGAGATTAATTAGAGAGATTTGTTAATACCGCATCTTCCGACGTGTGGGGTTCCACGAAATGGAATCAACCGTAAGTAGATATGATATATGATGGGGACCCATATCAATGACAATATTATTAATCATTGCCGCAAAAGCTACTAGTATTTTACAATTTTTAAAGCATCTTGAGAATTCAAAGAGGAATTCGCACAATACATGAATTTATCATTCTCATTCTTCTTGTGTTTATTGCGACAATATTTTTTTTTAATATTACATTGCATTCTTGATAATCATAACAAAAATAAATTTATATAACTCAAAAAATCAACTTTGCTATTATTATTCAAAGAAAATAGATTAAAAGAAGCTAGATATAGACCCAAAAAAAAAAAAAAATTAAAAATATACATCCAACTAAGCTTAACTCATTTTGAACAAATAAGAGATCATTAGGGATGACTTTAAATATAAGCAAACTATGTAATCACCTAAGACCTTATATGTTTTTTTTTTTTGAAGGAAAGTAGATTAATTTAACTCATTGAAAACATGCATAATTTCGAAGGGAAAATTCTCCCACCAAACAACAGACTCAACACTGTTTAAAGCAATTTTAGCAATAGCATGAGCACTAGTGTTACACGATCTAGGCACCTAATTTGCTTTAAAGGATCTAAAGTTCTTCATCAAGGCTTGGATTTCTGAAACAATCCAAAATATTTCTGTCATACTGCCTTTTCTGTTGTTGATCAAGTCTGCAGCCTCTTGAGAGTCGGTTTCTAGAATAACTTATTGCAGGCCTGCTTCCTTTGCAACTTGAATACCCTACTCAATTGCTTCTGCCTCTGCATAACATACATCTCCCTTGAATTTGGAAATCTCGATGGCAACTGCTATATAACTTCCTGTATTATCTCTTATTACTGCACCTAACCCAGAGCATTGTCTTCTTGTATCAGTAGCTGTATCAACATTTATCTTTAGCCAACCTTGAGGTGGAGGAGTCCATGCTTTTGGCTTCTTCTTGTGCAAGCTTCTTTCGGTCAGCATGTCTGGGAATTTGGTTTTTCTAAAGATCTCAGTTACAGCTTCAGCTTTGGCCAGCGAAAGATTTAGGTCAATTTTCAAGCCTTCAAAAACAAACTTGTTTCTAGTATGCCAGATCACCTATAAGATACTCACCATTAGCTCTAAATCTATTCTACTCAATCTCTTCTGTAGCATCATCAAATCCTCCAACATGTCTGAACTACTGATTTCTTGAAAAGCACTTGCCATAACTGAGAATTGCCATACTTTCTTGGCTGCTTTGCAGGAAATCAAAGCATGCAAGGTGTTTTCCACTCTGCCTCCACATCATTTGCAATGAGCCTCATGGATAATTCTGCGCTTCCATAAATTTTCCGCCGTTGGCAATATATTTTTTGCTGCTTTCTAAATGAAGATCTTGATCTTTTCTGGAAGTGTAAGCTTCCATATAACACTCCAGTTATTGCTTTTACTATCAGAGCACCTAGGTGAGTCCAGAAATTTCATATTTAGAGCCATTTGGTAGCCACTCTTGACTGAGTAATTCCCTTGTTTGTCATAATGTCAGATCACTTGATCTTCCATTTTCCTCCTTGGTAATAGAATGCTCATAATTGTATCTGCATCTTCCTTTAAAAACTACTGCTGAATCACTTCTGTCTTCCAGTTATTGTCATTGTCTATCAGTACTGACACAGTAGCATCATGAGGCATTCTTGGAGTAGAGAAAGGTTTGAAAGTAGATGGTCTTGGTATCTAGTTTGCTCTGTATACTGAAATATTTCTTCCATTGCCAATTCTCCATCTATAGCCATTAAGTATCACTTGTCGACCCCACAGGATGCTTCTCCAAGTGTAGGATGGATTTGAGCCCATTTTAGCATTCAGAAAAGTCCCCTCCTTGAAATATTTGGCCTTTAGAATTCTAGCTGCTAGAGACTCTGGATATTGAATCAACCTCCATGCTTGCTTTGCCACTAAAGCTTGGTTGAAGCTGGATATATCTCTGAAACCCATTCCTCCTCTGATTTTGGCTTAGCTCAGCTGCTCCCATTTAATCCAAGAAATGCCTCTCTTCTCCTTCTTTTTGTTCCACCAAAATCCAGCTATAGATTGCTGGATATCATTGCAAAGGCCAATAGGTATCTTAAAGACACTCATGGCATAAGCTGGAATAGCTTGTGCCACAGCTTTTATCAGGACCTCTTTCCCTCCACTTCAGAAAAGTTTCTGTTGCCAACTATTTACTAAATGGGTCATTCTATGATATCCTAATTAAAATTATTGTATTAATTAAACATAAATTATATAAATGAAATATAAACCTTGTAAATTTAATATAAAATTTATAAATCAACATTAAATCTAAAATATAAGATTTGCAAATGAAAGATAAAACAAGTAAATTAATATAAAATTGGTAAATTGAAGTATTATTGATAAATAAATAAATAATTATAAATATAACATAAAATTATTTATAACATAAAATTATTAAATCAACATTAACTGCCAAATAAATAAAAATTTTGAAAATTAAATATAAGATGTGAAAATAGAAGATAAAACAAGTAAATTAGTATAAATTTGGTAAATTGATATACTATTAATAAACAAAACAAAACTCTCAAATATAACATAAAACTAATAAGTCAATATTAAATGAAAAAAAATATGAATTTTGAAAATGAAACAAAAGACTTTTAAATGAACGTTAAAATAAGTAAATTAATATAAAACTAGTAAAATTAATGTATTACTAGTAAATAAAATAAAAATTTATAAATATAACATAAAACTAGTAAATGAACATTAAATACAATTTGACATTATATATATATTTTTTTAGTTAGTTAACTAATTAATTAATTAATTAATGAAAATAGGTTTTTAATTTGATATAATATTAATTTGACATTATAATTATTAATATAAATTAATAAATTTATAATTTATTATTCAATAATATTATATGAATATTATAGCATATTATTATTTAAATTTTATTAAAAATATAACAAAATATGTATTATTTAATTATATTATAATAGTTAATATATAAAAATTGATTATTATTTAACAATTTCATATAAATAATAGTAAATACTTAAATAATATATAAAAATAAAAAAATAATTTAATATTGCATTTTTTAATTATATTACAATAATTAATATATAAAAATTAATTATCTTTAAATAATTTAATATACCTAATAATAAATACTTAAATATTAATAAATTTGAATGGCATAAATTTAAAATTAATAGTAATATATATAATAATATAAAATATTATATATACTACAATACTTACTGCACCAAACATTATATTACATTGTAGCTTAATACACCTTAATGTAATATACAATAATGCAATATAATGCAGTGTGCCAAAAGTACCCCATCTGCAAAATAAAACAAAAAATTTTTAAATAAAATATAAGACTTGTAAATAGAAATTAAAATAAGTAAATTATTATAAAATTGGTAAAATGATATATTACCAGTAAACAAAATAATAACTTACAAATATAATTTAAAATTAGTAATTCAATATTAAGTATAAAATAAAATATAAATTTTGTAGATTACACTTAAAACTTATGAATATAAGGTAAAATAAGTAAATTATTATAAGAGTTATTAAAAAATTTAAAAAAATTACTAATGTAAAATAAAACCCAACATAAGAGAAGTAAAAGGATGAGAATGACCATTGGTTTTAGTGAAAATTTCTATATTTTTGTTGCTGAGAATGATCCCAAAACTTTCAAAAAAGCTATAGCTTCCTGACATGCATATTTGTGGAGAGAGGCAATCAACAATGAGTTAGATACCATGATATGTAATCATGTATACAAATTTATTGATTTGCCTTTAGATATAACACCTATTTGGTGCAAATGGGTTTTCAAAAAAAAAAAAAATTTGAAGGGTGATGGATCAATTGAATATAAGGCAAGATTAGTTATTAAAGGGTTCTCACAAAAGAAAAACATAGATTATTTTTGATAATTACACTCCTGTGACATATATTTTATTCATTAGAGTTTTGATTAATTTAGCTATAATTCATAACTTACATATTCATCATATATATGTCAAAAATACTTTCCTAAATAGAAACTAGATGATAAAATCTACTAAGTCAACTAAACAGTTGTGTAGTTCCAAGCATTGAACAAAATGTATGCAAATTGATTAAATCATTATGTAGCTTAAAACAAGCACGAAAGTAATGGCATGAGAAATTTGATCAAGTATCAAATTTGTATATGATTAATGACTTGATAAATGTATTTAATTTAAAACCATTAATGCTATTACTTAATGTGATTATTTATGTTGACGACATGCTCATCCTGAGTCCTAATTTGGAAATGATAAATGAGACCTAGAGAATGCTTGCTTCTATCTTTGATATGAAGGATATAAGAAAAGTAGATGTTATATTAGGCATCAAAATCATTAAAACTAATTATGGTATCATGTTGTCACAAGAACATTATATTGAGAAAGTTTGGGGATTATAATAGGAAATTGGTCACTATACCGCATGACACAAATATTTACTTTAAGAAAATCTAGAATATAGTGTTGACTAATTGAGATATGCTCAAATCATTAGTAGCCTGATGTACTTGATAAACAGTATAAGGCTTGACATTGTATGTATTGTAAGCAGATTGAGTAGGTATACTAAAAATTCTAGTAAGGATCATTGGCTTGCCACTTTTAAGATAGTTGAGAGGTACCATTGATTATGGAATTAACCATAGTTGCTCTCTGCTTATGCCAAAATGGAGTAGCAATGCGAATTGAATTTTAGGATTAGATTAAATCAAATTCACTAATGGTCATATATTTACCCTTGGTAGAGGAGCTGTCTTGGAAATCTTCAAAACAAACTTGTTTAGGTTGTTCTATTATTGAGTCCAAGCTAGTTACCATTGAGAAGGAATGTATTGAGGCTGAATGCTTAAGAAACCTTTTATCCTCCTATATATATATATATATATATATATATGATTATATTGTGATTTCCAGATCATTAAAAGCAAATACATTCATTTAATACATGGTATTATCAAACAACTACTAGGATATGGGGTATAAGCCTAGATTTTGTAGCGTTAAAGTCAAATTTAGCTAATTCTCTTATATAACTACTAAGCGTGATGTCAATGTATATCGAGGGGGGTAAGACTTCTGTCCAAAACTAAAGACAAAAGCGATGGTAATCATACATATATGATTAAAGATTCTATGAAGTATGTTTATAAGAGTAAGTAGTCCTCACATTTTGTCGTATGACACTATCGATTTATTTATTTTAGTCCTCCCTATGGCGAGATAGTAACCTATTAAAATGAACTAGTTTGAGTAATTAAGCTTTTATTGAAATCCATAGCTCACTTTAGTGTATGGTGATGTGTCAAACTACATGACATACTTGATAGAGATCCACCTATATGAGTATAAAATTAGATTGGTTCTTATGAGAGTGAGAAAGACATCTTTAGTGTACTATTGAATTCTAAGGAGCACAAAACCATTAAAGTACCAAACTATTGAACATCAAAACTCTAAGAGAGTTTAATATGAGCATCTAATCCCCTGCCTTACACAAAATAAATATTAATTTATAGAAATTATAAGTTTCATTATGTTCCTATGAGACAAATTAATTGTTCAATAACTGGTTCCTAGTTCAAAAGACACTAGCTCATATACACTAAATTCTATGGTGAAAATATATTTTGAAATATATAAGAGATTGTTGAAATTATATACGTATTTCAAAATACTAATGTCCCACATTGGAGGAAAGTAAGAGCAATTGTTTTTATGTTTGATTTGAAATTAATCATTTATTAGATTTCATTACAAATTAGATTTGAATAAGTGAAATCTACATGTGATTTGGATTATTCAAGTTGAATAAAATTATGAAATACATGGATGAATTATTCAAAGTTAATGAACAAGTGGGTCACTACTTCAAATTGAATTAGGAAAATGTCTATGTAAGAGAAACATATAAAGCATTTTATGATGTGCACTACAACAATGAAAAGATAATAGAACAATCTAATTATTCTAAGGGAAGTTATCATTGTATACCCTTAAGATATACTTTTATCAAATTTACTACAATACTTTCAATGTGTATCATTTGTCCACCCTAAATTGACAAAATATGTATGTCGTTCACTAAACTGTTAACTGCCATTTGAAAGTTAACGAAATTGTAGCAAATTGATGATTTTGCCCTTGAAAGTTAAATTAAGGTAACAAAAAATTATCTCATTTATATTCTTAAATTGTCATATTATCATTTGTATACCCTTAAATTATCACTTATATCCCTTATTTCTATATGAAGAGACTATATTACCCCTCTAACGTCATCACATTCAAACGGCAACAAACAGTTTAGTAGAATGCAAATAAATTTTCTCAACTTAGAGTAGACAACTAATACACGCTGAAAGTATTGTAATATACTTAATAACGAAGTAATTTAAGCGTATATAAATGATAACTTTTTTTATTCTAATTAGGGTTAATTCGTCTGCCCCCTTGAAGTGACAATCTTTAAATTTTTCCCAAAAATATAAAAACTTCAATTTACCCCATAAAAATTGTTATCTCTCTATTACTTCTAACATCCAAAAGGGTAAAATAGTATTTCTACATTCCCTAAAATCGTAAACAGGAAAAAGTCAAACCTCAACGTGTGCTAATTTCCATGGGTCCAAATCTTTCAAAGTTTTGAATAACACATATAAATACTTCAAATATTTATAGTACACTACATAATACTTTAAAATATTTTTATTTTTCCACTATATGACTAATTTTTTTGAACGGATGAAATTTTAACTTTTTTATTTAAAAAATTTATTTAGAAATTAATTAAAAGCCACAAATGGAAAAAAAAAAATATTTTCCTTTTTTATATTTATTATTATTGTCATTATTATTGCAAAGGTATTTTTAAAAAATATAGATTTAAAAAATTAAATTAAATTTTACTTAAATTTAATCTATAAAAGAAATATAATAATCACAAATTTTATTAGCAATATCACCACAATGAAAATCAAAAAAATTATTTTTATCCTTATCTTGAATTTAAATATTTTATGAATATAAATCATTAATTAATAAATTGACTTTTACCATCTAAATAATTATTTTACCCTTAAAGTATCTAAAAGACAAATTAACGCAAAAAATTTATTTACATCTAGTACTAATATAATTCAATGGATTAAAAATTAGAAAATATATAAAATTTAGCCAAATTCAAAAATTGAAGCCTTAGCCCCTAATCATAATCCCAAATTTTTATCGGTTTCATTTTTATTAACATCATTTGTAATAAATTTACTGATCTTTCCATTAAAACATATAAGTTAATTTTCACAAAATCTAAATATTTCAATAAATTTCAACAAACACTCAATATTTTAATAAAATTCACTTTGCACTCAAATTGATATTTTTCTTAATTAGTTAATTTTTTAATTGTGGAGGCGTTAAAAAATATTTTTTTTCAACAAGAAAAACAAATTTCCTTTTCAATATTTTCTTTTTTTTTTTTATTTTCTAAAATTTTCCACCATCGTTGGTTCATTTTTTTCCCTTTTTTCCCATTTCCTGCATTTTTCTTCATCTGCTCTAGATGGGGAGATGGGGAACAAATCCTAACTGATGGCGTCACCCAAATTCGATAAAAATAATGGTAACTCACAGTGATAAACCCACAGGTTTTGCGATCTCGTTTGATAGTGTTTTCGACATCTTTTGGTAGTGATGACCACAGGGATATATTGGTCGGCTCACAAGATTCAATTTGGTACCAAACTTTGATGGTGGGATGGCTGGAGGTAAAAGTTAGGTCGCAGCTTTTGGAGCTCAATAGCCAAGATGTTGATGTTGTTTTTCCCGCGTGCCTTCAAATAGTGCCTCGAACCTTCTGCTCGCGACCAGCTCGAGCTCGATCAAGATTGTCTCCTTCGTCCTATTCCGCTGTCTTTTCCAGAACGGAGATCTCCCGAACCTGTACTCACAGAAAATAGGGTCGGGGTAGTCAGGCGTGTCCGCGAAACCCTCCGACGCCAAGTCGATGAATCGGGTTGTTCTTTTTGGTATCTCCCTTAGTGAGAGAGACCGGAAAGATGAAAGGGATATTTTTCGCCCTCCCTTTTGAATAAATATGATGTTTTCAGAGAATCCAGATAAGGAAAATTAGAATAGGAAGAACCTGTATATCTTTTTTTTTTAGAACCGTTGCGAATCAATTTTTTCAACCATTGTAACGTACTGGTTCATTTCCTTTTATACTCTATTTTTCCCGCTCTTTTTCTCCAAGAGCCTCCATTTCCGCATCAGTGGTGTCTGGGTCCCTCTGATAGCCGGGATTGGCATCATCTTCCCTGGGGATGCGCGGCTGTCTTCTTAACCCGGTTCACGTGGCCAGATCACCATATCGGGCATGTGCGCTAGGAATGATGACACCGTGGGGGCATGTGCCGGCCACCGGCAATAGTACCACCACCATACCATGTGGGGCCCTAATCAGACATCTAAAGGTGTGCCAGGGTTCGGGAAAAGCGGGTCGGGCTGCCTTGGGCCGGGTCTTACGCTCCATCCGGTCAATGATTAAGATGGTCCAGTTGTGCTCGGGGACTTGACTTCCGCGAGCAGAAAAGGAGAGCTCGGGTCTCGATCAGCCTCTGAATTCCTTGACCTTGACAAGCTTTGACTGAACCTGATGACCTCGAGCAGGTTAGAGAGCTCGGAGCTCGAACGGCTCTGAATCCCTGACCTCGACCAGCTTTGACGTTTGATGAGATCATCTTTGTGCCAGTGGTCGGGACTTCTGCTCGAGCTAGACTGTCCTCGGAGTATTTTATTCGAGCTGGAAGGGCCTCGAGGAGACCTGCTCGATATTACCCAAACACAAGGTTCTGGTCAATTTCCAACAATCAAGATGGTGGAAAAACGAGGACCATCCAAAGAGCTTGGATTTGGTACCTTGCTCGACTGGAGATGTGACTGCAAAACAGGGATATGGCTAGTTAAAGTTTCAGGTTCGCAGGTCAACGAGTCATTTCAATGGGTCAAATTAGGTCAACTAGGTCAACTCTCTCTTCTTTATCTCTCTTCCTCCCTCTCCCCCTCTCTCTTTCTCTCTCATTTAAATAGAAACCTGATTCTTTATTTTTCTTATTTTTTTAGCTTAATACAAATTACATATTTAGCTAATACCAGATCCAAAATTAAAATTAAATAAGACAACATGGCCATTAAATCACATTCGATTTGTCTCGATTTCGTATCGTGACAAATTTAAATTATTCAAACATGATCTAATTATTAAATGTGTCAAATTTTACGACTCATGTCCATTAATTCCGCAAATAATCAAATCGTGTCAAATTACCCACAATAATTTGCAATAAATTTAACGACTTTAAAATTTAATTCAAAGAGAAAAAAAATTAATACACTTATTGAGAAAATTAAAGTCTATATGTTACATTACTATTCAAGATTCTTAAGATTTATGAATAAAAAATTATATATATATATATATATATATATATAGAAAATGATAACTATTAGATATACTTAAATATTTATAAATTATTAATTATTTTATTATTTTAACTTTTAGCTTTATATTTGGGAAGAAAAATATAATAAAATAACTTTCAATAAAAAAGAATTATTATTAAAAAAAAGCAAGATTAAAATTTATAACAAATAATATTAATAAAAAAGAAACCGACAAAAGTTTAGAATTAGGATTAAGGCTTTGGTGTTTGAATTTTATGTAATTTCTAATTTTTAATCTATTGAATTATATTAGTAATGGAATGTAAATAAAATTTATGGGGTTAATTTGTCTTTTAAATACTTTAAAGGTAAAATGATAATTTAGATGGTAAAAGTCAAGTAATTGATTAATGGTTTATATTCATAAAATATTTAAATTCAAGATAAGGCTAAACAATTTTTTTTTTGTTTTCATTGTGGTGATATTGTAAATAAAATTGGTTATTATTATATTTATTTTATAAATTAAAATTAAGTAAAAATTAATTTAATTTTTAAGGGTCTTTTACTATTTGGGGGATTTTTGTTAATAAATTTATTTTTATCATCTAACTTAAAATATGTTAGACCTTAGACCGTAAAGAACAAAATAAAATTATCCTTGTTAACCCCACAATCTTCAGTCAACGTTAGTCAACTATTAAAAATAATGATATTTATAGGGTAAATTGAAGTTTTCATATTTTTGGGAGGTGATTTGAATATTATCACTTTATAAGAGGGTGGAATGAAATTAATCCTTCTAATTATCACTCTCTACTTTTGTCTCATATTTCTTCATCAATTCACTTTTGTTGTTCTAAATTGTTGCACTTGAGAGTGCAACCTCACAGCAGTGCAATTTTATCTTGGAGATCAAACCGCTTTTTTTGTCATTCTTACATCGAGAAATCTTCTTTTGATGTACAGAATTTGGTTTTAAAGACAATGCTTTGTGCGCCTTTAACAAATTTATGTTCTATAATCAGGTAACAACTTTAGGGCTATGGGATGCAACTTTTTGCCCACCTTTTGTTCCCTAGGTAGGGTGCTAAAGGGACTGCTACCTAACAATCTAGATTCTTCTATAAGTCGATCCACAAAGCTTGACTCACTTTCTCTTCTTCTCTTCGTGTGCTACGTCTATTTTAGTTCTTTGTTCACAACACAACCAAGGATTTGACCTCATGATTTTGTCACTGAAACAGGAGCGTCTTGCTTAGCTTACTTGTTAAAGTAAGGTAGCTTACTTGTTGGCTGATAAGTCAAGAAATTCTTACTCAAAGGTAGGGCACAGCTGCCGGCTCCCCCAGTATCTCAAGTGATTAGACAGGGACAGGATTCAAACTTACAGTCTTAAGGTCATGGGCCTGATGAGTCGACCAATTTCATTCTTGCTAAGAGCGGTAATTCCTTTAGGCCACTCACTGGAACCCCAAGAATTTGTCGTAAATCGTATTTGCTTTTCTATTCATTATTTTTTATTGTCTTTCCTTCCCCCAGTTGGTTTCGCTCTCTTGGAACGTTCATTCCTTGTATGATGATGGGTAGGCTTGTTGTGCTTTGGCCCTTCTGTGGGCTTTCATCAAAACAGGCCTGAGTCTTCATTTGTAGGACTTTCTTTGTGATGGTTCATGTAGGCTTGGGTCTTTCATTTGGGTCCCATTAGGGCACCCTGTAGGCCAATGCATATAAGCTTCAGCTTTCTTAACGTGGCTCATTTGACGACTCAGTACATGGATGTCACGAGTCTATTGGCATAGAATATAAGATCTTTTCCACGTAAGCTGGTTGTACAAAGTTTGTTTGTTCATACAGGCAGTGTGGGATACCAGAATGTCTGTCTAAGGGGGTACCGGGAGGATAAGAAAAAACTTAATAATAGATAGACACACTAGAAAGAAAGTCCTGGGTAGACGATGTGACCAAAGTCGTACAATTAGGACTTCGATACGATTTTATTCTATTCATCATATCGGAGGTTATGCTCTTTTTTGCTTTTTTTTGGGACGCTAAACACAAACTATTGTTCATAACCATTGGGTTTGTTGATTGGTGTATTGTGTTTCGGTTCAAAAAAAGTAATATTAAATCATATTTTCAACAAGATTAGCCACAATAATTAGTGATTAAGTCATGTCATGTATACAACATACAATTGATAAGTTTGCAAATAATAATCTATTACATTTCGGATGGCCCAAAAGGTGTGGTCGAGTAATTTTTAAATAATTTTATTTGATTAATCACTTATGTTCAAATTTTGAAGAAGGTTAGGGACTAGAAATTGAATTTAGACACATCAGAACAAACGGTCAATATTAATTACAATAATAACAAGTATCGGCATATGGCTTTTTCAAGAGACATGGACCGTCTGAAGTAATACTCCATGAACAGTATCCACAATCTTCCCTCCCATCTATGACAATATCAAACCATTTATATGTATTTTGCCATGCAAACTTGCAATAAAACAGCGTCGTGCCACAAAAAACTGGATGAAAACTAAAGTTGTAAGTACCCTTACGAGGGATTACGTGTCCTCCAAGATCATCGTCTCCTGATTTACAATGAACGCCCAAATCTACTCCTGCACCTATATCATTTATCATAGTTCATGCACTCGATGCCTTCCAACAACGCTCGTTAACATGAGCATTAAAAATACAGTAAAGAATTAGGATATATTTGGGATTGAGGTTGGACAGTTGTAGTTTTTAAACTGCAGTATTAAAGTGTTTGATAAATACTAGCTGCTGTAATTTTTAAGATATATTAGATATGTTAATATAATTTTTCACTCGGATGATGTAAAATCTATTATGTTTTTAATAATTTTGTTAAAATTATTATTTAAAAAATATATTTATTACATATTATTAACTTTTATTTTATAATTACAGTTTTTTTTTCACAACAGCTGTAACTTAAAAATTACAGTACCTCAATCTCAAACATACCCTAAACAATACTGAACAAAAAAAACTAACCATGTTTTTATTTTTCTCTTTTTTTCTTTTCTAACTTTTATTGAGGTAAAAAGGAAACTAATAGTTTGTGTATCTATTTTTACTTTATAATGAAGGACTTGGTATCTTACATATATAACAATTGACAACATTCAAATAATCTGTGGCTCATTTTTTTTTTTTTTGATAAATATTGTGTGGTTCATTAAATCTTTATACCATTAATGGAACAAAATTTTACAGTCAACTTTACTCAACCACCCATCAAGAGTTTACTATTTAATATGCAAAATCTGAACATGCTCGTTTACTCAACAGCTGCCTCACATTTCAGATTTGTTTCTTTACATGGTTACATGATCAAGATTAACCGCAAAAATTAGAGGTTAAGTAAGTTGAAAAAACCATTTTCACAGAAATACCTTCACAAAATGAAGTAAAAGAAAAAAATAAATACATGTGTGCATTGTCTTTCAAGGCATATTTATGATTCTCTTGCTATACAGCTGCTTTCAAATTTTGAAAAGTTCAAGTTTGGGTTAAAAGAACTCTCTTGTTTGAATTGATCACAGACAAAACCTGGCAAATTACTTTTTGCAGTTAATATAGATACCCGAAATGATGGCAACCCCGGCAACTGCAACTCCTAAAGAAGTGATAATTTTTAAAGCAGAAAATCCTGGCTTTGGGCATGGAATTGTCATAAGATCATGTACCTGTCACACACAAACACAGCATTCAATAACATGAAAATCTAGGAATGTCCATGATAGAACTTTATATATCATCAAAAAGAAATATCTACAATATTTCCATGAATATGGGATGGGGCATAGGGACCACTGGTTAAAGGTGAGAGATTATCCTTGCTAATGGTTAATAAAAAGACCTAGTAATGATCAACCGTGTAACAGAGTTATATATTCGCCTTTGCAACAAATCAGATCTAGAGCCAGCAAAATCACAATCATTGAGCTATTAAGCCATAATATTAGTCTTTTTAATTTCCTACACGTTTTAACTGCTGATTGTGGTTGAAGTGTCAAGGACTAAAATGTAAGCACTAAATTTCCTACAGAAGATATTCTTAACCTACCGGAACAGGTTGCTTCCAATTGTTCTTAATTCCTTGTAGGTGCCCCTTTCCAACAACTGCGACAACTGAACTGTGCTCAGTAGCTACTTTTAGCAATGTGGATGACATGTATCTGAATAAACATACAAGTTCAAGTTAGTTCATTCACTATGAGGAGTTCATTTAAACTCAAGCAGATTGAAATGCATACTTGAAACCAATGTTAACAATATCACAATTTTAAGAAAATGAAAAACAAAAAAGAAAAGAAAGAAAGAAAAACAAAAATAAAAATAGGAGAGGTCGGTCAAGTTGTTTCGCAACTTATACAAACTGGGTCCCCTAGCCCTAGATATCCTTTCTCATTGTATGTTCTCCAAGCATAGTTTCAGTTTGACATAGTTGCCTAAGCCTACAGCTTACTGCTCTTAAGCATACAGCCTACTGCTCTTCCTTTTTTCAACTTTTTCCAGTTCTCATTTTATGGAGCAATTCTTTCTTTCAGCTGCAGATCTACCTCTTATTTATTTGTTTATTGAAAAAGAAAATGAGTTAATTGCCATTTTTAAGGGATACTGGGCGGAGAGATCCTTCACAATATTACTGATTTACTATTTTGTATTTGTACATATTTACATTCTTTAAAAGCAACCAATACAAGTATCATCCACAAAATCTGGGACTGAGAAATGAACAAAAGATCAGATGGGTGCTATGAAGGGCAAAAGCCCGTGTTTTTTTTCCCTATTTACTCTGTCACATCTCAATTATCAGAGCCGAAAGATATTAGAGGCTGAGATGAACCAAAATTATGCATCACTATAGCCATTAAGTCATCATTTGCTACAAAAGGAAACAGTATAATGCCAAATTTTAAAATAGGCGAAGAAAATACTTACTGATCTCGCTCATGCACAAGAGTTTCCATTAGAGTAGGAAAAGCTTTGCTCATCTCTTTAATTACAAGAGTCAGCATATCAACATCATCCATTTCCTTCAGCTGAAGACAGAAATGGCAAATTAGTATCATAAACAATACTTTGCCACATTAATCCTTAACTTTATTTCGCTTCCTACAAAGTGTGATGAGTCAATACATCTAACTAAAAATACTCTTATTGATGATGACAAAATATGATAATAAGAAAGCCTACCATTCTGTTAAGATCCTCTGCGCTAGGCAAGAAGAATGCTTGAAACAGGAAGGAGTAAAGTAATTTTATCTTATGCCAAAGTGGCATCTTTCCCCAAGTCCTCCGTAATGTGATCTGTGACAATTACTTCCAATTGTAATAACCATAACAAAATAAATAGATGATGCATTGACACAATTGCATACGCTTTAAGTAAACCACAGTTCCTGAATAAGCAGAAGTAAATTACAAAAATAGACAATAATACATCTTAGATTAAATTAACCATTTGAAATTTGTAAAAGGATCAAAAGGAGGAGGGTTTACTAGCTTTAGACCTTGATCTGCAGGGGCAGTGATGACTAGGAATATGACAAATGTTCCTCATAGAATACAACATTTGAGGGAGAAATTTGTTTAACCAAAGAAAGACATTATTGCAATTGTTTTTTGAGTCTATAAACTTTCAGTATTTGTAACCAAATCAATTGCTTTAATAAGTAAAGATACATTCTTAGCAGGATTAGGTACTCGGACCTATAAAATCACCATGACAGTTTCCAAGTGTAGCACATTATTAACGCTTATCAGCTGGTTATAAATTTCAAACAAAACCAAAGAAAGAATAACTCTTTCTTCTCATACAGGTTATCCCTGGATACCACCAGCATTTGATATAAGCTTAAAGCTCACATCGAGACAAGTGAAAGATGATCCACAAATTTCTTAGTAGAGGGTGTTCCTTCAGCTCATAATTGAAATGGCATGACCACCACATGAATTGAATAGAAGAAAAAGCAAGGAAACAGAAAAAATTCTATCCAGCAATCAGCCACACATCTCACCTGCACAGGACGATCTCCAAGTATCACCTTGCCACCATACTTCATTGCTTCTTCAAATGCCACACGAAACTCAGAACCAGGAAAAACCTCAAGCTGACTTGCAACCTAACAGAATATCAAGGAATAATTTACTTTCTATAAAATTACATAACTGAATAGAAAAACCACAACAGCCACACATATACACTAAAATGAACAAACATATATACCTTGGCAAGGAACCAACTATAAAGTATTCCAAACATGTTATGTTTTTTCTTCCACATATCCACCATTTCTCCCACGGTAGGTACCTGGTGAACTACACATATGTTCAACATGCAGATGGAAACTTGAAAAAAAAGCTGAGTAAACTGCATTGATTTCAACAAGAAAAAAAAAAAAAAAGTGAGAAGAATGTTACAGATTGAGAAGCACACCTTCAAATTCTGAGGAGTAAGCACGGATACTCGACTGGAGCATAACTCTAAGAAAACAACCTGCAATTAACGAAAACAGGTTTACAAATGTAAATCAACATAGCAAGTTTCAAATGACTAATGCAAGCCATAAATTTCTAAATGCAGGCAGCTAACCTGCCAAAATCACCCATCCACCAATCAATTGTTATGTGAATTTCAAAAGAGAAAGCACCTGTGGTTTCAAGAAATCAATTATTGCTTCCACTTCTCTACATGATTCCTGTCACCACACAACCATCAACAATCAATAACAATGACATGAGCAATTATCACATTATCAATAGCACTTTCAAATAGTTAAACCACACTGTGTTTGGTAAAATTAAACTAGTACAATAAGCACTTGAACTGCCTGTTAAAAATGCAGTTGGTATCTGCTTTCACATAAAGTGCTTCCTTAAAAATCACAGCCAAACAGAACAATTATATTCAAATCATCCAATCACAGACATGCAATTTATCAACTTTGTACCAAAATACTATCATCAGTGCACCTGATATCAGATAATTACAAAGAAAGATCAGAATTAAATCGAATTGATTAAGACAATTAAACAAATCATAATCCTAACAAAATCAAGTTTAAAGCGATAACCTTTGAAACATGTGCAGTACCAACAAGGTACACATCGCACGTGCCGCCCTCAGCCGTTGAATCGCACGTGAGAATTACCACACTCCTCAACAATTCCTCAGGCAGCACCTTCTTCGTCTCTTCCGGAACCGGAATGGCGCCGTTTGTCTCATCTCGGTCACTGGTTTCATCTCTCACCTCATCGCCCAAACTTACGACACTCTCACTCAAGGGATCGATGTGAACAAACTCTTCGCCCGATTCGAGCGGATTCGGGTCCATCTTGGGGAAATTGGGATGGTTAGCGGTGGCAAATGACGTAATTTGGGTGGCTAGCAAGGGCGAGAACTGTTTGGTAGGGGATAACGGAAGGTTGGTAGGGCCGCGACGGAGAGGGATTTGGGATTGAACGGCGATTATGGTAGTAAAAAATCGGCGCGACTTGGGCGAGTTGATTGGGGTGACTAGACGAGACAAGCTATTCATACATACACAAATTTGTCAAGCGTTTTATTTTATGTGCGTAAAGTAAAGAAGCAGCAGAAAAGAATCGAACCCAGTTAACGTTAAAATGAAAAGCTGACGTGTATGCATACTGTCAAATGGACCCACTTTTTCTCTTTATGGGTAATTTTCAGAAACCTCCCTTGAGTTTTGGTGTATTCTCAGTTTGATAAAAAGTATTCATATATTATAAGAACCTCCCCTACTATTAGTATTCCGTTTCGTGTATATATTAGGTCAGTGAGGGCAAGATGGTAATTGAACAAATTAATGATAAAAAATTCAAAAAATTTTAAGATTTTCACATTGAGTTTTGGACTTTGTTCATCTATTTTATCCACTAAAATTAGAAATACAACTCATCTCTTTCCTCCACCAAAATCGAAACACAATAGCTTAAAACCTATTTTATTTTCTCTGTAATTAATTGATCAAGTACTTTGGCCACAAACTAGAGACCATGATGACAAAGTCGACGGCTCCAATAAATACCAAAATAGAAAACCTAGATGAATACTATTGATATTAAGAAGAAGCAATTTAAATCAACTTCATCATATGAAACAAAAATTGCAATCCAAGAAACATGCATGTACACTAAAATATGTCAATCAAAATTTAAAATGCGTAGTAGGACCACCACTAGAAGATGGGAAAAAAATATATACTAAGTACTAAAATGAAGACACTAGCTAATAATTTTCAGTTGAAAATATAATAAGAAATTAATTTTAGCCTTTTGCAGTTGATGATTTTATATCACATTCAAATTAATATATGGAACAATTGTATTATATTTTGTTTTTCCTAACATATCACACAAATAAAACATTCAATTGAATGTAGCAAACCATTTCATATAGCCTAAACTCACTGATCTAACACAAAATAGTGCAACAAACCACTTTTTTTTTCCTCGACTCAAGATATGTAAATACCACAATATAAACCAAAAAATTAAAAAAAATATATAAAAACTTTAACAAAATACCATGTATATGCATTTCAAGCTAATCTACAATAAACATTTTCATCTATCATGAATTCGTGGAAAATATCATAAGCACACAACTAAAAATCTCAATTTTCAAGACCCATTTTCAATGAATTACAATATTCGACTTAGCTCTATCTTCAATATGATTTGGATTAATCATTTAACTACAACTAACATGTATTTATAATAAAATCAGGAGAAACAACTACATTCTGAAATAATTTTGAGACCAATTTTTAAATTTTCACATTTTAATTTCACCTAATGAAAATAACATGCACTAAAAGAAACTGATTCATATCTTGTTTACAGTTTCAAATCAGTATGATAATTGGTCGTTCGGTGGCGAGACTCGCTAATCTGTACTCTCTTGCCTCGCGGTCGTGAATCATTCGTCATCGACATTGGAGTTGTCGACTTTGTTGTTATGGTCTCTAGTTTGTGGTCAAAATACTTGATTAATTAATTATAGAGAAAATAAAATGGGTTTTAAGCTACTGTGCTTCGATTTTGATGGAGAAGAGAAGTGAGTTGTATTTTCTAATTTTGGTAGATAAAAGAGATGAACAAAGTCCAGAATACAGTGTGAAAATTTTAAAATTTTTTGAATTTTTTATCGTTAATTTTTTTAATTACGATCTTGCCCTCACTGACCTAATATATGACCTAATATATATATGAAACATAATACTAACAACAGAGGAGGTGTCTGATAATACATGAATATTTTCTATTAAACTGAGAATATGCTTAACCTCAGGGGAGGTACTGAAAATTCCCCTTCATTTTGTAGATAGATTTAGTTTTACTGGTCCTCTGTGTACGTGGCAGTTTAAATTCTGGACCAAATTGCTAGCGTAAATTTTTATGTTACCATTTTTTAAAATAAATTCTGTTATCGTATTGGTGAGGCCGGTGTGCAATTTTTATGTTTTGAAAGACATGCAATGCGGGTAATAGAATGATCACCTTTTAGAAAAGAAAAAGAAAAAGAAAAAGAAAAAAGTTAATTGTGTACCAATATTACTTTTAAAATAATTGTTTTAATTATATATAAAAATAATTAATTATAAAAATAAAATTATTGTAAGAATATAAATTATTAAAATGAGTATAATATTAAAATGAACATAATACTAAATGAAATTTATAATTATAAAATTCATATTTATATATTATTAAAATAGATTCATAGTAAAATAGATTCTCAAAATTAAATTTGAATTACCAAACACTAAAATTATATTTTAACTTCTCAAAATCACTTTTATACGAAATAGTATTTGACATCTCAATTTATCTCACTAACTCCCAATAAAGTGGAATATCATAATATTCATTAAACTTATTAGTTCTTTAAAAAAGTTATGTCTTATTTTATAAACTAATCTTAACACCCATTATACCATAACAACTACTACTTCGTATGATTTCTGAATTTTTTTTTTTCCTTCTTCAAGTCTTTATCCATCTCTTCAATCGGACCAATCCTTTTTAGACCCAATATTACCTTATGGGACAAGGTTTTACCCTCATACTCCCCATTTATTTATTTATTTTTTAATTTCCATTAAATTTGAATGCATTGTAATAAATTCAGGAAACAAAGACTGATGATAAATTTGTATTTGTAATCATACTTAATATCAAAATTCAAGCAGTTTTTTTATTTTTAAATGAATGTGCCACCGTTTAAAAAAAATAATAAAGCAGTTAAAAATATGCTACAGTTGTATGTTGTGATCCTTTCATATATAGCTTGACAAGGGAGAGTTAATTGCCCAATCCGAAGAAGCTTGACTAGGAAGAACCTTTTGGCAAAATATAAGAGGGGATTTACCTGCCATAATTTTTAACTGCTTCATTCTTCAATCCACACACAAAATCAAAATGTTGATGAAAAAAAAAAAAAACGTTGAGCAAAACAAAAAAAAAATAAAGAAAATAGAATATAGGGGTCTATTTTACAATATTATCTTGTCTTAAATAGTTAATTTAATTTATGGACATTTTAGTAATAAAAAATATTTTTTAAGTAGGTTTCAGGAACATTTTAAATTTTAGTGGATTTAACACGCTCTACCACGGTACCACCTCTCCTCATTATCAATTTTACCCTAATTACTATTTTACCCTAAATGAAATTTCAAAAAAGGAAAAATAAGTTTTAACATAATAATTTTTTGGGTGTGGATACTTCCACCCACTTCTTTTATAAACCTACGCCACCTCCATAAAATAATTACAGTAAGTTCACATTATTTTATAAAGTTACAAATTAATAATAAGTTTGAATAATTAATTAAATCATTCTTATAATTTTTTTTTCTAACTTAGTTTTTTAACAATTTTTAACTATTTAAGGTTTCTTTAAAATAAATTTAATTTGACTATTTTAACTTTATAGTATAAAATAAACAAATTAACCTAAGAAATATATATTATTGTAACTAATTGTTTAGGCATTTCTTTTATGTTTTATAATCTTATGTGTTTTATATAAAATTTAATAATTTTCAATACTCCACATGCCCTAATTAAATCTTGTTAGTTTAGTACAATATTAATAATCATACTAATAAAATATTACGTATTCATTATTAAAATATAAAATAATTTGTATAAAAAATTATTTAAGTTAAAATAATTTTTTAGATATTTCGGTACTTTTGCCTTATGAGCTTAAAATAATTATATTAATTTATTTTAAAGCAGCCTTATTATATGGATTTAATTGATTACGTTTTTAAATTTCTTCTTCAATGTACTCTTGTTGTAATAATTTTCTGAAAATGGGGAGGTTAATAAAATTTGTGGGGGTGAGAATATCACTACTCTAATTTTTTGGGGATAAATACTCGTTTAGTCCATATATTTTGACTTAAGTATTTATTTAATTTTTATATTTAAAAAGTACCTCACGACATCTTTGCTGTTAAATATATTATATTCTTATCCTAACATTTTCTTTCTATTTTCAATAAAACCCTTACAATAATATTCTTGCATTCTTAAGGATATTAATGAAAAAAATGTTAATTTATCAAATTAGCCAAAGTAACATAAATATTTTCACAAAGTTATGTGTTATTATGTTACTTTTAGGATTAATATGGTATATTCATTTTTTTTATAAAGTAACTATTAGTAAAATTGTTACAAGAATATTAAACATTGCTTTAAATTAGCTGGTATTAATTTATCTATAACTAAATTATGAAAAAATTATTGCATGAGTACAAAAAGTATTAGTTCTTTTATAATGATATTTATTGGTTAATTTGTTAATTAATTTTTATAGATAAATTGATTCATATCAAGAATATAATTGTAAGGGTATTATTTTAAATATATGCAACATATTTAACTGTAATAGTTTATTTACTAATCAGTAATCTGAATGGTATTAAATCATAATGGAGTGAAATTGGAATGGAGAATGAGAATCGGAATAAATTATTTATTTTAGCCATGGGTATCAAAATTGAAATAAATTGTATTGTCATTGATTTATTTACTTTATCTTAGAATCGAAATGAATTGTTACAAGTTACTAAATTGATCTTAGTTAATTATTGCCAGTTTAATAATAATAATAATAATAATATAAGGAAGGATAAAATAAAATTTCAAAATTTAAGTGTGGGCAATAATGTCACTTTAGGGAATCGGAACTCTAAATCTCTAATAATTATTCTTAAATTCAGGTAAGATCCGTCACTTTAATTCACATCTTACTTCTTATTTAAATAAATAAACACATAATTTATTTACATTCATTGATTACCATTCTCATTCCTAATAAGTAAATACATTACAAGAGTGTTTTGAAATATTTTTTAAAATATTTGAACTAAATAAATGTTAAATTAAAATATAAAGAATAAATGAGCAAGCAGCTCATTCATCTTCTTGGCTCCTCCATCTCAGCAAGGTTGGTGGTCACAACAATATCTAGTTCTGACACATCTGGGCAATCTCAGAATAACCAACAATTCAAGCTCGTTTATCGTGCACGGGCACCACAAACTTCTTGAAACCATTTGGTAGATAGTGGTGAATCTTCTTGTCTCAGCCATAATTAATGTTGGGCATTATAGTGCATCGCTTGCATCCCTTGAACTTTATATGCAACAATTTTTTTAAACTGAGATCTTGCGATTGAAACCAGAACACGAGTCAGGACCAAATCATTTTGATAAAAAGTTGCAACATCATCACATTCATTATAAGATTCTCAATGTTTCAATTCTCAACGAGCTTGGCAAGAAGCTTGCCCAATAAGATTCGATAGACACATTTGAGTGATCTTCTCTGCAGTAATGACGACGCCATCATTTGTGGAGGTTCTGAGTTAAGTATAATAATAAGGGTAAATTGAGTATTGTATGGACGTATATTAAGAGAAAAAAAGTTATTTTAAAATTAAAGGTGGTGATATTTTCACCTCATAAATTTAGTAAATTCATCCCACTTTTAAAAAATAATTATAGAAAGTTTACATTATTTTTAAAAATTTCAAATAAAAAAGAATTCCAAAGAATTAATTAATTAAATTTATATTAATTTATTTTTTGTGATATCTTAATTTATTTTTGTGATATTTTAATTTATTTTCTTGTGACTTAGATTTTTTATTATATTTAACTACTAAGATTGCTTTAATCTAAATTTAAATTAATAATACTAGCCTTAAAAGTTAAAAATACCAAAAATTTGCTTTAACTTCAATATTTTCTTTTATTTGATCAATCTTTAATTAAACTAATATAATATCTTCATAAGACAATACTCATGTATATTATTAGGCTCTCAAATTTATGTTATTACATCTAAAATATTGAAAAATATTAGACTTCATTTAAAAAGTTAGATTATGAGTCATAAAATTAAATACCTAAAGTATTATATACAAAAACACATATTTCTTCAGGTAATTGGGTCAGTTTATGTCATAAAGGTAAAATAATTAAATAGAACTTATATTAAATCAACATTAATAGTAAAAAAATAAAGTAAAAAAATATAATAATGATTTAATTAATTAATTATATAAATATTTTTATTGATTTGTATTTATTAAAAATATTAGAATTTATTGTAAATATTTTTTATAAGTGAGGTGGGATTACACAATTAATGAGGTGGAAATATCTCCACCCAATAATGAAGTTAATTGATAGATGAAAGGTGTTGAGATAATTTAAAGATTCTGTAAGAATTATTATTATATACGGCATCACATAAGTACCGTTCCTTAAAAAAGTGCTGTAACACAAAATTAACAAATTTTTATTTAAGAAAACTATCATAATATACTAAGGTTTGATGTAACGTGGCATTAAAATTACAAACGCTATGTTAAATAAAAATAAAATAAAAAGCTGAAATAAAAGAAATTATTTTTTACCAGCAGGCCCGTACTTAATTCCATGCACCCTCCATTAATCTATTCCATTGATATTATGCTTATTACAAATAATAATACTACATATCTCAAATTTTTTATTTCAAATAATCATTCCAAATGATGTGGCATTCATTATTTAGTTAGTAAGTTAATATAATTAATTTATTTTAATTTTATCAATTAATTGATGAATGCTACATTATTTGAGTTGATTATTTAAGATAAAAAATTTGAGATATCCAACATTACTCTGCTACAACACAGACGCCAAATGCTCCTTCTTCTTCTTTCAGTTTTTTAAAAAAACAAAAATCAATCAAAACTAGATTGGGAATTTCAAAGCCCACACTAAACGCTTATTACAAAACCCATAATTTGAACCAATGACAGCCACAATCTTCAAAATAGTTTAATTTTACACTCATTTCTCCACGGCTTTCTCCACTTGGAAGTAAAACACACGGTGGTATAAAATTTCTTATAAATATTTTCTTGTTATATCATCTGCATGCGTTAATTTCTTAACATCTGAAATTCTTTTTAGAAGATTGTCAGTTTTTTTTTAACTAAAATTAATATATACTACTTAGGGCCTGTTTGAAATTATTTTTGGAAGGCTCAAAAATAATTTTAAAAAATTAAAAGTTAATTTTAGTATTCGGTAAATTTTTTTAGAAATCACTTTTGATAAAATTTTTTAGAAATCATTTTTGATAAAATCATCTCATTTTATAACAGATTTTGAAAAGTAAGGAATGATTAGTTTTTTAAAATCTATTCATATATTTAATACAACTTCATATATACCCTCATATATTTTATAAAAATCCAAACATATCCTTCTTTATTAGGAAATAAAATAAAAAATATTCAGATAACAAAATAAAAAATAAAATTAATAATATAAATATATATTTAATTATCAATTATTATATGTACATAATAAAAAATATTTTATATTGCTATTTAAAATGTTTAAATAAATTTTATTCAATGTTATGTCCAATTGAGTAATTTATTCTCTTACAACAGTTTAATAATGGTAACATTTAATAATAAGATTTACGAAATACAAATGAATGTTTTTAAAACACATATTACTTTTAAAAAAAATTACTAAACATTTATCTGATTCTCTTCACAACTGATTATTTTTACAGCACAATTAACAACAATTATTTAAAAGGTTACAATATTACCAAACTTACCCTTACTCCTTTACTATTTTCAAAATATCCAAGAATCTCTCTAACATCATAGTTTTACAATATTACCTTTATTTTTAAATACACTTTTATTTATATTAATTAAAATTAACTAATATGAAGTATAGGTTTTGGAATGAATAAGAAATTAATAATAATATATATTTTCTTGCATTTTTTATTATTTTTAAGTATTTTTTATAATAAATATTATTTTATGACACGATTTAAAAGTGTTTGATTTATTCTCAAGTATAAGAGTGTCTAATTATAATATAACCCGATAAGTCCGGGATCGAACCACAGGGAATTTTAAATTTAGTAGTTTATTATTAAATAAAGATTAATAGTAGAAAAATAGATTACCTGTCTAAAAAGTACTAAGGCTACATGATTCTTCTTGGAATTTAAATTATATTCATAATATTCTCTCATATTTATATTTTATATTTTATTTACTAATTAAATATTATGTCATTTAATTCTTAATTAACCAATTTTATGGATGAATATGAGAATGTAGTACATGATGTGCCACAACTAAATTGGAGTGTCGACATAATGTCAAAATATTATATAAATCCAATAAGATTTTAAGTTTATAAATTAATATGACATAAAAATATTCAGCAAATAAAAATATAAAATATTAAATATTAAATAAAATAAACTTTGAACTTACTTAAGAGAGATATTAATTTCATAATTTAAATCCTTGAGTTTCCTTTTGCCCTAGCTTAATAAATTAGCCACTCATATTGAAAAGAAAAACACTCATTTTATTTGACAAACTTCTAAAATATATTACAAGAAAATTTTAAGAATTTGAAATAATAGAAAAAGAAAATTTGAAAGACTCAACTTCACCATTTCTTTCTCCTCTTTTTCTTTCTCTTATTTCTCTTCTCTTTTTCCTATCTTTCTTTTCTTTTCTTTCTCTTCTCCTCCCCGCGCTCCTTTCTCCTCTGCGCTGCTTCTCTTTTTATGGAGAAAAAAAAACTATTTATTATTTTATTATTATAATATTATATTATTGTAATATATATATTATATTATTATATTTTATATATAATTGAGAGAGAGATTAAGTGCACCTCTTATTTTTTTTAATATATATTATTTATTTATTATTACAAAGCAGCTTCTTTTTATCTCATTTTTCAGTTCTAATCTCTTTTTATTCTCAAAATATACCTACAATAATAAATATAACAATTAAGATAAAAATTAACATAATAAAATATAATTTACATAAAATTACATATGAGGAATATTAAGATAAAATGTAAGTTATGTACACATTAATTAATACTTTAAGTGAGAAAATAATAATTTAAACCTTTATAAAATATACACTTTCTAGTGCTAATCATTTTATATTATCAAGATAAAATATCAAGTAAACGAGCTATTTATCCTCTTTTCTGCTAAATTTTTTGTGCTAAAAGGTTTTTAAATATTATGAAAACTGTAAGGAGGTACGAGGTATAAATTGATTTTAATAGGAGAAAACTAACAAGTTCCCTTTCTATTCTTGTGTTCTTAACATTTCAATTTATTTTACTTTTGGGCTTTGATTTTACTGAAGCTAAAATTGTCTTAAGCTTTCTACTCAAGTGATTTCTTGATCTTTGTCTTCAAATTTCCCTTTATTTGATTTCAACTAGATTGTACCGAATATTGTAATTCTGTCTTAGCAATGTCATTGTTTAATTATTTTAATTTGGTAAAAAATTTTTGTGTTCTCTTTTTATTTTGGAGATCTTTTATTAAATCAACTGTGTTGAGATTTAAAATTTTTGATCTAATACTTCAGTCGCTATTGTTGATGAACTTTTATACTTGATATGAAATTCTAATTTAAAATTGCTAATGTTCTCTGCTGATTTTGATATTTCTTTTAAGATTGGAGAGAGAATAATAGCGCCTTTGTTTAGTTGTTTTTCAAGTTTCAACTTCTAATTTTAAAGTTAAGAGAAATGCTATATATCAAAGACAAATGCTATACATCCTAAATTTTTTATCCCAAATAACTATCTTAGATGATGTGGCATTCATCAATTGGTTGGTAAGATAATATAATTAATTCACTTTAATTTTACCAACCAATTGATGAATGCCACATTATTTAAGATGATTATTTGAGATAAAAAATTTAGGATGTACAGTATATATTATTGTAAAGTTAATGTTCTCATACTCTATGGTTGTTTGCCGAGAATATAACTTCAAAGTTGATTTTCTCACATTATGCTTTTGTTGCCGAGAATATTTATTTTAAGTCGATTTTCTCACTTTTAGCTATTTTTCCATACTTGTATACAACATGATTCTTTTTAGCATATTCATAAGATAGGTTATGATAAGATAACATTGATTCAGGAACCTTAACGGCTAAATACCTATTTTACTTAGCTGCAATGTACCTATATTGATAGTTTCTTCCACGTAGCTTTAGGCCTAAAAGGTGATTTTGGTGCTTGTTTGGCTGGATTATGCTATTAGTTTGTGATATTTTGTTTAGTGCATACTATTTGTACCATTAATTTGTGGAAGCATATTATATTTCTTATTGTTGATTGATATTTATGCTTATTTGCTTATTTATTTTTTCTGATTATTCCTTCCAGCATAGTTCTTATTATTTTTATAATTTCCTAAATACAGATTAACTAAATACATTAGCTAAGAAAAGGCTCTTCAAGGATTAGTCTTGGCTGTCTCTTTCAAGGTTTTTCCATAACATTTTTATTAGATTTAACTAAATCTGTTAGTTAATCTTCCTGGGATAAAATATGATGTTTATTTGTAGATTTTCTGAGGAGTATAGAAATAGGGCTAAAACATTTATCAATATGGCTAAAGTAAGTGCTGGAAATGTTGATTATATCATATGTCCTTGTGCAAAATATCGAAACCTTCACTAGCAGCACATTAATATAGTTTATGAGCACCTGGTTATAACAAAAATTAATCCTACATATGATACTTGGGTTTTTCCAAGGAGAAAATCCAAGTATGCTAGTACACAATGAAGATGCTCAACTATCAAATACATATAGGATGTATAGATATTTTAGGATCAGGTTAGTGATGCAGGAGAAGAATCTCCTGAATAAAGGAAAGAAGAAATTTTGCAAGACTTGGAAAATGTTGAATCGCCATTATATCCAAGGTGTACAGAAAAATACAAGTTATTGGCAACCGTAGTTTTGAATTTGATTCCAATGCTACAACTACTCTCACCCTTCTATGAGAAAGAAAAAAAGGACCTGCAAAGATTGTTTGATAGCACCTGAAAACGATTTGAAGTCATTTTTAATGAATATGGAAAAACTATTAGCAAAAATTCTAATAGTTTATCTTATTTTATTGGTTGTTTAGTGTGACAACTGGTATTGTTAACTTTAAGATAGTATTTACTTTTTAGATTGGAGTGAGAATCTTAAAATTAAGAGAGTAGTAGTGGGAATAAAGGTGGCAAAAATATGCGTCTTGCCCAGATCTAGCCCGAACTAGGGTGATGCAGGCAGGGTAATATCTGTCCCGGAGATGAGTAATATTATAAAAAAAAAACTCAAAATCGGCCCAGAATCTAGATTTTATAGAAAAATATTACAAAAAAAATATTTATTTTAAATAATTATATATTTTTGATACATCTATTCAATATATTTAAAATTTTAAATATTTAAAGTTCACATTTCATGTCCAATTTCATTAAAATAAATTTTAAAATTATAAAATAAATTTTAAAATTATAAAATAAATTTTAAAATTATAAAATAAATAAAAACATATACATAAATATAATAGTTTTTAAATTATATATATATAAAATCAGGACTTAAAAAACCTATATAAAAACTGACCTGGAACAAGTTCGGGTTATAATGTCTGGGCCAAGTTCGGGTATAGCAATATCCAGCCTGGACTTGAACTTTTGCTAACCCTGAGTGTGAGTAGGTTGTTTACTTACATTGTAATAAGAGTATGAAATTAAAATCATAATCCAATCTATATGTTTACTTTTTCTTAGATTATGAGTAAATGATTTCAAATTACAGTTTTACCCTTATTTAAAAAATTATAGTTTTTAATTATAAATTAATAAAAAATATTTGAAAAATAAAATATTTATTTTATTATATTTATAAATTAATAATAATTATTAATATTCTTAATTATGTAGATCATAATTTTTATTAATTTTAATTATGTAAATTAAAAATGATTAATAATATAGTACAAAATTAAAATTTTTTAGAATAAACTATTTATTATTATGAATTATTAATATTATATAAATATAATACTATTATTTTTAAATAAATATAATGAATATTATATTTTTAAATAATATAATGAATACTATATTTTTAATTAAAGATATTATATAGTAATATTGTTAATTCTCTATGCATAAAATAATAATATTATTATTATATATATTATTTTTAAGTAATTTTAACCTAGAATCAATATAAATTATTATTTTTAACTAAATATAACAATATTATATTTAATTAAGTTTAACATTATTATTTTTAATGAATGTAATTTTATAAAATAATATAATATTATTTAAATAAATATATTATTATTATTTATTTTATTAAATATAATTATATTAAATTTAATTAAAAAAAGATAAGAAAGTCAGAGGTGGGAGTGAGAATCCCATGCGAGTGGGAATCGCACTCCCTACTAAAAAAATGGGTGGAATCCACAACGTGAGATTCCCATTCTCCCCTTAAAATGTGTAAATAAACATTGGAATAAGAAGAATCCACACTTCTTACTTCCATTCTAATAAGTAAATATAATATAAATACTTGGCATGGAGTTGAATTAGACTTAAGAGAAAAACTTTGGACTTGTGTTAGGTAGCTTTCTCCGTTTGGGGTAAGCATTATTTAGCTCATCAAATTTAATTGTTAATATTATTTTTCCTTTAATGAGGCAACAATTTAATGTTGATGAGAGTTATAGAAGATATATAATGTGTGCAATGGGTAGAAGTTGGGGGATCTATAATTCAATTTTAATACGTAAGATTAAAGCATTGGCCAAAAGCAAGGATGTAGCAAGAAAGCTTGAAGCATTGAAAGGCTTGAGACCAAGGAACATAAAATCTAAGCAACAATGGGAAATGCTTATTAAAAAGAAAATTTCTGTTGAGTTTAAAATGAGTACATTTTTTTTCGAAATTATGTACAAGTTTAGTTTCCTACTAATGTAAAGTTACTTTCATTAACCTAATAATCTTCTTATTAAAGTTAAAGAGTAAGAGATTTCAACAAATGAGATCAAAACAAAACAAATATACAGGACAAGTTGGAAAATGATGGCTCACTTAAAACATAAAATGGTTAGAGAAATATATATCGTTTATTTATTACTAGACAAATAAATTACTAGACAAATAAAATGTTCATCACTACATAGTTTAAATGTAAGAGAGACCACTCACACAAAACTAGAGTTGATGTGTGGATTCTTGCACATACTAAGAAAGATGAGGCTGTAATTAATGAGGATGTTGTTTAAAACCTGATGATAAATTCATTTATGGATTTTCAGTCTCTTTTATTATATTTTTTTTGCTATTAATGGTCAAACTTCTTTATGGATTAAGACAAAGAAAAAAAATTAAGGAATACTATAGAACACAAGTGAATATGCCTCAACAATTCATAGTGGGCCATAACTACGATGCACCTGGAGTATTGATAGACTGTGTGGAATTAAATATATGGAAGAAAATAATAATCACAGAATTTTAAGAATTTTACAATCGACAGGGAAGTTGAATACAAAAATTGAGGAAAATTAAGAGAAGCTAGAGGTGGTGGCCCAATTAATGTTGTTGTGAGAAAGAAGAAAACACGCCAGTGAGTTTCAAAAAATGTGAAAAAACAGCAAAAGCGAAAGGGGGTAAGAACTCGAAAGAGTCCTTTCACTATTCTTTATGTACACTATAGAAAATCTTACCTAGTGATGTTTAATGAAAAAAAAAAAGAAAAAGAGCTTTGGGGTTCGAACACATTTGGTAAAGTATATGATAGATAATTAAAGAATACGTAGTTGCAGAAGTGAAATGGAAAGAGCAAAAATCCGGCTATGATATAGTTTTAAAAATGGTAACAATTATTTCATTGTTCTTTTGAATTTTAGTTCTTTATTGAATGAGGTGCATAGAAATTGAGAGAGGAAATAGTTATCATATACGAATATGTTAAATGTGCAGGACGCAATATGGAAGCGCAAGGAATTCAGCAGTGATGAAAGAAAAAAGACAAAAAAATTGAGGGATCACAAAAATATGTATATTTTTTACATAAAATAAATGAATGAATGTAGTTAAATTTGTCTTGCTCACATTCAAGTAATGCTATAATTACAAGGCAAATGGTGATGCAAAAACAATAATGCAAGGGAATACAAGTGAAAAGTGGAGACAAAATTCTCCAATACAGAGGTAAATGTGAAATTTTTGTGGAAAATAATGTGGATAATGTATTTTTTGGTGGCATATAAACAATCATAAGCTAATTTTGTTAGTATTAAGTAATAATGCATTATTTAGTCAAGTAAGAAAATTGAAACATCAATAAAGAAATCTCGCAGTGTCAACATTCAGAATGATGCATATTACACAAAAGGAAATTAATGAAGTAAATGATATTTTATGAAATTCCATACCCAATGTACCTCGAAACGATTTGGAAAAGTGGTATCAAACTTTACAGAAGATCAAAATGAGGCAATACAACAAATAGGATTTGGAATCATTGCCAAGATGAGATGTGAGAGGTTAAAAAAGAAAACTTTGTAGTAAATTGGTGGACTGTTTTAATGAAATATATATATATATATATAAATCAATGAAATAGAAATTTCAGTAAATCCTCAAGTTCTTAGCAGCATTATAGGAGTAAAAGATAAGGATTTAGATACAGTGCTAGTAAGGGAGAGGTCATACATACACGGATTGTGTGAGATGTTTAATGCAACAAATAGTGATATTCATATAAAAAGGATAGAAGAAGTTTTGTTAAATCATAAAGTTTACGATGAATATTTCAAGGTTGCCTTCAAACTCTTTACTATTAGAATACTACTTTGTTGCCCATGTGGTTCATATATTAGTGTTTCATATTTTTTTTTCTTTGGCTGATGTAAAAAATATAGGAAATAGGACGTGGGCTTCTTTTAGATTTTACAATTTGGTGCAAGTTATGACTAAATACAAGGAGGGGCATCTTACAAATATTAATAGTTGTCTACTTTTTATAAAGATTAGTTACCCTCGGTTATATTAAGTAAATATATGGTTTTCAAGGGCCGTTACAAAGTATGTTAATTTTAGTAATTTATGAATGTAGGTTTTGTATTTGAACTTTGTTGTTTATGGTAATATTGAAGAAGATCTTTTGAAGGTTCTTGTTGTATTGTGGAACAAAAAAGAGATAAGAAGCTTCATAAAGTGGTTAGATAAATGTGTTGGTTTTGATAGCAAAGAGGTATGTTCTGTACTAAAATAATGCCTCATTGAATATAAATATACTAATTTCACCCAAAAAAAAAAAAACATCATGCTCATGTTTAGTAGGGGGTTTATTGATAAACATTCTCAAACTTAGTGTATTATCTCTAGGTACTAGTTTAAAATATAAGCTCGTATCAAGGAAATATTAATGTCAATCTTTTTTTATCAGATCCGCTTATTTTGATTAAGAAAATTGATTCAAAGGCAGAGGATATTAAAGGATTGTCTAGGAATATAAAGCTATTAACATCTCGCGTACAATCTCAAAATAAATTTTTAGATGACATGATATCCGTGGTTAAGTCATTGGTTTCATCAAAATCTCCTTGTGATTTAGGAGATTGTTGTGAAGGGAGAAAAGAAATGTATGCTGAAGCTACCAAACAAAAAGACTCTATAGTAAACCAAAGAGAAATTTCAGCTAGTTGATATTAACTGCAATGTAATTAGAATTGATAAGAAAATTGCTGAATTAAAATGTAAAAATGTGGAAGACAAGCATGATGTGTTCGTTCAGCTACCATTTAGTCAATTTTGGTTACATGGTCACATATAATTGAAGATTTCTTATGTAATTAAGTAATTTTTTTAAGGTTAAAGATAATGTTAAGAATGTGTTCCTCTGTTGAACTCGTTAGTGTATATCATTAGCAAGAGTGATGAAGTGTCACCTATTTGGAAAAAAAAAAAAACTATAGCTCACGCACATCACGCTACAGAGCAAGTCCATTTGTAGCATCAAAGTAGAGCGTTAAGTTTGTATTCGTCCACTTGTGGAGGAAAGGAAAAAAAAAATTGACCAAGGTGACAAATGCCCAGTGTTTCTTCTATTGTCATATAAAAAATAATTATAGTATATAATAAATATAAGTTATTGATTGTTATATAATTTGGCATCAGGTTGAAGATAAGGTTTCACAAATCATTACTCTGCTCAACTTACATATAAATAATCTTGGTAAGAGTTTTGAAGTGAATTTTATTGAGGACCTAGTTATGTCACCTCGAAAGGAAATAAATCTCCTTCGCCGTCTGTACATTATAGAGCCGGACCATTTTGGTGATAACGCCATTATCAGAAGATGACTTACATATTTTATATTATGCATTGGACGACAATCTGGACAAGGAGTTAAAAATAGTTTTAAAAAATAGTTTTGCCTTATCTTTTTGGTTAATAAATTGAGGCTTTTAAGTAATGTGCAAGATTAATAATATTATTTGGAAATTGAGTTAATAATGTAGTTCATTTCATGTGTTTAGGGAGAGGCTTTTTGAATTGGGGATGAATTTCGTTTCTTGAGTTGGAATGTTATCTTTAAACAAAATAAGGTAGATTTACAGTAAGGTGCATTATTGACTATTATCCTTTTATTTTACATAGGGTAGCCCAAGTATGTCGTAATAATTTTGTTTGGTAGATCATTACAATTATTACTGAGATGTTAACATTCCAAGAGAAATGGAAGTAGCCAAATTCAAAATTAAATTAGTACCACTTGCCTTTATAATTTTTAGTAAGTAATTCCATACATATTTGTTGTATTCCCATCATAATTTTGATCTATCTGTTAACAATACGTTGTTCATATATCATTTAGACAATATGCAAGACGAGAGGCAGTAATCTCTTGACTTATTAAAAATATTTGTTTATTTTTTAAATACTCAATATTTGGATCATTATAGAAAAACCAGATGAGTTTTGACTTATATGGATAAACATCTTGACTTATTAAAAATATTAACACATGTTGCACTATTTGTAGTTTAATGTCAAATCACAAATAACCATTACAAGTACATACTTATATTTCTTTATAATCATAACTGCAAGTCTATTGTCGAATTTGAAGCTTAGCTGAAAAAATTAAAGTAAATCATAAACGTTGTAACAAACCAACCTAGTCATTTCAAATAATAAAGGGTAATGAATAAACAAATGGGTACTAAGGAAAAATAATTGAATTGAAAAGGAAAAAAAACCAAACCAGGTAACCAAGCAAACTTCCACTTCGGTTTATAAATGATCTAGATTCTATAAATAGTTCATATTTGCTTTTCAACAACATCTCATTCATCTTTATAGTCTGCTACTTTTTTCATACTATATCCTCACCTAACATTAACAAATATTCGTTTCTTTACCAGAAGTTGGAGCATTTGGTTAGTATGGAAATTGAAAGGTATGACATTTGACAATATTGGTAATTTTGTTCATCTATTTCATGAAAAAAGTAGTATTAAAAGGTTTTTCTAAAATGAAAGAGAGATGGGATATAATCTATGAAAAGTGTGCTATGTGAAACACATTGTTGAGTTGAAAATTTAACTATGAATATTTACATTATGTATCATTTACTGAGTGCATACTTACATTTTTGGCTAAAGTCGAACTCTAGCTATGTTTCAAACCTCCACCACTACCAGTAATAACGATCTCAATATAATATTTGTATATGTCCATGCTGTACCATCGATAATGTATATGTGACTATCAAGTTCAAGAACCAGGTAAACGATATTCAACATGCTCATGTGATAGCAAACTCTAAAATGAGATCTATTGACCTAATCAAGCAGTAGCTGACGTCGGATCAGGAAACATGCATGTTTGCATAAAACGACCCTTTGTTATTTTTTAGACATGCATAGGTTGATTTTTCAGTCATAGTTGGTTCATAATGTATTAATACGTGAAGTGGAGGTTCCTGGTGACATTGAAGATCTTTGGCAGTACATTGGAGATCGCTTTATTAGGTTCTCACAGCATAAGTTTGCTAGTAACTGGTTTGGTGTATGGTCTTACATTTGACTATGACCAAAGGCTATTATCTTGTTCGAGAGGCTCTATTCGAGCTAGGTTTTTTAGCAATAGATTTTTTATTTTGGGCAGCAGCTTAAAGAATGTTTTACTTTTGTGAACTTCGCTGAAGTTGACATTGAGGAAGCAGAAAGATTCGCACTTTTACTAATCATAGAGCGAATATTCTTCTTAAAAGTCAGCATCATGTGTTATTGATGAAACATTGTTCAAGCTTACAGACAACCTTGATGAGTTCGATGAGTACTCTTAGGGGAACAATGCCATTGTCAATGCAATGTCTATGAGGGCACAAAGTGTAATCTATAAAAAGATTTCGAATAGAATCATGCGAAAGAGAAGTACAACCTCTGTAGATTTACATTTGGTCTTATGGCAAGATCAAGCGACAATATTATATTATTATAAACATTACTTTATGAAATGTTCAACAAACACTGCACATTAAATGCTCATAGTATATGTTAATTTTATAGGTTGGGTTGTTTAAGAGCAACCCACTAGCCGGTAACCTCTATGCAGTTCGTTAGAACGATGAAGACATTATTCAGATATTAAGATGGAGAACACATGCTCCTCTTTCAGACTGACAAGTGAACAACGACTTATTCCAATCACAGTTGTTCAATGAAAAATCTTTGATATTGTTAATGCCCGAAGAGAGAGGTTGAAACTGTACAATGACGAAGCTTGTTGAGGTATCACTTCGACAAAAAATTCTATCAATTCATCAATGTTTCACCCATAAGCTCTAGCAGCCAAATTACAAATACAGAATTCAAATCTGAAATAGCGTCCTCCCAAAAAGTAAGAATAATCATTTTATAATGGTCTTCAACAATTTAACTACTCATATTGTTTGGGTAATATCGGGCAGATCTTCTCGAGGCCCTTCCAACTCGAATAAAATACCCCGAGGACAGCCCAGCTCGAGCAGAAGTCCCGACCACTGGCACAAAGACGACCTCATTAGAAGTCAAAGCTAGTCAAGGTCGAGGAATTCAGAGCCGCTCGAGCTTTGAGCTCCTTTGCTTGCTCGAGGTCGTTCACCCCAGTCAAAGTTGGTCAAGGTCGAGAACTGAGCACTCCTTTCCTGCTCGCAGAGATTAAGTCCCCGAGCACAACTGGACAGGACCCGGTCCAGGGCAACCCGACCCGCTTTCTCCGAATCCTGGCACACCTTTAGATGTCTGATCAGGGTCCCACATGCCCGACATGGTGATCTGGCCACGTGAACCGAGTTAAGGAGACAGCCGCACATCCCCAGGGAATATTACGCCAATCCCGGCTGTCAGAGGGACCCAGACACCACTGACGCGGGAATGGATGCTCTTGGAGAGAAATAGCGGGAAAAATGGAGTATAAAAGGAAATGAACGGGTACGTTATGGGGGTTGAAAAAATTGATTCGCAAGGGTTCTAAAAAGAAGATATACAAGTTCTTCCTATTCTGATTTCCCTTATCTGGATTCTCTGAAAACACCATATTTATTCAAAAGGGAGGGCGAAAAATATCCCTTTGATCTTTCCGGTCTCTTTCACTAAGGGAGATACCAAAAAGAACAACCCGATTACTGACTTGAGCGTCGGAGGGTTTTCGCCGGAACACGCCCGGCAACCCCTGACCCTATTTTCTGTGAGTGTAGGTTCGGGAGATCTCCGTTCTGGAAAAGACAGCGGAATAGGACGAAGGAGACAATCCTGCTCGAGCTCGAGCTGGTCGCGAACAGAAGGTTCGAGGCACTGTTTGAAGGCACGCGGGAAAAACAACATCAACATCTTTTGGCGCCGTCTGTGGGGAATCGGCACAAAAAGCCTGATTTCCTAATACGTTCAAGATACATAACGCAACGATGAGGGGAAACAGCCGAAGAGGAGTAAGTCCAGAAGAATCAGTAACTTTGAGAGAAGTGGCCAATGAGGCCCAGAATAGGGAGATCCATGAAAGAATGGATCGGATGGAGAAACAGATGGAGACTCTGACTTCCCTATTGCAAGAACTCAGGGAGGGACAGAGAAAAACATGTAATGATGTCCTGGAGTCCAGCTGTGGGAATGCTCTTGTTCGGGAAAATGTGGGAGATGAAGCCCAAAGACCTAGGGGACCAAATGCTGCAGTGAGGGAGGAAACAAACATGGAGGAAAGGGAGTCCCGTCAACACTTACAGGACACAGCCCCGACCTCTCGCGCGAAAGAGTTGGAGGGAGAGGTGCACAGGTTGGCACAAGTTGTGGAAGACCTCAGGGAGCGGAAAGAACCCAAGTGGCGAATAATCTTTGGATAACGAATCTCCACTCTCGGCGGAGATCATGGGTGTCACGATCCCACGTGACTTCGCTTCCGGATCTGAAGTTCTCGGAGAAAAGTGATCTATTGGTGCACATAGAGCGGTTCAGCGACATGGCAGGGTGCAAGGATTATCGGCGACTCGGAGGTGCTGGGCCTTCCACTCACCCTGGAGGGAAGAGCGAGAGAATGGTACCATGAGACTCCACGAGGAAGCATTTTGAGCTTTGAGCAGATGTGTAGGGAGTTCGCAGAGCAATTCGGGGCGCAGTGACCCCTGAGGATGACATGATGGAGCTGTCAGAAGTAATGCAGAAAGAGGGAGAATCCCTCGGGAGTTTGTCAAAAGATACCATAGATCGGTCCTAGATCTTGATCTATGGTGCGTTTAACCATCTCCAAGCTCTGAGATGATTAAAGGATGGGATCCAAATGGGGAGACGATGGTATAATCTGCAGAGCCCTTCGATCCGTTCGTATTCGGACGTGTATGAGCAGGTAAAACTGGATATGGTAATTGAAGAAGAAAAAGCTGCCAAACTGAGGAATGAGCAGGGCAATGGAGCAAAGAGGAAGGAGAGAGGAGGTCCTGCCCGAGGGGCACAAGCTTTAAAAGTAGTTAGGGACCGGGTTGCCCCGTATAACCACTTACGGAGGGCTCCCCACATGAATGGTTCCCTCGCCACCTCGCGAGTCACAGGTCGAGATCGCGGAGAATCTGAGGCGTCATGCGACCACACATCCCATGACCGACCACCAAGTGGACTGAGGTGAACCACAGCGAGGCGATTGTCCATTGCCTCCTCCACCGAGAAGTTTCCCGAGGGATCGAGGAGGTGCAGGTGGTAGAGCAAAGCCACGCTTCACGAGTAATATCACGAGGTTGAAGGTATCTCTCGAAGAGATACTTCAAGTGGTCGAGGCGAGGACTGCTGAGCCTTCCAGCTGGATGACCAAGTCGGTGGCAAGAGGAACAAGGGCGGTTACTGCGTTTCCATGGTGACCACGACCACTCCACATCACAGTGCAGTGATTTGAAAAACCGGTGGAGGATCCGGTTGGGAATCGGTACTTGGATGAGTTTGTTGAATGAGGGCATCCAGGTGGTTGAGCGGCGATCTGAGGAAGATGACCGGGATTACGAAATAGACATGGAGCCACCGTCCACGAGGGTAATCTCAGGAGGGCCCACGATGGCAGGAAGTTCAAATAGGGCTCGGAAAAACTACTGCAGATATGCTGCTGCCGGCCGAGAAGTCTTGTTCACTGCCCCTGCTGCCAAGAAGGCCAAGGTTCGACAGGTGCCAATTATGTGGACGGATGAAGACGAGGAGGGGGCGTTGTACCCTCACGAGGACGCCTACAGTGGTAAAAGCCAACGTAGCAAACAAGGAAGTTGATCGAATACTGGTTGACTCGGGGAGCTCGGTGGATATTCTCTTCGAATCCACACTCAAGGATTTAGGAATAACAGGCGCGAGCCTCGAGCAGATGAGCACTTCCTTGAAAGGATTCGGGGGAGGAAAGCTAATACCTTTAGGAATCATCAAGCTAGCAGTAATTATGGGCTCGAAGCCTTTCGAGAAGAACATGATGCTGGATTTCGTGGTGGTAGATGAAGCCAGCCCATACCAGGCGATTCTAGGGAGGCCATTTATGAGGATCAGCCAATGCGTGCTATCTACCCATTACTTGGCCCTAAAGTATCGAGTAAATGGGGCCGTAGGGGTCGTGAAAGGCGACCAAAGGTGGCGAGGATGCTATCTGTTGTAGGCGCCAAAGAAACCATCTGAGATAACCTCAGTTGGACTCGGGGGAATCGAGGAATGGAAGGCAAGAGCCTGCTGAGAAGTTGGAGGAGGTCGAGGTGAGGCGGGCGACCCAGGAAGAAAATCCGAGATAGGCTCGGGCCTCGGTGAGCCGTTGAAGGAAAAGTTGGTGGAATGTCTGCGAGCACATGCGGATGTGTTCGCATGGACGCTGCGAGGATATGCACGGATCGACCCGAAGTGGGCGTGTCACGGTGGCAATCTGGAGAGATGCTTAAGCTAGTGCGGCGAGAAAAGGAGATCGTCAGCGAGGAGAGATCTGAAGCCATCAACTGCGAGGTGGAAAAGCTGCTGAAAGCGAGATTCATACGGGAGGTATCCTACCCGAATGGATCTCGAGATGTGGTCTTGAGTGAAGAAGGCAAGTGGGAAATGGAGAATGTGTGTCGACTTCACGAGATGTGAACAAGGCACGCCTAAAGATAGCTTTCCACTCTAGAAGATAGACCAACTGGTGGATTCTACGGCGGGACACGGGCTGCTTAGTTTCATGGATGCATTCTCAGGATATAACCAAATTCCCATGCCTGATCGGACGAGGAGTGCGCAGCCTTCATCACTAATCGAGGTGCATCTTCTACTAAGGTCATGCCTTTCGGTCTAAAGAATCTTGGGACAAAGTATCGGAGGCTAGTGAACAAGGTCTTGAGCCATTGATCGGTCGGACGATGGAGGTATATGTGGATGACATGATCACCAGAGTCTAAATATCGCGAAGGAGCATGTAAGGCATCTAGAGGAGACCTTTGCACTCTTAAGAAAGTCTAGGATGAAGCTAAACCAAAATAAATGTGCTTTTGGAGTGGGTTCGGGAAAATTCTTAGGCTTCGTGGTGAGTCACAGGGGATCGAGGCCAATCCAGGAGAAGATAAGAGCGATGGTGGAAATGAGGTCCCATGTGACCTCGAGGAGATACTAAAGTCGGCCGGCAAGCTGGCGTCCCTCAGCGAGGTTCGTGTCTCGAGCCACGGATAAATCTGGAGTCTTCTTCAGGAAATGAAGAAGGTAGGAAGACAAAGTGGGCGCTTAGAATCGCGGCGGCATTCAGCGGTGAAAGAGTATTTGTTGAAAGCTCCATTCTTGTCGGCGCCTCGAGCGGGAGAGTCTTGTTCTATACTTGCTTTGTGTCCCGATGGGCAACGAGCTCGATTACAGTAAGGGAGGAGTTAGGAGTACAGATACCTATTTATTACACTAGCGAGCTTTGCTAGAAGCGAGACCCGGTATCCACCGATGGAGAGTGGGCACTGGCCACAGTCGCGATGGCTGAAAGCTGAGACCTTATTTTCGAGGCACATTCGGTGAGTGGTTTTAACAAACCGAGCCCTCGAGCAAACTACTGTACAAGCTCGAGACTTACGGAAGGTTGGTAAAATGGTCATTGGAGTGAGCGAGTTCGACATTAATTACCGACCCGAATAGCCATAACAAGCACGGTCTTTAGGCGACTTCGGTGGTCGAGTGCAGCGAGGGATGAGGAGGCGGAGGCGAGCCTACACGAGGTTCCCGGGCCTCGACCAACACACTGGATAGTCACGATGGAGCGGATCACTGTGGAAGTCGGGAGGCGGGAGGCGGGAGTTGTGCTCTTAAGTCAGGAAGAGGCAAAGATGCGATCTGTTGTGAAATTAGAGTTCGAAGTCACCAACAATCGGTAGAGTCTGAAGGTCGTAATAGCGGGACTGAAGCTCGCCTCGGTAGTAAAAGCAAAGGAGGTAAAGCTTCGAACAGACTCGCAGTTGGTAACGAATCACCTCGACGAGAGCTTTCAGGCAAAGGGGGAGAAGATGGACAACTACCTTCAGAAAGTGAAGCAGCTAATGGGGAATTTCCGAGCTGTCGAGGTGGAACAAATCCCAAGGGGGAAGAATTTTTGAGCAGATATGATAGCTCGCATGGCAGCCGCATCAGACCCCAAGTTACCAAAATCTATCCCTTTGGAAATGAAGACCTGCTCGAGCATCGAGCAGAAGGACTAGGTGATGAGCCTATCGACGAGCAATACCTGGATGAAGCCGATAAGAAACAGGGAAGGAAGTTGAGGTGCAAAGCAGCCAGGTACACTCTCATCGATGGGGTCTTATATAGACGGGGGTACACTCTCCCCTTGCTGCGGTGCTTAGACCAAGAGGAGGCTGATTATGTCCTCCGAGAGATACATGAGGGAATCTGTAGAAATCACTCTGGCGCGAGGTCCTTGGCTTTCAAGGCCTTGAGGCAAGGATACTTTGGCCCGCATGCATCGAGATGCTCGGGAGAAGACAAGAAGCTGCAAGAGTTGCCAGAGCTTTGCCAACTACCTAACTCAGCCTCCGGAGAACCTTACGGTGATGAGTTCGCCATGGCCATTTGCTCAATGGGGAATTGATTTGATCGGACCACTGTCGAAGGGGAAAGCATCCGCCACCCATGCCATAGTGGTGATTGATTATTTCACCAAATGGGTTGAAGTAGGAGCCTTGAGCAGCATCACGGAAGGTAAAACCACGACTTCATTTGGAAGAATGTGATTTGTACGTATGGGATTCCTCATGCATTGGTCACAGACAATGGGAGGCAGGTTTGACAACGGCAAATTCAGAGATTTCTGCCGAAATTTGGGGATAGAGTTGAAGTTTTATTCTCCCTCACACCCGCAGGCCAATGGGCAAGTAGAGGCCGCGAATAAAACTATAAAACGCCTTTTGAAGACAAGGCTGGGCGAGCAAAAGGAGCTTGGGTGGACGAGCTGCACGTTGTCTTGTGGGCTTCTGAGAACCACACACAAAGCGGCCCTTGGAGAGACCCCATTCTCCTTGGCGTTTGGGCGCAAGCAGTGGTTCCATTGAAATAGGAATAGGGACACACGGACAGAGCACTTGATGAGGAGCAAAACAACGAGCGGATGTGTGCAGTGCTGGACTTGTTGGAAGAGAAGAGAGAAGGGTCATTGCTTAAGATCTCGGAATATCAGCGAGAGTGGCCCGTTATTACAATCGAAACGTGCACATTCGCTTGATTCGGGTGGGTGATTAGGTACTCAGAAGAGTCAACAGAGCACGAAGGACCCGAGACAAGGTGTACTAGAGACAAGCTGGGAAGGTCCTTGTCGAGTCACTCGGTTAGCGGGACCGGGAGCATCTTGGCTAGCTCATCCAGGATGGACGAGAGGTCAAGAGGCAGTAGAGCGCACAACTCTTGATGAAATATTTTCGATGAAATCTCCTTGTATTGTGAAGTGTTAATGTAAGATTCTACCCAAAATGGGATGTGTAAAAGTATAAATGTATATGAGAATAAGAAAAGCATTCATAATGTAAGTTCAAGATGAAGACCAGAAGTACAAGAAGAAGCTTGGGTCAATTGCGAGGCCGAGCGGAAGTTCAGAAGAACTCCTAGGCCAAAGTCCCAAAGCCTAAGTCTTAGGCGGGACGGTTGCTAAGCTTAGGTCAATTGCAGGCCCAGCGGGAGTAACATGAAGAAGCTTGGGTCAATTGAAGGCCGAGCAAAAGAAGCTGGGTCAATTGCGGGCCGAGCGAAGTTCAAGAAGAACTCCTTGGCCGAAAGTCCCAAGCCTAAGTCTTGGGTGGGGCGGTGCCAAGCTTGGGTCAGTGCGAGGCCGGGCGGGAGTAACACAAGAAGAAGCTTGGGTCGATTGCGAGGCCGGCGGAAGTTTAGAAGTACTCCTTGGCCAAAGTCCCAAAGCCTAAGCCTTAGGCGGGACGGTGCCAAGCTTGGGTCAGTGCGAGGCCGGCGGGAGTAACACAAGAAGAAGCTTGGGTAAATTGCAGGCCGGCGAGAAAAAGCTTGGGTCGATTGCGGACCCAAGCGGAGTTCAAGAAGAACTCCTTGGCCAAAGTCCCAAAGCCTAAGTCTTAGGCGGGACGGTGCCAAGCTTGGGTCAGTGCGAGGCCCGGCGGAGTTCGAGAAGAACTCCTTGGCCAAAAGTCCCAAGCCTAAGTCTTAGGCGGGACGGTGCCAAGCTTAGGTCAGTGCGGACCCGGCGGGAGTAACACTGAAGAAGCTTGAGTCAATTGCAGGCCGGCGAAGTTCAAGAAGAACTCCTTGGCCAAAGTCCCAAAGCCTAAGTCTTAGGCGGGACGGTGCTAAGCTTGGGTCAGTGCGAGCCCGAGCGAGTAACACTAGAAGAAGCTTGGGTCGATTGCAGGGCCGAGCGAAGTTCAAGAAGAACTCCTTGACCAAAGTCCCAAAGCCTAAGTCTTAGGCGGGACGGTGCCAAGCTTGGGTTAATTGCGAGGCCGGCGGGAGTAACACTGAAGAAGCTTGGATCGATTGCGGGCCGGAGCAGAAAAAGCTTGGATCAATTGCAGGCCCGAGCAGAAGTTCAAGAAGAATTCCTTGGCCAAAAGTCCTAAAGCCTAAGTCCTAGAGCAGGGACGATTGTGCAGCATGGCTAATTACTGGTAGAGGAAGAACATGAAAAATGCTAAGGCCAAAAGTCCTAAAGCCTAAGCCTTAGGCAGGACGGTGTCTAGCAGGAGCCAATTGTAAGCTCGAGCAAAAAAAATATGGGGGAGGTTACATAGTTCAAACTTGAGCAATGAACGGGTTCGAGGTATACAAGCTCACCAAATAAGGGTCACAGACCATGAGCAAAATGCTGAGCCAAGTAAAATGAACTCACAAGATAAACATAAGGCTTTTAGCCCAAGTAAAAGCAAAACTCTACCATGCACGAGTTAAACAACATCATACTTGGGCAGAAAACAAAAGAAGAGCCCAACACTTATAAATAATTCCTCTTAACCAAGCACACGAAGATAATCTCATAAGTGTAAAACACAAGCTTGCACATATGATTGTTGCTCAAACGCATGTTTTTTATTTTTTATTTATTGAATGATTGCAAGTACAGGAAATGTAAAAAAAAAAAAGCAGAGAGATCAAATTATCTGACGATGAGGAAGGCCGGCATCGGTGGGAGGGACGTCGTCGGCAGCAGGGAGGAAGGCCGGCATCGGCGGGAGGAGGCGATGGGAGGGACATCGGCAGGGCGTCGGCGAGGAGGGCATTGGCAGGAGAGGGAGCGAGCTCTCTGACAACAGTTTGGGGCTCGGACGGAGTAGCTTCATGAGTGCTCATGTATTCAGCTACATACCCTTCAACCTTAGATATATCGGCCTCGGGGTATGCCTTACCAAAAGCATACATGAGGCAGTCGTAGCTGGAGTCTGCCCCATTGTTGTACTCAGTGGCAAGCTGGACCTTTAAAGTGTCAATTTGCCCTTGAAGACGAGCAGTTTTCCCCCCATGAGCTGCTCGTTGTAAGATTTCTGAGTGTCCAGATCCCTTCGAGCATCACCCAATTCATCGCGGGTGTCAGTTAGCTCTCTCTGAAGCTGAGAGGCCTTGGAGTCAGCCACTGCTGTCTTCTCTGCAAAATTTAAGTTCTCATCCAGAAGCTTTTGATTTTCCCCCTTCAGCTCACCCACAATCTGCTCCAAGCTCTGAACCTTTACTTGAAGTTCTTCACAGGAGCCCCAGTTGAAGCCACGAGAATGGTCATGACCGCTAAAGCTCGAGAGGAGAGTCGTTGGAAAGCACTGAGCAGCTCATCGAGATTAAAGGATTCCAGCTCATCCAGAATCTGCCGTGACTCTTGTTGTAGGTCCTCAAGTAAGGCTCGATGCGGCCGGCTGATTTTGCTCCCGCACATTGTCGGTTCGAGGCGGTGGAGCAGCGATCCTTGGCCGTCTGCGTGGAGGACCTTCCTTTGCTAGCTCGATGCTGTTGAGCGGAAGAGGTAGCTCGAGTGGATGGAGGCGGAGCACCGTTTCACTCGTGGCCTCTTTGAGGTGCTCGCACCTTGATCGTCCTACTGCGCCGATGTAACATCTCACGCATCCTGCTGCTCATATCTTCACTTAGCACTAAAGCTGGACTCCAAAAGTTTTGGGGTGTCGGCTGACTCCACTGCGAGCTCGCATTTGTAAGGCGGTGCACTGCGTGCTCGAAGTTGGTCCCCAATCGAATAAGAGGCACCCGGGAGGCTGCAAAACAACCAAAGAAAATAATAAGAACGAGCGCGAGCGGGAAAACTAAAAGTAAAATCCACAAGGCGGATAAGCGACACAGGGTACAAAAGTGCAGCGGGGCTGGAGGGACCTCTCAGCTGCGATGTGCAGCCTGCCCCACTCTCCCGACGAAGAAGAATTTGCTCTTCCGGTTGCCACGGAGGTTGGGAGATCGGTGATGGGCTTTTTACCCTTTAGGTGGAGGTAAGGTAATACCAACCAGCATCCTTCGGGCTGCACTTCAACTGGTAAAGGTGTTTGATTTCCCTTACTGAGGGCTCACCCAGATCACAGCGCTTCCACAACACAAAGAGTCCGGAAAGGACTCTCCACCCATTCGGGTTCAATTGCCCCAGGGCCAGAGGAAATCTGGATAAAACCCGGGCAAAGTAAGGCTGGAGAGGCAGCCTGACCCCCCATTTAAAGCACTCCAAGTGGAAGGTCGTGTATCCTTGGGGGGGACGGTTGGGGATCTCACCCCTGCCCGGCAACCTTAAATCCATATTTTCGGGTATGTGGTAAGTCTGCCTAAGGCTATCTAAGTCCGAAGGGGTGGTTTCACATCTCAAGTTGTCAATGGGGTATTCCCCTCGCTCAGACCTTTGACTAGCCCTTGCCCTTTGACGCGGTTGGGTCTCAGCCGCGGGTAATTTCCTCTCTGGACTAGAATCCCTCATGGGGATTATACTAAGGGGTTGTGCCTCACTAGAAGAGGACGAATCCTCCGGAAACATCCTATGGGCCTGTTGGGGATTTGACATTTTTCTTTTTTCCTAAGGGTATAAACTAGCGGAGTTCAGTGGGGAAGAAAGCAGTGGCGGCGGGGAAATGGAAGAGTGGCTTGTACGAGCGCGAAAGGAAGTGTAGTTGGCGGAAATCACCACAGCGAGAAGAAGAAGGCGAGTAAATGGCGGAGAGCAGATTAATTTTTAGTTTGAACGAAAGTGAGCAAATAGAGGGAACAGTGAAGAAGTTAGAGGTTTTTAAAGAGGAGGACGCCTCTCTTCGACTGGCGGCGTGCGTTTCGAGGGACACGACCTTTCGGATAGCGTCCGCTCGAATTTTAAACGCATGGTTGGGATCAACCACGTGTCCACGCCGTCAATGCGAAATGATTGAAGTGGGAGACAACTAGGAAGCGTGGGGAAGCGTAAAGGCACGAGTCGGCCCATCATTAATGAGTTTTCGGTCTTATCTCGTTTCACTCAAAGACTAGAAGCGGGGGACTGGTGTTTGGGTAATATCGGGCGGGTCTTCTCGAGGCCCTTCCAGCTCGAATAAAATACCCTGAGGACAGCCCAACTTGAGCAGAAGTCCCAACCACTGGCACAAAGACGACCTCATTAGACGTCAAAGCTAGTCAAGGTCGAGGAATTCAGAGCCGCTCGAGCTCCGAGCTCTTTTTCCTGCTCGAGGTCGTTCACCCCGATCAAAGGCTGGTCAAGGTCGAGGCCGAGCACTCCTTTCACCGCTCATGAGATTAAGTCCCGAGCACATGCTGGACAAGATCCGGCCCAGGGCAACCCGACCCGCTTTCTCCGAATCCTGGCACACCTTTAGATGTCTGATCAGGGTCCCACATGCCCGACATGGTGATCTGGCCACGTGAACCGAGTTAAGGAGACAGCCGCACATCCCCAGGGAATATTACGCCAATCCCGGCTGTCAGAGGGACCCAGACACCACTGACGCGGGAATGGATGCTCTTGGAGAGAAATAGCGGGAAAAATGGAGTATAAAAGGAAATGAACGGGTATGTTATGGGGGTTGAAAAAATTGATTCGCAAGGGTTCTAAAATGAAGATATACAGGTTCTTCCTATTCTGATTTCCCTTATCTGAATTCTCTGAAAACACCATATTTATTCAAAAGGGAGGGCGAAAAATATCCCTTTGATCTTTCCGGTCTCTTTCACTAAGGGAGATACCAAAAAGAACAACCCGATTACTGACTTGAGCGTCGAAGGGTTTTCGCCGGAACACGCCCGGCAACCCCTGACCCTATTTTCTGTGAGTGCAGGTTCGGGAGATCTTCGTTCTGGAAAAGACAGCGGAATAGGACAAAGGAGACAATCCTGCTCAAGCTCGAGCTGGTCGCGAACAGAAGGTTCGAGGCACTGTTTGAAGGCACTCGGGAAAAACAGCATCAACAGATATTATCTAGTTTATAACAGTGAAGATTCTAGTTTATTGAGTGTGAAAATATAACATTATTATACATGGTTTGTAGGGATGTTAATATTGTAGCATTTTTTGTATAATAAGAAAACAATTGTATCCTTATGCCAAGTGTCCACATTAATAATAAATATACCAAAAAATTGTTGAGGTGATTGTCAAAAATATGGGAAGTGAGTTGGAAAATTTCAAGCATCTAATCAAGGCTGATTGCTATGGAGGAGACGAGCAAGCTAAGAAAAGTGATAAAAAATTTTACTGAGGGAGATGTTGATAGGGAAAACCAAATGGAGGTGAGAGAGACATTTAATAGTGTACGAGAATTTAATGTTCCCTATATTTTTTTAAATAATTTAGAATAATAGTTAATTTTTCATATAATGATGAAATTTAAAAGTGTGCTATAAATTCCTAAAAATCATGACCCAGTTAAAATACATGTGTAGATTGTTAGGTACTCTAAGGATGATACTCACGAAGTTAACAATAATGAAGATGTTTTCGAAACACACCCATAAGCAAATTGGCCCGTGGTAGGAATATTTATACATTTACAAGGTTTAAAAGGGTTATATTAAAGGGAGTTTGGATGCTTTGGCAAATACTGAATTAGTAGAAGAGAAAACTTTAGAGACATGAACTTGCCCCAATTGAGTCATTAGCGAACCATATGACTTGGCTAATGAAATTAATATCAACAGTCTAATTAATACAAGGATTAGAGAAGAAATGTGGATGTGGATTGAAACAGCCCTTGCCAACATAAAAAAAGGAATATTGAAATCACGATGTATCCTGACTAGTTAAGGATGGTGGTGAGAAATGCATGGCTTGAAGAAGTGGTAACTATTTTTTTTAATTATCGTACACAACTGAAATACATATTAGTTGTTTTAAATTTAGTTAGTAAACTAACTTTGTTATCACATGCAGCATATGTTTGTGTACATCAATATCATCCGCCACTGAATGATAAGGTAAATAGATGCAATGTAATTGACCATGAATTTTGGGTATGGTTAGTGTAAATACAAGAAAGTAATGTTGAATATTACTAGTACTTGCTTAAACAAGTTACAGTAAATTAAACAGTACTGAATTTTTTTGCAGGCTCTAATTAGAGGAAAATTGGTTGAATCATCATAGATTGTCATTAATGTCATACGAAAGTTACTTTGATGAGGCCATCATGAAAGGTTTATGGATGGAAAAATTGCATTGACACATATTAATGAGCCATGAACATTCTGTTTCAATTTTTTTGGATCATGATAATCTATATGTGTTAGTTAATTAGCTTAAAATAACTCCGTGCATACATATATGCCAAAAAACATATGTAGGGTGCATTGTGTGACTGGGAATGTGCATATCATCAACAGAATTATCACTATTTATGATCCAGCTTGACTGTCATTTACGGATGATGAAAATCTTCTATGCACCCTTTATGTGTGCTAATGCCCCAATTCTTAATGCACTGCCCTGCGAACATAAGCCTTGATCCTTACAGATTCTTGCGGATCCAATTTGGTGCCCATAACAGCGTCATTGCTCAAGGGATTGCAGACTTTATGTTGAGAAGACAATTAAGTACGTAATATTTGGCATGCCTTTTAATTTCAACAACATGGAGGCCCTGTACGTAGATTGGGGCATATATATGGATAGAGCATGCACAGTAGAACTGTGAACATATATGGCTCTATGGCTGTATTTGGGTATAATATATATTTGTTGTGTTGCAATGATGCTTGCATTTTTTGTCTTGCATTTTAGTTGTAAGTCTTACCTTGTATCTTAGTTGTAAATTTGTTGGATTTTGTATGAACTTATCCCAAAACCTTATATATGGTCTTTATCATGAACTCTATCAAATGTGGAATCAAAGTGTATTATCAATGAAGTTACACAGTTGTAGAAACTATTGTGTTCTAATACAATAGTGAGGCATTTATCAAATGGTGATTGACAAAAAAATTTCTTGATAACAATTAGATTGGAATTTGTAAGTTATAAAACAATTATCATATGATAGTTAAGAAATTCTAAGTAAATAAAAAGACATTAACACTAATAACTATAAATTCATTGAATACCAAATTACATTAAATTTAATATATTCAAACTACAATGTCCATTTAACCGTATAAACTATAACCTCCTCAATTGTTAAAGTATCCATAATGTACACCAACCCAAATATTACAAAATATTATAATTGCTGTAATCTTTAGCTACAAAACATTTGTACCAAAAACTAGATTCCAGCAATTTTCAATAGTAAAAATCTCATTCAACAATGAAATCTAAATCCATCACTACCTAAAAACAACATAACATAAATAAATTTTATTACATAATCAATAAGCAATAAGAAGTCCAATAAAGAATTCAAAAATAACCCACTACACCGTTTGTAGATAATATATTTAGAGTTATTAAGCTTGTAAGTTTCTTGAAAGTTCTTAAGCAACAGCTAAGAAAAACAGAAACTCCAAAATTCATAATTCATTAATAAAGACAATTGTCTTTCGTTCTCATAGTTTAATGTTATTATATATAATGCTTGAGAAGAATATAGATATTAGATAACATTCAGTTTCAGGTTGTTAATTTCGGGTTTAAATACAATTTATGTTACAAAATAGTTTGGATATACATTCGACTATTTAAGTTAGCCCTATTAACAAAGCAGCTTCACATTAAGGAGCATCAAAGTAAAAGAAAATGATAGACCCAATTCTCCTTATTTGTTGCACAAACTATCAGATTTGAATTTCATAGTAATTACTGTCCAAAAACACTGTATGTCATCAAAAATTTCAAATTTTTAAAATTTTGTTTAATCAATGAATAAAAAAATAAGTAAACATATTGTAAGATGCATTACTTTAACTGACCCTAATAAATCTAGTTAAGCTTAGCTCAAATTCTCATATTAGAACTTTAGCATATCTAAACCACACCTAACTAATCAGTTCCCATTGGAAAACAGTAAAATAATAAACAGTAATATTACTTTTTCTTACACCTTAAGTTATGTTGAATGCTGATAATAACAAATAAAAAAAAGATTTTAAAAAATAGAATTATGCACCTATAGTATCAAGAACGCCCTTCTTCTATGCGACAAGACACTTTAGTTCTTCAATACTGCTATTTGACCTCCACAAAATAATATCAGTACACTTATTATTATTTCCATAAATCTCTCCAAAAAATTAAAAAGAATTCACCCAACATCATTGCAACACCATCTCCCATCCTATTACATTTCGTCTTCAAGAACGCACACAATACTTCGGTTAATACTGCTATGTCACTACCAATCACATCATCTACTAAATTATTACAAATTTTAACAATCACATCATCTACTAAATTACTACAAATTTTACTCCATCTTATTTTATTTGTAAAAAGCTATTTTTAATTTTTAAAATTTTAGGTTGACGCTGATTTGACCGAGGAGAGATGAGGCTGTGCATTTAGGCGCTTGGCTTTGACATTTTCTGGCTACTGTACGTGCATTTAAGGGTATGTTTGGAATTGAGATGTTGTATTTTTTAAGTTATGACTGCTGTGAAAAAAAGTTGTAATTATAAAATAAAAGTTAATAATATGTAGTAAATATAATTTTAATAAAATTATTAAAAACATAATAAATTTTACATCATACAAGTGAAAAATCATATTAACATAACTAACATAACTTAAAATTAAAAGATACAACTGTCCAACCTCAATCCCAAATATATCCTAAGTACAGGGCAAAAGTACATTTTCCTACTGGGATTTCTCTCTAATTACACATTCATATGGCATGGAGTCCATTACCACAACAACAACAGATGATAAAGATTACTACCGGTGCGTCTATTGCTATGAACAGAGTGTCCAATTAACCTTTTTCTTTTCTATTTTACAGACTTGTATAGCATAGGGTCCAATTAGAGTTTAATTCGGGGATTTTCAAAGCCGCTTCCTAGATAAGAACAAGAAAAAATAATTATCCCCACCTAATTAAACTAACCTATAATATCATAATAAAATTAAGAAAAAATAAATAATTGGACACTATTAATTTTAAAATTAATTTCACGACATACAACAATTGAAAACATGCCACCATTTACCTAGTAAATAATGAAGATATTTTGGTAGTACAATATGATGAAGAGATTTGAACGGCAAAAGACTTCAAGGAGATGGCAAGATGACACGAATAGTCTAATGGCTTAGTAGAAGGGATTTTAATGGCGGTTTAATGGACACAAATTTTCTAATATGATGAGGTTTATAACATCGATCGATTGATTGGGGTTTGTTAACACACTTTCTTCTGTGTTGAGAGTATTTGCTCGATGAGAGGGTAGAAATTGGTACGTGCCCAGTGTTGGTGATAGCATGAGCATTGCATTTGATAATTTTTTGCCATTTTGAGAAAATATTGGAATCTATCCAAAACAAACCGTTTTGCCTTTTTTTTTTTTTGTCTGTTAAGTAATTTCTTCATTACTTTTCCAATTAAAACAATTACAACACATTTTCTTAAATAAATAAAATATCATAAATTTTGGTCAAAATTATTCAAAATTAAATTTCTTTCACAAATTTCTTGATATTGAAAATTTCTATCATTACTCTATAATAATTGAAATTGGAAATCTAATGTTATTTTCCTTTGCAATATTACCATACTTATTTGTAAATAACTATATATTTCAAAAAAATATTTTAATTTAATTAATTAAATATGTTATTTTATTGGGAACATTTCTTACTAAACTTGTGCCTTGATGTTTACTACTTGAGACAACAAGAGACTAACTAGAGTACCTGTGACATAGAGTATATTACTTGGAAGATTATTGAGCAATAGTTGTGACGATAAGAGACTAACTAGAGAACTTGTGACATAGTGTAAACAACTTGGAATACAAACACAAAAATAAGGGTTGTTGTGAATTCAACCGAAATAACCGGTTACTTTACAATCCTTAATGAACATATGTAAGAATTTAATTGGTTGTATGTCATGCCAAAATGAACCATGCATACACTATGTTCATAGTATCATAGTGATGCTTTGACTAGAGATGGCAAAAATATCCAAATCTGGCCTGGATCCACAAAGATATCGAAGATTCGAATTCAGAAAAATCCTAATCTGCATATTAAAAAATGTGAATCTAGATGTTGAAAAGTAGGATCTATGCGGATTCGAATGCAAGTGCATCCGGAAAATCAAATATTCGGATCCGGTTAAATTTTATATTAAATTAAAAAATATACATTAACTTAAATAAAAAAAAATTAACCTAAGTTGTAACCATAAATTTATTCATATTGAATTTTTAATTCTTGAAATATGAATTGATGATTGGATTTTATTTGATATTATTCGGTAAATTATTGAATTTGTATTTTTTTTATGTTTGATTTATGTTATAGTATTTTTAATTGTGAATTTATGATGTTATTATATGTTATTCATGTTAGATTGTTAATTATAAATTTATGAATTTATGATTGTATTTTATTTGATGTTATTAGGTAATTGCCGAATTTTTAAACTAAATTTTAACTTTTGTGGATCTGGAAATTAGGAATATCCGCTTACAATCCATGCATATTGTTTTACGGATTTGAATGCAGATCTGAATATAGAAATGTTAATCCGAATCTAAATCCAGAAGCACCTAAATCTTGCTCTGGATTTAAATTTTGTCATCCCTAACTCTAACCTATGTGTTAGGAAAACAATATAATGGGCATGGTGGGCAATTTATCCGAAAGATCAGGTTAGGATCCAATCCAAAAACCTGAAAAAAAAAAAAAAAAGTAACACACCCACGACACTCACACACCACACAACACACGCTTATACACTCTCCACACACTCATTCACACGGTCACACCACTCTCAGTGCACTCAAAATCAAATGCACAACAGTGAGCACCAAACAATCTCATCTCTATCTACTTTCAACTCAACTTCACTACTTCAGTTCTCATCTCTCTCTCAAAGTCTCACAAGAAACAAAACAGTGACACACACACATTGGAAAAGAAAATTAATTACAGAAAGTATTTGGTTTACTCTCAAGTATACGAGTGTCTTGTTATAATATAATCCTATGAGTCCGGGAACTGCATGAAATTTTAAATTCAATAGTTAATTACTAAATAAAAATTAATTATAGCAAATGAAATTAGTAATTTTAAAAAGTACTAAAGTTATGGGATCCAATATTGGTATTTAAATTATGGTCATAATATTCTCTCTTAATTATATTTTTAAATTTATTTACTAATTAAATATTATGCCATTTAATTTTTAACTAAAGGGAGAGAAACTCGAAACCAATGAAGTGTGGGAGGAAGTTGAGGCTGAGGTCCCTAGTGAAGTTGAAACAGGTACAGAAGGAGTCCTTCGTCCTTTGTTCAAGAGCAGTCAATTTTATCTCGTCAATTGATTAATCGAATTAAAATCTACTAGGAGAGTTTTTCCACTAAACAGCACAATAGTAAAGTATACAGCTTAGGTTAAAAAGTATAAAGAGGACTAGAAAGGTTCTAATCCATCGTTGATCTCAAGTCCACCTCTATTTAATTTTTAACTAACCATTTTTATAGATAAATATGATAATAAAGTATATGATGTGTCACAACTATATTGAAGTGTCGACCTAATATTAAAATATCATATGAATCTAAGGAGATCTAGGCCTATAAATTAATATAACATAAAAAAACCGGTAAATAAAAATACAAATAATAAACATACAATAAATAAAATAAATTTTAAACTCACTTAAGAGAGAAATTATTTCCGTAAGTTGAATTCTTGAGTTTCAGCTTTCACTTTAGCTTAGTAAATTAGTCACTCATATTAAAAAAAAAAAAAACATTTACAAGCTGCTGAAATATATTACAAGAAAATTTGGAAACCAAAGAAAATGGAAAAAAAAAATGAAATAGAAATGAAGAAATGAAACAAATAAGAGTCATCCTAAATTCTCCACATTCTTTCAGGTTGGCTACCCCTCTTTAAATAGGCAGAGTGCCTTTGTCCACTTTTTCATTCCTTTAATTTTTTTTATTATTAATTGATTATAATATAATATAATATATATTTATACATATTAATAATGGTGGCAGGTGAGCCACCATTGTTGACTTTGGTTTCCTTTTTAAATTATTTTATTATTATAATTATTATAAAGCATTTCTTTATCTCTCATTTTTTGTTTCGATTCCTCTTTATTTTTTCAAAATATACATATAATAATAAAATATAATAATTAAAATAAAAATTAAGATAATAAAATATATTTTATATAAAATTATATTTGAGAAGTATTAAGATAAAATATGAATTATGATTATGTTAATTAATATTATAAGTGAGAAAAATGAATTTAAACCTTCATAAAATATACAATTTCTTGTGTTAATCACACCTCCAGCCAGCTTATTTCTAGTCCTTAGTAATTAATGCGTTATATTAGATTGAGATTTACAAAATTCACATACAAGTTAATAGTTATTCACATAACCGCTAAACTACTAAATAAATAAATTCTCTCAAATTTCTTTATTTTAGCTCTTTGCCTTTCATTCATTATCAGGATATCACCAAACTTTCTTTTGTACTCAAGAAATTAACATAATAATTATAGAGCTTCATAAAAAGAAAACAATATTTTTACTCTAATGATTTATCAGATATTCTAACTTTAGGCAGTAAATTATGCATAAATATTTAAAATATTATATCTTTAATCCAAGTATCGAGCTTTGTTCCAAAACTCCCAAACTAGTTGGCTTTAAGACATTAGGTATTGAGACTCCCCTATGGACTTAATTATTCGGATTTCAAATACAGCAAAATTAAACAAATTTTTTTTTTTTTTTGAGAATATATAGTCTTTTCGCTACCTTAGAAATTATCTCCAATAGATCAAGAGAATAAAATATTGTAAAAATTTTAACTTACAACCTACCAGCATGTCTTATAGTGTGTGTGAGAAGAATAATTTAATAATACTTGTTTAAATAAATAAATGATAAAAAGATTTAATTAATAATTACCAAATGGAGAATTCATCAATTTGTGTAATTTAAAGAATATGGAACAAAAAAAATTTATATGAATTTCAAAATCAGAATATAAATAAATTAGACTATTATGATGCGTTTCAAAAGTAGTGACATTTTATACAACCATCCTAGACAATAAAAAAAATTATTGTTTTTATTTAAAAAAAAAAATAAAAATAAGCAAACACATATATTTACAATTTACATCAGTTATCCCCACTATCTAATCTAATTTAAACGCTATAATGTTTCATAATTTAAAGACATGCATGTAAAAATGTGAAAAAGATAAAATAAACATAAATATAAAAGAACAAGTAGGGAAGATCATACTTGAACTTGCTGCAGAAGCTTAAAAGGAGATGACAAAGAACAAGAAAATATTAACCATTTTAAAAAAAAAATCTAAGACTAAGAAGATACGTTTCTAGAATCATTACACTCTATAATTAGCCATCTACTCAAACTTTATCCAAAATTAGTTTTTACAATAAAAGTTAGTAAAAATATCACCAAGAGTGACATATTCCACAACTGTCAACTGTTACCTCCTCCTAACTTAGACGAGACATTTACTTCATTATCTTAAAGGAAAGAAGTAGAATTTAGAAGATATCACATGAACAATACAATAAAAAATATTTACAATGAGAGATTTAAATCTAATTTGTACTTCATACTATTGTTACTTCTATCATCCTCATAGGACCAATCTAACTCCACGATCATGAGATCTGACTCTGATTTGTAAGCTTGTAAAAGATCAAATAACTTCTCAGTACTGTGAGCACAAATAAAGATTCTTTTAACTTTGGGTGAAGTAAGATAATTTTTAATTGCATGGTTAAGAAATGTTAGCAAACCATTATAAAAATTATTAACATTTAATAATCTGATGTATTTTTTATGAATATTCAAATGGGCCCAAGATGCAAGAATTGCAAGACCTCCTAGCAAAAAGATGAAAGCATCAGCATAATTTAGTATTTCTGATAATCTTTCTTCCATACTTGAGATGACTAACTCTTCTCCACTTAGTGGGCTGGATAGGCATCCCATATGTTTTAGGACTTTTAGAATGATGCCTAGTATTTGACTTCCTATAATGAAAATAACTTCTGAGACAAGCTTAGATAACCTCAATCACCTGCTCTGTATATCATGGGTAGTTTTCTCTCTGGTATAACATGACCAAGATCTAAAGTAATGAACTCCTTGTACTTTCCATAGCGAAACCCAAAAAGCATAAACATGTTTTTTGGATTGTTTAGTCGAAGTTGCTATTATTGGAACAATTTTCAAAATTGATTTATGAGGGTTTAAAAAAGAAGCACGTATTTAAAAACAGACATAATGATACAAAGTTGTAAATAGAGTGGTGTATTTGTCAAATGACGTGTGAAGTTTTGGCTTATAATTCAAAATCAAATCGAAAAGTAAACAATAATTAGACATAAATCACACATAAAAAAGCAATAATACATAAAATAAAAGATTATTAAGAGGAAAAGAATATTTATGGCTAGTTGCAATTGTGACTCACATTTTTCTCTAGTTTTATGTCTAGTAACGGTTTGAATGCTCTCTATGGGTAGAGAATAAACTTTCCATCTAGTTTTCTTATAAACTGGCAAACATGGTCTTTTTAAGGTAGATTGTCAAAACTAAATTGTGCACTTTATTTTTGAAATTATATCCATAATTGTTCAATACATGCTGTACATATCTGCTTTGATACGTCTCAAGAGATAATAAGCTATCATCTAATGATTTTTTTACTTAGGCCATTTTTAACGAATTTAATTTTATCTTCACGATATCAAAAACCATTCCAAAAGTTTTACAATGCATTTTCTCGCTTTTTAGAGCCAAGTCGTTTAACTCTTCTCCTTTTAGTGTATGTGCTTTTACCAAAATCAGGTACGTAAGAAATAAATGGATAAAAAAACTCACCAGCCAATCGGACATTTGCTTCAATTATCCAATGAATGTCAGAAGGAATGCCATTGATCATTAACAAATGCAGTCGTTTACAATAAGCTTTGTAGATTTTTCCGAGGGCATTATAAGGGAGAGAAGGAAAATGTTTATGCAATTTTTGTTGTATTTCTTCCATGTTTAGTTTTTAGGTTTCAGTTATTGTGGGAGATTGAAAATACCAACCTAAGAAGTACATAAAAATAACAAAATAAAGAGAATTAATTTGTAAAATCAAATCAAACGTGAAAGCATATAAAATAATAAAAAGAAAACACATTAAAAATAAATGAAACTTACATTTGTTCTCTTATTGAATTAATCTTAAGTTCCAATTGGACGTTACAAATACCATCCTCTATTTTACAGAGTTGTCTTTCAAGATACTCAACATAAGACACTAATATTGGTGGCCGTAGATCCTAGATTGTATGTGATTTATAATTTTGTATCAAACTTGTTCAGTAAAATTTCACACATAAAAGAGTTATAAGATGGTTCAAGAGGATCATTCTAATTGAGGTACTCATAATATATAGTGAAAATGATGAGAGAAAACACAATTGTCAAACAATCACACTTAATCAAGAAATATTATAATGCTCAACAGATATGCAATAAGCATCAATTGAAAAATAAAAAGAAATAATCAAATGAAAGAATAATAATAAAGCAAAATGAAAAAAGAAAATTAATCACACATTAAAGATTTTGATCAAAATTTAGTGGGTCACTCAAGTTGATTTAGGTGTCTTCTTCACATGGTTAATATTCTAGATATGGTTTTAATCTTTGACCATTAACTTTAAATATGACGTCATTCTTTAGATTCTTAATTTCTACGGTCTCATATAGATATACCCATTTTACAACAAATAGGTCACTCCATCTTGACTTTAACTTTCCTAGAAATAAATTTCAAATGTTTTTCAAAAAATTCTTTTATCATGAAAAGCTTTGGTTCTTGCTTTAATAATTCTTGAATTTTCATATATATCATTTCTCAATTCCTCAAGTTTATTCAATTGCAACTTAAGTATATTACCAGCATCATCAAGATTTGAATTAAAAGCTTTAATAGCCCAAAATGATTTATGATTAAGCTCAATTGGTAAATGACATGGTTTGTCATAAACCAGCCGATAGGGTGATATTCCTATATACATCTTAAATGCAGTACAATAAGCCAAAAGTGCATCAGTCAGTCAAAGAAACTAATTTTTACGACTTTGGTTAACCATTTTTTTCTAAAATATATTTTATCTCCCTATTTGCTAATTAAACATGACCACTTATTTTGTAGTGATAAGGATAATAATTTTATGTGTAACTCCATATTTCTTTATTAAAAATTCAAATGATTTATTATAAAAATGATTATCTTCATCATTGATAATGATTCAAGGGATTCCAAATCTATTCAAAATATTTTCTTTTAAAAAGTGAATCGTAGTTTTGTGATCGTTGTACTAACAAGTAATTGCTTTAATCCATTCTTAATTATAATCAACATCAACCAAATTATATATAAATCCAAATGATGATGGAAAATGGCCCATAAAACTAATTCGCCAACAATAAAATATTTCAATGACAAGGATGAGTCATATTTCGCTTTGAGATGGACCCTAATATTTCATAATTATTATACATTTTACAAAATAAATGCGAATCTTTAAATAATGTAGGCTAATAAAATATATATTGTAATATTTTTATATTTGTTTTCTTTGAAGAGAAGTGGCACCACATGCTTCAAAATGACAAAATTGAATGACATTACTTACCTCATTGTCTGGTATGCATCTCTGAAAAAATTGACCAAAACAGTACTTGAATAGGTATGAATCATCTTAGTAAAAATTTTTTATCTCTTTTAAGAATTTTTTCTTATCCTAGGAGTTATAATGAGATGGTATTTCATCTATTGCAAGATAGTTAACAATGTTAGCATACCAAGGCAATTGAAGACTCGTTTATAAGTCTTAACAGGTGGTCTGTAACAACATTTTCAGCACCCTTTTTATCCTTGATTGTCAAGTTGAATTCTTGAAGTAGCAAAATCCAACATATTAATCTTGGTTTGGCATCCTGTTTAGACATTAAATATGTAATAACAGCATAATCAGAATAAAAAATAGTAGATAATCCAACTAAATATGATCAAAATTTGTCTAATACAAATACTACAGCAAGTAGTTCTTTTTCAATTGTGGTGCAATTTATTTGGATACTATTTAAAGTTCTACTTGCGTAATAAATGACAAAGGGCTTATTCAGGACAGCTCCAACATTATAATCACTAGTATCACACATTAGTTCAAAAGGTAAGGACCAATCAAGGGATTGCATTATATGGGGCCATGTCCAAAGATTGATTATTTTTTCACAGGCTTTCTAACAATCTTCAGTCTAATTGAATTATGTGTCTTTTATCATGATGGTACAAAGTGGTCTAAATATGGTACTAAAGTCTTTTATATACCTCCTATAAAATCCTGTATGTTTTAAAAAAGATCGAACTTCCCTAATTGTCTTAGGTGAATGTAATTTTGAGATGACTTCAACTTTGGCGTTATCAAGTTTAACTTCTTCAGAAGAAATAACATGGCCTAAAATAATTTCAGAAATAGTCATGAAATGACATTTTTTATAATTTAAAACAAGTCCTTTCTCTTTGAACTTTTTCAAAACTCTTTCTAAATTATCAAGATAATTATCAATAGAATTTTCAAATACAGTTAAATCATCTATACCATAAAAACCTCCAAGTAATTTTCAACCATGTCACTCAAAATGCTTAGCATTCATCTTTAAAATATTGCAAGAGCATCACAAAGTCCAAAATGAATTCTCCTAAATGCCAATATCCCAAATGAGCATGTGAATGTGTTCTTTTCTTGGTCTTTTAAGTCTATAGGAATTTAATAATAGTTTGAGTAGCCATTAAGAAAGTAGTTATAGGGGTGTCCTGCTACTCTTTCGAGTAGCTGGTCTAAAAATAGACAGGAAACATAGTCTTTTCTAGTGGCATTATTTAATTTTTTATAATCAATGTACATGCGCTAGCTAGATGTGATGTGTGTTGGGATCAGTTTACCATTTTCATTTTTTACAATAGTTACTCCTGATTTCTTGGATTTACCCATTTACTATTAGAGATGGGATAGATAATTCATACGTTTAGTAGTTTAAGGACATTATTCTTAATATTTTTTGTGGTTGATGGGTTGTTCTGACATTTTCCTTTAAATATATTATATGTGTTTAAATTAAAGAATTAATTCCCTTTGTGTCTTTTATGATCTAACTAATTATATTCTTATACCTTTTTAGAACAATAAATAACTTAGCTTCTTAATCGCTTATGAGTTGGGAAGAAATTACCACTTAATAGGTTTGATGATATCTAAGATATACATATATTAATTTTTTTGGTAAATGATTTAGTTCAAGCTTCGGTGCTTTCTCTTCTTTTGTCTTTTCAAGTTGTCTTGTGTCTTCAAGGTCGAACTAGCTGTTGTTATCTTCAAATACCTACGTAGAATCAAGTATAGAACATATATTAGTAGTATCACACTTTAATTCTCTACTTGATTAAAATGAGCTAGCAAAATAAATTTCCATAGAATTTGTAAATTTCTCATCTTGAATGCGTTCCTCAATGATTTGTTCAATGAATTCAATATCATCAGTCTTATTATCTTTATCTTCTTTTTCTCGAGTTTGTTTACATATATTAAAAATATTGAGTCCTAACGTCACGTTACCAAAGGATAAATTCATTATTTCATTCCTGCAATTAATCAAAGTATTAGCAGTAGCTAAAAATGGTCGACCTAATATGATAGAAACTTGCTTGCATTCATAAAAAATGTGTCGAAATGATATATGAATTTATCGATTCGAACCAATACATCTTCAATTATCCATTTTGGTACTTTAATTGACATATCAGCAAGTAAAAGAATAGTACATGTATGTTTTAACTCACCAAGATTGAGTTGTTGGTACGCTGAATATAGAAGCAAGTTGACACTAGCACTAAGATCAAGTAAAACAAGTTCAACTTTATGATTCTTAATAATGCAAGAAATAGTTAGACAACTATGATCTTTGTATTGTAAGGCATTATTAGTTGAGAGAATGGAACTTACCTATTCTGTTATAAAATCTTTCTTTTGCACCTTATGTTTTTTTTTTTACAGTACATAAATCTTTAAAAAATTTAGCATAAGATGGCCTCTGTTTAATGCGTCTAGCAGAGGAATGTTGTAAACTTTCATCTGTTTAAAAATTTCATAAATCTCTGGGCTGTGGTTTGATTTCTTTGGCTTGATTAGTGCTTAAAGGAATGAGGGTACAGGAGAAGAGTTAGTTATTTCTTTATAGACTATTGGTTCATTGGACACTTCTCTAGTCTCTAAAATTAAATTATTACTAATTTTATAAAGATCAAGAATGTGTTTTTTGATAACTTTACCACCATAAAAGTTGACTTAGCTAATGTTTTGATTTCCAGTACTACCTATTTGAGGATATTTTTTTACTCTTGGGGTTCAGTTCTGGTTGAGAAGAAAATTTACCTTTTTCATGAATAGTAAGAGTAAATGTAAGTTTGGAGATAATATCTTTCAAATTAGTCAAGGTTTACATGGTTTGGTTATTGATTGACTTTTGTTTTTCATTGAATGAATGCAATGTATCTTCAAGCATTTTTCTTAATGGTGGGACATAAAATGGGTAACTCTAGGTGTTTTAAAAATTCTGACGTGAATGAGGTGGTTGTGAAGGTTGTGCCTAATTGTCATTTATTCAACATAAATTTAGGTGGTTTCTCTAGCTAGAGTTGTAGGTCTATAAATATGGATTGGGATTCGGCTTTTTAAAATTATCTATGACATTTGCTTATTTGTGTAAACTTTCTTTTAGAGATGGTAAGGTCTGACAGTCCTAAAATGGTCAGTGAAACTATAAACATGACATAAAACATCTTGAACTAATTTAACGTAATCATTCTATTTTTACTCTAATGCTTTGATCTTTCTAGTTAATTATGCAAATTTGGCTTGAAGATTATGATCTTCTCTATTATGCATTTTCAGCTAATTGGTCAAGCTTACTACACGGGTTGCAGATATATTGTTTGCTTATTTATTTATAATCTGAGTAATTAAGTCTATAAGGGTATCTCAACACCTAGTGCCTCAAAGTCAACTGGTTTGAAGTCATTGGCCCAAAGCTCGCTACATAGATTAAAGATATAATATTTTAAATATTTATTAATAATCTACTGCCTAAAGTTAGAATTTTTTATGAATCGTTGGAACAAAAAATATTATTTTCTATTATTGAAACCCTGTAAGTATTGTGTTAATTTCTTAAGTACAAAAGAATGTTTAATGATATCTTGAATAATGAATGAATGACAAAAAACTAAAGTAAAGAAATTTAAGAGAATTTATTTATTTGCTAGTTTTGAGGATAGATGAACAACTGTTAACTTTCATGTGAATTTTATAAATCTCAATCAATATAGCACTTTAATTATTAGAGATTGGCAAGAAACTGTTTAGGGGTTGTAAATAACACTAGAAAGTATATATTTTATAAATATTTAAATTATCATTTTTATCACTTATAATATTAATTAATGTACTCATAATTCATATTATATCTTAATGCTCTTCATATGTAATTTTATGTAAACTATATTTTATTATATTATTTTAGATTGACATATCCAATATTAGAGAAAATTGTAAGGGATGTTCTCGCTATTCCTGTTTCTACTGTGGTATCTGAGTCTGCATTTAGCACTAGACGTCATGTTATTGAAGAGTATAAGAGTTCTTTAACCCTTGCTATGATTGGGGCATTGATATATTCTGAAAATTGGTTACAATCTAAATTTTTTGCCAATCTTATAGTGTTAATGACTATAAGAGATCTTTAACCCCTGCTATGATTGAGGCATTCATATGTACTAAAAATTAGTTGCAATATCAATTTTTTACCAAACTTGTCTACAAAATTCATAATGAGATTAAAGAATAGATATTTCATATAAAGCTATAAGAAGGTAACATTTTTTTCGAACATTAAATACATAATATATTTAAAATGCATTATAATTTTATATGTAACATGTACATGTACTTAAGTTGCTTACTAACTTCAATTTTTATTTTTTTTTTGCATTTTAAATAGTTTGTAAGAGCACAAGATTAAATGATGGAAACATTGAACTCTAACATTAATGATATTGATATTTGAAAGGAAACTCTTAATAGATATTATTATTCAGAATTTCATATTATACTTTTAGGATGTAATTTAAACTATAATTATAATTGTTATAATTATAAGTTTTAAGTCTAATTGTAACATTGTAATTGTTTTAATTAAGCAAGTTGAAGTTGGTAAAATGGTATTACCTAGGAAATATTATTATTAACTTGGTGATGAATACCGTAAAATAAGCCATGATTGACTTTTAATTTTTTTTATTTAATCAACTATATATGTTTTTTTTTCCTTTAAAGAATTTGCTAAACATGTTTTATGCTAATAGTATAATAGAAATTAGAGAGATTGTAATAGTCCCCGTGTTTTTCAACTATAGGTGCTCTTTCTTTGCACAAATATATAAGCTTTACTATTAGCCAATAACAATTGAATTGGAATTCAAATAGTAGTTATGGCTTGTTCAGTCAAAGATAAAATTTATATCATATAAATTGAGTTCATTTTTTTGTGTTTGTGTTTTATGTGTCTTTATTTGTAATGCGGCTTAAAGAAAGTAGATATTGTATAAAATATCTTCAATTCTTCTCTAAGGGATCAATGCTCCTACTTGGAAAAAAAGAAGTTAAAGTTAGAACTTGTCAAAGTGCTTAGGAGGAGTAGAGGAAGAAGTTATATAGTATTTATGTTTAAACTTTAAACTTTGGTGTGTTCTGGACTTTGTGATTTGTGTTTTTGAAACTAGTTAATTATGTTTAAACTTAGACTTTGTGTGTTTAAGGACTAATATTTGGACATTATGCTTTAGATGAAGACTATTAAGTTTAGATTTTGTGTTAATTTTAATTTTATTTCATTTGATTTCATAGTAGTTTCCTCTTTTTTATTTTATTTTTTTGGTCGAAAATTAAGAAAAATAGCTCAAAAGCAATCTAAAAAGCCCAAAAAATAACTCAAAATTGCATGAACCCAATTTGATCCAAATTAACCTGAACAATCCAATCTGATTATGCCCAACCTAAATTGATTCGAACCCCAAGATTTTGACCTGATCCAATTCAATCGGTAGGGTTGAGTTCAAATGAAATATTCGACAATCCAACAACTCGAAATCTAATCAGGTTGACCAAAATTTGATTCGAATCCAAAAATGAACAACCCTAATTGGCATGTACAATGAGCTGAACCTGGAGTTTCACCAACATTGATGAATTTATAAGCATTTAATAAGTCTCATGCTGCATAAATTAAAATAGAACTAAAAGATCTCAAAAAACTATTTGATGAACTTAAGGCTGCATTGAGAACATGAGCAACAAGAGGTAATAAATTTGGCTAAGAAGATTTATGTTTGATACAATTAAAAGCAATGTTTACTAAATTTTTTGGTATTTTTTGATATATTTTTAAGATCAAATGACACATATAGTGCAATTGATAAAATGACTATTAGCTTTGAATTATATAATATATAAAACAAATATTTTAATTATGTAAATTGCTCTTTATTTATGATATTTCAATATCAAAATGAAACAAATCACAAGAAGAAATATTATGAAGACAGTTCACATGCGAATAGGGATGGCAGAAATCCCTACGAAAATGAGGACTCTTTAGACTTTTCTCAATTTGGGTAGGGTATGAGAACGATTTTATACTCAAATTCTTATTCGGGGAGGAGACGGAGATGATTTTTTATCCAATTTCTTTTTTAGGGATGAGCTAGAATCTTCATCCCCTCCCCAATTCCTCACATTAATTTTTAAATTTAATTCTATTTTTTAGAATTATTAATGAATAAATAATAAAATTTAAATTGTAAAATATCAAATATTAAATATTAGTATAAATAAAAAATATCAAAATATTTATACAAATATACCATAAAACTTTTGTACTTAGTTAAAAATATTAATTTTAGTATCTATATTAATTTTATTAATTTTATTATTAATATGAATTAATTTCTTTTTTTTATTATTATAGTATTATAAAGATTGAAGAAGATAATTATACTGATAATTTATATTTTATAGTGTGAATTTTGTAATAAATTAACGTTAATATAAGATATATTGACAAACTTTATTTTTAAAAAATTTTTATTTTAATAATAAATCAATTATTCAAGAATTTATTCGGAGAACGAGAATTCTCAAAAATCTCCTGTTATTATTTGAAGAGAGGACAAAGATTTCTTTAAGCATTTCTGACAAGGACGGAGAGGTACGGAAAATATGGAGATAAATAAGGGAATACTTGTCCCCTCCCCTCCCTTCCCTCTCCCCTCCCTATTGCCATCCTTAATGTGAAAGTAAGTTGTGATTTTGTAAGCTCTATAAATGCTTTCCATCATTTGTTGTTAAGAAACATTAAAAGAATTAGACTTTGAGTGTTTCCAGAGAAAGAATCATTCTTTCATACCGAAGGATTATTTTAGTTCTTTACGACAAAATGATTAGACTTTTAAGTTTGGGAAAAACTATTTGAATTTATTAATATAATTTTTTTTTTGCCTTTGATCAGATTTTTTATTTATTATTATAGAAAGCTGAAGCATGTGGAAGCACCTTAAGAAATATTGAGAATGCTAGTTATTGATTATTTGATTGGATGTGAAAACGAATTCTGGAAAGTTTGGATGATTGTTACATTTGTTTGGGTAATATCGGGCAAGGACTTCTCGAGGCCCTTCCAGCTCGAATAAAACACCCCGAGGACATCCTAGCTCGAACAGAAGGCCCGACTACTTGCACGAAGACGACCTCACCAGACGTCTCTCCTAGGCAAGGTCGAGAAATTCAGAGCCGCGCGAGCCCCGAGCACTCCTCTGCCTGCTCGAGGTCGTCTACCCCGGTCAAAGCCGGTCAAGGTCGAGCCCCGAGCACTCCTCCGCCTGCTCGAGGTTGTCCACCCCGGTCAAAGCCGGTCAAGGTCGAGAACCGAACACTCCTTTCTCGCTCATGGAGATCAAGTCCCGAGCACTAGCCGGTTTGCTGTGATCATGAGACGAATGGAATGTAAGACCCGGCCAGGCGGCCAGGCCGATTTCTCGAGAATCTTGGCACACCTTTTAATGTCGACCGGGGCTCTACGTGGTATGGTGGCGGTACTATTGCCGATGGCCGGCACATGGAGTCATCATTCCTAGCGCATATGCCCGACATGGTGATCTGGCCACGTGGACCGGATTAAGGAGACAGCCGCGCATCCCTAGGGAATATTACGCCAATCCCGGCTGTCAGAGAGACCCAAACACCACCAACGTGGGAATGGACAGCCTGGAAATGGAAAGAGCGGGAAAAATGGAGTATAAAAGGAAACGAAAGGATGCGTTACAAGGGTTGGAAATTCTGATTCACAAGGGGGGGTTGAACAAATTGATTCACGAGGTTACAAAAGCATACACAGGTTCTTGATATTCTTTTTTCTACGATCCGGATTCTACGAAACACCATATCTATTCAAAAGGGAGGCGAATAATATCCCTTTCATCTTTCCGGTCTCCTTCACTAAAGGAGGTACCAAAAGAACAACCCATCAACGACTTGGCGTCGGAGGGTTTTCGCGGAACACACCGGAGACCCCGACTCGTTTTACGTGAGTGCAGTGCGGAAGATCACCGATTACGGAAAAGACAGTGAGCGGGAAGAAGAAGGCAACCTGCTCGAGCTCGAGTTAATCGCGAGCTCAGGGTTCTGGATACTGTAGCTATTCACGAGCAGAAAGTTCGAGGCACTGTTTGAAGACACGCGGGAAAAACTGCATCAACATCTTTTGGCGCCGTGCATGAGGATCGGCCAAAAGCTTGATTTCCTAATACACTCAAGACACACAACGCAACGATGAGGGGAAACAGCAGAAGAGGAGTAAGTCCAGAAGAGTCCGTAACTTTGAGAGAAGTGGCCAATGAGGCCTAGAATAGGGAGATCCAGGAAAGAATGGATCGGATGGAGAAACAGATGGAGACTCTGACCTCTATTGCAAGAACTCGGGGAGGGACGGAGAAAAGCATGTAATGATGTCCGGAGTCCAGTAGGGAATGCTCCGTTCGGGAAAATGTAGGAGATGAAGCCCAAAGACCTAGGGCACTAGAATGTTGCGATGAGGAAGAAACAAACATGGAGGAAAGGGGTCCGTCAGCACTTCAGGACCATGACCCGACCTCTGCGCGGAAGATTTGGAGGAGAGGTGCGCGAGGTTGGCACTGAGTTGTGGAAGACCTCAGGAGAGCGAAAAGAGCCCAAGTGGCGAATAATCTTTGGATAACGAATCTCCACTCACGACGGAGATCATGAGTGTCACGATCACACGTGACTTCCGCTTCCCAGATCTGAAATTCTCAGGGAAAAGTGATCCATTAGTGCACATTAAACGGTTCAATGACATGACGGGGATACACTCTCCCCTTGTTGCGGTGTTTAGACCAAGAGGAGGCCGATTATGTCCTCCGAGAGATACACGAGGGAATCTGTGGAAATCATTCCGGCTCGAGGTCCTTGGCTTTCAAGGCCTTGAGGCAAGGATATTTTTGGCCTCGCATGTATCAAGATGCTCAGGAGAAGACAAGAAGCTGCAAGAGTTGCCAGAGCTTTGCCAACCACCTAATTCAGCCTCCGGAGAACCTTATGGTGATGAATTCGCCATGGCCGTTTGCTCAATGGGGAATTGATTTGATTGGGCCACTGCCAAAGGGAAAAGCATCTCCCACCCATGTCATAGTCGCGATTGATTATTTCACCAAATGGGTCGAAGTGGGAGCCTTGAGCAGCATCACGGAAGGTAAAACCACCGACTTCATTTGGAAGAATGTGATTTGCAGGCCAATGGGCAAGTAGAGGCCGCGAATAAAACTATAAAACGCCTCCTGAAGACAAGACTGGGCGAGTAAAAAGGAGCATAGGTGGACGAACTGCCTGGTGTCTTGAGGGCTTACAGAACCACACACAAAACGGCCACTGGAGAGACCCCCTTCTCTTTGGCGTTTGGGCACGAAGTAGTAGTTCCCGCTGAGATAGGAATGGGGACACACCGGACAAAGCACTTCAACGAGGAGTAAAACGACGAGCGAGATGTGCTAGGTCCGGACTTCTTTGGAAGAGAAGAGGAAAAGGTAGCTGCTTAAAATCTCAGAGTATCAGCGAGAGTGGCTCGCTATTACAACCAAAATATACACATTCGCCGGTTCCAGGTGGGTGATTGGGTGCTGAGAAAGGTCAACCAGAACACAAAGGACCAGCGACAAGGTGTACTAGGGCCAAATTGGGAAGGCCCTTATCGAGTCACTCAGTTAGCAGGACCAGGAGCATACCGGCTAGCTCACCCAGACGGACGAGAGGTCAAGAGGCCATGGAACGCACAACTCCTGAGGAAATATTTCCAGTAAGTCTCCTTGTATTGTGAAGGGTTAATGTAAGATTTCATCCCAAGATGGGATACGTAAAAGTATAAATGTATATGAGAATAAGAAAAACATTCATAATGTAAGTTCAAAATGAAGACCAGAAGCAAGAAAAACTCCTTGGCCGGAAGTCCCAGAGGGACGGTGCCAAGCTTGGGTCAATTGCAAGCCCGAGCAGGAGTTACAGCAGAAGAAGCTTGGGTCGATTAAAGGCCGAGCGAAGGCCAAGAAGAACTCCTTGGCCGAAGTCCCGGAGGGACGAGTGCCAAGCTTAGGTCAATTGCGAGGCTCGGCGGGAGTTCTGACGAAGAAGCTTGGGTCAATTAAAGGCCCGAGCGAAGCTCGAGAAGAACGCTACGGCCGGAACTCCCAAAGCCTCGATCTTAGGTGGGACGGTGCCTAGCGAGGTCAATTGCGAGGCCGGCAGAAGCTCAAGAAGCAGCTACTGGCTAGAAGTCCCAAAGCCTCGGTCTTAGGCGGGACGAGTGCCTAGCGAGGTCGATTGCGAGCCCGGCGAAGCTCGAAGAACGCTACGGCCGAAGTCCCAAAGCCTAAGTCTTAGGCGGGCGGTGCCTAGCGTGGGTCAGTGCGAGGCCGGCGGAAGCTCAAGAAGAACGCTACGGCCGGAAGTCCCAAAGCCTAAGTCTTAGGCGGGACGGTGCCTGACTTGGGTCAAATCTGAGGCCGGCGGGAGTAGGAGTTCAAGAAGAACTCCTTGGCCAAAATCAAAAGCCTAAGTCCTAGAGTCGGACGATTGCTTGGAAAAGCTCATCACAAGTGAAAGAGTTTCATGAATAATGCTAAGGCCAAAAGACCCTAAGCCTAAGCTCTAGGCGGGACAGTATCAAGCAAGAGCCAAATGTAGGCTTGAGCAAGTTAAATGAACTTGTAAAATAAACATAAGGCTTTTAGTCCAATTCAAAGCGAAGCTCTACCATGCATAGGTCAAACAGCATTACACTTGGGCATAAAGGAGAATAGAAAGTCTAACACTTAGAAAATTTTTACTTAGCAAGCATATTCAAAGTCAATTCAACATAGAAGGCAAGAGCATGTGCACACGAGCATTCAATAGAGTTGTTCAACATGTGTCTTTTATTTCATTGAAATAATTACATATGTAAAAAAAAAAAAAAAAAGAGTCCAAGTCATTCAGCGGGAGGAGCGTCCTCGGCAGCGCGGGAGGAAGGCGGCACGGCAGGAGGGCGTCATCGCCAGCAGGAGGAAGGCGGCATCGGCGGGAGAGCGTCATCGGCGGCGAGGAGGGCGGCCGGCATCCGCAGGAGGAGGCGAGAATGAGGGACATCGGCGGGAGCTTGATGGGAGGGGCATTGGAAGGAGAGGAGCCGGCTCTCGACAACACCTGGGGCTCGGATGGAGTAGCTTCAGGGTTGCTCATGTATTCAGCTACATACTCTTCAACCTTGGACAAGTCGGCCTCGGGGTATGCCTTGCCAAAAGCATACATGAGGCAGTCATAACTAGAGTCTGCCCCATTATTGTACTCGATAGCGAGTTGGACCTTGAGGCGTCAATTTGCCGCTTGAAGGCGAGCGACTTCCCCTCGATGAGCTGCTCGTAGTAAGATTTACGAGTGTCCGGATCCTTTCGAGCATGCTTCAATTCATCCTTGGTGTCAGTCAACTCCCTCTAAAGCTCAGAGGCCTTGGAGTCGGCCACTGCTGTCTTCTCTGCAAAATTTAAATTCTCGTCTAGAAGCTTTTGATTCTCCTCCTTCAGCTCGTTCACAACCTGCTCCAAGCTCTGAACTTTTGCTTGAAGTTCTTCCTGGGAACTTTGAGCTATCTTATTAAGCCTGGTTGCGGCTGCCAAAGCTCAGGTGGAGAGCCGCTGAAAGCCACTGGATAGCTCATTAGAATTGAAGGACTCTATCTCATCCAGGAATCCGCTGGTCAATTCCTCATTGTAGGCCCTCAGGAAAGGCTCGGAATGGCCAGGCTGAAGTTGCTCCTGCACATTGCCAGCTCGGGGGCGAGCTGGTTCAGCGGTCCTCTATCTCCTGCGTGGAGGACCTTCCTCTGCCCGCTCGGTCTGTCGAGCAGAAGAGGTAGCTCGAGTGGATGGAGGCGGAGCACTCGCTTCTGCTCGTGGCCTCTTTGAGGTGCTCGTGCCTTCCGCCGTCCCCACGTGCCGATGCAACATCTCACCCATCCTGCTGCTCATCTCTTCACTTGACACTAAACGGGACTCCAAAAAATTTTGGGTGTTAACAGCTCCCTGCACGAACTCGCGTTTGTAAGAGCGGTCTGCACACGTGCTCGAAGCTGGCCCCCAATCGGATAAGAAGCACCTTAGGAAGCTGCAGATACGACCAAAGCAAAGTGATGAGAACAGACACGAGCAGGAAAACCGAAAGTAAAATCTACAAGACAGATAAACGACCTGGAGTGCAAAAGTGCCGCGGGACTGGAGGAACCCCCTCGCTACGAAGTGCAGCTTGCCCCCACTCTCCCCCAACGAAGAAGAATTTGTTCTTCCAGTTGCCACCAGAGGTCGGGAGATCGGTGATGGGTTTTTTACCCTTCAGGCTGGAGGTAAGGTAATACCAACCAGCATCCTTCGGGCTGCACTTCAGTTGGTAAAGGTGTCGATTTCCCTACGAGGGCTCACCCGGATCACGACGTTTCCACAAAACAAAAGTCCGGAAAGGACCCTCCACCCATTCGGGTTCGATTGCCGGGGCAGACGGAACCAGACAAAACCAGGTAAAGTAAAGTTGAGAGGCGGCTAACCCCATTGAAGCATTCCACGTATAAGGTAGTGTACCCTTGGGGGGGACGGCTGGGGATCTCACCCCTGCCCGGCAACCTTAAAACTACACTATCCGGTATATTGTAAGTACCCCTAAGTCTATCCAAATCTGACTGGGTGGTCTCACATCTCATATTATCTATGGGGTATTCCCCACGCTCGGACCTCTGACTGGCCCTTGCCCTTTGATGCGGCTGAGTCTCAGCCGCAGGTAATTCTCGTTCTGGACTAGAATCCCTCACGGGGATTATACTAAGGGGTTGTGCGTCACTAGAAGAGGACGAATCCTCCAGCGACATCCTACGGGCCTGTTGAGGATTTGACATTTTCCTAAGGGTATAAACCAACGGGGTTCGATGAGGGAAGGAGCAGTGGTGGCATGAAATGGAAGAAGTGGCTTGTACACGAACAAGAAAGGAAGTGTGGTTGGTCGGAAATCACCTTGGCGGGAAGAAGAAGACCGATGGCAGCGGAGAGCAGATTAATTTTGAGTTTGAATGAAAAGTAAGCAAATAGAGAGCGATGAAGAAGTTGGGGGTTTTAAGAGGAGGACGCGTCCGCTCGATTGCGGCGTGCATTTCGAGGACACGACCTTTTAGGTAGCGTCCTTCGAATTTCAAACACACGGTGGGATCAACCCACGTGTCCCGCCTTAAATGCGAAATGATTGAAGTGGGAGACAACTGGGAAACGTGGAGAAGTGTAAAGGACCGCGAATTCGGCCACCATTAATGAGTTTCCAGTCTTATCTCGTTTCACTCAAAAGACTAGAAACTGGGGGATTGGTGTTTGGGTAATATCGGGCAAGGACTTCTCGAGGCCCTTCCAGCTCGAATAAAACACCCCGAGGACATCCTAGCTCGAGCAGAAGGCCCGACTACTTGCAAGAAGACGACCTCACCAGACGTCTCTCCTGGGCAAGGTCGAGGAATCCAGAGCCGCGCGAGCCTCGAGCACTCCTCTACCTGCTCGAGGTCGTCCACCCCGGTCAAAGCCAGTCAAGGTCGAGAACCGAGCACTTCTTTCCTGCTCGCAGAGATCAAGTCCCCGAGCACAACTGGTTTACGCAGTCATGAGACGAATGGAATATAAGACCCGCGCAGGGCAGCCCGAGCCGATTTCTCAGAATCTTGGCACACCTTTTAATGTCTGACCAGGGCTCTACGTGGTATGGTGGCGGTACTATTGCCGATGGCCGGCACATGGAGTCATCATTCCTAGCGCATATGCCCGACATGGTGATCTGGCCACGTGGACCGAATTAAGGAGACAGCCGCGCATCCCTAGAGAATATTACGTCATTCCCGGCTGTCAGAGGGACCCAGACACCACCAACGTGGGAATGGACAGCCTGGAAATGGAAAGAGCGGGAAAAATGGAGTATAAAAGGAAACGAAAAGATACGTTACAAGGGTTGGAAATTCTGATTCACAAGGGGGGGTTGAACAAATTGATTCACACGGGTTACAAAAGCATACACAGGTTCTTGATATTCTTTTTTTTCTCTGATCTAGATTCTCTGAAACACCATATCTATTCAAAAAGGGAGGGCGAATAATATCCCTTTCATATTTCCGGTCTCCTTCACTAAAGGAGGTACCAAAAAGAACAACCCCATCACTGACTTGAGCGTCGGAGGGTTTTCGCCGGAACACGCCCGGCGACCCCTGACTCTGTTTTCTGTGAGTACAGGTCTGGAAGATCACCGTTTTGGAAAAGACAGCGGAACGGGAAGAAAAAGGCAATCCTGCTCGAGCTCGAGCTAATCGCGAGCTCAGGGTTCTGGATACTGTAGCTATTCACGAGCAGAAAGTTCGAGGCACTGTTTGAAGATACGCGGGAAAAACTGCATCAACAGCATTGATAAAAGATACTCCTTTACATTGTGCTGCATCCGAGTTTGATATTCTTAGCGATGCAATTGGAAGCACAATTTCCAATTTGGTATGATTTCTTCATAATAGAATCTTACAAATCAGGGGTAAAAAAACCTGGGCAAGAGTTTTAGTTTACACTTTGAATATTATATTATATGTATAGACCTACCAATCTTCAACTAAATTTTTTGTTGTATGGATACCAAGTTCAACTGATTTTATTAATAATTAAGTTTGAAATTTTTCCTTGAGTGAATTGTGATTAATTTTACAAATTGCACGGCACAGGTTTCGAAATTCATTTATTAACTTTTTTATTATTTTACTCATACAGCAAATGGCTTAGCAAACGACATTTTGATAATGTTGTTATTATTATTTTATGCAGCGTTTCTTGCTCCATTTGAAAAAATGTATGACATTTAAATAAATATTGTAATTATGTTTCGTAGCATTTTTGAATTGCTGTAAAAGATAATATTTATGGAGTCAAAATATTAATCTCCCAATGACAATCATAAAACTGTTCTAACTTATTATTCATAAATAAGATTGATTCCACTCAATTTTCACCCAAATGACAAAACAATAATTTGAACTCCTACAAAATTATTATGAGAGTTCAATTCTTTTTTTAATTATATAATAATTATAAATATTAATTATAATTTAATATCATATCAATAATTTTCATTGTATTGCAATTCATTGTAATACCTCTGTAAATAAAAAATAAATAAATGAATAAGATTGATTTGAATGGTAAAAAGAAAAGGCTGAGAGTCCCTAATCGCCAATCATAACAATGTTTAATGCTTTAACAAAACTATAATAGGCAAAATATCTGGGCCGGGCCAGAACAATTTTACTTAAAGCCTTAAGCCCCGGCGTTATACATCGGGCCATAGTTTATCAAAAGATATTCTTTCATTCCCCCAATCATCAACCACATTCCATAATTCATCATCTATGTAGTAGATGCATACATGATCATCATTCATCATCATAATTACCTTTTAACATGATCATCATTCATCTTCGTATTATAATCAAATTTTCTTTTATGCGTCACCGTAATCTTCTCATTGCCAATCCTTCATTCCATGCCAAGCATCTTCAACCCAAGCTTATTTAGAGTAGAAGTATTCAAATAATAAGTGCTTAATTCTGATTAATTTTTTCATATTAGATCCCCAGACATCAAAAAACATCCACCGAGTATGTATCTCTTTAAACCGAAGACACGTGAGTTAAAAGATTTTATATTATTCATTAGGATTACATTTGTTTGTTCTCATTTCAGTAATTTCATATTAATCTACGATCAATTTGTTCCAAATCAGTAATTCAAATTCTCTCTGCGCCGGGATTCACCCAATCGTGAATCTAAACACAAACAACACTAGTAAAAATGTTTGTGGTGTTTCCAGGATTAAATGGCATAAAGATTACCACCAATCAGGATAAGCCACAAAAGAAATTAAATATTGCGTCCGAGCCATTACACCAAGAGGAACTAATTTTTCCCCCAGAATTGGTAATGGACGCATTTTAATAACACAATAAATCATCACTAATTATATTACAATTAGTAGCTTTTTAACATAAAAGAAACAATACTACATGGGATTTTTGAAGCTCAGTGGAAGGAGAAGTCGTTAATAAAAGGGTTCACGGCAATGCCTTGAAAGGCCTCGTCCACTACCCATACACACATTAAGTGTCATATCGCATCACAGCATCAAGTATCCATCATTTAACACCAAAAAAAAAACAAAATTGAAAATAAATTTTGCAATAATTAAAAATAAAAGGGCTTCAGTGTGTGTAACAATCAGATCATTGACAAAAAAAAAGCCTCACTGAAATCCGCTAAGATAGTTTTAATTTTTCATCATAAGCCCTATTTACAATCAAATTTGAAAAAAAAAAAAAAAGATGGGCTGGTTATAGTTTGGGAATAACCATTTTTCTCTGCATCCAAGAGACCAGAAAAAATAAAAGTGCCTAACCTAATAAAGTAAGAGAAAGGTGCTCAGACAGCCAAGGGTTTGTCTTCAACTACTGGGAATGAAACCCAGATCAGAAACTCTAGTCCACGAAAAATTGCATCCTCATAGCACTCTTCTTATAACACATATATAGTTTGATTAAAAATAAAAATAAAACAATTTTTAAACAGTGAAACCAAAGCCTGATTTGAATCTGAGAGAAACTGGGAAATGTCGAATTGGGAAGAGAAAGAGGCAGCTAATAAGAGCCGATGATATAATAGCCATGACTCGTGTCTATATATATATATATAGGCACCGTCAGAGTTTTCACTTTTCATAATGCAATGCAAATTAGGGTTTCGAAAGACACAGTGTTCGGCTTTTGTGGGTTGGCTAGCTGGGCCTTAAGCCCTTAATATGAATGAATGTCTGTGGATCGATTTTTGGAAAGGTTTGGGTATCATTTGCGAACCCAATATTTCATACTCAGCCCAAAACTTCTTTCTTGTTAGAGCGGAGCTATTGGCACCCTTTTAAAATTCTTTTAACACTCATATTGAATTTTATTTACTATAACAACTTAGCTTAATTGATAAAATATAAATTTATAATTTAAAATTAAGATTTTGCTATAAAACTTTACCCTAAAAAGAAATTATTTATTTATACAATACAAACCATAAAATATTAAATTATTTTATTTTTTTTATTATTTAATTTTTATCTTCATAAGTCTAAATTTTATATGTTTCTCTAAAATAATAATAATAATTAGAATTTAAAATATAACTATAAATTATGGAAGAAAATTTGGTCAAAAGAATCATTTATTTAAGTGTTAGATTGAATTTTCATTCAAAATAAAAAATAAATCATTTTATCTTTGGCTATTTAGATAATTTCAATTATAAAAGGGTTTTATAAGAAATTTAAAGGCGTATCAAAAGACCTACTCTTTCTGTTAAGTGTTATGCATTATATGTGATTTTACTAAAAATTAGTGGAAAAAATAAAAATAGTAATGGTGCATTTGGATTTGTTTTTGAAATGGTTGTTTTGTATTTGTTTCTTAATATAGATATGATTACTATTTGGTGAATTTGAAAATGTATTTAATTGTTTGTAGGGAAATATGGGAGATCGAAAGATTATTATTATTGACATATGTTAATGGACCCATTAGAAACTATATTTATACATAAAATATAAGAAACAAATGAAAGAGAGAGGCAAAAGAATATTAACAACAGTGACGAACCCACAATCTGTATGTAATTATGTCACAAAATAGTGGTGGATTCCATGAACAATGTGAAGAGCAAAGATTTTACGTTTTCCAGCTTTCATTGTTAACATTATAAAACGGGTATGATTTTTTTTCATAGAAATGAAAAGTGTCAACGTTATTAACGCCTACCAAACACCTTTTTTTTTGGTTCTTGCAAAATTTAAAATGAGCGATGAAAAATAATATCAAACAGCCCCTAAACAATTCTTCTTCTTCCTTTTCAAAGATTACGAATTTATTCTTTTTGGAAAAAACTAATAATATTTAATAACATCACTCAGCTTATCCTTAAGGAATAAAATATTTCACTCCCGAAGCATTTATGACCATCATAACATTTGTGATATGATATTACATAAAGAAACTTTGCTACTCCTCTCTCATCATAATCTAAGTTCTTCTATCTTGGCTCTCTTGTTGAAGTCCTAGAAGTAGCATTAGACATTCGAGTATGATACTTATATTACACGTACACGTAGATGTGTCCGGCATACTGTATTTTGATTGCAATGATTCAAATTGCCAGCACAGTTTCTCTCATTTTTGGTTGGAGCTCAATCTAATGCCTGCAACTATGTTATTTGGAGCTTACAAACTTTGTTTACAGTTTCATGCTCACAGCATCATCACTTGAAAACACTCGTGGAGTTGTTCTTTTAAAATTTATATAGCTTTTACTTGTTAGATTAGAGTAAAAATATTAGACAATGAGAATACTATGATTGAAAGTGTAAAGTAAGTGTAAGAGTAGAAATATAATGATTAGTTAAATTGGAATGAAAGTGTAAATTATCAATTACAATCTCAATAATTTATTTAGTTTTATTTTAAATTAGGAGTAAATTGTTACCAATTATAATTTTATCCTTATATAAAGAATATGTAGCTTTTAATTAAAAAATGAATAAAAAAATATAATTATACTATAACTTATTTATTTTATATTAATTTTAATTATATAAAATAAAAATTATTATTATTATTTTTAATAATAAAAAATTTTTATTATTTTAATTAATGACACGATCGTCATTTTTTAAGTTAATTAAAGATTTTTTTTAAACAAAAAAAAAGTGAAAGTAGAACTCCTACTTCCTCCATAAAAATAAAAATCTTATTTCTTACTTCTAAAAAGAATAGAGTCCGTAGCCTGAAATTTCTATTCTCACGTTTAAATATATAAATAAATACTAAAATCTAAAATCTGCAAACTCCTTACTCCCACCCAAAAAAAAAAAAAAAAAACATAAAAACTACATTAAAAGAGAACTCTACTATATATTCACATGTCTCCAATTTAATTGCTTTTGTTACAAGAAGTCAAGAACGCAATCTTCTTGAAAAACCCAAAGGGACATATAGTAGGCCTACATTATTCAAACAGTATATAAAGCAGCCCAAATCTCGCCATTCGGCAAGGAGATCATTGAACTTTTCACAACAAAGGTAAAACTTGCTCAATCACTTTTGCTTATCGGCCCACAAATGAAAATAAAATCAAGGAAAAAAATAATGAAATGAAAAAGTGAAAAAAAGAGCCAGATGCATCTAAGCTTAGCTAATTGACAAAAGCGCAATGCTTCCTGATCTCACCTTCTGATCCAGTCTTAACCTTAACCCTTCCCATTTTCTCCATAGACTTGGCAAATTCAGCAAAGAAATTTTCCAATGATCCCTGAAGAATTTCCTTAATCAAAGACAAAGTGAAAGAGTTTGTAGTCAAAGCAGAATCAGATACAAAGAGACCCCTTCTCTTAAGCAACAGATTGTAGTAGCTAAGATCAAATGTCTTGCGGCTTCCAGGGTCCATTTCAATTAATGTAGTATTATCATTTGGAGTTCTGCACTTTCTTGCCTTGAGATTTGCTGCATATTCACTGTCAAGAGCAGGGTCTTGGTCACCCACTCCTGTGAAATTGTACAGCCGCCTTGAAACTGCAGAGCAGTGGGAGACCCCGATTGTGTGTGCCCCTGAAACAACATTAAAGCTTTATGTTAAGCTTAGTTCCGTCTAGAATTGCGGTGCCGCGACTTAAAAGTTAAAAAAAAAAATTACCAAACACTTTAGTTAATGTGCTTACCTGATAGCAGAACCAGGTCCTTCAAATCAAGTCCTTGATTAGCAAAACTTTGTTGGAGAAGGGTGAAGTTGTTAGAAGGAGCTGGGATGTTGTTTTCGGCTTCTGCGCGAATGGAGATTCGCCCGTCTCTTCGTCCGGTTGGAACTTTCCAGGAAGGACCTCCCTGAAGTCAACAGCAAGTAAAATTAGACAGAAACAGAGCCGGTGTAGTCTTATTAATTATCCATCTTGTCTCAAGAAAATGATAAGGCAACCCTTACTGTGGCTACAATTGAGTCTCTTGTAACTAACGTAAGAATATCTGCGCAAGAAACTATGCCGGGGCATTCATCTTCGACTAGGCTCCTCACTCTTTCGATGAAGTCAAAGCTTGTGCCTGTCAATGTTTGATTTGGAACAGCATCTATTTCAGCATTGCCTGTTGAGTTTAGCAGCACGGATGCATCACAGCCCTGAGATGCAAAAATAAGCGCGTGTCAGCAAGCAACAAAATGTAGAATGGAGATAAGAGTTTTGTGCAAAGCTTCCAAAAGGTGAAATATTAGGCTAACCCTGACAAAGCAATCATGGAAATGCATTCTAATGAAAGATGCTGCTAATGAGGGGGCATTGTGAATGTGTTTGTTGACATAGTCGAACACAATCTTCTCAGCTTTTGGGCAGCTCTTAGCATAAAATCCCAGTTGCAGTTGAGCTTCACTTAGGCCTACAAAACCAAAAAGACAAAAAAATACGACACCAATATAGTGTATCCTGCCCATTGGTATCTTAGGCAAAATTGTTTTGACGTAATTGCTGTTCTCTGATAACACAGAAGATTTATACGACATCAAGGCAAGGGATATCACATTAAAACATTTTCGGTTTCCAAGTCCTTCCAGATTGCAGTAAAGGCAAATTAAATTCTCTTTCAAGTGGAGTACTTCAAGAAACACTAGTAGAATAATGATCAAATGGACTCCCTCTACCCTACCATTCAGGAAAGTGGCATTAACTTACATAAGACAAAATACTATCACTTTAATCAACTTTTAACAAAATTTCCTCCTTTTTCAAATTATTACTATTTTGGAATCTTCACGTATTACTGGCTTACAGCTACTTACAAAATTATACATATATAAATATATATATATAAAATTTATAATCGAAATTCTAAGGTGCAACTTAAGAGGGAGGAGTTACTTAGATATTTTAAAAATTATGTAAATTATCAAAATAAATTAATTTAAATTAATTATATTAAATAATTTAATAAATTTAAGCAAATAATAAATAAAAAATATGAAAAAGAGAAAGTAAATTTGATATTTTTTAGGTGGTTTGGTAAATTTTACTTATGTCTACGTCTCCAAGTTAATCATATTTGAGGATTTCACTATCTCAATTTTTTAAGGTTTTAACTTCTTATAATTGACTTTAAAGATATCAATGAACTTGTATGTTTTACTTGCACACACTTTTTCTAAGTGTTTTTCACCCTTACAATTATACAATTTTAATAAACAATTCAAAAATTACAATAAAATCTCTTATAGAGTAGACGTACAAGTATAAATATTACTCAATGTATATATAAGTTGAAAGCTCAAGAGGAGCATTATGTACTGGATAGAGATAAATGGAAATGATAGATAATTTTGAAAATGAGTTTAATTTGAATTTATGTAGTTTAAACTTTCAAGTTACCCGTTTTAAATATTTTGATAATATAATCAGTTAGCCTCTTTCGCTTTAGTTACTGTTAGAGAGATTTTTAAAATATAGCGTGCAGCTGGTTAATCGCTATGAAGTAGTCAACTAGCCATTAACTCTCTAAAATTGAAGAACAGAAATGCACAACAAACGGTTAGCCACTTGGAACAACTGATTAACCGCTATCTTTTTCAAATTGATTTTTCAAAGTTGTTCCTCAGCAGTTAGCTGCTATTTTTTTTATTTTATTCAAGTTTTTCTGAAATTAGAATTTTGGACACAAAATAATTTTTAAAATTATATTATGGCCCAATTCATTAAATATCTTTCAAATAAATCTATTTTCAGAATTTAAAAATAACACATATGGATTTCAAAACTCAATTCTTTTCAAAATGGTCCATGAATATTAGAAACACTCATTTTAATAAACTCATTTTTTTCATGAATATAAAACTGTAGTTTATAAAAATTGATGACTTGTTTAAAGATTATAAAGAGTTCCTTGAGCTTTTAAAATGCTAAAACACTCATGCACTAAATTATACTAGCTTTTAAGATAATAAAGCATGAATTGACTAAATTATTTTTTTTACATATGATTTGTTATTAAAATTAAATATTATATAATTTTTTAGACCAACAGTAATAATTAAAGATTACTTACAATGAATAAATTTTGAGTCTTTTACAAAAGCTCAATTTTTTTTAATTGTGAAGGAAAGTGTGTAAATGTTTAATCACTCAACAAATGTCTTCCCTATTTAAAATGATTAGTAGAAGCCATAAAACATATTTTCTTTCGCTTCAGAAGACACTTATTTCCTGTAAATTATTAATGCTTTCAAACAAAAATAAATAAAAACCAAAAATATTTGTTACGAAATTAGGCATGAGAGGTCAACATGTTACGTTTAATTACCATGGTCCTACCTAAAATGTGTAAGATGCAAGAATTTAACGTCATTTGGTGAAATGGGGTAGCAATTAGCTATCTATCTCCATTTGATCATGTGGTTCCTCATCAAAGTGAATTTATGAGCTGCACAACTGTTAGTTTTTCTCATAAAATAATTGCAGTTTTAATTAAGACATTAATTGTAATTTTCGTAATTAAATTAATACAATAATTGGGTCATTTTGGTGCAACTACCTTATTGATTAATGATTTAATTTTACTATATTGGTTTGCCTGTACCAATCTGATCAACTTTGAATTTATGGGTCACCTAAAATTGCCGTGAAAGTGATATCATTTTATTGTGTTATTTATGGCATGTAGTATCAATTTCTTCCCTTCTTGTTTCATAATATGGTTTAAATGTAATGATTTTTTTTTTTCAAACATGTTAGAGACTAAAATTAAGCAAAAACTTATTAACTTCTAAGAAAAAGAATAATTCCATATATTCCAATAATTGTTACAATGATAAAAATAATAACTTTTCAAACGATTGTTTTAAATAATTTCAAAATCGAAGGGGGCTGATTGTATTTTAACCTGATATCAAATGTGGTCATTAGAATTTAATAATGTTCACAAATAAATTATAAATTTAAACTTATGTTGTTTATATATGAACCAATTTGCTTGATATTGTTTAATTGCTTGATCCAAACATTTGTCATTGTAGGCTTCTTAATGTGAACCACAGATCTAATGAAGACCGAATAAAATCGTGGAGTTGTAAAAAAAAGTGGAAACATAAGCCTGGACTCTAATACCATATTAGAGAAAATTTAAGACATTAGGTAAAGGACAGAGCAATATCATAAATAAATTTTGATATATATATAAATTTATCGAAATTTTATTAGACAGGAAATTTTTAGATGTTTAACATTTATCAAAATTATAATCATATCTTATGGTGAATAAACCGTTCCTTTACAAAGAAGCTAAACAGAATGATTCGTGAGTATTTTAATTTTTTTTTTTTGTTAAATTCATGTCATTTTCAAGAGATATACAAAGTCTTCTTTTCACATTTTCTTTTGATTGCCAAAATCTTAGCCTTGGAGCAAGGCTTAATCCATGCAAATGCAATCAATCTTTAGTTTCATCACGATCATATTCTTTTGACTTGCTTCACTTTTCTCACTGAAAGCTAGGTGCAAAACAATTTCACTGGCCACATTATATTGATTGTAAATTGTAAATTTTACATAATTTGATCCTTAAAATATTATTACTCCTATAAAGCATATTGATTATTGAATTTTTTTCTTAATCTTTTTTAGCTAAATGTCCACTTTGGCTTAAATTTTTGGGCAGCCTACAAATGATGTGCATTTATTAAACTAAAATTAGAATGAGTTAAAATTAGAATTAATTATAATCGAAATGATCTGAAATCAGAATAAAAAATTAAAATCAGAATAAGTTATTTATTTGAGTTGTAAAAATAGAAATCGAAATGACTTACATCTCATTAATGTGTTTACTTTTGTTTTTTTTTAAAAATTAGAATGGATTGTTAATTATTAAAATGCTCTTTGTTAATTGTTGTCCCTTGTATTATTTGTATATATTATAATAATAACAATAATAATAATAAATCTAATAATAATAATAATGATAGTATTAAAACAATAAAATTAATAAATTTTAATAATAATAATAATAATAATGCCATTAATGATGGTCATAATAACAATTAAAATAATGAAATTAATAAATTTTGATGATGATGATGGTGATGGTGATGATATTGATAATGATGATGATGATGATAATCATAATGACGATGATGATGATTATTATAATAATAAAGTTAATATATTTTAATAAAAATAATAAATAATAAAAAACATGAATATTAATATTAATAATTATGACATTAATGACAGTAATAATAACAATTAAAATGATAAAATTAATAAATTTTGATGACAATAATAATAATAATAACATTATTATTAAATAATAATGGATCTTTTTGAAAATAATACAAAAATTTTAAGTATTTTATAAATTCTATAGAGATTAAAATGAAAAAAATAATTAATGTAATTTAGAGAATATGAAAATTTAATGGGAATAAAACAGATAGTTTTAAGATAGTTCTAGGAATTGAAATTTGATTTTTAACCTCTCTTTAAGAATGAAATCTATGGAAACGATTTCTAAATTTGTGGACTTCCACGTAATTTCGTCTGTTCCAATTCTAACTCTTATTCTATGAAGTAAACACTGATAATAATTTTGATTTTCGCTTTTCGATTCTCCATCATGAAAAGCAAACGCATGCTAAAAGTTAACTAAATTGATAAGAAGCTGGATTGCAATTCCAAAATTTCACACACCTAAAAGAAAATGAACATACCCAAATTCTTGTAAATTCTTCACGGCAGCTGCTACAAGTCTACAACAACGTATACGCGTGTGAGATATATTTTTGTAAAGTAAACACATAATAGATCGAATGTACCCTGACAATATGTTATCTCATAAGATATGTTATCTCATAAGATAAAATTACGAATAAAACTTTGTAAAATATTTTCTCATCGTTCATTAGTTCCATAGTTACTAGAAGAGGTTTCTTTCATTAATTCCTTGCCTCTAAAAAATGAAAAAAAAAAGTGTCAACAATTGTAAATAAAAGAGGTTTATTGTAAGACATTTGAAAAAACAATGCACTAAATGAAATCAATCATGATTCTGAATAAACAGTCAAGATTCATTTAACATGATTTTCATAGAGTCTCTATTAACTTCTGATGATTAATTTGATGATCTACACAACTTTAGTTAAGCACTAAATCCTTATTCAAACAAAAGGATTCACAAAAATGTAAAATCTAATATATGATTAAAAATTAGGGAAAAAATGTTGGGATTATGTGCTCTTTAAAGTATATTGATTTTCTGATTAATAAAATATTTTAAGTATTCATTCAGATATCTTGAATTTTATTAATATTTTGAGTTATGTCTATTTAATCATACATGATTAAGAAAAATCACTCAATGATTTTATTGATGTAGTATGTCTACACTGAACTAGATCACATATGAGATTTAATTAACCTAGTAATAACTGTCATACTTATTAAATCTCATAGGCATTGATTTACTGTAATCTTAATCTTGAGTTAGTTATGATTTTATAATTATAGTTGTTATTTCATTTGAGTTACCAATGGACATGACATACACATGTAGTCAAGATTATCCGGTATCTTGGTGAGAGCAATTACAAGTATTGAAATTATAGATTAACAATATAGAATTTGTACGACACATCTCTTGATAGATTTTTAATATTTGATCATAGAATTCTTTAGCCAGAGTATCTCAACATAAATAAGAATGTTCAAAATGATCATTAGAGAAAACCAGTAAGTAACAAGGAACAAAATATAATTAAATTAATTGGACAGTTGAGATATCAATTTAAATTAACGATGTGGTACAAAGGATTGTGTAGTAAAGAAATCAATGTGGCTTGGGCGAATTATATTCGAGCATACAATTATGGAGGTCTGTTCCAATCTTATAGTGGAGTAGAGTTGGAATTAAATAATTATATTTGTTTAATTACAAATTTAATTATTGTAGCCACTATTGTATGTTCCTAAATGATCCCTGGGTTAGCTCATTTAATTGACAACACCATCACTAGACCCAAAAGTAAGAAAAACTAGTATATTAGATGAAAATCATAATTATAATATTTGTTAAGGCCTAGTATGTTATATTCAAGTGTAAAAGAGGACTTGTGATATTTTACAAGGTAGTCTCCTAGTTAGTTACACATTTTTTCAACTTTTACGTAAGTGGAGAGATAGTATTTAATTTCAATATTTAAATTAAAAGACGAATTCTATTTTAAATAGGAATCATAATCCTAATATACAAGGGCTTTTCATAAGATATTATAAAAAAGGATATTATTCTCTTAAGAAATGAGAGAGAAGAGAATCCTAGAGAATTTAAGAAAAGTACAGAAGACATCTAAGAGGAGCCAGTTGCAATTGAGGAGTAGTGAAATAGACGCCCACACGTCCAATGTTGATCAAACTTGAGTTATAACCTGGAAGATCGTTTAGAGGAGATCTACAACTCTTAATTGTTCATCTTCTCAAAACTTCAAGGTATGAATTTCTAGATTACTTAATTCTTATATGTTGTATGAGATCGGTTCTAAAAAGTTTTAATTAAAAAATCAAAAAACCTAGTTTTATCCACTTCAATTGGTATCAGAGCCATCTCATAATAATATATAAGAATTTCGTAAGAAATTTATCTTGTTAATTATGTATTAGAGTAGCACAATTTATTTAGATATATATTATTTGTTAATATATAAATAAAGCATGCTTGGATTGTCTCAATTCATGGTTAAAAATTTGTTTGTATTTTCGTTTTGGATTTGTAATAAAAGTGGTGGTCTATTATTACCATGTTTCCCTTTTGATTTAATTTTATGTTTTAAATTTGTTTAAGTCATTAGAAATTGTAATCTAAAAAAAAAAAATTTGCTAGCTGCATCGCTCGCTCAAGGAAGGCACCAACAGCATCGCTCGTGCGCGGAAGGCACCAACTGCATCGCTCACGCACAGAAGGCACCTGCAGCATCGCCCGCTTGTGCGAAAGGCAGCCAGCAGTAGCAGTGCGCGCGGAAGGTAGCTAGCAACATGTGGCAGACTTTGGTCGGAGAAGACGTGAATGGCTATCGGTTTCTTTGCTGATGGCGGCGGAAATAAAATAAGGGATTAAGGTTTTGAACGGTAATTATCACTCAGTCCCCTAATTTCTGTATTATTTTTAAATGGGTAAAATTATTATACTATTATACATTTAAGTCCAAAAATAGTTTTGGGCTTGATAAATCCTAGTTTTAAGTCCAATAAAATTTGGGCTTAATGGATTAAAATGTATGGATATAGTTTAAAAAATTAAGTTTATTTTTTGTCCAAAATTTTTATTTTATTTTCTTTAAAATTAAGAATTTGGACCAATAATAAATTTAAAGCTCATATTAGCCAAGTCCATCAACAAAGACAATCCAATGGAAGAAGATATTGACATAAAGCCCAAAGAAGATTAGACTTAGGGTTAATATTTTTTATTAGGAAAACCATGAATTGAGATTATTTAATTTTCTATATGTTGTGTTTTGAATGTGAACATACCATGATAACATGTCATATAGAATAAGTAGTGCTACTCTATGCATAATGATATATGTCATTCATATAACATGAATTTATGTATATTGTTTGAAATTTACAAATGCTTGATAATATATTACTTAGATAATATTATAGGAAGCATGAAATTAACAATATATGTATGTTTTAAAAGGAAAAACCAACTTTAAAATATTGAGTGGGAGAGGGAAGATTCAAGATAATTTTCCCACAGGCTCCATTGTTAGTTTAATAATAAAATTATATATATACCTCGACTTCATGATACGGTGATGCTCCCTACGGAGAGTGTATATATTAGACATTTTATTTGATGAACTTCTTTAAAGATAAAATCGAAATATTTTTTAATCTGTTGATCACTCTAACGGTAACTACATGATATGAGAAATACGTAGATTAAAACAATTGTTATACACTCAACAAAATTTGTTATTAACCTTCCCAACGAAGCTCTGTTAACAAAATTTTGGCCCTAAAAGATAACGATAGTTATTTATCATGTTACGACATGAAAGTAAATAATCTAATAGTTAATTGGGTTTGGTAAGTGGCGGCATGACTTCCACAACGGATAGCTTGCTAAAGCGGTACTAGATTATCGTTACAATAAAATAAAATGCATTTATGGTTTTTTGCATTTTAGAATTTTATTGTGAATGTTATATCAATATATTTATGCATGTATGTTTTATTTTTCAGAAAATGTCTTCCATCAACCCACTATTAATTATCCTGGTTAAAAATGAACTCACTGGTGAAAATTACTTAAATTGGAAACACAATCTATTTAATATTCTCACTGCTAAAGACTACAAATATGTTCTGACCCAGAAATGCCCTCCAGTACCTACGTTATACGATTATAGAAATCAGAGGGAGTCTCATGAAAAATGGTGCGAAGCTAACAAAATGGTTAAATGCTATATATTGGCTTCGATTTCTATGGAACTGCAGAACAAACTTCGGAGCATGGAAACAACCACTGAGATATTGGCTAGTCTCCATCAGATGTTTGGGCAGAATACTGATTCTACCAGAGAAGCAGTGTTAAAACGTGTCGCTGACACCAAGGTGGAAGATGGTACAAGAGTTCGTGATCATGTCCTAAAAATGATGGACTATTTGAATGAAGTTGAGATTCATGGTGTTGAGATCGATGATAAAACAAAGATCAACATGGTGATTGAATCTTTACCTGATACATTCAGAGAGTTTAAAGTCAGTTATATCTTAAGCAATAGAAATATGACCTTAGTTCAATTGATGTACGAACTACATGCTATAAAAGAATATTATCATAGCAAAGAATTCTCTTTAAAGCCTAAGTCAAAAGACAAGGGTAAGCAAAAGAGAATTGACACAAGGAACCTCTCTACCAGAAAAGATGGCAAGTCGAAAGACAAGTGCTTCAAGTATGGATAAAAGGGTCATCGGAAGAAAGATTGTCCTAAGATTATTAAAATCAGGTATAAGAAATCTTTAAGCTTCCTGATTAGTTCAGTTTCTATTGATTAATGCAATAGTGAATTCTGAGATAACTAATTTTATTTTTAAATTCATTTATTTGGTTTTCAGGAAACCAAGAGATTAAGTGAAGAAAGCTTTAAACTGCAGTAGAGAAGGATACTAGTTTATATCAGTTGAGAAGATTATATCAATTTTATGAGACTTTAAGTTTTGATATTTGTCTTTGTATTCCAAATATTAGAGAAATTTAATTTCGGTGGCATGTTTTAATAAACAGAAGTACACTGTTATTTTTTATCCTCTGTTAATAACTCATTTTGGTACTTTACAAAGACAATTAATATCATATAAATCTATTGATCTGTTCAAAGCAAGATATAATGATAAAAAGTATATGTATTTATCTAAGAAAAGAAATATTTTTCCTGAATCAATGGCACCTCTAATATTATGCTTAAATCATATAAACTATAATAAGATTTCATAAGAATGATTAATAGTAGGACTTTCCTGACCTATTGAGGTTGATCATTGATACTCTACAAATCTTATTTAGAAGAGTAATATGACAAGGTAGTTCATTTTGAGCTAAAAGAAAGCGTAATATTATATTGCATAGAATTAGTGCATACAAATATATGCGGACTAATTAGTTTACATGTAAGTAGATGTTATGAGTATTCTATCATCTAATAAATAAATATTCATCGCATTTATGTTTATCTAAATGCGTCATGATTCCGTAACTTTTGAAATTCAAAGAGTATATGGATAAGACAAAGAAGCAATTAAACAAGAACATAAACGAGCTTCGATCTGATCGAAGTAAAGAATATCTCTCTAGAGAATTCAAAGTCCATTTGGTTGTAAAATAGGATAAACTCCCATTTATAAAGAACATTGTGACATAATAGTATCATTATATGGAGAAACAAGATTCTTTTAGATAAAACAAGATATATACTTACTGATTTATCATTTACCTTTTTTTATTCTAGATACCAGTATTTGAAACTACATAGAGTATTGAACCTAGTTTCATCTATATCGGTGCCTAATACTCCATAGAATTATAGAAATGTCACAAACTTAATTTGTGACACATCTATAATTAGATATTCACTAGTATTTATACTAAAATTATAGGCAGAAAAGATGGATTCATGTTCAAAAGTTTGCATGTTCTAAGTATTCTAAAGGAATAAAGGAAAGTCTAATTTATAGTCCTCAAGATAGGAGTGTATTTGTAAACATATACTATACTTTCCTTGAGGAAGACTATATAAATGACTTATAACCTAAGAATAAGGTAAAACTAGAGAAATTGTAAGGAGATTATATTGATGCTCAGTTTTCTATTTATACAAGCATAGAAAAGAGCAAGAATGATTAACAAAAAGGATTATCCCTGAACAAATTATCACTTTTAGAATCTCATCGTAGTGGGAGGGTAACTAGATTACCAAACAAGACACATGTTATTGAGAGAAACCTATATGGCTATCTCAGATGAACATGTATAAAATCTCATTGGATACAATGAAGCTCTAATAGATAGTGATGTTGAACATTGGAAAAGGGCTATGAATCGAGAAATGAAATCTATGTATTCCAATAAAATCTGGGAACTTGTAGACACACCAAATGGGGTAAAACCTATTGGATGCAAGTGGATCTATAAGAGGAAAAGAGGAGTAAACAGAATGATGGAAAAGAGGGAATCGATTATGAGGAAACATTTTCTCTGGTTGCAATGCATAAATCTATTAGAATTCTGCTCTCTATTGCTGCAGTGCTAGATTATGAAATTTGGCAAATGGATGTCAAGACTGCCTTTCTTAATGGGCATGTTGAAGAAGACATCTTTATACAGCAACCAGATGGATTCATACAAAAAGGCCAAGAACACTTGGTATGCAAGTTGCAGAGATCCATCTATGGATTGAAGCAAACATTCCGGTCGTGGAACATGAGATTTGATCAAGCGATGAAATCGTTTGGATTCATTCAAAATATTGATGAACCATGTGTGTACAAGAAAATTCAAGAAAAATCTGTAACCTTTCTAATTCTTTATATAGATGATATTCTCCTTATCAAAAATGATGTAGGAGTATTGACTACCATAAAGAGTTGACTAGTAAAACAATTTGATATGAAAGATTTGAGAGAAGCTACTTATATTCTTGGTATCAAATTGCTACGAGACTGGAAGAATAAAACGATACCTTTGTCTCAAGTGGTCTATATTGATAAGATATTGGTTAGATTTAGCATGGTAAATTCCAAGATTGGTTTGTTACCATTCAGACATGGAATTTTATCCTCTAAGGATCAATCACCTAAAATTTCTGAGGAGATAAAGAAAATGAGACGAGTTCCCTACGCGGAAGCTGTGGGAAGTCTCATGTATGCCATGCTTTGCACTAGACCAGACATATGTTTTGCGGTTGGGATAGTTAGCCGATATCAATCTAATCTTGGACCTGAACACCAGACTGCTGTCAAGTATATAATAAAGTATCTGAAAAGAAACTAAAGATTATATGCTTGTGTATTCTGGTAATGAACTTACTCTAGTGGGTTATACTGATTCTGACTTTATGTTAGATAAGGATTCTGGAAAATCTACTTCTGGTTATGTGTTTACATTAGGAAGTGGAGCCATTAATTGGAGAAGTGTGAAACAATTATGTATCACAGACTCCACAACAGAAGCTTAATATGTGGCTGCATCTTAGACTGTAAAAGAAGCGGTATGGCTCCGTAAGTTCCTTCGAGATCTTGAGGTGGTATCTGCTGCAAGTGCACTACTTAAATTATTTTTCGATAATAATGGTGCAGTGGCTCAATCAAAAGAACCAAGAAGCCACAAGAAACAAAAACACATTAAAAGGAAGTATCATCTTATATGAAAATAGTGTAGAAAGGTTATCACCTACACTTAGAGTCCTACAAGTATGTGCAATTTGCCAGATATGCTTTGAGAGCTAGTGGGAGATTGTTGGGATTATGTGCTCTTTAAAGCATATTGATTTTCTGATTAATAAAATATTTCAAGTATTCATTCAGATATCTTGAATTGTATTAGTATTTTGAGTTATGTCCATTTAATCATATTATATATATTTATGCGATCATTATGTGGATTCGCAGAAGACATAAATACAAGCTATCTTATGATAAAATAAATAAGTTTGCAGTTGATAAATAAAATAAGTTATCGTAGGTATATACTATAATAAATTCATTGAGTGATTTGTCTTAATCATGTATGAATATCGCATATGAGATTTAATTAACCTAGTAATAACTGTCAGACTTATTAAATCTCATAGGCATTGATTTACTGTAATCTTAATCTTGAGTTAGTTATGATTTCATGATTGTAGTTGTTATTTCATTTGAGTTACTAATAGAGATTACCCGGTATCTTGGTGAGAGCAATTATAAGTATTGAAATTATAGATTAACAATATAGAATTTGTACGACACATCTCTTGATAGGTTTTTAATATTTGATCATAAAATTTTCTGGCCAGAGTGTCTCAACATAAATAAGAATGTTGAAAATGATCATTAGAGAAAACCAATAAGTATCAAGGAACAAGATATAATTAAATTGATTGGACAGTTAAGATATCAATTTAAATTAACGATGTGGTACAAAGGATTATGCAGTAAAGAAATCAATGTGGCTTGAGCGAATTATATTCGAACATACAATTATGGAGGTCTGTTCCAATCTTATAGTGGAGTAGAGTTGGAATTAAATAATTATATTTGTTTAATTACAAATTTAATTATTATAGCCACTATTGTATGTTTCCAAATGATCCCTGAGTTAGCTCATTTAATTGACAACACCATCACTGGACCCAAAAGCAAGAAAAACTGGTATATTAGATGAAAATCATAATTATAATATTTGTTAAGGTCTAGTATGTTATATTCAAGTGTAAAAGAGGACTTGTGATATTTTACAAGGTGGTCTCCTAGTTAGTTATACATTCTTTCCACATTTACGTAAGTGGAGAGATAGTATTTAATTTAAATATTTTTTAAATATTTAAATTAAAAGAGGAATTCTATTTTAAATAGAAATCATAATCCTAACATACAAGAGCTTTTCATAAGATATTATAAAAGAGACATTATTCTCTTAAGAAAAGAGAGAGAAGAGAATCCCAGAGAATTTAAGAAAAATACAGAAGACATATAAGATGAGCCAGTTGCAATTGGGGAGTGGTGAAATAGACGCCCACACGTCCAGTGTTGATCAAACTTGAGTCATAGCTTGGAAGATCGTTTGGCGGCGGATCTACAACTCTCAATTGTTCATATTCTCAAAAAATCAAGGTATGAATTTATAGATTACTTAATTCTTATATGTTATATGAGATCGGTCCTAAAATGTTTTAATTAAAAAAATGGAAAAACTTAGTTTTATTTCCTTTAAAAAAAACACTTTCTAACTCTGAGGTTTGATGCAGTAGTCCATTTCATCATTATTTTTTAAATAGTAGCTTATTTCATTCATATTTTTTAAATAATAGCTCAAAATACTATTTTATGAATTTACAGTTAGTTTACTTTATAATTCATTAAGAAAAAAAATAATAAAATTTTCAATTAAATAACCATTTTAAAATAAAAATGTCAAGAACATTTAAATAACATTTGATTTTCTACATAAACTTAAATTTAAGGATAATTTAATAAAAAAATAGCATTGAAGAATATGCAACATACATATATACATAAAAAAATTTCATTTATATAAGAATTCTAAAATTCCTTTCCAGTTTTAAATAGCTCAACAACAACCCCTTAACCTTCTCTTTAGTGGAGTGGACGAACCACTAGATGATCCATACTTCACATTAAACCGTAACCGTATCCAACATGTCTTGCCCGAAGGCACAACTATGAGAACATATACATACATACATACATACATATATATATATATATATAGATACACACACACGCATACATATGTGTGTTTATTGTATTTTTTTTTTAATGAAATCAACTAAATATTTGAACATCTAACAACAATAACAATAACAACAACAACAATAATTATAATGATAATAATAATTTTCCAATTAGGAATCACTGTCTATAGGGGTGGGCATTTTCCGGTTCGGTTCGGTTCGGATACCGAACCGAACCGAACCGAAACCGATTGGTTCTTAAGAATTCAAATCAAATCGAACCAAATTTTAAAACCAAACCAAACCGAACCGAAATAATTCGGTTCGGTTTTAAAAATTCGGTTTGGTTCGGTTTGGTTCGAAAAATTAAGTTAATAATTTAGAATTTTAATTTTAGATTTTAGAATTTAGGTTTTAAAAATTCGGCTCGGTTCGGTTTTATTATATTTAATTGAACCGATTGGTTTTTTAGTTCGGTTCGATTTAAAACCGAACCGAACATAAACCGTTCGGTTCTTAATTTTTCAAACCGTTCGGTTTTTACTTCTAAAACCGAACCGAACCGAATTGAATATTTCGGTTCGGTTCGGTTCGGCAAAAACCGAACCGTTTGCCCACCCCTAACTGTCTATATTAAAATTATGGATAAATTGAAAGATAAAAAAAAAAAGAACACACATACACATTCTAATACAGTATATTTTATTTTATAATATTTTGAAATATATGATTTTATGTCTTTAGTGTCTATATATATATATTTTAAGTAAATGAAGAAGTTTATGTTTACTATTAGTAAAATAATATAACTGATTGATTATATCTTGATCATATTAAAGTTAAGGACTAGCTAAAAAAAAAAATACTCATTATAGTCCTGTGAAATCTATTTTTTTAATTTTGTTATAAATATGTATTTTACTTATTATTTAGTATTATTATAGTTTAGTCATTAAGTTATCTTTAAATTTAGGTAAAAAGATAAATATTTTTTTAAATTATATTTAAAAATAATTTATATATTCTTATCTAAAAATTATATTTTCCTCTCAATAAATTATTTAGTATACTAATAATAAATTAACAAAAAAATATTTTGAATTATTATTTAAAAAAAGAATAAAATAAATTATTATTCAAATAATACAAATAAAACAAAGCATACAATCAAAAGGGTGAAAAAGATATTTTGCCTAAAAATTATTACAACATCATTTCGGAAAAAAAAAATTAAAAGCCCAAAATCGCGGATTTAGGCGCCGTCATCACCACGACATTCTCTCTTATGTTGTCATCTCTCACTTCACTTTGACTGACTTGAAGGCACTTCCATTTCTTCTAATAGCCCGAGGTACTAAAACCCACTCTAGATCTGCACTTTCAACTCTTCCATTCTCATCTACAGGATTTTGGTTTAGTGTGAAACTATTTATTCTTATAATATATAAAATAAAAATAAAAATTTTAAAAAATAAATATAGAAATTTAATATTTTTTAATTATAAATTTATAATTAAATAAAAATATTTTTTTTTTGGGGAAATGCCAAGTTCCGACCCGAAAACCAGACCCAAACTCGGCCCTTAGCCACCGGCACCGGATACTGCTCCGGTTCCGCCCTCATCGTGGGCTAAACGAACTGGGTTCCGGCCTAAATTTTCTGGGGAGACCACTGCCAGTGACTCGGGTCAAATTAGCTTAGCACCTAAGCCAAGGGTGAGAAGGTGCCAGCGGCGGTGGCGCCGACGAATAAGGATCAGACGGTGAAGAGGAGGGATTCGGATAAGGGATTGAGTGTGAATGGGAATGAGCATGGAAATGGAAATGGGTCCAGTCCGGCGTGGCCAGCCGAGACGAATCAGCAGCCGCAGCCCAGGAGGACGCCGGGGAATGAGGAAATGGTGGTGGTTGATGGTGGGTTTATGAGTGGGCACTCGCATATGAAGTATCAGCAGCTTATAGACACTCCTGGTCTCGGTGAGAGCTTTTAAGATTATAATGAATTGAGTGATGAAAAATAATGGTGTAATGGACGAGTGATGAAAAATAATACCAAGTGAGTGGCTTCTCACTTGGGTGGCTCTCAAGTGAGTGGTCGTGCTGATTGAATGTAATGGATGGTTGATGAAAAATAATTCCAAACGGCCCAGCCCCTAAACAGTTGTTCTTCATGAAATTACCCTCCTCCTTTTCTAAAATTATAGCTTTTGGGAAAAAAAATCTTTTAATAACTTCACTCAACTTACCCTTAACAAATAAAATTTTTAAGTACACATAGGTCATTCCACGCAGCATTTATGACCGTCATAACATTTTTAGTTTTTCACTTCTTAATCACAAAATGATATTATATGCTTTCAAACCAAGATGCATAACTAGTTTCTATTTAATTTTAGGTACAGAAATAAAATATTTTTACTCCACTTTCATCATAATCTCATTTCTTCTATCTTGGCTCTCTTGTTGAAGTCCTGGAGGTAGCATTGGATATTGGATTGTTATTCTTATATTACACGTACGCGTAGATGTGTCCCGCATATTGTATTTTGGTTGATAGTACGTGGAATCATGATCATTGCAATGATTCAAATCGCCAGCACAATGACTCTCATTTTTGCTTGGAGCTCAAGCTAATGCCTGGAGCTATCTTATTTGGAGCTTACAAACTTCGTTCATAGTTTCATACTCATAGCATCATCACTTTGAAAAAACATGTGTTATTGTTGTTCTTTTGGAACTTAAAAGAGAACTCGATAATAAAAGATTACTAAATATTTAGTAAATATTCAAATATCTCCAATTTCAATTGCTTTTATTACAAGATCACAATATAAAAAAATATGAATACAGACAGACAGTGCACCTACATTATTCAAACAGTATATAAAGCAGCCCAAATCTCGCCATTCGGCTAGGAGATTATTGAACTTTTCACAACAGAAGTAAAACTTGCTCAATCACTTTTTCTTATCGGCCCACATATGAAAATAAAATCAAGGAAAAAAAATAATGAAATGAAAAAGTGAAAAAAAAGAGCCAGATGCATCTAAGCTTAGCTAATTGACAAAAGCGCAATGCTTCCTGATCTCACCTTCTGATCCAGTCTTAACCTTAACCCTTCCCATTTTCTCCATAGACTTGGCAAATTCAGCAAAGAAATTTTCCAATGATCCCTGAAGAATTTCCTTAATCAAAGACAAAGTGAAAGAGTTTGTAGTCAAAGCAGAATCAGATACAAAGAGACCCCTTCTCTTAAGCAACAGATTGTAGTAGCTAAGATCAAATGTCTTGCGGCTTCCAGGGTCCATTTCAATTAATGTAGTAATATCATTGGGAGTTCTGCACTTTCTTGCCTTGAGATTTGCTGCATATTCACTGTCAAGAGCAGGGTCTTGGTCACCCACTCCTGTGAAATTGTACAGCCGCCTTGAAACTGCAGAGCAGTGGGAGACCCCGATTGTGTGTGCCCCTGAAACAACATTAAAGCTTTATGTTAAGCTTAGTTCCGTCTAGAATTGCGGTGCCGCGACTTAAAAGTTAAAAAAAAAAATTACCAAACACTTTAGTTAATGTGCTTACCTGATAGCAGAACCAGGTCCTTCAAATCAAGTCCTTGATTAGCAAAACTTTGTTGGAGAAGGGTGAAGTTGTTAGAAGGAGCTGGGATGTTGTTTTCGGCTTCTGCGCGAATGGAGATTCGCCCGTCTCTTCGTCCGGTTGGAACTTTCCAGGAAGGACCTCCCTGAAGTCAACAGCAAGTAAAATTAGACAGAAACAGAGCCGGTGTAGTCTTATTAATTATCCATCTTGTCTCAAGAAAATGATAAGGCAACCCTTACTGTGGCTACAATTGAGTCTCTTGTAACTAACGTAAGAATATCTGCGCAAGAAACTATGCCGGGGCATTCATCTTCGACTAGGCTCTTCACTCTTTCGATGAAGTCAAAGCTTGTGCCTGTCAATGTTTGATTTGGAACAGCATCTATTTCAGCATTGCCTGTTGAGTTTAGCAGCACGGATGCATCACAGCCCTGAGATGCAAAACTAAGCGCGCGTCAGCAAGCAACAAAATGTAGAATGGAGATAAGAGTTTTGTGCAAAGCTTCCAAAAGGTGAAATATTAGGCTAACCCTGACAAAGCAATCATGGAAATGCATTCTGATGAAAGATGCTGCTAATGAGGGGGCATTGTGAATGTGTTTGTTGACATAGTCGAACACAATCTTTTCAGCTTTCGGGCAGCTCTTAGCATAAAATCTCAGTTGCAATTGAGCTTCATTTAGGCCTACAAAACCAAAAAGAATTAAAAATACGACACCAAAATAGTCTATCCTCCCCATCGTTATCTTATACGAAATTGCTTTGAGGTGTGCTCTGATAACACACAGAAGATTTATAGATACTCGTTGTAGCTACATGACCATAAAAAAATGCTACATGATGATAAAAAAAAAAATGCTCCTCACAGCTAACTAACACGTGCTAGCTTTTGGAAACTTTCATATAATATAACATTTAAAGTTAGCAATTAAAAATAGGATTAATTTGGCTTGTCCCCCCGTATAATAAAATGAAGTAACATCCATGAACAGGGTTTAAAAGTGACTTTTTTTAATCAACAACAGTATTTTAATTCTGTTTACATAGAGAATGGAATCTGTTAGAAAATTTGCATCACAGTTAATCTTGAGAACTATTTTGGTAGCTGTAGGTGGCGGCTGCTTGGCAAATTATGAATTTGGTGGATTGGGTCGAATCATATCAATTTGTTTACCTGCTCTATGATGTCTATGTTTGTCGCAATGCTGAGATATGCATTATTTGTTAACATAAATTAGTTACCTGCTACAATGCTTGGCAGCCGGCACTAAACAATACTAAGAACTTTGTTTGATGTGGAATAAAGTGTGTAGTGAGCTGTAACATGACTTGATTTTTGCCTTATAAAATGAATTCGTAGTATAAATGATGCATTATAAGATAAGAAGAAACAAAATGGAAGGAATCAAAGGGGACTAATCAATAACAAAAGGACATGCACTACAAAATGCATATATATATATATATTTTTTTTCTTTTTTTTTTTCATGAGGAAACAAAGTAAATAAAATTATTAGACAAACTTGTATAACTCTTAATTTTAGCTTCATTGAAAATGATCTGTCCTTTGATAATCGATCCTGTATTTTCCGAAATCTTCTAAATGGAACACTATGCCTGGAGAATATCTTTTCTCAGACGTAATGCATATTTAATTAGCGGACAATTATTAACTTTAGAAAAGCATAATTAGGATAGTCTAATACAAGCTTCTATGAAATATTGCTGAGGTTAGTAGTACTTTGTTCTCTCATCAGTTGGCCCTGATAAGCCCAGTTGTAGATCTCCATTTTGAGTGCGCATAATGGGATCAGGAATTATCTTAACGGGCATCAAGGGATAAAAAAAAATCTCTAATCAATATGTCATTTACATATAACTAGGTCTCAATACAAAAATGGACGGACCATTTTCTTTGTTCTTGTTCTTGAATTTATCATCTCTACAAGCCAGAATAAAAGAGATCAAGGTAATTACCTGGTGAACTTTATGTGATGCGTAAAATAAATGGAATTGGCAATACGCAACATTTTATTCCCATCCAGCGGACATCTTGTTTAATGGTTACAAATGAATCCTATTTGTAAATTTAAGGTCGCAGCAGAAATAAAAAGGAAATCCTTAAAGACTAAAGAGGGTATAATATCGAAAGGAAAGTCTAGCAACAGTTTGTGATTTATACTAAATCAACGTCATAAAATATGGATGTTTCATCATTAGAGTGCCTTGAGAAGATGGAATTGCTTTTAACGATTCTGTGCTTCCTTCAGAAAGCAGAAGGAAACTCCCTTTGGTCCAAGTCTGGTTGTCATTATTGCTTCATCCATGTGACTTGATTTGACATTCTTTCTTTACGTGTACTTTGTTTACGTGTGCCTGAACATAAGAAATCCTGAAATTGTAGCACCAACATTAAGGAAACTATAAGCGCTTGGGGCCTAAATCATGCACTTATGTTTTCTACCACTTTATGATCCCCTCCATACAGTATATCTACCTAGTGACACGACAAGAATCACGGGTCTTAAAATAAGAGAAAAGCAAAAGGAAAAGAAAAAGAAAAAGTCATCACACAGCTGTAAATTAGGATTACTTGAAAGTAATGTGTCTCATATAATTTATTTAATAGTTATAGTGTTTATTTAATTATATATATATATTTTAAAATTTTTTGTTATTTAGTTTTTTTTTAAATAAAATTTTTAAAAATTAAATAAATTATTTTATTTCTATTAATAAAAACTTAAATTTTAAGTTTTTAGAAGTAAATGTTGAAATTTTTTAAAAATGTTTAAATATCTGAAATATTCTTTACTTATTTCATAATTTTATTTAATTTATTTTATAACATAACTTTAATTAATTTATTTATTAAAAAAATTTATAATTTTTTAATAAAAATTTTCATACTAAATTAATTTTTTTGAGTGAAAGCTCTATTTATAAAAGCTTTACAAATATAAGTTTTAATTAAAAAATTATATGGACAATAGCTCTACTTAAATTAAACCTCTCTTATATGATTGTGATTAGAGTGCATTAGGACTTAGGAGGAGGAATTTCTTTTAATTGGTTCTTTGTTTCATTTTTAGGAAGCGGAGAATGAAATTCCTTCAGTGAGATCTGACCATTATCACTCCAGGCATGATTCTGTTAGTGATATATTTCTTGTCTTTCCCTGCTTACAATCCTTGTGCACGTGCCTCCAATCTGCGAAATTCCAATCTATTTTATGCAGACGCTGAGTAATTAATTAAATATCTGCTTACAGCTTTGCATGGTCAATAGCTTTGCTGTGGTAAAAGCTAGCTTTACCATATGCTGATTTGTAAACGTCCTTGATGCATAGAATGGAACAGAGCATACTATCCATATTAAAATTTGTATGATCATAGTAGATTGACTTAATCTTTCCTTTTTCTTTATTTCCCTTTAACTACAGTGCAATACAAGAGATAATGCGGCCACAATAAATTACAATAACATTTTCTGCTACCCAAATTTATGCAAAGATATACCACTCCAGTGAAAAGAAACAAGTAATTGCAATTAATTGACAAATGCACAATGCTTCCTCATTTCACCAGCCGTGCCAGTAAGCACTCCAATTTTGCCCATGTTCACCATAGACTCAGCAAAATCTTTAGTAAATGTAGATCCATAGGTATTAGCCGGAAGTTTTACGTAAGATTTTGTTTCAGTGTCATCAAGAAGAGCTGCATCAGATTGAAAGAGCCCTCTTCTTTTGGTAACAAGACCGTAGTAATCTCCATCAAATGTCCTGAAGCTTCCAGGATCCATTTTAACAAGGGTAGCTGTGTCCCCAGGCTTGCATTTTCTCTTCAAATGCACCACGTAGTTGGCATTCAATTTGGGGTCTGTGTCGCCTTTGCCAGTGAAATTGTACAAACAGAGTCTCAAAGGAGCTGCAATATTGAGACGTTCTAATAGCCCCCTGTAGCAAAAATTCTCTCAAGTAAATTAATTAATAATTAGAGTCTCTTGACAAATCTTTTAGAGAAGCTTAATTATTGGTTACAAATTTCGGATTACCTGCTAAAACCCCAAGGTCTTTTACGCTTAAGCCTTCGGCTGCAAACATTTACTTTAGCAATCTAAGAGGGGGTGAATTAGGTTTTAAAAACTTATACTATTAACAACACAAATTAATTTAAGCTAATTCTCTAAGTAACGATAAATATAAATTCAAACAATAAATAAATAAAGAGATGAGAGGTAGTGAGAACATACACAAGAGTTTTTATATGGTTTGATTAACCGTGCTTACGTATATGCCTCCAAGCTCACTAAGTTTGAGGATTTCACTAAGCGAGCCTCAAAGACTTCAACAATGCTTACAATTGACTTCCAAGATGTCAATCAACCTTTATAATAAGAGATTATTTCCAATCTCTTAACTCAAGTGTATTCCAATACTTACAACCACTCAACTTGATTTTACAATATAGTTTACGTAATAATTTCTCTCACACATAAAGGTGGCCAATAGGCTGTGTCGGGCCAGCATTGCCCATGAAAAAGAAGCCCACAAGGGCCCATGGGCCGTGCACAAAATTTTTTTCCTCAAGCCTAGCATGGCGGGAGTCCACGCATGCCATGCTCGGGCTGTGCCTTGGGCCATGCCTAAAAAAGCCCATCATTTTTTTTTTAAATTGTCTTTGAAAAAGCTCGCGTGCCTGTTGTATTTTCTCCAAGCTCACGTGTCCAGCGCTTTTTCAAGTCCACATGCTATTTCTTCAAACCCACAAAAAATTATAAATTTTCAAATAATAATAATAAATCAATAATAATAATAAATTAACAAAAATAAAAAATAATAAGAAATTTTATTAAGAGATTAATTAACATTTTATTAAGATTTAAAACATTAATATAATTACACAACTATATTATATAATTTCAATAACTAATTATAATACAACAATACATAAGTCTAATTCCATAGATCATAGTAATAAATTAATGATTAATAAAAATAAAAATTACAATCTTAGAGTATCGATAGTAAGAAGTCACTACTACGAAATATTAATTATAACAAGTCATAAGTCAAAAAAATTTCATTCATAATTTTATTTTATTGTTTTTATGTAAATATGAAAGATATTTCATTCACAAATGAAACATGTTTCCTTTGATTAATTTATAATTTCATATATGAAATAATAAAGTTGTAAAATTTTAGATTTATGATTTATAAAATCATGATATTTATAATTTTATTTATTAAAATCATAAAATTATTTATTAATTTAATAAATTATAAATATAAAACAATTACATTATTTTTTTTAACTAAGACTAAATTAATTTTAAAAAATTTATGCTAATGAAATATATTAAAAATTTAATTTCAACTTATTTGTAAAATCATAACATTTTATGTTTACTTTTTATTAAAAATTTTTTACAAATATACTTTGGTGCACGGGCTACATGCTAGCCTACTAATAAAACGTGCTTATAACGTATTTTTTTACGTGCTTTACTTTGGCATATTCCTAATCGTGCCTTGCTTTTAAAGCCCACATACCTAATCGTGCCACGTGCCTTACTAAAACGTGCTCATGTCATGCCGTGCCGTGCTATACGAACACGTGCCGTCTAGCCCATTGGCCACCTTTACTCACATATAATATATGTTTATAAATGAAAGTTCAAAGTGTGTTTCAATAAAATGATTACAAGTTTAAAGCTCAATAACAATAGTATACTCAGTAGCAAGCTCAAATATAACTTTAATAGCCATGTTGTTTAAATCTAATTGAGCATTTTTATAGTAGGAGCTGAAAACTAGCCGTTATAGACTTTTTGAGTCTTAACGGTTTGTTATTTGAACTTGAATAAGTTACCGTTGGGCTGTATTTCAAATAGTCGGTTAGCCATTTGTAATTCTTGGTTAACCATTTTTAAGTTGTTAGATCGCCGATAATATTTCTCCAGAATATGTTGCTTTCTAGAAACTGTCGGTGGCCTGCTAATTCGATTGTCGGTTAGCCGTTAACTTATCAGCTAATCGTTTTTTTGTTGTTGGATCACCGTTAATTTTCATTAAAATATGTTGCTCTTTGGACATTGTTGGATCGTCGTTAATTTTGTTGTCGGTTAGTCGTTTTGCTATAGTACCAAATAGTTTCGATACAGTGTAACTTTCTTAAAATTATATTTTTACCCCAATCCTTCCAAAATGTATTAAGCCCAACAACTTTTGAAAACTATATTGTGATAGAAAAAGTTATAAATATTTTCAAATAAGTCTATAAACTTGAAAACAACTAACTTAATAAAATCATAATTTTCTTTAAATATAAAACCATTATATTGTGAAAATAATAATTTATTTAAAATATCATGAAAAATAACTTGAGCTTTTAAATACCTAATCATGTATACATTTAATCATACTTGCTTTATAATAAATATAATAATAAAGATCATTTGAGCTAATAAGATTGTAAAATATATGCATTTTCGATTTTACCCATGGCACATAGTTTGTTATCATCAAAATCAAAATATCATATGACCGTATAGGTCAACAATCTTCCCCTTTTTTACGATGACAAATACTCTATATATTTTGACATTTTCAACCAATAAATATAAACTCCCCTTGAGTATATGACATATATGATTTATAAAAAAATATATGTAACAATCTAAAACTCCCCTAAATATGTCATAAAATGTCAAATACACTTCAACTTCAAAATGCATATATTTCTCCCTCTTTTGACATCATCAAAATTTAACAATAAAATATCTTCTCCTATCAATTTTCAAAAGAGAAGTAATGCAAGTCATTAACCATTCAAGCTTCGTAATTAATGATAACAATTTAAAAATTATGACAGCTAAACTTATTAAAGGTCTAATGTGATATTTCAATTCAAATAATCTCATATACGGGAATATCACAAATTATATGCATTTCTGCCCCCTTTTAATATCACTTAAAGCAAGTATGGAATGCATATTCAATCATTTGTCAAAAAGTTTTAAACAAAATGCATTCATTCACCAAAAGTAGATATACACGAAATCAACTTTATCATATCATGTATTTTGTGCCTTTATTAAAAAAAAAAGTCCCACTAAGTATGTGCATATGTAAAAAAAAAAAAAATTGGATCAACAAGTTTCAAATTTTAAAAGCTCCCCCTATAAATATGTATATGTTCTATGAAACTTTATCAACACAAATACTTCAAAAGTATATTAAAAAAAATCAAACCATATTCAAAATTGCATGACTCAATACTCAATTCTTCACTTCAAAATACATTCAATTCATTATCTCCTCCGTCATCATTAAAAATTGAGTAAAACGTAAGTACATAATATCAATACATAGACAATCATAATCACCGTAACTATATACCAATTTATCCATGAATGATAATATAAACTCCCCCTTAAGCATGTTCTCCAATGTCATACATTGATATACATATGAATGTCTCAAAGCTATTTAAATTCATGAAAGATGATGATAGCCAATTATGAAGATGAAATCAAAGATCATACAATCATCAAAATCAAACAAATTTGTCATGATAAGTTAGCATGTTATCATCATATATATCCAACCATCATGATAATGCATTCAATGTTATACACAATGATAATTCAATCATATAAATAGAAGAAAAATCAATATATAGTGAAATAATCAATTATCACAAATCTAAATCATAATGATAATATAATCATGTAAGCATACATACATTCTTTCATAATTTCAATCTATTATCCATTATGATATACTCAATATAATTAATAGCAAGATAATCTTATCCACAACATAATAAGACACTTAATGTGATAATATTATAAGACAAGTGTAAAATATTTACTAAGAATAAAGTAAATGACAATCACTTATAATCAATAAAGAAAGAATTGTTACCAAAATAATTAAATCATCTTTCCTATCATTTTCTTCTCACATCATGATCAAGTAATTATCTTCACAAGCTTTCATCAAGGAACTCTCCATCATTCCTTAATTGCGGTACCTACAAAAATATTCAATTTGTGCCATTTGGTACCTAAACATGTTCTTGAATGCTATCAATGGTTCCCCTTGGAACCCAAACATATTTAACTCTATAATATGCATGTTTCTTAATAAGATTTCTATAACTCATGTGACCATTTACATTGAAAAAATGACATACAACTTGATAATTAATGGATGTACTATTTACAAAGTAATTGTTATAATACTTTTGTTTCAAATTTGGCTTATAGCTAATTTTTCCCTTGTCAAATACACATTTTTGTGAATCAAGTAAATTATCTAACATCTTTTTCCCATTAATGAATTTTAAGACAACATCGCTAGTTCATTATTCATTTTCTTGAGCACCTCATTTTCCTTTTTCAAATCATCTATATGCAATTCTACATACTCATGTGATACACTAGATAATAATATAATCATTGATTTTTTCTCTAATATGTGCTTTATCAATGACAAGATGAAGAGAGCTTTGTTGACACATAGGATTGTTGGATGTAGCCTCTACAAGTTACTGTTAAGAGATGATTCTCTTATTCATTATAAAACCGTACTTCAAAACTAAGTTCTATATTGTCAGTCTTTTTCAACAATAAAAGTTGTAAACGTATTATAAGAGTTAAATAATCAAGTTCTTTTAATCCAACTTGTTATAGTTCTGTTTTTGAAAGTTTTCATACTTCGTGCAGTGAGTTAATAAAGTTGTTACACATTAGATTTGGTCACTTAATAAGTATATTTTGCAGAAAATAATAAATAATCTTCCTTTGCATTCTAGTTTTAATCAATATATTAATTTTTGTAATACTTGTCAATATGGTAAAATGCATCAACTTAATTTTCCTATTACTAAAATTAAATAAAGCTCCGCTTGAACTTTTGCACACTAATTAATGAGGACCAAGCACTAAATACTTTATGGATGGTTACAAATATTATCTTTCTTTTGTGGATGACTTTACAAGATACTGTTGGATTTTTCCTTTTACACTTAAATTTGAAGTTTTAAAAATTTTAAACAATTTAAAATTCTTGTTGGAAAGTAAATTTCTTTATCCATTAAAGTATTAAAATCAGACATGGGGAGAGAGTTGTAGCCTTCAAATATTTTCTTTAACAAGAGATTATTGGTCTTAGGTATAGCTATCCACATACTCACCATCAAAATGGTGTTGTTGAAAGGAAACATAGACATATTGGGAAAATAAGCTTAATCCTTCTAGCTCATTCTCTGTTACCCCTCATTTTTTGATGGGAAGCTTTTTAAACAGCCTCCTTTCTCATTAATAGAATGTCTACACTAAGTTTAGGCATTTTGTCTCCATTTCAGAAGCTACACAATCAGTTAACAAACTATACATTTCCTAGGATATTTGGTTGTTCTTTTTTTCCCTTATTTAGAACATATCATCAACATAAACTTGATTTTCACACTAAAAAATGTGTCTTTATTGGTTACAATCCTCTCCATAAAAGGTATAAGTATTTGGATAAGTCAAGTAAAGTATTTGTTGCTAGGCATGTCACCTTTAATGAATCTAAATTTCCTTATATATAACTATTCTCCAAATAATCCTCTTCAATTGTCTTTGATATTGGTGTCACTTATTCACCAGTTCAACTCACCTTTTTTCAAAATTCTATTTTTACTGACAGTAGTATTGAAGGGCCATCAGATGCTATCTTTGCTATTTTATTGTCTCCAGCATCAAGTTCTAGTTCAGCAAAATTTCTTTCATCAACTCAATCCTCTAATTTTTCTTCAGATTCTGTACTACCTCAACTAGTATAAAAGTTGCCTTACAAGATTCTAGGTGGTTATTAGTTATGAAGGAAGAGTTTGAAGCCTTACAAAGAAATCATACTTGGACATTAGTCCCCTTTGAAACAACTTTTTCAATTATTGGTAACAAGTTACAAAGTGAAGTATATTCCTAATAGAAGTATCTCATTTAGTAGCAAAAGACTATTATCAAACAAATTTGATTGATTTTTTTGAGACATTCAGTGTAGTGGTGAAGCCATGCACAATCAGAGTGGTTCTACGCCTAGTAGTTATGCAACATTGGGTAATAAGAAAGGCTAATTGATGTAAACAATGCATTTCTAAAAGGTGTGCTTTAAGAAGATGTCTTTATGCACTAGCCAGAGGGTTTCATAGACTCTATATATCCATCATATGTCCGCAAACTCAACAAAGCTGTACATGGTCTTAAGCGGGCTCTTAAGGCTTGGTATGACAGATTCAAAGGTTCTTTGGTCAGCTGGAATTTTATGCTTCCAAGTCTAATACATTTATTTTTATTCAATATTTTAGTGAGGATATTTTGCTTATTCTTATATATGTTGATGATATATTATTCACTGGATCTAAATCCAAGCAATTGAGCCTGTTATTCAATAATTACACTCATAGTTTGTAATGAAAAACCCAAGGAAGTTTAATTAATTTTTTGGTATTGAAGTTACTTCTTCTTCGCAAGGGTTGTATTTGTCTCAAACTAAATATATTGGTGACATTCTCATAAAGGCTAACATGCTTGATAGTAAAGAATACAATACACCTATGAGTACTTTTGATAAGCTTAAGAAAGATAAATATGTTGTCTTTGAAAATCATTCACTATACATGAGTATTATAGGTTATCTTCAATATATGCTTTTAACAAGACTTGATATAGCGATTTATACTATAAATAAGCTTAGCCAATTTTTAGCAGCTTTAACAATATTTCTTTGGCAGACTTGCAAAAGAGTGTTCATGTATCTACAGTACACAACACATTTTGTTTTACAATTCTTTAATTCAGGGATTGTATCCTTAATTGTATTTTCTGATGATGATAGGGTTCTGACCTTGATGATTGAAGAACCATTGGAGGTTATTGTATTCTTAGGTAGTAATATTGTGTTTAGGTCCTCTAAAAAGCAGCATATTATTTTTCGTTCATCAACAGGGTCTGAATACAAAGCTCTGGCCTTAGAAACATCAGAGATCCTTTACCTTACTTGTTCCAAGAAATCAAAATCCCTCTCATTTAAGCTCTAATATCGTATTTTGATAATCAAAGTGCTGAAGCTTTGGCTAGTAATCCAAAGTATCACTCACACACTAAATACATTGAATTGGATCTTTGTTTTGTTAAGGACCATATTGTACAAGAGCAGCTTACTGTTAGTTATGTTTTTATATCTGAGCAACTTACAAATATCCTTAGAAAACCTCTCTCTTTTGATCATTTTGCATATCTTCATGGCAACCTTAATGTCATTCCCCAACCTTAAGCTTAAGGGGGATGTTAAGATACTTGTTAGTTTTGCTAGTTAAGTTTGTTCTAAGTAACTAATACTAGTGATGTGGTTGCTGAGTTAACAAAAGTTGTTAAAGGTTGTTGATTTCTATTTTCAAAGTTTGTTAGCTAGCTATTTAGTTTGTTTCATTTTAGCATGTATAATTAATATATGTAAAAAGTTCTAGATGTTAGTATATAAGAATTTGTAATCTTTATTCTTTAATGTATGAATAAAATTCTTTTATGTGAAATTTTCTTGATCTTTCCTTCACTTTTTCTCAGTAGTTAAATAACACAAAATGTAAAATAAACTTTGATTACATGTCAACTTAAGAAACAACACCAGGGCAGATCTTTTGTAGTGTAGATTTTATAACATTAATGACTTGGTATCCTCTTAGCTTGATTATTTTATGTAGAATTTTTTTTATACAAAAAGGTTCTAAAGAAGAGCTAAAGAAGAATAAAATATGGTTAAAAGACATTTCATGTTGAAGAAAATTGATAGTGTCAAGAGAAGGGTTTAAAAATAAATGAAAATCTAATGGAGTCAATATAGCATAATTTGCTAAGAATCCGCAATAAAGTTTGCCTCACTGTACATATGGTTAATAGTAATGTGCCAATTACGTCTAATAAGATCTATTATAAATAGAATCAGTGGAGAAGCTCATTAGTTGTAACTATAGGATCATTTATCAGTTGTATAATACAGAGGCTGTCGACTTCAACTTGTAACCAACGGATCCCATGTTGCCAAGCAATATTTAGGCCTTGATAAAGACCCCAAAGCTCAGCCACTATAGCCAAATAGAAGTCAATATTCATACTAAAACCAATAACCTAGTTCCTATTATGATCCTTAGTTTATCCGCTTGCACTTACTTCCCTTGTCTTATTTATGGCACCATCAATGTTCAGCTTACACCACCTATACGGTTATAAGGTATTTTGATTTTGATAATAACAAATCATGTGTCATAGGTAAAATAAAAAATGCATATATTTTACAATATCACTAACTTTTAAAGAATAACAATTATACATATAAGATCTAGTTTAAGACACTCAAGGACAAATGCACAAAGCTTGTAATATTAAGGACAAGCTTTAAAGGCACAAGCTTGAAGGATATACAGTGTTTTGATGATAACAAATCACGTGTCATAGGTAAAATAGAAAATGCATATATTTTACAATATCACTAACTCTTAAAGGATAAAAATCATACATATGAGATCTAGTTTAAGATACTCAAGGATAAATAACAAAGCTCATAATGATAAGGACAAGCTTCAAGGGCACTAGCTTAGGTGATTTCTTTTATGTTAGTATGATTATATGTATGCACGATTAAGCACTTAAAAGTTCAAGTTATTTTTTATGACATTTCAAATAAATCATTATTTTCATAATATAAAGGTTTTATACTCATAGAAAAAATGATTTCATGAAATTGATTGTTTTCAAGTTTATGGACTAAATTGAAATTTTTTTTAGAACTTTGAAGTCAACAAGTACTGTTTGAATTTTTGAAAATGAATATATTTTAAAAGTTTTATAAAGTTTTAGGTCATTGTATAATTTAAAAAAGTTTAAGGTTATATTGTAATTTTAAGAAGAGTAACGGTTAACCACTTCAAGTGTAGTGGCTAACTGCCTCTTATAGGCTAGTCGATAAAATCAAGTAGCAAACCATTTATGGCAAATTGTTAAATCTTCTATGTAATGGTAACTTAAGCAGTTAACCGCCTCATGCAAGCAGTGAATCAACAAGCCTCTAAAAAATCAATAACAGATATTTTTCTTATTCAAACTATAAAAAGCCAAATCAAACTCAATTCATATAAGTTCTCCAATCTCTATTAAGCTTAAACTTCTTTAAACAAATCAGTTTGAGTCTGCATTTACTTATTCATATACATTGATTTATCATTGAGGTTTAATTTGCTAATATACATTTGGGAGAGTGCAAATCTTTGTTAACTTCATTTCAATATGAAAAATTGAGTGAATATAAGTTGAAAAATACTTGGGAATCTCGAATTGTAAAGGTTTATTGACATATTGGAAGTCAATTGTAAACATCTTGAAATCTTGGGTTGTAAGGTTTAGTTAGTGAAATCCTTAAGCTTTGTTTACTTGGAGGCGTGGATGTAGATAGGTTGCCAAACCATGTAAAAATATTGTGTTTATTTTCTCTATTCTTACTTATTTAACTTTACTTGTTATTGAAAAAATTTTAAAATCTCAATTCACTCCTCTCTTGGGTTGCCTAGCTAGAATTTCAGTTGGTATCAGAGCAATGTACTCTTATTAGAACTTAACTATCTAGAGTAAATGCTCCAAGACTACCCAAAATGATTTTACTTTAAAGTAAGATTAGTCTACTACTAGACCGTTATATTTTTGTAGACTAGGATGATAATTTACTTGCAAGCTTTAGATTATAAGATATAGAAAGTTGTGAATGATGGTTATTTTTCTCCTATAACAAGAATGAAGAGGGGGACGAAATTCCAAAATATTCTAGTCAATGGAGTGAATTGGAAAAGAGAAAAATATCTCTCAATTCTAAAGCCATGAATGCTATATTTTGTGCTTTAGATAAGAAATAATTTCATAAATTTTCAGGTTGTGAAATGGTTATAAAATTTAAAAGGAACTTGAAGTTGTTTTAGAAGAAACAAATCAGGTTAACGAGTCTAAAATTAATAGATACACTAGGTAATATGAGTTACTCTAAATGGAACAAAATAAGAGTGTTCATTTCATGTACACTATATTTATGGATATTTTTAACACTTTAGAAGCCCTTATTTTCCTTATACCCACTTGAGTGGTATTGATGTGCTAAATTTTTTATGTCTTTATCTTTATATCAATGATCATGTTAAAACTAGCCACACCATTAAACAAACTGGTCTCTGATTTTTAAATTATAAAGCATTCTATCTGGCAGGTTAAATGAGAAGAAATATTGGCATTGATGCATTGTGAAGATGCCTTTCTAGTTTCTTCTAGCAATTATGCAGTCCAGTAACACATGCAAAACAATGCAAAACCCGCATCGATTACAATTACAATCTAAGCTTTATTTTCAATCTGTTATTCAAGACTAGCCAATGAATACTCTAAGGACCCTTCTAACTCCACACATGACTTTACAGAGAAAATATATTTCTTTAACTCATACCAATAAACCTGATCCTTCCCATTACCTTCCATCGGTGGCCTAAAAGAGGCAAGTTTAAATAGAATATTGTTGGGAATAAAAATGGCTAAAACTCACCCAATTCTCGTTGCCATTATCTTTAATAAACTCCGCGACATTCTTATAGATAATATTAGCGGGAATTGAAGTACGAGCATAAGCAATCAACGGTTGAGTTTTAGTAACCCAATAATCCCACTAAAATCGAACCTTCTTGTCGTCTCCAATATTCCAACAAATCCCCATTCTTATATTATTATAGACTTTTCTAATGGACTTCTACAAATATGAACTATTTTTCATTGTTAAAACATATAAAAGATTCTCAATATTGATCTCATACTTTGTAAGCAACACATTGGTCTAAAAACTAGAAGGAGACTAAATAAAATTCCACCCCACTTTCATTAATAGAGCTCTATTCATTATATTTAGATTTTTAAAGCCTAGTCCACTACATCTTGCAGGCTGACAAAATTTGTCCTAAGTCACAAGGCTTATATTTTGTTGAGAACTGGCACCACTCTAAATAAAATTCTTACAAGCTTGATTAATGTTTACTTTCACACTTAGTGGAAGGCTTGTATTCTACATGGCATAAATTGAGATGGCTTGGATGACCGAGTGAGTGAAAGTAATTCTACCAGCTAAGGAAAAGTGAGCAGTATTCCACCTAGAAAGCTGCCTCTCCACAATATCAACTATGCCTTGGTAAGTTCTCTTCGACACTTGGGAACGAAGTAGGGGTGGGCAAAATATCCGACCCGACCCGAACTGAAGAAATTCGGGTTAGGTTTGGATCGGATTAAAGCTAAAACCCGATTGGAACAAAGGTATAAAACCCGATTGGTTGTTAGGTCAGATCGGAATTCATCAAAGGTATAAAACCTGATCGGATTGTGCTCGGATCAGGTGAATCCCGATCTGACTCAACAACCAGATCGAGTTGGCTTTTAAAAAAAAGAAAAAAATATAAAAGAAAACTTTCAGATTGCAGCAGCTGCAGCAGACACCAGTTCACTACTTTACTTCTCGTTCACAGTTCCCAGTTCCCACTCTCACAGCCACAGCCCACAGGTCACAGTAGCAGTAGCCACTCACAGCCCCTCACAGCCTCATCAGCTGTTAGCCCCTCAGACCCTCAGCCCTTCAGTCCTCTACAGATCTGTTGCTTTAAGTCACAACCAGAGGTCGATCACAATGGCAGACTAGCTGACCACTAGCCGGTCCAGCGACTCAACACAACGAACTCGAGCAACGATGATCGGCAAGCCTACAACCCTACCATCCCTCACAACTCACAGGTCACGGCCGTCAGCCCCTCAGCCCTGTCAGCCACTCCTACAGATCTGTTGCTTTAAGTCACAGCCATAGGTCACAGCAGCGGCGATCATCGGCCATGCAACTCTAGCACAACGAACTCACCTCAACATACACTCCTCAGTCCTCAAGTGCTCATCTCACTCTCAGTCTCAAGTCTAAAAAATGGATCTGTTGCTTTAAGGCTCCACATTACCAATTTACTCTAAGCTCCATCCGAACCTAGTGACGGCAACCCGAATATGAAATTTCCTTGTGAAATTTTAAGCTTCTAGTACTTAGATTCATGGTATATAACTATATTCTATATATAATTATATATATTTGATTACTTATTAGTTATTAGTTGTAAATTTGTAATGGATAATTGGGTATTGTTTAATACTTTAGTATATTATATATTATATGTTAAATTAATAATTACTTAATTATTTTAATAATATGTAATATATAATTATATATATAATATGTATTGTTAAATTTTAATAATAAATCTTTATTCTTGTATTGATTTTTTTTTGTTAATTGCTAATTGTTAATATTTTTTTTGAATAGATTATGGATATAAATTAAGTAGATTAATTGATTAATACTTTAAAATTAAATATTGTGTTATATATGATATGTGCTGCAGTATCTTTAATTTCAAAAAAAATTAACTAATTCAATCAATTAATTTATGTTAAGTTGACAATAAGTACTTAAGTTATATGTAAGTAGGCATGAAATTTAAGATTTTATAATAAGAATTAAGATATAAATATGCAAATAATATTTTATTATACTTTTAGGATGTAGACAATTAGATAGTATAAATTAATTAATCATTAATTTCTTGCTTTTCCATTATACTTAGAGTGGGCATGAAATTAAATATTATACTTAGAGTATGAATAATTTTAGATTTTTACATATAAAATTATACACCTAATCAGTTAATCATATAGAAAATTAGAAATATTACGATGATAATTTAAAATAAGTTTCATAAAATTAAATTAATAAATATTTGAATTAATTTGTCGTACTAATTAGATTATGTTAATACTATTTTATGTTTAATTTTTGAATTAGTGATTACTAATTGTTTTGTTACTTTTATATTTTGTATGTTTAGATGTCTGGACACTCAAGATTGAAACCGATAAGTGATGATGAAGAGCAAAGTATACAAATGGAAGGAACTCAAAAAGGAAAGGAAAAGGCAAAGCGGAAAAGACCACCAATGAAGAAAAGATCTGACACATGGAATCATTACACTTTGCTTGAGGATAATCCAAACAAATGCAAGTGCAATTATTGTGGCAGACAATATCAATGTCATTCAAGGCTTGATGGGATTACAAATATGAAAAAGCATATAGAAGTTTGTCTTGCATACAAGGCGTTTCAAAGGCAACAATGTGGAAGTCAACAGAATTTGACATCTGAAGGTGGTGAAGGAAGTAATATGGTTTTGGCTAAAGTATGGAGTCAAGACGCTTGTAGAAGGGCACTCACTAAAATGATTATCATGGGTGGGTTACCACTTAGTTTTGTGGATAACAAGGGGTTTAGGCATCTCTGCAGTGTAGCAATCCCGCAGTTTTTTATGCCATCGCGAAGAACTATTGGTAGGGATGTTATGGACTTGTTTTTAGAGGAAAGACAATTTTGAAGAGTTTGATTTGTGATAACAAGCAGCGAGTGTCTCTTACAACTGATATATGGACTTTTTTTCAAAATATGAGTTACATGGTGATCACAGCTCATTTTATTGATAATGACTGGTGTTTGAATCGGAAGATTATCAGTTTTAATGTGATTGAAGATCATAGAGGGAAAACAATCAGCAAAAAGATTGTAGCTTGTTTGCAAGACTGAGGGATAGAGAGATTGTTTGTGATAACTGTTGATAATGCAGCTGCAAAGGTTATTCCACTATACAATTACTTACTTGGAGGAATACTGATGAACTTATGTTGGCAAGACAATATATGCATGTACGTTGTTATGCACATATTTTGAATTTGGTTGTTGTTTCAGGGTTGAATGAGTTGCATGCTAGTGTTACTGCAATTCGAAATGTTCTGAAGTATGTAAGATCTTCTACTACTAGGCTGCAGACATTTAAACAATGTGTTGCACAGGTGAAAGACCCGAAAGGAACTATCATTTTGGATTGTCCTACTAGGTGGAATTCCAACTTATTTAATGTTAATGACTGCATTAAAGTTTCAAGCGGTATTTGATGGAATGATAGAAGTGGATAAACCATTTGAGGTATACTTTCTCGAGAAAGAAAATAACATTAAAAGAATTATGAAGTTTTTGAAGGTATTTTATGATGTCACATTGTTATTTTCTAGCTCTTTGAGTGTGACTTCTAATCTTTGTTATGATACTATCGGCTTAATTAAGAGTTCATTGACTGCATTACAATTAAGTAATGATCATTGGGTGATGTCAATGGCTTATAATATGAGGAATAAATTTGATAAATATTGGGAGTCCTCGGGAAAGATAAACAAAATGTTAATTGTTGCCTCTATTCTTAATCTTCGAGCTAAAATGGATTCTGCTGAACATATTTTTGAGCTCATTTTCAACATTGATAGTTCGAAGATTGAAGAAATGACCTTTATAATGCATGCATTGTACTCTACGGGATCGATGTGTACTGAGAGTACTCCTAGTGGCAATTATGGTGGTACAAGTTCTTCTCCATATACTATAACTGATGGTAGTTTGATTGATGTTGCTGGTGGTGAAGGTGATGACATCTTTCGAGTTGCTCGCCCTTTCCTTGGATATGCTAAGAAGTTTTTTGTTTAGAATAGGGTAGGAGAGTAGCATCTGAGATGGAAAGATACTTAGCTGACCTAGTAGAAGATCCTAGCAATCTTAAACTTAATGTTTTGCTTTGGAGGAAGGTGAATGGATCGAAGTATCTGATATTAGAGAAAATTACAAGGGATATCCTTGCTGTTCCTGTTTCCACAGTGGCATCTGAGTCTGCCTTTAGCACTGGGCGTCGTGTTATTGATGAGTATAAAAGTTCTTTGACCCCTACTATGATTGAGGCATTGATATGTACCGAAAGTTAGTTGCAATCTAAACTTTTCACCAATCCCGTCTACAACATTCAAGATGAGATTAAAGAGGAAATATTTCATATAAAGCTACAAGAAGGTAATATATTAACATTTTTCTTGATCATTAAATACGTAATATATTTGAAATGCATTATACTTTTATAAATAACATCTACATGTACTTAAGTTATGTACTAACTTCAATATATATTTTTTTGTACTTTAAAGAGTTTGTAAGAGCATAAGCTTCAACGGTGGAAAAGGTGAGCGTTGACATTGGTGATATTGATGTTTGAAAAGTAACTCTTAATAGGTATAATTATTCATAATTTCATATTATACTTTTAGAATGTAATTTAAAGTGTAAACTATAATTATAATTGTTATAATCTTAAGTTTTAAGTCTAATTGTAAGTTTGTAACATAAGAATTGTTTTAGTTAGGTAAGCTAAAATTAGTAGAATGGTATTCCATAGAAAGGATTATTATTAACTTGGTGATAAATGCTATAAAATAAGGCATGTTTGACTTAATTTTTTTTATTTAATCAAGTATGTATGCTTTTTTTTTTTCTTCAAATAATTTGCTAAACATGTTATATGCTTATGGTATAATATAAATTAGAGAGATTATAACAACTTTTTTGCTTTTCAGCTATATGTGTTCTTTCTTTACTAAAAAATATAAGCTTTACAATTAGCCAATAACCATTGAATTTAAATTTAAATAATAGTTATAGTTATAGTTTATTTAGTTAAAGATATAATTTATATCATATAAATTGAGTTTATTTATTAGTGTTTGTATTTGAATGTGCCTTTATTTATAATACGGCTTAAAGAAAGTAGTTACTGTATATAATTTCTTCAATTCTTCTATAAAGTATCGATGCTCGAATTTGGAGTACAAAAAGTTGATGTTAGAACTCAACAAAGTACTTGCGAGGAGTAAAAAATGGAGTTATTTTATGTTTATGTTTAAACTTTAATTTGGGTGTGTTATGGTCTTATGTACTTTGACACTTTATGATTTGTGTTTAAATTTTAGTGTGTTATGGATTTTATGTTTAAATTTAGATTTGTGTTTTAACTTTTAAGGACTAATATTTGGGCATTATGCTATAAAGACTATTAAGTTTAAACTTTGTGTTAGTTTTAACTTTTATTAGGTAAACTTTGTGTTAATTTTAAATTATATTAAATTTAGACTTTGTGTTAATTTTAAATTTTATTAAGTTTGGATTTTGTGTTGGTTTTAATTTTCCTTTTTTTTTTTGGTTGCTTGAAAATTCAAAAAAATAGCACAAAAGCAATCTTAACAGCTCAAAAAAAGAAAAAATGTAAAAAGTAAAAAAAAAACTCAAAATTGTATAAACTGGATTTTACCCGATTCGACCCTAATCCAATTTTACTTGATCCGACCCGGTCTTAGACTAATTTTGACCCGAACCGATCTGAATTAGATCTGACCGATCCTAACCCGTTCTTTTTACCCGATCCAATCCGAATTCAATTCAGATCGGTTCGGATCGGGTTAGATTTTGGGTTGAGATCGGATCAAATTTTCGGTTATCCGATTTACCCGAAATCCAATCGGGTCGACCTGAACCCGATCCAAACCTGAAAATGCCTAGCCCTAGTAACAGGATCGAAATTGGAAAATTCGGAAATCAATTGGCCCTTTAAGTTTTAGGAAATTATAATGGACATTAAAAATTTATTTAATTTTATTTATTGTTTGGACTAAATGTTTTGTTATTATAAATAATGATTAAGTTCTGAAAATTCTTCATTTAAGTCCAAAATTTTCATGACTTTTGACAATTTTTCAGAATTTCAATTATAAAATAATCCATCATTATTGTATATTATGAGCATGGCATTCATGCATTTTAGAGACATAAATATTTTAATTTAATTCAATATTTTGGTAAAACTTTAATTATGTTTTATAAAGTTTATTTAGTCTCAATTTTAGTTAATGTATGAAATCATATGCATGATAAAACTTCAATTTAGAGTGATTGTGTATCCACCTGTCATAGAATTAATCATAATAAACTATTTAATGTTTTGTAATTAATTTCCCATTTATAATTATTGATTATGGATTGTGTGATAGATTATTGTTGTTATAATCAATATCTATATGGATGATGATATTGCTCTGTCAGCAAATCACTACTTAGTAAGATGCTTAGGTAAGTTAAGAGATTTTTTGGGTATTTTCTACTGAGTGGCTTAATTACCCTGTCAATAATAAGTCAATGTTGGTGTTATATTCAACTTGTCTACTTTATCTTTAGGTTAAAGCATTCCTATATTGTTAAAGGATGTCTAACATATTGTGTTTTTAATGGACAATTGTAAAATGAGAAAGCATTATTTATGGCATGATTTTGTCTTCATATGCTTAATAGTACTTATTGTTAATTTCTCAGCTTTAGATATTCTTTCTTTTCTCCTAATTACCTCCATTAAGACTTTGACTGAGATAAATCATGAGGACTAACGTGAATCCATTATGTTTTATTTATCTATATTGAATACAGACTTGGCTTTGAAAGTTAATGAACCATCCAAGCCCACAGATAAGAGCACTGCTACTGAAAGGGCAGAGTAGATAGCTTGGGATGAATCCAATAGACACTATCTAGACATAATGACATACACTATTGATAGAACAATCAGAGATAGCATCCTTGCATGTGACAAGGTTAGAGATTATTTAGCATCAATGGGAAGAACTTTTAAGAAGGTAGACAAGGCTAAAAAGAGTAACTTTTTGAGACTACTTACTAATACCCAGTATGATGGTGTTTCTGGGGTGAGAGAGCACATTCTCAGAATGACCAGTTACCATAAGAAGCTGAAAGACATGGATGTCAGTTTTCCTGATGACAACTTGCTATTTCAAATTCTTGAATCTCTTCCACCACAGTTTGGCAACTTGAGAAGTCAATACAATACTTAGAGAGACGCTTAGAATATCAATGAGTTAATTGCTTATGTAGTTCAAGATGAAGAATTATTAAAGAAGGAAAAATCTCACACTACTATGATGATTACTATTCAAGAGAGTAGGAGTGCAAAGATAAGCTCTTTAAAGGGTAACATTAACTTTTTTAAGAAGAAAAAGCTTATAAAGAAAACTTTACGTGGCAAATCTTCTACTACTTTTGGTTCCACTTTTGAAGGTTTTAAGGGAAAATGTCATTTCTGTAAGAAACTTGGGCATAAGAAAGCTGAATGCAGAGGATTCAAATATGGCTGGAAAAAAAAAGATATTCATATAACTTTTGTAGGCTTTGAATCCAATCTTGTTGATATTCCTTCTAATACTTAATGGTTGGATACTGATGCGACCATTAATATAACAAATTTCTTATAATAATTTAAAATCAGGAAGGAGCTCAATGAAGGAGAGCTGATATAGGTAATGGAGTAAAGGTCAAAGTTGAAAGCATAAGAGTTGTCAAATTACCCTTAGTAACAGGTCAATTTTTGGATTTATCATATACAACTTATATTCCTTCTATTAGAAGAAACTTGATATATGTATCTATTTTGGATAGATATAGTTATACTTTTCATTTTGGTGACAGAAAAGTTTACTTATTCCACAATTCAGAGTTAGTTGGTTCTGACACTCTATATGATAGCTTATATATGATTTATTTATTTTCTAATGCTACTAAATCATCATTTAATACTTATGTTATAAATGTTGTTGGCTCTAATTGTAAAAAAGTTGATGAAAATTCCTCTATGTTGTGGCATAAACGGTTAGGTCACATTTCCAACAAATGATGTAAAGGCTTATTAAAGATAGTATTCTCTATAATCTAGACTTTTTTTATTTCGACGCTTGTGTTGATTATGTTAAAGGCAAATTTACTACCAAAACCAGAAAATAGAGAGTTCAGAGAAGGCAACAGGCTTTGGAGTTAATACATACAACATCTGTAGGCCATTTACTCCTACTGCTATAGATGGTTATAAGTACTTCATCACATTCATTGATGATTTTTCTCGTTATGGTCATGTTGAGCTTGTTACTGAAAAGTCTGAATCCTTGTCTGTTTTTTAAGTCTTTAAGGCTAATATTGAGCTCCAAAATGGTAAAATGATTAAATCAATAAGATTAGATAGAGGTGGTGAGTACTATAAGCGATATGATGAAACTGGGCGTAATCTTATACGTTTTGCTAGTTCTCTTCAGGAAAGTGGAATAGAAGCTTAGTACACAATGCCCGAGACTTTTGAACAAAATGGAATTGCAGAAATAAGAAATCGTATTCTTTTTAATATAGTGCAGTGCATGTTGAGTAACTCCACTTTACCAATTTTTTGTGAGGTGAAACTTTGAAAACTGCTACTTACATTTAGAATCAAGTACCTAGTAAGTCAGTGCTCAAAATTCTTTATCAATTATGGTCATGAAAGAAATCTAGTATTCGTCACTTTCATATATAAAGATGTAGAGTAAAAGTGAGGTCTTATAATCCATAATCAAGGAAACTTGATAGAAGACTATTAGTGGTCATTTTATTGGCTATTGTACAGGCTTAAGAGGTTCTAGGTTTTATTGTCCTTCCTATACTACTAGAATCATGGAGTCTGATCGTGCCATTTATTTTGAAAATGATTAGAATAGTGGGAGTACTGAGCCTCACAATCTCATATTAAGAGAATAACTTATGGTTTTGCCTGTCTCATCTTATCCACCTTCTGCAATGGAATTACCACGTATTAATGTTCATTCTCTTGATCTTGAACCTCATTATGTTTTAAAGCCTATAATTGTGAAGGATGATGTCGCTGTGTGAGATAGAGAAGATCTGAGAGGGGTAAAAGATCTGCAATTTATGATGATTATGCGGTTTATTTGCCAGAACATAATATTGATGGTGATTTATCATTTGAATCTATTACCTTTTAAGAGGCCATTAGTTGTTCAGTATCTTCATCTTGGACATATGCCGTACAGGATGAGATGGCATCCATGTACTACAATAAGGTTTAGGACTTAGTTGAATTGCCAGATAGATGCAGGCCAATTAATTGTAAATGGGGTTTTAAAACCAAGAGAGATGCCAGAGGTCAGATAAAAAGATACAAGGCCAGACTTGTGGCCAAGGGTTTCAATTAGAGAGAAGGTATTAATTACAAAGAAACCTACTCTCCTATTTCTACCAAAGACTCATTCCGTATTATCATGACATCAGTAGCTCATTTTAATTTAGAATTACATCAGATAGATGTGAAGGCAACTTTTCTTCTGAAGATGTATATATGGTGCAACTTGATGGCTTTGTTGAGCTTAGCATAGAAAACATGGTGTGTAAGCTTAAAAAGTCTATTTATGAACTTAAAAAGGTGACTAGACAGTAGTATTTGAAATTTCATGATATTGTCGTCTCTTTTGGATTTCATAAGAATATTATTGATCAGTATATATACTTGAAGATCAGTAGGAGCAGATACATTATTTTGGTACTTTATGTGGATGATATATTACTCGCTGCTAGTGACACTGATTTTTTATTTCAGACAAAACAAATATTGTCATACAATTTTGATATGAAGGATCTTGGTAAAGCTCATAATATTTTAGGGATAGAGATTCTTCGTGACAGATCTAGAGGAGTTATAGAATTGTCTCAAAAGACCTATATTTATCGCATTCTGAAAATGTTTGATCGACAATCTTGTGCTCTTGGAAAAGCACTAATTTTAAAGGGTGACAAACTTTTCAAGTCTTAATATCCAGATAATGATGTAAATAAAGTTAGAATGGAAACAATCCTATATGAATCAGTTATGGGTAGCTTGATGTATGCTCAAGTTTGTACACGCCTTGATATTACTTTTGCAATGAGTGTACTTGGAAGATACTTGAAAAATCATGGTTTTGAACATTGGAAGGTTGTAAAGAAAGTGTTCAAATATTTACAAGCTACCAAAGACCTTGTATTGACATATCAGCAATCTGACTACCTAAATATAGTTAGACATTCTAATGCTGATTTTGCAGGATGTTTGGAAAATAAGAAATCCACATTTGGATATATCTTTATGATGGCAGGAGAAGCTATATCATGAAAGAGTGTCAAGCAGACATTTATAACTTCTTTAACAATGGAGGCAAAATATGTAGCATGTTTTGAGGCAACATATCAACCTTTATGGATGCAGAATTTTATCACAGGGCTAGATTTTTTATTGGCTGTGTCGATGCAATTAAAGATATAATGTGATAATTCTGCAAATATTTCTTTCTCTCATAATACAGGGAGTTCCTCACGCTTGAAGCATATTGATATTAAATATTTATTTGTGAGAGAGAAAATTACTCTATTTTATATATTAGTAGATTATATCCATACAAAACTCATGTTAGCTAATCTAGTTATTAAAGCTTTAACCCCAAAATTGTTTAGGGATCATGTGACTCATATGGGATTTGTTAGAATGCTCTTTTATATGTTGAGTCAATGAGAGTTCTGGCTTGTATTATATGTTACAGCTTAAATGAGATTTTGTATTACTCATATTTTGTTATTATGCATGCATATTATTATATAACATTGATATGCCAAATATTATGCATACATTTGGTCAAATATAGCATTATGTATATCATGAGGATATTGTGGTCCGGAACATTCAGTTTAGTCTCATTATGGACATTTTGAATTGAAGCATTTTGTCTTGGCTTCAGTGTGCTTTCTTGAGACATTTGGTTTCAATCTCATTACGATTATAAGAAAGCAAGCTTCTTTGAGACATTTTGGCACCATTCTCATTATAATAAAATGGAAGCTTGTTTCTTGAGACATTTTGATCTAATCTCATTATAATTATATAGAAGTAATGATTTAGGAAACATTTTGATTTCATCTCATTTTGGTAGGCATATGAACCTTATGGAAATAGGCATTATGATCACATTTTCATGCCATTTTCATTATTATATTTGTATACTACCACTTAGTCACATGTTTATAGTGTTTTGTTATGTGGAGCATCCTGTCGGTGCACATATAATTTGATACTTGTGATATATTTTGGACTTGTTTATGTTTGAGTAATTGCTTACATTTGACATTTTGCTATAGTTACAAATTGATTAACTCGGTTTTTTTCAAAATATTTTATTTTAAAAAACTATCATTCAAATGACTTATCCGTCCAAGTGGAAGATTTTCGGATTTACTTCTCACATGTTGTAGATTAGTATAAATCATTTTAATTGTTTTATATTTTACCAAATTAATACGTAACTAATATCAAATATTAAGGAGCAATCTTAACAGACTCATTTATTAAGTGATTAAACATTGTGTTAATGAGTCTGATTTTGTCATACTGTATATTATAGACAAGTATAACATTTAATTGTGTTATTATAGTTCATAATGAGATGGGTAATTTTGTACTAATATATTAGGGGTCCCTGCACTAAGTCACAATATTTAAGTGATTTCAGCTTTTTAAAAGTTAACTGTTGATAAAATTAGGGAATGACTGCAGTGTACTTCTATCATTTTTCTCTCTCAATTTTACTCTTTATATGTACAGTACACTCAAGTAATTGCGATCTAAGGTGAAGGTAATAATTTATAAGACTTGAATTGTATCTGTTTCTTGGCAATCCATACAAGTTTCATAACAAATTTTTAAATTTAAATTCATGATTAATCAAGATAAATATCAAATTTTTCTTAAAATACAAGATTAAGGACAATCAATTTAAATTTATTTCAACGAGAGATTGAGATACCATATAGAGAGCAATCGAGAGGCGTTTCCGAAGTGTGTGCTATTTTTGTTTCGGCAGTTAGACAATATTCAAGATGGGAAATTGTAAAACAGGTCTTCCTTCGAGATTATTTACAATGTTGCCATCTCAACTCAGCTGTACAGCTACTGGCTAGATGAAATGTAAGACCGATAACAGGATCGAAATTCGAAATTCGGAAATCGATTTGCATGTTAAGATTTTTTTATTAGGGGCGTTTTGGGAATGTAAAACAGCTGGCGATCCTTTTAGTTACCGAAGCGGGAAATTGTGCGGTGTGTAGCACAATTGTCCGATCCAGTAGATTCTTTACACGTATCTCACCGTTGAGAAAATAACAGCCGTTAATTGTCAAAAGCTCAAGAGTTAGTTATTGAAAGCTATCTATCTAATTCGGTTATTTCAGTCGTCATCTTTGCTTTCCATTTCATTTTAAGCCACGGGACTTGCCTGTTCAATTTGTATTGGGGGCAAGCAACTGCCATTTGGAACTTGGAAGTGTTTTTGTCTGAAAAGCATCACAATTATTCCATAACAAAAGCATGCCAAGAATCCTCCTTTAAGATATTCTATAATAAGAGGAGATCAAAATGATACGAGTCAACTCGACAAGCAAAGAGAAGGTGCAATTGCAGTGATCAAAATACATAACCCATTTCGTAAGTAAAGCCACAACTATGCGATCCTTGAAAAGAGAATTTTCCTCAAATGAGCATGAAATTCCTCTATTGAAACTGCAAACAGCTTTTGCAAACTCATTCATGGAAAGCAATATTATCCAGGGCCGATGGTACTAAGAGCAAAATTAACATAGCCCTCAACACATTACTCCAGTAACAACATAATAGCCAGAAATAAAAGATAATGAAGAGAAGCTTAATTTCAAAGGCATGAGGTCAGAGAAAAAGCTTGCCATCCTGCGGCGAAATGATTGTATATACAAATATAACCATCTTGGCTACCCATAAGTGCAACAAATAAAAGGAAGATAAATAGCAAAAAAATATTCATCCATCCAACATTTCATATCCTTATTTTTAATGTAAAATTTTAACATATTCACAATCGAAGCCAAACAGATATAATATCTAGCAACAAAAATTACACAAAGCTAGGAACATGAATGTCAATTCCGAACCTACAGCATTCTATTATCTTCTGTTCTTTCTACCACCTCTGTATCTAACTTTCCAAAAGAATGAAAATCAAGAAAGGCAAGCAACTGTCTAGAAGGTGGGCAACTCTTCCTATGATCCAGGGCTCTATTTGTCAAACTCCCATATGACTCCTCCATCCTCTGAAAGACAATAACAAGTTTGTTAGCCATAACAAAGTACTTGAATGCAAGTGGGTCAAGACAAAAGGCTTCCAAAATCTACAAAAAACCATTATTTTCAACCATGATGAGAGGGAAATTCCATTATTCTTAATGGCAAAAGAAAGAGAAAGCACTTTGAAGATGGTCATCTCCATAAGTACATGATGGCTACATCTGCTCATAAATATCATTTTTATTATGATCAACAATAATGGCAAATGATCCATATTTTTTGTAATAATCATGAATGCTCACAAGAACAACTCTCCTCATAAAACAGATGAATTAAGGATAAGCCCACAGAAAAGGGCTAATTACTGTAGACAATTTACATAAAAAGCTTTTTTAAGAGTCACCGTTAGACACAAAAATGATGAACATTGGGCGCCAGATGGCATTTCCAGTTTTTGAATGAATCTTAGCCCTGCACTATATTTTAGGGGAGGGCATAACCGAACCTCAAGCTTATTTTGGTTTTTGGTTCGGCTTGGTTTGACCATGAAAATCGATTAGATTGAGAATTAAAAATTGGGTTTGAATTCGTGTTAGGTTAACACCGAATTGAACGTCATATCTGATCGGGCAACATTTAAAAATTAAAAAGAAAAACAAAATCTACATATATGAAGAAACCAATGAGCCCTCTCAGATTAAAATGGAAACCCTACACTAAGCCTAACCATTTCTCTCACGCTAACTGCTGCCAGCCATGCCAAAACACAACCGGTCATCAAACTCAGCCGCCGGCCATGCCTTGTCATCTGTCACTATCTCACAGCAGTCAGTCTTCAATTTGTCGACGTTGCAGCTCCCAACAGTATATTGCCTGGTTGTTGCAGCTTCCATCTCATCAGCTGTCGGGGTTGTACCTTCCATTTGACATGTCAGCATCACAGCTAATCACTTGATGGTAAATTGGTCGGAACTGAATCTTAGCTTCTCTACATCAAAATTCTGACTTTTCCAATAATTTTTGTTTTCACTCTATTTCTTTTTAATTAATTTCCTTTATCTACATTTTATTTTTCTCTGTACATAAATATGCTGCATGCTCAGATTTTGAAACTTATCAATGGTTTTGCTTACTCTTTTTTGGAACTAAATCTTACTCTCAGGTTGATAAGAATATTGTTTAATTACTTTAATTTTTCATGTTTATTCAACTGAACTGTGTTAAATCTTGTTGCCGTTGTGTTATTATAGGATTGACGATAAATAAAAAGATAATTAGGTACTTAATTAAGAGGATAAAGTTGAAATTAAAAGGTGAAGCCAGAAGTAGCAATGCATGCAGTCTTTTTGGTTCTGATAATTGAGTTTATTACTTTATTGATGCTTGGTTTCCGTCATTGATTTTGTAGATCTGTACCTAGAAACAGCTGTTTGTCAATCTATGTGACAGCACCCTGATAAACTCAACTGTTTATCTTTTTGTAAAATGGATTGACTATTGATGCTTGTTTGGTGGAGGTTAATTGCTGCTAATGTGACTTGCTTGTTGAGTTGAGTGTTCATACAGATTGGATTTTGGTGTGGGATTTGTAATTGAATACTTTTTTAAGATTAAGTACTTATTTGCGAATTTTATGATTTAAGCTAGTTTTTTAATTTCAGAATTTGTAATTAAATTTGGATTGTAGGCCATAACCTGAAATTGAACCCAAACCATAATTTTAACCCAAAAATTACAACATGAATCCGAAATGAAATTTGAAACTGAACCGAATTTCAAAACAAACTAAAATAACTTTTCAACTTGTTTGGGTTGAATTGTCCAACCCAAATGGGTTGCAACTCAAATGGGCTGCAACCCGAACCGAGTCCCAAAACGTTCACCCCTACTATATTTGTATCAATTTATTTGTCATTACCAAAATTATGCAGTGGCTTAACCTATCATTAACACCAATCAAAAAGATTCTAGACATCAAGGTCATACCTTTAACCTTCTTGTTTATCCAGATCTCCAGCCGCATCCCAGCACGGATTTCACCAGCAATGCAGGACCCATAGAAGGCTATGGCAGTGGCTAAAGATCTCCGTGGAAGGAAATAGTAGTCTGGAATTTGCCTAATCTTTTTCGGAAGCCGCTTCTTTCAACCTGTTTCACACTTGCACCAGGATCCTTCTGCAATTCACACTACCAATAGCTTTCCAGTCGACCCCTTTCAATGGATCTTTTGACTCTTCAGTGCCCATGACCCAACAACTTAGAGCTCAATTCTACAAGTACAAAACTAGAAGTGGTTTGATACTTATGTTCAAAATCTACTACAAGAAAAGCCACAAACAATAATGGAGACCACGGAAACTCAGATTTAAAATACTCATATGGAAACCGGAAACTTGTGTACTCGATGCCATTATTAGATCCAGCGTTTATAAAAATAAAAATCTTAAGATAATTTCAGAATCCTCGAAGAATTTTCATATTAACTAATACAACAAGTCTTGCATTACTATCAAGGTCCAGCATGCCAAGCAGGGCACAAATCATTCCAAGAAACCTTTCGGAAATCTATATATAAGAGTTTAACTTTGTACTATCTCCGCCATTGAATGATTTACCATTTCACTATTAGTTAGACCTATATGAATTAGCCTGGTTTGAGTAGTGTCTGTCGGAGCTTAAACAAATGCCTTTTTCTTTTGAACATATAACTCCATATTATTGACTGTTGAACTTTGCATAGTATTTGCTTGATTTACATGAAATTCAGAAAAAGAGAGAAACTGAAAAAAGGAATTATTGTTTAATTGCTCTAAAATGCCCAACAAAGTGGAGTAGCCAAGCAACTAAAATCTTCAACTCTGCGAATGGTTTAAGTTCTCGCATCAAAGTTTGTTTTCAATTGTACACTTCAGAATTGAAAACCTAACCATGTGAATTGCTCCTAGTAGCATGTCATCAAACAATTATATGCATAGACACATTTATTACAATTATAAAACCCAATCTAACTGTAAATCCATATGATATAAATAATCAGGTTTGTGGCAATAAACCCACAACACATAAATCTCATATCAATCACACAGTTAACATCAGCAAAACAATTCTCACAAACCTTGAAAAAATAATACAATGTTAATTTTCAGTGGAAAAGAAAAGGAAGTCAAAAGAAAACCAAAAACATTTGCACAGGAATTCTCAGCCTAAATTAAGTTAGTTTTCCCACAAAACTTACTGGAGTGCTACTTGCAGATCGTACAAACTTCCAAGGATCTAAGTTCCAGTGCGCGTGAATTCGTTTTTAAATGGCTGCCTTGGTGGCATGAATAAAAACATAGAAGAAGCTTCAGTCTAGGCACGTGTCTAGAAGGAAACCAAGAAACCTATTGATTTGGGCTTGAGGGCTGTATCCAGAATTTGTAGACTATAAACTACAGAGGCCGAACCACAAGCCTAACTCTAGATACAACCTGAATCAATATTTGATTCGGCCTCTTTAGTTCATATGATATATACCCAAGAATAGCCATGATTTATTGGTAAGATGTACACAGATGAATACCCATGCCGGACTTTGAAAACACGCAAAATGACTCAAATCAATGAAACCAGAAGCAATTTGAAATAAATAAATGTACATGGAAATTTCAAAAAAGAAAAATAGGAAAAGCAAAACCTTCGGGGCAGGCGTAACCAACGGGCGCGGCAGTTAGGTTCCTAGTTTTGTTTTGGGGAAATGAGGATTGACTCGATTAATCAAGTTTGAGAAAATCAGGGTGTAAAATAAAATGGAGTCCACGTGTCATTAGCTCAATAAACAGATTAAAGTTAGCTGGAATTGATATTGCGCTGTCCTTTTTGATTTGTAGCGAATGAATGACACAAGGAGGTGATGCTCTGTGACACGTGGTTATCGTAAGATCTTACAAGTCACACCTTTATGCACTGCCCACTCCCAGATATAGCTTTCACTCCAAAAGTCAAAAGATGGATGGATGATCCAGTTGGCGGTTAGCACCACCCACTCCCAGAATAGAAATGATTGGTGTAATGGTTCGTTAGACCTCTGCGCTGGGCCTGGGGACGGCATAATTCATAAAAGGTTGTTTGGTTTGAACGATAGTAATTGCTATTCGTCGTGGTAGATTCATCCTCTCAAATCTCTAACCAACATTTTTTCAGATACCACAAAGAATCAAACCCCCTAATCCTCCGAATTCAAAATCATTTTGTTATTTCAGCTCCATCTAGTCTATAAAACAAGTCAAGTCCCTTAAGTCACTGACACCGGAAGAATTTGCGTGTGTGTAAATGAAAAACTTGCAAAGCAAATCTGTCACTTTATATACACCGACCCTACGTACACTGAGGCACAAAATTTTTTTGTTAACTTGCAGAGCAAATCTGCCACTGTATCTTCGATCCCATTCCTTTTCCAACTATTATTTCTGTGAAATATCTATAGCTAATCCTTTTAAGTCTAGTTAAAAAAAAAATATTTTTTTTTTCTTTGTTAACTTATCATTTGATTCCACTTCAATTTAGAGTACTATTTTATATTTTATGTGTTCTATCACCTACTTATATTTAAGAAAAATTTAGATGATTATTTTATTCAGAAGAATAAACAAATAAGTACATTGTACCTTATAATTTTTAAAAATCTTTATATTTTTCTCAAATAATATTTTATTTTTCTATTATTCCTTCTTTGTTAATCATATCTCTAACCTATGCTACATCATAATAAAAATCCTTTTTTAATTTCAGAGAATATAGTCTGAAGTAGAAGCTAGCAATATGGGTTGAAATGCTGTAGTGATACATAAAAATGAATAAATTAGTTTGATTAACATTTTATTTGACTTGAGATCATATTATTTTCTAAGTTGTGGGCATTATTCTTAGTGAGAGTGTGTAATATTATTTTCCATTAATTTCTCTCAATTTATTTTTTTTTGAGTGCCTATTTTCATTGGGTTTACTTTCTTTTGAGAATATCACTCTGACATGTAAAATTTTGGAGTTTGATATGTTCTTCTTGAAAGTAGCTTAATTAATGTAGCTTTGATAATCAATAAGTTTGCATGTGTTTACTTGACTAACTCATGTGAATGGTTGATGTGAGAGTGACATCTCTTTAGGTTAAAGATAATACTTTTATTTGATTATTATCATTAATCTAATTGAAGAAGTAAACATAATTATCTTGAAAAGAAAATCATTGCTTGTTTAAATTTTGTTATCACTTAATTTGTTGGAGACTAACAATAAACTGGTTAGGGGGTGTGTTGAGTGCTAGAGAGTGTATATTTATAAATGGTAAAATTATTATTTTATACTCCAAGTCTCGCTAACATCTCCACTTTTATGTATTTTAAGTCCCTTGAATTGTGATTGTATATATTTGTGTGTATTTTGTCATAATTTGAGTACTTTATGTATTTCAGAGGTATTTTAATCATTTCATAATAAACAAGAAGTCGGACAGCAAAACAGATAATATTTTTGAATTCAGAACAGCTGAAAATCTTAGTAAAGACATAAACAACAAAATCATAATTTTAAGATTTTAGTAGACCCCACTGACATATCGTTGACTGCTGACATGTTGTTAACTACTGATGTGTCATTAACCGATAATGTGACATTGATGGATGACATGGCATAATTCTATTGGACTAAAAAATGATCTTACAATACATGTAATGCACTGAATCATATATGTTGACTTTGGCGTTAACCAATGACGCAAGGGCGTATTAGTGAACTATAAAACGTGCATATCGTACATACATATACATTGAATAATAGTTCTGATGAGAGTGCCACGTGGCGTAATCTTGTACGTCCTAATTATTTTCATTCGATAGTCATGATTTACTCGTTGTGTCTATAAATAGAGGGTTACCCTCACTAATTTTAAGCTCCATTTTTTGTAATTCCTATCTATCTTGTATTTTCTACATATTTTAATAAAATTTTTATTTTACCCCTAGTTATAAAATGAGTAGTTAATTTAGTTTCAACCTTGAGTTAAAGGTGAAGCCTTAACATGATTTATGAGCTTAATTTGGATTTTTTAATTTATCATTGACAGATAATAATAATTTATTTAGATTTTTTTAAATTTATTATTGACAGATAATAATAATCTTGTCTAGATTTTGCACTAGTATATTAACTGCTTAGTGCAACATTATTACTATTTGGTAAGGTGAGCACTTTACATTACATTTATTAGAGAAAAACATCTCTAATTTCTGTGGTACGTCTTGATTTAGTGTTGACAGAAAATTTATTTAGATTAATTAGTGGACAATCTTGCCACATTATTACTATTTGGTAAGGTGAGCACTTTACGTTACATTTATTAGAGAAAAACTTCTCTAATTTCTGTGGTATGTCTTGATTCAGTGTTGACAGAAAATTCATTTAGATTAATTAGTGGACAATCTTGCCACCTTGTCAACAATTAGATTATTATTACCTAGCACAACATGTTCTTAATATCGCTTTTAACATAAAATTATTTTTCCTGCTACAATGAGTACTCGATACTATATTTATTAGAGTTAGACTTATGAGGAGTAGAAATATCCATCATAAATTAATTAGAACTAAAACAGAATATTAAGCCCATTTTGAAATGTTGAGTATGATACTTAAAACTCAAGCACTTCATTGCATTGCATAATCTCCAATTTATTCTTTCTATTTTAATTTAAATTTTAAGATAAAATATACTAAAACATTCACCACAAGCTAATAAAAAAATATTTAAAAATTTGATAATAATTTTACACAATTGAAATCTACCAATCGAAATCTACCTCCTTGTGGGATCGACACTTGTTACCATTAATATATATTACAATAGATTTGTGTGTTTGCAAGTTCAATAAAATTCGCACAATACAACTATTTAGGAAAATCAACCAAAAAAGACAATGATAATAATACTTTTAAATTTGTACACCTTTTAGATTACAGTGACTATTTCAATGAGTTTGATGTTATTAATGATTTATATGATTTTGTGATAGAATATGAAAGTAATAATGCTTATGTTGAGCTAGATGCTGATTGCATAAATCTATCATTGTTCTAATTTTATGAAGACAATACTTTATAAAGGGGTCAATCCATCTCAAATCCTACTATAGTAGTAATACTTTCTGCAACATTAACATTTTTTCCAGCAATCTTTGAACCCGCACAGTCAACACTAGCTCTAATACAATAACCAAGTCCTAATTATGAACTTGTATTGCCTTTTAATTTTTCTTCTCAAGTTGACCAAGCTGAACCAGCTTCGACAATTATGAGGAAGTTAAACAAGGCTAAAAGGATAAGTAGTAAAGTGCAATCATCTTATATGCTTGCCAATAAAAGAAAACCTATTTTTGTCAAGATAAAGGCTTTTCAAAGGATTGTAAAACAGATGCAAAAGAGACAACATGTTCCTGTTAAGCCTTTGAAGACTAATGGAGAGAAAAAAAAAAAAATTCTATATATTGTCATTTTACTTAGACCAAGCCAAAGCCAATAAAGACAAGGTCTACTAAAAATTCCTCATATGTTAATCCTTTAACACAGGCAATAATGGGTGATTGCCTCCTTTTAATGCTCAAAATGATTTTTGTTTATAGTTTTATTCATAAAGTGATGGCAACGATGAAAAAGTAAGACATGAAGGTAGTAATGAAGATAATGACTTCCCAGAGGGTTATGAAAGTGACAGTGCTAATTTTGGTCCAATACAATCATCAGATGATTGAACATAATTTCATAAAAATGTTTTAGGATAGTACAAATCTATTAGAGTTTCGGGTCAGAATGATTTTCAGAAACATTAAGTCTTTTCATGTGACGTTCAAGATTTATGTATTGAAGAATGCTTCCAAGGTAAAATGGTAAAATTTGAGAGAATAAGGATTCTTTGTCATTGTTATGTATTTAAGTATCTTTTCAAAGTATATGCTTCATTGTAGGGACATAATGAATGCTTCCAAATAAGAAGTTTTTCAAAATATCCATACATATGAGGGATTGTAAAAAAATCTAAATGCAACAGTTGCTTAGATTTTCAAGAAGTTCCTAAACAAAATCATTTGCTAATCCTTCATTTTATATGAATAACATGGCTATTAATATCAAGCAAATGTATAGGATTAAGGTCACTCTACAGAAGGCTTATAATATTAAAAGAAAAATTCTAGAATCAAGAGGTGATGGGGACCATATATAGAGCTTCAAAGACCATTAAGAGTATGTTTACATTATAAAACAACAAATGCTAGGTGCTCTAACAATGCTTAAAATTACAAAATCAAGCACTCATGTTGACAAGTGTAGGTTCTAAAGGTTTGTTATTAATTTCCCTAAGACTTGGAGATGGTTTCAAGAGGGCTATAGACCATTTATTAGTCTTGATAGATGTCATTTGAAAAGACCTTTTAAGAGTGTACTGTCATTAGCAGTTATACTTGATGCAAACTAAGGGATCTTTCTATTAACTATATGCATGTGTGAATCGGAGAACATTGAGAGCTAGACATGATTCTTGAGGCATTTAAAGAAGTATTTTGCTGACTCAAGGCAGTTAACATTCATGACGGATCGACCGAAGGGTACTTTCAATGCCTTGAACTTAGAGTTTTACGGATAGGCGGGTAAAAATTGATAGATATTATTAATTTAAAATATTTTAGAAAACAATATATTAAGCTTTATATATGTGTGTGTGTGTGTGTGTGTGTGTGTACACAACTTTAAATGATCTAATTAACACTTTTATATGATGTCATTAAGTCTTTTTGAGGGGATAACTTGATGTTTTCAAAAGTAAAAGGGGAAATTTAAATATTTATTACCTCACAAAGGGATTAGGCTAAATTTAACCCTTTTTTAATTTTCATATGACAATAAAATGAAATCCCTTCTTTCTCTTAATAACTACTGTGTAAGGCATGTAATTTCTAGCTTAATGTAAAGGTTTCTAAATTTATAGCTAAGAGATGAGCACTGGAAGGCTTTCAAGATTGCAAATAAAGATGATTTTGTAGAAGCAATTTAGCAATATAATGAAGATTGATGTAGATGCTTTTAATTGGTTAAGGAAAATCAATCCAAAATATCGTTAGTTTATGCTTTTGATAAGTTGGTAAAATGTAATTATACAACATAACTAAAATTTGGAATGCATGGCTTGCAGATATGAAAAAAGCATTAATAATCACCTTGGTGCAATATATAAAGAAGAAGATGATGCAAGTAATCATAGAAAGAAATATGGAATGTCAGAGATAGCCAACTGAAGTTCTTTATTACATTAACAAAAAGATGAAAAAAAATTGCTCGAGGCTGGTAAGTTCTATTGTGTTATACCAGCAAATAAGGTGTTATTTGAAATCAAAGACAGTAATAAGTCCTATATGGCTAATAAATAATAAGTCTAATATAGCTAATAAAAAGAATTCATATGTAGTAATTTGGAGGATCATACGTGTGACTTTGGGCTTTAGCAAATTAGTGGTCTAATATGCAGTCACGTAATGCCTTGTATTACTAATTTAAAGGCTATTTATGAACTATATGTTACTCATTTTTTCACCAAAGAGGTTTTCTTGAAATTACATTTAGGCATCATTCATCATCTGCTCAACAAGTCTAAGTGGCCACACATAGGAGCTAATGAAATGATGCTTATGCTAGTCATTTATGAAATACTAACTAAGCAACCCAAGAGAGGGGTGAATTGGGTTTCTAAGAATTATTGCTAATTAAAAATAAATAGACTATAATCAAATCAACCAAATTCAAAATAATAAAGCTAAAGTGCAGTATAGTTAAAGAGTAAAAGATAAAGAAATGCAAACATGCGATTTTTATTTGGTTTGGCCAATCATACTTACTCTATGCCTCCAAACTCACAAGGCTTGAGGATTTCACTAAGCATGTCTCAAAAGCTTCAACAACGCTTACACTTGACTTTCAAAGTGTCAATGGACCTTTACAACAAGTGATTATTCCCTATATTTCTTAACCAAAGTGTATCATAATACTTATAATCACTCAACTTTGTGTTTACAAATAAAGATTACAAAACAACTTCTATTACACTATATAATTGATTACAAGATGAATACTCAATGTGCAAACAAAATGATTATAAGAATTTAAGTTTAGATTACTCTTGAATGCTCAATGATAGATATAGTTTTTTTTCAATCTTAATTTGGATTTGAATGAGTCTTTTTATAGTTGGAGTTAAAAACTAGCCAATATTGACTATTGTTTCATAATTGATTTTCAATTTGCAGCAACTGGCTTGTTGTTTAATATTACTATTAGAGCTACCACTTAACTTTTAGGTCCAGAGAGCAAGTCTTGAATAATTGATTTGCCGTTTGTCTTAAGCTGGAAGCTATTTAGTTTTAATGAGTATTTTTTCTTGTAACTAGTTTCCAAGTTAGCTTAAGTAGGAAGCTGTTTAGTTCAAGAAAGCTTTCTTCTGTATTCGGTCTGTTAATTTATTAAGCTAGAATCTATTTTTCAAAAATTTTGCCATATATAAAAAAAACTCACTTTGTTTATGTATGTGAAATCATAATCTTTTAAAAACATAATTAATTTTAATGTTGTTAAATTAATTCGTAGTTTTTTATCATCAAAATCAATATGTTAAGAATGTCTCCCTTTTTTATAATGACAAAACACATAATGTATTTGAAAAGATTTTATTAAAAAAGCTCATCCTTAATGTGTGCATATTTTGAAGAAAGATTTTAAAAGAATGTACAATAAAAAAATATGCTCCCCCTGCACATATACAATACATGCATACAAATTGTATCCTTTAAATAATGCTCCTCATTCATCATAAAAAAGAGAGAAGGGGAAAAAGAACAAACAAGAATTTTTTTGAAATTTCAGTAAAATCTCCTTATAAACTAGAGAAAAGCCAAAATAGGAAACCTACGAAATAACACTTCCAATTTTGTTTTATGAACCAACCCAACTACATACACTATGAAAAAAAATGATCAAGTAAACCCCAACAACTAACATCAACTAAGTCTGATACCAATAATCACAAGATTAAAATTATCAAAATCAGCATTCGTATAATCAAAATATCCAAAAGCAAATAAAGTAAAATAAAAATATAGATTAATGTATATGGGAACATTATATGAAACAATATATTAGTGTGTTTAATACAAGTAGAATATAACAAAATAAAACTAAGGAGATAAATGCAGAGGTGGACGAGATAATAATGGCAGCTAAAACGAATAAGGAATACCTCAATGATCAAATAGAAGTTGCTGGCCAATAAGAAGCTATTGCTACTGTTTGAGGATGTATTGCTGGAAGCTGATCAGTTTCTAAAGAGTGATGGTATCTGAAGAAGAAGGCTCGGAAGGAGGTGCAGGAGAGACATGATCAGATGACTGAACTTTTGGAGCACAATGCTGAGCTCGCAAATGTAGAGAGAAATAAGACAGCTCATTAGGAGTATAGACATTGTTAAATGGTAATCGCTAGGAGCGAGTAGAGTAACCCGATCATGCTTAGATTTTACTTATGCCCCATCATTCTAAGCAAAGACTAATAGGCTTGGTAGGATCGAATGTGGGTTCATCTAGAGGGGCTTCAAAGTAACGGAGTATTCTAGTAACAAAACGACAATATGGAAGAGAACAAGCAGACGTACCGAGGATGCTCAAGATATGGCGAATGAGTGTATACCTTAGATTAATAGGTCGACGTCTAAGAATGCAATCGATGAGGGCAACATCATTATAAGGGGGCTTATCCACATGCCCTGACTTAGAAGAAGTAATGATGGACAGAATAATGCACATTAAAACTCGCGATTGGAGATATAAGCACTAAGTACAAAAATAGATGTTACAAAACCATCAGAAAAATCAAAACGATGATAGATATTACGAATGGCATCAACATGTGAGTAATTCGAGAAATGAAAAGCTTTCTTGGCAGAATAAATTTCTAAACCTTCATTGGGGGTTCCAAGGATATCGTTAAGCAACCAAGGTCTAAATTCTATATCTATTCCCTCAAATGTGGCATACATAAATTCGTCTACAACCAAAGTTCTTTTTTTATAAACTCTATAATATTTACTTGAGTTTGAAAATCCAAAAAAAAAAAAGCTAATATCAAATTTTGGATCAACTTTACCAAGATTATTTTTTATGTTCAAAATAAAACATTTACATTCAAAAACTTTGAAACATCTGATGATGGGTTTTCTATCTTTACAAAGCTCATAAGGAGTCTCACTAAGAGTAGGTCTTATCAATACACGATTAAAAACATAACATGCAGTGTTGACGGCTTTAGTCTAAAAATATTTAGACTTATTCTTTCTCTCAACAATTACATTTTTTTGTAGAGTCTTAGGTGAGGAGAATTGTTATTCAATACCCTGCTTATTACAAAAATATTTAAATGCATGATTTTTAAATTCTCCTATACGATCACTTCTAATGCATGTAATGCCATAACCCCTTTTTATTTTGAAATTTTTTACAAAACACTTTAAAAGCATCGAAGGCATTATTCTTATTAGCTAAGAATAATACCTGTGTATATAGAGAAATCATTAATAATTACAAATACATATACTTTCCATTCAAACTAGCATATCTAAAAGGTCCATATAAGTTTATATAAAGAAGTTAAAATGATTTTGAAGTAGAAATATGAGTTTGTTTTTAAAAGAGATATTAATTTTATATCTACTCCCTTTAGACGAGTTATGACACAGCTTCATTTCTCGGTCAAGTAAAATACCCTTACTAAGTTAGTGTACACATTCTCTTCTATTACCAAGGCATTGATCTATCTTATTTTCTCTAATAATTAAATTAATTTTCTATTACTAATCATAATATAGTGTAAGATTCTAACTCAAGGTAGTAAAAAGTGACTACCGTACAATTCAAGAAGTAGAGATAGAATTTCTTGGAGAGACTCTTTTTTGAAAAGTGTCGTCACTCAAAAGCATCATGGTCAGTGCTGCATCCATCTTTTCGATTCAGTTTGGATTGATGATTTTTAACTTTCTTTTTACCCTTATTTACCAATGGTCTTGAGTGGACATTTTGGAAAAAAGATGGATTTGGATGTAAAGGAAGGATTTAAAGAAAAAGAAAATGATTTATGATCTCAACTTAATAAAAAAAAAAGGACTTGAAATGGATAAAATTTGAGAAAGTGTGACTACGTAAAAACCTAAGTTGAAATTTGCAAATTTGTAAATTTATTGGTGAAAGTGAGTTTTGAGAGTGATTTTGAGGCTTAGGAGTGATAAGAAATAATTATGAGGTTTTTAGAGAGAGATTAATCGGATGACCGAATGAAGAAGATGCAATACTACAGTACACAAATTGGTGAAATCTGGGCTGCTGTTTAGAATAACTAGCTTATCGGTTAAGTCTAGAAACACAAAACCTGTTAAACGATTTCCAGCTTACTTAAGTTGGTAATCGTTTACCTCTAAGAGTTCAAGTTATGCAAATGACTTACCGGTTATTAATAAGTCATGGGCTGTCTATAATCATAATATATTCTGTTTATAAACGGTAGACCGAATAATTATCCGGTTAGTCAGTTATCATGTATTTTTCACACTAAATTGTTTTCAGCTTAAAAATGATCAAATTTAAATCATTTTGTGATTCAAAATTTTCAAAAAGCCATTTAATGCATGAAAATAAATGCAAAACATAAACATACAAATCAAATATAACATTCATAAAAGAAAAACACAATCTAAGATGCAACATTCATCATCTTAAACTGAAGAATCTTTGTAAATTGATCTTCACCAAGGGGTTTTGTGAATATATCAGCAAATTGATTTTTAGTAGAACCAAATTCAATCATAACATCCTCCTTTTAAAACATGATCTCTTAGAAAATGATGTATAATCTCTACATGCTTAGTACTAGAATGTTGAATAAGATTTCTAGACAAATTTATAGTACTTATGTTGTCACGTTTAATAGGAATGTGATCTAGCTTAATATCATAGTCTCTAAGTGTTTATTTCATTCATAATCCTTGTGCACAGGAACTTCCAGCTACAATATATTTTGCTTCAGTAGTAGAGAGTGTAACTGAAAAACCAAGAGACTAGATAATGTCATAGGAAGTAACATATTTCACTAGTCATTTTTATATCAACCTTGTAGTCAGTAAAATTAACATCCGAAAAACATATCAGGTCTATGTGTGTTCCCCTGGGATACCGAAGGCCAAAATCAATGGTGTAAATCAAATATAATGTTGGGCCTGCTAGCAATTAAATAGAACAAGAATCCAATCATACCTCAATATGTCTTGATATCAATTTCCTTACCTTTTTTATCTTTATGCGGCTTGATGGTTGTATTCATTAGAGCCTTTTTACCATTCCATTCATAACCAAATCTTTGAGTAGATCCCTTCCACATTTAGTATAGTTTATGAAAATCTCTTCCTTATTTTGTATTATTTGCAGTCCAAAGAAGTACTTCAACTCCCTTATCATGCTTATCTCAAATTATTTGCTCATACAAGAGGAAAATTCTTATACAATAGCTCATTAATAGAACCAAAGATAATATCATTAACATAAAATTGAACTATAAGAATATCTTTATTCCTATGCTTAATGAAGAGAATTGTGTCGGTATTGCCCATTGAGAAACTATTTTCTAAATAGAAATTCTTGAGCATACCATATCATGCTCAAGGTGCTTGTTTCAAGCCATATAAAGCTTTTATCAACTTATAAACATGATCTGAAAATTTTTCATTTTCAAAGTCAGGATGTTGCTTCAAATAAACTTCCTCCATAATATAACCATTTAAAAATGCACTCTTAACATCCATTTGGTACAAGATGAAATTCGTATGATATACAAATGTTAATAACATCCTAATGGACTCCAATCTAACTACAGGTGCAAATGTTTCATCAAAATTAATTAATTCTTCTTGGTTGTAACCTTGAGCTACTAATCTAACTTTATTTTTTATAACCACACCGGCTTCATCCATCTTATTCCTAAATACCTATTTAGTGCCTATGACAAATTGATGTTTCAATTTAAGAACTAATTCTCATATATTATTTCTCTCAAATTAATTTAACTCCCCTTGCATTACCATAATTCAAGATTCATCGTTTTCAGCATCCAAAAAGGATTTTGGTTTAATTTGATAAATACTGTAGCATATACATATGTGTTTCTAAATGATGATCTAGTAGTTATCCCTTTAGAAGGATCACCTAAAATTAAATCTTGTGGATGAGAGAAAACATACCTTCTTATTGGGAAGTGTTTGAAAAGTACCTTTATTTTGTTCTGCACTTGTTTCATTAAGTGGTGCATCATTTTATTTACCCTTTAATCGTTCTTCTTGTAAAACTTCATCTGCATTTTTGTAATGAGTATGGTATTAAACATCAATTCTCCTCACTTAAGTTTCTATAAAAAAATGTAATAGTTGAGATAAAGAATAGCTCTAAATATTTTTGGACCAAAGCTATTAACACCGTATGTTATGTTTTAAATCATGTATTGATAAGACCTGCTCTTAATAAGACTCCTTATAAGCATTATAAAGATAGAAAACCCATCATCAGATATTTCAAAGTTTTTAGATGCAAATTTTTTATTTTGAACACAAAAGATAATCTTAGTAAAGTTTATCCAAAATCTGATATTAGCCAAACTCAAGCAAATGTTATAGAGTTTACAACAAAAGTACTTTGGTTGTGGGAGAATCTATGTATGTCACATTTGATGAATCTAACCTCTTCTATTCAAATGCATGATTTTTAAATTCTTTTGTACGACCACTTCTAATTCATGTAATGCCATAGTCTTTTTCATTTTGAACTTTTTTACAAAAAATTTTAAAAGCATCAAAGGCATCATTCTTATTAGCTATGAATAACACCCATGCGTATCTAGAGAAATAATTAATAATTACAAATACGTAATACTTGCCATTCAAACTAGCATACTTAAAAGGTCCAAATAAGTCTGTATAAAGAAGTTGAAATGATTTTGAAGTAGAAATATGACTTTGTTTTTAAAAATAGATATTAATTTGTTTACCAAATTGGCATGTTTTAAAAATCTTATCATTTTAAAAATTAATTTTAAAAAGACCTTTAACCAAATCTTTTTTAGAAATCTTTGAAATCAAATCTTTCTTGATTCATTTATGGATCTAATTAATTTGTTCACCATTAATTTGGTATCTTGTATCAGACTGGAATGGATGACAAGACATGTATAAATTTCTTTGTTTTCATATCCCAAAACGGGACATACAAACGGACCCTTACCATACTGAAACGACTCCTGAACCGACGGCTAACTTTTTCTAAGTAATGGGGAAGAGGACCGAAACATGCCACTAAAAGACTCTACTAAGAACTTAAGCATAATCAGGGAGTTTAGAAATTGACTTCAGGGTTTAGATAAAGGGTCTCTTTCATGTAATGCGAAAAAGCATTTATCTTTTAAAGATGCACATCCAATATCAATAGTATACATATTTCCACATCTATTTTCAATAGACACGATATTATCACATACATTTTTTATAACACATTTACTTTTATAAAAAATAATTTTATAACCTTTATCACATAATTGACTAACACTAAAGAAGTTGTGTATTAAATTCTCAATCAAACACACATTCTTAATTAAGGTAGATGAAATATTACCAACATTACCAATTCTGAAAATCTTCTCTTTTGAATTATTTCTAAAGGAAACATCTCCACCCTTTTCAACCTTGCTAAAGCTTGAGAAGTAAGAATAGTTCCTTGTCATATGTCTTTAATATCTACTGTCCAAGTATCATTTATTATTCTTCTTCAAATCATACATAAGGAAACTCAGGACTTAGGTACCCAAACCTTTTTGGGTCCTTCAATGTTAGTAATTATTCTTTTTGTAACCTAAATATATTTCATTCCATAATAAATGTTTCTTTTCATAGAACATCTATTTTTCATGTGACCATCTTAGTTACAAAAATGACATGCAACAAGGCTACTAATGCAAGTACTTTTCACAAAGTAGTTCTTATAATACTTTTATTTCAAATTTAGGTTATAGCCAATACTTCCCTTATCAAAAACACATTTTTATAAGCCAAGCAAATTGGCTAACATTTTGTGTCCATTTGTAAATTTTAAGACAATATTACTAAACTAAATATTCTTTTTTTCAAGCAATTCATTTTCATTTTTCAAATTATCAACAATAGAACTTTCATGCTAAAAAATAATACCTTCTTTACAACACACATGCTCATCATTCAACTTTATTCTTTAATTTTAAAGATATAATTTTATCACTCAGAAAATCTTTTTTATTTAAAACCTCAAATAGTTTCCTTTTAAGGCATGCATTCTTTTACCTATTATTATCCAATTATCTTGCAATATTTTCAAAGCATTATATAGTTCATCATATAGGAGAATCGCTTACCTCATCAAGCTTGTCAAAAGATTCTTTGACATTTCTTGATGTTCTTCATCATGACTTAATTCCTCATCACTGTCATTCATGTAGCCACCATGGATTTCTTCTTGAGCTTGTTGAGAAGAGGGCATTCCGATTGAACATTTTTAAGCTTCTTATATTCATAGCAAATGATAAGCTCTTTCTTCTCATTTTGTTTTCTTATAGTTTATAAGCTCTTTCATCATCATTCAGCTCACTTTGCTCATCATTCTCATGTTTTGAGGCTTTAAGTGTAATATTTTTCTTCTTTTCTCTTTCTTTTTCTCCTTTCAACTACTAAATTTTCCTCATAAAAAATAAGAGAACCAATTAAATTATCAATAGGCAAGGTGTTTAAATCATTTGCCTTTTCTATGGCTGTTCTTTTAGTTCTCTAGTCAGTAAGAAGTGACCTAATGATCTTTTTAATAATTTCATATTCGAAAAAATTTTTCCTAGATCTCCTAATGTGTTTTATAATGTCCATAAGCCTTGCATACATGGCATAAAAACTTTCATTTTATTTCATTTGGAGCAATTCATATTGTCTGAAGTATTTTCTAATTTTAAACTCTTTAACTTGATTTTTTCCTTCATAGACAACTTTAAATTTGTTCCAAATTTCATGTGCACTCTCACAGCTAGACACTCTATAGAATTCTTTCTTATCAAGTGTACAAAATAATGAATTCATGGCTTTGGAGTTTAAAAACAACTTTCTTTTCTCTTCTTCACTCTATTGGCTGGATGATTTGGGAATATCTTCCTATTTTTCATTTTTCGTAACAAGTACGATTAGTCCATTATTAAAAATCTTCTAGATTTCATAGTCTAAGGTTTGTAGCTAAAATTCTCATCATAATTTTCTAATAAGGATAGTCATTACTATTAAAGAATTGTGGCCTAGTAGTAAATTATCTTTTCTTAAATGTAGAGTCATTTTGGGTTGTCATAGATTTTTAACTTTAGATGGTTAAGTTAAGAATAAGAGGTGAATTGTATTTATCAGAATTATTGCTAATTAAAAATAAATACACTGAATCAGATAAACCAAATTTCAAATAACAAAGCTAAAGTGCATTTTAATCATTGCAAAGATGCCTTATTTTCAATTATTAATGCTATTGATAAGCCTCTATGAGTAGATCATTCTACCATTGTTGTTAATAGGCCCTCGATTGCTAGAGTTTTGATTGAGTATCATATTTCGCAACCGTTGTTACTTAGACTTTGGATTGGTGAGGGTGATGATGGATTTTTACATGATATCATTTTTTGGCATGTTTCTTTATATTATGCTTCATGTAAGTATCTTGAGCACTCTATTGTTGCTTGTTTTGTTACCAATCCTAGGCTCCAAAAGCCCCACCAATCTGTTAGTCAGAGGCAGGATATTGTTACTTCTAATAAAGGCAAGTTGCCTATATTTAAAACTATTGTGCACCCAAGAGTAGATTGTGAAAAGGTTCTACATTTTTGGGTAAGTGGTATTGAGAGTGGTTCAGCTGATGCCCCGTCGACCATTCCTCAAGATACTATAGAAGATGGGTATGATATTATTTCTATGCAAAAAGTTCAAACGGATGATGGTTTGAAAACGCCTGCTTTTCTAGGAGATGCTACTGCCTGTGTTGAAGTCACTAATTATTTTTTTGATGATCTCTGTTCTTAGAGGGCTTCCACCAGTACAACTTTTTTCTGAGTTGCGGTAGCAGACATTCGCTTTTGGCTTTCGGATTTCAGTTACATTCTACTGACATCCCTGTTCAAACTAATAAGTTTGGTTCTGATGGGAATTCAGTTGTTGATAATTATATTGCATCAGAGACTAAAGGTACTGGGTGATCTTAATGACTTTATTATTGTTGGGCTGCATTCTTTCGATTCTATGAAAGGTTTCACATTAGTTACTAGTTGCAAAAATTTTCTATAGTTACTTTGGGTTTTTTTATTGCTTTTTGTTATTTCTCTATTTATTGGTTGTCCTTGCTCTTTTGCTTAGAGATTTTAGTCTTTGTTTCCTCTCTCCTTCCACATATAATCTCTTTAATTTTATTAATTTCCACCTAACCTTTATACCACTTAATGGTTTTTAAATAAAAAAAAACTGAAGGAATTTATTAATATTTTATAAGAGAGATAGTACAAGACTCATGACTCACTTTTCTTTCTCTCTTCTAATTCTTCACTCTTCTTAATGCATAACCAAATGATAAAAGGGGTATTTATAGTACACGAGAAAAAATCTAAACCATTTAAGTAAAAATTATAAAAATTAATAATCATTGATTTCACCTACCACACCTGCTACTAATAATTTCTCCTACTATACTTTTCACCAATAATTCAAATCTCATACCTATTCATTAAACCTTCTATGGGTTAAGCTTATGAATTTGGGCTTAATGAAAAGTGGTGTTGGATTTATTTTTAACACTCCCTCTTAACACCAACTCTCATCATTTGAACTATATTGAGCTGCCTGGTAGAACTCTTCAAACTTTCTAGTACTAAGACATTTTGTAAGCAAATTTGCAACTTCATTTTTCATCTTGATGTAATTTCAATTTCATCTTGTAAGATCTTTCCCCTAATAAAGTGATAGTGCTCCTTTACATACTTAGTTCTTATATGAAAAATTACATTTTCTGCAAAGTTAATCGCAGATTTATTATCGAAATACAATGGTACTAGATAATCTACTAGTTGATAAACTTCTAAACTAAGAAAATATTTAAGCTGACCAAGCTCTTTTATCTGGAAGTGAACTTATAAGTTCTCTTTTGTTCGCTAAATCTCTTTTTAGTTCTTACTAGTAAGAATCAAATCATCCATGTACACCAACATAATTGTTAACTTTCCTTCACTAACTTTAATAAACAAGCTGGAACTGCATGAGCCAATAAATAAACACTATAAGTTAAGAATTCAATAATCTTGCCATATCATGTCCTTGGTGCTTGCTTTAAACCAAAAAGTGTCTTTCCCAGGTTGCATATATTCTTTAGATGAGCTTTATTCTTAAAACCTCTTGGTTGGTTCATGAAGACCTTTCGATCCAATTCTCCATATATAAAGCTCTTTTTTTATATATATATCCAACTACCATAATTTTCATTCCATACTGGCTACAAGTACAAGTAGAACTCTTACTGCTATGAGCTTTACCACCGAACTAAACGTTTCATCATAATCAATCCCGTATTATTTTAAAAATTTTTAAGTTACCAACCGAGCCTTATACCTTTCAATTGAACGATCCAGGCATTTCTTAATCTTGTACACCCATTTCTTAATCTTAATTTGTTTTGAAACCAGATCCCAAGTTTATTTCTGCTTATATAGGTGATTTCTTTCTTCAATGCCCTCATCTAATGAGAATTCTCTTATGCTTATTCAAATGTCTCAATTTTTTTAGTTTTTTTCTTTTTCTGCAATTGCTGCATTAACATACCTGAGATTTAGCTTTCTTACACTCTTAGATCTTCTAAGTTAAGATTCAAAAGTTCTTGGTTCTGGTTCACTTGGTTCTTTATCTTCAATAGGACTCTGGTGAACACCGTTTTTCAAGGACTTTGTGCATCGTCAAGCTCGATATCATCATTCCTTGGATCATCAAAGTCATTAAATTCTTCTTAACTCGAGTGAATTTTGACAATTCATTCTTCATTTGATCTTCAATTCCTTTTGAATTTGGTAGTTCTTCTTTTTTGAAGACCACTACGAAGATGCTTCATCAAACACTACATTTTATATTGTATAGCATCATTTACTGGTAAGATCACAATACCTCCATTCTGTTATATAACTGTCATACCCGACCAAAATACAATAAATCGCCTTTTTGTTAAATTTTCTTTGTACGTGACTTAACATGAAGACATAGTACACATAATCGAATATATAAAAATGGATAACTATAGGCTTCACATTCTATAACTTCTCATAAGGTGATATGATAATTTCGATTGAAGAAGTTTGTTAATCACATGAGTCACTATCTTCATAGCTTTGGCCCAAAACCTCCCTGGTACATTCTTTACATGCATCAAACTTTAACAGATCTTTACTAGATGTTGATTCTTTCGTTCTGCTATGCTGTTTTGCTGTAGGTTGTTAACACAAGTAAACTAACGATATATCTTATAGTCTCGAAGATGTTAGGAGAACTTATATGATATATACTCTCATTTGTTATTTGTACGTATACAGTAAATCTTCTTCATTCTCTTTTAACTAAGTATTTGAATTCTTTAAACTTTGAAAAAAAAATCAGATTTTTCTTTCATAAAAAAGTCTCAGACATACATGGATTATCAATGAATATGATCATGCATCGCATGCCATTGACAAAAGGCTTATTGACAGTCACAAATATGTTATAGTGTACTAGCTCTAATAGTTCTTTTAATATAAACTTCGAATCCTCATATAAGAGTTAATGAGCCTTGCCATATTGACACCTTGTCTATTCTCACGTTAGGTTGAGGCAGACCTCCAAACATTAACTTATTTATTATCAACTTCAACTTGTGATAGCTAACATGTCCCAATCGAGCATGCCATAAATCTACAATCTCATTCTTTCGACTCTTTTCTACATAAGTAGATTCTGTTGACAATACATAGACTGACCATAGTATTCGCCCTTGCATACTAAGTGTCCATGAGATCTTTAGATTTTAATATTGAAATTAGATTTTTCTTCATATCAGGGGCATAGTACACATGTTGAAGTGCTACTATTTAAGGACTATATTAGGGTGTAAGAAATGTATTTCCACCTTAAGCTATAGGTTGTCGAGAGTTATTTGTTGTTTCTACTACACATCTCCTTTGTACTTGGTCATATTTCAAAGCTTCTCTTTATCACCAGTCATAAGATTTGAGCACCTTAAGTTAATGATCTAATCACTCTCGTAGTTAATCAAGCCAAGTATTATGATTGTTAGCTCCTATTCCTCAATGAAAATTGATGCTTCGATTTTCCATTCATCATTACTATCCTTCTTTTGATTAGAAGAAATATCATTACTCTTATAAAACTTTCTTTAGACTAGTAATCTTTTGCCATGTGGCCTCTCTTTTCACAGTGATAATAATTCCCTTCAAACTTTTATTTTTTTGCTTATATTGGCCACCATTGTAGTGATTCTTTTATACTTCCCCCGTTTGTGAGCTATCTCCTAGTTGGTGACCTTTTGACTTATCAACATCTTCTTTAGATCCTCCACCATTATGTGAGTTGATATCTCTTTTTATTGATGAAAAGCGTTTCCCCATTATATTTTACTGAGGCTCCACTCATTTACTTGTCAATCGTTTCTTAATCAGCAAGTAAATTTTTAAATTCCTCAATAGTTGGTTGAGTTGGCCTACCTTGGACAACTGTAACAAAGCTTCTAAACTCGGGCATCAAACCATAGACAATAATTCTCTTTATTATAGATTTAGAAATTTTAGCAGTAGGATCCAATGACAGTAGCTCTTTCTCTAGAAGTTGTAACCATGCATTATAATTCTTTGAAAAATTGTTGTAAAAGTGTCTCAAGCTTCTTTAGGCATTTTAGTCTCTTTTTATGTGTTATAACACCTCTTCTTCAATTGTACTCTTGATGACGGATATGGCCTTGCCACCTTTAATATTCCACTTCTTCAAAGTGGTATCTTTAGTTGGTTATTTCATATCGTTACCTTGTAAGGAGGGCTTTATCAATATTGCCTATGTATTGTAATTTTTATTATTCAGCTTTTTGACTCTTCCAACTACTTGAAGGTCTCCTATCGAGTTTGTAAGACTTTGATAATGGCAAGTAAACTTGATCTTTACTATAGAACTAGCAGAGTTTCAGACTTTTCTCGATTCAACGAAGCTTCACCAAACAATTCTTAATTGTCCTTACTGTACTTTTATAACTTCTCTATGACAATCCTTGACTGTTGTGAACTTCCAGCAATACTAATACAATGGTTCCCGACCAACCTCACTATGATATTGATTGTTGAAAATTGAGGAGGGCAAAATAGTACAAAACTAAAACTATTTGGGCAATAGAAGAATGTTACTAAACTGAAGGACAATTATTGATATTTTATAAGAGAGAAACTACAACACTCATTAATCACTATTCTTTATCTCTTTTTATTCTTCACTTGATGCATAACCAAATAATGCAAGGGGGTATTTATAGTATATGAGAACAAATCTAAACCATTCAATTATAAAATTATAAAAAATTAATAACCATTGATTTTTACATATTACCAATAATTCAAATCTCATACCTACTCATGGAACATTTCATGGATTGGGCTTATTAATTTAAGCTTAATGAAATGTGGTGTTGGGTTTATTTTGAACATCCCTAACCGTCGAACACCGACTACCTCGCCTAAGCTAAGCACTCATCCCTGTCATCGAGCTGAATATGATGTTGATAGGAAAAATGGCTGTAAAATCATGTCTTTCTAAGAAATATCATCAAGAGAGAATGGGGGAAAAAGATTCCATGATCACAATGAAGAGTGTAAAGGTTTGCTTAGTTATGATTAATCTAGATATAAAAATATCAATACGGATCTAGTTCCGAATTTTGTCATCCTTATTCAATTATTATTTATTAGTATACTTGCCTAATTTAAATACCTAAAACCTAATTGAATCCATTAAAAATAATAAGATCTAATTTGAAAGGGATATTATCAATTTATCATAAAAGTTATTTTAACATATCATATCAGTACCATAGTTTGAAGAAAAGTACTTTTACTGTTTATGATTTATCAATTTACCACAATTCCGTTAGTGTAGTTAAGAATTTGTTGATATCATGAGGACATTTAAGATATTTTTCGTTGAACCCAAAACACTGCGTTTGTAATTGTACAACAAACAAGAAACCACATGAATTTTTAAACAAAAACATGCAAAAAAGCAACTGAAGTTTTATTTTCTTTCAAAGTTTAAAAGAGTCATTTATAACACTGCGGAGCGCATATTCTTCGATTGTGAAGCTTTAAATAATTATGTAACTACTCTGTCTTTTATGCTTTTAGATTCTTGCTCACTTTTCCTTAGAAAGATAGATTAGCAAGTAAAAAAATTTGCCCATGTTCCCACATTTGTTAATCACATGGTAACACTAAGGTGTTACACATGTATTTGTCTCTTAAGTTCAATTTTCTTTTCGTATTTTATTTTTTAATTACTCTTGGTTTTACATGTTGCAGATCTTCGAATTTGTGTGAGCAAAATGATAAGTAAGAAACAAGTAGAGGAAGAAATGGTGTCAAGCTTGAATGAGAGTAGGTCTCTAGAGAAAGAAGAACAAATTAAGCAAGCAAACTCAAAGTTTAGCCTCAAAAGCCTTCTCTGGCATGGTGGGTCTATTTATGATACCTAGTTTTGTTGTGCTTCTAATCAGGTACAATTCTACTTGAAGTCTTAAAAAAAGAAAAAAGTAAAAAAAAAAAAAAATCTCTTGCTTGTGTTTTAAATTACATGTTGCGCAAGTTTTGTTGACACTTCCATACTCGTTCTCTTAACTGGGGATGATATCAGGCATCATATTGCAAATTTCCTTTGGGAATATGGGAAGTTGGACTGCATAACTTATTGATGTTTTATATGTGGAGTATAGAAGTAGAAAAGTGAAAGAGAATGTCAGATTAAAAAACCATGTCATACAAGCTAGCTTTTCAAGAACAAATCCCCAAAATAAAAATTAAGATAAATAATTTTTTTTCTTTTTATTGTTTCACATAACCCCAAAATGTTTCTACATATAATACAATTTCACTTGTTTTTATTTTCATAGTGGTTTAAAGTGCTAGATGGACTGCTGGGTCCTTACTAGAAAGCTGTTGGATTGGCATTTCAACTGCATTTTTCTCCTCTTTGGTTCAATTATCCAGCTTATGGTTTATGCAAGGTCTTATAATTTTTTTTCTTCATTTTGATCTTATTTATTTATTTTCAATTATTGGGTTTTGTTTCATTTTATCTAACAGTTTCTGTTTTTCTTGTTGTGATTAACAGTAATATATACTACATAAATGACAATTTAGACAAGGGAACATGGACATATATTTTTGGAGCTTGTTGTGCCACCACTATTTTCATACTCTCATTTCACTGTTACCGAATTTGATCTTTCCTTGGCCTTGGTATGACCACTTATACTGCTTGGTATTTGACCATTGTAGTTTTTTGTTCATGGCTAGGTAATTTTATTTCCCGGTTCTAATGCTTCCAGGGTATCTTCTTTGCTTAACAGTCGTTAGATTTGAGCTATTATTTATTTAGAGGTTGATGACGTGACTCACTCAGGCCCAGCCATGTTGGTTTTGTGCTTTCTAGAGTATTTTTATAATTTTTGCTTTTTATTATTTCTTTCTTTTCCAAGGGTAATTTTTTTTTTTTTTATGACTCAAGGACAAAATCAACTATCAACACATTTTCTATTAAATATTAACGTTTTCTTAACGGAATTGTGATAAATTAATAAAATCATAAGCATTTGATAGTAAAAAAATTTTCTTCAAACTACGGTACTAATATGTTATAATAACTTTAGTGGTAAATTGATAATGTCCTAATTTGAAATTTGATATGATTTAGTTCAAATTTGCAACTTAATATTAATAATGGACCAAAATTAAATCTATTATTTTAAAAATTTAATTTGGTTAAAAAAATTGATTCTATTATTTTAAAAAATAATTTTTTTTATACTCTTCAATATTCATGATTTGATTCTAAGTTTATAAAAAAATTTCTTTCAAATATTAGTATTAAGTGGTTTTGGACTTCTTTCAACCTCAAAAGCCAACTCAATAAATAATTTTTTTTCCTCAAATTTATATCCTCACCATCAAATCCTTTCACAATTAATGCGGGATAACCCAACAAAGTGGAATGTTCCCCAGTGCTGCCATAAACAGGGTTACCAAGAACATAATAGGCATTGATTTTTAATTCTATTTTTTGTTTTTTTGTAGGGAAGCTGAATTTTAAAAGTTTAAGTGTTTGGGGAATGCCGAGCAGGCCCACTCGAAGACAATCCTGCCAGAGCAAAAGGCTTGGTCGCTAGCATGAAGACACCCCAACTCGGTGTCAAAGCTGGTCGAGGTCAAGTGCTGTAAAGATAGTCGGGTCCTGATATTCCCATCCTGCTTGGGTGAAAGTCACAAAGTCCCTCGACCACTGAGCAGTCCTGGTCGCTTTACGGATAGTACCATGAACAAGGAGAAACCAGAGCTCGAGCAGAGCAAACCTAAGCATGGCAGCCCCATTCCCCGACAACTTGTCACGACGATTGATAACTGACAGGCACCCCCACACCGTAGGGTTTCATCACTGTTAGCGATGATCGGCGCACGCCTCCACAATATGATCATTATACACAAACCTACACGGCATCATCATTTGATCACGGGAACCATAGTCGTCTGACATCCCATACCCTCAGTTTGTGCTGCAGTAACCCATAGCTATCAAGAAAGACACAGGTGCAATTAATGCAGGGGTTGGTATTCTAATTCCAACTATAATTTCTATCCGAATTCTGATTTTCTCTTCTTTTTCCTCACCTCTTCGAACCTCTTATTTTTTTGATCTCTCAGTTTAAGAGGGATTCCAAAATAATAAACCCGATTACTAACTTGAGCATCAGAGGTTTTCGCCGAAAAAACATCCAGCGACCCCTAACACTGTTTCTGTTGATACAGATCAGAGGACATCACCACGTCAGTAAACGAAGAAACGCAGGAGCCAACCGAAAATCCTGCTTGAGCAACCAGCGACCAGAAGGCAATAGCACTAATTGGAAGCGAGTAGAAAACCATATCAACATTTTAGTGCCATCTGTAGTGATCAGTTTAAAAAGTCTGAATTCCCAGTCCATTCAAAAAAGCAACATGACAATGAGAGGAAACAGCAGAAGAGGAGTAAGCCTCGAAGAATCGGTGACCTTGAGGGAGGTGGCCAATGAAGCCCGGGATAGAGAAATACAAGAAAGGATAGATTGGATGGAAAAGCAAATAGAGACACTGACGTCCATCCTGCAAGAGCTCAGGGATGGACAGAGGAAAGCAAGCAATGACATTCCTGAATCCAGCCGCAGGAACGCTCCCACTGGGGAGAATGTAGGAGATAAAGCCCAGAGGCGGAAAGTTCAGAACATTGCTGGAAGGGAGGAGACGAACCTGGAGGAGAGAGAATCCCAACAGTACTTACAAGACATGGCACCTACTTCCCGCGTAGAGGAGTTGGTGGGGGAGGTGCGCAGGCTGGCACAGGTCGTTGAAGACCTTCGAGGAAACGGGAAAGCCCCAAGTTGGAGGATCATGTTAGACAACGAGTCCCCGATCACCAGGGATTTTCGCTTCCCCGACTTGAAGTTTTCTGGGAAGTATAACCCGCTAGTGCATATAGAGTGCTTCAATGACATTAAAGGAGTGCAGGACTTGACAACAGCCCAAAGATGTAGAGCCTTCCCGCTGACTTTGGTGGAAGGGAGAGCGAGAGAATGGTAATGCAAGTTACCGCCCAGGAACATTCTGAGCTTCGAAAAAAAGGGAGTTCGCGAAGTAGTTCCGAGGGGTGGTGGCTCCCGATGATGACATAATGGAGTTAGTGGAGATAAAATAGATGGAGGGGGAGTCCCTCCGAGAGTTCGCCAAGAGGTACCACCGGGCAATCTTGGATACAGACTGACTTATCCGGATGGACGAAAAGTTAAAAGACCATAGAATGCATAAAATTTGATGAAATATTTCCAGTAAGTTCCCTTGTATTACAAGCATTGATGTTCAGTTTCCTCCAAAATAGAAGTGTGTAAAATCTTGTATATGAATAAAAGCAAGAAAAATTCTTCCAAAATTAATCAATCCCATGTGAGCAAATTAAAGTTTACAAAAGAAAACTAAAGGTTATAAGTCTCAAAGCCTAACTTAAGGTAAGACTATGCCAAGCATAAGCCAGAAAAGCTCGTGCAAGATAAGCTCACTAATAAAGTTAAAGGCCGCAAGTCTCAAAGCCTATAATAAGGAGAAACAGTGTCAAGCATAACCCAGAAAGGCTCGAGCAAGATAAGCTCGCTAATGAAGCTGAAGCCCGTAAGTCTCAAAGCCAAACTTAAGGCGAGACGGTGCCAAGCATAAGCCAGAAAGGCTCGAGCAAGATAAGCTCACTAATGAAGCTAAAGGCCTTAAGTCTCAAAGCGTAAATTAAGGCGAGACGGTGCCAAGCATCAGCCAGAAAGGCTCGAGCAAGATAAGCTTGCTAATGAAGCTAAAGGCCGTTAGTCTCAAAGCCTAGCTTAAGGCGAGAGGGTGCCAAGCATAAGCCAGAAAGGCTTGAGCAAGATAAGCTCACTAATGAAGCTAAAGGCAGCAAGTCTCAAAGCTTAATTTAAGACGAGACAGTTCCAAACATAAGCCAGAAAGGCTCGAGAAATATAAGCTTGCTAATGAAGCTAAAGGCCGCAAGTCTCAAAGCCTAACTGAAGGCGAGACTGTGCCAAGCATAAGCCAGAAAGGCTAGAGCAAGATAAGCTCGCTAATAAAGCTAAAGGCCGTAAGTTTCAAAGCCTAACTTAAGGCGAGACCGTGCTAAGCATAAACCAGAAAGGCTTGAGCAACATAAGCTCACTAATGAAGCTAAAGACCGTAAGCCTCAAAGCCTAACTTAAGGCGAGACGGTGCCAAGCATAAGCCAGAAAGGCTGGAGCAAGATAAGCTCGCTAATAAAGCTAAAGGCCGTAAGTTTCAAAGCCTAACTTAAGGCGAGACGATGCCAAGCATAAGCTAGAAAGGCTCTAGCAAGATAAGCTCACTAATGAAGCTAAAGACCGTAAGCCTCAAAGCCTAACTTAAGGCGAGACGGTGCCAAGCATAAGCCAGAAAGGCTGGAGCAAGATAAGCTCGCTAATAAAGCTAAAGGCCGTAAGTTTCAAAGCCTAACTTAAGGTGAGACGGTGCTAAGCATAAGCCAGAAAGGCTTGAGCAAGATAAGCTCGCTAATGGAGCTAAAGGCCATTAGTCTCAAAGTCTAGCTTAAAGCGAGACGGTGCCAAGCATAAGCCAAAAAGGCTCGAGCAAGATAAGCTCTCTAATGAACCTAAAGGCCGTAAGTCTCAAAGCCTAACTTAAGGTGAGACGGTGCCAAGCATAAGCCAGAAAGGCTCGAGTAAGATAAGCTCGCTAATGAACCTAAAGGCCGTAAGTCTCAAAGCCTAGCTTAAGGCTAGACGGTGCCAAGTATAAGCCAAAAAGGCTCAAGCAAGATAAGCTCGCTAATGAAGCTAAAGGCCGTAAGCTTCAAAGCCCAACTTAAGGCGAGACGGTGCCAAACGTAAGTTAAAAATGCTCGAGCAAGATAGGCTCGCCAAGAAAGGTACTACGATCATAGATATTGAGGCCTGATCGGGTAAGGTAAAACAACCGAAGTCCCTAAGAGGATCAATCCAGTTGTTCACATCTTAGCAAATAGATAAGACGAGTAGAAGAGGCCAGAGTCCTGAGGACAAGGGAAAAGCTTGAGGCCTACTGAAAATCCATCTCACAAGGAATTCAAAACAAGACAAAAAAAGTAAAGCCAAAGGTGGAGAATCTGGTTTCTTTATTGCCAAAGTTACAAAGTGCAAGTGCAAAAAAAAAAAGAGTACATCAAAGCCAGTCAAGGGGCTTGAGCAGTCGGGCTAGCATTTGGGGGAGGGCTTGAGAAGAGAGGGTAGCTTGAAGATCATTTTCGGCAGTAAGAGCAGCTTAGGCTTCATTAGTTGAAGGAGCATCCTCTCTAGGTCTTCCAGCATCCACTTCTACCTGAGCAGAGGGATCCCTTGGTTCCTGCCTTCGGGCATCCTGCTCGTTCATGTAAGCATCTACACCTCCCTCGAGCTTAGACATGTCCAGCTCAGGGTATTCCTTACCCAAGACGGACATGATACAATCATAGCAGAGCGTCAACCCTTTGTTATACTCCTCTGTGAGCTGATTCCCTAAGGAGTCCATCTTTCTCTGAAGGCGAGAAGTTTCTGCTTCCATGGTCCTCTCAAAAGCAAGCCTCTGGACGTCGAGATCCTTTTGAGCATTCAAAAGCTCATTGCTGACCTAGGACAGCTCCTTCTCGAGCTGGAAAGCCTTAGACTTAGTCAGCGCCGCCTTCTCCTCAAAGGTGGAGATTTCAGTACGGAGCTTTCCCGCTTTTTCCTCTCTCTACTCGAGCTTCTGCCTCAAGCTCTAGTTATCAGCCCTAATCTTCCACTTAAAATTCAAGGCCTTTCCCTTGAAGGTAGTAGAGGCAGCAGTAGCCTGGCAAGAGAGGCGTTGGAACAGGTTGGCCAGCTCGCTAATGCTGGAGGACTCCAACTCTTCCACGAAGCTCTCTCCCATGTGCTTGGTGAAATCTCTGACGTAGGGGTCGCCAAAGTCGGGCCGCTGCTTCCTCGAGCGGGCTGATCTGGGCCTAGCAGGGACGACAGCTCCCGAGCCCTTTTAAGGAGCTTCTTCAGTTATCCTCTCACTCTTCTGAACAGAAGGAAGAACTCTGACTGGAGAGGCAGTGAGGTCAACTCTGGACCTCTTAGGCAGAGTAGAGGAGCTGCTCGGTCTGTCGACCGTGCTCGAGCGCTTCTTCAATCCAGGGAGAATGCCGGTCATGTCTTCCTCGGAAGTTAGACCAAACTCGGCAAGGTTTTGGTGAGTTAGTAACTCTCTGCATGAGCTTGCGTTGTCCAAGACAGTGTTGATGTGCAACTGTAGCTCCTCTCCGACCTGGTAGGATACGCTCCAAGAGACTACAAAAGGCCAGAAAGAACAATAAGAGAGAGTAAGAAGAAAAATCAAAGCAGAAGGCATAATGAGCAGCAGATGACCTAGAGTACAAAAACGAGAAGGTATTTGAGGAACCTCCTTAGTGGAAGAGGCTGCTCTCCCCCAGTTCCATCTGGTAAAAAAGAACTTACCCTTCCAGTTACCGCTGGAGGTAGGAAGGTCGATGATAGTTTTTTTGCCCTTCAAGACAGAAATGAAGTAATACCAGTCTGTGTTCTTTGGGCTGCTCTTCAGCTGGTTGAGATGCTTTATTTCATCTACCGTCAGCTCGCTCAAGTTACACCACCTTCATAGGATGCACAGCCCCAATAAAACCCTCCACCCACTTGGGTTCAACTGCCCCGATTGCAAGCACAACTGGGAGAGAACCCGAGCAAAATAGGGCTGTAAGGGCAACCTAATGCCTCACTTAAAACATCTAAGGTAGAGGGTGGCGTTCCCCCGAGGAGGGCGGCTAGGGGTGTTATTCTTGCCAAGGAGACGGAGGTCTACGTTGGCAAGGATATGGTACATGGCCCTAAGCCGATCTAAATTTTGGTGCAAGATTTCACACCTTATAATATCAATAGCAAATGACTCGGCCTCCAATCTTTGGCCGGTCCTTTGGCTCTATTGTGGCTGGGTTTCACCCACAGCATCGACCTCTTCCAGACTTGGGTCTCTCTCTGGAACCCCCTACTAGCCTCAAAGCTACTAGAAGAAGATTTTTCTTCAGGGGACATCCTGCGGGGTTGTTGAGTGGTTGATATTTTTTCGTAGAGACACGATCTACTAAGTGGGAAACCAAAAACCCAGAAAATAAAAAGGACGAGAACGAGGAGAAGAAGAAGAAGAGTTTATACCTAAAACTGATTTGATGAAGACAGATAGCGACGACGGCAAAGAAAGAGATGGATTTTGCTTGCAGATGGCAATTTTTAATTTTGAGCGAAGTGTGGAAATAAGAAGTTGCACAGCAGTGAAATTGGGGGTTTATAAAGCGGAAAGCAAGCCACGCCAACAGACGGGATGGACACGACTGTTTAAGAAACCGCTTCTTCAAATTTCAAACGAGTGGCCCAGATTAATCCACGCAGTTCACATTAAATGTGAAGTGACGGAATTGGCGGACAGCTTAGCATGCCAAAAGCAAAAAATGAGGGAACCTGCTCGAACAAATAATTTCCAGTCTTTTCTCGTTTCACTCTCAAGACTAGAGACTGGGGAACTGATGTTTGGGGAATGTCAAGTAGGCCTGCTCGAGGACAATCCAACTAGAGCAGAAGGCCTGGTTGTTAGCACGAAGACACCCCAACTCGGTGCCAATGATGGTCAAGGTCAAATGCTCCAAAGCTGGTTAGGTCCTGATATTCCCATCTTGCTCGGGTGAAAGTCACAAAGACCCTCGACCACCGAGCAGTCCCGGTCGCTTTATGGACAGCACCATGAACAAGGAGAAACTAGAGCTCGAGCAGAGCAAACTTAAGCATGGCAGCCCCATCCCCCGATAACTTGTCACGACGATCAATAACTGATGGGCACCCCCACGCTGTAGGGTTTCATCACTGTTATCGATGATCGGTGCACGCCTCTACAGTATCATCATTATACACAAATTTACACGGCATCATCATTTTATCACGGGAACCTATAGCCGTCTGACATCCTATACCCTTAGGTTGTGCCGCAGCAACCCATAGCTATCAGTAAGACGCAAGCGTAATTAATGCAAGGGTTGGCGCCCAAGCAAAGGGGGTGGGAAAATAGGGGGATAAATATCAGAAGAGGGGCAAGGTAAAAGGATTTTGATTATAACTCTAATTTCTATCCGGATTCTGATTTTCTCTTCATTTTCCTTACCTCTCCGAACCTCCTATTTTTTCGGTCTCTCAGATTAAGAGGGATTCCAAAAGAATCAACTCGATTATTGACTTGAGCGTCGAAGGGTTTTCACTGGAAAAACACCTGGCGACCCCCGACACTGTTTTTGTAGATACAGGTCGGAGGACATCACCGCTTCAGTCAATGGAGAAACACAGGAGTCAACCGAAAATCCTACTCGAGTAACCAGCGACCAAAAGGCAACAATACTACTTGGAAGCGAGTAGAAAACCTCATCAACATTAAGTACAATCGACTTTGGGATAATTTTACGGTGATCATGTGTTGAAAATTGAGTAAGCTCATTGTTAAGAGTTTTGATACAGTGAACCTAATACATAGTAACCCATTCCAGACAAAATAGCTAATGAAAATGAAGTCATTGTCACTCAACAGAAGAATCATAGTAATTTAGTCAGTATTTTCCTTTTCTTAAAATGATTAGAAACTGAGATGTCAAAGTTACACATTGTGTGAAACGGTCCACTGAATAATTTGATGCTTGACTTTTGTATTTCGATGTTTTCTGTGAAGGTTCTATTTTCAAATTCTCATTGATCTTTGACGTAAAAAAATCGTCAATATAGATAGGTACCAAATTCGGCTCTCACATTGGTTTCTTTTTTTTTTTTTAATTTTTATTTTCCTTTTCATCTTCCATGTAATTATTTTCCTTTTGCAAACAATTTGAGCTAACAATTTCAGATCTATTAAAAGCTTTGTCACATAGCATTTTTATATCGCAACTCATACAACTTGCATTCGTGGACTTCGCATCACAGCAATATTGAATCATTCATGTTGAAACCAGAGACCAGCAACAGAGCTGATCTTTGTCACCCAAGATTGCCACCAATTACTCAAGATCAAAGATTCAACTTAAGTGTAATTCGAACTAGATGTGTGAAACAAATTAATGGCAATTTAACAGAATCAAATTACCAAGAATGAAGCTAAAACCAGCAAGATCAAGCACACAGAAAACAGAGCAACTTATAGTGGTTCGGTTACCAGGTAACCTACATCCACTGAGAAAAAGAGAGCAAGCTTTCACTAAACCAATCTCAAACAGATACAAAGCTCACAAGGGAATGTCACTGAATCGATCCCCCTCAACCTTGGATTACATGGCCTTTTATACACGAAGAAATCAGCCCCCAAAGGAGCGTTACTGGATCACTGTATTTTTGGGATTTGTTGGAAATAAACCCAGAAATTTCCCGCCTAACAAACAGGATAACAGCCTTCTCCAATGGCTGTAAAACACGTGTCCAAGTTTGTTTATTCTGTTTCTCCAAAACGCAGCCTTTAGTTGCCGTTTCGATTAAGTAAGTCACGTGAAACACACATGACTTGCTGCAGTTGTAACCGACATGTCATTTACCTTATACAGCACCTCTGAAGCTCTGTAAACGACATGTCACTCAATGCTCCAGAACTAAACCGACTTGTCATTTTTAACCAAAAATTTCAGATTGAGATTCATCTTCAACAATTCAGATACACTTGCTATTACATTTCAAGAGTTCAACAAGCCTTTTCTTCTCGTCATCAATGTCTGGATTTGCTGTCAAAAGTTTTTCTTCTTTCACCTTAAGGATGTACTCCAATATCTCAATAACATCTTCCACCATGTAAATAAAACTAAAAACAATTCAGTGTTCAACAAAGAAGCCTCAACAATCAAGCAAACTAAAGTTTTTCCTTAAATTAGTTTAATTAAAAAAATTTTTATATTAGAATCTACAAATAAACTATAAAGCCTCAAATAAATAACATGATCATTTTTTCCGTAAAAGAAAACAAAACATTCATGAACAATAAGCTTCAAGACTGGATTCATCTAATCATTAATTGGCGCCCATTATGTCATCAAATAAAGGCCTTATCTGCTACAATCAGAAACGGGACTGAAGATTGCAATTTTTATCTGTGCGTGACTATTAGCCTAGTTGATATATATTGTTGGGTAAGATAAAGCCTTCAATTATACTGTAAGTGCTTTCTGGTAAGAAAAAATGGCCTCATCAAAACGACAAAGGGACATATATATGTTGCCAATGCTAATTATGATGAGTAATCATTATGATGATAGCTAGATTAAGGGTGCTGAAGAGCAGACAAAGTCCCCCTTAGGGGTGCGCAAATTTTATCAACCTGATTGAGTTTTAGGTTACTCGGATTAGGAGAAGTGTAACCTAGAACTCATTCGGATTGGATTAGAATGAATAGAAAATTTGTGCTTGTCTGTGCTTTGATTTTTTTTTTTTAATTTTCGAATCGAATCAGGTTTAGCCAAAACAATGCAAACACCTGTCACACCACACTTTTGTATTTGGGACAAGCTCCTTGTCGTAACAAATTGATGTGACATGATGACCTTCACACCGAACACAGCTTCGCACCAATGCACCATTAACCTACAACACCTTAATCTATAAAAAATGAGACAAATAAAATATAAGAGGTATTTTATCGAGCACCTTACATGCCATTCATCAAATCCTAATGAAATTAAATAATTTGCAGTCTTTATTGAAAATTAATCCTAATGCTCATCTATAATCAATTATATACTCATCTATCATTAATCAATCTTAAGAAAATGAAAAAAAAAATGTACTTATAGTGTTAGGATTGCCAAATTGCCAAAAATGTACAAGAAAAACCACCACCAAAATGCTGAAAATAGAACCGCATCCTACCAGATTTGGGAGAGAAGAGAAAGGGTATGATGGTTCATAAATATTGTAATTGGCTAGATAGGGTTGAAAAGCTTAAGCTGTATAATTCTAAAAGACCATGAAATTTTTTGGCCATTTTCATAAATTTCTGGAAATTCCAAAATATTTTATGCATTCTAATTAATTAAACAACTGCTTACACTTTGCATGGTCAACAGCTTTGCTTTGCTAAAAGCTAGCTTTTACCATATGTTGATTTGTAAACAGCTTTGATTCGTGGAATGGAAACAGGGCATACTGGCCATATAAAATTTTTATGATCGTAGTCGATTAATTTAATATTTTTTTTCCCCTTTTGGCTTTGTCTACAAAGCCACCCCGTATGATTTTACGATCTCTTAAAATGTCCACTATAGTTATAAAATTTCTCAAATTGCCTCTTGTGAATATTATAGTTGTGTGTGAATATTATAGTTTTGGTTGTTAAACCATTTCAATAAAATAGTATCAGACCCAAGATTTTATATTTGAAACCTGCTAATATTACCCGCTGCATTTCTTCACATAACAACAATTATTGCCACAGAAAGCTTAATTATCAGCTGGATGAATTTCCCTTTAACTACAGTGCAATACAAAAGATAATGCGGCCACAATAAATTCCAATAACATGTTCTGCTACACAAATTTATTTCAAGATATACTACTCCAGTCAAAAGAAACAAGTAATAATTCCAATTAATTGACAAATGCACAATGCTTCCTAATTTCACCAGCCGTGCCAGCGAGCACTCCAATTTTGCCCATTTTTACCATTGACTCAGCAAAATCTTTAGCAAATGTAGATCCATGGGTCTTAGCCTGAAGTTTTACGTAAGATTTTGTTTCAGCGTCATCAAGAAGAGCTGCATCAGATTGAAAGAGCCCTCTTCCTTTAGCAACAAGAGTGTAGTAATCTCCATCAAATTTCCTGAAGCTTCCAGGATCCATTTCAACAAGGGTAGTTATGTCCCCAGGCTTGCATTTTCTCTTCAAATGCACCACATAGTTGGGATCTAATGAGGGGTCTGTGCCGCCTTTGCCAGTGAAATTGTACAAACGACTCTCAAAGGAACTGCAATGAGACGTCCCAATAGTATGGCCCCCTGTAAAAAAAAAAAATAAGCTCCAGTAAGCTAATTAGAGTCTCTTGGCTTTTTTTTTAGCCAGCTAGAAAAGCTTAGGTTACAAATTTCGGATTACCTACTAAAACCACAAGGTCTTTTACGCTTAAACCCTTGGCTGCAAACATTTGCTTTAGCAGTGTTATGTTGCCAGAAGGAGGTGGCAAGTCTCTGGTCTCTGAGGCAACCGACTCTCTTCCATCTCTTCGTCCCGTGGGAACCTCCCAAAATGGTCCTTTTATCTGAAACAAAATGCTAGATTTTAATGAATCACACATGTAAATGTTGTTAAGTTATACAGTTTATGTGGCGGACAATTGATGGAGTGTGTGTATATATATATAATCATTCTTTAGCGCTCTTATTTTTTAATTGCAAAATGTTGTTAAGTTATGCAGTTTAATAAAATCCATTTTTAGTACTATTAAAATAGTATCTTAAAAATTAATTTAATTAACTCATATAACTTAATAGCGTATCCGCATTGAAAAAAATAAAAGCAATCGCAACTGAGAATGATTATATATATATATATATATATATATATATGTATGGAGGACAATTGGTTACCATGCTAACTGCGTCTCTAGCAACCAAAGCTAATATGTCAGCGCAAGAAACAACACCAGGGCATTTCTTTTCTAGTGCAGATTTTACAGCATCAATGACTCGGTATCCTCTCAGGCTTAGGTTGGGGAATGCATCTTTCTCAGCTTGATTGTTTTTGGTAGAACTTAGTAGCACGGAACCATCACATCCCTGATGGCAATTAGGTACTAACTAGTTATAAACATTAGGTAACAATAATTATTAACATGTACGTGGGAGCTGCTATTATGTAGATGTCAAAAAAAAAAAACAAATCCATTAATATTATGAAAGAGCCAAACTTAAGAATTAAGTGCTCTCTTTCAAAATTTTGATGATGAATTGCATAATATAATGAATCTAGGATGCCTCATAATCAGTTAACAACTCATCCATAGAGGTTTGGTCGAATGATTTTCAAGTAGATTTCTTCAATTTATCATTCGAATTCAAATCCTAGTGAGGTAGAAAGCTAAAAAATTTGATTTGGAATTAATCTGTACAATGCATACCTTTGAAAATCTAATAATTAGAAAAATCAATTAACTTACCCTAATGAAACAGTCATGAAAATGCATCCTTAATAAAGGAGCAGCAAGAGTTGGTGCTCCAGAAATGTGTTGATGTGTTATCTTTCTAGTAATGGCCTCAGCATGTGGGCAAGTCTTCTGGTAGAAACCGAGTTTTAGACGATGGTCCGCATTTGCTAGGTGCAAAATCAAAAGAACATGAATGATCAGTTGAACAAAGAAAAGTGCTACAAGCTTTTGCGTAGCCATGTCACTAGCTAGAAAGAGTATTGAACTTGATATTTGGCATTGAGAAGGTAAGGAACAAAAGTACTTATTTATATACTAAGCTCAATCTTAAGGCCTTTGAAAATGTCACGAACATACTGTCATTGTCTATTAGCTTTTTTTATATTTTATTTTTAATTTAATTTAAGAAATTACGAACTCATTCACAAGCAAATGCATGTCTCTTTCTTCAGTGAAGCTGCTAAGAAGTATAACAAGAATGAAGATATTATTAGTTCTGTACATGTTTCGTTTACTGCGCATTGCATTTCTTTTTCTTTTTCTTGAAAGTAAGAGATAACAAATTCAAATGTCCTAATTAATAAGATTATCTACATTACTCTTAAAGAAATCTCAGTAACCGAAAAAAAAAAAGAAAATTGTCGATAATATTTCAATAAATATTCTCTTCTACTTTAATTTTATTTGGTTTGAGCCAGATACAATATTAAGAAGATATTCACGACTAGATAGTCCATTTAAACATTGGTAACTTCTGCTACTTAACATTACGTACACAGACCATAATGAGTGTTTGAAGTGGTCGAGAATCTTTTAATGAGTTGACCTTGCATATAATAACAAGCATTAGCATACCTAAGCTCACTGAATCTTCCAATTTATTATTATAATATTGTAGTAGCTGATCAACTATTGTAACTAATTACTGTACAAATATGTTCTTTCATTGGCAGCCAATGTGATTGATTGAATTTGAATCAATATTCTAATCTAACGCAGTTGTGATCATTAGGCAATTTAAAGGTATAATTAATTTCTCCATTTTGCAGTAAAATAAAAAATATAAAAAAAATAACACACGGTAGACATTCATGATTTCATATTAGCTGGTAGAGCAATGAAGGATAAACTGCCAATTCGCACAATTGGTTTTGATTTCATTGCTAAATTGGAAATTTACAAAGCCAGCTTGCTAGTGCAAGACACAACTGTATATATTTCGTACAAAATCGACCGTTCATCAATGATCGATGAAGTGTTTGGGTCTTTTGATTCTTAACATTTGGGTGATGAGTTTGAACATACGACAAGTCAGTCGTCAAGTATTTATTTGAGAGTTAGTAGGCATGAGAAATGCTTACGTTATTACGTTGTGGTGATAAGTTTAATTATGCTGGAGAGTATGAGAGTACTTGGATTTGGACATATAATTATTTGCGAATGAAGTCAGCAACTTCTGTACTCCACTGAGATGAATTTTTTTTTTTTTTTCAATTACTCCAATGAAATGATTATTATAAATGCGTAGTCATTTCTTTAGAATCAACGGCTGTTCGTATATCCATCTAGCTAGGAAAAATATTCTACGTTAACTGAATATTGAACTTGAGTTAAATATATAAAATTTAAATAACCCTCAAATTTTGAGTTAACTTAATGAGATTGTAGATAAAGATTGTACAAGCACGTAGAATAAAACATATTCAAATTTAATTTAAGTTTCCGTCAGAACTATCACAAGAGCTTGTGTAAATAAATTCAAAAAAATACTTAATGAAGTGATTTAAACAACTTGAGATCTATCTAATTCGTGGATGAAAGAATCTCACAAGATATTTAGATAAATAAATATGTGATCTAAACTCTTAAATTTTCTGAATAATTAAATCCATGAAATCGGTATATTAAGGATGAAAGATATACTATTATCATTTCATATAGTGTTTCTATTTTTAAAATATGCAGCAAATCAACTATTTCTATTTTATTTAGTCATAAAATACAACAAATCAGCTATTTCCATTTTATTTAGTCATTTAAGATACTTTCCTTTTTATTAGATTATGATTCTAATTTATTCAAGATTTTTTCATTTTATTAAATAAGGATTTTTTTCTTATTTATTTAGAATAAATTCTAATTTGATTTTAGATTAAGAATTGTTTTCGATTTTAAATCAGGATTTATAGTAGGAAATATCTAGGCCAATTATGAATAAGATTTCTTGTAACCTATATCTATAATCACATTCAATAAAATAGGAATGAAGTTTCATGCAATGTACTTGAAAGTATAATTCCTTTTAGTTCGTAAATGAATTTTTTGAATTTATCAGATTTTTTGTGGCACTCAACCTTTGACTTATCAATCAGAATATCCATAGCTGATTGTAGCGTCTTCACATACCAAGGTTCGTGTTTCATTAAATAACGAGTCGCGATTCCATTCAATTCGTGGATTTAGAATCGATCTTAGAGCCTTATTTGATTAGGGTCTCGTCAATTTTTTGTGGGATTCGTATCATAACTTTTTGGTTGAATCAGACCTGTAGACTTCTATGCATCCTCAAGACAATAGCTCTAGTAGAAAATCTCACTTTAAGGTTAAGGATATAACAAAATTTGGTAAACTACGTTATTGGTAAAAGTCATATAATTATTAAGACTTCAGGGTATTGTTATACTTACTCAATACTCAATGTACATCCTAATTGATGTGTGTTTTATGTGTTATATCTATTCATAGGATTATAAAAATAATATTTGCATCTAATAATACAATTTATCAATTAATACCATACGATAAATGATTCATGACACAATAATTGGGATATAAGCTATGTATCATAATTGAGGAAGTAAAGCATGATTGTTTATATTAAATATGTATTTAATCTCATGTATAATTAAATGTTACGTTATTACTTTAGATATGTAGAATGAAGAGTCTTTTTCTAATGTGGGTGCCTTAATTCTTTTTTCATGCAGACACGTCGTTAAACCATACAGTTTAATAAAGTTAGTGCAAACATACTGTTAAGCAATACAATTAATTTTATAGTGCATTAAAAATTGACTATATTAATTTGTACGGTTTAACAACGTATTCGATTAAAAAAAAGTGTCTGCACTTGAGAATGATTAATATGATGAATTACATTTATTGGTTCTTTTTTATCCTTCATGAATCCAGCTGAAACGATGAGATTGCTTCCATAATGGCCAAAAAAATTGTCCACCAAAATAAAATGACTAAATTGAAATTTTACTCATGTTTATCTCCATTTATGTTAGCCCCTATATTTGACATATATTCTATAATAACCGTAATATTTTTAATATTTTCATTATGACCCCAATTTAAATTTGTTTTTGGTTGTATCTCACTCAAGTCATGTTTTCTCTAGTACGGCCCCATCGAACCAAAATCTTGTTCCGTCACTGCTAGGTGAATATCCAGATGAATAAGAATTGTTAATGAAAAATTTGCTCTCTCTGTGTCCTAGACAATTTCATATGTACGCACTTTATATAGTTAACTATTCGTATGTAAAAGTTCCATATATACTGTTGCTAAAGCCTAGCTTCCATATACGTAGCTGTGTAATTGAACATTCATAGCTTAAATGAACTCATTAAATAATGCATATGCAGTAGATGTGCTGCAATACATAGCTAGCTTTACCATAATATAAGTTCGATAACTTAAACAACGTCTATATAGAAAACGAAACGAAAACACACATATAAGGTAGAAAAGAGACGGTCTTTAAGAGTCATAAACATACATAAACTGAAAAAAGCTTTTTCATTCTCAAATTAAAGTAAAAATCTAGCTAAGTAGCTAGTTGTTTCCTTTCGGTCCCATGCATGCTGAATATTGCTGATGCATCCCTCTAGCTAGGTGTAAAATCCAGTCCTAGTGAAGAGAATTTTAGAGCCGTCAGTGATATAGTACTTGTACAAGGGCTTCTCATCTTGCATTTTCTTGGACATGTACCAGAGAGTAATATCCTCAGTATCAACGGCACAAATTTGCGCAAGTTTTTGCTTCACTTGAATAACTTTGTGAATCTTGTTCACTCTTAGTCCTATGTCGAATGCCGGTGAAGAAACTGATACAGTGACAACTCTTTCATCGGGATACATGTCAATTGCAAGAATAAGCTCAGTAATTGTCCCGAAATTGTATCGATTGATGGGGTTCGGGTCCAATAGCTTCGTGTTGTTGTATAACAGGTTCTGCCTGCTCACGGGAACCCTTATTTTTTCATTTATCTTCTTTTTAAGTTGAAATACTGTTGCAGAGGTCGGCATTGTGATTAATGGTCTTATTTCACCTCCTGAGATGAGGAAAGTCACTTCTTCGAGAGTCATGGTGATGATCTTGACTCTCAGAAATCTCTGCAACTGAAAGTTTTCAATAATAACAAGAAGATGTTGAAAATTAAGCTTCATGATTAATTTGTTAAGTTGCTAGCATGATTCTTGAAAAAGTACACGGAAGTACTCTAATGCTTTCAAAACATAGTAGTCTTAATTATCTTTCAGTGATGGTTTCAGGTGTATACACTCTCCACTGTTAAATTCTTGTCACGTTTATCATTAATTAATTATGTATAAGATTATGTAAATATAGGTGTTACAAGAATCCAACACATTAAGAGAGTGTACACCGACATACCAAAGAAATTTGTTTTCCCCCTTCTGAGATTAAATCAAAACAGAATTTTCTCTGCTAAATACGACAGGATGTGAAGACGTGTAAATTAAATTTAATTATATGCCACAAGAAAGTAATGTTTTCATGAGAAGAGCTATTAGGGAAACATACATGAGAGGATATGGTATGAGATATTTAGCAATCGCAAAATTAACTAAGATCAAAGTATAATATGATGTGAAGAGTATATCACATACAAGTATATTACATATTAATGTGTGTGTTTGTGGGCGCGAAAATATTAATGAAGAGAAATGCAACAAAATACTAAAAAGTATATTTGTGTTCTCACGACAGATCACGAGTAATATAGCATATGAAAATGAATATTATGATCACATAAAGAGTATATATTTACAAGAAATTAATTATGAAAATGATGAAAAATTTTAAAGTACCTTTATTGTACTACACTCACTCAATGCATGTATGACATGTGTGTTTAAATTAAATAAACTACTAATTACATGATGATTTTTTAAAATAAATTTACACACATTATATATACACTAAGTGGATGTAGTATATCATAAGTATGCTAGAATATCTAAAAAACAACGTACCAAAAGATTGTCTTAAGGGTATATACTTACTGGATATTAAGAAAGAAAATGACACACCAAAAGATTCAATGTCTTAAAAGTATATACTTAGTGGATATTGATGAAGAAAACGACATGCCAAAGGATTCAATGATCTTATGCGTATATATGAAATTAATGAAAAAAAATTAAAAATAATTGACACAGGGAAGAAAAGAAGTTTGAATATTCAATAAAAAAATGAACATCCTAGAAATATTTTACATAATAAAAAAATTAGGAGATGAATAATATGACTATATCTAGACTATTTACATAGAAAAAATTAATTAAATATTTCTATTTAAAAAAAAAAAGACGCTAGCAAAACAGTAATTTTTTTAATTGAAATTATTTAAAAATGAATTATTCAAGAAAAATCTCATTAAAATGAAATTTACATTTACAATCTTAAAGGAGAATTGAATAAAAAATAAAAAATCAACAAATTGTGGGTTACTAGATAAAAATAGATAAGGAGAACAAATATTATAGGCACAGCGGCGCATCTTCCTACTGGATCTATCAAAACAAATGGAACAAAATTCATATAAAACCTCTCAAAGAGAAGCAAAACAAATAAATGATTTTATTTGTCGAAATTTTGAAGCTATTTGAAAAAAGATTCTCAAAACACACAAAATATACATGTAGGCTCCAGGATCTAAAAATAAACAAGAAAATTGATAACATACCTCACGCGGTTTTTACACTGTAAACGGCTGGTGCCTGCGAGATTATTGAATAAAAAGGAAAAATTAAATTAAATTAAATCACAGCACATGAGAAAAAAATCTAGCTATTAGTAATAAATAATAAAAAATTCTAGCATAAAAGCTAATGATATGTGGGTCTCAAAACTGAGCTATTTTTCTTCTCTAAACAATTATGTTCATTTTATACGGAAGTGTTAAATAGAATAATTTAATAAATCTCAACTTTAACAGACTCAAAGCGATGTGAATGCAACTTCACCTGAGCAAGAAGAATCAATCTATCGCTATGGATTTAATGCCTCTGGTTTATAAATAGGCAGTTACATAAGCAAACGGCCAATGTGTTGATGCCCAGAAAACAGTAACGGGGACTACTGCCAGTGCCAGATGGGGTTTAGCATGAACCCCATTTGTTGCATTTTGGTCGCAATTATCAAACATTAGCTGTTATATGTTGTGATAAGTGGCTTATAAAGAAATTAGCACATCATTTGTTTGTCCTATTTATTTATTTACGTTTTCTAAATATTGAAGTAAGCTATACTTATTGATCCTTTCTGCCATTACCATATACTGCCTCTAATAAATCCTGCTAATGTGTCTTTATTTGGTTAATTTCATTAGCTTTTCATCTTGTGTGTGAACGCCTCATAAAAGGTTGTATCAATAAATGCTGAGTTATACTTATATAGGAGGATGTAGTACTTGCCTCTTTGAAAATCACAATCTTTTTTATTTCTTTTTTTCAAATGGCATTTATGTCATCATATCATTCAACAAATTAATTTTTAGTTATAAATGCAACGGTACAAAAACATGTAGTGAATTGCACATTTTTGGGTTACAAAACTATTGTTAAGACGCAATACACTCTTTTTATCATAAGAGCAAGAAACTCATAAAATTACTTATTAATTTATTTTATCATCAAATAAATAAATCTCACTTTTCATTGTTTTTTAATGATTGAAATACTAGCCGGAAAGTATAGTATTACTTAAAAAAAATTAAAAGAATATTATAATATCTAAAGGGAAGTAAATTATAATTAAAATAACAATATGCAAATTACATGATCCCACTTGGGATTGGAATTGTAATGGTTCCATGACCTTGCAAATATTATTTAAAAATAATAATTCATCTTATTGAACCAATTACAACTTACACTGCATGACCGCGACCGATTTTCTTAGGTTACATGATCTTGTTATTCAAAGCAATTACAAAATTTTATTCCACGACCTGCCGCAACCAATTTTGTTGCAACTATTTTTCAGAGAAATGATGTAAAATGAATTGCTCACACTCTGTCCTCATCTTTAAAAAAAAAAAAAAAAAAATCATTAGTAGTACTTGTTGACAAAAGCACCATGTTTCCTGATTTCACCAGCTTTGCCTGTGAGGATTCCAATCTGACCCATATCGACCATAGACTCAGCAAAATCTTTGGGGAAAGTAGACCCATGAGTTGCAGATTGAAATTCCGCATAAGCTCTCGTGTCCGGGTCATGGAGGAGGGCGGCATCAGATTGGAACAGGCCTTTTCTTTTAGCTACAAGAGAGTAGTTATCTTAATCGAACGTTTTGAAGCTTCCGGGATCCATTTCAACAATTGTTGTGGTGTCTCCAAACTTGCGTTTCTTCTTCAACTGCAGCGCGTAGTTCGGATCCAACGTAGGGTCCATGTCACCTTTGCCTGTTAAATTGTACAATCGAGTTCCGAAAGCACTGCAGTGTGACGTCCCAATGGCGTGAGCTCCTGTACACAAAACCACCAGCTCAAGTGAAGTGACCAGAATCTTTGTCATCAATCAATTCTTAAGAAAATATAACAGTACTCAACAGGATTTCAAACTTTATTAAAGTTTAAAAAAATTAATAAATCATATGTTTAATAGTCTAACGTCATTATAATATTAAAGCATATGCCTTAATTACTTTATTAGATTTTAACAAATTTAACCTTCTGAATTATAACATTTATGTGTGTGTGTGTGTGTTATAGATTTATAAGGGCTCGTTCATTAATTAGTTTAATTAATTGGTTTCTACGTATAGCTCTAGCCCTATTAAAGCACGAAATCCGGGATCTTTCAGAAAAATGATTCACATTCGAAGAGTGCATAACCGCATGGATAAGCTCACACTAACCCGTCAATTTGGGATCCAATTCGGGATTTTCCTTGGAAGGTATCAGGTATATACACCTGATAAAACAACAACGTCTTTGACGCTTAAACCCTTGGCGGCAAACATTTGTTTGAGAAGATTTATGTTGGTGAAAGAAGGGGGCAAGTTTCCGAAGGTCTCGGCGGCAATGGATACTCTTCCATCTCTTCGACTAGTTGGGACATCCCAGCACGGTCCATAAATCTGAAAGTAAGTAAAAAAAAACATTTGATTTATTAAACAGTGTGTTTTACCTAGTTAGGGGGACAATTAATTAATTGGTTAATTTACCTTTGCAACTGCCTCGCGAGTAACCATGGCTAGAATATTGATAGGACTTAGGGCAAAATTAGGGCTAATTTTTATTAATAGAATCAAAATAAAGAACAATCATGACCTACAGTTCGAGAGGTAGGTCAATCTCTCCCAAGACTCCTATTACTTTAAATACTTTGATAGAAAACTCCATAAACCCTAAATGACTTGTTCATCTTTTATTTATATTAATAAGTAAATAAGAAAATTTAGTAAACTGCTCCTGCCATTAAAAATACTAAATTGCCCATGGCCTTTGATACTTACGTCTACTATAAGTTTTTCGGTCTAACATTACTTCCCTCCCAAAAAGACACCTTGTCCTCAAGGTGGAATCTAGGAAGCTGTCGTTGAATCAACTCATATGACTCCCACATTGCCTCAAAATCCGGTAAGTCCTTCCATGTAATCAACACCTCCTTAGCAGTCGGTTGTCCTGTTGCCCCCTGTCGAACTCCCTTCACAGCAATTGGTTCCAACACTACCTCCATGTCCTCAGTCAATACTGGCGGAAGCAAGGGAGAGGGTGTATGTTCTCTAATAGCTCGTTTTAACTGAGACACATGAAACACCGGGTGAATGACCGATGTTGGTGGCAACTGCAATCGGTAAGCTACCTCTCTAATCCTTTCAACGATTTCATATGGCCCAAAATACCAAGGGGAGAGCTTCTCATTTCTTCTTCGTACTAGAGACTTCTGTCGATATAGTCATAATTTCAAGTAAACCAACTCCCCCACCTCAAACTGTACATCCCTCCTATGACCATCGGCCTGTTTTTTCATTATATATTGTGCCTTAGATAGATGCCTCTTCAACTCTTCTAGTATTTGATCCCGCTCCTCTAAATACTAATCTACCTGTGACACAGGTGTCGAACTCTGTCCATAGTACACCAAATGTGGAGGATCACACCTATATAAGATCTAAAAAGGAGTAGTCTGCGTAGCAGTGTGATAAGAAGTATTGTACCAATATTCTGCCCATGCTAACCACCTCGCTCATTACTTAGGAGTGTCCAACACGAAACACCGCAAGTAGGTCTCTATACTTCGGTTGACGACCTCAGTCTGTCCATCAATGTGTGGGTGGTAAGCAGTGCTTCTCTTCAAAACCGTACCCTACATCCGAAACAACTCCCTCCAAAAGTGGCTCAAAAAAACTTTTTCTCGGTCCATTACTATCGACTCTGGAATTCCATGCAAACGTACAATCTCCCGCATAAAAGCCGTTGCAACTGTTACAACAGTATAGGGGTGTCGTAGGGGTATGAAATGAGCATATTTGCTTAGTCGATCAACCACCACCAAGATCACCGTGTACCCATCCGATCGTGGCAATCCCTCAAAAAAATCCATAGTCACCTCCTCCCAAACCTTATCGGGTAACGACAATGGCTATAACAACCCTCTTGGTGCCATTGCCATATATTTGTAGCGCTGACACACATCACACCTCGCTACCATCTCCTCAACATCTTTCTTCATTCCCGGCCAATACAACTCTACTGCCAAACGTTGATAAATTTTTAGAGCACCAGAGTGTCCCCCAATAGCACTCCCATGAAATTCCTGCAGCAACTTTGATATATGGGTCGATGTCTTAGGCAGCACAAGGCGTCCCTGATATAGAAGTCACTGTCCATGCATGGAATAGCCTGGATATCCCGTCTTCCCACACAATAACGGAGCCCGAATCTTTGCCAACCTCTCATCTGCCTCAATCTTTCGTGACACTGTGTCCCAGTCTATTACCAAAGGTCTCGGCGGCAATGGATACTCTTCCATTTCTTCGACCAGTTAGGACATCCCAGTACGGTCCATAAATCTGAAAGTAAGTAAAAAAACATTTGATTTATTAAACAGTATGTTTTACCAAGCTAGGGGGACAATTAATTAATTTATTAATTTACCTTTGCAACTGCCTCGCGAGTAACCATGGCTAGAATATTGATAGGACTTAGGGCAAAATTAGGGCTAATTTTTATTAATAGAATCAAAATAAAGAACAATCATGAACTACAGGTCGAGAGTAGGTCAATCTCTCCTAAGACTCCTATTACTTTTAATACTTTGATAGAAAACTCCACAAACCCTAAATGACTTGTTCATCTCTTATTTATACTAATAAGTAAATAAAAAATTTACTAAATTGCCCCTGCCATTAAAAATATTAAATTACCCATGTCCTTTGATACTTACGTTTAACATAAGTTTTCAAGGGTCTAACAAATATCAATGCAAGAAACGGCACCGAGGCACTTCATTTCTAATGCAGATTTTACATCATCAACCACTTGATACCTTCTTAATCCTATATTGTGAACTTCGTCTTTTTCAGCTTTGTAGTTCTTTGTAAAATTCAGTAGCACAGAAACATCACAACCCTGCAAACATAATAAGAAGCACTTAATTAAATTTGTAACATAAAAAGAAAAACTGCATTTCAAGCTAAGCATGCATGCTATATAGGCTAGCAAGATATACAAAAAACTTACTCTTACAAAACAATCATGAAAATGCATCCTCAATAACGGAGCCGCAAGTCTCGGTGCTTTAGAAATGAATTTATTTGTAGTTTTGGCAACGATAGACTCCATATCGAGGCAAGTTTTTTCATAGAATCCAAGTTTCAAGCTCTGAGCATTACTAGAATCTAAGAGAAAAGCGTCGAAAATGATCAGATGAAGAAATGCAAGGGATTAAAGGGTTTTAGGCAGCCATTGAGTTGACTTTTAGCTAGCCAACTAGAAAGAAATTTTTAGAAGTTAATTGCAGGCTTAGAGTTGGTATTCAACATTGTGGCTTGCATGGTTTTTATAGTGAAGCTCAAGCTGTCTTTGTAAATATCTTAATTTGATGACAAACTTCTTTAAAATATGATGAATTATAACAGAATTCATTTTGTCATCAATTAACTAAAGAGCTAACCTCAAGCAATTTGAGAATTTTAAATAGTGTTAAGAGTTTAAATTGTTTGTGTCACCGCTTTTGTTAGTTATATATATTAAATTACCTTGGCTATATAAATATTAAGCTGATGTAAGTTTACTTATGTGATTGTAAAAGAATAGTGCATTGCTCCAATCATGTTTTATGAAGTTGAGGACATATACTTAAGAATTGAGTAATGCTATATATGTCAATTTTTTTATCCTAAATAATCATCTTAAATGATGTGATATTTATTAATTGGTTGGTAAGATAATATAATTAGTTCACTTTAATTTTATCAACCAATTAATGAATGTTACATTATTTGGGATGGTTATTTGAGATAAAAATTTGGGATGTATAACATTATTATTAAGGATTTCACTTTATAGACTTTCTTTAAGACACGCATTAATGCAACCCAATATAATCGTCAAAAATTTCTTCTTTATATTAATACAGTCTAAGATAAAACTTTTTGGCGTATTTTTTATGTGTTTTAACTTTCAATCTAACAAGAAACTTTAAGAGAGAAGCTAAGTAGCTAAATAAAATTAACTTTATATGAATGGAAAAATAAAACGTGGGTCAATTACAAAATAATAAAGAAAAGTAGAATTAAGTAAGACTTGAGAGGGCAGAGAACCTAGCAACATGAGTTAGGTATTTTACAAGAAATAGCAATAATTCATACATTTATAAGCTAACTTGTATTTACCATACCTCTAATTAATGGTCAATCCAACAAAGATATCTGGGAATAAACGACAAGTTCCACACACGCAAAATCTTTAAAGGAAATTGATTTGGTGAAGGTTCAATTTATATGATTATATCATTATCGATCTATAAAGCTAGTGATTAAGATATTCATTGTTCAGTTTAATAACATGTACCGAAATTTCAAGTTAATTAACAATAAAAATGAATGCAAATTTAAGTACTTGAAAATATATTATACATATATGCCAGCCACCCAAGTTGAATTAATTATTTGTATATTTGTCTTGGTCAAGTGTATAATAATTATGCTAACTTTTTCAATAAATATACATATTTAATCAATCATTGAAAAACAAGAAGGACTAGGAGAAAAAAAATTATGAGAAGATCCTAGTTCATTTGTCTTTTAGTATATTGAAACCTATATTTTTTTTGTTAATTAATAGCATCATCACCTTGTTAAAATGAGAATATTCTAATTAAAAAATTATTATTATTATTATTATTATTATTAGAATTGTTCCAATCCAAAATTTTAAAGTACTTGAAAGTATGGAAAAATTTTAAAACCGTAAAGTTTAAACGTTTTAAATTTTAAGCCATTGAAATTCTGTACCTTTAAAGTTTTCTTGAACTTTCCCCTACTTTAAAATTATAGACCATATATATAGAAGGCTTCCTTCTTTTATGAAAATTTAAAAGGAAAAAATAAATGAAGATAATAGAGATGGAATGGGAGGATATATATGTTTGACAGTTTTGAGTATTAGATTTTATCGAGTCTTTGACATGCTTCCTCCTAATTGGCAACTTGCTGAGAGACTACTAAAAGAACAAATTACTGACGTTACTAAAAGAACAAATTACTGACGTTTTATCTTTCATATTAATTTGAAAGTGGCATATATTTGTAGTTAAATATTTTGTGAAGAAATATATCAATTGTAACTTGCAATCATAAGTATCTGTTGCACGTTACCCTTATGAGTCTAGCGAACCAAGCTCTGAGTCGTCAACAAATTTAAGTATAGCTCTAAATATTAATGTTATAGCAAATAAATGTGCGCTATTCATCAATATGCATGTACACTAGTCACTACAGACTCAATTTTGTACATTACTTTGTATAAAACATGTGGGTCTGAAAATAAAATATCATTTGGTACTTGTTTCAATTCATAAAAGTGATCATTATTGCATGAAAAATGCTAAGAAAATAAATTCAAAATGCCTTGAAAATGAAATGTACATGCAATATATACTAGCCCCACACATTCAAATAACATGACTATTGAAGTTAATTACTTAAACTTCACGCCCTCGTTTTCTTTTGATCCGAATTTTAAACAATTCCAATCTTTCATCAATCCAAAAAAGAAATTCAAGTAATTGGTTAATTAAAACTCTAAATTACACCAAAATCAAGTGCTTTCAATTAATTTCTCCAATCTTTAATCTTAATTTTCAATTTGATAATATCCACAGAATTAATGAGGATCATCATCGTGGCCAATGGACACGAATTTGTCCTAGAAGTTGGTATCCAGGAACCTGTTCTGGAAATCAAAAGAAAGATAGAACCAATCTTCAACGTCCCAGCTGCTTCACAAACCCTAACTGTGTCTGGCTGGGAGCTCGTCGACGGACTGGACATGGAAGATTACCCCATTGTCAAAGAAGGTACAAAAATCGACCTCACTATCAATCCAGTTCTCCAATATCCATTCAACCAACATGAAAAAATCTATATTACAATCAAATTTCCTTCAAGAAAATTTAACATCGAAGTTGATAGAACCGACACTGTGCGTAGCCTTAAAGAAAAAATCCACATTATTGATGGTACCCCCATCAAAAGAATGTTACTTTTCTTCTCTGGAATCGAATTAGATGATGATTTTCGTAATCTTTCTGAATACGGAATCCGTGAATTCTCTGAAATCACCGTGTTCTTGAAAACTATGAATCGGTTAAGGGATAATCCTCCGATTAGAAGGCTTAGTTTTGCGGTGCAAACATCTTCTAGCTTGCTTAACGGAGCTAGCATTCCTTTAGAAATGCAAGATTCAAGTACTGTTAATGAGTTGAGGCAGCTACTATTGAGCTCAAAAATTCTGCCACAAGAGGATTATATTTTTATTCACAAGCAAAGGATCATGCGTGACAATTGCAGCCTCCGTTGGCACGGGGTCGAAAATGGGGACATTCTTTATGTGTTCAGAGGAACTGTTAGCCGTAGTGGGTACTAACTGTTTAGACTTTAGATGCTAGAAATTATTATTTCTAGTTGAATAATGTGTAGGTGCCCAAGATATTATCAGTACTTTTACAATAATGATTTGTTGACAAAATTCAATAATTTAATTTATTATTTATTATTAGTATTCCTATGAGTAGTATCTGCTAAATTGTTTTCTAGTTTTGTGTTTTCATTTACAAAATGCAACTTTAATTTCAGTTAATAGTATAACGAATGCCATGAGGGGACCAAATCCTGTTCATGAACATCAAAGACTTTTATAGAAAAGCAACCAAAGTAATTACACGATTTCAGGAAAATCAATCACAGCCGGTCATTACTCATTGTGATATAACAGGCTGTTTCCAAAGTTATCCTCTGCACTTTTCAATTCAGAAAGATAAAAATTTTCAATATCCATCAAAATTAAATGAAACGAGAAATTATCCGTAATGGTGGAAGCAAAAGATCACCGGTTTAAGACTAGTTTCAAGATTATTTTATATCAGAAACAACACAATATCACCCATAATCTCTAGAATTTCATCTAGGTAAATTTACAAAGCACTAAAAATAAGTTATGACCTACAATACATAATCAAGAAAATAAGCTGAGGTACTTTTTGCTACCCATGAAGAGTACCAAGATTCAGCCATTCAGGAATCGGGAAAACAGAATGTTGAGTAGAACCATCGTCAAGGGATTTGAAAAAGAGGTAGATATGGGACCCATCTTTGATCCCACAATCAGCCAAAGAGATTTCATCATGATCTTGGCTCAACGGATGGCTGTGATCACTGTTGATAAGCAAAATCAGACGGTCACGAGGGAGCTTCTGCTGGCATCCAATTTCTCTCTTTAGATCAGCAACAGTCGCATCATTTCCCACTTGAATGTAAAATAGTGTTCCTGTTAGTACCTCCACAGCCACCTTCATTGTTAAATTAAATGATATTGCAATAATATAAAAGTTACAAAGAGAAATTTAAGGGAGATGGAGAGATCAAATTTTGAAGAATTCAAGGTGGTCACGTTTCCGGCATTCTGGCAGCATGCTTTTGGTATGGGTATTTTTATTTGAGTGCTGATGAGTAAGCTAATTGAACTTTTGCCATCTGCACATGCATTTTAAAATGAATATGGAACTTGAAAAACCCATGTCTCATTTTGTGATGAGTTGCCGATTGCATGCAAGTTTTTACCGTCTTAAACGAAATTAATTATATTTTTTTCTTTTTTTTGAAAAATTAGAAGGAAATTTATTATAATCAGTGCTTAAAATATTTATTGGTGTCAGATAATTATTTGCTAACTAAGTATAATCATTAGGGAAAATTCAATGCTTATTTTGTGATTTGATTTTAAATGCAAGAGCTACACGACATTATGCCTTTGGTTAAGTTAATAAGGTTTTGTAATAAAGCATAGCAATCATCTGGATGCGTAGTTGTTATGGCACTTGTACTCTTGGCAGAAACTATTAGTGCCATGGCATAAAACCCTAGGATTCTTGTTAGAGCACTAAGAGGGAATATATACGGAGATGGCTACAATGGTGTTAAGTTTTAGGATGCAATAAGAATCAGAATCATGAATCTTGCATTACCAGATGATAGGCTGTTATGTAACAATGTTACAAACATTTTATCATACATTTAGTATGCTAAAAAAAATCTCCATAAACTAACCAAAATTTGAATAATCTATTCATTATGATTTGTATTAATCTTGTGCAGTGTTTCTTTCATATATTTTATCATACATTTTCTTAACTCATTCATGGGCATAGATGACAGGTCATAAATGCAGGGAAAAACTTTGCAGAATATGTACTGATACTGTATATGGTTAAACTAAATACATTCACCATTTTTACTGAAAAAACAGAAGTACTGCCTTGATTGACATTATAAAAATAATGTTAGAGCAATTGCAAGTACTCTGCAGCGACTGAAAAAAAATACCTTAACGGTGAACTTAGAAACACAAATTAATGCAGCGTCCAATCATAGATGTGCACTTGTCTATGAAATTGAATCTTACACAAAGAGTAAGTTATCAAGGATCTTAACTCATTGGCTAAAGGCAGGGTTGATGCTACTTCATTAAAAAAATTATCAACTAAAATGTATACATAAAGTCAATGTCTCCTACTGATTCATGCTTGAATGAGAATATATTCAGATACAGGAACATTAAGTTTACTAACAAAATTCTAGCTGAAAGCATATAGATCGATGCAGACTGCAGAGGCATACCTGATGAACTACAAGAGCTTGGAAGTAAATAAAGTCTTGGCTAATAGAAATGGAATGGAATTGTTACAGATCTAAGCCTTAAAATGCATCACAATTCATACCTATTTAATAATGTAACTTGCAGACGTCCTCAATGCTCAGAGCCAACAGGTTCTGATCGACCTAGAACCTTCATCATTGCAAAATACTTGGTTGGAGGGGCAACACCAGCCTTTGTGCATAAATCCACTACTGCCGGTGCATGCCCATAATAACCCCGTCCTTCATCCAAAAGCACAAGCGGGTCCTGAGGGCGTTGATGCCAAACAATCTTTTGAGGTATCAAATCATCTACCCCAGCCCTCTTCCAAAAGTGGGTTCCTCGCCAGCTCTCATATTTAAACACTCCACAAAGCCTAGCCTTATGCCCAGACGGCCCAACATGAACTTCTGAACAATGCTCACAAACTTTTACCGGGTAAACCAAGGACAATCTTTGAACACCCGATCTGAGGGTCTCCCATGCATTCAGAGTTCCATTAGCTATCACTGTCAAATCCTCAGGTGACAAAGACTCAACTCCATGAACACCACCAACAACACCATCATAATTCCGAGGGCTGAGATGCAGATCTTCATCGGTCGGATCGGCACCAGCCTGCCAGCACAGCTCAACAACAGCAGGAACACGCTCAAAGTCAAATCTCTGGTTATGTTCAATCACAGGTTGAAACATTTTACGCAAGTGAAACGCTTCCACAGGGACAAGTATATCATCCAAACTACCATTAATCCATTCATGAACTCGATTCTTAGATCTGCGCCTGAACCCACGACAAGTTTGAATTAAATGACCTTTCTCCCCAATAAACACTTCAGGGCAAAACCTGCATTAAAACAATTTCATACTTCACAATAATCACAAGTGTTTATTCTAGAAGATAAACCCAACTTCTGCTCAGACAAGGTGGAAAACCAAAGCCCATTTCAATAAATTCTCCTTCGAATAACACTGTCCTAATCTCATTACATTTATATGTAGCGTAGATAAAAGTCAATCGTGTCACAATATTCTGTTGCGTTTTCATAATTAAGTTGAAAATAATAGACTTACTTACAGGCCTGGACTGGGAAAACTTTAATTAGCGTGGAGACGCCTCGGATCAATAGAGCTCTGGCTTTAAGAACTTCACGTGCTAAAGGAACCATGTCGCGAATCGGATAATCCTTCGCTCGGTTTTCGATTCTTTTCATAATCATTGGCCTCAGTTTCTTCAAGTCCAATTTCGAACTGTAAAATCTCTGCCCATTTGATAACTCTCCCAAAACATCTACCCATAATTTCCTCCTCAAGGCCATCAACATATTAAAACTCTGTATTAAAATATAAAAAAAAAAAACCTCCGAGAACTTACATCAAACACGTCGTCTGCATCAAAACATTTATCAAATGGAACAAGCTACCGTCAACTCGAGCAATGATAGCAAATCGGAGAATCTCAAAAAAAAAAAAAAAATTTTAAAGTGAGGGTATTTTAGGGTTTCGAGAAAATGATGTGTCTACTCTTACGCTGAATCGCTGGTGAGAAAGAGGGAGAGCAGGACGGACATGGTACCCGTAGTCTAACCATTCAATTCAAGGGACAATATTGTCATTAATGAACGACGTTCGAGGACAATTTCGTAAAAGCACTTTTAAATTTTATCTTTTTATTTTTTTCCTAAAAAGATAGAAGAGAATAATGAATTTAATCAAAAAAAAGAAAAAGAAATGACGAGTGGGGCCCACCCACGAAATGTAATGAAGGGAAAGCGTAGATAGTACGCACGGTAAAAGTAAAGGATCATATTCCCACCAATCCAGAAAGCAGGAGCACGTCCCGCTGAGTGGTCAATGAAATCAGAACCGTAGGAGCACCTAAAAGGGGAAACCGACTTTAAGATACGTACGGTTATTGAGCAAAGAGTCTAATACAAACAAACACAAAGGCAAACCGCAGGAGGAGTTGTGTGGTTAAGAGAAGCCCGTCTTCACTTATATAACGACCGTATAACCCAAAAACAATCCTTATCTCTCTCTTCTCTCGTTTCCGCTCTCGGAAGGCTTCTGTGATTCATAATCTCGGTAACAATCGATCTTCATCGCGATTTTTATTTTATTTATCAATTAATCTTCCATTATTATTAATTTATTAAATTCTACTGTGTAGAGGATCATAAATCTGAGTTTTCTTTGGTTGTGTGATATGTTTTCTTTTGAACAAAATTTCTATTTTATTTGACGAGATTATTGATTGTGTTGAATCTTAACCAAGGGCTTTGGGATTGTGTTTAGGACCAATTTTGAACTATCATGCTTTATTACGTTTAGGATCAATTTTGTTTGATCATGTTTTATTTGTTATGAGCGTGTGTCTAAAGGATCAATTCTATTTGGTGTCTGTGTGTGTGTATATGTTGGTGTCCCTGTTTGGTTCTCTTTGAATATTTGGCTGAGGTATGATTAGGGCTTTTGGAATCTCATGTGTATGTAGATTAATCTGGTTTAAAATTACAATAGTTTATGGCTGATAGAATTCAGGGCACTGAACATAATTTAAGATGCTCATCGAGTGTGTATTATCAATCGGGTACTTGCAATTTAATCTGCTGAGAAGGATAGTAACTGTAGATGATCATATATGTATATAGCATGAGATAGTTGATTGCTAGTAGCTTAAATGTGTTTTCAAATAGTTTGACATAGTTAGCAAATTCATGGACTGTTGTGGTTAAGATTTCACTCGCTATTGTTTTGAAATTTTTCTTATAGTTTCTTCCTATCCCGGCTAAGAGCAATTTAACTTAATCGAAGCCAATTTCTTGCTGGTTACGGACTCTTCGACCCTCCAACAACCAAGTTTCATGTCTGAATTTGACACCCAGATTCCATCTGCCTTTGGTATGTAATGTTTACCCTGTCTCTAGAATGGTTTGGTGATATCTGCGGCTGTTGGATTCCATCATCAAGGAGAGTAACATTTGTTTCTAATGAGTGCTTGGGTTGTGTGGTTCGTTTGTTTTGTTGTGCGGCAGATCCCTTTGCTGAGGCAAATGCTGAGGACTCAGGTGCTGGTTCAAAAGATTATGTGCATATCCGCGTACAGCAACGTAATGGGAGGAAAAGCCTGACAACTGTGCAAGGGTTGAAGAAAGAATTCAGCTACAACAAGATTCTCAAGGACCTCAAGAAAGAGTTCTGCTGTAATGGTACTGTTGTACAGGACCCTGAGTTAGGCCAGGTTTGTCTCCTGACCCTTTGGTGTATATAGTCTTTTATTAGGATATGTTAACAGTTTTAATTATTAGCATGCTGCGCTGGACAAATATCTGTATATGTGAAATAGAGGCAAAATCTTACTTAACTATCCTTGTGTTCAGGTCATACAGCTTCAGGGTGACCAGAGGAAGAATGTGTCCACCTTCCTTGTTCAGGTAAACCAATGTTTTCATTAAGCAGTTATCATGTAGAAGGTGTATTCTCAGGAGGGTTTATTTAATTTTTTTTTTTTTTTTTAAATCTTCAATTGAACAGGCTGGTATTGTGAAGAAGGAATTCATCAAGATTCATGGTTTCTAAATATCAGGAGCCAAGTTGCTATATGTTGTTCATCCATCTCCAACTATCAGTAGCAAGTAGTATATGATCTATATATTAATTTATTATCGACTTGTGTTATTATGTAAAGCTGTCCAAACAAAAAGTTTGATGCGAGCTTGTTGGTGTGTTTAAACATTTTAGTTCGTAGTATTTATTTTTCTTTTGTTTGGGAATATTATGGTTTCTGCCAAGACTTATTTTAAACTAATAAAATGTATTCCTGCTTTCTATTCATATGAGTAGTTGTTTGTTTCCTCCCTCCTTTATTAAGATTGTGCAATAAGTTGCTGGTGAAGTTAATTTTATATTTGAGCAGAAATTCCAGTTAATCGAAATCATGGAATACGGTTATACAGGAAGCAACAGAACCAGTTGGCTAACTGATTAATAACTATTAAACTATTTTTTGTTTTTAGTTCCCAATCAAATGTTCAAAATGAAATTATATTTAAAACATTATGGGTATTCTTATTTGTAATGGTTCAGGCTCCGGAAACGAAACAAAGTTCGTTCCCTTTCGTCAAGTAGGTCAAGTAGGCGTACGAACCACTTTTGCTTTGCCGGCCTATGGAACCAAACTCTTGTCTGGCATATATTCTATTCTATTATAGATATAGACACTAAGGATTTCAAGGATTTCAAGGATTTCAGGCCCTTGAGGAGCTTGTTCCGTAATTTTAAGTTCTTGAACTATTACTGTGGCCTGTGGTTACATATAGAGGTGGCGGGCAGATACCCTTATTGAGAGTTTGCATCAATGTCAAGTTAATTTTAACGAGTGAATTATTATGAGTTAATTTAGTCAATTTTTTTAATTCAACTTTTAATTAGATTAGGTTGGGGTTAATTAACATAAATTCATCTTATCTAACTCGATTTACATAAATAATAATATTTATTTATTTTATAAATGGTAAACATGCCAATTAAGTTTATAGTTATTGATTAACATGATAATATATGATTATTTGGTAAATTTCTTATTTTATAAATTTAATTTTGAAAGTAAATTAATTTCATATTTTCTTTATTTTTTAACTAATATTTAACAATATATATTTATAAATATTTTCATTTTATTATAAGACATGATGATAATTAATTATTTAAAAATCATAATTTAGAATTAAAAAAATGTAGGAAACTAGAAATAAAAACTGAACGCTCATTGTCAAAATTTTTTTATTTTTAAAATAGTTTATTTTTTAAATTTTTTATTGAAAATTAGACCGTGAATGAAATTTTATGTTATAATATATTTGTATTTAATTTTAATAAGTTTTATTTTAAATTTTGTATATTTTATTTATTTAATTTTTAATTTTGATTTAATGTTCAAATTTTCAATTCAATGAACCTATCTTAACTCAATCCGATGAGTTAAAAATTGAGTTGGATTAGGATAAGCATATTTATTGGATTGGGTTGACTTTATCTTAATTCATTCAATAATAAATTAGATTGAGTTTTTACAAACTCTACTCAACCCATGCCCATCCCTACTAAATCCCCTTGAGCTCTCTTTTTTCCCTTCTCATTGATGCTTATGTGAACTTTAATTTCTCAATCCTTGGATGGGTATTTCCTGTGTGTGTTTTAAGCTAATATTAGAAATTTATTCCTTTTAATATATTAATAGATGTGATCAGATGTATTTATTTGGTCATTAGTACTTGGAATTGGAGAATATGCTAAATATCCATCGAGTAGCTGTATTGAGATTGAAAAATGAGAAATCCACAATAGATGCGACGTGTGAGTAGGATTAGTTATTCTATTTTATTAGTGGATGCGGGTTTGGAATATGTAAACTCATACCGTATTCGTTGTCATTGTATGTTTATTAATTATTTTTGAAATATCACATAAAACTATACTAATTCATGTTTCTGAAATGGATATTTCTTAGTACAAAGATATTGGAAGAAATTAATTTGACGAAAGTATGAACTGTAGATATTTAATCTAATAATATTAAATCTTTAATCTAATATTAGGTTTATATATAAATAATTATGTATTGCAGACTGTCATATAAGATTAAGACTAATTAAAAGTGATCTAATTAAGTTTTCAGTAATTTAAATTTTAATATATTTAATAGGGTGTGGACTTTTAATGTGTAGAGACTTAATAGTATTTAGATTATATGATTGAGCTTGTATTTTACACATACTTATTCATTCGATTAGAGTTTGATAGAGATTCATAATCACCGAAAGCAGAGTTATGGTATGAGCCTGCATGTATGGGTGCTGTTCGAGGATTTGATCGTCGGGCCCTATTGAGAAATCGGTTACTCCTGAGAGACGATCTAGATTGAGACTTTCAGCCTGTTTTTAAGCCTTAGGTACGTCGAACCTACCTCCAAATGCATTACTAAAGAAAGAATCTATGGATGAACAATAAGGAATGTCCAACTAAGCTAAGGAATGTCTCAGTGGCAGGTCGACCTTATCATTAAAAAAAACAATACGGAATGTCAGGTCCTTCATCAGTTCTCTAATAAATGTGCGATCAAAGAATTTTAAGTGGATTAATGCATGAATTACATTTTGGGAATGCTTAAGTGTTAAGGGCATCTTGCTATGGGCACATACATTCAAGTCCTCTTGCTCCAATACTTGACTTTCCTCCCATCGCTCATTATCCGGAGCTACTTCCTCCCGCATAATTACATTTTGGGAATGCTTAAGTGTTAAGGGCATCTTGCTATGGGCACATACATTCAAGTCCTCTTGCTCCAATACTTGACTTTCCTCCTACTGCTCATTATCTGGAGCTACTTCCTCCCGCATACTTATTTCCCCCGCAACATGCATTTTCAACATATTCTAACTAAGACCTGTAATCCTCGGCCATTCTCGGCATCTTCACTAGTTGCCCCTCTTATCAAAGCCCTTTGAGAAGAAGATGAATGTCAATGTGCCATTTTATTCTTTCTTCGGGATACTATTGGCTTAATCTTCTTTTCCTTCGGCGAGGATACCCTAGCCAACCCAGCGCACCATTTCCTCAATAAAAACAAAACGGAGTGAATACAATACATGGTGGTGGTGCTTTCACTAGCTAGCCTATGCCTATATTATATAAATAATTAAAACGTTTCCATCTTGAAAGGTTCCTCGCTCTCTTCTGAGGAAGGGAGAGCGACCGAGTCAGTAACTAGTCCGAACAGGCTATCTTCAAAAAATATATCTGTCTAGTCGTCCCAAAAGCGATAGCGAAGGGGCTGGTAAGACGAGCGGGAGCAGTAAGTGGGCAAAGAAAAGAAGCTTGCTTGCTTTGGGAATGAGAAAGAAAAAGGCAGCATGACCATAGATTGCTTTTCGAAGCCTACCGCACATGAGAAGAAAAATTAGAGTATCGACCGGGAGGTTAAGACATGAATACCTCTTTTCGGTACTTTGGTTAGTCATTCTGCTTGTATCGACTTCCATTTGTCCCTCTATTCTTAATCCTTTCAAGCATAGAATGAAGCGAGTGGGGATTGTCAAGGTACAGCTTTTCTAACGGATTTCCAACCGGAAAATCCAAGCTCTGCCTTTGCTGGATAACCATTCTCGTGACCCACAAAGAAAGTTAGGTGCTTCCCAATCTCTCCCCTATGAACCATGTACACAACTTTAGCATTTTCCCCAGCTGATTTTAGGGCAAAGCAGTCCGAGGGCACATACCAGGTACCTTTTTTCGGTGAGTTGCAAGAGAAGAGGGGTTTTTTATGAGGATAGGTAAGGAAAAATGACTTTACTTTGGGAGGAATTCGGGATCGGTCATCGAGGGGGTAGTGGGTGGAGATGGCGACTCCCCACTCTCTTTCTCGTCTCATCCTTGGGGCTGGCTTTCCACTAGATTGACGCTTCCCTTTTCTTTCATAGCTGCGCTTTCAAAGCGGATAGAAAATCTGCCTCTTCCCTTATGTGGGTCTTCAGGGTAGGAAAAAGGGCATTCCCTTGTTCGAGAGAACTACCGCTAAGTAAGAGAAGGAAAGGGATCTCGATAAGAAGAGGGTGGTCCAACGCCCGCCAATAAAGCTCTTTTCGTAAGTCGGGAACCGTCGGTTACCTTTTGAATCAAAGTAGCGACGAGCCGAGCTTCGCTTCCTGACTTACTCAAGCGGGTGGCCTGGTAAGCAAGCTTTTAGAATAGAAGTTCGATAAGAGTTACTAACTTACTCCGCTCACTCAGTCTATAACCAACGGAATCTCTCTCATTCAACGACTTCTATATGTGATGGAATAATGGAAGAAAGATTCACAAGGCCTATTTCTTTGACTGTCCAGACTCTCGTTCTAAGGATGCCCAGGTTGAATGATTTGATTCCGATCTTCGATCTTAAATGAAAAAGGAGAGTGTGCCCCAACATTTTATAGTCATGAGGGACTCGTTGAAGCGAGTTTACTTGGTTTAGTAGTTCCTTTCTCTCCTAAATACCCGATTAAGGAACCGGAGAGAGAAAATCACATAATAATGGCAATTGACATAATTAAAATATTTAGTGACAACAACAAATGTTATCTATATAAGTAGTTATAATTCTCAAATCATACGTATCTTTTTTATTCTTTCTAGTATCTCATCATCAGAAAGAGTGCACGGAAAAATTAAAGAGCTCTCCAAGATATACATGTTAATCAGAAAGACAAACCATAATACTCTAAAGGGCAATTTATTATTATAAATTCAGGTATACTTTCGCATAATTTATTATTAATTATTGGTTATACAACGTGAATGTTCCTGAATTTTAAGTAATAGATTTCACTATAAAAAATTTAATTTATTCTAACATAAAGTTTATGTCCATTACAAAGATGATAAATGCTATTGTTACTATAAATATGAAAGGTGAAACAAGAAATGTTCGTGTCATGAATTATGCAATAGAATTATTAATTTATTGCAAGATAGTAAATAAGTTAAAAAAGTAAAAAAGAAAGAAAGGCTCTATTATTAAAGGTATGTTTAGGATTGATGTGTTATACTTTTTAAGCTATAGTTATTATAAAAGAAATTATAATTATAAAATAAAAATTAATAATATGTAGTAAATATAATTTTTAAATAATAATTTTAATAAAATTATTAAATATATAATAAATTTTTATTATATAAATAAAAAATTATATTAATATAATTTTTAAATTATAATAATTAATATTTATTAAATATTTTAATATTATACCTTAGAAAATATAATTACTCAACCTTAATTTTAAATTTACTCTGAAAAAGAAAACACGTTCATATAGATGTTGAAAAAGTTCAGATAATACAAATAAGTTCAATAGTGTTGGAGAGTCCAGCTGCTGGAAGTTAAGTGAGTGGACCAAATCACTGGAGAGCAAACTGCTGGAAAGTACTGTTATTGTAAAGCACAGCTGCTGGAAGCTTAAATAAGTGAGTGGCCGCAGCACAATTAAGCTAGAAAAAAGTTATGATATTGACATCTTATTTATCTCATCCTCCCCCAATAATTATTTTTACGATAATTTTAATTTTATATCCGTACAATATTATTAAAGTAGAAATAGTATTATCTTTCTAAACTGCAACCTGATATCTCCATTAATTTTATGTAAGCAAATTAAGCAGTCTTAAAAGTTAAAAAAATTAATTCATAAAACCAAAAAAAAAAAAAGAAACCTCTTGCCAATAATTATCAAAAAAAAAAAAGAAAGAAAGAAAGAAAGAAATGGGCTCTTGCCAATAACATCAATTTTAGAGCATGAACCCAAAAAAGCCAGAAGTTTGAAAAGGTTGCTTTGCTTCCATGACCGATTGCTGAGATCGCTATCTGGATATATTGTCTAAGCTTTTAACAAGAGAAAATAAGAAAAGAAAAATTGGAGAGACTGAGCATTAGCAATAGAAAAAAGGTTGAGCAATTATGTGTTTTCAGGTCGAGTAAGAGGCTTTCTTTACAGCTTTATTTGTATTGTTGAAACTGCTTATCTGAAACTATATTAATTTTTAGTTTTGGGCAAGTAGAGAATACAATATGCCTAGCTTGGACAAGATTTGATGACAATGAATTTGGAATTACATGGTAGTGGCAGACCTAAGAATTTATATTAACCTGGATTAAATTAAAAAAAAAATTACTTTGAAGTATGGAAGGACATAAAGAATATTATTTATTTAAAACTAAAATAAATCAATATATGTAATTATAATCAATTAAAAATCACAAGTAATACTTTAATATTTGAAATTAATTATTTAAATACAGTCTTAAATAAACTAAACAAGTAAAATTTATTCATCTTTTAGAATTATAAAAAATACTACTAGTCAAAAGTTTCGAAAATTCACTAAACTCAACCCAACAAAATTATATCTGGTTGGTATTATTTCTTTACTAAGTGCTCTGATTCACTTTGAATAACTAAATATTGATTATTCTTTTATCAAAAACTCTTCAAAGTACTCAAATCTTATTTTTTAACTTGTCCTCTTAGATAACGTAATTAATAAATGAAATCTCAAAATTGACATAAAAATTTTATGAAAATGTTGATAATTACTATTATATGTTGTTTTTATAAGTACTTTTAATACTAGTGATAATTTTATGCCAGATTGACATATTCCTTGTTTTTTTTATTATAATTTTTTTAAATAAACTAAAGTAATAATAACATTTTAGCCTCTAATATGTTCAATCTATTCAATAAATATATAATTTAATCATTTTATAAAATAAGTCACTAATTTCAATTGTAAAAAATATAATTAAATTAGGACATATTTGAAAATAAAATGAAAACTCTATTATAATATAAAACTAATAAAAACATAAAGGTAATTGAATTAGGGAAATATATGAATACAAATAGAAATTATATTATTCTATCAAATTCATAAAAGTGTTAGGGGTACAAATGATGTTTTACTAAACAAGATGTAGGTCCGTCACGGTTACATGAGAAATGCATGCGGGCTGATGAAGATAATTTATTTTTAATTTTTTAATGGACTTGGTTAAAAAATGAGGTTTAATTTATAAAATTAGGAATTAAAAATCACCGCTCTTTAAATAAATTAAAAGATCCCAACAACTAAAGCCTGGAAAGCGGAATGAGTTAAATAAGGTCAACTGCTAGTGAGGCTAGCCGTTGAAAGCATTATTTAAACCCAAAAAATTTTATCTACGCCCATTAAAATAAGAAGAATGTATAAGCACAGTTTGAATTTGAGAAAGAGAGAAGTATTGACTTTTGATAAAGTTTTGAATTAATTGACAAAAAGTTCTTAGAAGTAATTGCTAATTTGCTATTTAGGATTTGAGTTATCCAAGTCACATTATAAGTGGAGCTTTCTCTAAACGCAAGAGAACCCATACTAGCGAATAAAAAAAGAAAAAGTACCTTTATGTAATATTATTCTATAGTAAAATTATTCTTTTTCTATTCGTAGTAACACTACAGTAATTATCTGTGTTTCATTTATTAACTGTCCCACTTATTTAGTTTTCAAATTAAACAGATTTTTAAGTCAATGGTTTAATGCCATTTGTGGGATTGTACAGTTACTGGCCACTGAAATCAAGTACTACAAATCCATGAGTCAACGACGCCAATGAAGTCGTCGAAACCATAAGTTGCCACAAGTCCCACGCTCACCTAGGATGCAGTGTAGCAATGCTAGCCCATAACCACCACTTGCATAGCAAGTGGTTGACTTAATGCCAAATATGAACATAGTAATCCAATACATAACAAATCAAATGAGCTGTGAGCACCCCACCAGTTAAGAAGCAACAAGAGAATCAGCAATGAGAAAGGTCTCATGGTGTCACGTCTAGGCCTTTTAAAGAAACAGCAGCTTAAAATTGATTGAAAATTAAAGTTTTTAAATAATATTAATTTTATTAAAAAAATTAAATAAATAAAATTAAGATTTTAAAATCTTTTTATAATAAATTTAAATATCATAAATTTATTAAAATAAACAAATCTAAAATATAATTATATAATAAAATTCTCATATCTGAAATAAAAAGATAAAAAAAAGAAAATTAAATCGGAAGTATAAAAAAAATAAAAATAAAAATTTTAGAAAAATCATGACAAATAAAAAAAAGTCTTAAAACTTAAAAATGATCAGAAAAGAAAAAAAAATTTGAGCTAAGTAAGGAGTATAACAACTTTACTTATTTTAAGTTTTGTTCGTCTTGTCTAAGCTTTAAAACGACATATTATACGCTAAAAATAAATACCTGTAGCTAAAATTATGCCTTCCAATAAATAACTCTAGTCTCTATACACAACACCCTACGTCACCTTCCCCAGACGGCAGCTTTGCTAAGAGAGCTAGAACCCATTTAATCCATACTAATCGTAAAGGCAACGATCTTCGTCAAGTATTGAAGTCCAGGTAAGACTTGCGTTAAAGGTTAAATGAAAGATGACAGTTCAGGAGGGATAAGGAAGAAGAGAATAGTGTTGAGTCAACGAGCCTTGAATCATAATTAAGGAAGCTAAAAAGGAAGATAGATGGCAAAGAGAAAAGTCTTGCTAAACCATTCTTGGAAGAAGTGGAACCTCCTTTCACTAGGGAAGTATTAGACGCACAATTTCCTCCAAAGTTCAATATAGCCTAAATAAAATTATATAGAGGAGAAGAAGATCTGGCTGACCACCTGGAGCCTATGGGACATGGATGGAGCTGTAAGGTGCAACAGGAGTAACCAGGTCTAGGTCTTTCTCATAGACACCTACAAAAATAGTGCATAGGTGGTACCGAAAGTTAAAAGTAAAACCTTGCTCAATAACTTTGTTTTACATGGCTAAGTCAAATATTTGTTAATCAATTTATGTGATTCTGAGACCATCATCTTCCTCAGACTCAGCTTTTGTCAGTTAAACAAGGAAATGAGGAGTCATTAAAAGATTATATTGACTATTTTAATAAAGAGGTAGTGAGAGTGGAAAATTACATATACAAGCTTACGACAAAGAAGTTCTATTATTCACTTGAAAAAAAATTGCAATAAGGACTTTTAGTGTTGTTATCAAGAGTACTAAAATACACCAATGCTAATGAGCTGAGCAATACAAACAAAAAAAAAAAAAAAAAAGGCATTGACTAGAAATCACAAATAGCTGGCGATAAAAGAAGATGAGGAAAATGTAGTGACAAAAACAAAACAAAAAAAATTGACGAACAATGAAAATTAGCGTTATATATTCTCTTTTATTTGATTGGTTTAATTTATTATTTAAATGTCATTCAAATTATTAAATTTTCTTCTGTGGTTTGAGCAAAATATGTCCCTCAATTTTATATAAAACTACGGAATGCACGAGGATAATCCCAACATGAATTTGTTGGCAATACCACAAATATTTCACCTTTCAGTAAATTGTAATAGGTTGGTACTAACTTGATCAATTGGCAAGACCAAAGTTATCTCACCTCCTAAAATGAAGTCCTATAAAAGGTAAAGCTCAACATGGCATCTTAAAGGATGTGTAGAAAGTTGTTGAATTAAGGAAAGGCCAAATGAGTGGCAGAGACCCTTAGAAAACAATTGCTGCTCTCCTAAAGAGGAGGGAGCATGAAAGTTGAAAGAATTCGTGCTCTTAAAGAGAAGAGAAGCATGAAAGTTAAAAAGAATTCCCACTCTCCTAAAAGTAGGAAAGTGAAAATAATTTCTTCTCCTCTAAAGAGGCAGGAGTAGGAAAGTTGAAAAGAATACATATTTACTTAAAAGAGAAGAGAACCAGGAAAGTTAAAAGAATTCATGTCTCCTAAAGATAGAGAAGCCTCTCCGAGAAAGGAAAAAAATTGCTCATCCTCATGAAGAGATGAGTAGAAAAGTTAAAATATTTTCAAACTCTTAAAAATAAGAGAAGCAGGGAATATAAAAGAGTTCCTGGAAAAAAGAATAAAAATTTTAAAAATTCATGCTCTCTTGAAAGGAAAGAAGTATAAAAGTTAGATAAGAGCAAAAATGCCAACGAAGCATAAGTATTAAAAAAGCATAGAAAAAAAAAACTTAAATATGCAGATAAAAAATAGTATAAATGAATGTTTATATAAAAGGTAAAAAGAAAGAAATTATATTAGCTCTTATTGCTTTTGGTAGCTAAGACTATTGTCACAAGAAATGTGAAAGGTCAAAGAAGAAATACTGGTGCCATGAATCCTATAGTTAGATAGAAAAAAATCAAAGTAGAGAGCCTTAGTTATTGGAAACCATGACAGGTGGAAGTTTAGATAAGACAAACAAGTCTAGTAGTATGAAGCATAGCAATTGAATAACTTAACTATTGATGAGCATGATTGCTGGAGAGCACAACTACTAGAAGCTTGAATAAGTAAGTAAACCTAGCTGTTGGAAAGCATGGCAGTTAGAAGGCCCAGCTATTGAAGAGCATAGCTGTTGGAGGCTTGAATGAGTGAGTCGGCACAGCTGTTATAAAGAGCACAACTGCTGAAAGCTTAAATAAATTAAAAGAGCCTAGCTAGTTCAAGAAGCTTAATTGAGTTAAATAATGCTAATTGTTAGAGAGGCCAACTCCTAGAAGCCTTATTTAAGTCAAGAAGTTTTATCTATACCCATTAAAATAAAAAGAATCCAAAATCATAATCTGAATTTGGAAAAGAGATTAGTATTGACTTCTAATAAAATTTTGAATTAGCTGATAAAAAATTATCATAATAATGTTAACTACGATTTGGATTATCCGAGTCATGTTATATGTTGATGTTGTTTTCTACTTGCTTCCAAGTAGTGCTGTTACTTTCCGGTCGCTGGTTGCCCGAGCAGGAGTTCCGGTTGATTCCTGCATTTTTTCATCGACTGAAGCGGTGGTGTCCTTCGATCTATATCTACAGAAAAAATATTAAGGGTCGTCGGGTGTTTTTCCAGCGAAAACTCTCCGACGCTCAAGTCAGTAATCGAGTTGATTCTTTATGAGTCCTCTATCAATTCTAAGAAAAAACAAGATAAATAGGAGGTTCAGAGAGATAAGGAATAAGAAGAGAAATCAGAGTCCGAATCCTTTTATCTTACCCTATGTCTGCCATTTATCCCCCTGTTTTCTCGTCCTCCTTGCTTGGGTGCCATCCCATGCATTTATTGCGTCTGCGTTTTTCTGACAGCTATGGGTTGCTGCGACACAACCTGGGAGTGCGGGATGTCAGATGGTTACAGCTGATGTGAAAAAAACTTGTTATCTTATTTTCCCTTTTTTTTAGAAGGAAAAATATTCTCTACATCCCAATTACTATTAATATAAATAACTAGTATAGAGTTAGTAAGGATCAATTCCACAAAGACTACGCTAATTTTATTTATTACAAAGACTTAAAATAATAATAATAATGTAAATTATTCTAACTAAAAAAAATACTAGCTATAAATAGAGTGAAATACAAGCTAAGCAACCCAAAAGAGGGGTGTATGGGGGTTTTAAAACTTAAGCTAAGTAAACCACACAATAATTAATTCTAATGCCTTAATGGAATCAAGAACAATAAATTTAACAATGCTCAAAATAAAAGAGTAAGGAAAGAGAGAACAAACACAATGATTTTTACATAGTTCGGTAATCTCTGCCTACGTCCACGCCTCCAATCACACTGGGCTTGAGGATTTCACTATCCAAGCCTCCCAAGGCTTCAAGTTCTTACAATTGACTTCCAAGTTGTCAATAAACCTTTACACCAAAAGATTATCCTCAATCTCTTAACCCAAGTATATCTCAATATTTGTAATCACTCAATTATGATTTTACAATAGAGATTACAAAAGATTTCCGTATACACACAGTATGTGTTTATAATTGAAAGTCCAAAGTGTGGTTTAATAAAATAATTACAAGTTGAAGATAAAAGATAATTGTATACTCAATGGCAAGCTCAAATATAACTCTTAAGATTCATTATGTTTGAATCTAATTGAACCTCTTTATAGCTGAAGCGAAAAACTTTTTGAGTCTTAATAGTTCGCCGTTAACTTGTTGTCAGATCGCCGTTTTAATTTGAGCAAATTACAATTAGGCCGTAATTCAAATAGTCAGTTTTTCGTTTACTATTGTTGGTTATCCGTTAACTTATCGGCTAGTCATTTTCTTATTGTCGGATCGTTATTAATTTTCAACAAAATATGTTGCTCTTTGGATACTATTGAATTACCGTTAATTTTGTTGTCGGTGCCGTTATACCAGTGCCAAATAACTTGAGTTTCGCTACAGTGTAACTTTCTTAAAATTATAATTTTACTCTAATCCTTCCAAAACTGTATTGAAGTCTAATAACTTTTAAAAACTATATTGTGACCAAAATGTGATAAATATTTTCAAATAAGTCCATAAACTTAAAAACAATTAACTTAATAATATCATAATTTTCTTTAAATACAAAACCTTTATATTATGAAAATAACGATTTATTTAAAATGTCATGAAAACTAATTTGAGTTTTTAAATGCTTAAACATACATATATTTAATCATACTAGCTTTACAATAAATATAACATTAAAGATCATCTAAGCTAGTAAGATTGTAAAATATATGCATTTTCTACTTTACACATGGCACGTAGTTTGTTATTATCAAAATCAAATATATCGTATGACCGTATAGGTCACATAAAGAGGGTTTTATGAATTTATAACTAAATGATAAAAAATAAAGAAACTTGGATTGCGAAATTAATAATTTAATAAAAGCTCTGATTAAATGAGAAAGAAATAATAATAATAAGAATTTTGGTCAAAGGATCATTCGCCACCAACCAACATGCACATAATATATATAAATTCATAATCAATTTTCATTAAAACTATCAATTGTAGATAACAATAAGCTTTGTTAATCTCTATTTTTCATTAATGTATGCTTAGGCAAAACAAGCTTTTCACATAATCTCTAACCATTAAATAATTTAAAACAAGCTCTTTAAATTTAAAATAATAAAACCTTTAAGTAAAGAAAGATATTAGGTTGATCTACACAATAAACACAAAAAACTTATTTAACCTAGGTTATGTCCTCTAATTAAAATCACTAATTTCAATTTACTACTAATGATTAAAATATCAAGACAATTACAAATCAAGTATTTTAATCTAACAATATAATTTATTCAAATCCTATTTAATTGACTACTCAAATAAGTCAATAATAAAATCATAAACATTAATTATAGAAGAACATAAACAATCTCAATTAAATAAATTAAATAATAGAAATTAAATATTAACTATATATCATATATGGGATTTTGAATTCACCATCAACCAATTAGAAAATCCAGCCAAGCATAATTGAATTGAGAATAAAAGAATTGATAAAACCAATTATGGAAATTAATTCAAGCGGCTGACTCTGCTGAATTCCTTATGGCTTCTCCTTTTTTCTCTTGGTTTCTTCTTCTTGCCTGCCTCGAACGTTGTCTTCTGGCAGCCTGTTCTGTGCTTATCAAAAGCCAAAGGTTGGCCTTTTATAATGCTTGGCTGAATTCTTGTAGAATTAGGATGATTGGCTGCCAATTATAACCTAAGTATCCGCCAACATATACAAACTAAATAAAGCCATTAGTAGAACACGTGCTGGCCACTTTGGTCTTAATTGCTTTTCCTTTGCCCATTTTTTTGCTCATTGTGCAAGATTAATTCGGCAATTAGATGGTTTTGCTTGGCCCTCTATTATGATTTCCTTGTGAGCCGATTTTTCTTTGTAATAATAATGCTTCTTACGTGGATGTGTAAGGAAATAATAATAGTTCTTCAATTCTTTCCCTTTTCTGATTCTTTCGTCTAGTTTTTTTTTGGAATGTTCAGATTTAATTCTGTTTTAATTTCATAATATACCTAAAATAATAAAATAATAATAAAAATTATCACAATAAAACATAATTTAATAAAATGACTAAAATAAAAATTAATTAAAATAATTATGATATTTAAGACTAAAATTAAGAAAAATATATAGTAATTAATGATAAAAAAATAAAGAAAATACTCACTTATCAAGGATTCTCAATAATAAAATTGTCATAGCTTGATTCCATATAAAAAAATTGAAAACAATTTTAATTTTAGACCTCAAAACCCCGTCAAACAGTTTTTGGGTATGAACTTATCCTTTAAGTCAATTTATCCTTTAATCGTAAAAATCACGAAACTTTCCAGAAACATACTAGATATATATAGGAAACAAATTTCTAAATTTAATAATTTTTACAAAGGTCTAAGTATGGTAAATTAGTTTTGTAACTCATATATTGTGCTGGAATAAAATATTTTCGGTATAACAAACTTGAGTTCAAAAAATAATTATAAATTGAATTCTTATTCAATTTTGTCGAAACAAGTTTCAAAAAATTCCTTTGGATGTCTATAACATATAAAAACTGTAAATTCAATTATTACGAATTTTTTAATAACACTTTGTCAGCATAAATCTATACAAGATATGAGGTAATAAAAGATCATAAGCGATGAGTTTGCGTACCTTATTTCAAGCAATCATCAAACTCTTAAATATAGTTTTAAGATTGTCGGATATACAAGTGGAATTTGGACGGAAAATTGAATACAGTCAAGGCGTGCGATGTTCCGCACCTCAAGGTATGATATCCTGGTGCAAAAAGAACGAACAAAGGTAGTTTTATCTACAGAACACATGACTGATATCGTGACATTGTACTTCTTTAACACGATAGTTTAAAACAACGTGTTTGGGTAATATCGGGCAGGCCTCCTCGAGACTCTTCCAGCTCGAATAAAAAACACCCTGAGAATAGCCTAGCTCGAGCAGAAGTCCCGACCTCACCAGGACAATCTCATAAAAGCTGGTCGAGGTCAGGGATTCATAGCCGTTCGAGCTCCGAGCTCTCTAATCTGCTCGAGGTCATCGGGTTCAGTCAAAGCTAGTCAAGATCGAGGAATTCAGAGCCGCTCGAGCCCCGAGCACTCCTTTGCCTGCTCGAGGTCGTTCACCCGGTCGAAGCTAGTCATGGTTGAGCTCCGAACACTCCTTTGCCTCTCGAGGTCGTCTCCCCAGGTCAAAGATGGTCAAGGTCGAGAACCGAGCAAACCTTTCCTGCTCGCAGAGGTTAAGTCCACGAGCACGATTGGACGAGACCTGGCCCAGGGCAGCCCGACCCGTTTTCTTAGAATCCTGGCACACCTTTTAATGTCTGACCAGGGCCCCACATGGTATGGTGGTGATACTGTTGTCGATGGCCGACACATGCCCCCAAGGTGTCATCATTCCTAGCGCACATGCCCGACATGGTGATCTCGCCACGTGAATCGGGTTAAGGGACAGTACACGCATCCCTGTGGAATATTACACCAATCCCTACTGTCGAGGGACCCGGACACCACCAACATGGGAATGGACAGCCTGAAAATGAAAAGAGCGGGAAAAATGGAGTATAAAAGGAAACGAAGGGGGATGTTACAAGGGTTGGCAATTCTGATTCACAAAGGGTTGGAAAAATTCATTCACAGGTTCTTCCTATTCCGACTTCTCTTACTTTGATTTTCCGAAAAACCATATCTATTCAAAAGGGAGGCGGAAAAATATCCTTTTTATCTTTCCGGTCTCCTTTACTAAAGGAGATACCAAAAAGAACAACCCGATTACTGACTTGAGTGTCGGAGGGTTTTCGCCGGAACACGCCCGGCGACCCCTAACCCTATTTTCTGTGAGTACAGGTCTGTGAGATCACCGTTCTGGAAAAGACAGCGGAACAGGAAGAAGGAGACAGTCTTGCTCGAGCTCGAGCTAATCGCGATCCGAGGACATCGTAGATAGTCTCGAGTCGGTTGAATGTTCGAGGCACTCGCTTGAATGATCGATGCACTATTCAAGTCGCGAGCGTAGGTTCGAAGCATCGCTTAAAGACACGCGAGAAAATCGCATCAACATCTTTGGCGCCTGCTCGGGATCGACGACAAAAGCCCGATTTCTAATACATTCAAGATACACAACGCAACGATGAGGGAAACAATCAAGAGGAGTAAGTCCGTAAGAATTAGTAACTTTGAGAGAAGTGGCCAACGAGGCCCGTAATAGGGAGATCCGGGAAAGAATGGATCTGATGGAGAAACAGATGGAGACTCGACTTCCTATTGCAAGAACTCGTGGAGAGACAGAGAAAGCATGTAATGATGTCCCGAGTCCAACTGAGGGAATGCTCATGCTCGGAAAATGCGGGAGATGAAGCCCAAAGACCTAGGGCACCAAATGTTGCAGTGAGGAAGAAACAAACATGGAGGAAAGGGATCTCACAAGATTTGCAGGATACATACCCCAACCTCCCGTGCGGAGGAGTCGGAGGGAGGTGCGCAGATTGGCACAAGTCATGGAAGACCTCCGGGAACGGAAAGAGCCCAAGTCGGCGAATAACGCCGGATAACGAATCTCCACTCTCGACGGAGATCACGGGTGTCACGATCCCACGTGACTTCCGCTTCCCGGATCCGAAGTGCTCGTGGAAAAGTGATCCATTGGCGCACATAGAAGGGTTCAACGACATGACAGGGTGCAGGATCTGCTCAGCAGACAAGGTGCAGGGCCTTCCCGCTCACTCTCGAAGGAAGAGGCAAGAGAATGGTACCGCAGGCTCTACCGGGAAGCATCTCGAGCTCGAACAGATGTGCGAGGAGTTTACGGAGCAATTTCGGGCGCAGTGACCCCGAGGATGACATGATGGAGCTCGTCGAAGAAAGGCAAAGGAGGGAGAATCCTCCGGAGTTTATCAAAAGATACCATAGATCGGTTCTAGATCTTGGTGCGCTTAACCATCCCCAAGCTCCGAGAGTATCAAGGATGGTATTCTGACTGGGAGACCATGGTATAACTCGCGGACTCCTTCGATCCGCTCAGTATTCGGATGCGTATGAGCGGTGTAAAACCGGATATGGTAATCAAGAAGAAAAGCCGCCAAACCGAGGAACGAGCAGGTCAACGGAGCAAGGAGGAAGGAGAAGGGGTCCCGCCTCGAGGACACAAGCTCCAAAGGCAGAGTGGACCAGGTTGCCCTATACAACCCTTACTGCAGAGCTCCCCACCGCGGATGGTCCCCTTGCCATCTCGCAGGTCCCCGGGCCGGGATCACCGAGAATATAGGCGTCATGATGGCCACACATCCCGCAATCAGCCACCAAGCAGACCTGAGATGAACCACAACCGAGCAGATCGCCCATTGCCACCCCCACCGAGAAGTTTCCCAAGGGATAGGGCGATACAAATGGTGGAGCAGAACCCCGCTTATGAGCAATACACAAGGTTGAAGGTATCTCTTGAAGAGATACTTCAGTGGTCGAGGAGCGAGGACTCATCGAGCCCTCCAACGCCGATGGCCAAGCCGCTAGCAAGCTTGAACAAAGGGCGTGCTCGCTGCTTCCATGGTGACCATGGCCACTCCACATCGTAGTGCCGTGATTTGAAAACCAGTGGAGGATCCGGTTAGGAATCGGCACTGGATGAGTTTGTTGAAGGGGCACCCGGTCGCTGAAGCAACAATCTGAAGAAGATGGCCGGGCTTACGAAATGTATACGTAACCACCGGTCCACGAGGGTAACTTCGTGAGGGCTCACGATGGCTGGAAGTTCAAACAGGGCTCGAAAAACTATCGCAGATACGCCGCAGTCGGCCGAGAAGTCTTGTTCATCGATCCTACCGCCAGAAGGCCAAGGTTCGACAGTGCCAATCATGTGGACTGGATGAAGACGAGGAGGGTGCCATGACCTCACGAGGATGCTCGTGGTGGTAAAAGCCAGCAGAGCAAACCGTGAAGTTGATCGAATCATCGGTTGACTCTGGGAGCTCGGTGGATATTCTCTTCAAATCCACACTCGAGGATTTGGGAATAACAGCGCGAGCTCGAGCAGCATGAGCACTTCCTTAAAAGGATTTGGGGAGGAAGCTAATACCTCCGGGAACCATCAAACTGGCAAGAACTATGGGCTCAAAGCCTTCGAGAAGAACATGATCGTCGGATTTCGTGGTGGTAGATGAAGCCACCTGCATCGAAGCGATTTTGGGAGGCCGCTCATGAGGATCAGCCAATCGCGCTATCCACCCATTACTTGGCCCTAAAGTATCTAGTAAATAGAGTCGTAGGGATTCGAGAAAGGCAACCAAAAGGTGGCGAGGAGTCATTACACCGTGAGCGCCAAAGAAACTATGCAGATTACCTCGCTGGACACGAGGGGGGAATCGAGGAACGGAAGGCAAGAGCCAGCTGAGAAGTTGGAGGAGGTCGAAGTGAGAGCAGGCGAATCCGAGAAGAAAATCCGAATCGGCTCGGGCCTTAGCGAGCCGTTGAAGGAAAAATTGGTGGAGTGTCTGCGAGCACATGCAGATGTGTTCGCATGGACGCACGAGGATATGCCCGGGATCGACCCAGAAGTGGCGTGTCACAGGTGGCGATGACGGAAAGATGCTAGGCCGGTGAGGCATAAGAGGAGATCGTCAACCGGAGAGATATGAAGCCATCAATCTGCGAGGTTGAAAAGGCTGCAAAGCGGGATTCATACTGGAGGTATCTTACCCGAATGGATCTCGAATGTAGTCTTAGTGAAGAAAGCAAGTGGGAAATGGAGAATGTGTGTTGACTTCACGGATGTGAATAAGGCCCGCCTGAAAGATAGCTTTCCACTACCGAAGATAGACCAACTGGTGGATTCCACGGCAAGGCACAGGCTGCTTAGTTTCATGGATGCATTCTCTGGATATAACCAAATTCCCATGCACCGATCAGACGAGGAGTGCATAGCTTTGATCACTAATCAGGGGCTGTACTGCTATAAGGTTATGCCTTTCGGTCTAAAGAACGCAGGGGCAACATATCAAAGGCTAGTGAACAAGGTCTTCAAGCCATTGATCGGTCAGACAATGGAGGTATATGTAGATGACATGATCACCAAGTCTACAGATGCGGAGGAGCATGTAAGACACCTAGAGGAGACCTTCGCACTCTTAAGAAAGTACCGGATGAAGCTAAACCCAGATAAATGTGCCTTTAGAGTGGATTCGGGAAAATTCTTAGGCTTCATGGTGAGTCACAGGGGGATCGAGGCCAATCCAGAGAAAATAAGAGCAGTGGTGGAAATGAGGTCCCTCGTAGCCTCGAGGAGATACTAAGTCCGGCCGCAGACCGGCATCCCTCAGCAAGTTCGTATCTCGAGCCACGGATAAATGCCGAGTCTTCTTCAGGAAATGAAGAAGGGCATGAAGACAAAGTGGACACCCGAATGCGAGGCGGCGTTCCAGCAGCTGAAAGAATATCTGTTGAAAGCCCCGTTACTGTCGACACCTCGAGCAGGAGAGGTACTGTTTCTATACTTGGCCGTGTCCCAATGGGCAACGAGCTCAGTCCTGGTAAGGGAGGAGTCGAGTGCAGTACCACTGTTTATTATACTGACGAGCTTTGCTGAGGCAGAGACCCGGTATCCCCCAATGGAGAGATGGGCACTGCCTCGGTCACAGCGACTCGAAGTCGAGGCCTTATTTTCGAGCACATTCGGTGGTGGTTACGATCGACCGACCTCTCAGGCAAACTCTGTACAAACCTGAGACTTCTGGAAGGTTGGTGAAATGGTCAGTGGAGTTAAGCGAGTTTGACCTTAATTACCAACCCCGAGCAGCAATAAAAGCACAGTCATTAGCTGACTTCGTGGTCGAGTGCACGGCAAGGGATGAGGAGACGGAGAGCGAGCCCACACCAGGTTCCCGGGCCTCGACCAACACCTGGATAGTCACGGTAGATGGATCCTGTGGAAGTCGGGAGCGGGAGGCGGGAGTTGTGCTCCTAAGTCCAGAAGGGGCAGAGATGCAATATACTGTGAGATTAGAGTTCAAAGTAACCAACAATCAGGCCGAGTACGAAGCTGTAATAGCGGGGCTGAAGCTCGCCTCGGTAGTAAAAGCAGAGGAGGTAAAGCTTCGAACAGACTCACAGTTGGTAACGAATCACCTCGACGAGAGTTTTCAAGCAAAATGGGGAGAAGATGGACGCCTACCTTCAGAAGGTAAAGCAGTTAATGGGGAATTTCCGAGCTGTCGAGGTGGAACAGATCCCAAGGGGGAAGAATTTTCGAGCAGATATGATAGCTCGCATGGCAGCCGCATCGGACCCCAAATTCCCAAAGTCTATCCCTTTGGAAATGAAGACCTGCTCGAGCATCGAGCAGGAGGACGAAGTGATGAGCCTATCGACGAGTAACACCTGGATGGAGCCGATCGTTTCTAACCTCAAGGAAGGGACAGTGCCGGCCGATAAGAAGCAGGCAAGTAAGTTGAGGTGCAAGGCAGCCAGGTACACTCTCATCGATGGGGTCTTATATAGACGAGGTACACTCTCCCTCGCTGCGGTGTTTAGACCAAGAGGAGGTCGATTATGTCCTCCTAGAGATACACGAGGAATCTGTGGAAATCGATCCAGTGCGAGGTCCTTCGCTTTCGAGGCCTCGAGGCAAGGATATTTTGGCCTCGCATGCATCGGGATGCTCGGGAGAAGACAAGAAGCTCGCAAGAGTTACCGAGCTTTGCCAACCACCTAACTCGACCTCCGAAAACCTTACGGTGATGAATTCGCCGTGGTCGTTTGCTTCAATGGGAATTGATTTGATTGGGCCACCGCTGAGGGAAAGCATCCGCCACCCATGCCATAGTCGCGATTGATTATTTCACCAAATGGGTCGAGTGGAGCCTTGAAGCAAGATCACCGAAGGTAAAACCACCGATTTCATTTGGAAGAATGTGATTTGCGGTATGGGATTTCTCATGCGTTAATCACCGATAATGGGAGGCAGCTTGATAATGGCAAGTTCGTAGACTTCGCCGTAATCTGGGATAGAGTCAAGTTTTGCTCCCTCACACCCACAGGCCAATGGGCAAGTAAAGGCCGCGAATAAAACTATAAAACGCCTCCTGAAGAAGACGCTTGGGTCAATTAAAAGGCCCGAGCAGGAGTAACATCAGAAGAAGCTTGGGTCAATTAAAAGGCCCGAGCAGAAGACGATCAAGAAGAACTCCTCGGCCAGAAGTCCCCAAAACCTAAGTCTTAGGCGAGACGGTGCCAAGCTTGGGTCAATTGCAGGCCCGAGCAGGAGTATCAGCGAAGAAGCTCGGGTCAATCGCAGCCCGAGCGAAGTTCGAAGAGCTCCTTGGCCGAAGTCCCAGTGGACGGTGCCATGCTCGGGTCAACTGCAGCCCGAGCAGGAGTATCGCAGAAGAAGCTTGGGTCAATCAGTAGGCCCGAGCGAAGTTCAGAAGAGCTCCTGGCCGAAGTCCCAGTGGGACGGTGCCATGCTCGGGTCAATTGCAGGCCCGAGCGGGAGCATCAGCCAGAAGCTTCAGTCAATTGCAGCCCGAGCGGGAGTATCGCCAGAAGCTTGGGTCAATTGCAGCCCGAGCGGAAGATCGAAGAGCTCCTGGCCGAAGTCCCAGCGGGACGGTGCCATGCTTGGGTCAATCATGAGCCCGAGCGGGAGTAACACGAAGAAGCTTGGGTCAATTGCAGGCCCGAGCGTAAGATCGAAGAGCTCTCGCCAAAAGTCCCAGCGGATCGGTGCCATGCTCGGGTCAATTACATGCCCGAGTAGGAGTAACACGAAGAAGCTTGAGTCAATTGCAGCCCGAGCGTAAGATCAAGAAGAGCTCCTGGCCGAAGTCCCGGAGGGACGGTGCTAGGCTCGGGTCAATTACAGCCCGAGCGAGAGTATCACGAAGAAGCTTCGGTCAATCAGTAGCCCGAGCGAGGCAGCTCAAGAAGAACATAAAGGCCGAAGTCCCAAAGCCTAAGTCCCAGTCGGATGAAGGCTCGGCAAAGCTAATTACAAGTGAAGGAAGTTCACGAATAATGCTAAGGCCAAAAGTCCCTAAGCCTAAGCTCTGCAGCGGATCGGTGTCTAGCAAGAGCCAAACGTAGGCTCGAGCAAGTTAAATGAGCTCATAAAATAAACATAAGGCTTTTAGCCCAATTCAAAGCGTAAGCTCTACCATGCATAAGTTGAACAACATCATACTTGGGCGTAAAATAAAAGAAGAAGAGCCCCAACAAGCTTGTACATATGATTGTTGCTAAAACGTATGTTTTTTATTCATTGAATGATTGCAAGTACATGAAAAAAAAAAAATTCAATCATGCAGCAGGAGTGACGCTGTCGCCAGCAGCAAGAGGAAGGACAACGATCGCCAGGAGGGACGCCATCAGCAGCAGCAGGAGGATGACCGACATCGCAGGAGGAGCAAGAGGAGGACATCGCCAGGAGCGCCAGCAGGAGGGCATTGGCGTAAGAGGGAGCGAGCTCTCCGACAACAATTGGGGCTCTGGACTGAGTAGCTTCATGAGTGCTCATGTATTCAGCTACATACCCTTCAACCTCGGACATGTCGACCTCGGGTATGCCTTGCCAAAAGCATACATGAGGCGTCAGAATCGAATCCGCCCCATTGTTGTACTCTGGGCAAGTCGGACCTTTAAAGTGTCAATTTGCCCTCGAAGACGAGCAACTTCCTCAACGAGCTGCTCGTAGTAAGACTTCCGAGTGTCCGGATCCTTTCGAGCATGCTCCAATTCATTACGGTGTTAGTCAGCCTCCTCGAAGCTCGGAGGCCTTGAGTCGGCCATCGCTGCCTTCTCTGCAAGATTTAAGTTCTCGCCCGTAAGCTTTTGATTTTCCTCCTTCACTCGCCACAGACCTGCTCCAAGCTCCGAACCTTGCTCAAGTTCTTCCTGGAACCTCGACCCATCCGATTAAGCCTAGTCGCGTACCGCCAAAGCTCTGGAGGAGAGTCACCGGAGGGCACTAAACAGTCTCATCGTAATTAAAGGATTCTATCTCATCCGAGAATCTGCTGCTCAACTCCTCATCGTAGGTCCTCAAGTAAGGCTCTGAACGGCCAGGCCGACTTTGCTCCCGCGACATCGCCGGCTGCGTGGCGAGCTGGAGCAACGGTCCTCTGCCGTCATGCGTGAGGACCCTCTTCGCTCACTCGACCTGCCGAAAGTAAGAAGCTCGAGTAGATGGAGGCGGAGCACCTGCTTCGCCGTGGCCTCTTTGAAGTGCTCGCACCTTCGGTCGTCCCCACGCCTGACGTAACATCTCGCGATTCTCGCCGCTTCATGTCTTCACTCTCAGACTCAGTCGGATTCCAAAAGTTTTGGGTGTTAGCAGCCCTCGCACGAGCTCGCGTTTGCAAGAACGGCTCTGCACGCTTGCTCGAGTCGGCCCCGATCGAGTAAGAGGCACCCCGGAGACCGCAAAAACAACCAAAGCAAGGTAATGAGAACAGACGCAGGCAGAAAACTAAAAGTAAAATCCACAAGATGTATAAACGACCTGAGTGCAAAAGTGCCGCGGACCGGAGAGACCCTCGCTACGAGTGCAGCTTGCCCCACTCTCCCCAACGAAGAAGAATTTGCTCTTCCAGCTGCCACCGAAGTCGGAGATCGGTGATGGGCTTTTACCCTTCAGCCGGAGGTAAGGTAATACCAACCAAAGATCCTTCGGCCGCACTTCAACCGGTAAAGGTGTCTCGATTTCCCTACCGAGGGCTCACCCGGATCACGCGCTTCCACAACACAAAGAGTCCGGAAGGACCCTCCACCCATTCGGGTTCAATTGCTCCGGCCGACTGAACCCGGACACAACCCGACAAAGTAAGGTCGAGAGGCACCTAACCCCCATTCGAAACACTTCAAGTGGAAGGTCGTGTATCCTCGGGGACGACTGGGATCTCACCCCGCCCAAGAACCTTAAAACTACACCATCGGGTATATTGTAAGTATCCCTAAGTCTATTCAAATCCAACTGGGTGGTTTCACATCTTAGGTGATCAATGGGGTATTCCCCACGCTCAGACCTTTGACTGGCCCTTGCCTTCGATGCTGCCGGGTCTCTGCCACGTGTAATTCCTCTCTAGACTAGAATCCCTCACTGGGATTATACTAAGGGTCAGGCCTCACTGAAGAGGACTGAATCCTCCAAGCAACATCCTACGGCCCGTTGAGATTTGACATTTTTCTTTTTCCTAAGGAAATAAACTAACTGAGTTCAACAGGGAAGAAACAGAGAGTGGCGTGAAAATGGAAGAGTGGCTTGTACTCAAACGCGAAAGGAAGAGTGGTTGGCCGGAAATCACCTTGACGAGAGAAGAAGACAAGTTAACTGCGAGAGGCGATTAATTCGAGTTCGAACGAAAAGTGAGCAAACAGAGAGAACAATGAAGAAGTTGGGGTTTTTAATGAGGAAGACGCGTCCCTTCAATCAGGCGGCAGTGCTTCGAGGGACACGACCTTTCGTGTAACGTCCCTTCAATTTTAAATGCACTGGCCGATCAACCCACGTGTCCCGCCTTAAATGCGAAGTGATCGAGTGGGAGACAACTGGAAACGTGGGAAGCGTAAAAGGCCGCGATCGACCCATCATTATCGAGTTTCCAGCCTTATCTCGCTTCACTCAAAAGACTGAAACCGGGGACCGGTGTTTGGGTAATATCGGGCAGGCCCCCTCGAGGCCATTCTAGCTCGAATAAAAAACACCCCGAGAATAGCCTAGCTCGAGCAGAAGTCCCGACCTCACCGAGACGATCTCATAAAAGTCGGTCGAGGTCGTGGATTCATAGCCGCTCGAGCTCCGAGCTCTCTAATCCGCTCGAGGTCATCGGTTCGACCAAAGCTAGTCAAGGTCGAGGAATTCAGAGCCGCTCGAGCCCCGAGCACTCCTTTGCCTGCTCGAGGTCGTCCACCCGGTCGAAGCTAGTCATGGTCGAGCTCCGAACACTCCTTTGCCTCTCGAGGTCGTCTCCTCAGGTCAAAGATGGTCAAGGTCGAGAACCGAGCACACCTTTCCTGCTCGCAGAGGTTAAGTCCACGAGCACGACTGGACGAGACCCGGCCCAGGGCAGCCCGACCCGTTTTCTCAGATTCCTTGCACACCTTTTAATGTCTGACCAGGGCCCCATATGGTATGGTGGTGATATCATTGTCGATGGTCACGACATGCCCCCAAGGTGTCATCATTCCTAGCGCACATGCCCGACATGGTGATCCGCCACGTGAATCGGGTTAAGGGGACAGCCGCGCATCCCTAGGGAATATTACACCAATCCCGGCTGTCAGAGGGACCCAGACACCACCAACATGGGAATGAACAGATTGGAAATGAAAAGAGCGGGAAAAATAGAGTATAAAGGGAAACGAAGGGGGACGTTACAAGGATTGGCAATTCTGATTCACAAACGGTTGGAAAAATTCATTCACAGGTTCTTCCTATTCTGACTTCTCTTACTTTGATTTTCTGAAAAAACCATATCTATTCAAAAAGGGAGGGCGGAAAAATATCCCTTTCATCTTTCCAGTCTCCTTCACTAAAGGAGATACCAAAAAGAATAACCCGATTACTGACTTGAGCGTCGGAGGGTTTTCGCCGGAACACGCTCGGCGACCCCTGACCCTGTTCTACGTGAGTGCAGTGCCGTGAGATCACCGCTCGAAAAGACAATGAACAAGAAGAAGGAGACAGTCCCGCTCGAGCTCGAAGTTAATCGCGAGATGAGGACACCGTAGATAGTCTCGAGCTGGTTGAATGTTCGAGGCACTGTTTGAATGATCGAGGTACTATTTAAAGTCGCGAGCAGAAGGTTCAGAATACTGTTTGAAGACACGCGAGAAAAACTGCATCAACACAACGTAACATACAATTATGAAGGAAAATGAAAAAGAGCAATTTTCGAATGCAGACCTTGTGATATATCAGGCTGTAACATATGAAAATTTCGCTCAAATTAATTTATATATTTATTCCCTCTTTAATATAAAAATTTGTTAAGTTATATTTATCATCGGGAAAATTTTTCCGCGATTTTAATTTTCGTGGAATTTAATAAGAGTGGACTATGTTGATTAAATTAAATTTATTGCAACACAGAACTCAGGTAAAGTAAAGGCGATACAAGGGTTGTGTTGTCGGAATTATTTCAAATTTTGGGTCTGGGATTATTTCAAATTATATTGTTTAAAAAAAAAAAAAAAGGAAAAGGGGTGTGTGCGTGTGAGAAATGATGTTGAGGAGAAGTGAAGCAAACCGTCCAACCCGACTCCCTACCTAAACCTGCTTCTGAAAACTAACCCGGCTGTAACTCACAAATCCGGCCACATCTCCATCTGTGGAAAGCATCATTGGGAAGCCCAAACGCCGGCCGTTGTACCCTCACCACTCTCGTCTCCTGAAACCGGTTGGTTGCAGGCAATCAAGCTTGAAAGTTGACTCGTGAACCTGTGAATTGACTCAATCGGTTCTGGCAATTCCAACCAACCCACAAGCCAAGCTAGGTACCAAATCAAAGCTTGTAAGCAGACCATCATATCCCTGCTGTTTCGCTGTCTAAAATTGCTGGAATCGCAGCCGATCAAGCTCGCAAGGTCGCGGCTTGAACTTGTTTCCACAGCAGATAATTTCGCTAGAATTGGACCTCGCCACCAGCTGGGTTTTATTCCTCTCATCTCCGGCTTCCGTTTCCAACCAATCATCGTCGCCGGGGACATCGATTTATTGCCGATCGACCACATTAAAAGTTTCAGATTTTAAAGCTAATTTTCGGTGCCGTCGCCGTGCGTGGAACCTTACCACTGCTACCATTGAACTCAGCTCGGCCAAAAACATCTATACTAAGCTTCCCGACTGCCGTTGGAAGAATTCTGGTTACTGTTTACCGTGGGGGCATTTTGATAATTTCACGTTCTGAGAGTAATTTCGTAAATTCTGACTTCATGGTTGTTTTAGTAAATTAAGGTGTGGACAATTTAGTAATTTAAGATTTCACGGGTAAATCAATAATTTACAACTTCGGGGGTATTTTGGTAATTTTGAAACTATGAGGGTAAAAATTATAATTTTAACATTTCAATAATATGCGAAGTAGGGAATAAGTTAATAATAGCGGATTCTGATGTTTGAGGATAATCTAATAGATTATAGTTTCAAGGGTATATCTGTAAATTAAGGAATTGGAGAATATTTGGGTAAATTATAGATTATGCATGTACAGATATGAGATAACTCATATAGTCCGCACATAATGTTGTCCGGATAGCGCGTCATTGCACCGTCCATAGAGAGCTGGGTATGAGATATAACCCGTGTAGCCCGGACATGATGTTACCCAGACAATGCATCATTGTATTATTTGTAGAGAGCCGTGTATGAAATATGATCATGAGATATGAGATGGTACATCATCGTCTATCCGTTCTTATTCTCAAAATTCTATTATCCATTCACTGAGATCATTGAGTTTTAAACTTATTTCGCTCTTATTATATTTTTTCCCCACCTGAAAAGAGATTTGTAGATACAACATTCGTCTCAGCAATAAAAAATATTTTAATTATGCCAACGTAATGGTGCTAGGGGTTGTAGGCATTGCTATTATAAGATTTGTGATATTATAAATTAATTGTAATTATTTAAGAATAGTTTATTATATTTGGATATTAGAGTTTGGTTAATATTTGTTATGGCGATTAAGGAGTTTGATTGTTGGAGTGGTTGAATAATAAATTATTTTGGGAATGTTCATTTTGTAATTTTATAAGTTGGGAATATTATATTTACAGGAGAGGTTCTGTCAAAAATTTAGTGGAAAATCTTAAATTAGGTTCATTAAAAGATATTATATGAAATTAATCGGTTAGATTCGTCCTGCAAATTTTTCGGGACCCTTTTTCCTCTTTTAATCTGAATTATAATTATACAATGATTCGAAATAAATGCCAATTCAATTAGCAATTGATTTCTCAGTATGATAAAAGAATAATGGATAGAAATTTTCATGTAAAAGAATAATGGATAGAAATTTTCATGTACCCGAGCAATCTCGGGCTGTGTTACGAATATATGTGGAAAGTATTCTACGTTTAATATACAAAATGTTGCTAAATAAAGAGAATTTAAAAGACAAATGAAATAAGCCAAACTGAGAGCGAACTAGCACTAAGATTTCCTCATTTTCAATGTCCTTCAAGTATACTATTTTCCATAAGTGAAAGACTCCGAGTCCAAGTATACTATTTTCCATAAGTGAAAGACTCCGAGTCCGAGTCCGAGTCCGACTAAAAAACCGATTAAAAAATCATTTAATACGTACTTTCTAACTGACACAATCCCACCATAAGGGGCCCACAAAATCCACCTAACCAAATAAAACTGCTTTTTAAGTGTCATCAAGCCTTTGTTATGTTTTGATCAATCGAATTCCTTTGTTCTTCTGCGTTACAAAATAACAAAATCACAAACCATGTGGCGGCTCGCCTCCAAAGTCAGGTACACTTTTCCTTCATAGGTTACCATTTTTTCATTTTGTTTATTTTGTTTTCCATCCACTTATCTCATTTTTTTTTCGGTTAATTAATTTGATTTTGTAGGTTGCTTAATGACACTTTCCAGCCGGTGAGGATTCATTCATTCATTCATTTATTAGTGTTTTCTTTCCTGTTTTAAATAATAATAACTACTTCTGGCTTGGCTTATTCTGTTCAATTAATTAATTTCGTTGAATTTAATTCCGTTGCAGGTTTATTTTACTAGGAGCAGACAGTATACCGCGGCGGAAGTCACTAAAAGATTTTTTGATTGTGAAATATCTTCTGAATTTTCTTAATTAAGAAATTGGATTTGTTGTAAATGGGATGGAGTTAATTAATGGATACTCATCATCTGATCAAATTTAATTTACATCTTTCTATTTGTCTGCAGGCACCAATTCTAAAGTTAAAAGGGATCTCCTCGAAGCCCTGATTGAGGGAGAAGTTCATATGTGCAACGATGCGGAATTGCCGGATCAAAGACAAGGGGCTAGAATGGCAATTGATGCACTTGTAGGAAACTTATACAGCACAGCACAACCCATCACAACATTCGAACAAATAGCCGTGGTTCACCTTCGCACTTTAGACTCTTGCTCACTTTAATGATAATCCAATGAAATATATTTAATTTTGACCACTTTTTTTTTTGGGTTTTAAATTGAAGTTTGGAACAGCTGCAGCAGATGGTGACAGAGTGATTGGTGAGCTCATAGCCAAGGCTTTTGAGAAAGGGTGGGGAAACAATCTTCATGTTTTAGCTGTAAGTTGCTTCTTGATTTTTTCATCGTCCTTACGTTTTTCTTATCTGCTGTGCTTCTGATTCTGTTGTTATGTTTCGGACCCTTCCATTTTGTTTCCTCTAGTGTTTTATGTTTATTTTCTTCTTCCTAACTACTATTGCAGGATCGGAAAACACCACCCAATATTGAACTTCAGTTGTATTGGGGAATGACCCTAGACAGGGGCTATTTATCACCTTACTTCATCACCAATCATAAGACAAAAGAATGTGTAAGCATTTTGAGATATCAATAAATTAATTGACATTTTCTGAGAAATTTGTGGTTCTATAAAGGGTAGATATATCGATAATGAAGTAATTGAAATTGCTTAGTTCTTACCTTGAAGATATAATTGTTAATCAGCCTTGTTCTTAATCAACTAGTGATTTCATTTTTACTAGGTTTTACGAGATCCTTATATTATGATCCTTGAGAAAAAGGTTTCGAACTGCATCTTCTTTAACTTATTGAACAGAGATAGGACCAGTTGGAAGACATAAAGGCACAGACATACTGATTGTTGCTGAAGATATTGAAAATGATCTCCTAGCAACTCTTGTCTTAAACGGGGTGGCTACAGCAACCAAGGTGAACTTGTTCTTGAAAGTGTTTTGTTGTCAAGAGATGGCCTACTTGAAGAATCTTCTATTATTCAATTATTCATTTAATTTTACAAAGCGAAGTTTCATATATCTTCTCATTTTTTGTGGGTTCTGAATTGCTTGAAGGCTTGTGTCATCAAACCTCCTGGATTTGGAGAAGCTAGGAAGGCTAGCCTTCGGGACATTGCCAAATTCACATATGGGAAGGTAGGTTCATTTGATGAATTCCCCACCTTGCTTTGCATTATTATGATGTGATTTACCAAACAACGTGTTCTTTTCTTTCCCTTTTAGGTAATGACAGGAAAATATTTTGATTTCTTATCTCTTGGCCATGCTCAGAAGGTGAGAGATATTAGATATCAGTGACTGATATATAAGTTTCTTTGGTGTGAAAAAAGATTTATTTTACCTAAGTGTAGCACATCATGAGAAGGTTCTTCACATCCTTGTTTCTGGTGCACTTAAATCCTTTCTTCTGGTACATTTTTTCCATGTAATATATTAATTTTCATTTCTTGGTGCATATTGACAAGAGAGGCGAGGTTTTGTTCAAACAATATGTCTTAGCCCTCTTTTATCATTGTAGGTTACGGTATCAAATGATCAGACGGTTATCCTTCTTTGTAAGGCTTGCATAAGACATGAAAAGGTCTGTGTTGTGACCATTTTACATGATTTTCCAACAAGCTATCAGAATTTTCAATTGTGTTTATAATTTGAAACGACTGTGCTTTTCAGTTTATACTGTGTGGATCTTTTTGTGCTTCTTTGGGCTGTTCTGATATTTTGTGGACAACTTGCTCACCCTTTTGTTAATTTTCTTTTCTTAAATATGTCTGTCGCAGTTGTTGCAGTGGAGATTCACAATGGAAAATTTACAAGATTTCCCTGAAGAGAACTCTACAAAGCACTCGAATCTCGCTGCTGTTATAAAGGTTTGGTTATTTGGAATTGTAAATTAGTTCTTCAAGTGCTTTGAAACTGAACTGTGCTGGGCATTGAAAGAAAGTTCTCAGTTTAACATGACCTATTGGCACGATCCATTTTGGCCGAGTCATGACCTGGTCTAAACTCTAAATCCTGGTTGGCCAGACAAGAAATTTGCATTTTCTATTATCTGCTATTAAAAAAGTTGAATAAAATCATTTATACAGAGGATCAATGATCAGGTTATTTTGGATAAAATGATTTAATTAATTGACTACTTCTTTGGATTCAAATTACATTCCCATCCTCATATGATTATAATTGAAGTATAAAGTAGACTGATACCATACAAATACTATGATAATTTAAACAATCAATTAGACATTATAATATATGTGCAGTTTGGAACCGGATTTTGGTAGAAGTATATATACCTTTCTAATAGGAATGTGCCAAAGATGAATCAGTTTGCTTGTTTGGTTAAAGAAATTGTATTTAGAAAATGTGACTGCATCTTTTTTTGTTGTTGCATAATGCTATAAATGAAATTTGGCTTGTTGAGATGAAAGATTGTTGAATTAGAGATGTTAGGTAAGGAAGTATTTTAATTTGAAATGAAAGGATTGCTGTTGTTGTAAGGTCAGTGGAACTAATAAAGCTGAAGTGCGTGAAAAGAAGGATAGAGTTGCTAATGCCATAAATGCTGTCAAGGCTGCAAAGGAAGAAGGAGTTGGTAAACCTCTTATTTTTTTAGCTTTTGTTGGTCTATCTTGTTTGATTGATGCATAACACTCATATATTATATATATTCTGATGCATTTGCAGTTAGTTTCATGTCACTTTTTTATGGCTTCAAGGAGTTGGATGAATTGCAAACTGCTAACCATGGTCAGAAGATCGGTGTTCAAGCTATCCAATATGCTCTTGAGGTTTTCTTTCTTCTTCTTTTTAATTATGTATGTGATATTTGTAAAACCTCTTGTTGTCTATCTGTCCAAAGGCAGAGGGCTGCTAAAATTATTCCTTGTTGAAAAGTGAAAATTGACGTACTTCATAAATGCATGCGTGACTTGTGTTATGGAGCATGAGCATTATCTTTATGTATCCCAAGAGTGAATCATAGTAGAGAATATTGGTAACAAAATGTCTAGTTTTTGAAAGCCTTCTGATTGGTTGAGCCTGCATCTGCAGATGCTAATGAACGCGATTGCTTATAGTGCTGGGGTTGATGGGTCAGTTGTTAGCAAGCTGCTTGAGGGATCCAAGCCTCAACTCCTGGCAAAAGGTTTGTATCTATTTCCTCCTTTTAATCAAATAATGGAAATTTGAAAGGGAAACAAGTGAAATTCCAGGATTGGGAATTGAGGTGAGAGTACTTTGATCTACATTTATATCAGGTGACGATGTACATATGCTTATGCCAGAAATTGTTTTTCCGTTGAAAACCATAAGAACTGTCTTGGTGGAGGCTACAAGGTAACTAGTTATTTAAAACCTTTAAGCTTATGCTAATTTTTTAACTAAGCACATATTAATTCTTTCTTTTTGTGTAGTGAGACGTTAGCAAGACTTTGAAATCAAGGCTCTTAAGGTGGCTCAGCTTGTCTTTCCAAGAATATATGCAAGAAAGTTCCAGCTGATACAAGCCTTCAGAAGAAAACACAGCCGTAATGGAGGCTTGTAGCAGCTTTCACTGGGTGATGTTATGGTTTTGGTGATTTAATAATCCAAATTCTTATGACACATTATATTTATTTATTATTTGTTTGAAAAACATACATTTAAGTATCAATTTAGAATTGAGGTAGTGCAAGTTAAAAGTTACAGCTTACAGCTGGTGTGGAAAAAATTAGTTATCTTATTTTTCGTTTTTTAAGTGTCTTTGTCTGTCATTGTGTGCATTCTTAAAATTATTTGAATCCTTTAATTTTTATAAAATAATTTATTACAAAAATACTCATAATGTGAATAACTATTAAAAACAATTATTACAAGTTAATATTATACTATTTCTTTAAGTACTGAAACTTTTATTTCTATTATAATATTATATAAAAATATAAATAGATTAATGTAAGGATTTTTTTTTAAATTATAAATAATTTAATGAATGGTTATTTGAACCCACATGATTCTCATTTGACCAAGTTTTAGTAAAAATAATTTATTATTAAATTGTCTCTAACCTAAAAATACTATTGTGGACTTAATAATGTATCCCTCGTCTTCAAATTATCTCTAATAACTTTATAATTTTAGGGTTTATGGTTTTGGAGACATTGTTCAAATTCTAATAACTATATAATTTTATTTTTTTACATATTTTGTGAAGGGTTCTTACAAAAATGATACTTTTATAAATGTAGCCATAAGAGCTCCAACATTTAAAATAAATAAGTTATTACTATAATTGAATTTAAGTTTTTGAGACTTTCAGTGTGCTTAAGTGAAAGTTAAAAAAATTAACTACTCTTAATTAAATTAAAATATTTTATCTAAACACCCAATAATTTAAGTGTCTTGGTTTGCAGCCACAAATTGCATACTTAAAATTATTTAAAATGTTTTAATTTAATAAAAAAATTTTGTTATAAAATACTCATCATGCTAATAACTATTAAAGACAATTTATAAGAAGTTAATATTCTATAATTTCTTTGAATCAGAAAACTTTTATTTCTATTATCATATTTCATAAAAATTTAAATAGTTTATATAAGAATTTTTTAAAAAATTATAAATAACATATAAAATAAAATCAAATGAATGATTATTTGAACCCACTATGATTTCCATTTGACCAAGTTTTTAGTAAAAATATTTTATTATTAAATTGTCTCTAACCTAAAATACTATTATGGACTTAATAATGTACACTTGGAGCTTTCTTCTTCAAATCATCTCTAATAACTATATAACTTTAGGGTTTAGGTTTTTGGAGACTTTGTTCAAATCCTAATAACTATATAATTTTATTTATTTTTAGATACTCGAGGAGATTACTTATAAAAATGATACTTTCACTAACATAGTCACAAGCGCTACAACATTTAAAGAAAATAATTTATTGCTACAATGTTTTAAAAAATAATAGAATTTAAATTTTAAGACTTTCAATTTATTTTAGTAAACAATACAAAAATTAACTTCCCCAAATTCTTCTTTTTTTTTTTTATCTAAGCCCCAATAATTTATGGTTTTGGTCTATCATTGCTTGCATTCTTAAAATTATTTTAATTACTTTAATTTTAATGAAAAATTTTATTATAAAATATTTATGATGCATAACTAATAAAAATAATTTATTATAAGTTAATATTATATAATTTCTTTAAATCTTGAAACTTTTATTTCTATTATCATATTACATAAAAATTTGAATAGTTTATGTAATGATTTTCTTTTAAAGTTATAAATAAGGGAGATTAAAGATTGTCAATTTCTCCTTTATTGCAATCAATATATATCATTTACTCTCTTACTATTTTTATAATAGTCAATAATCTCCCTAACAACATAATTTTATAATGTCCAGCTCCTTCGCTCCCCCCAAGAGGTCCAGAGTCGACCTTACCGCCTCGCCAGTTAGGGTTCTTCCTCCTGCTCAGGAGAGTGAGAGGGTGATCGGAGAAGCTCCCCAAAGGGTCGCTAGAGCTGTCGTCCCTGCTAGGCCCAAATCAGGGCGCTCCCGGGAGCAGTGGTTTGACTTTGCCGACCCTTACGTCAGGGATTTCACTAAGCACGTGGGGAAAACTTTATGAAAGAGTTGGAGTCCTCCAACGTTAGCGAGCTGGCCAATATCTTCCAGCGTCTCTCATGCCAGGCTACTGCTGCCTCTACTGTTTTCAAGACAAAGGCTCTGAATTTCGAGAGGAAGATTAGGGTTGATAACTAGAGCCTGAAGAAGCAGATGGAGAAAGGGAGGAGGAGAAGGAAAAACTCCGTGCTAACATCTCCACCTTTGAGGAGAAAGCGGCGATGGCTGAGTTTAAGACTATCTAACTCGAGAATGAGCTGTCCATGGTCAGAGATTTGCTTTTGAAAGGACTATAGAAGTTGAAACTTTTTGCCTTTAAAACTATGTGGACTCCTTGGGGAACCAGCTCAAGAAGAAGTACAACAAAGGGCTGACGTTCTACTACGAATGTATCATATCCATCTTGGGTAAGAAATGCCCTGAGCTGGACATGCCCAAGCTCGAGGCGGGCGTGGACGCTTATATGAACAAGCAAGATGCCAGGAGCCAAGAGCCCAGGGATCTTTCTGCTCAGGTGGAAGTGGCTCTTAGAGAGGCCGCTCCTCCAACAGAAAAAGCCCAAGCTACTCCTACCGCCGAGAAAGATCCTCAGGCTGCCCCTTCTTCGGAAGTCCTTGCTCCAGTTACTAGCCCGACCGCTCCAGACTCTTGACTGGCTTTTGATGTATTATTATTATTTTTTTTTTGTACTTGTAACTTTGGCAATTCGAAATGAATAAAGAAACCAGATTTCCTATCTTCAGCTTTACATTTTTAGTCTGTTCTAAATTCCTTGTGAGATGGATTTCCAGCAGGTTTTAAACCTTTCCCTTGTCCTCGGGACGCTGGCCTACTTCTGTTCATCTTGCCCATTTGCCAAGGCATGAGCAACTAGATTGATCCCCTTATGAATTTTGGTTGTTTTACCTTACCCAATTAGGCCTTAAGATTTATGGCCGTAGTACCTTTCTCAGCAACCTTATCGTGTTCGAACTTGTCCTGGATGTGTTTGGCTCTTCATTTTTGCCTTAGGTTAGGCTTAGAGACTTGTGGCCTTTAGCTTCATTAGCGAGTTTATCTTGCTCGATCCTTTCTGGTTCATGCTTGGCACCGTCTCGCCTTAAGTTAGGCTTTGAGACTTAAGGCCTTTAGCTTTATTAGCGAGCTTATCTTGCTCGAGCCTTTCTGGCTTATGCTTGGCATCGTCTCACCTCAAGTTAAGCTTTGAGACTTACCGCCTTTAGCTTCGTTAGCAAGCTTATCTTGCTCGAGTCTTTCTGGCTTATGCTTGGCACCGTCTCACCTCAAGTTAGGCTTTGAGACTTACGGCCTTTAGCTTCATTGGCAAGCTTATCTTGCTAAAGCCTTTTTTTGGCTATGCCTGGCACTTTGTCTTGCCTTAAGTTTAGGCTTTGAGACTTATAACCTTTGGCTTTTTATTCGCGAGCTTATTTTGCTCGAGCCTTCTTTGGCTATACGGCACTTTGTCTCGCCTTAAGTTTAGGCTTTGAGACTTATGGCTTTTGGCTCTTTTTTTTTTTTGCTTTTATAAGCTTTAATCTGCTCGCATTAGATTAATATCGGAAGTTTTTCTTGCTTTCATTAATGTACAAGATTTTATACACTTCTAATTTTAGAGAAACTGAATATCCATGCTTATAATACAAGAGAACTTACTGGAAGTACTTTATCAAATATTGTACATTCTATGGCCTTTTAACTTCTCGTCCATCCGGATAAGATAGCCTGGATGCCCCCGGACCTACTATTTATAAGACCCTGTAAGGACTTCCTAATTTGGGCCCAACACCCCTTACTTGGGATTTTTAGTGTTCTGGTTCATTCTTCTAAGTACCCAGTCCCCCACCTTAAATCAGCGGATGTGCACGTTCTGGTTGTAGTAGCGGGCCACCCTCTGCTGATATTCTACCACTTTCATTACTGACCTTTCCCTTTTTTCCTCCAGATTCGTTTCCTCCCTTCTAACACTGTTATGTACTTTCTGCCTCTAGGCTCCATCTCCTGCGTTCCCCCCAGTGGGAGCATTTCCATGACTGGATTCAGGCATGTCGTTACTAGCTCTCCTTTGTCCATCCCTGAGCTCTTATAGGATGGACGTCAGTGTCTCCATTTTCTTTTCCATCCGGTCTATCCTTTCTTGCATTTCTCTATCTCGGGCCTCATTGGCCGCTTTCCTCAGAGTCACCGATTCTTCGGGGCTTACTCATCTTCTGTTGTTTCCTCTCATTGTCACGTCGCTTTTTCAATGTACTAGGAATTCATGCTTTTTAAACTGATCCCTCCAGTCGGCGCCAAAATGTTGATGCTATTTTCTCCTCGCTGCCAAGTAGTTTTGTTGTTTTCTGGTTGCTGGTTGCCGGGTGTTTTTTCGGTAAAAACCCTCCGACGTTCAAATCAGTAATCGGGTTGATTCTTTATGAGTCCTCTATTAATTCTAAGAGAAAAACAGAAAAATGGAAGGTTTAGAGAGATAAGAAATAAGAAGAGAAATCAGAGTTCGAATCCTTTTACCTTACCCTATGTCTGCTATTTATTCCCTTATTTTTCCGCCCCCCTTGGGCGCCATCCCCTGCATTTATTGCGTCTACGTTTTTCTAATAATTATGGGTTACTGTGGAATAACCTGAGGGTGTGGGATGTCAGACGGTTATGAGTTCCCGTGATCGAATGATGATGCTGTACAGGTTTATGTAAAACAATGACACTGTCGAAGCATGTGCCGGTCATCGGTAATAGTGGCTAAACCCTAAGGATTTGGGGTGTCTGTTAGTTATCGATCGTCGTGACAAATTGTCAGGGTATGGGGCTGTCATGCTTAGGTTTGCTCTGCTCGAGCTCTGGTCTCTTCTTGTTTATGGTGTTGTCCATAACACGGCCATGTCTCGCTCGGTGGTCGAGGGTCTTTTTGACCTCACCCGAGCAGGATAGGAATAGTCGAGCCCGGCAAGCCTAGAACTCTTGACCTCGACCAGCTTTGACAATGAGCAGTGGTATCTTCATGCTAGTGATCAGGTATTCTGCTCTGTCTTACTTCCCCCTGAGGAGGCCTGATCAGCATTCCCCAAACACTATAAATAGTGTTATCTATACACAAGAAGACAATTAGTAGTGAATATTTACAAAAATCCATGCAATCATTATTTAATAGTAAAATTATTCGTTCATAGACAAGAGCTAAATTATATTAATTTTGTTTTATCTTATATATTACATCATCCCCAATTATTTATTTTTTCTGATTGATCATATTTTTGGGTCAATAAATGCTAACATGAAACACTGTTATACATGGATAAGAACAAATTCATATTTCAATTGTAATTTATGCAAGAACTGAACCTGATTATGTTTAATATTTTTAGAAAATGTAACATGATTCTTTGGTAAGCAAGAAAACAATAGAAGATAAGAGAGAAAGCTTAAGAAATATTTTGGAAACATTTATAACTCTATTTATCAACAAACTTAGTAAAGAATGATTACAATCTGGTTTATATAGTAGCTCTAATGAATTTAATCAACTAATCATAAAAGCTACTTGACAATTCTACACATTATAAGTAGTAGATTTTGTTATAGTTTTAGCTTACATGTATAACTAACTTTGACATGTCAGCAGCCAGGATTTGTTCAGCTATTTGATTGTTCATGAACTTTATGGTGCTCTATTTGCTTTGTTCCACAAATATTAACATTCTCTTTCAAGCTAAACTATCCAGGAAGAATGTTTAACTTGGTTCTAAGATAATGAAACTGCCCATAAGTCAAATATTTAGTGAGTATGCTAGTAGTCTGATCATCACTCGGAATAAAACAAACTATTATTTGCTTGGCTTGAACTTTTTCACAAATAAATTGTATATCAAGCCCAATATGTTTGGTTTTATCATAATATGTTAAATTTATGGCTAAAGCTATTACTTATTGATTATAACACTATATAACTAGTGTATGATCAATCTAAAGCTTCAATTTATTGAGCAATGCTTGGATCCATATAACTTCAACTGCTGCTAATGCCAGGGCTTTGTATTCTGACTCTGTACTTGACCTTGACAAAATATGTTGTTTCTTTGAAGATCAAGACACCAAATTTAATCCAAAATACACATCATACCGAGCTACAGACTTCATATCATCTCTATCACACACCCAATCTGAATTACTGAAGCAATTTATTTACTTATTGCCATTGGAATAAAACTGAAGCTCATAATGAATTGTCCCCTTCAAGTACCTAAGTAATTTTTTACAAGCCTTCCAATGGTCATCTACTGGAACTAAAAGAAATTGGCTTAACTTGTTGGCTGAAAATTCTATTTCAAGTCTTGTTAGTGTTACATATTGCAAAGCCTCAATAATAAAAACATTTGAGATAACAACCCCTGAGTTTTTTGTAAGAGAATAAGATGTAGTCATTGAAGTTGGTAGTACTGGATTGCATGTGTTCATACCATTTTTTAACTAGCACATCAATTATGTACTTACACTATGAGAAGTGAACTCTTTTTTAAGTTTTATAAGCTTTTATGCTAAGGAAATAGTGAAGCTCTCTTAAGTCTTTGAGAGTAAATGTATCACTTTCAATACACTTTGAGGTTTAAAGCTAGTGATAATAATATCATCAACATAAACTAATGACAACAAAATATGACGAGCATCCCATTTAAAAATAATTAAGAATATGATTTTGAATAAGTAAAGCTCCATTTAATTGTCATTGCACTTTTAAACCTGTCAAACCAGGTCTTAGGTGCCTGTTTGTGGCCGTACAATGACTTTTGCAATTTACAGACATGATGAGGCTTATAAATATCAATAAAGCCCTTTGGTTATATCATGTACATATCTTCATCAAGAATATTATTAAGAAATACATAATTAACGTCAACCTATCTAATCACCCATCTGTTCCTTATTACTAAACTCAGAATAAGCCTTAATAGAAGCATTAACAATGGGGCTAAATATTTCACTGCAATCCACACAATAAGTTTGATGAAACCCTTTTGTAATAAACTTAGTTTTATACATACATTGAAATGGAGCCGTCCAAGTTAGATTGAATTCTGAAAACTCATTTGGTTTTTACTATCTTGACCGATGTTGTTGGTTGAACTAGAACCCAAGTATGATTGGCCTAAAGAGCATTAAACCATATTGGATTTTGTAGTGCTAGAGCTACTAAGGTTAGTTCAGTAGGCTTAGCTAGGAAGGCACTTGAAGAATTATATGTAGAGGGCAGTAAGATAAGTTTTATGTTTAAATATTCTAGCCTTGGATTCACAAGTCTTACATGATCATCCAGATATGTACCTTCATTCGAAGGAGGTGGGAGTGTTCAAAATTGGTAAGGTTATTGCACCTGTTGTTGGGGTAGCCTGGTGGTGGGGATAGTGCCATATTAGGAACTCCTTGTTGTTGATTTTCATACTTAAGATTAGGAAGATCCTTCCACCCTTCATTGTGAAAATTATAGTAAAGATTACACATTCTTCTTAGTTGGCTTAGGAAATTGCCAACTGTATTGACCACTCGTATGAATTATTTTGGAGAGTAAGACACATATCCATCATATGTCCAACTATAAAGCGCACGCCATATGGTCTCACTTGTTGCCCTAAGGCCAATTATTGCACCAATGAAGTAAGATTTGAAAATTGTTATTCTAAAGAAGTAGTACTTACCTCATTAACTCATTTAGGTGATGGTAATGTTAGTAATGAGATTCCGAGCTACTTCTTATCCATTAGTGCTCCTCCTCTAGTGGAATAAATTATACTCATTTCTATAGGCATTAAACCCTCATAAAAATATTAAATGCTGGGTGTAGCTAGCACATAGCTTTTTGAAGCGTTCTCAGTAGTTACAGAGTGACTCTCCATTGTATTGTCATATTTCACAAATTTCTTTTTGAATGCCACCAGTTTTTTATGCTGGGAAGTATTTCTCCAGAAATAGATGACACATCTCATTCTATGTGGTCTCAGTAGTTACAGAGTGACTCTCCATTGTATTGTCAGATTTCACAAATTTCTTTTTGAATGCCACCAGTTTTTTATGCTGGGAAGTATTTCTCCAGAAATAGATGACACATCTCATTCCATGTGGTGACAGTAACAGAAGAAGAAAATAAAGTCATTCCTTAGCTGAATCTGCTAAAAATGACGGAAAGGTCATTAGAATTTTTAACTAAATGGCACGAAATAAAGAAATTAAGACGATGAAAATAATAATTTAGTAGAAACTTTGATTAAATGAAAAAAATACTAATAATGAAAATTTTAGTCAAAGGATCATTCACCACCGCTAAACATGCACATAATAGATATAAATTATATCATCAATTTCCGTTGAAACTATCAACCGTGGACAACAATAAGCTCTGTTAATCTCTATCTTAATTTCTTTAATGTGTCATTAGATAAAACAAGTTCTTCACATAATCTCTAACCCTTAAATAATTTAAAACAAGTTCTTTAAATTTATGATAATGGAAGCATTAAGTAGAAAAAAATATTAGGTTAATCTAAGTAATAAACAAACAAACTCGGATTACTTAGTTCTCTAATTGAAATCATTGATTCCAATTTGCTACTAATGATTAAAATATCAAGATAACTACGATTCAAGTATTTTAATCTAGGTATAGAATTTATGCAAATCTTATCTAATTGACCACTCAAATAAGTGAAAAATAAAATAATAAGATTTAATTATAAAAGAACATAAATAATATCAATTAAATAAATTGAATGATATAAATTAAATATTAATTATATATCATATCTGGAATTTTGAATTCACCCTCAACCAAATAGAAAATCTAATATAACATAATTGAATTGAGAATAAAAGAATTGATAAAACCATTCATAAAGATTAATCCAAGTGGCTGGCTCTGCTCCAATTTAATTCTTTTCACTAACTTCTTATCTATTCTCTTTCTGGCGGCTTCCAGCTCTCAGGTTTTTATGTTGTGTATGGTTGCTTCTCCCTTCTCCTCTGTATTTTGTTTCATCCTGTTAGCTGCCAGTTGTGTGTGAATCAAAATCCAAAGGTTGGATTTTATAATGCCCATGGTTGGTTGAATCAAATTTGGATTCTACTTCCAATTTAAAGCAATTAACTTGCCTCCCTTAATTACCATGCATGTGCACTTTAGCTTAAGCAAGACTTATGCATGCGATCTTTTTAAATTGGTAACGTGAATCTTGCTTGCAACTTATAAAGTCAAGCACATTAAATAAGTATCTATTTTATGCATGCTTGTTCCCAAAGTCTTTATTAATCTCCATGAAGTCGCCATAAGCTTCCAAATGTGCATCAATTAATTGATTGGCTTCCAAAAATCTTCGATTATTTCCTTTTCTTATTCTTTCAAATAGATTTCTTCCTGAATATTCCAATTTAATTCATCTTTAATCACATAATATACATAAAATAATAAAATATAAAAATTAAGATAAAAATTAATATAATAAAAATATAATTTAACAAAATAACTAAATTTAAAAAATTAACTAAAATAATTAGAATGTTTAATACCAAAACAAGAAAAAAAATAGTGAAATTAATAATAAAATATAGAGAAAATATGCACTTAGCAGTGGAGCTAGATGACCAAGCCTTTTATGAAGCAAATTAACATCAACTAGGAACATAGACATTGGCAAAGTAGTTGGATTACATGACTTATTATATGGACAAAAGGAAGACTAGAAAGCAATTGAACTTGACACATTAGAATTAGAAAGACTCGCGAACATAGTCACAAGTTTATTGAAAATATTCTAATAATAAAGAACTGAAGAGCCTTCACTTGAGGTTTGAGTAGAAGAATAAACTTCTTAAAAATGATACAAGCCTCTTTTAGCTACCCCTTTAAGCAAAAGAATTCTTACTGTCCTAGCCTTAATAAAATAAAAGGTTTCAACAAATTCAACAATAACATCATTGTCAATTAAGAGTTAAGAAATAATAAAGTTTGGTGATATGTGGAACATGTAGAACATGTTTGACAAGTAATGTTTCATATGTCAATTTAGCAAGCAATACAGAACCAACATATTTGATTTGCAATGCATTTCCATTTCCAACAAGTAGTAATTCTGATCCAAGGTAAGGGTTCAAGTCAAAGAGCTTACCTGAATCACTTGTGATACGACTTGAAGCTCTACTGTCTATATACCAAGATGGATCATTTATTGCTTCAAGAGATGGAATAGTTTGAGAGGTAGAGAGTCGATTGAATTTTGGAGCATTATTCAACCTACTATTGTTTGGGAAATGAAGAGCAAGCCTGCTCAAAGGCAAGCCAGCCAAAATAGAAGCCCTGATCACTAGCACAAAGACACCCCTGCTCGGTGTCAAAGCTGGTCGGGATCAACTGTTCAAAGCTGGTCGGGCTCAGATGCTCGCATCCTGCTCGAGTAAAGTTAGAAAGAGTAGGAATATCCACCACCATCAAGCGAACCCTGATCACATTATGAGCAGCACCAAGAATAGGAAGGGACCAAAGCTCGAGCAAAACCAAACCCAAGTATGGCAACCCCATATTTATAGTTCAGGACGGTGAGCGGTTCCCTTCGAGAAGAAGAAAGTAGCCGCCAGATGCCCCCACACCATAAAGTCTCGTCACGATGATCGATAACTGATAGGCACCCCCACACCATAGAGTTTCGTCAGCTGTGATCAATAACTATCACATGCCCCCACAGCATCAACATTTCGCCACTGTGACCGATAACCGTCAGACACTCCTACACCATAGAATCTCGTCACGATGATCGATAACTATCAATCGCCCCCACACCATAAATTCTTGGAGGTATGGCCAAATAACCACCAAAAGAACACCCAGACGCAATCAGTTCAAATGATGGCGACCGAGTAAGGGTCCTAGTGAAAAAAAAATGGAATAAATATCTGACAAAGGGAGAGGCAAAGAGACTTCTTTTTCTTCCAGTTTTTCCTTTTTTTCGGTTTTTTCTCTGAGAAAGGAAGAATTAAAAAGAAAAACTCGATAATTGACTTTAGCGTCAGAGAGTTTTCACCGAAAAAACACCCGGCGAACTCTGATACTTTCTCTGTGAATACAACCATTGCTTTAGTGGATAGAGAAACGTAAGAACCAGCTGGAAATCTTGCTCGAGGAGGGAGCGACCAAAAAACAGTATTAATATTTTGGAGCGACCAGGAAACAGCATCAACAACTATAGTAATTAAATGCAGTATGATGATTAGGGCTAGAATTATAGGAGCCATATGATGTTGATAAAGAACTAATACCATCAGTAGGACTAATATTAAGATCTTGATAAGTAATATGACCTTGATAACCATATCCCCTTGAAAACCAACATATTGATCATTGTTTCTTCTACCAAAACCATTAAAGGGCCTCTTAGCAAAATTATTTAGCATGAACCACCTTCTATAGTGTCCATATCCAGGTCTAAAATTTCCTCTACCAAAAGTTCTCTGAGGAAAAAATGCATAATTGTATTTATTCTTACACTTATTAGCACTATGACTAAGTATGAAACAAATTTGAGAAATTATGTTTAACTCATAATTGGTAATATGTCCACCTTGTCCCAAATTATTAGTAGTATTCCTATCAAAACCTCCATTACTTTTTGGAAAACCAAAATTACCAGGTTCATTTCTAGAAAAATCTTGATTCTTTTGTGCAATATTGGCAAAGAGATTATGACAACATCAACAATGAGCATCCCTTTCTTTTGTTTAATTCGCATTTCATGACTCAAAAGCGGTGCATATAGATCAACAATGGCCAAACTATCAGCTAGGTGTTTCATCTTAAAGAAGTAGGCGTTCATAGCCACAGACCCTTTCTTAGTAGTTTGAAGTTACATTTTAGGGGCACAATTCTAGCTTGAGTATGAGAAATAAACATACATGTTAGAGATTTCCAAAATTCTTGAGAAGAAACACAATGAATCACAAAAGTAAGTAGATTTTCTCGAATGGAGGAAAACATCTAGCTTAAGAGCAGCTGATCACTCCTAATCCAAGCATCAAAGGCAGGATACAAGTCTTGACCATCAGATTGAGCAAGATACCAATCTGGACATTAATTATACTAATATGAACATTAATTGGTTCGAGTGATGAATTTTTCTAATCCATTCCCTTTAATCAAAGCTAGAACTTGATTTCTGCATGCTATAAAATTTATTTATAAGAGTGTGAATTTTGGTTTGTACTAGTCATTGGCTCTTATACAATTTGAGAAATGTAATATGAGTGTTTGGCAAGCAAGAAAACGATGGAAAATTCGAAAGAAAGCTTAAGAGAATATTCTAGAAACAATGTTAATTCAGTTATCAACAAACTTAGTAAAGAATGATTACATTCTGGTTTACGTAGTAGTTCTAATGAATCTCATTGATCATAGAAGCTATTGGACTATTCTACACATTATAAGCAGATACATAGTTTGTTACAATTTCAACTTACATGTACAACTAATTTTGACATGTTAGGGCTGGGATTTGTTCAGCTATTTGATCGTCCAGGAAGCTTATGGTGTTCAACTTGCTCTATTCCACACATGCTAACAAATATAAAAAATCCCTACATATTTTGAATTAAATAAGAATATAACTACAAATTTAATTTTATTAGGTCAATTTAGTGTTCATTTTTAATTTTTAATTTTTAATTTTGAACAAGGCTTGATACACATTGTTTTCTCAAAAAAAAAAAAAAAAAAGGAGAGAGACTGAAAGAAAGAGATAGACATGAATCGAGACATGTTCGTCTTGTGTAGTATTTAATTGGAGTTTTGGTGTGTCATTTAATTAATTAATTATCATGTGTTAGTTATGTTATGTTTGTTTCCCTTTGGCTGTTTCCTAGTTACTTACCGCTAATACTTATTCCTGAGAATCTATTTGATTTTTTAACCCTCTTACCAAACAATTCCAATCAACCCAAATCTACTGTGTACATAGCTCACACCTGACGCCACAGCATTTCGTGTGAATTCAATTTCGTGTCACATATCTTGTGTCCATAAAAAAGAAAAAATGGAGAAATTAGGCATAGAAATTTTATATATGATTAGGATCCTATCTTTATTTCATTTCTCCCCAAGAAACACCAAACCCCCACCCAACAAATTTTATATGGTCAAAATGTAACTTAAAATTAGTTGAAAAATTAGTATTGGAGGATAAATTTAAGAGTCAGACAATTTGATCAAATTTCTCTCAACACCCCATTTACTCTATACTCCCATTACCAAAAATAATTCATTTGAATTTTTATTCTATAAACCTTCCGTAATTCCTAAATTAGCCTTAATTAAATTTCAATTTTTTTAATTTTAATAATGTTTCATAAATACCCATTTATTTTTATCCATCTTCATGAGCAACCATAAATTGCCCATTTCTTTTTCTCCATCTCCATTAGCAAACATAAAATATTTTTTCTACAAACTCTAAACTTAATATTTCTTCCTTTTCTTTTCACAAATTCCAACCTTAACAAAATTATACGATGAAATCTTAAGAAAAACACCACTTACATTTTTTAAATTAAGAAATATTTTATTCATGAGAAAAGTTCTGCAATTGATTCTTTGGTTCTGAATTTAAAGTAGATTTAAAAAAAAAAATTGTACTTCCCAAAATTGTCTCTAAAATCAAATTATTTTGTTACATAAAATTATCTTCAATCTAAATTTCTTTTTCTTTTTTTGTCTCTCTTGAAACAAGGATGATTACATTTACATGATAGCCATAGGCTGATTTTCAAATATGTATTGGTTGTTATTGCTTTAAATTCTAACTTACGTGTTTAACTAAGCTGCTAATCTTTATTTAGATTAAAAGATATTTTGAATATATGATAAATTAGAACATATCTAATTTAAGATTCTAGATTTGTTAAAATTTTAAAAAGTTATTAAGTTATATGATTTAATAATGTAATATTTGTAAAAGTCATATGATTTTAATTATATTGCTTAATAATTTTTGGAACTTTAATAAAATTCATGATCCTAGATCAAATAAGTACTCTATGATAAATATGTATAAATATCATTTTTTTTTTTTACAAATGAGTGTAAATATCATGTATTTTATAATAATTTAATAAAAAGGTATTATTATAATATAATTTTTTATTTTAAAATAAATTTAAAGAATATTTTTACAAGATCAAATAACCTCACTCTATGTTTAATAGTAATAAAATATTATATTTCGAATAAGTCAATCTCGAGCACTCAGATTTTATAATTTTGCCACCTATTATTTAATTATAGGACGAAGGAGAGGTGGAAAGAGAAAAAGGAATATGGGAAGATATCAATCCATTTTTAAATCTATAGGAAGCAACAACCAACGGGTGTAAGTGTTCAACTACCTATCAAAGTTGAACTAAATCCCAGTCCATCAACTACCAGTCTTCATAACATTCTCCTCCATTTTCTTCTATTAATACTTGTCATTAACTGCCTTCAAGTTCACAAACACATTCTCTTCAATCTGCATGTACCGCCTACAATATTTTCATGGCTGAATTGCATCACCACATGTCTGATGCTGATAACTCTGTGCATTCTAGAGGTACCCTTTTTGAAATTTCTGATTTTTTTTATTTGAGAAATTTCTGGAATTGATGAACTTTTGATCAATTTTAACTCTTGATTGATATATGCAGAACCAGAACAATCCAATCAAGATTCTAAGCTTGAATTCTCAGAGGATGAGGAAACTCTAATCACTAGGATGTACAATCTTGTTGGTAAGAGGTGGGGTTCATTCCATTTTTTTTTTTTTTTGGTTCACTTTCATTATATTAATCCATTTAAATCATTTAGAAAATAATTATATTTATTCAGGTGGTCTCTAATTGCTGGAAGAATTCCTGGAAGGACAGCTGAGGAAATTAAGAAGTACTGGACTTCAAGATATTCTTCTACTAATGAGTAATGGACGAGAGGGCTATAGCTTCTGTGATGGAGTGTATTTTAAGTATGGGGAAAAGAAAGAAAAAAATAATAATAATAATAATCTAGGTGCCTGCAATGTTAAGATTTAATTTGTAGCATGATTTATGAGAAAGCTTTCCTGTTCTCGAGCACATAACGTTCATTTGACATTATTACCAAACAATGCACTAAAACAGAATTAGGGTTAAAAAATTGCTTAAAAGACATGGATTAAAATGTGTAAATTTGCTTTTTTCTCACTATATTTGCGCAGTATTAATAAATTCTTCATTCCAAGGTAGATGGCAGAATCTGGAATGAAATGTACTTATGTCTGGTGAAAAATGCTTAGAATGACTTGAATTATACTACATACAATCCCAAAGGCTTTGAAAATTTTGTACCTTCTAAAATTTTCCCTGCACATTCTCTCTCGTACACATAATATACCAAACAAGAATCGGCTATTCACTGCCTCTGGCATTACACTGAAATGGACAGGCTGATAAGCTTATTTCTGACATTCAGACATATATGTCAATGTGGCCTCAATGCCACTGATAAAAAAAAGTTCATATTTATAAAATATTCCTGGAAACTTAGCAGAAATAGGTAAAATTTTCTGATGGCATAGATAGTTAAAAATAATTTACTCACCAGTTCTTTTTTTTTAAAAGAAAAAAAATTAAGAGACAATATTAATATAATAGAACAATTCAATCATAAGAAATTATGATTGTTTATTAATTTAATTGGACATTTTTTTGGGCATTCTTCTTTCTAAAAGGCCCAAAGCATCATACCCAACTCAATCAGAGTTGAACTATTGGCACCCCACCAAATTCCTCTTAAAACTCTTCCTTTATTACAATTACATTTAAAAACAAATACTCTATTATATACATAGAACCATTCTACAGTGAGTTTAAAGTGAGGATACTAATAAAATATAAAAAAATATAAATTTTAATATATTTGAGACAATTTATCTATTAGTGTATTAAAATATTTTTTTTTTATATTTTACTGACATCCTCATTTTGATAATATATATATATATATATATATATAACTTACATATATTTTTTCTCATCAAAATCATAAAGGTAACTTTTTTCTTAAAGTCTCGCTTTTTTTACTTCAATAATTAACACAATCTATTGATTATTAGCAAAATCCAGCTTGCAAATTATAAGATTTTTGTTTATGCTCATACTAAAATTTTTTCTACATAATCTTAAAGGTTTTCAATTTAATTCATTAATTTGTATTAAGAAGTTTATCGCTTGAGGTAATGAGACTGTAAAATAATTTTAGGAGCAAGAAAATGATAGAAAATTGAAAGATTCATAAACTAATTCTGTTTATTTGGAAAGAAGGGTATTTTTGGCATTAAATATACTTTTCTTTTCTTTTTCCCCTCTTTTGAGAAGAAATGTATGTAAGAAAATGAAGTTTTAACTTTTACGAGGATTTTGGATGGTGCCAAAATGGTCTACTCAATGTTTGAAAGCTCTCACAACTTTTGGGACGGTAGTGGCCATTCGCAAATCCAAGCCTTAGTCCATTGATAAATCTAAATATTTTTTGTGTGCATGACTTTTGAGCTTGATGTAGGACGTGTATATAAATAATTTTATAAGACGTCATGTGAAATCAACAACATGGATGTAACTTGTAAGCTATAATTCTGTGGGTAATGGAAGGAACGAAGAAATAAAAATCCTGAGCATCATTAAGCATTAAAAACTGACAGATGAAAAATTAAGACGCCTTTTAGTTAGGCTGCTTGTATTTCCATTAAGGAATTTATCTGTGCCTTACATGCAGCAATGATTTGTTCCTTAGTGGGGTAGTTTTTGCAGCATATCTTGATCCAGATTCCACCATATCTTGTTACCCGTGTCTCTAATAAATGACGGGAAAGTGGACATAAATGTGATAACAATGCGATTCCGATAAGAAGGTAAATGGAAGTAACGAGATAGTGAAAGAAATACAGTAAGAAATAACAGCTTAGTAAATAGCAAAAGATATGAAAATTGACATGAAAGTATCAAAGTAATAAAGTAATAAGAATGTGATAGGAAAATAACGAGAAATTAATAAATAAATAAATAAAAGTAATTCTAGTTGCTCATGGGATGAGATTTTTACTGTTTAAGTGATAAAAAGTGACGAGAAAATGATGAGAAAATAGTATAAAATGACAAAAAAGTGATTAAAAAGTTTTGAGAAAATAATGAGATGCACCTATTATGTAAAGAAAATTTCATTACTTTCTTACCACTTATTCGTATTTTGTGTATAATTATTTACTCTACACTTTTCATTGCTTCCTTATTATTTATCGATATAATTCTAATCAACTTGGTTATATTATTTTATTATTTTTTTATTATTATGAATTTTAATTTCACTGACACATCTCGAATGAATTTAAAGAAAAAAAATAATATAATATACACTTAAAAGTCTCTAGTATTTTCAATATGTTAGTTAGAAGACCTTAATTTTTTTTTCTCCATGGTTTTAGTTAGAAAATATTTTCTTTATAAGATTTTATCCCAATAAAAACAAGTCCAGCTACTAACTTAGAGCATCCATTGCAGCTATTAGATTTAAAGTTAAAAAAAATTAATACTGATTTCAACTTTAAATCTAATAACTACAGGAGATGCTCTAAGTTAAAGCACCTCATCATAACAATTCCCTATAAAAAAAAAAAAAAAAAAATTGTTACATTATTTTTCAATATCCAACAACAGTGTTACACATCCTCAACCCGCAGTACGCGTGGTGATAGGAAGGAGTGTGTGTAATAAAATTAAAAATACAAATAAGGATCATTGGAGAAGTGAAACCTCCAAAGATACGTGAGAAAAATGAAGGTTCCATTATTCCTTTATTCCTCGAAGTGCTAACTAAGTTGCCCTGCTATACCAGCATCTTAATATTCAGCACCATTCATTCATTTAAGCAGAGGACCACCACAAATCGTCATCATTTTATTCAACAAGCTAGCTCCCATTCTAATTCTTGTACCGATAGCCAAAGTTAAAGCAATTGCTATCATTTTTTTTTTCTCTCTCGTCAGGGATTTAATTTTTCGGAAGTATTACACTCATCAACCGACACCACTTTTTTTTTTATCGTTTTTCTAGAAATTCAGAACCGTACAAGGACGAGAGTTATCTCATATTTTAAAGCCTTTGGAGATGAAATTATAAATTAAATGCATGCACAATAATTTCTTATTCATTTATCATGTGCATGCCGTAGAATACCAATCCTCCGTACATATCTCGAAATTCAAATGTAGATTCGATGCCTTAGTAGCAGCGAAGAGAAGAGCATTCAAACGATTGTATTGGAAAAGATCACGTGAGAAATTTATTTATATAAAATTTGATTTTTAAATGATGAATGTGTCTTTACTTAATTTTGACCAACTTTGTATTGGCCTTTAGGTAACTATCTTAAATTTTATCTAATAATCTAGTGCATTGCTTAAAAGTCACAATTGTTATGAAATATAATTTTTAATAATAAAATAAAAATTATCTTACTTTTAAGGACTATTTTTACGAAAAACGCATCTGTAAATTCATTCCTTATAATTAATATAACCGATAGATTATTTTACTCTCATCAAAAGAGAATAAAAATATTTTAGCTAGACTAAATCCATCATTAGGGCTACATTATTTTTTCAAAAAATTAAAGTTAAATACGACTTAAAAATTATAATTAAGACAACCTACCAAGCATATTCTTACATTCCAAACGTATAGCTGAAATAATTTATCATTTAAGATATTATACCAGTCATATAATAAATAAATAATATTTTAATATATGTATATTTATTTTAAAAATTATTATATAAATAACAATTATATTAAATTTAATTATTCATACATTTATATTGATAGAATCTATTCAATCGTTGGTGGGACAAATGTGTGAAGATGGTCGGTACTTGTCAACCTCTCATTAGTTGATTAAAAATTAAACAATCGTGACAGCGAAAGCGTGACGAATCCCATGCCCATGACCGAGCAGATTGCAAAATCCAAAAAAAAAAAGAAAAAAGAAAAAATAATTCGGATAGAATTGCCAACTTGTAAAACTGACAGGCTTATCTTTCATTTTTTCTCGGGAACCCCAATTTCATGAAGCTCTTTGAACCGTTTCTGTCGTCATCTCTCTGATCTATAGCCACCCAATCAAACTCGTGCTATAAAGATACTACAAAGAAGCAATGCGGTTAATTGCGGCAGATAATCGCTGAATTTGTTGACTTTAATCTTTGCTTCACAGGGTATTGACATGTAATGCTGCATGAAAATTCTTAAAACGTGGTAAATTTGGGTACAGCCACGTGTTTCGTCTAAGTTCAACGACCGGTCCCTGAGTCTCAACCGATTGCTGAGAGATTACAGGGTTTTTTTTTGGCAGAAAACGGCAAGAATCTGGGGCACATCGGTATCGGGGACGTTAAATTTTACAAATTTGTGTTCAATTTAAAGGAAACATTAATTGCATCATAATTTCCATTTTTTTTTACATGAAAATTATAATAAAATCTATTTTTTTTAATTACCTTTTAGTCCTTGACATGATATTGCACATTTTGTTCAATAAATTAAAGATTTTACTTATTTTCTTAATTTATTTAAAATAATATTTCTGTTGTGTTGAAAATTTGATTTAAAAAAAAATTACATTTCATTTTTTAGAGAGAGACAGAGAGAGAATTATTCTTTAATGTATGAGCCTTCATTTTTTATTTTTTTATATAGATCTATTATTAAAACATACGATTTGATAGAGTCAATGCAGGCACGTTATTAAATCGTGTGGTTTAATAATATATTCGCGTTAAAAAATATAAAGACATGGTATCTATAAAAACATATACTTCGAAATAGAGTGACAATAAGTTTGGGATGGCTATCTTTGATCTTATTTCCTTCAGCATAAAAGCACCGGGTTTAATTCATAATGAAATTAATTGCAAATGTTTGTTTTTATTTTTGTTTTCCTAGTTATTTATTCAATACATTCTGCAATAGAAAAAGCCCATTAATATGAGGATTTTTAGCAATTGGATTTATCTATATTTTTCGTAGCCTATTAACGTTTAAAAAAAAAAAAAACACATTCAGATGATGATGCATTACCCTTAAAAAGATTCGATTTAATATTACTGATATGAGTTTTATAAATTTTAAATAAAATTTTGTATGTAACTAAATCTAATTTGTGCTGTCATAAAATGCACAAATAGCATGAGATTTTATAAAATAAAGCATAGTTCAAATTAAATGATTTTAAACTCTCAAAAGAAGACGAGTAATTTAAAATATCAAATTAGAACTCTGTTTGGTATAATATTTTAAATACAACTTATTTAATGTAATTTTTACAAGTAGAGCTTTTACCATAATGATTTTGGTTGTTTAGTTATCAATTAAATTTTTTATTAAAAATTATAGAATTATTTTAATGAGTAAGTTTTTTAAAGTCATATTGTGAAAAGAATGAAATAAGATTGTCAAATAAGTCAGAGATATTTTATATATTTTAACATTTAAAAAAAAATTCAACATTTACTTTCGAAAGCCTAAAATTTGAGCTTTTATTAGTAAAAGCAAAAAAATTTATTCAATCTTCAAAAGTTTTACTCAAAAAATAATCAAACAATTAAATTTAAAAATAAAAAAACTTATGATGTTAAATAAATACTTATGATTATGAGATAAATTATATCAAACAGGTAGGTTTGGTAAAAAAGTATGGACTAGCCTAGCAAGTTGATGCGAACTTTAAGCCTGGCTCGCATAGTTTGAGCTTGGATATGGACTTAAAAATAAAAAAAAAAAAGTTGTATTAAGTGGGTTTGGATAAGGGCTTAGGATTTATAAATAAAAAGTAAAAAAGACTAAAAATTAAAAAATATATATATTAATATATATTTTTTATTAGTATTTGTGATTTATTATGTTTTATTACTAATATTTTGTATTATACTATTATTCTATTATATATTGGATAATTATTTTTAATTTTATTAAAAATTTATTTAGAATTAATGAAATGTCTAAGCTCCGCCCGGACTCGATTTGAATGGGCTTTTAACGAACTTGGGTTTGTTAGTAAAAAAGCCCAAGCCCAAGCCTGCTTTTTGTCAATCCTACAAACAGGCACTTAAAGGTATCCTATAGCATCTCTAAAAGAAAAAATTTCAAAATACATAAAAAGTATCATACCATATCAATTATACAAAAAGTAAATGATGTTATAATATGTGTGCATTTATTTTGAAAAATGATAATACAAGTGGTGGTTATATTAAATTTAATTACATATATCGTCCATGTATTAATTAATTGTATTACTTCTGATATATTTTAGAATTCTTATTCTAAAAGGCTCATACAATTTTACTCTTCAAATACTTATATACTAACCTATGTGACAAATAGAAGAGTGAAAAAAAAAATTTAAGACTCTTCAAATAAAAATAAATTTATATTATTTTAATCAAATTATTTTTTTTCCAAATTTAACTACCTTCCATTTTTTCAATAATAATTATAATACTTCTTTTTTCTTAAATAATGATCATATAAAAAATAATATAATATTATTTAAAGGACGAGAAATCACTCTTCAACATTAAAGAGAGAAAAGAATAATCTCATTTACAATTCTTATTTAAAGAGATTTCTAAAATTCTTATTGTTGATGAGACTCCTAAAATGAGAAGAAAAAAGATCTTATTTATAAAGATTTTTGGAGATATTCTAAACCTAAGAGTTAAAATGCATGAGTACAATAAAAGCACTACGCAAAATCTTAAGAAAATCTTATGCACTTTACGGAGTGTAAAATCCCCTAGATAGAAAGCTAACTAGCTTGTGGAACTCATTTTCAGCTTGAAGAAAAATATTGCGACTCAATTAAAAACCGCGTCATCTTAATCATCAGCCCAAGAAATTAAATCACATTGTATTATTATATGTCACTTTAGCTCCATAAAAGGTATAGTTAGATTTGTGGGGAAGTACTGCTCCTTTAATTTCATATTTTCAATTAAGAACAGCAGAATTCCAAATAATAAGTGAGCGAATCAAATGTGACTATGTGTGATGATTGGAAGAAAAAAAAAAAGAACAAAATTAAATAATAAAAATAGAAACAGAAAAACTGAAATCGGTTGAAAATTTTGTAAATGAATGACAAGACAAGATAACATGTTGGCACAGGATAGTTGGAGGTGAAGTGCCATCATCCCTTAACGTGCCTGCAAATGCAGCTCCCAAAGGACATGTTTCAGAAACTTTCTGAAGATAAATAATGCAAAATTAATTAATTTTATTTTTAAAAAATGAAATAAAAGTCAAATGTAAACGAAAGAAGCAAATTGGCAATTTCTTGGTATTTATTTATTGATTTGCTTATCCACAAGGGCATCAGTAATTGTTATCTTCATAGCCCACCTTTTGTTATAAATTGTGAAGCTTTGGACAAGCTTTTGCATTGAGCTTCTCTTAGTTGTTGAAGAGTACGTACATATTCAAAGCTTATTATATATATTTTTATTTCTAAAACAGCAAAGTTCCTACCATGTCTGCATCTTACTCAGTGCCTTCAATGGTAAACTCTAGAGCATGCAGCTACCACCCCTTGATTAATTTCTTCTCTTTTCCAAGCACATGCATTTTCGTCTATCTTTAGCTCCTTAAGCTTTTTCATTTTGCTTTTTCTATTAATATTAAATACTAAGATGCTCTTGCAAAATGACATTTCCAAACCCATAATTAGTTAAGCAATATGTTGTAATCATAAATTCTCAATTACTAGCAGTTTCCAAGAATACATGTAGCACTAGAAATATTTATTCTATGAAACAGGCATGCATGGCTAAGAACACTGTTTCGCTGCTGTCAAGTGAGTAACTTTTTCTATATAAATATTTTTTCTATCAGCAAAACCACTTTACATATTCAAGTTTCATCAAACGGGTCTTGAGCAGTTCGTTTTTAATTTCTTCTTTGGTTTGTGTGGTGGTAAATGTCATTGATCATATGGGACAATATCTTTTTAGTCTTTGCCTTCAATTATTTTATTAATAAACGGTAAAAGATTATTATTTATTTTTAAAGAAAACGGAAAAGAGGGTAAATGATTTTTCAGATGAAGGCATAATAGTATCTCAAATTTGTCAATTTATTTATTTTATTTGCTATTTCATGTTAACAAGTACTATTTCCCTTCAAACTTATTAATTTGCTATTTCATATTAACAAGTACCATTGCTTAATAGGCGCATGCTTTATGGAAGGCTAGCTATCTCTTAATGAATTTGATGAATTAATAACATTCTTTTTCTCAATTAGATTTAATTTTAAAGGTGGATGGAGTGTAATAATAATACTACATGCAGCAATGATTAAAGAAATTAAGTGGGCTAAAAATTAACTTAGCGCTAAAATTACTGATCTTAGATAAAACGTTGATCGTTTTTTCAGTGTAGAGCAAAGTTTTGATAAAGTAGAAATTAAAAAATCATTTAGTAATTAATGAGAGAATTTTGTTGAGCAGATATTGGAAGAAGAAGGGAGGTTTTAAGCAGAAGTTGCAGAGGTGCAAGCATGGTGGAACAGCGAGAGGTTCAGGGTAACCCGCCGACCATATTCAGCAAGAGACGTTGTGGCTCTACAAGGTAACCTTAGACACAGCTATGGCTCCAACGAGTTGGCCAAAAAGCTTTGGAGAACTCTCAAAACCCACCAGGCCAACTGCACCGCATCCAGAACATTTGGTGCCCTTGACCCTGTTAAAGTAACCATGATGGCCAAGCACTTGGACAGCATCTATGTCTCTGGCTGGCAGTGCTCGTCCACCCACACCAGCACCAATGAACCAGGCCCGGACCTTGCTGATTACCCCTATGACACTGTCCCAAACAAAGTTGAGCACCTTTTTTTCGCGCAACAATACCATGACAGGAAACAAAGAGAGGCTAGAATGAGCATGAGCCGTGAAGAGAGAGCTAGGACTCCTTATGTTGATTGCTTGGAAGCCAATTATAGCTGATGGTGACACTGGATTTGGTGGCACTACGGCCACTGTGAAGCTTTGCAAGCTCTTTGCTGAGCACAGAGCTGCTGGCGTGCATATTGAGGATCAGTCCTCTGTGACCAAACAATGTAGTCATATGGCTGGTAAAGTGCTTGTTGCTATTAGTGAACACATTAACAGGCTTGTGGCTGCAAGGTTGCAATTTGATGTTATGGGAGTGGAGACAGTATTGGTGGCTAGAACTGATGCAGAAGCGGCAACTTTGATCCAAACCAATATGGATACCAGAGATCATCAGTTCATTTTGGGTCTGACTAATCCAAATCTAAGGGGAAAAGCTCTGGCTTCTGTTTTAGCCGAAGCAATGGCCGGTGGTAAAACAGGAGCTGAACTCCAGGTCATTGAGGATAAATGGATAGCAATGGCAGGGCTCAAGACGTTTTCTGGGTGTGTTATTAATGCAATTAACAACTTGAACATTGGTGAGCATGAGATGAGGAGGAGATTGAATGAATGGATGAACTTTTTCAGCTATGACAAGTGCTTGTCCAATGAGCAATGTCGTCAGATTGCTGAGAGATTGGGGCTTAAGAATCTCTTCTGGGACTGGGACTTGCCCCGAACTAGAGAAGGATTCTACAGGTTCAAGGGCTCAGTAGACGCAGCAATTGTCCGCGGTTGGGCTTTTGCTCCTCATGCTGATCTTATTTGGATGGAGACTGCCGGCCCTGACTTGGCTGAATGCACCAAGTTTGCTTAAGTCGTAAAATCAAAGCACCCAGAGATCATGTTGCCCTACAATCTTTCGCCATCATTCAACTGGGATGCATCAGGAATGAATGATGAAGAAATGAAAGATTTCATTCCCAGGATAGCCAAGTTAGGTTTCTGTTGGCAGTTCATAACCCTGGCTGGTTTACACACTGATGCACTCATTATTGACACATTCGCCAAAGACTATGCCAGAAGAGGCATGCTGGCTTATGTGGAGAGGATTCAGAGGGAAGAAAAAAACAATGGAGTTGACACACTTGCTCACCAGAAATGGTCTGGTGCTAACTATTACGACAAGTATCTCAAGTCTGTCCAGGGAGGCATTTCTTCCATTGCCGCTATGGGCAAAGGCAAGCCATTTTCCCTTCACTCATCATGCTCTGCATCAATCTCCTTAAATTGTAATTACATTTTTGATAAATTTTTTTTCCAGTATTGTTATTGCAGGAGTGACTGAAGAGCAATTCAAGGAAACATGGACCAGGCCAGGAGCAAAAAAACATTAATAATGGAAGCATGGTAGTTGCCAACGCAAGAATGTAAGAGAGCCACTACAGTTGAGACTATATGGTTTAAGGCCTTAAGGATCCTATATTCCTGTAGAGCATTTACCCAGATCCCGTAATGTGGAACTGGGAGAGTAATAATGTGTTTGTAATAATTCAATTTGGGTCGTTCTGGGAATTCTTTGGCCTCATTATGCCAGCTTAATTAGTAGTTCTGTTAAGCTCTCTAAGGCCCTTTGTTATTTTTTTTATGTACTAGTACTACTACTGTATTTTGGTTTATTCCATAATTTTCAAATACAATCATCATGTTTTTCTTCACTTTACCATCTTCAGCTCAATTACACTTACAGCAAATGGGTGTCATTTCGAAAACGTTATGGATTAAAAACCATAACGCAATCCCAAACATAATGATTCTAACTTCTTAAAGCTTTATTTATACCTCTTGTCCTGCTACATATTTTCCTTGAGAAATTTTTTAACTTACAATGTTCATCAGTTTGCTTCTTGAGTGAAAAAAAAAAATTCAGGACTCACCTCAATAGTTTGCAGGGCCTGCAACAGCTTTAGTATCTGCTCTCTATTGCCTGTAATCAACTGGTAAACATATGGCGTTTTCATATATAAAACATATTAAAGAGAAAATAATGGCTATCAAAAGAGCAGTAGAAGGGACACTGTCCTGTAAGTTGTAACCTTGGAATCTTGTATTATTAGCAAAACTGAGTCTCAAATAATAGAATACAAGTGAGCAAAAAATTAAGCATTCATAACGAATTGAAGAAGGAAAAAGGAAAAATGCACAACCCTATAAAAATTTTTAATACATATGGATTATGTAACAGAACACTGAGAAAATTTAAAATAACTTTCCTTTTGTTTTATTAATTCCAAGGCTTCACGACGGAGAGCACGATGATAATGGCAATAACCAAGAGCAAGATAATGGCAATCATCATGCATTTTCTTGATCTTCTCTGTAAGCTTTTTGCTGTTCGAAGAGCATCCGTGCCCAATTGAACATGGTCCACTGCACTTGTCACCTGCATCCAAGAGATTGTGTGAAATTGATTAAACCCATCATTTAATATGACTTTGTGCTAAAACAACAATTTAAAACCATGACATTCAAATCAAGGGATTCACTAGGATGACAATTACAAAAAAATTGCTTACATGAAAAGTGGTCTTTCTGTTGAGAAATATGAATTTAAGAAAATAGTAAATCAAAATTCAGCTAGCCGTGAATGCATTTTATGCCCAGAGGCACTTTTGTTTTGAGTAACAATAACATCAACTTTGTAATAAAAGGTTTGTAATTTAGTATTACAACACAGGTGACTAGAGAGAGTACAAACCCTTTAAATCATAAAATTGATAAAAATAAATACTTAAAATGACATCAATATTTTCGACCAACCTTGTAAAGCAATAGTTAAAAGGGTAAAGAAAATGCATAGCTTTGAAATCCCCTACTTCTTCTAACTATCCTACAGAAAAAGAGGGGGCAAAGAAATTATGAAAAGGGTGCATGCAGAATATTAATAAGGTGGTTTAGCAATTCCCATCCTTAAATCACAAAACACAGAAACAATAACAGCCTGGCCCAAATACTAAAGTCCAAAGGCCTACTCCCTCTAGTGTCTATAATACAACCATTACTAAATACCCCCCACATTTCCCATTGAATGACCGGCCTCCTAGTTTTTCCGGTAGTTGAAAAGTTTTTGAGTTGAGTGACAGATTGAGACAAGCAATTTAGACATGAATTTTTTAAGAGACAATGAATTAAACGAATTACAGGGTATAAGGGCAATGTGTCCATAATTTGTAAGTATTTTCTTCTTCAATGCAAAATAATTTTCATTTGTTTCCCACTTTAATTTGAAAAATAACCTTCCCTTCAACTGGGGCCAATGGGCAGCTATCCCATTAGGTGCCAAAAAAAAAAAAGAGGAAAGATTATGACTCGGTAAACTTTCCCCTCTTTTACCAACACCAATTTCAGTGGTTTCCTCCCCACCCAATTGTTACAAAGGCTATTACGAATCCAGCGAACATAGCCCGAAAATCTAACCTTACAAACAACAAGGGGAGAATAATCTACTCCCACTAACAATATCTAACAAAAATACACTCCCATTCAATTTTTTGTGAATTTGGGTAAGAATTCATAGGGGCTGTAGCCCAATGGCACCTCTACAAATTTCATTGGTATTATAATCTTTTAGATGATTATTTATGTTTTTAGACACGTGAAAAAGAACAAGGCAGCAAAGATTCGATAATCAATATTTTTTAGAAAATCAAATTAAAATGCCTTGTGAAGAAATTGTCATTAGAGGGCGACTCAGCATACGCGTCTCAAAACCCTTAATCACACAACCATCCAAAAACCAAATTTCACCCCAAAATAGAAAAATGAGAGAGAGAGAGAGCTAAAGAGGTAAAATGTAATTAAAGACAGACACACAGTTATAGACACTTTGATAAAAGGGCAGACTCAAGATTTGCCACTCTTCCAGGGTTTGATGACACCAACTACTATGACAGCTACTATAATCAAGAGTATTATAATGGCAATGCACATCCACTTTCGGGAATTCTTCTGGAGTTTCTTTGCATTTTGTAGTGCAGATGTCCCTGACTGGACGCTAGTGACTGCATTTGAAACCTGAACCGACATTTCCGTTAACACACACAACCAAACAAAATATGTCCTTCAACATACATGTGTGCACGTAGAAACACAACCCGACCAAAAGGATGAGAGTACAAAAGCAAACCTGACTTTCAATGTTGTCTAAAATTTCTCCTTGAGCCTCAACTAGAACTGCCATATCCATGTAAATCTGGAAAGTAACAGAATTACATTATACAAGTCAGTTGGGTAGTCTAGGTTTAGTCTAAATGTACTGATGCGGTTATACCTGCTGCAAGTCAAGAAGCTTCTTCTCAATTTCCTTGACGGCATCATGTCTCTCCTGGATTTCTTCTAAGGTATTCAACACCTAGAGTTAAAGTCCAATTATGAATATTGCATTCCAGTGAATAATAACAAGCTTTCACAGCCAATTCTCACCAAGCTTGTGTTACACTCTGCAAACAAGAGGAAATCTTCAAAGACATTGATATTAGATATGTTAAACGGCATACCTGTCCTCGTCCCTGCTCTTGAATTGCCTTCTGGAAGATTTGCTCACTGTTTCCAGTTTCTATCAGGTGGTCAATTGTCTAAAACAGACATGAAATTTTTGCCAATTACGATGGCATCCATAAGCATCAAGGCTGAAAGTATAATATCAGGATTCAGGCTCACCTCTTCATCTGGTCTGGTTCCCGTAACTGCTCAATCATAAATATTGAAACAAGAAGAACAATAAGTAGATATTCCATCACACATTTAATGCTAGTATTGTAAGGCCAATATCTCTTCGTACTTTGTATTCATAAACTTTTTCTGCTAACTTATAAGCCAAATATCCAAACCTGTAATGACTCGTCTCTCCACAACCTCACGATACTCCTCTTGGATCCTTTGTCTTAGAGTCTGACACATTATACCACAATGATAAGTCAAAAGAGAAACTGATTACAGAAAAGAATAGCCAGAAAAGAATAGCATGGCTTGTAGAGTTACCTGAAACTCTGTCATTAGTTCCTTGAATCTTTTTGTCAAAGCACTGCAATTCAAACAAATAATTATATATCAACTAGATAAAGTTAACCATACTATCGGTGCATAAAATATACTTCACAACACACTTTGTGACGTTCATCCTTGATCTGTCAACACTAGTTCCCTTTTCACATCCAGGCTTTTGCCGATTGGCCAAGTTCTGATGATGAATAAAAATGAATTAGAAGATGATTTTAAAAAGCCTAACTAATAAAACAAAGGGTGAAATGTGATGGAAGATACAGAAAGAAAAGAAATAAGAGAATTATTGTATTACCTCTCTGTTTAAAGCTTCTATTTTTGCTTTGACATTCCGTGCAATCTTTCCCACTTCATCGACATCCTTCTCCATCCGCTTCTTGATAGCTGCAATCATTTAACATTACAATTTGCTACAAATGTAGAACGACAATAGACACAAGACATAGACAGCAAGCTAAGTGCATAAACACTCAATATTGTAAACTTCTTGATCAATTCATTAAGTGTTGCACCCAAGTTTTCAAAGTGTTGCCCACATCAGTGAAAAAGATCTCTCCGATTTGTTGCTGCCAAGGCTTTAGATCTTGATTCAACTGCTTAACTAGGCCATCACTAACTAAACAATCAATTACCTAGCCAAACACGCAGGCTCGCAAGTTGCAACTGACTTGGATAAAAAATATTATGAACTTACGACCAGGAAATTCCATAGGCATGTGAAGTGTTAAAGCAAATAAGTTACTAATACAGCTATAGACTTCTACCTTTCATTTCAGAAGCTTTTGTTACAGATTTTGACTCCTCATTTGCATCCTGAAAAAAGATCACATTAGAAAATGACACAAGTAAACAGTGCCAATCAGCAATAAAATTACCCGTGATATAAAAAAAAAAGAAGCAGCAAAATGAACCGTTAGGACCTGAAACCCACCATCTCAACTGCAAGCTGGATGGCTGGTGCTAAAAGAACCCATGTCCACCAATATCCACAATCACAGATTCTCATTTCTAATCAAGCTAAATAGAAAGCGGTAAATAAATATGGCATCATTTGAAGTTTCAATTGGATTACTAGCACTTGTTTCAACATTTTCTTCTTCCGTTACTCAATTTTTCCATTGAAGACCATGCGAAACTAGAATTATGGAACTGAACTATCACGACGATGATTCCTTATCTAATTCAACCCTTTCTGTTTTGCTCAAATATGCCACACCATAACCAGATAAAGAAACTAAATAATGTAGACCATGGGATTATCTGACAGCTTATAAAATTCCCTCTAAGAACTATATGAGATAAAACTGTAATCTAAGCCAATATATCAGACATTTATCATCTCCTTTTGAGAAACATCGCTAGTAAGTGTCTTGATGCAGACTATAAACATAGACTGGGATGAGCTTATACATACCTTCAGTTTCTTAAGTAGCGCAGAGAGCTTGTCAACCTGTTTTTCGATCTCTTGTATCTAACTTACCAATAAGAAAAATAAATTAGAGAAAATAGAAACCAAACAGAAAAGGCAAGTTATCAAAAGCATAATAAATTTGCGGGTGAAAAGAAATACTGCAACTCAAGGTTTGTAAGGTTTGATAGGAGTGTAATTACAAACTCCAGTTCCCTAAGTGAGTTTTGAAGATTCTGGGCTATCTAAATAAAGTGGTCATGAAACTAATCCTCAAATGCCTTATTTACTTTAGTTATCCCAATTAAATCATAATTCTAAAAAGTCAAAGAACCCACAGAAATAATGGGATAAATCCTTGTAAATAATAAACTTCACCAATACATATCATGATCAAATGGGATGTTATGGAAATTCATTTATGTGGATTACATAAGAACAGTAATAAATCGACTAAACAATTACCTGCTTATTGAAACCTTCCATTCCCATATCAGAGTTACTCCTAGGAACCCGCATGCCCATTTCAATATCATTATTATTTCTAGAAGGCTGGCCTCTGGCATCGCTGACAAACGAATCCTAGAACAAAGCAACAGAAATACAAAAATCAATATGAAGTGGAAAGTCAACACGGTCTCTTAAAATAAAATGGAGATAACACAACCACAACAAATATGGAGTTGCGGATAAACTTCAGACAAAAAGTACTCTAATCCAATCCAATTCATAGACATATTCAAGTGATTTAAAAAAAAAAAAAATTGAATAAGCATCTAGTCTAGAGTTTTTAGAAAATTCAATTTAAAGACTCGTTGCTCTATTACTCTTCAACAAAAGAAACTGCAACGATCCTGATAAAACATTAGAAAAAACCAAAAAGGTCAAAAAAAATCATAAAACTTTACTCTTTCACAAGCTTTGATCCAATTCACTCAACAAAATTCTCTAAATTAACCAACAATCACCCTCCCAGAACTTCAAGCTTTAACAAACAACAACAAAAACCAATCAAGCAATCAAATTCACTGAACAACACCCATTTCCGGTCCCAAATCTCAGAATTCAAATCACCAAATTCACCATCACACAGAAACAAAAAAGTACAACATATATGAAATCCCATCATCCAAAATTTAATACACAAGAATCAACAGCTAAAATTCACAAATACCCAAAAAAGGAAGATGGTCAAAGGAACAGAAATGAATTCAATTGAATTACCGTGAGCAAGTCGTTCATGTTGATCAAATTCAAATGACTGAAACAAGAGAACAACAGAAGACTGCAAAGTCCAAAATGGAGGTTTTGGCTTTGGTTTTGGTTTTATTATTATATGTTTGTTTCTGTTAAGTTGTTTACTTGACCATCAGACTCATACTATAGTTCGCCGGCCTTTTTTGATTAGGAATTATCACACTGCAGTCCCTGTTGTTTTGTGCCAATTCAAAATAACCAAGAGTTTAAATACTTTAATACATAAGTCCTGCTTGTTGAAAATTTTAACACTTGAGTATTTGACCGTAGTTGACCGTCAATGAAATGTTAACGGATATTATTGCATGTCGATTATGTCCTTGAATCTTGAAAAAGACAAAAAAGACAGCTAATGGTTAAGTAATAAATATAGCTAATATATTAAAATTTATGGTCACTCCGTGGTTAAGAAATGTACACCTTAGATTTTGATTAACTGTGTAAAATATTTGTATAAATAAAAGGAAGAAGGAATGTTAGGAACGGTTAAAATCTCCACAAGGACGGAGGGATTTTTTTTTTTCCATTAAGAGAGAATATAACTATAATTTTATGCTTAATTTTTTAATTTAGGAAATAATAAGGATGAGCTGAAATCCTTATCTCCTCTTCATTTCTCTATTTTATTTTAATATTTTTGAATTATTAATGAATAAATTATAATCATTAAATATTAGTATAAATAACAAATATTAAAATATTTATACAAATATACTATAAAACTTTCGAGCCCAATTGACTAGTTGTAGTCCTGAATTACTATACTCAATCAAGTATTATTTATAAGCCTTGGCCAAAATTTTTGTTTTAAACTTTTATTTAATAAAATAAAAACTAAAGCTAAAGCAAAACTTTTATTATAATATTCATTAAATATTTTTAACTTTAATTTAATAAAACAAAAGTTAAAGCAAAATTATAAAACCTAATTTCCAAAGCAGCCAGCCACCAATACTCCACTGCAGACATTCACGATTTTCGTTTATTTTATTATTTATGTAAAAGATATTTCTTTTTCTTGTATTATAAGATTATGAAGATTGATGAAAATAATTATTTATATACTTTTTATTTTGTAACGTAACTTTTGCAATAGATTAATGTTAATATAAGATATATTTCAAACTTTACTTTTATTCAAAATTTTTATTTTAATATGATTAAATTAAGTTTTGAAACTAAAAACATATCAATTATTCAAAGATTAGAGACTTTTAGAGATCCGTTGTTATTATTTAGGGAGGGGATAGAGATTCCTTCAAACAGTTTTGGTAGAAGCGGAAAGAGACAGGGACATAATATAATATAAGGATGAGTATGGAGATATTGGTCCCTCCTTTCCCCTCCCCTTCACATTGTCTTCCCTAATTTAGATAGCTACACCCTCAAGTTTTTTAAAAGAATACAAAACTCTTTTCTAACCATAATAGACTTTAAATATAATAACTAAAAAATTGACTTTAAAATTTTTAATAAGCTCAAATATAATAAAAATAACATAATTTGTGTAGTAGACTAAAATAATACTAAAAAAATTAATTTTAAATATATAAATTATTAATTTTATTTTAGTAATATATATTTATTATAAAGATTTTAAATAAACCTTTAGGTTAAATAGATTTTACAGTTAATAAAGTATCTCATGCATTAATAATATTAAACTATTAATATTATTATTTCACATAATATAAAAATTTATTTTAATATATTTATTATAATATTATATTTCTATTTGTTATTGAATTTACTTTAATATAATAGAATATATATAATAGATTGTAAAATATAAAAATATATTTAAAATATTTAAAATGCATATACTATTAAATTTATTTTAATATTATATTTTTATTTATTACAAAAAATTAGAGTCAATTTTTTGGGTTAATAAAAGCCAAGGGTATTATGGATAAAAGAGAATTTTGGTGTCCTTTATTGAAAATTTAGGGGGTTTTGTGATTATTTCTCAAAATATTAAGGGTATAGGTGTTGTTTTTTCTTAAATAAAAAGATATAAATTCTTTGAAAATATTGTGCTAGTTAACAAACCTATTAGAAAGATTATTTATAGTCGCAACCCCTCACTTTTCACATTGAATTCATAAATATCTATATTTAATTTGAATTCATCAACTTAATTTTGAAGTTTACTTGTTAATTAACTAATTATTTATGTACTTGATTAAATCAATGGTAGAAGTTAAAATATATGAATCTAAGGATCTAGAACAACCTTACTATCAATGATGTTAAACAAGTGGTTCTTAAGTTATATAATTATGTAACATACATCAACTCAACAATTGTTACCAGTAACATATATATAGTTTTTGTTTGTTATACTTTTATGTTACCAATAATAACTATTAGGTTGATATATGTTATATAATTATGTAATCTAACAAGATTCTGTTAAAAATCATATAGCATAAAAAAATCCTAAAATTTTATATATTTGTGTAAGAAAATTTCTGAAAAAATAATAAGGAAAGAAAAAATTGGAGAAGGAAATGATCTGTTTTAAATGAAATGGAAATGATTTAAAAAATTATTTAAAGATATGTATTATATAAAAATGGGTATGTACATTGATTAAAAAGTCAAAATTTAAAAGAAAAGAAACTAAAATAGCAATCTAAAAACGAAATCATCATTATTAAATCCTAAATTCATTATTGTCAACAACATTGCAATATTAAGGGGGTTTTAACTTTTAATACCGGCTGTGATTGTTGTCATTGAAATTGAATAGTAGGCTAGTGTTTTGGCGCCACATTTTGCCATCATCGGCTCAAGTCAAACAAAATTCGATCGAGGGCTTGCCCAATAATGTCAAATTTTAACACATGACATGACACGTGTATGGCTTTGATTGATTTTGAAATCTCTTTGGCCTAAAAGACCTTTCTGTCCTTTCTGCATTACGCAAGTTAACGGTCAAAATTCGTCAATGGACCTAAGTGTATGAAAATGAAATAATCATAATATGTTCAAATTTGGAGACATTTGTTTCTTTTTTCTTTTCTTTTTTTTTTTAACCAAGAAAACAACAGAGACCACGATGTCATATAGTCTATCGATCAAACTACGTTAACAAAGACCAAAGGCTTTACAAAAGACAATATTTGTTGTGATAATCAGCTGCTGTTAATTAAAAAACATAAAAAATATTGTATTTCATTGGCATAACTAGACTAATGCAGTCTTATACAATATGTTAATGATGAGATATTTATTAGTAGATAAACAATGAGCATATGCAGATCATATTTGATTAATTTTTTTGTATCACTATTTTGACTATTTCTAATCTTTGCTTCTAGAAAATTTAAACAACAATAAATAATATTCTTCTTCTAGAATGTGAATTGGAAACGGATTTATACTGGCCCGTTTCTAGAAATTTTTTATAACTAGGCAATCCAAATTTATTAGTCCCAATCGTGCTTTCATACTCATTCATGCCACTGTTGATTCGTCAAAGAACAAACTGAAGTTCAATTGGCTTCATCAACAACCTCAGGCCGCCCGTCAATTGAATCAAAAGTCCAACTACGGAAATTGAAATTTGAGATTGACAATCCACCTTACAGCTGTTAGCTGATGCTACAATGATCACAGTAAAACTTTTTGTTGTATTTTACAAATTTTTCATTATACATCCAGATTAAATAACAAGTTTTAACCATTCATCAAAAGCCTTTTAATAGCTAGCCATAACATAGTTCAAAGCATGCAATACTTGTAATAAATTAAGTTTTGTCCTTTCATTACTATGATATAAAATCAATCAATTCAAAGGTCTTATGCATTGTGTCTCTCTTTAGAATTCTTCACCATAATTAATCTGCAAATTCTGTATTTTTGCTAGCTGTCAGTTTCTAATTCTGCGGGGTTGCTATGTGAAATTGATACCGAAAAAACGTACAACTTAATTTCTGCTCTTCGGTTAAGATTTGGACATAGAATGCCAACTAGCTAAGAGATTAAATGAATAATAATGAAGATGATATAAGACAAATCATGCATGCACGAGTCTGATCTTTCCAAAGTTTTATTTTAACAAACAATGAATACATTTTATAGCCTTGCAGTAAAAATCAACTATATTTATAGTTATGCATGCATTTACAAACAATATTATGCGGTAATGAAATGACTTAATTTAATTAAAAGCATCCATAATGTGAAGGCTGCTACCGCCATCACGATTTTCATAGAAGGAGCCAACATCCCAAATTCCCAATCCTCAGTTGTCGAAGAAATGGCCTCCTAGAAACAAAAGATGGACACCAAAAGAAACAGAATATCCTGATGGTGCAACGGAGCTTTTCATTTACCTTCATATCCTGAGAGACAGATGCCAGTCGAATTCTCAAGCACATGAGAAAAGGAAACGAATTTGTTTTAAGAAAACTGTGCATCACACAGGCCTCGATTTCTATTATTATCATAGCAGTAGTTATATATTATAGCAGTAATATTTGTGATTTTGTATAGTCCCAATTTGATATTTGTAATATTTTCTTTACAGATGGGTACCAAAAGAAACAAAACAAGATAAGTAGAGATTGCATGGGCATCAAATTTAAAGATGAATGAATCAATTAATTTGCACAATTTTTACAAAAACAAACTTGCTGGAAAATGAATGAATCAGAAGGCATTGCTTACTGCAAGAGAATTGTTCTATGGATTGATGGTTGACAAAATAGTTAAGACCAAAGGGCCTTCATAACAATAATAACAAAGAAGTTGCTATCCCCTTTTCCTCTTCCGGTTTCGGTAAAGAGCATATGATTCTTCAATTTCCTCATCAATTGTTCTCCTCATTCTAGGTCGCGGTGCTCTTCTTTCCGGGATGGAGCTCCGCAGCTGGAATTTTGTTTTCGGAGATCTGATCTCATATTCACTGTCAATTGTGCAAAGAATTTCATCTCTCAAAGCCCTTCCAGCACTCCCTGAAACATCTCTTCTCTTCAAATCTACACTTGCCGCTTCCTTCAATTTCTCAGCCAGCAGTTGGCGAGCACGCTCCCTCGTACATAGGATTGTTGCTTGAAACATCTCCGTTGATTCCAGATAACCCTCGTGAATTGAAATGTTATCACTCTTTTGCCGGCCAAGAAGCTATCTCAGAGGCAGGCATGTTAGCTAAGTTTGTGAGACCGCCAGCAGCTGCCATTAGCTTCGCTGCAATAATACCACTTCCAACGACTTCACATAAATTTGGTGCCACATGTACCACTTTGCTTTCTAAAAAATCAAATAACGCCGTCTTTTCAGAATCAAGAGCAATCACACGATCACATGCATCGATTGTCATTTGAAGTACATCCTCAGGGAGTGGCTTCCAGCTACTGCTTATTGGTGATTCCTTAAATACTTTAATTAGCCGATCCTGAGTCTCATCTGAAAGGTCTTCTTTCAGTTGACGTGGAAGAAAAAAATATTGAGCTCTAGTCATATCTACTACTTCTTCAAGTCTAGGTCCCGGAGTGCTGATAGCTTTTGCAAGTAAAGCATAATGGAGCGGACGAGGGAGAAGGCATTCGAGATCGCCAAATTTGGAGCGATAGCTGTCGCGAATGAAATTGTGATTACTAACAATTTCATTCTCGATGCTCTCAAGTTGATCAACACATCTAGCAATGTCAATGCATCTGGCTATATCTTCTTCATTGTTCAGTGCATCGATGTACTTAGCCAAGTCTTCCTCCGTGTTCAGATCAATATATTTTTCTTCCTTCATGTCGAAAGCAGGCTCAAAGCTCTTCGTTGAGGCAGGCTTTGCTAGCCAATCCCCTTGATTAGCTGTTTTTTTAGGTGGGCTAACGTGTTTATATAGGGAAAGTGAGTTGCTTGTTTAACAAGCAAAGTTCATAAGCAAATCGTCTTCTCATTCCTTATTAGTTACTAACTACAAAAAGGGAAAAAAAAAAAACTTATTCCTTAATTAACTGGGAAACCCCTTATCACTCGTATATATACAAACCAATATTGTTTTTCTAATATAATAAAATTAATATAGCCTGAAAAAATTAATTGAAGAATATTAAGAAGTACCGATAGCAAACACATCTGTTATTACGCAACAAATTAAAAGTGTTGGGATCAATTCCGCTAAGTAGTTGAGTTCCTTGTTCGACAAGGAATCTATTGCCTTATTAACAAAGAATTGTGGTTTTGTAGGATAATTATCTATACGGTAATTTACATTTACGTTATAGTACATTATTGTACCGATAATGCTTGATATTTTAAAATTTATATTAGAATATTCATTCTTAATAACGAGTTGACAATACCATGACTTGCAATTATTTCTAAAAATAATTTATTTGTACTATTTTTTTTTTTTGGGAGTGATCTTATTTTCAAAATTATCTTATTAATAAACAATATCAATTTTTAACTAAGCAATGGAGAATAAAACACAGTCCATGATTCAAGTTCACACAAATGCTATTATTACATTACAATAGAACCTTTTACAATCACATATCTTACGCATGAGTACGTGTGCGTTGGTGAGCAAGAGATTAGTTTGCTAATCTTTGAGAAGCTTTTTGAGATGGGCTTTGAGAAAATCTTTGTTGCAATGTAATAAAGAAATTAAGGTCCTATTTGAGATTGGGATAATGTAGTTTTTAAACTACAGTTTACGTAGAAAAAAAAATATAATTATGAAATAAAAATTAATAACATGTAGTAAATATATATTTTAAATAATAATTTTTTAAAAAAAATATTAAACACATAATAGATTTTTCATTATACAAATAAAAAATTATATTAACATAACTTCTAAAACTACAGTAATTAGTATTTACTAACTTCAATTCCAAACGCACTCTAAACATATTGAGAAACAGCTGGCTTTGCTTATTGTAGGGCGACATTGAGTGAAAAGTCAGTAATGAAAAGACCCGATTGATGAAATCTTATGCGTTGGTGTACATGACCACATTACCAATTTGATGTCAACTGACAAGTTACTGTATTCATTTTGCTTGATCGCTGCTTGTCAAAGCGAAGATGCTAATATTGCACTTGAAGGATTAGTAGAGTTTTACCAGAAATTTTTTATACAGGAGCAAATGGGAGGGGAGGGACGGGGACGCTTGAAAAATCATGTCGTCATAGCAGCCATACTCCATCCACATTCAAAGGGCTTTAGTTCTATTCACCTCCGATTCTAACACACCGCGGTAATTTTTTTTTTTTTTATTTAGATCTAAATAATCTTACTTTCTTATTCTTTTTCTTTCTTTAAAATTGATCTACACACACACTCTCTGGAACTAAGTTTCTCCAGGACTTAGGATTGGAAGAAAAGTTAATTGAAATGAAAAGTGGGAGAGAGGAGAGTTAAGAAGATACCAGAAATGGCCTTGAATCCCAACTACAGCTATATTCATTCCATTAAAATAAGTTAACTTCTCAGCCAAAAACAACAGTAGATGGATACCTAAAGAAACAGAACAATAGATGTTAAGTTCACAGCAAAATGTATATTGAATGGATAAGTTGCACAATTTATGCTTGAGCAGACTAACAACAAGAACTGAAAAACAAATCAGAAGAATTCGGAATCATTACTTCAAGTGATTTAATGAAATAGAAAAGAAACATCTGTGGATTGATTGCTGAAAAATACTTAAAGATCAATGACTTCATCTTTTCTGAATCAAGAGCAATCACACGATCACAAGCATCAGCTGTCTTTTGAAGGACATCCTCTGGAAGTGGCTTCCAGCTGCTGCTGCATGTTTATTTAATAATTTTCCTTAGCTGCAAACACTCAGGTTTTGAAATGGCCATTTTCAGTTCAACTGTTTGCCATTTTTGAGGTTTTTTTTTACTAGTCTAGCTTTTCTAAAATGTTAATCATGCTCGAATGGATGAGGCTCTATGACTTCATGGCCAATAGTTCTTACAACTCTAACGTAATCCACCAGGCGGCGGAAAAGAAATTCAAATTGTCGCAAATGAAATTGAGATTACTAACAATTTCACTCTCAGTGCTCTCAAGTCTACCAATAGATTTAGCTATATACATACATCTACCTATATCTTCTTTCTCGTCGAGTGCACCAATATATATTGCTATCTCATCGTCCGTGTCCAGATCAATATATTTATTTCTCTTCTACGATGTCCGGTGCATGTGGATCAAAACATAAAAATATTTCTTCTTCCATTTTGATTGCTTTCTTCTCTTTATCACTCTAGAAACCAAACCACAGGTCTGGGGATTGCTTGTGTAACAAGGAATCTAAACTGGGCAAGGCCAGAATGGGCCTAAAACAAACCAATTTATCAAGAATCCTTTGTCAATGCATGTTCATCCGAACAGAAAAATCTTTACCATGTCTTTATAAAACAATTTCAATTTGCATTTCACATTAGAGCTTCCATGAACTTTATAACACCGTAATACCAAACAAAGCATCCAAGTAAATTTATATGTTATAGACTATATTTTTGACATAATCGAACAAAGTGCTAAAAAGGAAAATGCAAAGTAAGCAATGAAAAAACGTACCAGATGAAGAAGAATCGGCGGGGCAATTCCCATGCCAAGATAAATTCATTGATGATTCTAAACTCTGCGATGCTTCTTGTGGTCGGCACGCAGATCAAGATATCACGTTTAGGGTTTCCGATTGTATTTGGGGCGTGAGATTACCCATTGACAATGGATTGGTAGGACTACCTAGCACATTACTGTTGATTTGACAGGCTGGTCCACAATCAGGCCCATTAAGCCATTTGTAAAGTCTTTGTCCATTGCCTTATCTTGGGCCTTCTATTTGTAACCATCAGTGTCCAAACGGCAATCACTCTCGACAAACATTGATAATTCATATTAACTTATAAAATTAGTTCATTAATAAAGCAGGATGAAAAAGGGATCACAGACATCCGTCCGTACCGGTATCAATAAGCGATCTGCTTAGACTAGCATTCAAATTATGGACTTAATTTAATTTGAACCTTAATTTGCCAATTCTAGCAAAACAAACATTACATTCTTCAAAAGACAGCCATCACTTTGCATTCAACGTTCATCAATTTCTTCTATGTGTTTTATGTTTAAATACCGTACGTCCTTTCATGCCCAATAATTATTCACAAACCGAGAAATTAACATGGACACTAGAAAACTCAAAATATGTTGTGGAGTGGCAGCAATTTTTTTATTCATATTTGTTATTCTCATCACAACATTATCGCTCACCATCTTCAAGCCTAAGCAACCTGAGATCACCGCCCATCCTGTGGCGCTCGAAAACATCGCAACAGGCGGCCGCTTTCCGAACGTAACATTGAATGTTACATTGCGCATGATTGTCACCATTGACAATAGAAACTATGGAAGCTTCAAGTACAGGAACACAACAGCCTATGTGAATTATCGCGGAGGCATTGTTGCTGATGTTCCAATTGAGGGAGCCCTGGTGCCTGCTCGCGGCAAGATCAACATTTCAACTTCTGCGGATCTTATGGCTGATAAATTGTTATCGAGTCCTTATTTTTTGGGTGACGTTGAAGCTGGTAGCTTGAATTTGACTTCCATAGCCAACTTGCATGGGAAGGTGACTGTGCTTAAGATATTTAGTTTGCATGCAAGGGCGACTAGCACTTGTGATTTCACACTTTGGATCAGAACCCAAAAGGTGGATTCCAACTGTAAGTCAAAAATCAAGTTATAATCATTACGGAGTTATTTTTCATCCCTTATATTATTCGTATCATCGTGAAAATTTTAGTTAGTAAAATGCGGATTTAGTTAGACAATCCAATGTTGTTCTGTAGCAAAACAATTTTATTTTCTTTCGATTTTGTTGTAAAATGATATTATTTAAATTTTAATATTTAAAAATGCAAACGTCTACCCTAAAGAAACACGGTATCATATATACGTTAAAGAAAGTTAATAATCCAGATGAGCTATCTTAATTTCTACTCTTGGGATAAATTATTAACGAGAGCATATAATTTACTGGTCAGCAAACCAACAGATTGGTATTTAAGCAGCAGCTTGAAATCTTTGTCAAATGTGACAAGCGATGCGATATTGCCAGAGCCCCATGATGATGAGGAAGAAACTATGTTTGTTTATTTCATAATTGATAGAAATTTAACAAGAAAACAATCATTGATAGTCCACCGTGTTGCCTTGTGGCCAACTTTTTAGTGTTACATCCATAGCTGACAAATTAGAAGTCTCCAAACCAATAAATTGCTCACAACTAAATATTTGACTACAATAAACTAAACGAAAATTTGAAAGGATTACTTCGATTACAGACAAAATAATAAACAGAATAAAGATCTGTTCAATATGGACCTGAATCATGTGACGATGTAACTTCTTGTTAATCAGCTTTTAAAATTAAGACACAGAAGTCATTCGTGGGCCTGTATGTACTTGCAAAATGAAAAAAAAAGTGTTTTGCATTCGTAGAAAATTTTAACAGTGATGCTCGAGTGATCGTCATTCCTTTTATCTTAACGTGCATTATTAACAGATATCTTAACATCCATTATTAATACATATCTCTTTGTTATTATGTGAGATATCTCTTTGTTATTATGTGAGGGTAAAAATTCACATTGTGTTAATAATAAAATTATTAAGGGTATTTTCAATAATTTTTTTATTATAAATATCAATAAAATTCTGATCATAATAAATTAGTATATCAAAAATAAAAAAGTGAAAAACATTCAAATTTTAACTTTGTTATCTGCGAATTTATTATACTCATCTTTATATGCCTCACAAGTGATCAAATTTGCCCATCAAAGATATTTCGTTCTGAAACAAAATTCAACCCCCAATTTTACAACTTATTTTTCCTATCGTTTCAACTACTTTTAGGATACAAATTTTGGGATAGTTTTGATCAAATTAACTGAATCATTTGATTTAAACAATAGCCGCACTGTTCTTAGTGCGCAGAGGCTAAATTAAAATTGGAATTGAGGGCAAAAAATTATATAGATAGAGGGTGGAACTCTGAAGGGTCAAATTTAAAGAAATAAAATTAATTTGAGAGTAAAATGTCAAGACTTTTAAATTATAGGGGGCCAAATGTGAGAGAAAATCTATTTAGAAATTCAATATAAATATATGGTAAATGATGTTTTTTTCTTTTTTCTTTTGTTTTGGGTCTGCCCCTAATTGGAACGCTACTAATTATTTTTCGTATGTGGGGGATTTAAGTGAGTGATTTGGTAACAATCCATGTGCAATATTGGACATAATTTGCCCGAGTATTTCAAAGATGTACGATTGAAGCGACATCCTTTATTCCATTGTTGTCTAAATAGAGCAGGCTTTTTATTAGGGTGCCTAAGAGGACTCATTTTCATGAATAGAAATTGGTTTGATGTTACCATCAGCGACAAGAGCATTTTACAGGCTATTGACGAAGAAATTAAAGATTATTTTAGGGAAGAATATTTAGTTGAATAGATACATTTTCTTCTTAGCTTAGTAAAGAAATAAAATAATACAATGCTCTACGATCTACATGCCTAATTTTCACAAATTGAAGAATCGCTTAGTTGGGAATATTCTAAAATTGGTCACCAAGTAATGATTTAATTAGATAAAAATTACTTAAACAAAATGAAGAAAATTAAGTCGGTTGACTAAGTACAAATATACCTCAATTAATTAATCTTCATGGATTTGGGGTGAAGAACATACCTATGACCAGCGCAGTCCCCATTCATTATATATTAATTGATTTTCCATAACTAATATGTAGAGAATTAATTTAAATGAGCGTGACAAATGATTGAATGTAGACAATATCTTGAAGTACCTTCACCCCTTCTCTCCCTCTCTCTCTATTTTATTTTTTAAAAATGTTTTTATATGTTTATAGATATACAAGATTAGGGTTTAAGATTTTATTCTCTAATTAAATTTTGTTTAATATAGTGGTTGTTGGAGGCCGGCAAATATATATAAAGATACTTATGCAATGTTTGCAAGCAAAGAAAAGTAGATTCACGGGTTATTTAATTGTCGCAAAAAAAAGAAAAAAAATGTTTTTCTTCGGCAAGAAAGTGTTTCCAACTTTCTTCACGGGTAATATTCAATGGGCTATCATTATTATTCATTAATCTTATTAATTCACTTATCACGGGTTATTAGAAACATCATGTTTTTAGAAAAAAGTCAATACAAAATGGACTAAAATTTGAGGTTCAACAAAATTGCACATGGATGCCAATTACTGATCAAATTACCTTACTTTTGTGGGCCATAATTTCATCAATTTCTTTTGCTCACTCCTTAGCTGATTTGCCATTGTCCGTAAATCACGCAAATTGATGATCTACATCTAGAGCTTATGGGTTCTCATGAAAGCATTAAGTATTTTTGTGTAGCGTTAAAGAGAGAAGGCATTTAATTTCGGGTCAATGACGCAAAATCGTCTTTCGTCCATGCCAGCCTGTTGATTTTTGGTGGTTTTTCTTCTTTATTATTTAATTTTTTATTTTTTTATGACTTGTGATAGCCAAAGAGAAATGTTAGACTTCAAATGCTAACAATTGATCCTATTTACGAACTTGTGGAAGTAAAATGATAATATAAGAGACTACTTGATGTACGAAGGTTTATAATAATATCTCCTTATATGTCATATTTATTGTATTTGAATTTTAAAAAATTAATGTTAATAATTTAAACTTTCGAATTAAGTATTTTTAGATACGAACATTTACATGCTCTAAAATTTAAATTCGACGTTGTATACCGCTGTTAAGGAGTTATATACGGCTGTTTGGCACCTAAATATCATTACTAAGAGCATTACTAACACCGCTGTATATAACTGAATAGGGATTATATTACAAAGTAATAGAATGAAGTACGACTATTTAACTAACATGTTATATTTTAGTTAAAATCAAATGTTCAAACAAAAACAGTGAAAAGGAGTTGAATTTAACATTGTGTGTGGAAACATTAGGCGTGACATGGCCCCGATGAGTTTTGTTTAAGCAGTGTAAATACACCCTAAAGTTGCAACACAAAAGCTGACAAGTGTTGTTAGAAAAATATATATTATTCTTTAATCAAACAATTTAGTGGACACTTTTAGACTGCTTAATTGGATTATGATGTGATGATGATGGAGCACAATATACTGTTTATCTGTATCTTCTCATGCTTTTATCAAGTGAATGAAAACAAAAGGCCTCCCTGGCTAGATATTTTTATGGCTAAAACATAAAAGCCTAAATCGTTCGTCCTCTTTAACAATCGGATATGGTATTAGAGAATACGCTTCTGTCTAAATTACCTAAATTTTTGAAATAAATAAAGATTAATTGACAAATTCAAAAGTACTATTTAAGAAAAATGTCACCGACACCCTACAATTTGATGATATATTCACAGAAACTCCTATATTTTTTAAAATAATCACACAAATTAGTATAATAGTGAAGAGCTTGCAACGAAGATTTTTGTAATTTGGTGATGTTATTGTTCTGAACAGATTTTGAATTAGACAAGTGATCTACCATTCCAAAATCCAAATCACATCATTAGTGGTTGTTAATTATTTGATTGGTCACCTAACTTGAATGAATCAATCTAAAATCAATGGTTCACAAAAAAGATTAATTGCGCTTTTGGATTGGCTAGTAATTATTGTCCATTTAAATTGGGTTGCATGTATTATTGATATAATGCAACTATCCCAGCAGTGACATTTTTATCTCATTGTGGCTACAGAAACACCATCAACACAGGTCTAGTTCCCCCGCTTTCACATAATAAACGTTCTAATCATATAATTGTGATGCCGACTTTAAAAAATTACATACAAAGAACCCACAAATTGAATCGTTTTTTTTTTTTTTTAATTTTCACAGATAACTAAAATCATTTTGTGAGTCTTGGATTATATTGCACTTATTGGCATTTAGTAATCTTCCTTGTGTGTTTTGTATTGAACAATTATTAAGCTTTGTGTAATTTCTTAAGAAACTGTTTTATTTTATTTTAATTCTTTGTTTTAGCTTTATGGTGTCCTGTGAGACAGTGCGAGTTATATCCTCTTCCTTAGTTAATGGACACTGAGATAGTAAGCAATTAATGTCAAGTTGGTATGCGCATGTTTCAACTTTGCCTAGCTGTATATCGACAAAAGCCGCCTTAATTATGTACACAGTTCTTCTCTAAACACGAGTTTTGGCTCTCTTTTAGTCTTTTACTTTATAATATCAACGTATAGTTTTGAAGAAAACACGAAAATAAAACTTGACAGACCCTAGCATACAGTAGCCCTGTTGCCGCATTATCTCTGTACAATAATTTGATGACAAAATCCTTCGATAATTAGACTAGTAAATATGTAAATACAATTGATATCAACCACGGTTATATTTCTTTGAAATAAGAAATTTTAGGTTTAAAAGTCTTAAATGTTTTAAAATGCGAACTTGAAGTTACATATTACACTGACTAGTGCTATAAATTGACACTGTTAATTATAGAGCAACATAGCGCGGTTGTATTAGAGAATCACCTTCCTTAAAATATTGAAGTATTTACTGTCCTATGGTAAGGAATCGGAATGAAGAAATCTAGAAGAAAGAGTCAACCCAGCTGGAGAATTAATGGTGGTATTTCAGATGAATGTCCTTAACAGCAACTCTCTCTCTCTCTTTCTCTATTGCTCTTCTGTGCTTCACCTGCCTTTAATGCTTTTGCACATGGAGGGGTCTTTCCATGGCAGCTCCTTTCTGTATAATTTAAATGAATGGCCTGCAAGAGGTTGGAGATGAATTAATATTTAAAACTATCAATCTACTTTTCCATTTTATCATTGCCACTTTTATATTGTTTACTTTGAGGGTACAAATGAAACTTAAAATCCCTTTGGATTCGGTTGTGATTCTCATTCCCTTTTGAATAATGTATCATTTTGTATGTATATATTTTAACTTATATATGTCCACTATAACTTACGCATAGTTTCTATTTTTATTTTGTAGGGTCGACAATGAATATTAAACAAAATGGGATTTGCTTGATTAGTTGCTTGCATACAGTGGGGCCTTTTCTTGCTTTAATTAATTAATTCATTATCATAAAACATCTATAAATTTAGGCACCTTCACAACACGTCGTATCTCTTTCTTTTTTCTATATCACCAATCCGTATTTTGTTTTGGACATCTTACAATGTATGATAAGCCGTTTTTTTTTTTTTTAACTACTTCGCTAAAGTTGGCTATTAGCTTAGTAATGGAAAAAATGTCCATCCTTTTTTTTTTTCACACTGATATTACAATTAGACTATAATTATTATTACATCAAATAATTACTGATATTTATAATATATTAATTTACATTAAATTCTTTATTAATATTTAATAAAGACAAGGTTGTCTTCACTCAGAAAAAAAAAATTAATTCTCCATATATAGGAACTCGAACTTATGCTCACACGTATATGAATTTGTTATATCAAGCAGTTGGAAACGACAGAGTTAAAATTAGTTAAATATAATTATAAAACGTTTTGGCTTTAGGAATGTTTGAAACTTGAAAGACCCAAAACAATTGTTGTATCCTTAACTATATCATATTTATTCACCGCTTAATTAATGTTCCCTAATACTTAAGTTCACTGTATTCAATGTCAGTTGAAGTGGCTCATTCATCTCCCCTAAACCACCCAAAAATAATTTTCAAAAAACAGAAGAAAAATTGACCAAAAAAGGGAACGGTTGCCCTTGTAACATACACGTAATGAAATATAAGGTCATCACTCGCATATATTTATTTATTCAAAGCTTACCCTAAAGCTGTTCGTTTTATTCCTGAATAACATATATTATAAACCAATTTAATCATTTCATATTCTTGATGTTTTTCTTTTTCTAATCTTATTTTATAAGATAATCAAATGCTTTGCGTAAACGTTTCGGTAACTTTTTTCAATTTCTTGTTAATAATTTACAAGAAAGAAATTTGAACGTGAGGGGATCATGAATATATGGTTAATTATATATTATAATTAACATTTATTGCCAGAAACTTTCTTTATACAAGTCTGACAATAGAGTTGTTCTACAAGACATAAGAGATCAAGAGAGATGGAATAATTAAAACAAATTAACCAAGGTAATTAACTAACATGGACAAAGGAACCAAGCACAGCCCTCTTCCCTTCAAATCTGTACAATCATTGTTCCCAATATTGAAATTCATACTTCTTTGTTTCTGCTGCATCTCTGAGTAGTGTTCTGAGGCAGCTCCTTTCCCCTACAAAATCGTCAGAGCCCATGTAATATTTATTAGGCTAACCATCAGCACCAAACCAAACAATACAACAATAATTATAATATTAGCAGAAACAAAAAAAAAAAAAAACTGTATTAAGTATACCAGAGAACTATACATATGATCATCAGACTTCCTGGGATTCATATGATCGACCGGCTCAAAATCACTGACCTGTATATATATTGATCAATTTTTTTAAAAGTCAGATAGAAAATTATAAGGCAAATAAATTAAAGAAGATACAAGAAACTGTTTTGGTTTTCAGTTAATCTGACCTTGGGGCTATTGACAGGAGAGCTAGCAGTATCTTCTAAAGAATCATCATCGCAAATTTGTTTGGTTCTTGGTTTCTTGAACTTTAACTTCTTTGGCATCTTGGTGGTGGCAACATCAACATGATGTTTGTTAGATAATTTCCATGCAGCGCAAGAAGCAGCATCAGAAACCAAAGAAGGGCTACCAAAGCTAGAGCAATAACTATTTTCTCCTCTATTAATATTATTGTTTGAAAAATCTTCAAAGTAAGCAGTCCAGCCACTCTCCTCTTCAGGCTCATCATGGAGAGAACCTGAGCCTGAGCCTGAGCCTGAGCCTATTGTTGTTGCTTTTGTAGCAACAGTTTTTTGCTGCTGTATATATGAATTCATAGACATAGAGTCCGCCATATGATGACCAGAAAATATAATCTTACAAGAAAGATATTGAAAGAAAGGAAAAGTTTGAGAACGGTTTTTCTCTGAAGAGAGATTATTTATAAGAGAAAAAGAGAAGATAAAATAATGCAAGAAATTGAAGGGAAGCTATAATGAAGAATCTTGGTGTGGGCATTGTGGGCCATGAATGAAGGAGAAGTTGAGGAAGTTAAAAATCAGCAGTTGCAACAGATCATAGCAAAGAGGTTGATTGAGAGAGAGAGAGAGAGAGAGAACGTGCAAAGAAGAAAACAAAGTGATAAAAAAGCAAAGGGGAGTTGACCTTTGTGGTTCAAAATGAGATTTTCATTCTTTAAATTTTTCACTCAGGCAGCCATTTTTTTCTTTGTTAGCACTCACCCTTCAACGAAATACAATTAATGAGTCTTTAATATTTATTGAAACCAAAAACAAAACTTTGGACAACAACTTCAGTAAAGCTAGCTGCTGACATACTCAGCCTCAGACTTCAAGTCTTTGAGATTAAAAAAAAAATACCAGCCCAAGTTGACAATGGGAATGGGCTTGGTGGCAGGTGCCTTAACATGATCATTCAATCATCTACATTAGGTCAGAGCTAGCATTTGAAGGTGAACACACACTAGCTTTAGTTGCAGAGTCTCCAAATGCATATGCAGTTACTTGACTTCATTCTCAACCTGTTGTTTGAAAGCAAAGAAGACACTGGATAGTAATACTAGAAGCAAAGGTATTTGCCAGCTACTGGCCCCATGAAACTGAGTAGGTTTTTTCTTGTGGGTAATTAACCCTAAAGCCTGGAGGCCTGTCTCTGGGAATTTTGACCTCACCCAGCTCATACGTACTTTTACAGTTTTTTTAAATAAAAATAAATTACATAGACATTGATAATTGGATCACAGTTCACAAATTCGCCTGAACCTACCTCTATGATGAAGCTTAGTCAATCAGCACTCAAATCTGTCAGACTGATGCCTAAACCTGTACAAAACACAATTAAATTATTTGTGTCAAAAACGTGTCAGATCTCACGTGGTCTTGCGTTAATGAATAATAATCTGAACATCGAATTAAAAATACTGAGGATAATAAAGCTAAGTATAAGATTTTGTTTATATGTATGTACCTCACCTTAAACATGTAGCACATACAATTTCAACTTTATTTAAGAGAAGTAAGAATGAAAACTTTTACATCTAGAACGGACCCCCGCTTGATTTGGTCATAATAAATCAGTGATCCTTGCTCTAGACGATGATTTTGTAAAGATTGCCAAATCCTGAACCAGCATGGATTGTATTATTTGTTTAATTAAAATGAATTTTCACATTTAATCTCTCCAGAATTGGTATCACTAACTCTAAAAAGAAATTTCATTTCCTAGATGGATAAAAATAGCTGCTCAACATGAACAATAAAGAATCCAATAAGATAATATTTAAATATTGACAGGATCAAATAGTTTGAGTTGTTCGGGAACAGAAGAATGCTTGAGGGTTTCATGAATATTTAACGCGTGCATGTTTGTTTGCACAGGCTTACAATCATTGTTTAAAAGATTGCAGTATCTCAAACGGAAATATGGAATCCATTTCAATGCAAAAATGGCACCGCCGTTTCATTGTCTTCCAAAAGAGGATTTGTGCCTTGAATCTTAATCCACCATTATATATATTATAAAGAAGTACTTGAATATGGCTGGCCACACATCAATGCTTATTTTGGTACATACCTGTGAATTGTGTTGTGCCATGAATGATTAGAGTTTAATAAATAAAAAAGAGAGGGATTATAATTACCTTTTTTATTTTTGTTTCAAAAAATCTGATTATGACGCCTGAGGTAAATGACTTGATTTTGGTTTAATTACCAATGCTTTTATTAGTTTTCAATTCAAAATTTGTTTTTATGATTTTGATTAAGAGGTGGATACCATCTTATTTTATATTCAAAGTGAAGAGATTTAGGAGACGATGAAAGAAATTTTCTTTGAATTTTTTGGATTAAACTTTTGATGCAACTACATGTAATGAGCTTTTCAACCATAGATTTTTTAACTAAAGCTCCGGTGTACCTATTTATAAATTAAGCATAACACAATTCCAAACTTGTATACTACTGCTATTTTTGTCGCTCAACAAGATTCTTATTACCAAAATGCCAAACACACACACACACACATCATAAAAGCAAATTTTCTCATTAATGTCCCTGGTTCTATCTCTAGCATTCATCCTCTCACTTTCAATGTTTCCTTATCAGTTTCAAACATATCAAAGCCAAAATTTTCTATCTTAACGCACCTACACTGCATGTTTCAAGCTTCGTCACCACATTATTCTTATCGAGATTCATGTATTTCCCTGACGTCAGTTTAATTCATTACCCCACCCCTTGGTTCATATACCTGGGCTATATATAGCTAGCAAATAGCATAGCGTACTTTCTCAGATTTTTATAAACATTTCTCTAGTATTAAACCAATGGTAAAATCTATCTATGATGGACATGGCTGGGCAATCATAATAAGCTTTGGACATGGTTATAAAGTAAACCAACAAGCTTACAACCATTGTATGTTAGAACATTTTCTGAATTTTTGTTGTAAGTTCCCAAGATATAGGTCACGTTGTTAAAAATATGCATTATATTATGAAGCCAAAGCCAACAGGACCTCTTATTACATACACTGTTGCAAAGTATTGTGAAACACGAACGAAAACGTGTGGTTATTGAAGTTTGTCGAGATATGAAAGTACTGCATTATTGGTTCAATGTACAAACAAACATTATTCAGTATTCACGTTGAGTAAAAGCTAGTCTCAGTCTCATCCATGAGTACATCACCCATGAGACAATGAGAGATCGAATGGCACGTGTTTACAAAAGCAATCACTTCACTTCTGTCTTAAATTGACGTCATTTCATCAGGCATTGGAATTCAAAATAGCTCTGATACCATATATCAGTCATGGAGCTCTCCGTTTGCAACCACTTTCCGTACTTGTCTGGACACAAACCTATAGAAGACTGCTAGAAAACAAACAACTTTTATCAAGCATTTACAAATTCATTGACACCAGATTTCACTTTTCCTTTCAGAATGACATGACAATTTGAACCCACAAACTGAGTAATGTGTAAAAGTACTATTTGTCCTTGCAATGAAAACAATTGTATATGTTGCTTCATTAATTTCCATTGCATGCTTCAGTAACACTTATGCAATACAAGGTTATCATGATGATTGAATCTCGATCCAGCAAATTATGGCAAGTTTCTTTTGGATTTGTTTAAACGTCTATAATAAATTAATGCAGAGGGCCAATCGTGAAGGGCATGCGTGAAAGTGACTGTGAGTGTGATCAAACTGATTTTTTTTTTCTCTGAAGGTGATCAAACTGATTTAAAAGAGAATACAGATTGGAATAGAAGATTACAAATGTATGCCATCCAAAAGTACAAGACACGTGAATTTTCTCATCACATGAACAGTAAAAATGACTCTTTTGGAAGCAATTGGTTCCTTCGTAAATTGTAGTAATTTCATGAAACAATGGAAATGGAAACTGAGTAATTTGTAAAGTACTATTTGTCCTTGCAATGAAAACACCAGTACATGTTTCATTTTCGTTGTATGCTTCAGTACCATTTACGCAATACAATGGCATCCCCTGTTTTGGAGAACGAGTGAAACCATTTTTGAATTGGCCCATGTCAAGAAAGTGTAAATAATGGGTGCGTAAAGCAAGCAGTTCAGAATGGTGGCCTAAAACTATAGGCTTAGCCCACACAAATAAGTTCGATTGCGAGACATGAACGAATTAAAAGATCTAACATTTATTGACGAGTTGAACTATTTGCACCCGTCTAATCTCCTCATAAACCCCTTTCTGTTGTTACTTTTATTTAATTCCAAAAACGTCTTTTTTTTTTTTTTTAAATACATTCTTCTATTTTTTTTAATTTAAATCATTTACTGTTAAAATTCAAATTGTATTATACTATTTTTTTTCTTTTACAATCTTGTTGTTATCCTACAAATAAATTAAAAAATTTTATGGGTTATGGATTTTTGAATGTCAATCATTAAATTAAGTTAAATTACACATATTTGAAATTATAATTTGAAAGCAATCTTCAGTATAAAGGTTCTTAATCAATAAGAAATAAGAAAAGAAAAACAAATAATTCTTAAATTTTTTTAATTTATTTTAGTTAGATAGAAGTGACAGGTAGAAAAAAAAATGAATTGATTATGAATGCAATTAATTTGTTGGAAAAATTCTTTAGTGTGTTTAATTCTTATTTTTCCTTAAATATAATTTTATTCAAAGTAGAGTTTTATAAGGATAATTTTATAAGGATAATTAGTGAACGGGGAGCCAATAGCTTCTCTTTATTGATTTGTAGAGAATTCAATTTATTGAACAAACTAATTGGATCTAATTTTCTAATACATGCATACAATTTTATCTATAAAAGCTTAAATCTAATTGTATTTAGTTGTAGCATCACCGAATAGTTTTCAAGTAGTTTTATTTAACTGGTCATCTAGATTTAAATCTTAAGAGAAGTAAGAAAATAAAAAATAAATTTAACTTTACCACCGCTTACATTTTAAAAAAAATGAAAAAAATGTATTTTGCAAAAAATCTCGACTAAGTTGGTTATTGTAGCACATTTTAAATCCTCGTGTAAAATTTTCAATTTTATAATTACACATTTATATTATTATTTTTTATTTTTAAATAACTCATATGCTAACTACCAATCCATATGAAAAAATTATTTTAATTTCCTCCAAAATTTTAGTTGAAAGATTGAATATGTATTTAGAAACGAAAATAAATAATAAAGAACACATAAACAAAAATCGTTGAAAGAGAAATTCTTATTCAGTTTCCGTATATGCTTATGATATTGGTTAAGAACACAGAGGTGATGTTTATCTAGGAATCTTGGAATCTTGGAGGCTAGGAATTTAAGAATCTATGAGGTTGTTTCTAGGAGATTTATCCTAGGAACATCAAAACTTAGGAACATGTGAGTTTAAAATTCTCAAAATCTTGGAGGATTTATCCTAAATGTTTTGTCATAGGAATCTTAGAACATAAAAATCTTGGAACTCAGGAGGTTTTTCCTTTTAGAATTTTTTTTGATTATTTTTTAAGTTCCCTATAAAAGGCATGGAACGAAGTTACTATGAATAAGTTTCGGGAGTTACAAAGAAAATTTCAAGTTCATATTTTTCATGAGTCGAGAATGGAAATTAAACTCTATGAAATATAATTTCCCACTATTCCTCAATAACTTAGTAGTAGACTAATCAGCTGTTAACTGACTAGTCATATCTTATTTGGAGAGATTTTATTCATTCCAAATTAAAGAATTCAAAATATCATAATAAATGGTTTACTTTGACTATTAGATGTAGGTAATTTATTCCCTGTATCTTTATTTTTATTATATTATATCTCATTGTATCTTATTATGCTCTGTGATATTTTTGAATCACCATCAATACCTTAACGTAGGTAGTAGATCCTTTGTTCTTATAAAAATAAAGCAATGCCAGGTTCTCTGCAACACTACATGAAGAGGTTAATGATAAAGTAGTAGTAGCAATATATGGAAAGAACCTTGTTAAAAATGAAGCTTTAAACAGCAGGTCCTTTTGTTGCACCAACTTCGTTAAATGATCATTTATTTGATGGGATACACGAACAATAAATTGTTAAAACAAAGCAATTACAGGTTCTCTGCTTTGCTCTTCATTTTTACCCTCATCATATTCAGTATCATTATCTGTGCAACGACATTTGATCGACAGATTTGTGTAAGAGAGTGAGATTACTGATGGATGTGAAAAGAGGGTGCAAATAATATTTGGATTAATTTTATTACGTTGGTCTTCATAATAAATTACTTCAATATTGTTTTAGTATTTGAAAATGAGAGTTTTACATAAATTTTTAGAGTGAAAATAGTATAGTTTATATACATATATAGAAGTGATTTTCAATTAATTTTTATTTTTAATTACAATTAATTTTGTGTGTTTAACATATTAAATGTCTAAATTATTCTCGTGATATCATCAATTGTAAATGGAACTTAACAATGTAGAAAACCAATACACTTTGCCTATAATTAAAATTTCTTACCCATGTATATTTTTTATAATATGATATTTTGGGTGGACTATTGATAATTATCCACTGATTTGATTGAATTTTTTATTTTTTATTTTTCTATAAGGTGAGCATTATGTTACTTAGCAAAACAATGTTCCACATGGGTGAGTAGCCCCTCATTTTGTCTTTTCCAGGGTTAATTACACTGCAATCCCTGTTTTGTTGTAGACTTAAAAGAAGGGAAATTTATAAATTTTGACTCATTAGTCCTTCTTGTTTTAATTTTTTATACTTAAATCAAATTGTGGCTTTTTTTTTTCACAAACCCATTATCAAAGTTTTTTTTTTTTAAAAAAAAAAACTTACTCTATACACCTACCTAATATCAAATATATCCTTACTCAAATCAATTTTTTTTTATTTTTACTAAATAAAAATTAAAATAATATATTAAAAATTAATTAAACTGTTTACCTGCCCACTAGTTTCACTAGTTTAAGTTTCATATCTCTAGCAATTAATAATTTAATTCTTTTATTGACATAAATTATCAAACATGAAATGTGGAAAGAATTTCCCAAATAAATATGGATTAAAAACTTATAGACTTGCTAATCAAGCGCCTAACTATAAAAATAATAAAAGGCAAGTTTTTATTTTTCCCCCTACTTTTTGATATCTTTTTTAAAAAATACATTATCAATATTATTGGTAAATTAATATATTTTATTTCATATTCAAATTATTGACTTTATATTGAATAAGTATTATGTAACCAAAAAAATATTAACCACAAATTAAGAATATGAAATTAAATTCATATTTACATTCATCATAAAATATGGTTTGTAATTAGTATTTAGTATTACTATATATTAAATTAATTGATAAATAAAAAGATTATTGATTTGAATATAATTAATGCAATTGTAAGTATAAGTCATTTTAAAGGTGAAATTAATTAGGTCAATAAAACTAAGTGTAAAAAGTTTAAGATATTAAGAACTTATGTGTTAAAATTTTGATTTTTTTTACTTTTCCAATTTTTTAGCAACCATGAGGAACTATAGTATTAATTACTCAACACAAACATCTTACGGGTTGTTTGTGTTTATTTTTAAAATCTTAACTTGCTTAATTTAAAATGTTTTGATACTTTTTATTTTTGTATTTGAGGTTTTATTTTAAGATATTTTTGTATGAATGAAAAAAGTAAAATTTTATGACATCTATATGAATAATAGAATGTTTGAATGAAAATCTTTTCTTTTACCTCCCGAATACCCTCATTAAATGTATTTATTTCTTATCTACCTATTAAATATCATATTAGAATTTATTTGATCTCAAATTTTACTTGGTATTAAATATTTGACATACATTTAATTTAAACTTTAAACAAATTCTTTTATTATTAGATAACAATATTTTTATGTATAAATATTATGTTAAATTGTAAAAAATAATTTTATCAAAAATATTTTTCATAAATTATATATCAAATGCCTTATAAATATTTATAACATGTAAAATCTATTGTACTAGAAAACACAGTAAATATATACCTAATTAAACTTCAAGTATATATAACACTTTCAAGGCCATAAATGTAAAACTATTATGTTTTGAGTTTATAAAACAAATAATTTACTGAGTTTATAAAATAAACAATTTACTACTTACACTTACAATTCAAAAAGTAAAAAACAATAATTCAAAAAGTAAAAAAAAAAGAATATTATCCTGATATATATATTTAGATCTATTCAAACTTTAGTAACATTTATATCAATTCATTTTTTTAAAAAAAAAAAAAGCGCTACCTTAACTATTGAACTATTTTTTAGTTAGATTTTAATAATGGATTAGAAAAAAAATTAGGGTTTATTGTTTGTTAACATAGTTGGACCCTACGTTACTCATTACCCGAAATAGGTTTTAAGCACCTCGAAGCTTACTGTCGCAAAAACCCATATGCGCGGCATTCCAATGGAAAAGGCGACGTGAATAGCTGCGTCATTTATTTCATGCGCTGGAGTTTTGATGCTCGCTTCGGGATGACGGAGAAATAGCCACCATGCATAAATCCGGTGGGTCTTGCAAATAAAGCGAACCTCTAATTTCTTTCCATTCTCCGTACAGAAAAAGCATACCATTAATCTATCCATGATCTGAATCAAAATTCAATGAAAGGAAAACTCAAGAATCTTAGGCGGTAGCTAATGCAAAAGCGACCAAGAAATTCATAACACAAGTCACTTCATGTAATGAATAAAAATAAGGAAATAAAGAACCAAAATAAGAGCTTCTTATTGAGCTTTCAAATACTTAGATAATATTTTGGGTTATACTTTGAAATATTTCATAAGCCAAATTGAAGTATACAGGCAAGTTAATATTTTAGGCAACATTTTTTTTGGTTGTAATATCCATCTTATATCTATAATAAAGTAATAGCTTTTAAGCATACGGTCACTTCATGATTTACCTGATTCACTAGATGAAAATTCAGGCCATGGAAATTGATTTCTATTGATGACCTGTAACAGACAAATAAAAGAGTTGGATTATTGGCAGCCCTCCAAAGTCCTCATAAAATTCCTTTTTCAATTATACTCCACTTAATGTCAAAAACATCCCATTTTTAAAACACTTTTTCTTACATATATAATTCGTTCAATTTCCAATCATTTTTCACTCTTAAATTTTTTAAAATCTTATTTCTATTATTCTGTTCCATTTTTCTCTCTATAAAACTTAAAAACAATAGTTTTCCAAAAATAAACCTAATCAATAATTTTTTTTAGATTAAGCATTTAGAGTCTAAACAAACATTTAGAAGTGAAAAAATGATTTTGACCTACACATTAGAACTTCTCTATCCAATTGATCAATTATCCATTGAATTTACAACACATATAAACGCGGACAGTTAATAAGTACGTGGGTTTTGTTTTTAACATCAAAACAGAAAGTGGTCAGGTGTTGAAATCCTTTTTCATTTTCTTATAATAGAGATTTTGTGAGATTAATGCACGGCTGCCAATAGTCCAACTCCAAATGAAATCAAACCCATTTGAATGAGAATTTGAACAAGAAGAAATCAAACCCAAATGTTCTCATCACCTGTGCAAAATAACAAAAGCCCAATGATCTGCAAATTACCTAGTATTTATAAGCCGCAGATTGTACAGGAATATCACATATTCTTGCCATATAAAGTCAAATTATATTCAAAATTCACTACCTAGCCAAAATGCAATAGAAAATCATAATTCAGTTAGAGCCTCGTTTGAATAAATAAACAACTGATATAAATTTTACATCTAACATTTAAACTACAAAGAGTTGCTATATATTTTTATATCCAATAGGTTCCATACAAATTACCTAGTGAGATCTTTAGATCTAGTACTCCACCATTCTTCATTAAATGCCATCCTAATATTTTTTTTTTATTTTATTTACAGAGATATTACAATGAATTGTAATATAAAAAATATTACTAATATGACATCAGACTATAATTGATATTTATAATCAGTTTAAAAATGAAACTAGTTTACATTAATTTTATGAAGCGCTTTCTATATTTTAACCATCATTAATATTAGAGGAATGATTATTCCACTTACATTTTGTAAGAAAAATGATTTTTTTTTATTTAATTTTTTTCTATAATTAAAAAATGAATTAACCCTCACAATGCTTTTATGGGGGATCGAACTGCTGTCTTCACAAGGCTTTGGCCACTCAACTAGGAGTGGCAAAAATACCCGCCTAGCCCAAACCCAGGCGATGCGGGCCGAATATTACCCGGTTAAGAGATTAGAACGGGCCAGGTCTAGGTATCACTTAAGAAATCAAGAACCTAGCCCGGAACCCAGATTTTCTAATAAAATATTATAAAAAAATAATTGCATTTTTTTATGCATCTATTCAATATATTTAAAATTTTAAATATTTAAAGCTCATATTCTATGTTTAATTTTATTAAAATAAATTTTAAAATTTTAAATAAATAAAAATATATACATAAATATAAAATTTTTAAATTATATATATATAAAATCTAAGCTTAAAAACTCAGAAAAAACCCGATCCAAAATAAATTTGGGCCAAGTATTATAATATTTGGGTATGGCAATACCCGACCTAGGCCCGAATTTTTGCCAACGCTACACTCAGACAATTACTAAGTACCATATGCCATCCTACTTTAGCTGCAAAGGAAATGAAAAAAATATAAATATCATAAACCATTACGATATGAGTAAATATAATGGTTATTAAATGACGTTAAATGATTTATTTAGGTTAAAAAAAAAAGAGAGAGAGGGGAAAATTTAACCTTGAAATTATGCTTCTCATGTTCTTTTGAACTCATTGCAATAATGATGCATTTACATCTATGATTGGAGTATCGGAATTCAAAATTGAAATTATTAACTGCGTTTGCTTCTCAAAAATAGAGTAGAAATCAGAATCAAAATTAGAATTGTGAGGCCCACCACTATATGAGAATAGGGAATGAGAGATTGATTCCCAATTGAGGGGGGAGGGGTGGGAATCATTTAGGAATCAATCTTTTATTCCTTGAACTTTCCATTTTGCCCCTAGTAAACATTCATATATTCCTAAAATTTTCATATTTTAAATAAAAAATATAAATACTAAAAATTTAAAAAAAAAATCCAAAATCACTAATAACTCACCCTTCTCTTTGAAGTTGCCAAACACTATTATCACTGCTCATCATCATAGCTGCCAAAATCAATAGTTGTTATCGTCACTGCTGCTTTATTGCTGCTAAAGCAGTTAGCGGTTCTCAGTTTCTTCTTCGTCAAAGGTCGTTTCACCTATGTTCAAGGATGTTTCCCCTTTTTCTAGTCTTGGTTTTCGCCGCTTGTCTTTGCTAATCCCATTCACCGTCGATCTAAAGCTTCCTGTCACTATCTTTACCGCTATAGGTAACGGTTAGTTGGTTCGATAGTCAATCACTGTCTTCATCGTTTTTATTTTTTTTGAATTAATTAGATTATTATTTCTTTAATTATTAGATGATTTCTTTTATTTGTTATTAGATTATTTCTTTTATTTGTTATTAGATTATTTCTTTAACACAAAAATACAATATGAATTTGAAGATCAACATGAACAAAATCGACATATACCGAAATAAATTTTTTTTATTGATATATGCTGGTCCGAGAACGTGAATAACATGTAAATGGGCATGAAGTTTACTTATAAGACTCGTTCTAATAGCATGAAGCTAGTTATATTAATGCATAGCATGAATTTGCAAAATTTTCTATAAAATTTATTAGGAAAAAATTAATGTAGAATTATTTTCATCTTATTATGCTTGTTGACTATTTTGATGATTAATTTTTTGTTATGTGATGAATGGTGGCTGCAGCCACTGATTTTGCAAAATAATTTGATCACATGTGAATGGTGAAGATGCATGATATCCGATTCTCCATCAGATTGTTTTGTTTTTATTTTTTTTTCTTAGTATTATGGTTGTTTTATCAATGGTGGCAGTAGCAAGTGATTTAGCAATAAAATTGCTAAAATAATAATATAGCGGTGGAGATACTTGAATTCACATTTGAAATTTCAACTTACATATGTTGATATAGTTAATTAATATGATTGTATTTTTTTATGATGTAAACATATAGGAATGACTCGATTGTTAGCCAGAAAGAAGAAAGTCATTATAATTATACAAAATTTGGTGATGATGTTGCAAATGATTGTGGTTGTGTGCTCTGCTATGTGTGTCCAACTTCAGTTATGTTCTAAGTGAAGATTGATTTTCAGGTTGTCATATAGAGATTTCCAATAAATGAATGTTTTGCATAAATTATTTATGAAAGCGATGTAAAATATTTGTCACAATTAAGAATGGATAGACAAGCCTTTAACAAAGTATATAAACTAGGGGGTTTGGTAGGTAATAAGAAAATGTCACTTGAGGAAATGCTTACAATGTTTTTGTATGTTTTAGAACACTAATGAAGAATTAGGTGATTGGTTTCAATTTTAAAAGATCTGGACGAGTATTTAGTAAATGTTTCCATGAGTGTTTAAAGGCAATGATTAGATGCCAAAAAGAATTTTGGAAAAAACCCAAGGTTGTGTTGGAGAATTCAATTGACTTAAAATGAAGATAGTTTAAGGTACATATATTATTATAATATATATTGCTTTGAATTATACACATGTGTGTAATGAATTCAAAGCTTTTTCTTCCTAATTAATTTTATTTTTTTCTTCTTAATAATACATAATTGTTTGGGAGCATTAGACGGTACGTATATAAAAGTTCACGTTCCAAAAGCCAATAAATCAAGATATAAAACTAGGAAAAAAGAAATTGCAGCAAATGTCTTAGGGGTTTGTTAACAAGATATGCGATTTATTTAATGTCTTACTGGGATGGGAAAGTTCAAATCATTATATGCGGGTGTTAAAGATGCTGTGTCTAGAAGAAATAATTTAAAAGTTCTACATGGTAATACATCTAACTAACATTATGTTTTTATTTTAAGATTGCATAATTTATGAATTTTTTTAATGGTATTTTATTTTTTGTCAATATGTTATTGTTACTTGGTTGATGGTGGATATACCAATGGGATGAGTTTTCGTTCACTATTTAGAGGGTAGTGTTACCATTTGACTTATTTTAGGTATAAACACTAACTTACTAGCCTAGAAGAGATATTTAATATGAAGCACTCAAGTGCTCGAAATGTGATTCAACGATGTTTTGGATTGTTAAAAAATATATGAATTATAGTAAAAAGTCTTGCCTTCTATGATATAAAAACAAAAATGTGAATACTATCTATTTATTGTATGCTACATTACTTCATTAGAAAAGAAAGGCCTTTAGATGATATGGAAATGGAAATGCATAATAAGCCGACTTCGGATATTGACAAGAGCTCGGAGATTATTGATATCATTTTGCCCTCTAATGAGTGGACTATTTAGAGATAAAATTTAGCCCAAGAGATGTGGAACACATGGCACGCAAGTACACAAACATGAAGAGTTTGAATTGGATATTATGGAATTTGGGTTGTTTGACATTGTATTGTACATTTGTTATTTTATTATTTATTGACATTGCATATTATACTGTTTGAGTTTGAATATTGTATTTTTTATTTAATAGTGGATACTATCTTGTGCAGTGATATTGGATATTGTGTTGCTTTTTTATATTGGATATTGTATTGTTCTCTAAGTTTGGATATCATATTGTTCTTTTATATTAGAAATTATGCTGTTATTTGACTATTCATAATGTATTTGAATATACAACATGAGTTCCATGCCCATTCCAGTTATTAGAGGTCACGGTATGAACAAATAGTTTTGGACAATTGCTGAGGATAATGCATTGGTTGACTCGTTATTAGAATTGAGTTAAAATCCTATGTAGGATTCTGATTGTGGTTTTAAGAATAGGTACTTGCAACAGTTAGAAAATAGGTTGAAAGTGAAATTACCATGTTGTGGTTTAAAAGTTTCTCCTCACATTAAATCTAGAGAGAAATGGTTGAAGCAAAAATATTGTGTATGACTGATATATTATCTCTTAGTGGTTTTGAATGAGACGATGAAAAGATGATGATAACATGTGTAATGGATGTTTTTCATGAGTATGTTAAGGTATAGTTTTAAATTTTATAGTATAATTTATTCTACTTGATTTTATGTTACTTATACATTATTTATCTTTTTTTTTTTAAAATAGAAAAAAGGATGTAGCTGGTTTATTTAAAAAAATAATTTCCACATTATTACATCTTGGGCAAGATTTATGGCCAGGATCAGGCAACTGAGACTAACACTGCCAATAAAATGAAGAAGTTGTAAAGATGACAACATTATTATCAATTTTGAAGTCAAATAGTGCTAATTTACAATGTGAGTCAAATAATGAGTTGATTATGGAGGACCTCAATGATGATATGTCATACATTCCTCAAACAGATGATATTTCTCATCACTAAGTTTATTGTGTTCCAAGTAGTTCAAAAAATAAGTCTAGGAAAAGAAAGAGTAAAGATAAAATATTTGATCGCATGTGCTCAAGGATTGGGACAGTGGCTTAATCAATGGCAGTAATAATTCATAGATAGATAGTTTAATTACTGCACTTTCTACTGATAAGAAAATAACTGATTTACAAGGTAAGTTATATGGGAAAATGAGCAAAATTAATGCCATGGCTGATGAGAAAATATATAATGCGACTAGTATGTTGGCCTCAAAACATGATTTACTTTGTGTGTTCTTTATATTACCCAATCACCTCAGTAAAGGATATATGATTCAAATTCTTTGTTGTGGAGTGTAGTCTGATATCAGTTATGAATGTTATCTAAAATTAGCAGAGATAATATGAGCAATAATCTCATGTATGAGAGAACGTACTTGCCAATTGAGAGAGGAAATCATTCAAGGAGTGCTAGAAGAGCTTTGAAAGAAGATATCCTTAAATCAATAGAGTAACAGATCTTTCAGGAAAGCGAGTTCTAGTTGCCAAGCCTAAGCACAGAAAGAAGATAGACGATGTTGAAAAGTCAACGCCGAAGCCAACTTTTGTTGTAGGATATACATATGGCTAGTAACTGTTGACTGTAATTGCATGTGTTAGCATGAAATTTCTTACTCCTTAACAAAGTCAGCATCAATGCCATTAATATTGAGAGGTGGCTAATAGTTTTTTCATATTTTCATATTATAGGCTTCGCTTATAAATAGAAATGTAGAATTCATTTATAGAGCATCTAAAATTGTGAGATCTAAGAGCATTGCAAGTAAGCTCTTTAAGAGTGTATCGAGAGCATTTCCTTGGGTGCTAAAGGGATCCATTTGGATGTATTGGGTTATTAAATTTTGAGAGTTTTTTTTTTTTTTTCAATTTTGTAACTCTCACTTTTAGTAAAATTTTTTTTCTGTTTTTGCTCATAGATGTAGGCTTTAAGCCAAACCATGTAAGTTATTGGGTCTTAATAATTGCTTAACTCGTACTTCCGCAACAATTGGTATCAAAGCCGAAGGCTTGTACTTGGAGTATATGGTAATTAGTGTATATTTATTAGGAGTATGAGTTTTAAGTAGGACTATTGTAACCCCTCAATTTTTTTGAAAACTTTTTGGTGCATTTATTTACATGAAATTAACATTGTATAGGCTATTCTTTCAAGTTTGAATAGTTGTTAAAGGCACTAGTTGTTTGAGTTAGAAGGATGACAGATGTATAATCATCATTTTTCATTAGTGAGGATTAATATGACTAATGCAAAGTTTTAAGTGGAAATGTGAGGTATTGAATGTCTTATGTTAGCAAGAGTTAGAGCTTGTTCTTGAAGAAAACCTTGACAAGGTGGATGAGAATAAGTGAATAAAGTTCAAGAGACAGGTATATAGTACTATTCACCTATGTTTAGCTAAATATTAGAAGTAATTGAAGAAAAATATATGAAGAAAAGCCTTGAAAATAAGCTTTAAATGAAAAATAAGCTTTATCAATTCACATATGCACCTAGTATATTGATGAATGACCATATAAACTCATTCAACAAGATATTAGCAAATTTACTAAATTTAAATGTGAAATTTGAAGATGAATATATGTCATTATGGCTACTAAATTTTCTTTTTGATGAATATAACCATCTCATTACCATTTTGCTTTAAGAAGGATAATGTCTTATTCTATGTTATATATGGCACATTGTATAACTTTGAAACTAGAAAGAAAGAGAAAAAGAATCATAGGGATACAATTACAGAAGTTTTAATAGTAAGAGGTCATTCACAAAGCCCAGACATGAGAGAAAGAGTAAGACTAAAGGAAGGTCTGTTAAAGATGAATGTGCTTTTTGTCGCGAGAAAGGGTATTGAAAAAAGAGTTTCTTAACTTAGGCAAGGTTATTTTTCATGTATGGGTTGAATAGCAAGATGAGGATTCAAATTTTAGTTTGGTTGGCATGACGTTGAAATGTTACTCAAATGAGTGAATTTTAGATTTGGGTTGTACTGATCATATGTGTCTTAACAAGAGTTGTTTTTCTAGCTTCAAGAAGCTGGATGGTGAAATTATTTTTATGTACAGTGATAATGCTTGTAAAACTATGAGAATAGGTTCAATTCAATTGAAGAATCATGACAGGTCAATCCAAATCTTGACGGACGTTTGTTACATACTAAGCTTGAAGAAAAATATTATCTCATTAGGAGTCATAGAATCTAAAAGTTTTACAATCACCGTGAGAGACAAATTCTTGAAGGTGGTAGCTGGTGCATTAACGGTGATAAAAGACATAAGAAAAAAGAACTTATACTATTTCTAAGGGAGTACAGTTATTGGAATAGCATCAATAGATTCAACAAGTTGTAGTATATGCATTTAAGACATACTAATGAAAAAGCTTTGCAGATTTGGTAAAGCAAATGGTTATTGAAATGTGCAAATTCTTATAAATTAGAATTTATGAACATTATGCTCCGGGCATGCAGGCAATGGTAAAGTTTGGTTCACTAATTCATAATACAAAAATATTCTAGACTATGTTTATAATGATATATGAGGACTTACCAGAGCAGTTTCTTTAGGTTGTATGTACTATTTTATTACTTTTGTTGATGATTATTCAAGAAACGTGTGGGTGTATTTGATGAAGTTTAAAAATAAAGCTTTAAGCACGTTTTAAAATAAAATAAGATAGTCGAGACTCAAATTAGTTGACAGATCAAAAGACTTCACTCAAACAATAATAGTGAGTAAACGAATGATTTATTTTTACAAGTATGCCGAATGAAGACATTGTGTGGCATTTCACTGTTAGAGATACACCACAATGAAATAGGGTGGTAGAATGCATGAACCAGACTATATTAGAAAAAGCTCGGTATATATTGTCTAATGCTAGATTGGGTAAGAAATTTTAGACTGCGGTAGTTATATATGTATGTCATCTTATTAGCCATTTGCCATGAACTGAAATTGATAGCAAAATATTAATAGAGATGTGGACTGGTAAACCTACTACCAATTATGATTCTTTACATATTTTTGGTTTTATTGCTTATTTTCAAGTAAAGAAGTCTATCCCAAGAGCAAAGAAATCATTACTCATGGTTATAATTGGTGGAGTAAAAGGATATCGTCTCTAATATCCTGTCATAAAGAATATTATTTTCAATAGAGATGTGACTTTTAATTAATCAACCATGTTAAAATAAAAAGATACAAAAAATGATGACAAAACTGGTGGTACTTTACAGTAAGTGGAGTTTGAAAAAGTTAAAGATAATTCGACGAATGTTGAAGAGATGGATAGTAATTCTCCATTACCTGATTGTGGCTCAGGAGCTTTCACAGTAACAAGATTCATTTACATATAGTAGGTCATGAAGAGAAATTTATAGACCTACTCGTTTTATTAATATAGTGGCATATGCACTTCTAACTGTAGATGATGATGTTTATTCCACTTATAAAGAAGCACTAAGTAACTCTGAAAGTGTATAATGAAAGTTAGTTATAGATGAAGAAATGTTGTCTCTTCATAGAAATAGAACTTATGAGTTAGTTACATTACCTAAATAAAAGGAGGTAATTGGGTGCAAATGAGTATATGCAAAGAATGAATGATTTCCTCGTAAGAATGAAATTCAATACAAAGCTAGATTTATAGTAAAGGGTTATGCTCAGAAGAAAAGAATAGACTGCAATAAAGTATCTTATCCAGATGTGAAATGCTTGTCTATTTAGATTTTGCTAGCTATAGTTGCGCAACTTGATCTTGAACTATTTTAGATTTATATGAAAATCGCATTTCTACAGGGTGATTTGGAAAAAAAAATTTACATGACTCAGCTAGATGGATTCAAGGTTACTAGAAAAGAAAATTATGTTTACAAGCTGAAAAAGTCGCTTTATAGACAAAAAGATTTAATTGGTTTATGAAATGGAAAAGATATATAAGAAATAAATATGATCATTGTATGCATTTTGTAAGCTGTAAGAGAGATCTTTATATATTTACTATTATATATTAGTGATATGCTAATAGCATCCAAGAGCAAAGATGAGATTGAGAAGTTGAAGACTCAACTCAATCAAAAGTTTAAGATGAAAGATCTAAGTGAAGCTAATAAGATTCTTAGCATGGAGATATGCAGAGATAAAGCTCGTTGCGAAATCAGCATGTCTCAGAAGTAATATTTAAAGAAAGTGCTACAGCAGTTTGACATGACTAAATGGGCAAAACCTATTAATACCCTATTGGCTTCTCATTTCAAGCTTTTTGTAAAACTATCTCCTTCAATAAATGCGAAATAAGAATATATGTCACAAGTTCAATATTTAAATGTAGTGGATAACTTGATGTATGCAATGGTGTGTACAAAGTCTGACATTTGACAAGCAGTTAGTATGGTGAGCAGGAATATGTACAACTCTGGTAAAAAACATTGGCAAATTATGAAATAGATTTGGTGGTACATTCAGAAAACTGTAGATGTTGTTTTACTGTTCAAACAATATGATTTGATATACATGGAGTTTAGTAGTGTTCAAGTAAAGGTGAAAAATTTTTGGATCCTTAATGAAGGATTAATTGGAAGATAATGGGTTTTTGTTAGTCGGATTATATTTGGATAAATCTTCGCTAAGGTGAAGAATTGTTGAAAAGTTAGCATCGAAGCCAACTTTTGTTGAAGCATAAGCATATGACTACAACTTTTGACTGCAATTACATGTGCTAGCATGAAGTTTCCTACTCTTCACCAAATTTAGCCCCGAAGCCATTAAAATTGAGAGGTGACCAATATTTTTTACTTGCTTTGCTATTGTAAGCTTCACCTACAAATAGAAAAGTAGAATGCTATTGTAGTGCATCTAAAAATTGTAAGATCTAAGAGCATTGCAAGTGAGCTCTTTAATAGTGTAGAGAGAACATTTTCTTGAGTGCTAAGGGGATTTATTTGAGTGTATTAACCTATTGGGTTATGCGAGTTTTTCTTAATTTTGTTTATTTCTATTTATTAGTAAAATTATATTTCAGAATTTGCCCTAGACATAGGCTTTAAGCTGAACTACGAAAATTATTGTGTCTTATTTTTTATATTTATTTATCACCATATTTATATTTTTTCAGAAGTCGCGGTTATATTAACTTTTCATTTCTTTTTTAATTACATTTTTGTCAAATCTCTTGATTAGTAGAAAAGCAGCCATATGCACTGTTATTATTCTTTTATTGTTTTAAGTATTTTTTTAGCTATTAATCTATAGATTTTTTTTAATGATCTCATCAAATCTCTTGATGTAAGTAATGCTTCTGATTTCTTCTGAATCATTTTTAGATATTATAGAGATATTTATGTAAAAATTTGTGCAAATTGATTGTAGTATCTAATTAGGTCCATACATTCTACGTTTTTCCTTTTTTAGGCCAGCTCCTCAGCTTTACTTTCTACTTTCTTTAATATACATTGCGAACTCTTTAACATCTATTGCTCTATTTATTTTGATATTCATCTTTTGTTTTGTTGGATATACCTTCGGTTACTTTGCTGTAGTTGGGATTCTAGAGCTTTTCATGCGTCTCTGAGAGTGTTTTCATCATTACATTACATTTTTAACTATTTATAGTGAAATAAAGTAAAAATTGTTCAAGAGCCTACTTTTTTTCACTAATTAAACAGTAGAATGATCGAATGTTAGATTATGTCAATGACTGAAAGAAGATCATATGTGGAAATCCTCCTCTTGATCACAGTATAAATGCTTTTTCAATGGTAACTGCTTGGCAATTACTTGCACATGATGAGACGACGTCGAAACAGCAGAGTAGTGAATGAAGAAACAATAAACAACTACATACCTTTAGTCATATAGGCAGATATACCTTATGACCATGAACATATCCAAATACTAATTCAGGGAGCCAAAAAACTGTTAGCCTAAAGGGTTACACACATTGTAATTTTTGATGATAATAAACATGTGACTTTAGCAATTTGGTTAATATTGAATTTCATATTTTTCACTAGTTCTTAAAGGATAATATTTACACAAGTGAAATTAAGCACAAGACACTTAACAGACAACGTCTAGATCAAGAGCAAGCTTTCGCTCAACGGAGTTATTATTATGACAATTCTTATAAAGCCGGTATGATTTAATATATAAATAGTTTAGCATTTGAGAAGCTCAAAGTATTTATTTTTATAAGTGATTATTTTTTATAAACCAAATATTTTATATTTATAAGACAAGTATTTTGTAAATTTGAGTATTTTTCAGATTTGGGATTAAATTGGAAATTTTTTGATAATTTTAAATTCAATAAGCATTAGGCTAAAATTCCAAAAAAGAGTCGTTTTGGAAAGTCTTATAAAGTTTTGGTCATAGCATAATTTTAGAAAGTTTTAGGAATAACGAATATTATTTACAAATTTTAAAAATAGACATGTTTATAAAAGTTTATGACGTTTTAGGCCATATTACCAAAAATTTTAGGTAAAAATATAATTTTTGAAATGCTATTACTATAGTAAAATTTAAATTGTAACAATAACTTGCATTGTAACAAGCGGCTAGTCGATTAAATTAAGAGGAGAGCCATATCCTTGTAGGTTTTGTTAATAACAACTAGTTTTTTAGTCTAAAATGTATAAACTCAAATCTAGTTCATTTTTAAAGATTAATACAAATAAAAACAAAATCATACAACATATTTTGAGATTATATTTCATAAATCATAGTATATCAAATATATATAGTGCTATCATTTGTATATCAACTCTAAAAAACGGTATTTGTTGTAATCCTTGAATTCTTTATAAAATTTGTAAGAGTGAGAAACACTTGGGTGAAGAGATTGAGAGATAATCTCTTATAATAAAGGTTTATTGATATCTTGAAAGTCAATTGTAAGAACTTGAAGTCTTGGGAGGTTTGGACAGTGAAATCCTCATGCCCGGTGTACTTAGAAGCGTGGATGTAGATGAGGATTGTTGAACCACGTAAAAATCATTATGTTTGATCTCTTCCTTTACTTTTTGATTTTAAACATTGTTAAATTCATTACTTTTGATTCTATTAGGTATTAGAATAAATTGTTTTGTAGTTTGTTTAGCTTAAGTTTTAAATCTCAATTCACCCCTATCTTGTGTTGCATAACGTATATTTCAAAAACACATCTCAATTACTAACCCAGGCAAGAGATATCTCAGTTACAATTGTATACAAGAGAATTCTAACATATGTTCATTGTGTCCCATATTTAATTTACTTTAGTACTCAAGCATACTAAATCCCTTCTGTATGCCAAAATTGTGTAATCTCTTTATGCATTAAAAAATAAATACATCTTAATAATACAAAATTACAATCTATATAGCCTCAATGATCTACCATAATAGGCGAATACATCCCTCATTATAGCTTTGGTAAGTGGATCAACTATCATGCTATGCATAAATATGTATTATACGGCTACTTCCTTCTTCACCAAAACATCTCTTATGAAATTGTATTTAGTGTTAATGTGTTTTGATTTGCTATGGTATTCGGCGCCCTGAAAGAAAAAGATAATAGTTTGACTGTCACAATAGATTATTATTGGACTAGCAATACTAATATTAATCTCTAAGTCCTTTGCAAATCTCTTATGCCATACAGCTTCTTACAATGTTATATAACATACAATATATTTCGCTTCCATCATCAATAAAGCCGCGGATTTTTGCTTCTTGCTCCTCCATATATTGCTCATTTATTTAGTAAGAATTCAAACTTATAGTATAATGCCTAAAGATCCCCAATATTCGGGGCAATGTTTACTGCTTGGTTAAGCTAACTAATGGCTTTATCAACCTTCCTTTAATACCAAAATATATGAGCCCTAACAATAATAATATAAGGATCCTTACTATATTTCTTCAAGGCAAGGGAAAACTTGGCCATACATTCATCCAAGCCATCTATGCCAGCCAAATCAATATATTTAGGCCACAAACAATTGCTGCTAGGATAATTCTCTAATGCCATTTTAATAAAGGTATTAGTTTTCGCTTGTACTATTAGCCTTTAAATTTTATCAAAGCATTAATTTAGGTTAAATTATAGCAAGCAATAGTTCTAAGATATAAGGATAGTTAGATAAAACTATAGTTAGCGCGGAGTGAGAGATATCAAACCCTTTTATTTTTTCTTAGAAATTGATTAGTAAAAGCCATAAAGGAGTACACTCAAGACACTTCTCAAGAACTTTTTCATAAGCTTTCTCAGCTTCTTTTAAAAAGCCAATCCTTTTCTTAAGTTCTCTTAGAATTATACAACCTGAAGAAGTTAGAGATTTATTTTTTGCTTGACCTAGCAAATACATTCCATTATTTTGTTATCTAATTCTCTCTTATAAATGGTAAATTTCATCGTTACTCTCTGTTTGCTTATTCTTTCTCTTGCCTCTTGAAGAATTCTTCTTAAACTTTGAATATGATGGATTTCAAACTCAAGGAAATATAATTGAATCCAAATGAGCTCTAAATCAAGGACAATGGTATAACCTCGAGCAAAAAATCTTTTTCTACATCCAAATCCCTTCTAAGTCACTTCACTATAGAAGTAAAGAACTAAACTAATGTGGGTATTGGGCAACTGTCATTTTTAGTAAATCATGCTCATTATTCCCAACTCAGCTCAATTTGAGCATTTTTAAACCAATCGCTCATTTCAGTCCAAAATACACTTATTACATACTTATAAATGGCTTTAACAGTTTCAATCGATCCTCTATTCTTAAAGCACCTAGCAAACAATTTCACTTCCCTTGTATATCTGAATTAAACTCCTAATGATTGCTTGAAATGTGCCACAAACCTGACCTCACTGCGGCCTCAACCTTCTTTACCCAAGTGCACGTGTCTTATGCAAAAAAAACCTTCTTTGCGTAATCAATATAATAAATTCCTTAATAATATAGTATTTTCCATTTGCATTCCCTTCCTCTCTTTTAGCTTAGCATATGCTATATAAATTGCCAATTTCCCAGAAGCTCTTCCTTAGCTCTATTAAGCATTTGCTTGGCTGCATCATAAGGTTTCAGTCTGGCCAAATGCAACCACAACTCCAAACTAAAAGGACAATAGCTAACTGTATGTTCTAATAAAAACTAGCACCCTAAAGACCTAATAAGTCGACGATAACCTTCCATAATTTAACTGATCTCAGATAATATGTATCCCTTTTCTAAATACTTTAAATTTATTTTCTGAAACTATTCTATTTCAGCTGTATGTTACCATAACTTGATAGAATTTGGCATTAGACTTAGTCCCTTGGTAATAACGATTTGGCTTCATCCGAACTAGCAATCTGACTAACAATAAATAGATGTATTCTTTTTTTTTTTTTAAGGTACATCACCTTTTTTAATCAATTATCTCACTAATCTCTAGGATTCATTGGATTAGTAACCCTATTAATTAATTATCTAGTTCTATATCTTTGCCTTGAATTTTTCTTTTTTAAAACATTCTAATCAGCTAAGTATTTACTTTTATCCAAGAGAAAAATCAAACAGTCTATCTGATACTGAGGATAAAATCATACCTCTAGCAACATCGGTTAAGTCAAGTAAATGTCAAGCACTCGAGTCCATGGGTTTTCAAATCTACAAGTTATATGCTCATTGGCACTTGGCTCTACATGATACTGTCTTACTCCCTCAAAAATTTTTGTTCTCTTCTTCTTAATAATTGAAAATAACTGCTTGATCTACACGTCATAATTTGAACAACTTTCTCCTTTAAGCCTGTAAATCTCTTCATTTCTTAATTCTATTCTTCTCAATTATTTGCACCATTTTTGTTATCATTAGAACAATACTCAGTGTAGAACTCGTCTCCTTTATTCGGATCTTTTCTCTTGATTATCCTTACTGCCTTGCCCCCTTTAAAATCCAGACAAGAATTAGCTACCCTAACCAATGCCAATTAGAAGGAAATTTTAGATTCTTAAATAGTAAGCTCTCTTATAAAAATAGGAGCAATTCTCATTTGGAAGCATTCCAAATTTAAAAGAAATAAAGAATTATTACGCAAGTGAGCAATTAAGAGGTTTTTTTATTCAAATATTGTACTCTATTAATTATTGGTAAAAAAATTATTTTTCTCTTACTTATGTGGATATAGGCATAATTATTGAACTATATTAAATTCTTGTATTCTTTATTTGTCTGTAAATATTTGGTGCGGTTGATTCTGCATACTTAGAATGTACGTATTGTTCATGTATACCTACTATTTATGTATACAATATTGTTCATATATAGGGTACTGTTTATGAAGATAGTGTACCCAATGGTTCGTACTTAAGAGTATCGGCAACTTGTGTAGTGATGCGGATTTATGCATGTCTAGAAAAGTTCTATCAAAATGGTATAAGTGTCTAAGGTGTCTAGGTTTTAAGTAAGTCATTGTGACCCCTCTAGTCTTTCTTGGGAACTTTACTGGTGTATTTTTTTATACATATAGACACATAAAAACTACTCCCTAAGGGGAAGAACCTATTGAGAAAATGTTAGAAGTTGAAATTTATAATAATAAAAGTGAGGAGAGAACTACCTTGACTAATTCAAAAGAGACTTTAGGTTGTAAACTAGATGAAAATTTTGGTATGCAAAACTTCTTACCCTTATTCAAATTGATCTTGATATTGTTTTGAAAAATAAAAGACATTATATAAATAAGAAATGTGGGGTCGTATAAACAAAAAAGCATGTGACTAGATTAGATATTTCTTGACCAAAGAGGTGAAATATCTAATGAAATATAAAGAATGTCCGATGACTTTATGGCATACATTAGAGGAAAAATAATTGTCCAAATGTAATGAAAATTGCCCTCATGTTGGCTTCTGAATGAAGTCTAATGAATCATAATGCCGCAAGATTTGAAAATATCAAAAATGAAGTTAAGCTATGATTCTAGTACACTCACTTTCGAAAGAGTATAGTTATTTTATGACTACCTTGATATATGGGAACAGAGTGATCATTCAAAAACAATATCTGAACAGTACTGACTAAATTAGAAGTTCATAATAATGATAAACATTTCAAAAGAGCATTATCTGAAGCTTTATTAGCTAGTGAAAAAACAATAGAGAAAAAAAGAGCTTAATAGAAAGCATTCTCGATCAAAATCTAAAATAAGAAATATAATTTGAGATAATGTGCATTTTTTCCAAAAAAATATTGAAAGAATGCTCGAAGGCTCAGAAGAGAAATGAGAAGAAACTAGAAGTAACGAATATGGCATATAATGATAAAGGCTTTTACTATTCACTAAGTATTATGTTTATAATATATATTATTACTTTAAGCAAGTGGATACTTGATATCAGCGAAATTTATCATTTATGTCCCATAAAGGAATGATTTACATATTGTTGTGATATGGAATCCGATATAATTATGATGATGAATGATTAACCTTATTGCATGATGGGGGTAAGGACAATTAGGCTCAAAATGTTTGACGGAATAATCTCAGATAACAGAAAGAAGTTAGATATGTTCCAAATTTGTAGATGCTTTGGAAGCTAAAGGCTACATGATTATCATTGAAGATGAAAAAATAAAGATCATATATGAGGCCATGATGATTCTGTAAACGGTGTCATAATTTATATTATTTCAAGGGATGTGCAACCGATAAAGTTAATATTTTTTAGGCACTCAATGACACCACTAAGCTATAACATATACGATTGAGATATGCTAGAGAGAAGCTTTGCAAACTTTGATAAGGCATGGAATTTTAAAATGTATGAAAACCTATAAAATAAAATTTTATGAGCATTATGTAGTAGGTAAGAACAAAGGTCAAGTTTGTATGACTAATCATGATACTTGTGAAATCCATAAATATGTTTATAATAATGTATAAGGACTAACAAAGACTGCATTGATTAGTGTAAGCCTTTATTTTGTTTTATTATTTGATTATTTCTCTAGACATATATGGGGACATCATGCAAGTAAAGATGAGGTTTTAGATATTTTCGTGAAATAGAAGAAATTGGTGGCTCCACGGCCTTATTGAGCATGTACATACATGTGGTTAACTTTTAAAAGAATTCTTGAAGTGGTGTTAGTGGCCAATAGTAGTGTATGGGTTAACAAATTGGCCAACCAACAATTGTGGAGTGGAGCGACTAAAGTGCCAATTTGGAGAAATTTTTTTATTCTTAGACGGTGAAGTCTTATATAAATAAAGAGTAATTCTCATTTCTAAGCATCTTAAATTTGAGAGAAACAATTCAAGTGAAGAATTATTAAGAATAATTCAAGTGAAGAATTGTTAATAGAGTAAGCAATTCGAGAGTGTGAACATTAGAAAGATTTTTTTTTTCCTTTCATGTACGTTTGAGAGTACTTAGTGTATTTAGATTTTGGGAAGTGAGAGCTCGTTACTCAAATATTTTACTCTATTAATTGTTTGCAAAATAATTCTTTTTTTCTTGCTCCTATAGACATAGGCATAATTATTCAACCACTTTAACTTTTGTGTTATTTATTTGTCTATGAATATTATATACGCTTGATTCCGCATTCCGCGTACAATAGACATAGACCAGCAATGTATTCAGGAGGCAACAGCTCATCCTTGAGGTGATTAGACATGGGAGTCGACAAGGATCCGGTGGGGGTAGTAAGGGAAGAAGTTGATTATGTAGCAGTCTTAAGCCATGTGGATCCAAGTTACAATTTGAATTGTTTTACAATTTTGTCATTGTTATTAAGTGGTTGTTTTTGTTCTCACTAATTATTTACAATCTACATTTCTGTATATCTCTCCAATTTGAAACTAGAATAAAATATCTCTTCCAATAATGTAATTATAACTAATAAATTATGATGAAAGATAAAAATATCATAAAAAAGATAAGAAATTTTTTTAAAAAAAATTACTAAGTGAGATGTGTATTTGTTGCTAGTTTTTTGTTTTTAATTACAAAAAATACTGCTGATATTTTACACTTATAACAAATGAAAAATCTATTACAATAGCCTGATTTCATTTCTGTTATACCATCTTATATTAAGAAGGAAATTACTCACATTTAATATGGATGAAACTACTTTGTTACAAGGACTTGAGCTCATTTAATCTAGACATATTTGATTAATACTAAAAAGTATATATTTAATAAAGGTTAAAATTATTATTTTTCACTTAAATCTCTAATAACTACTTCTTACGATTAATTATTAAACATAATTAACTAACAAATATAAATTAAGAGTGATAAATATGATATAAATTATGCCCATCCGAAAACATATAAACCATACTTAAAAACAAATAAAAATATACAATTCATAAAATGGATTAAGGATTTGTAAATGTGATAAAATTGTTGATGTTGTCAACCCTATAAATGAAAAAAAAGAAGATAATTTTAACCTTTATTAAATATACACTTTCTACATTTCATATTATCAATCATGTGCATTCAATCATGATGCATACTCGCCAAAGTGAGCCTCTTTTATCCAATAATTATCTATTAACTCCTTGAAATAAAAAATAGATAAATAGTCTATGTATGTGAATCAACAATGTATTTATGTGATTTAGGATTTAGTTCTTTAAATTTAACTTATTATTATTGTTATATAATTATTAGTTATCACTAACTCGTTTCACAAGGTATTTCCTTATGGGCTAAAGTCCTCCAAATGGGGTTAGTCAAGAGTTCAATGCGAATTGAGATTCACTTTAGTGTGCTTGTATCTTTTAAATCACAACCCACAGTAGTTACCCTATTGTGGCTTTGATCCAACATAAAATAGTATCTTATGGGTTGGATTGGGCTTTTAGAGCTACCACCGATTTTTACATAGTAATAATTTGAAACTATGACCTTGTATTGTATTAAGATTTGAACAAGCCTTTTTTCTTTTTCTTTTTCTTTTTCAAATGACTTTGTGAAGGGTGATTTTTTGTGCTTGTAAACATTTTTAGGTCAATTTATGACTTATGAGAGCAAGTTGCGCATTGCCCTCAAGGAAATGAAAGCAACTATAGACTCCATTACAGACACTAGCCTTTTCTTCTCTAGAGTCGACTAGTCTTACTGGTAATTAACTCTAAGTTTGACATAATTGAAGCACTCTACTTTTTTTTTATGGTTTTTTGTTTCCACATACTCTATCAATATTAAGCCCTAAACTATAAATTTTTGGGGAGAATTTAATACACTTTGGCTGTAACCTAAAATTGAAGAAACAATGGCTAAGGTTGGGCTTGTTAGGTTCTATGAACATTAATGGGGTGGGGTTGATATTTTAAGTACTTATAAGAAGATTCAACTACCTTTAAACTTAAACATTCAAACTTCGCCATCATAATATTGATCTTAGAAATTTCATATGAAATATGAACACAATATTTATATAAAAGATTTTCTATCTTGCTCTCCTATTCAAGCTTGACTTTTGTTTCTCTTACAGAAAGAGAATTAGATGAACAATGGAGCACTATCTTAATTGATTGTAAATATCAATATATTTACATTGTAATTTAAAAAGAAAAAGGCTTGCTATTTTGACCTGTCTACTTTGATGTTCTTGGTGGATTTATGATTATAAATATTAGTATATTTAATATTATGATATGTAAAATAATATTATAACATACTGCTACTAGAAACTTGACCCAATGATATTCAAACTATTTTATTTTATTAGTCACTCGAGGATTAAAAATATTAATTTAGATATTGCCCTTTCTGAGTGAAAACCCGGTTTTACCTAGGAATCAAATAAAATAGGTTGAATAAAATAAAATAGTTTATTAATTTAGATGTAAAAAAATTATAATATTCTAAAAGAAAAAACAGGAAAAAAAATCCAACCAACTATTAGGATGTTTACAAAAGGAATCACTCCGAATGATAGCGTTAACCATAAATTGTCATTAAGATTTACAAGAAACATGCACACAATTTTACCTAGGCTTGGCAAAAGTCCGGGTCCGGGCCAGGTTTGTGCCTACCCGGCCTAGCTCGGACAAATAAAACTACTACCCGGACTTATATTAAAGCCCAGATTTTACACATGCGGGCCGAGTCAAGCCCGGCACCTCCCGGGCCCGGGTTTTCAATCCGGGCTTCCAGCCTGCATGTGTCTCTAAAATTCTAAAATTCCTATGACATTATTTCAATATCTCAATTAAATTATTTCAATATACTATTTACTACCTAAATTCATTTAATCTATATCCAATAATACAATAATCACTAAATAAATTTAAATAAATGTAACATCCAACATATCATAATTACAATACCAATTTTAATTAACTAACACATAAAAATTTTAATTAACAAATTTGAATTAACTTACACATAAAAATTTTAATTAACTAACCAATTTTAATTAACTTAGCAAATTTTAATTAACTAACACATAAAAATTATTTCAATATACTATTTACTACCTAAATTCATTTAATCTATATTCAACAATACAATAATCACTAAATAAATTTAAATAAATGTAATATCCAACATATCATAATTACAATACCAATTACCAACATATCATAAGTTCATAACTACAATACTAACTACTAACATAATATATGAAAATTCCAAAATATATAATAAAAATTAATATTTTTTCTTGTGATTTTATATTTTAAAATAAAAATAAATAAACCGAGCTCAATCCGGGTTCTGAGTTTTTAACTCCTTACCCGGACCGGTACCCGGAAATGCCTGGGTTTTGAATTTCAATACCCGAACCTCTTTTTTTTATATTGCGGTCTAGGTTTCGCCCGAACCGGATGACCGGGTACGGGCTGGATCCGGTCCGGATAAGTTTTTTTGTCATGATTAATTTTACCCATAATGATATGACTTGAACGAATTTTATAAAAAGAATTTGTTCATAAAGGAAGAAATGTTTTTACTGGGAAGGGGTTGAATTAAGTAGTTTTCCAAGAATAAAGGTGTCCTTACGAATAATGATTTTTTTTTAATTTTAGATGGTGCCATAACTAAACTCTTAAGGATATTACAGCTTGCCCAATGGGCCTGAATCATTTTCTTTTCCATGTAGCTGATCACTTACTTGTGAATTGAGGCCGCCTGCTCGTTTAGAACTGGAAAAGTGTTTATAGGCCTATCAATTGCTCCATTGAAACTGTATTTAATGTAAGAAAACAAACTGGAGTATCACCAAAATAAATTTTTTAAATAAGATTTTATTTTTTATTTAAAAAATTATATCAGTATTAAGGACTCTAAAAAATATTTTAATTAAAATTTTTCAAATAAGATATATTTTTCTCTCTTTAAAATTGTCTAGTGAGTTTCTCCCTCTTCAATTAATATTATATTATTTTTATTGGAGAGAGAGTAATAAAATGTAGGGGATTAAATTTTTTGAGGATAAAAAGGGTAGTTAAATATGGTGGAGAGAAATATTTGATTAAAATAATATTTACTTGATCTGTTTGAAAAATCTTTTAGAGAAGAGTTTATTTTTTCATTCTTTTATTTGCCATATAATTAAATAAGTATTTGAAGAATCTTTTGATGATGTTCTAACTTCTAAGAATCTATTTCTCAATTAAAATTTAAATGATTGTAACCAAATAGTTCTCCATTGATGGAACCAAGATTTTGCTTCAATGCCTGACGGGAACCATAATGGAGAAAATTAAAATTGAAGTAGGTTGTAATAATTTTTCACTAAAATTGTGAGAGTCTAATAGTAAGTGGATAATGAAGAAATAATAAAATATTTTCTTTTTATTATTTTTGCTGGGCGAAGGAAAAAAACAATCCAACGAAAAAGAAGAATATATATTTTTTCTTCTCCCGTTTGCTGATCAGTTGTTCGTGTATTCAATTTATGCCCTTGAGGCTATTGTGATATAAATTATTTTTATGTCTATTAAAAACTTGAAAAGTGTATACGCCTTTGCAATTACTCCATTGGATTAAAAAAATATTTAATGTAAGAATCCCTATCTCAATTAAGACTCAAGTGATATTTGCAGCGAATGAAATATTCTTGTCTCCCACACCAAGTAAATGAAGTGATGAAAATCAATTTCATAATTAAATCATTCACCAAAAACAACTATCTTCTAGGAAAATGCATTTAAAGAAGTCTTTCTTTACATTTAAGGTCATTAGATTCCAATGTTCACTGAAAATAATAAATTCTACTATGATCTATTTATTAGAAAAGAATTGCAATTAATATTCTAGTAAGGTTTTCTCTCATTTGCTTGTGTCTTTCCCCCCAGAGTTTTAATGATTACATTACAAAAATGTATGAAAAAAGTGTTGAACAATTTATTTACATCGAGTATTTTATAATTAAGGACCCAAAGTTTATACGAAAAAAATTCATTTAATGTTACGTTCTTACATTATGATCGCTAATTTTATGGTTGTATGGGCTAACTATTGGTAAACAAATTCATTCAATACAATATATATATATATATATCTCACACATTATTGAAACAAATATGCACAGCACAATTACAAATTCCCATCAGCCCTAACACATATCACAATTACATAACTGCATAAAAAAGATTTATATTCAGTGATTTGTTACAATAAATAACCAATTAAATCATAATTAATTTATTGATATTTAGAGAATAAGTATGTGGCTTGAAGTTCCTCCACATTGATGGCAATAACTAATTAAATTACCACAGATATCTCCTAATCTCTAGCGGACCAATCTCCACCACGTTAGTTTTTTGGATTGATAAAGTAACAAATTTGCGAAGATCGACCTCTTATTCAAATAATTACCAATTGAATAAGCTCAATCAATATTAAGTAATTTTGTTATCTATGAAATTCAGTTTATGAATTCTTGTTTTTTTTTTTTTCAGGTAACGATATCAAATCGTACGTTTTCTTTCTGAGTTTTAAACGCAGCTCACATTATCTTGGTAACATAAGAACATCATCAATTTGTGAGCTCGATCCATCTGTTATAATTCACTAGGGCATACTACTTGTAGCAATTTCAACTTGGTTTAATATTTAGATAGAAACTGAAATCAGTTGATTAATACGATCTGGTTGGTGCATAAGATACACTGAAACTTAAACAAATCTATACATAGATTAGCTTTATTGACTTTGCCAATTTAATGATAGATCAGCTTTACTGACGTTGTCAATTTTATTAAATTAGCCACTGCTAGGTCTAGAAGAAGAGAAGTGAAAAGAAGTCAGAAACCGACAATGTCGCCGGTGTGGGCTGCCAAATAAATCTTAGGGGAGCCATCTAAGATTTGAACTGGCTTGACTTAAAGCTATGACCTTGTATTAAGATTGGAACTGGCTTCTTTTTCTTTCTATGACCTGGTATTAAGATTTGAACTGCATTTGAACCGGCTTGTTTTTCTTTTTCTTTTTTCTTTCTATGACCTGGTATTAAGATTCGAACTGACTTCTTTTTCTTTTTTAATATGACATCTTCAAGGGAGATCCTTTGTGCTTGTGAATGTCTACAGGTCAATTTATGACTTACGAGAGCAAGTTGTGCCCTTGCCCTCAAGGCCATGAAAGCAACAATTGACCCCATGACAGACACTGGCCTTTCCTTCTCCAGGGTCCACTGGTCCTACTAGTAATTAACTCTCAGTTTGACATTATTTAAGCACTCCATATTTTTTTATGGTTTTTTCTTTTATTTATTTATTATCATATATATTCTCAATCTATATTAGGCTTCCGACTATAAATCTTAGGGGAGACATCTATACGCTTGGCATAACCTAAAACTGAAGAACCGATGGTTAAGTTGTGCTTGTTAAGAACTTTATACATTAATGGGGTGGGGTACGGTTGATTTTTTTTTAACTACATGTAAGGATTTTAAACTTAAATATTCAGACTTCACTATCACAACAATGATCTTAAAGATTTTTTATGAAATGTTTACACAGAGTTGAGATAAAATATTATAAATATTAATAGATTTGCATTGTAATATTAAAAAAAAAAAAAAAGAGGTTAGCTATTTTGACTTTTCTACTTTAATGGTCATCATAGATTTATAATTTTAAATTTGACCGAGTAATTTTTAAATAATTTAATTTAACTAATCACTTGAAAATTAAAAAAATAATTTGGATATGTCCATCTCTACCTTTAAAAAGAATTAATTATAATATTTTAAGAAAGAAAAAATAAACCCAACTGACTATTTTGATCTCTATAAACAAAAAAAAAATCACCCCGAAATAAAATATGAACCTAAGAAATTATCATTAGGATTTACAAAAAAACATGACCAGAAGTTTTTCTTAAGTTACTTATTTTTCTTAAAGTTTGGTAACCAAAGTATCACGAGAACAATAAATTCTCTCATTGCTAAGTACAAGAATTTACAATTCTTTTATTCAATTTTATATATAATCAACAGAAAGTCATTCCTTTAATAAAGAAAGCAAATTAAAAGACAGGCAAGGAATTTATGGTCACAAGGTGTGATGCTAAAAAGAAATAAATAAGAAAGTGCAAATTAAGGTAATATAACTTGTGCGGTTGCAAAAGAAAACGACACATCAATGGCGTAAATGGCACCACATAGCACATCGGTATCTTATTGCTAAATTGATGGAGTGAGACATGCTTACATTCTCTTCTTTTATGTCCCACTTACGTCCCATGCACCTATGATTTGTTAATTCAATTGTCTACTAAATCAGATTTTTTTTTTTTTTATAATTTTCAAAACAATATATGTCATTAAAGAAATCTAGAGTATGAAAAAATATAAAGCTTGGATTTATGTTAGTTTTGCTTGATTATTATTCTTGAGAATGAAAATATATCATGTCTCCAACAAATCGATCATACATAGACTTATGGGAAATGGTCTAGTATATGTAGATGAACACGAGAATAAAAAGTTTTCTTTTTTTTTTTTTTTTATTTCACATTAGTATTTCGAAACATCTGAAAGATATCGTGTACTATTTATGACCGAAGCCGACAATGATGTTCGTGGCTACATCCACAATATACGTGGTCAGTTGCACCATTTTTAATCCATTATCGTTAAAGGAAAAAATAAAAAAAAGGTAGAAGCTCTTTTTTTTTTAATGATTTTATGACTAAGAAAATAAATAAATAAACTGTTGGGTCGGTCGATACATAAATTTAATTAATGATATAATACTACATTATTTGTATAAAAAAAACTTTATAACTATAGTTTTTACTCATAAATAAAACAATCATTCTCTAATTTTAAGCTCCACAATATACACAATTTTTAAAATTTTTTTATTATAGAACATTTTTTTTTAAATGTTAAAATCGGCTATATAGCAATAATTTCATAGGCATATTCTAATTTGCTATCAACTATTCTAACGTGAAAAAATTTTCATAATGCATATGCCCGACACGACAAAAATAACCGTTCAAAACAACAATAATAATAATTGCGCTATCGCAATTTGATGAAATGTCCACCTGTGTTTAAAAAAAAAAAAATGAAATGCCCACACCCCCACCACCCCAAGCATTTACTGCCAAAAGAGGGAAAAAGTAAATAAAACGATGCCGTTTGCATAGTGAAATGTGTTTTCCAACGGACCGATCATTTTATGATCAAAGCATGGCGGCAGTGGACCGTCGATGCGAGCCGCCTCGCGCAGAATCAAAAGGGTTGTGATTTCTTCATCATGGGCAAAGAAGGGCAGCTGCGTGAATCATCATCCATTGAGTAGTGGGCCCCATCTGCATTATGGGAGCTGCCATCACATGGGGTACAGGCTCTGCTACAAATTTCGAAAAGGTTATTTCTTTTTATAGAATTATGAAATAAAAAGGAATAAGACGTCACGATTAGGATTATTGATAAGGAGGCGTGGACCCTGCGACAGTTGACGAAGGTTATGCCACATTGGTCACAGTGAAGGCCCAAAACGATTGCCATCCTCGGGCCTACGTCTTTTTTTATTCTAAGTGGTCCCCGCGGGCTGCTACTCTCACTGCAATTAATTGATAATCCCGCAAATGAAATTGGGTAATTATCAGAAATCTCTCTTGAGGTTCGGTTTATTCTTAATTTGATAAATTGTATTTGCGTACTCTTAAACACCTCCCTTACGTTAGTGTATATTTTCGTATAAGTTACGTTGGTGAGAATAAAATTTTTAATGATAAACAAATTCAAACAAACTTAAAATTTTTACATTGGATTTTAAAATTGGTCTGAACTTTGTTAATGTCCAGTGGGTAAAAAAAGAAGCAAACTTTACCTAACAGACATTAACACCGTAGGAAAAAAGAAAAAGTGGTCATCTCCTTCCTCCGTTCTAAACGAAGCCATGAAACACAACAGCCATTTCATCTTCTGTTTAATGCTTTGATTAATTCACGACAGCAATGTGAAAGAATACGGACTAGTGAATTTTGCCGTCAACCGGCAAACATCCCAAGTGTTTTTAAGCCGCGAATATGGTAAAATCAGATTGTTTCAGAGCATGTCAATTTAATTACCTGCAATTAGGGAATTCAGTGAATAGTGAATAATAGGTCTCGAAATTTGTTCGAGATTGTTTCTAGAGCTTTTTTTTCCCCCATCAAATAGTGTTAGTTCTAGGTGAATGAATGCTGCAAATGCATGGTCACTCAGGATTGATTGAAAATGGGCTGTGATTTGTTATTTTGCCATGTGACTGCTTGAAAATTGCTATGAATTTTTTTTTTACTTGTTTAAGGCACTGCTGCTGATTATTGAACAAGGATTCATGTTACTTTTTATTAAATTAAAGATGAGATTGAATGTTGGTGATAACTTGAAATTTATATTAACCTGTTGAGAATATTGGATTTTTTTTTTTATTTTGATAATGATATTTAACATGCATTGGGTTGAAAAAAACTGCCATGGGTTGCTGCATTCTTGCATGATTGTGAAAGGAATTTGATTCCCTAATGTCTTCTTTCATTGATATGCTTGTTTTTGGTGCAATCATGATGTAGTCTTCAATTTCAGCTTACAGAAATGGGAAGGAAGCAGGAAATGAGGCTAGGAACATTGCAGGAATGGCGACATGTTATCCTAAACCAGGCTCTCTCAAATAACAAATTGAGAAACTCTGACTGTAGAATCTAATTACAGCAGCTTCTGCGATTGTACAGGAGTTATGTGGCTTTTCTACATTTTGGTTGCAAACCGGGTGCTAGAGTCCAGTTCTTTCTTAGATGTTTTCAACAAAGTGAGATTCCCTTTTTATATTTTTAAATAGTGAGTGCAACAATACAAGTTGTCATGCTTGTGAGCACATACGTAGATAACGGAGATACAAAAAACTTATTGTAAAATTGAGGAATATCATCTTGCCTCTTAATTATCGAAATGGTATAGAGAATGGATTATAGATAATTGGTTTGATTAGTGTTGATGCTGAGTAGATTTTTATTTGCAGGAGTATAAATTGTTTAATATTATTCTTAGGCGATAATAGAACCATAATGCTCTTCTTGATTGAAAAAAAAAAAAACGCCAAGCCTCTTATAAGTGATAATTGCTCCGATTTTTGAAACTTCTCATTTCTTCTTTGCTATATGAGTGTGAATAAACCCTGGAGACTCACAGTGTGCTGTGGACCAATTTAGCCTAATATTAATTACATTACAGTTTTTAGTAATTACAACTGAGTGATTTATGTGAGCCTTTGTTGGACTTTATGGCCATTTCTTTTACTTTCTTTACGACTCTTGTAGCCGGTTGTGTTCAACAACATTTGGAAACTTGAAAATGTAGATTGATTTAGGATATAAAAGTGTTTTGATCTCAGGCATTAATGTGTTGTCATGTAAATTGTAGTTAAATTAAAAATGGAATTGCATGATGAAGATAGCTTAAGGTGTGTAGTTAGTTTGCTTAATTTTCAGCATACAAATTTTTTTTTTTTTCTAAATCAAGGGTATTTTAATTATTTTATTATGTAACAAACGGTCAGATGGTATACTAACATTAGGGGAGGTATCTATGAATATGCGAATATAATCTATCGAATTAAGAACACACCAAACTTTAGGGAGGTTTCTGATAGTTATCCAAATGAAATTTATGGGGACAAAGTCAATGCGCGTGTGAGTGAATTTTTTTTGAAAAAAATTAAAGAAATAGTACAAATTCGGCATGCAAAACTTAAAAACAATGTAATAACAACTTTAAAAAATTTATTTATTGGGTGGTAAACCACTGTATAGACAGGTGTTCAAATCTCTTTATTTATAATGTATATAGAAAAATTCTTCCACAATTCTATAATATTTTCACAATTCTTTGTCGTCTTGTTATATCCCAAATATCTCAATTGCTACAATTTGTAATATTTATATGAAAAAAAAAATTGAGAATCAAATATAAAATGCCCATAAGTTCCTAATCATGAATATTGTATTATTTAAATGAAAAAAATTTTGAGAATCAAGTATAAAATTAGAGATATTCTTTATTTTGGAAAGAAGCTAAAGTATTGTTTTCTTCTGACTATTTTTTAAGTTTAACTTTTATATATATAACGGATTCGATGTACGGTAGCAAGAATTGATTTATTTATTTATTTATTTTTACTTTTTTGGTGTAAAGAAACAAAATTAAGCTGAGTTTTAGCCCCGTAAGACAGATCCATCTAAATTTTCCCCACAAGGAAAACTATAGACATGCCAATGCTTTGGCATTTTTCACTTTCGGTTATCGAAACGCAGCGTTTCACATACGTATATATAAGACAAAAAGAGCAGGAAAGACTGAATGGTATCTCACCACACGCTCTGTCAACGCTCCACACTCGTCCCTGACGACATTAAGTTCAAGTGGGACCCACGGACCCCCATTGTAGGGCAGACATCAGTTTATTATCATAATATTCTGGACCTTCTCTGGTCCAAAGGAAAAATACACACCGTAAAATAGAAGGCGCGTGAAGATACCTTCACCGTTAAGATACTTTTACTTTTGATTTTTTTTAATCTTTATGAAAGAATATTTTTAATGTGATACATACGTGATAAAGTATTATAAGCGAGAGTGCAAGAGTGGCATGAACGTAGTAAATGGCCTTCGCCATGCAGAGCCTGTGTGTGCTCAGAATCACAATTAATGGCAAGACACAAGAAGAGAGATATGGTGTAATTGCAAGCAAAGGCAAGAGATTGAAAACGGTTTGTGCTGGGCTCAATGGGTAGCTTGCCGTAGGCCCCCCTCTTCCCTTGAGACATCTATTATACCATCGTTTGTAATAAACCCTAGCATCCAATAAATATACTCACCTTCACTTAGAAACCCTAGTTGCTTATTCATCGGTAAAATGTGAATAAATTACCTATTCTTATTTGGTTAAATTTATATTAAAATTCTATTAATCGAGGTAGGATTCGAATGTAGGACCTCTCGATCGATTAAATTAAATTTTGACACTTGATGAAAAATTATTTAATAATATCGAAAATTTAAGTTGATGAGCAAGGATTTGATAATTTTATTTAAGTCTTAACCACTTGTATGCAACTGATTGGTTTAAGAGGCAATTTGGCAATGCCACGTTTGGAAAATATTGTTTATTTGACAATATTTTGTGAAAGGGAAGATTATGTGTTGTGCATGACTTATTACCTAAGGTTAATTGCCTTTCCTATTTTGAGATGATTATCAAACTATTTTACATGGAAAAGAAATCATCAATTATATATGCTTCTTTTGGAGAGAAAAGAAAAAACAAACAACTGCGCAAATTGCACTTCCTTTGATAGCATGGAGATTGATGTAATTGACCATGCTCATGTGAACTAAATTACGAAATATAAATTTAGATAAAGAAAGTGATTAATTTATGTATGCCTTGATTACGTTATGATAAATATATATAATAATTAGTAAACTAGTAATGTAGTTATAAAGAAAAAAAAATTGTTTAATTTAATTATTACCCACAAGTTAATCTGATGTAATAATCGATTCAATGTCATCATTTCACTTATCAATTCACTTTCACTTTACCCCAATGATTTATCACATTGAAAATGTGCTCGGTAAGCTTGTCCAAAGAGAGTAACTCATCTTGAAATTACATTCAACTTGCATCAAGATGATCATCTTTCTTGGCATATGTATATATTATTTCATATGTTTAAAATTTTCATTGTTTTTTTCTTGGCCTCGTTTCAATATTTCAAAAAAAAAAAAGATTTAAGATTGACTATTATTGGGTCTCTGAATGGAATTAAGACTCTCTCAAAATCTAAACTTCTCCTAAATAAAAATTCACGTGTTAATTAGTGTTAATAAATAAAAGAAATAAAGAAGTTAAATCATATACATATACTATTACTACATGACACATTGCATAAGATTATTAAAAGCTCAGGAGAAAATTCTAATCCCTCCCAATGATGAAAATGGTCAATAAAAATTATAGCATTTTCTAAGAATTTCAAGGTCGTTATTGAGCCTGTCATTATGTAGCGTGACAGCCAAGTGTTCCTCAAGATGTATTTATTTCATAGCACCTTCTTCACACTAATAAATGCATAACATTTGAAACAATTATTATTACGGCTTCTCCTTCAAATTTGTTTCCTTCTCTATAATAAGTGATATTTGATATTAATAATATTACTTGACAGACCAAAATTCGTATCCAAATCAACATTTAAAGTTCAATGTTCTCAGGTTCATTTAATTCATAAATTTGCATTTGCATTTTTTGTTTAATGGAGCCCTGAAGTGATTACGAGACATTGTCGCATTGATAGAAGTATATACAAATCAAGTGCAAGCACAATTGCATGTATTGCCATCACATGCGGCATTTTCTTTTTCTGTTTCAACAGTTCAAATCCAAATGACATGATATTTTAATTTTGTTATCACTTTTTTCTTAATAGTTATTAAGATTTTGGAGTGAAATGGAGTTGTATGATTGGCTTTGCCGTTTCAGTTTGATGAAAGTCATGATCCAATGGAAAAAGTGGGATAGAAACTTGTGAAGTCTTTTACGAATTAAAATGATGTCAAATAATATAATCCACAGTTGAGTTGTGTTTATTATAAGATGATAGAGTTTCCCATATAATATTTATATGCTTGAATAAGATTTTGGACCAACAGGCCACAACTTGAAAATATTGTAATAGCATTTTACATTTTGTTTGAATGCGTGCGTGTGTCCAAATATCGTTACACAAAGGAGTCAATTACATACTAAATTGCAAAGTACAGTCTATAAGTGTCGTTTCAGGTAAGATTAATAATTACAATAACATTAAGAGAATTGGAAGATCATAATGTACTCTTCATCATTTTTTTAATTAACATGTAATTTCACTGAACATGTATAAAAATTGTTTATGAGTTCAAATTTCTATGCTTTTTGAAACAAAGGTTAAAGAAAGCCATAATGATTACTAGCAACGAGTAAAATAAAAAAAAAAAAAGGAGCTTATCCAATGTCTTGATGGATTGGCAGAATACATGGGATTCGATTCATTTACCAAAAAAAAAAAAATGAAAGAAAAGAAAAATCAATTAAAAAATTAAGAAATAACGTTAATTCGTGTCAAGAAATTTCATATTTTATTTAAGATTCATATTATTTGCCAAGTTTTTTTTTCTTGATTAAGTTTTATTACTAATATTAGGTAAGTGATTCAAAATAATAAAGATTCGTATTTTCTGCAATATATTAAATTCATATATTCTATTATATGTTGTGTTAATAAAGAATCGATTCATGTTCATTACATATCATAATTTCATAGTTTTTTTTTTGTCTATATATACGGCAATTAAAACATGATTGATTGTTAGAATTTTTTTTTCATGTACCATTACTATTGAATCTTTTACAAAATCAAAGCAATTATTAAAAGATAAGTTGTGCATATGAGAATTTACTTGGGATACATTACTCAACATTATTCATAAATTCACATTTATCCACCCAACAAGAAAGTTTCAATGCATCCTCTCATATTCTGAAAGAATGAAAAATGAACACAAAAGTGAAATGAAGGTAGTAGAAATTAAGGTTGTGTAATGAAGGGGAGAAATCAAAATTATGGAGTTTGGTGGCCGTCATTCGTTGCACCATGCACTCTCATAGAGGAAAAATTAAAAAATAATAAAAAATTAAATCACCAAATGCTAGCTCTTTATCTTTCTCTCTCTCTCTCCCTCTCATAGCAATTACACCTCTCCAGTGTCCACCATTAAATGCAATTGCACTCTCTCTATACGCTCTTCAATAACTCCTCGCTGCCACATTTTTCTCCATCTGTTCCCCTCTATCTATTACCTCCATTGATTATTTCTTCGTCTTCTTCTTCTTCTTCACTTTTTCTGTTCATTTTCTCACTTTTTTTTTTTTTAATTTTTTTCCCTTTTCACTTTCTCTTTCTCTAACCCTTTACCCTAATTTCGCTGAAAAAACAACATAAGCTAGCACTTCCCATAAAAGCTCACATCATCAAACCCTCCACAAAATCCAATTTTCAAACCGTTAACCCAGTATCTATACAAGCAACAAAGGTACCTTAAAACAGATCTAAACCCTTATCTTGGCTAGGGCTTACAAAGGGTTGTTTAATTGGAGAATCTCTTATGTTTTTTACGTTTTTATTTTGTCTTTGTGCTGCAGATAGAGCTAAAGACAGTAGTATAAGGAAAGGAAACGCCGGTTTTGTGATAGACAGAGAAAGCATAGTTGGATTCTCCGTGATCTTCGTTGTGCGTTATCTAGATTTTTAACCCTGATTTTTATTTGTTTATTATTATTTTTTTTTGGCTTTGTCTGTCAAAGGGCCGTATCAAATTTGTCAACCCTTTTTATCTATCTATTAATATTCTCTTTCTCGGGCATTGGCACGTTAAAAATCAGATAGTTCTCTTTTCAACGGACAAAGAAACCTTAGTCAGCTCAGCTTTTGCTTGTTTTTTTTTTGTGTTTTTTTTTTGGCACATGGAATAATCATCACTCATCAGCATTTGCTTTTGCATAAAACACACCATACAGCTGCGAATCTAAACCAAACTTATCTGCCCTAATTTCTATATCAAGCCACCAAAACCATAGATCCACTGAGTAGCTAGACTGAAAATATGCCAACCGGAGTAATGATTCCGGCGAGAAACATGCCGTCAATGATCGGTCGTAACGGGAATGTTGGTGGACTTGGATCATCCTCAGGACTCACCCTCAGTCAGGTCAGTACTTGATCAAGTTTTGAGTTTTCTTTGTGCTTTTGCTCCTTTAAATCTGTGTTTTCTTCAAAGACCTTTTAATCATGTGATTGTCGATATATTCTGCCGCAGGATTTTTAGATTTGTCAATCCTGAATCATCTTATCATTGTCTTCAACTTTTTGACTTTAAAAAGTTGGATTACGGTAGTGATCTGGTTTTAGTGTGACTAATTTTCTATTTCAAGCAAAATCGTTCTCGATATTTGTAAAACGCGTAAAGCCTTTTGCTCTGCACAGTCACACACACACACACAGAGAAGAAAAGTCATCTCTTATAAAATCTGACTTCACAGCTTCTATTTCAGTTTCCTATGCAGTAGTAGTATATATCTTCTTAAACTGTGGTGCTTTCTCTATTAGAAAAATAAAAAATATATATATATTTTTTAATTTAGTCCTGGCAAAGCTTCTTCTCATCATAAACTCATACATTTTTTTTTTTTTTAATTTTGCTTTGTATGTGTTAAGAGACATGGGTTTTCCATTTAGTTTTTGAGTGGAATTAAATTTCCAAATTCTGTTGTTAGATTGAAAAACCATAAGCTTCGGAATCTTAAAGATCTGTAGAAATGTTCCAGCCAACAAACATGATGGAAGGGCAGCTTCATCCTCTAGACATGACCCAAAACACATCTGAAAGCGAAATTGCTCGTTTAAGAGACGAAGAATTCGACAGTACTAAATCCGGTAGCGAAAATCATGAAGGCGCTTCAGGTGACGACCAAGAACAACGTCCTAATAAGAAGAAGCGATATCACCGCCACACTCAGCACCAGATCCAAGAAATGGAAGCGTAAGCAAAATGTTCAATATTGGTAGTTAATTAAACATATTTTTGTAAACATTATTTTTTTTAAAATTTATTTTCTTAAACTCTCTTTCTTTTCTTTGGTTTTGATTATCATTTTCGTATTATTAGTTTCTTCAAAGAGTGTCCACACCCAGATGACAAGCAAAGGAAAGAATTGAGCCGTGAATTAGGGTTAGAGCCTTTGCAAGTCAAATTCTGGTTTCAAAACAAGCGCACTCAAATGAAGGTAGTATAATAAAAACTCCATCTGCGTTTTATTTGGACTTATTATTTGATCAAGGGAGCCGTTATAATATCTCTTTTTCTTTTCAAATGGAAAGTTTGGTTTATTTTGGTTGCTAATAAACCTCTAATTCATTCTTGACTCTTTCAACAGACCCAACATGAGCGCCACGAGAACACACAGCTTCGAACCGAGAATGAAAAGCTTAGGGCTGATAATATGAGGTACAGAGAAGCTCTTAGCAATGCCTCATGTCCCAACTGTGGAGGTCCTACTGCTATAGGAGAGATGTCTTTTGATGAACATCACTTGAGACTTGAAAATGCTCGACTAAGAGAAGAGGTACAAGAAGAAAATGGGGTTGTTATGTATGATAATTAACTTATTTTTTCCTTCTGAATAACATTTAGTAACAAGAGTAATCTTCTAATTGTGTTTGTTTGTTCCATATTCAGATTGATCGCATCTCAGCAATTGCGGCCAAGTATGTTGGCAAGCCTGTGGTTAACTACCCGCTTCTCTCTCCACCAGTACCTTCTCGTCCACTTGAACTAGCAGTTGGTAATTTTGGTGCTCAACCAGGCATTGGAGGTGGTGAGATGTACGGAGCTGCTGATCTACTTAGATCAATCAGTGCCCCGACTGAGGCTGATAAACCTATGATAATTGAGCTTGCAGTTGCAGCCATGGAAGAACTGATCAGAATGGCTCAGATGGGTGAACCTCTATGGATGACTAGCCTTGATGGCACGGCGTCCCTACTAAATGAAGATGAATACGTTAGGACTTTTCCTCGGGGAATTGGACCAAAACCAGCTGGATTCAAATGCGAGGCTTCTCGAGAAACTGCCGTTGTTATCATGAACCACATTAGCCTTGTTGAAATTCTGATGGATGTGGTGAGATAAATTAATGTCTTCTATTAGGGCTTTTATTATTAATTCAATAGACTATGATGAGAACTAATGTTTGATCTATCATCTTAATTTTTTGAAATTCAGAATCAGTGGTCAACTGTGTTTTCCGGCATTGTCTCTAGAGCTATGACTCTAGAAGTATTATCAACAGGTGTTGCAGGGAATTACAATGGAGCCTTACAAGTGGTAATATATAAATTATAACTTTATTTCACATCACTTTGATAAAATTTAGAAAAACAAATCCATTATATGCAATTATACACCTATACAATTAATTTTGTGCTTTCATATGAAATGAAGACGATTAATTGCAAACTCTCGAATGGCTTATATAGGTGAAAGATATGAGCCATACATATAAAATCAGTCTTTTGGAATCAATTAATGCTTCTTAATTTGTTTTAAATCTTTGATTTTCCAGATGACCGCAGAGTTTCAAGTCCCTTCGCCACTAGTTCCAACTCGTGAAAGTTATTATGTGAGATACTGTAAACAACATGGAGAAGGGACTTGGGCTGTAGTTGATGTCTCCTTGGACAACTTACGCCCCAGTCCAGCAGTGAGATGCCGGAGAAGGCCATCGGGATGTTTAATCCAAGAAATGCCTAATGGATACTCCAAGGTAAACAGTTTTGAGAATATTATTATTTTGGGACAGAATTAAATGATAATTTAAAGTTCTACTGACATTTGATTTTGGTAAATTTTACTCAGCATTTTACGTTTTTATTACCTTTAATGCATTAGGTTACATGGGTTGAGCATGTTGAGGTTGATGATAGGGGTGTACACAATCTGTACAAGCAGCTAGTTAGCACTGGCAATGCATTTGGGGCAAAACGTTGGGTTGCTACCCTAGATCGACAATGTGAACGACTTGCAAGTGTCATGGCAACCAATATTCCAACTGGTGAAGTTGGTGGTATTGTCACAAATTTCATTCTCTCTTTCAATTTGAGTTTTCAATGAAGAATTAATCATCACTAAGATGAATTAAACATATTTTTGTATCTTAACATGTTAAGCTAGCTTATTATATAATAAGTTACAATTGATGTTATTATTCAGTGATAACAAATCAAGATGGGAGGAAGAGTATGCTGAAGCTCGCTGAGAGAATGGTAATAAGTTTTTGCGCTGGAGTGAGTGCCTCAACTGCTCATACGTGGACGACATTATCTGGAACTGGAGCTGATGATGTAAGAGTCATGACTAGAAAGAGTGTAGACGACCCAGGCAGACCTCCTGGCATTGTGCTAAGTGCTGCAACCTCCTTCTGGCTTCCTGTTCCACCAAAAAGAGTTTTTGATTTTCTTCGTGATGAGAACACCAGAAGTGAGGTATAGGAGCTTTACCTTGAAGCATCGCTTCTTAATATGTTTTTAGCATTATTTCTTAATGAGCACTTATATTTGAACACCATCAAGAGAGAAAACAGAATACTGTTCATGTTACAGTATCACTGTAACACACAAATCAACAACATTGTTCATGCTATAGTATTGTCGTTTCTGTTATGGAAGTGTTTTGCTGGTGATCAAATCTTAGTAAGTGTTGTTTTTTTTTTTTTTTAATAACATCTCATGTTATGAATGCTTCATAGGTACCTTATTTTGATGTGATCTATTAATGATTTTAAAGTTAAAATTGCCTTAAATTAACTAGGTTCTATTGCATACTGGCTACTTTCTTTCCTGGTTAATTAAGGTGCACTTTATTTGGATTTATTTTTAATGTGCCTGACAAATATGGAATTTGGATATGTATAGTATCATTCTTAAATCTGTTTTGCACAATTTCTCTCTTGCCAATAATGATAAATGAAATGATAGTAAGATTTTTGCCTTGGGCAATCTCATAGTCTTTAATAAATTTAAATCAAAATTAATTTCTCATAATTGCAGTGGGATATTCTGTCAAATGGTGGAGTTGTCCAAGAAATGGCTCACATTGCAAATGGCCGGGATACAGGAAATTGTGTGTCTTTACTAAGAGTGAATGTAAGTCGGTAACATATAGTGAATATTATTATTGTTTTAAATTTGATGTTCATATTCCCTTTTCAGTAATTAACTATTCATCAGTGCTTGCAGAGTGCCAATTCAAGCCAGAGCAACATGCTGATTTTACAAGAGAGCTGCACTGATCCAACAGCCTCTTTTGTTATCTATGCTCCTGTTGATATTGTTGCCATGAATGTAGTACTTAACGGTGGAGACCCCGATTATGTTGCCCTTTTACCCTCTGGATTTGCCATACTTCCCGATGGAACTTCATTGCACGGGGCCAACATTGGTGAAACTGCTTCTGGCGGATCTCTATTAACTGTTGCATTTCAGATTTTGGTAGATTCAGTTCCTACAGCAAAGCTGTCGCTTGGCTCTGTTGCTACTGTTAACAACTTGATTGCTTGCACTGTTGAGAGGATAAAGGCTTCTCTGTCATGCGAGACTGCATGACACCTCAAAGCTTCAATTTTAGGTAAAGTGATTCTTCTCACTACTTTTATTAAGTTCTTAATTCTCATTAAAAAAATGTTAAGCTCTTAGTTCCCTAGGGTATTGGTTTCTTAATGTTTAATATTACTCTTTGGATTTTGGAAGAAATGTAGGCTCTAAAAATGGATTTCACCTTTTACAAAAAAATAATAGGAAAAATATTTTAGAGGAATTTGACTGTCCAACTAAATTGTGTCACTTATTTTTTATTTTCTCTCAAGGACTTTAGTGTTTTTAGAGTATTGCTTTTTATTCATTTACTATTTACTACGTGTATATCAAGCATACAAGCAGATGACAAGAAGTGATTAAAAAAAAGAACAATGCTCCAAGAACATCCCAAGAACTTTTCCTTAATCACTATGATGTTTCGTAATCGTAATTCTAAAGTAATGTATTAGTAACATTTATTTACGAGCCCACAAATGACATGGCATGTCGGGTCTTATCTAAGATATTTCTATTAATTGAGAAATAAACTTTGTTAATAAATTTTGTATCCAAAATAATAATGCAAATGATGCATTACACGTTGATATGAGCTATTTAATTACAAGTTAATGATTTGAGTAATAGAGTCAATAACTTCCCTTTTTTTTTTTTTTAAATTTTGCTCTCAAGGTGCTTTGAATCATTCACTTCTTAATTTGTTTGGTGGTTGCAGAAAATCAACAGAAGAAGGAAAAAGAAGGAAAACAACTTCAAGAAACAACAAAGATGATGGGAAATTTCGGCTTTTATAGATGATGGGGTTAAAGTCAAGAGCGCACCTTACATGATCCTCTTTTGTTTATGGTGCTGGATATGGTGTTCAATTACGAAAGTGAAACATCCTGGGGCATAGTCAAAGTGTGTGAGGATTAGAGGTTCGGGTATTGACTTTCCCAAACATGAGTGAAATTAAGCAAAGAAATTATAAAGACCTTGTTAACTTTGTGGCTAGGGTTTTAATTATTAGGTTTTTGTGTTAAGTGGGGTTTAGTTCCTTATTTTATGTTCTTTTTTCCTTCTTCTTTTGTTTTATTTTGTGTGTTTTTCGAAGCTCTAGTGGTGGCAAAGGGTCACTCCTGCTAGCAGACATTGGCTTCCTTTTTCCCAATTTGAGAGCTTTTGAAATGGACTGCCTTTTTTGTTTTGCCTGTTTATTTTTGCATTCTTTGTTAACTTATTAGTATATATGTCCCTTTTGCATCATTTATTGACCTTATTCTTGAATCAGCAAATGTAATTAATACGGTGAAGGGGACCAACTCTGATAGGTAATCCAAAGAATTTCAAAAAATTAAAAACAACTCAAAATTGGCATCCTTATTTTGTTCGAATCGTGAATTAAATTGGCCCTCATATTTTCATCTTTTAAATACTATCAAAATTTTGACTTGGATCCTTATTGGACATGCCTTCGTTTCTTTTAATTTTGGGTCGTATTTAAAAGTGGATCGAAGAACAATCAAGAATCAAGATGAAGCAGACGGTGCCTTCATTTCTTGACGTTACAGCCAACGTACAGCGGTTTACCATTTACCAAGACAATAATATTAAAGAGGACAAAAGGCAAATCTTGAACAAGAAATCAACAAAATTAAGACCCCCAGCTATTAACTTTTTTTTTTTTTTTATTTCTTATTACTCGATTAAAAGTTTAGACCAATTAATGCTCAGCAGTATTGGTTAATGTTACGTGCTGGAAGTCGGTTGATTGACAAAAAGACTTGAGATAAATTCTTTCGAAGTTTAAAATTGGAATGATTTGGTCTATGGAAATTTGACTCCAAAGCATTTGCAGCTTTGTTGCCTTGCTTTAAATTTCAATGGCGTTGAACCTATTGTAGGTACCAGCTCATTTATTTCGGAAAATGGACAAGTTTGGCAATTAACAGATGTGATTGAAAGTGCAATTAAACAACATGAAAGTGATGTCATTGCGTTCGGTCTGAAAAGTTTTAAATCGACTTGTAATGGATGGAAAAACAAAATGGTCTAATAGGCTTTTACTTTTTTGTTTCATTACTCTTAGATAAAATACAGTCCGAAGCAGTTGCGAACCTGCATCCAAGGGGTTATAATGAAGAAATGATAAACTCGGTTCGACAATAACAAGAAATAACATAAAATTAGGGGCCCATAATGTAATATCTTTAAAGATATGGTCTAATTAAATTACATTTCAGGCTTCTATCTTCGCTATAATTGGGGGAAGGGCCGGGAGGGTGCGAGGGCTTGGCCGCGGAGTAGGTCCACCATGGTTCAAAGGTCAATTTGATATTTTAACATATAAATTAATATTAAAAATTAATATTAAAAAAAATATACCAAATGAGTCATTAAAAAATTGTAAGGGTCTAGGTTAAATAATAAAAAATTCTATGATGGGTGAAAATATCTTTACATTTTTTTAATTTTTTTTAAGTATGAGATTGAATAAAACTTAAATTTACTTTTTAATCTCTTATCTCTTTAAAATTCAAATCGTGGTTAACTCAATTAAATTGTATCAAAAATTACTCAATTATATCCTTAGGTGCAAATTATTATATTAGAACTTGAATTCAATACTTGAGTTTTAGAAGATTGCTCTCTACAGAAGATTGCTCTCTACTACTGGAGTTTATTTATTTTTAAATACTTAAAGAGTACATTAAACTAATAATTTTTCTTTAGAATAATGATATCTGACCAAAATGCCGATAGAGAAGGGCGACAGAAATAACACTTGCTTGCAAACTGGTGCTGTTTTGGCACCCTTTTCAGCATTTAAAACCAAAGATATCAGCCTTTGAGTTGAATATCGGCATTATTATTATTGTTATTTTCATTATTATTATTACTTTTGCATTAACCTACCGGTTGTTGAATAAAAAGCAACTCGGATGGTTTATCTAGAGGAAATCCTAACGTTTCCACTTGTGGTACTCTTTCGAAAATTCCGTCAGTGATTTTTACTTTTATTTTTTTAATTTCATAGTTTTAAGTATTCTAATTTAGGCTATAAAACTGATTATTTTACATGCAGATCATTGTGGTTATTGAAGTTATCGACATTGCTTTCAATAAAGAGGGGTCCAGTCTTCTGTTTGAAAGAGATTCTGCTTTAGTAATTACTGATTTTCTTTGATGACCGTCTCTATAGACTCACCTTGAAAATTAATGAATGTATGACAGATTAAATGTCAATGAAAGCTTTCTCTCTGAATTTTCAGTTTACACATTCTTTTTGAGAGAATAACACTGTTTCGGATCATTTAGCCAATGATGGTTTCACTGCTCTTGCTTAACTTGGTATGACCAACTCATATATGGTTGTTGTTTGTAAGTTTCTTTCCTCCATGCTAATGGCTTCCAAATCTCTAAAAGTTTTTTTTTTTTTTAAATTTCTGCATTTTCTTTTTAGTGGATGCACTTATTAGCTTTGCATCTTTTTAGTTATTTTTCCATGAGATATAAATATCATAATTTTAACATGTCTAGGTATTTCTCTTTTATTTTAATTAATAATATTTTCCCTTGCTCAGTCGATGTTTACCAAGAAAAAAAAAATTAAAACTAACAACAATCTCCTCCTTCTCAAATCATTGTGTTTTATACGAATTTCCTAAAACGTGCAATAGTAAGTAATTAAATCAAATGACAATCTTACCAAACAAGGACTAAGTGCATACTCCGCATAAATGAAAGTTCATAACATATTTCATTTTGTTTTTTTTTTTTTAAGTATTACAACATCTCAATCACTATCATCAACTTATGTAACATTCATTTATTGAATTACCAAATAGAGTAATAGGTAGTTTTACTAATTATGAAATTGACCAACCAATTATTGAATGAAAATAATCTAATATTATTCTTAAAAAATGTAGTATTATTGTATTTTTTAAAAAAAAAATTGGATTGAGATGAAAATCATAGTCACTGAACACTAGTTTTACTTAGTATTATTATTATTATGATTGGAACTCAAGTGTCCATGCAAAACGTATTCATAGCACGGTCGAATAATGCCCAAAGGACAAATCATGTGATATGGTTAACTAGGCAGGCAAAATTTGTCATTAGCATGATAAACTGGACGCCGCCAAGCTACGTGCATAATATTCCAAACCATATTATCAAGTTGATAATTAGTTCTAAGACAAGGCGATAATTATGTTGATTTAGAATAAATGGTGGCAATTTCCACGTGCAAGCTTTTGCTTAGGCCGTGAAATACGGCTAATTAAGTAACGTATACACATGGAAATTGCCTGTTTTAACTCTCAACAAACGGTCTGGTTTTCTCAGAACTTAATGATTATCAGCTTATAATGTCTCTCAGCAAAAAAGAGTAGATGACATGGGGCATGCAGCTTGGTGGCGCTGAGTTTACACGCCAATGACAAATGGAATTAATTTTTCACTTCTGTTTCATCATTCACTTGTTGCAATTTGAGAGGCACAATTGTCACGGCCCTCTTTGGTCTCACGCAAAATTTATGAAACTGTTGGCTCTTTCTTACCTAACGTTTTAGCACCATGCATCTATTGCTGACAAAATCGCTCTTCTTTCTATTTCAGTTACACTTATCCTTTTTGGTTCCTTCTTCTTCTTCTTCTTCAACTCTGAAGATACCCTCTTGTACATAATTTCACTCTTTTGTAGTGTCAGTTCTGAAAAATGAAAATCCCTGCAATGTAAAACATTATTAATTTAATTAAATTCACTCATTTAATATATAACTGAAGACCACGACCATTTAAAATTTGAAAGGAAATATATATGCAAGCAAAAATAATCTATTTGGCAATTTAATTAATTACCCAAATCAACATTTCTTTTCTGTTTTTTCAAAATGTTTAGCCGTTGTCGTATATAAACAGACTTGGCACGTAACGGTTACTATTACCATAGTGGAGACGGTTTGCAGATTGGCTCAGCTCATATACAAGGACAACAATGGGTAAATTTTGGATTACCGCTTTACTTAAGTGGTATAGCTAGGATTCAAACAGTAAGGGAAAATTTAATATCCTTTAAAGAATTTGATTTTCCTCAAGTGATTTTAATGATGATAATTTAATTTTGAGCCTACATTTTTATATATTATTCAAAGTTGGCGGAGATCAAATTAAAAATTTTATCGGAGACAATTAAAAATTTTAGTTGAATTTTAAACATTATTTTCTGAAAAATTTAGGACTTGTGGGGGTAGCTGTCCCGCTTGTCTCTATGTGGCTCCGGCACGCCTTTCGTAAAATGGCAATCTTTCAAATAACCTCTAAAATATTGTAAATCTCAATCTACCCTATTTTTGTTCAAGAAACAATGACAAAAAAAGGGATTGAGTTGATGAAAAATATTTAGTCTTCTTAACAATAATGGAGCCGGGTAAATTGAGGTTTATAATAACTTAAGAAGTATTTTGAAAATTATTATTTCATGATAGGGGTAATTTGAAATCAATCCTATTATAATTGGTATGATACCAAATTTTAAGCTCATAAATGTGATTAACAAATTTCCTTTTTGTGCAATGGAAGTCAGTGGCAATTATAAACAATATTGTGAAATGGCCAGAGAGATTTTTTATTTTTTTTTGAAAATATTTTCTTATTTTTGCAACCTTTTGAAGAGGGAAATAATTGGACAACTTTGCACTGAAAAAATCATTGAACTAAACCACAATTAAATCGTGAAACCGAAATCAATGGCTTCTTCTTTGGTCAAGTTTGAGATAAATTTGAATGCACTAACTTCCAAAACCGAAATGCCGTTTGTTTCTTCATGCAGGGATCATAAAAAAGAAACGGCTTTTGGGTTTTGGAAGTTGGTGTCCCAATTTTCAAGATTAGAAATTATCATTTTGAAAATTAATTAATTAATTTTTTTTTTCTTTTATCATCTCAATACCAATGTGCGATATTGAGATGAAAATTCACATTTTTTTTTCCTTATGGCTAATATTTGGAAAAACAATAGTTTAAATTTTGATTAGAGAAACCTACAGCCTGTAGAAGACTCCAGAAGCTCCTCTGGTGTTTGCTTGTTAGCCAAGTGCATAGCACGCGCCAAAATGTCGTCTGGGTCAGTCTCTGTCTGAACTCTCGTTACACTCAAGCATAATTATTATATTAACAACATCCAGCACGAAATATTTAAGCCACTCCCATATTACGAGCCTCAGATTCCGACACAAGTCTAACCTAGTTCGTCAACCGGGTCCACACTGAACTATCCCTTTTTTTCCATGTGTCGTGAGCTGCCCCTAGGTTTTACGTAAACTCCATCCTACCAGCGGTCGAGTTAAGCAGTTGCTGTCACTCCTCTCAATACAAAAGCCCACCATCCTGCTGCCTTCACAAACGAAAACAAGCCTTCCCGTTTCTGCATCTTTTATTCTATCCTCTCACAAGTTTTCGCCATGACAACCAGCAACACAGATCCGTTCTCAGATTTTCACGACGACCTAGTCATCATGATCATAACTTTCCTGCCGTTTCTCGACGCTTACCGCCTTTGCATGTCGACAAAGAAATGGTACAATCGCTCTCTCTGGCTGCATTGTTGTTCGTTCGAGCTTCACGAAGCCAGCTTCATGTTACCTGATTCAAGGAAATACTGGCTCAGTATTGGCAGAAGGACCCAAGTTATGGACATGAAAAGGATCGGGAAGCTCAAATATTTCCATTTTGTCGACAGAGCTGTCCGTCGATTAGCCTCTGAGTTCTTAACAAAGTTCAGTTTTCGCTTGTATTACTCATCTATTTGTTACCATGAAAACATAGATAAATGGATCGAAATTGTTTTGGAAAAAAGTGTCCAGGAGTTAAGCTTGGATTTTTCAGATGGTGACCCCGTGGTACCCCAGCCCACGCTCCGCAACCCACAGTATGTTTTGCCACATTTCTTCTACCAACAAGGAATGTGCATTAGGGTTTTGAATATAAATTCATGTGGCTTGGGATTATGCAACTTCGTCAACTTCATCCAGCTAACAAGCTTAGCCTTAACTCGGGTTCGGCTTTTCTGGGCGGAGATTTTGAACATAGCTCGTAATTGTCCCTTTCTGGAGACTCTGAGCTTGGTGGAGTGTTATAGAATCGTTAAGGTTGAAATTACTTTGAGGACTTTGGGGCTTAGGAAGTTGATTGTGAGGCACTGTCAGCCGCTCACTCAAGGGATCGAGCTTTGGCTTCCGAGGCTTCAGTACTTTGAGTACGCAGGCAAGATGGTGTCGTTTAATATGAGCGAAATGGATAATCTTGAGGAGGTGGTCTTGGATTATCGCCTGGATACTCGATATTCTTATGATGGTGAGGATCTTAATTCTCTCTTTACTCCCTTTGCTGACGCTAAGATCCTTCAAGTATCCACTTCTTCTCTCAAGGTATATTAATTTCCTTTGCTCTCGATTTACTCTTTAATTCGAATTGATTTTTTTTTTTTCGATATATATAAATATATATTGATTCTCTGGCGTCAGTATTTTTTAAAATTTGGATTTAAAGTTTTATATTAGCGTCCGATGTTATCATTTCACACCATTACTAATGTTGTAGAAATCCAAACAGTATGTACGTATTTGCACTCTCTCAGAGGTAAATATAAAATTTTATTGAAAATCACCATTTTCTCATTTAAATATTTCTTCCTTTAAATAGGTTTAGTTACTTTTAATCTTGTCTTATATGTCTGAGAAGAATTATCTTTATTCTGAAACTATTTTTATTTACTGGTTTCTTTATTTTATTTTTGATATATTAACATTTAAGCGACCTTGGAGATTTATGAAATTTATATATATTAAGACAGATAATGATCATACGAATGTTAAAATTTTCATACTTTCTCCCTTTGATTTTGAAACCTCATTTATTTTGTCACTCTTCATCTGCATTTTTGGAAAATAATGTTCGTAATTAGATGAATTGGGGGTTAGGACTTTTATACAACATTTGATTTCCTACAAGAACTGGAAGGGCATAAACTTCTGCATCAGCTTTACTTGTAGCGATTCAGCACATATGATCTAATCAAACTTTAATATCAAAAGTTAATTATCCAAACTAATTGCAATCATATAATACATTCATATGCATTGATTGATCAAACAACGTAGGCTTGCATTAAGTTCTTTATCCATGTATTAGTAGTTATTCGGCATCTGTTATAATAGGAATCATGTAATTATTGACATGTCAATTCTTGAATAAATGAATCTTGTCGTTTTAGTATAACTCTAAAATAAGATTTTCCGTGCCATTATTATTTTAGATAGCGCGTAAAAAGAAGTTAAGCGCGTTGGTACACGCTACCTATGAATATAAACAGATAATCCGAGTAACACATAGCTAAAGGAGGGGAAGGGGGCGTAACAAGCGTTACCTCAAAAACAACTAACAAATAATTGTATGTCTTGAGCTAATGAAACGACTACATATATGCATGCTTTTACCGTATAGTGTTTACAAAATTAAGCTCCCTCTTATGACTGTTTTGTAGACGTTCCCCACTGAGTCCCTATTACGTGGGCAACCGCTATTTCAATTTTGGCAATTGAAGCATTTAACATTGAAAACAGGCATGGAAAATTTGGAACTTGCTGCTATAATATGCTTGCTTACTTGCTCACCATATCTTACAACTCTCTCTATTTCGACTGGTGCCATAATGCATATCCCTGTAAGTTCCTTATATCATTACCAATCATCCGTCCGTTTGGGGAATATATGATCATTTCATTTAGCTTAATTAAAGCTTTTGCTCCATTTACAGAACTTTCAGCCCAATTACTTTCCCCTATTTCCCCGAGGAATTTGGACAACTCGTGGTTGGATTCTTGGTCATCTCGAATGCGTTAAGATTGAAGGCTTTACAGGAAAGAAATGTGAAATTGATCTTGTGAAGTTCATGCTGACAAATTCAACGTCCCTTAAGGAACTGAACATCAAACGGCTGATCAGAGCTCCTTCATCGGTAGCTTCAGAGGCCTTTAAGGAGATCAATAAGGCGGCGGCGGCTGCTCCTGGAGCTGTCGTGATCAATTGGAGTTGATTTTGATATAGTGATGATACCTACCGCTATTTGCATCAAAACATTTGTGACATAGAAATATAAATAGCATGGTAGGCATCTGATAACTAGTTTTATGTTATGTTGCTTTTTTCTTCTGTCTGTTAATAACTCTCTCCTGTAGAGACAAGACATGTGTTCTTTAGGCTTTGAACCTTTTAAAGTTCGATCTTTCCGATGATTTCAATTTCACCAGCAATCTTTATATTTCCATAACTTTTTTTTTTCTTTTTCATTCATTCATGTTATTCTCACTTTAGAGAACCCTGATGATTCATTCCTGAAAGTGTCTCATCTCTTTCAATCAATTGAATGAAAAAAGGGCTACTTATATATGTAACAAATCGAGGAAAACACATCATCTACTTGTTTTCATTAAGCTCGTATTGTTACATATAATATATATATATATATATATATATATCACAGCCGGCTCATGGCCCTATCTATTGATGGATTTTTATTGATTTCCATTGACCTTCACAAGAATGAGATGAGTTATAAGCGTTGCATTCTCCTAACCAGTTTTTCTACATTTGGTTTTTGGATTTAGGATCTTATAACTTCTATTAAAAGATAGTTCAACTGTAGATCGATTCTCAATATTGTTTTTCTTTTATGTTTTTTATTTTTTATTTATTTTTTGATAGAGCATGGATGATAGAGATTCTGAAGCAGACTTGGGACTTCGGCTTGATTATTAGGACACAGTACTGAGCTTAATTAATTACGCAAGACACAACTGCAAATACTTTTTTACACTGAATCAACATTTTATTAGGGACTCTGCTGTTATATTGTTTGCCGAATTACTAGAGTATGCCCCATGTCGAAATGCCATAATCATGATATATTTTTCCAAATTTCACTCACGCATAGGAATTTGTCGGTTAATCGCTTCTGTTTCAACCGTTGAAGAATTACAAAGCAACAATCAAGTCTAAAATTGAGTTCAATTATTAACAAAGATCATTAATTTCAAACCAATCAAAAGAATAACAACAAAACGCTAATTCAAGTAAAAGAAAGAAAAAAAAATCATAAAAGTTGTTGCCATGGAAGTGGGAACAAAAACAACATAATAAATCAAGCAAAATTGTGGTAAAACAGAGAGGCCGTCGCAGAATTAATTCATAAAATCATAAACAATAAAGTAATAAATCAAGCCTTCTTCTTTCTGGCCAAAGCAGGTCTTTTGCCGATGTTCAACGACGTCGTCTTAGAAGATTGACCCACGAGGCCACGCAAAAAGGCCAAGACAGCCAGGCCCATGAACGGATAATAAATCATAAGCAGCTCATCCTTCGCCTTTCCCGATCCCATCAGCTCCGCCAGCACAGCCGTCTACACACAGCACAATTCACAAAATTACAAACTTACCCCCATTCCTTTAAAAAAAAAAAATTCCCAAAAAAACGAAGTCAAAATTCTGTTTGTTTACCATGGAAGTGATAACAGAGGAACCGTAGATTAAGCAGGTGGTGTTAAGCCAGGACTTTGATGTAAGAATTGCAAAGATGTTAACGAGGGCGAGGGGCCACTGAAAGAGGAGCTGGAGCCACATGATGCCGATGAAGAAACGGGGCGTCTCGGTGAGCAAATAATCGCCGTATTCATCGGCGTACCATGTCTTTAGATCGACGAGGAACGGTGGGTAGAAATTGACGGGGAGGCAGGTCTGGGCGTCGATCAGAGGCACTGCCAACGCGATTACGACGAAGAATAGGAACAGTATCGCATCTATTAGCTTCACAAAAGCTACCATTTTTTAAATTTCTGATTTGATTTCTGATGGGGTGAGTGAGTAAAAGAGTGAAAAGGGGATCTTCCGAGGCCCCTCGCCTTGGCTTGTTATATAGTTGGGAGTGCAGGTTTGAAACGACACGTCGTCTTAAATGGCATCGGTTTATTTATTTTGAGTGGTGATATTTCCACTCATAAATTATGTAAATTTACTTCATTTTTTAAAAATAATTATAAAAATTTTATATTATTTTAAAAAATTTTTAAATAAAAAAAAATTCTAATGAATTAATTAATTATATTTTAATTTATTTTTATGATATTTTAAATTTTTTTAGTGAATTAAATTTTTTATTATATTTTACTACTAAGATTATTTTAGTCTAAATTTAAATTGATTATATTATTCTTAAAAATTAAAAATATTAAAAAATTCTTTTAACTTCAATATATTTTTGTTTATTAACATTTAATTAAATTAATATAATATTTATTAGGCTGTTAAATTTATGTCATCTATATTTAGCATATTAAAAATATTAGGCTTCATTTAAAAAGTTAAATTATAAACTATAAAATTAAGTACCTAAACTATTAAATTTAAGAACACATATTTCTTTGAATAATTAAGCCATTTTATGTCATAAAAATAAAATAATTAAATAGAACTTATATTAAAGTAATCTTAAAAGTAAAAAAATATAAATAAAAAAATAAAAATAATTTAATTAATTAATTATCTAAATATTTTTATTGATTTATATTTATTAAAAATATTAAAAATTTATTATAAATATATTTTTTTATAAATAAAGTGGGTTTGCACAATTATTAGGGTAGAAATATCCCATCTTTTATTTTTGTTAATTTTATATTTTATTTGATTGAAGGGCAAAAGTCAATGAGGTAATAGTGTTTCAGTTTATTTCAATTAAGTTCAATAGTTTTGTAAAGTTTGAAAGAACGTCCTTTAGCTTACCGGCAATGAAAAATTAAAAAATGAAAACAATTTTCTTTTCTACTAAATTTTTTTGGTTGGACTCTATTAGTGCAAATTTAGGGGTAATTCCAAATAATAATAGCCTCAATAGGACTAGGCTTCTTCTTTACTAGATCCGCGATAATAAATTTATTCTTTATGTTAAGAATGACCAACGGACTGTGCTGTTAAAATAAGGCCTACAAGAGTTTATGGGCTATGCCTAATTTTTTTCTTTTTAAGTCCACACGACGTATAACATGAGCCCATGAGAGCCGTGCCTTGGATTGTGTTAAAAAAAAAAAAAACACATCACCTCTTTTTTGTAGAGTGTACTTGAAAAAATCCATGTGTCTTACATGCTTTTTTTACATGCTTTTTTCAAACCTATGTGTCTGACATACTTATCTACATATGTAATTATAAAATTACAAATAATAATAATAATAATAAATTTTTTATTAAAAGAACAATTAACATTTTATTAATACAATCACACAACTATATATTTATAATTACAAATAATAATAATAATAATAATAATAAAACTTTTATTAAGAAAAAATTTAACATTAATTAAGATATTATCAGAATTACATAACTAGATTATCTAATTTTAACACAAGTACACAACTATATTATCTAATTTTAACATTATTTTATTTTTTTTTATGTAAATGTGAAAAATATTTCATTTACAAATGAAACATGTCTTATTTGACTGATTTATGATTTCATAAATGAAATATTAAAGTTCTAAAAATTTAGATTTATGATTTATAAATTATGATATTTATAATTTTATTTATTAAAATTATGAAATCATTTATTCATTTAATAAATTATAAGTATAAATAATTAGAATTTTTTTTTCAAAAATAAAGACTAAATTAATTTTTAAAAAAATATGCTAATAAAATATAATAAAAATTTTAATTTTAAGTTATTTATAAAATCATAATATTTTATGTTTATTTTTTATTTAATTTTTTTATAAATATACTTTGGCCTACGAGCCGCGTGCTAACCTACTAATGAATAATATTTATTACGTGCTTTTTCACATGCCCTATTTTGACCAATCTCTAATCGTGTTTTGTTTCTAATGCCCACTTACCTAAAATTCTAAGCCTAGTCCAGCCCACGTACGTGTAGTACCGTGTCGCATACCTTACTAAAACATGCTCATACTGTGTCGTCCGATAGCCATATTTACTTTGAGCTAATTTTAATAAGCTTTTGAATTTTTTCTTCCTTATGGGATGAAGATATCTTTGTATAATGATATTCTATAAACACAATAAGATGGTCGACTTTGCCCACGTAACCCTCCAGTAGTCAAGTCAGTCACCGGATTTTCAAAAATATGAATTAGAGAGAAAAAATCTAGAGAAAGAAAGTCAAAATTTCCCATCTCAAGCCTATTTTTCTTTATCTTTTAGTGAGAATGAATGACATATTGATAGACGAAATTGATTTGACTTAAGTCCTAGTTACTTTAATGACAAGTGTCATTATTAATGTGACATCTAATAATACTTGTCTTTTTGTGCCCATGTTAATTGACATATGAATATGAAAGCTTGTCTACGAATTAAATGAAAAAAAGTTTTGACCTTAAGTTGTTTTACTAAGATTTTTGGATTATAGAAACCTTAGAACTTTAGAGATGTATTATTGGTGGTTTGTCTTAAGATAGAAGCCTAGAATCTTAAAATATTTTGGACTTTGAAGCCTTACCATTTAGAAGATTTATCCTTAGTGGTTTGTCTTAAGATAAGATTCTTGGACCTTAGAACATTTTAGGCCTTGAACCTTATCATATAGGAAGATTATTATAGGTGGTTTGTATTAAGATAGGATATTAAGATCTTGCAACCTTTTGGGCCTCGAGGATTTACCAATTACCACTTAAGAGAATTATCTTAAGTGGTTTGTTTTAAGATAATATTTAGGATCTTTAAATCTTTTAAGCTTTAAGTCTTATTGCCAATACAGTTTATCGTAGGTAGTTCGTCTATCACTTCATGGGCTTTATAAGGACTAAATTTATTTGGGTTCTAATTAGACCTACTCTATTTTTTATCTAACATTTGCCCTAAGTCTAAAGTTTTTAAACTAAAAATTTAAACTTTTTCTTCTTTTTTTTTTAATATCATTCTTTTTCGTTTCTTTTTTCTTTTTTTATTAAATTTCATCATTAGAAAATATTTTATCCTAGGATGATTTTTCTCTAAAAAATTTTTCCTTGAATTTCATCCTTATGAGTATTTTATCTTAGGATATTTTTTTTTTGAATTTCATCCATAGGAATATTTTATTTTATGATGATTTTTCTTTAAGGAATTTTTCCTTGAATTTCAGCATTAGGAGGATTTTATTCTATGATGATTTTTCTATAAGGAAATTTTCCTTGAATTTTATCATTAGGAGGATTTTATCTTATGATAATTTTTTTTTATTTTATCCTTAGGAGAATTTTATCATAGGATTATTTTCCTCAATAAATTTTTATCTTAAAATGGTTTTTCCATCCTTTGATAATTTTATTTCCATTCTACAATGATTTTTGTAGATATAAATTATCTTATGAGAATTTTCCTCTATAAATTTTTATCCTAAGATGGTTTTTCTCAATCCTTGGATAATTTTATATTTCATCCTAATATGATTTTTGGAGATTTAAATTATCTCGGGAAGATTTTCTTCTAAAGATTTTTATCCTAGGATTTTTTTTTAATATCCTTAGGAGAACTTTCTCTAAGGATTTTATCATTAATTTCCATCCTTACGAGGGTTTTTTCAAGGATTGAATCATTGATTTCTATCATTAGAAAAATTTTTCCAAGGATTTTTTCATTCATTTCCATTTTTAGGAGGATTTTCTCTAAGGATTTTATCATTGATTTCCATTCTTAGGAGGATTTTCTCTAATGATTTTTTTTTTAATTTCCATTCTTAGGAGGATTTTCTTCAAGGATTTTATCCATGACTTTCATCCTTAAGAGGACTTTGTCCAATGAATTTATCCTTTATTTTCGTCCTTGAGAAGATTTTTCTAAGGAATTTATCATTCATTTCCATCCATAGGAGGATTCAATTTTAAATATTTAAGTTATTTTAGGAGAATATTCCTCTTAAGATTTTTTTTATCCAATGATGATTTGTTTCTATTCTTAGATAATTGCGTCCATTTTTGGATTATGTAAATCCATTCTTAGGAGGATTTGTTTCCATTCCAAAATGATTTGTTTTCCATCATTGCTTGTCTTAATTGTAGATCTTTTTTAATTGGCTAAGAAAATTTTCCTCTCCTATATAATGTCTCATTTCCCATTCTCCTTTCTCATTTAAGACTTTAAAAGAGAAAAGAGAAGAGGTTAGAGAGAAAAGCTCTCAAGCTTCAAAAGAACAGGAGCGGTGATCTACGAAGCTTGATGGTGACGTTCATAGTGGTTAGTGACAATTTTTTGGTGACTCTTCGGTGATTTTCCATGAGTATTTATTTATTTTATTACTTTTTATTATTTATTCTTTGTTATTCTTAGGAGAATAATCATAGGTTATTATAACTTTGTAGGTTTTCCTTAATTCAATAAGACCTAGTATCGAAATGACCAAGGATAAGAACATAGTAGTGGATGTTATTACTTTGACAACTATTCATGCTATTATGAATTATGTAGGTAGTTATGAGTTAAAAGAGGAAATAGACGAGAATAATAGTACATTTGTAGATGAAATAATAGGAAGAATGAAGGTTATTTAACTTTCTAAGTTAAAATAATTTTAAATTTCATCATTTTTTTTAGTTATTCTATTGTTAACTCAAGTTTATCTTATGCAGAACTTGGTCTCTTTATCCACGTTCGAGGATAGGGCTAAGATAGTTGAAACAAAAGTCCGAGAATTGAGTCATCAACTTTCTAAGACAATAGAATACAACTTCGAGATTCAACATTTATTGGATGATGCTAAGGCCAAAGAAAGATAAACTTGGGATAAATCAAATGATAAGATAGGGAAAGTAAAGGAGCTTAAGAAGAAACTTTATGCAGCCAAGGAGAAAAATAAAAGCATACTTTATTTAGGTTACTAGAATATCTGAGGGGACTGAAATATTATCGTATGTTCTTTGCTTATTACAGTCCTAATACTGATATAGGAGTGGTTGACAAGCACTTGAAAGAGCTTCGTGTGAAATTCAATGATAGCAAGTCGACGAAGGATAATAGCTCCAAGAAATGCATTGACGGGGTAGATATATATGGTACAAGGGATAATCACTTGACAAAGGAGAGATCCATAATTATACCAATAAGGTTTGAAGACCTTTTCATATAGCACTCCATATTTCCAACTAAGAAGCTGCATGATAATGTTTAATATACTAGGAATTTCTTAGGATGACATGGATTTTTCCCTAAGCTTATTAACATTTGAACATTTATGTTTTAGCTTTTGTAATAGTTGATCTCTTAAGGGACAAGACTTTGAATTTTATTTTGTGTATTTCTTTATGCTTTAATTATTTGAATAATATGCCACTTTGTCTTCTTGAGCTTGAATAAAAATTCAGAATTTTCACATATTGAGTTCATAAAAATTTCAAACAAAAATTCAACCAAGGACATTCATCATAATCACTATTTTATTCTTAGAAATATTTCATAAAAAAAAAGGAGAACTTGCGTTACTAAAAGAAGAAGTCTTTTATTAATTTGTATCTTGTCTTTATAAAGCTTGTCTGACTATAAGAGAAATATCAAATTTATATGCTCATAAGTACAATATCATACTATTGATGGTAAATCCTGAAATGTTCAGTATTCCAAGTATGTCCCAAGATCTTTTCACCTAAAGTAGACAAAATATAAGTTCCTAGCCTAAGTTCTTCTTTGATTATGTAAGGTCCTTCCCAATTAGGACCCAGAGCACCTAATTTTTGAGTGTTAGGCAAGACCTTTTTGACAACAAGATCTCTAATTCTGAATCTTCAGATTCTAACCCGAGTATTGTCGTAACGAGATACTTTGCGTTGATAAGCAACGACTCTTATTATAGTTTGATCAATTTTTTCTCCTAGAAAGTCTAAGTTTTGGCATTGTAGCTCATTATTGATAATAGAATTGAAATGTTGTACTCAATAAATTTGTATTCATATCTCAGTATGGATGACAGTAGTTGTCCCAAATGCCAAGGCAAAGGGCATTTCTCTTGTAGAAGTCCTTGGAGTAGCTTTATAAAATCATAGGACAAATGGTAACTCAACTGACTATAATCTTTTGGCTTTCTCTAGTCTAATTTTAAGAATTTACTTAATCATTTGATTGGCAACTTTTACTTGCCCATTGGCTAATGATGAATAGGAGAAGAATAACAATTTTTTATCTTAAATTTTCTACAAAACTCACGAAAATTATCATTATCAAATTATCTCTCATTATCAGTGATTATAGTATGAGGTATACCATACTGACGAATGATATTCTTCTTAATGAAGTCAGTAGTTCTCTTTTTAGCAATAGCTGCTAAAGGTTCAGCATCCACCTACTTTATGAAGTAATCAATGGCAAATATGGCAAACCTTACTTATCTCTTTCTTTTTGGAAGAGAACCAATCAGATCAATTCCCTATTAAGCAAATGGTCAGGGAGTGAGAAGATGAGTTAGCTTATCTGAAGGTTACTTGGATGTAGTGGCAAACTTTGACACTTATCACATTTTTTTGGTAAACTTTAAGGCATCTTATTGCATAGTCAGCCAAAATTATCATTGTCTGATAGCTTTGTAAGGCTCTTTCTTCTGAATGGTTTTCACATATCCCATCATAGATTTCACATGCAACATTACATCCATATTCAGATGTCAGACACTTAAGAAGTGGAAATGAATATCCAAGTTTGTAAAGCTAATTATCCATAATCACATACCTTACAGCTCGATACCTTATCTTCTTAGATTTATTTTTATCATCACGTAAAGTTTTATTCAAAAGATAACTTATGACTGGGTATATCTATGAACTTCGATGGTCAATAGCTGTAACTTTCTTTTTTTTTGAATTTGATTATGCTTAGCTCGAGGATGATGACTGTTAGAACTGATCTTAGTAAATCTTTCTCATGTGAGAAAACTAGTTGGGCTAAAGCATTAGCTAGGAAATTTGTTTCACCTCATAGTTGAACTCCATTAGCAATTCATTAACTTAATAAAGATATACAATCATGTTGTAATCCTAAGCTTTATAATTACAATTTACTTGATTAACCACCAATTGAGAGTCACTAAAGACAAGTAAATTTTTTACACTGAATCTCAAATATATGGAGTTTCTTTTTGTATATTATATGGATGATCCGATCCGCAAGTACCATGATTGGGAATTGTTTGATCGTCTTTCTCCGAGTAAGAGGCGAAACATAATCAACTTGAATTCGGGACATCTATTCGAAATCTTAGTGAAAAGCTAGATTTGTTATCTCACGTTTGCTTTTCATGAAAAAATACCAATTGAAGTGGGGGGTTTCCTCAAACAAAACAACAAGGGGCTGGGTTCGAACTTGTCTAAGGCCAACTAAAAGAGCTTCATACTTTGCCTCATTATCTGGGGTGATTACTATAAACCCTCTACCACATCCTAGTTTACCAAATGATCCATCAATATAGAAAGACTATTTATCATGATATTCCTTTTTAAGAATAAGTAATATTATTTCTCCTTCAGTAAATTCAACAATGAAATTTGTCAATCTTGTCCTTTCAATGATGTCCTAGGATAATACAAGATGTTGAACTCTCCAAGCTTAATAACCCACTTGGTCAGTCTTCCTGAAATATAAAGCTTAACTGAGATTTATCAAATTGGTTAATTAGTTAGGATGATTATAGTATAAGCTTAGAAGTAAGGCATCAACTTTCTTATTAAAACAATCAATGCTAGAACAATCTTTTCAAAACATAGATACCTTATTTCTGCCTAATGTTTTACTTGTATAGTTTGTAGATCTTTGAACTCCATCATCTTCTCTCACAAGGATAGAGTTATTGGTGTGTTCAGACACCGCAAAATAAAGGAAGAGAGAATCGCCTTGGATTGGCTTAATATGTAAATGGGGCATTCCTAAATATTCTTTAAGCTTTTAAAATATTTCTTTACATTTTTTAGTCCACTTCTTCTCCTTTTCTTTTTTAAGAGCCTTAAAAAAAGGAAGAGACTTATCTGTGGCTAAAAAATAAAATGGTTTAAAGCTATTACTCGACCTGTCAACCTCTGTAACGTTCTTTGGAGACTTCATGTTAACCAATTCTTAGATCTTCTCTGGATTGATTTCAATACCTTTTTCATTTACCATAAAGCAAATAAATTTTCTCGATGATAATCCCAGTCCATACTTAGCTAGATATAGCCTCATTTTGTACTTTCTAAGGACATCAAAATTTTTAGGTAATTTTTGGATACCTCCCCTGAGGTTTGCCCTTGCTACACTTAAAGATAAAATATACATATATTGGCATATAGCACCCTTAGATGTGTATCAGCGTTTAAGAGCCATTTGGTGGTTAAGGGTAGTAATGTAATTGCAAAAATATAAAATTTTTTAAATCATTAATAAATTGTTGACAAATTAAAGTGTATCAAGTGATTGACAAAACAAATCACTGTGCATACTGGATGCACAATGATACAAAGCATAGAATTATGCAAAAAGTGAGGGGGGCTATCTCCACTTTGTCTCCACTTTTTCTCATCGGATTCATTTCATAACACATCATATCCACTCGTTTCAGCTTATATGAAATTAAAGATATAGTAAAAACTTCTCTCTGAAATTAAGAATGTTATGAACTAATTTCCAGCGAAAGCTGACATCTGAGCAATTAATGGTTAAAGACCATACCAAGTGTGTATTTCCCCCTAGGCTCTTGAAGCTTAATTTTGGTTTAATTTTTTCTTGCATCTTGTTCAATAAGCTAGCTGATAGTTTAGTTGCTTGAGGTTTTCTTTCAATTAATTGAAAAGAATGTTTAGAGTTCTGAAAAATTATAGTAATTAAAATAAGTTGGGAATGAAGAAATTATTGTGTAAAATAAAAAAAAATTGATGTATGAGGATATATAAAGGTGGGTCCTTATTATTATTTTTTAAGTTGCAGCTCATGATATATCACAAAAATTAGTTAAGAGTCCAGAATTAAAACTTTCTCCTTAATAAACTGATACTTGGGAACTAGGGAAAGATAGGGACCTGTATCATTTGATCATTTGATCCGTAGTGATTGTTTCATTTTCCTTGTTCAGTAAATAATAATGATTATTTTAGTTTGTATGTTCTTATTTGATTTTATGCAATATTACAATGTATTGTAAGCAATGTTCATTATAATTTCTTTATTTATAGTTTATTTATTTACTCTGCTAATGAGATTTATATAATTGCATACAGTTAATAGGCAAAAATACTAATGAAAATAATAATAATGCACCCATCAATTATGTAATGTAATTTTGTGAACAATTTTTTCAGTTATTTTTAAAATTGTTGGAGTCGATGACATTTATTAAGACTAATTCTTTGTGTCATTATTTACGTTTATGCAATTTGATATACTTTGACATAGAAGCAGTGATAAATGGTGAAATTTTTACTATTGGATTAGCTATTCCAAAGGAGTATAGCTTGCACAAAATGATATTAAAGATGCTTGTTGGGGTCATTCTATTATGATATAAGCAACTGATTGGATTGATTTTGTGTATATGACTTTTGTGTATGACATTTTAAATTACAAAAGCTTCTGTAAAGCACAATCAAATATTTATGAATTAGATTAAATTAGTTATTTTCATTCATTCTCATATTCAACAAGTCATATGAACTTGAATGAGATAGTTTTTTGCATTCTTAATCATATTCACATTCATATTTAGCTAGTATAGACAATTATGTGAATGAGACAATTCTTTGTATTCATACACAAAAGTCATACACATTATTAAAGTTTATTTTACATTCATATTCATGCTCAGCCAGTCATAGTGAATAATAAACTTGAATGGGGCAGTAAACAACTGATTAAAGCTGATTTGCATTCATATTCATATTCACATCCATATTAAACCAGTCATATAAAATGCCTATTTTTTTTATTCATATTCATGGTACTACATGTTTATTAGGTAAAACTATGTTTTATAATGCCTACTTTATTGCTAAAACTACATCTATTATTAAAACTATAGTGGCATATATGAGAAGCCAAAGGTAATATCAGCCTTGCAGAAGTTGTTTTAAATCATTAAAATGTTTATCTTATTTAAGTGATTCAACCACTGTAAATTTATTTTGTTATGTGATTGTCTAATGTCAAATTGAATTATTAAAAGGGTATAATGGTTTTTTCATAAATCTTATACATTTGGCGCTAAAAAGAAAGAGATGATTTGCAACTCAATATTGTAGAGAAATTGTGTCAGTTATTGTAACGTGTAATAAAAGGTATTATTGTACTTTTACTGAGCCACCAAACAGCTCTCAAACGCTAATACACATACAGGGGGACTATATGTCAATATATACATACTTTCTCGCCAAGTGTAGCAAGGACAAACCTTAAGGGAGGTATCCAAAAACTATCCCAAAATTTTCCTATAAATTTTTTACATGATCTTCAGGCTTAAGGCTCTTAGTGAACATGTCATCTATGGAAACCTCTAAGCCCAATTTGTTGAATCATAAAATCTACCAACCTCTAATAAGTGGCCCTAACATTCTTGAGTCCGAATGACATAACTGTGTAGTAATAGAGACTTCAATCCACGATAAAGGCGTTCTTCTTTTGGTCAGGTTCGTGATCTTTATCTGATTATATCCTGAATATGCATCTACAAAACTTGATAGTCTATGCCCAGCTATTGCATCTACTAATTGATCAATCCTCGATAAAGAAAAGCTATCCCTAAGATAAACTTTATTGAGATCAGTGAAGTTAACACACATCGTCCACTTCCCATTAACTTTCTTTACTTTAACAACATTGGCTAGCCCCTCATGATACCTTGCCTCATTTATAAAATTAGCTTTAAAAAGCTTACCTACTCCTTCCTTCACAGTCAAAGCTCTTTTGACATTAAGACATCTTTTTTTCTATTGAATTGGTTTTACCCTTAAGTTAGTACTTAATCTGTGTACTATCACTTTTAAGATCAATCCCTAGCATATCCTCATACGTCCAAGTAAGCATGTCATAATATTTTCTCAGAAATTAAGAAATTGCTTCTTTAGCGAATCAGGCAATTGACTTCCAATCTTGACTACCTTACTTGGATCTTTACCAACTGGAAAATCTTCTAAGTAATCGAATGGACTTACATATTCATCATCTTTTATTTTCATAAGGTCAAAGTTTGAAGAGTTTCTTTGCTCATCCTAAACGCTATTTCATAACACTCCTTGCTTCATTTTGTTCTCCTCATACAACTCCAACCTCAGTTTTAAATGGAAACTTCAATGCGTAATGGTAAATTGAAGTTGTTGTTTTCATTGCATAAAGAGTTGGCATTCATAAGACAGCGTTATAGAAGCTAAGTTGATCGACTATATTCAAATTAATTATAGTGGTTACTTTACTCAAACCTTTTTTCAAAAGACACTGTGGGCTCTACAATTCTCTTGAGAATTACACTTTTTTCAGCAAATCCATAAAGTGGAGTAGTGTAAGATTTTAACTATAATCTTTTCAACCCTATTCGAGCAAAATTTGATAAAAATAATGTATTAGTCAAACTCTTATTAAAAAGGAGAATTTGATGAAGGCGTTTATTTGCCACAAAGAGGGTGACTACTGAAGCATCACAGTGAAGATGATGAACTCCTTTAGCATTATCCTCGAAGAAGATTATTGGTATATCATGAACCATTAATCTTTAGGATTGATTAATCAAATTTACCTCAAGACCATCGTGTTCATGTCTTACTTGGCAAGCTAAATTCTTCCTTGACTTCCTCGAATCTCCTACAGCTAGTCCTTCCTAAATATGATTGACATCAGGCATGTTTTCATCATTGTCCTTTTGCTTTTTTCCATTTCTTTTCCTTAAAGATTTCAATTGGTTACTTTTCACTAAATCCTTACAATTTCTTAAATATTCATGTAGTTATTCATATCAAACTAAGCTTTTTATTTGTTCCTTAAGCTCAAAACATTAAGAAGTGTCATGCCCTTGATCTTTATTAAAATGACAATACTTATTTGCATTTTTTTAGGATGGATTTGTCCTCATAGAAAATGAGATTCTAAGCAAAGTTAGATTCTTCACTTGCATGATAATTTATTCCGGGGGAGTAATAAGCTTTGTAAAGCTAGTGAATTGAAAGGCTAAATGAGGACGGTTGTCTCAAACTTCAGAGCATTCCTTATGATGAAATTTATCTCTCCTTAGAGATTGATTAGGTCTATCAACTCTTATTTCTTGTCGATCATCTTTCTTTTTCTTTTATTTGCTCGGTTCTCGTTTCTCTTGATTTCTATAATGAAATCATTCCTTTATATTGGCATATTTCTCAACTCTTACAAGCGAGTATGAAGTTGACGGTATCTTTAAAATTTACTATTATAGTTTTTCTATCCTAAGTCCCTCTATAATACCAGAAAGTGCCATGTCATCATTATAACCATATACTTAGGTGATCTCCTTATTATACATTGTGATGTAATCTCTTAAGGACTTCCCCTCATGTCGTTTGATAGTCAAAGTAAGTCACTGATTTTCCTATTTATCGAGCACTTCAAAAGTGGGAGGTAAGTTCTCTATTCAAATCTCCAAATGATAAAATGGAGTGTGGCCTTAACCTTGAGAACCATCTTCGTATTGCTTCTACCAAGTTAGAGGAAAAGCTCAACAAAGAATTGCTTGTGATGCTCCTTGCACTTTTATAAGGATGTAATACAACTCTAAATGCTCAGTAGGATCTCTCTGTCCAGCACAAGGCTTTATCTGGGGTAAATAGAACCTAGATGGATATATTGATATCATTATATCAAGAGTAAATAGTGGTTTCTGTTATTGTATCATCAGGTGATTTTATTTCTTGAACCATTTGTTCAAGTTTCTACATCCTCTCTTACAATTCCCCGTCGACTTCATCTGCTTTGTCTAAATCTTCTCTAGCCATTATCCTCCTAGATCTTTTTTAGTTCAAAAAATGCCTAAATTATCTTTACCCAGTTCTTCTCTAAACTTCATTCTAAAGGTGTTAGAATTAACCACATTACCTACACTTAAGTTCACTCTTTTCTTTGAGCTTCAAATTAATCGAACATTCTATTGAAGTTATGAGCCAACTGATTTATTTGTTGTTAAAGTCTAACAACATGAGGTTGTTCTTGGCTTCTATCGCAGCAATATAGATTCAGTTGAGGATTTGGAGATGGATGGATAGGCACCGTGTCATCATCATCCAGATCTCGTTGTCACTCCTTTGTCGAAAGTGAACTTCCTCATCCATACTGGAGCTTTTGTCATCAGCCTCAAGGTTATAATTTTCATTGTTAGCATCCATGCTCGTGGTGGGGCTTTTAAAGCTTTTTATCAGAAGTTCCCACAGACGGCGACAATTTATCAGTGTAAATTTAGTCCTAACATATTAAGGGTAATTCCAACCAAGGATGGCCCCTTTAAAACTAAGCTTCTTTGTTATTGGATCCGACGACGATGAATTTATTCTTTGGGCTAATCTTAATTGGCTTTAAATTTTTTCCTCAAGGAATAACGATGTCTTTGTCAAAAAATGCTCTATAAATACAAGAAAATAATTAAAGGGCCGCTTTTGCTAGCGTAAACCCTGCGATGATCAAGTCAGTCACTACATTTTAAAAAATGTGAATTTAGACAAAAAAATTTAGAGTGAGAAAATCAGCATTTCCTTTATTGAGTTTATTTTTTCTTTATCTTTTAGTGAGAATAAATAGTATATACATATATAGGCGAAATTGATTTGACTTGAGTTATAATTACTTTAATGACAAGTGTCATTATTCTTATGATATCTGGCGACACTTGTCTTTTTATATCCATGTTGATTGACATAAAGATATACAAGCTTATTTATAGATTAAATGAAGAAACGTTTTAACCTTGAGTTTTTTTTAATAAGATTATGAGATTATCGGAACCTTAGAACCTAAGAGTTTTATTCTAAGTGGTTTGTCTTAGGATAGGAGTCGACGATCTCGAAACATTTTGAGCTTTGAAGCCTTACCACATTGAAGGATTTTTCTATATGGTTTGTCTTAGGATAAGATCCTATGGCCTTGAAATCTTTTGCACCTAGGAGGATTATCCTAGTTTGTCTTATGACAGGATCCTAAGACTTTGAAACTTTTTGGGCTTTTTGAGCCTCAGGATCTTATCACTTATGAGGATTATCTTAGGTGATTTATCTTAAAATAAGATTTTGAGACCATAGAACCTTTTTATCTTTGAAGTCTTGCCGCCAAGAAAGTTTACAATATATCTGCTACTTCATAGACTTTACCGGAACTAAATTTATTTACACTCTAACTGAGCATACTCTATTTTTTGTCCAACATACTCGTTAGACTTTAAAATCATATTATTATATGTGAATTTAAATTTTTCATAAATCCGTAATTATAATACAATAAAAATAAAATTCTTAAACATCTTTTTTTTTTATAAGAAGTCATTAATTTATGTGTTAATGAGATGCACATTACATAAGTAAAAGTGTTTTTGTTTCTTAAAAAAATGGCTACTTTTTTTTTTTTTTTTTATATGAAACTGCAGTTTTCATTCAAGAACAAAAGGAATACATATAATTTTCTGGGATGTTTTCCAGCCATGTGACTAAGCTTGCTTGATCTAAAGCTGTTTTTGCTAAAGCATGAGCCATTACATTACAGTTTCTTGAGGTATATTGAATTTTGCTCTGCTGCAACCTCTTCAGACTATCTTGAATTTCCAGAACAATCCAATAAATCTCAGTTCGGGTGCCTTTCTTGCTTAAGACAAGGTCTACTACCTCCTGAGAATCTGTTTCAATAATAAGCGGTAGAAAACCTGCATTTTCTGCAATTTCTAGTCCAAACTTTGCGGCTTCCGCTTCCGCAAAAGCTACACTCCCACGAAATGCAGATGGTTTCATTGCTGTTGCCATGCACTTTCCTTCTGAATTTCTGATCACTACTCCTAAACCTTCTTTATTTTGATTTTCTCTAACAGCGGCATCTACATTTACTTTAAACCATCCTGGAGGTGGAGGGCTCCATTGCAAGTTTTTGTTGACATTCCTTTCTGGGGCTGATTGCAGCTGAGCTGGACTGATGTTTTGATAGGATTGCATCACAGCTTTTGCTTTTGCAATTAAAATCTTAGGATCTTCTATCTTGTTGCTTAAGACATGATGATTCCTTGAGAGCCACAACGCCCAACATAAAGCTATTATCAGTGCCATGTCAGTTTTGCTTCTTCGTTCTGTCATCTCCAGCATCCAGCTTAACACCTCTTTATTTGCTGATTTGTTGACTTCTTCTCCATACTCAGTAAGTCTCCATAGCTTCTGAGAGGCTTTACAGTCAAATAAGGCATGAAATATTGTCTCCTTTGTTTTCCGGCATCTCTGACACCAGGGGCTTTGCAGCACTTTCCTTTTTCACAAATTTACTGCTATAGGCAATAGGTTTCTGATTGCTCTCCACATAAATATCTTTATTTTTACTGGTAACTCTGAAGCCCAAATAATTTTTTATGGAAATTGTTTGTTTTCAGGGCTGTTTGGTTGATCTGGACATTTCAGCTTCAAAGCTACTTGGTACCCGCTTTTGACTGTGTATTCTCCTTTTCTATCAAAATGCCATAATGGTTTATCAGGTTCGGAAGTTCTCGGTAGTGGGATCCTTAATATTAGCTGTGCATCTTTCAATTAGTATATAAATGAGAATTTTAAAAAAATAATTTTTAATAGATAAATAATTCATATATATTTTTCTAATTTCTCAAATTAAGAGGTTGTTATTATTATTATTTCTTATGTCAAGTGGGAAAGCCATAGTAATTTATAAAAAAAATTGTAAAATACGTTAAAACTATTGGTCCCATCTCTGATATAAGGAAAAGAAAAAAAGAGTTATCAAAATTAAACGACGTAGTCTCTTGAGAATATACACAAAAGAACTGCTACCCGGATGAATCGGTTGATTGAGTCGCGATAACTTATTGTTGCAGAGGAAAGAAAAAAAAAATGAGCGAGACAAGACCAGTGCCGAGGAGAGAGAGTCCATGGGGAACGCCGGAGGGCGAGCATCGTCAGCCAAAGGCGCACAGATGCAACGATCGAGCTGAGGATGTTATCCAAGTAATGCTAAATCTTTCTTCTTCTTTTTTTTTTTTTTAATTATTTTGTCGGTTAAATTATCCATTCAAATGTAATATATACATTCTGTTTATATAAACGAATACCCATAATTTATTTTCGAATAAAATGATCAGTACCATGTGGGGTTTTTGTAAATTTGGTAATTAGTGGTGAGATTGACTTCCTGAATCTGATTTGTAGCTTTTTTTGTGTGACGTAGGCTTGTTTTGAGGGAAATCCGTTTAAAACGGTTCCAGGGCCCTTTAAGCTCTTTTGGCAATGCATGCGATCAAAACCGGGGTAATGCACTCTTTAATCTTCTCTTGCAGGGAGTAAATTTAATAAATTTAACTTGATTTTCAACAGGAGCTATAGATTCTGGTAATTGAATAGATAGAATGGATTGCAATTTGCTTTATCAACCATGGTCTTATGTCCTTAAGCTCATATTATCCTTTATGTTTGTGAGACTGCATCAGTTAAATCTTTTATGAGTTGTTACTTTACCCATTTGTGTCAACATTGTCTGCGGGTTGTGCAGGGAGGAACCAACAGAGCCATTCACTTATTTGCAATTGGATCCCCCTATGAGAGAGGTGAAACTCGAGTAAAATATACTTTCTAAGAGTGCATCTGTAGTTGTTTGCTTTTTGCTTGAAACCTTGTGGTTTTATAGTTAGGCAGTTTTTTTTATAAATTATGTATAAGAAAGGCCTAATATGGTGTGGGAGTGATAGATTGTGGTCTTCTATGTTCAATAATGAAAATGATGAGATGAACAAAATGCCTTTTAATGTGATTTCATCTGATAAATAATCATTAGTTTTTGTTACCTCAATCATTTCTTCATGATCTTTTGTCAGATTTATTCATCACGATAAACGAAATAGGCTCACATTAAGAGATGGATGATGCGCCTTCAACCTATGTTTGTTATTATTTTAATCTGAAATTCCTTGTTGTTTCAACTAATTCGTGATCAATGTTTCGAAGTGGATGAGAAACAAGACTGGGTTGTGGCTATGGGGTAATCATTCATCTTTGGCATGTATGTAGTCAGGTCTATATGAAAGGTTTGTCTTTGACACGTGACAATTGAACAAGTTTTTTCTTATTGAATAATCTTAGTTCTTGAGCTAATGTGGATGACATCTGCGTCAAGGATGTTTAGCATAAACATTGCTAGCCATCGGACTGGGAAAACAAAATGCATGTTTCTGTATGCTTGAGATTAATGTTTGACAAAGGGGTTTATGTTTCAATTTTCAAAAATCATAGCAGTTGAAAATAAGCAATCCAGCTTATTTTCCGTCAGCCATGGAATAGCTTCACCAATCATTGTTTCTTAAGTTACCCTCTTTGTTGCCACTCCGAAAATACCAGTCACTTACTATATGTTTAGTACAGATGGTGCATTTACTCCTGAATGCATGTGAGACTGTGAGGGCTACCCAGTTAATAGAAATACTGAGCTACATGAAGGAATATGAGAAAGGAGATTGCGGACATTTTGTTTTTTATAACTTTTATTTTTCTTTTTTTCTGCTTTTCTATCTTTTCTACAATTGTTGAACAACAAAAAGTTATTCTTAAATGGAGATGTGGGCTCTGAGCCTCTGCCTTCCTCCATAGTCATTCTTTTGCCGGTGAGACAAAAATAACATTTCCGGCGAGTGGTTGACTGGGATAACTTTCTTAGGAGCAGCCCACTTTTGCTATGCGTATAAAAAATCCTGAACTCTAGAAATCGATAATAGGCTCTCCAATAGTAAGATTCCGCTCCAGAGTCCATGGGATGTCGAAGAGCTTGGCTGTGATGAACTTGAAGATCTTGTTTACATTAATGTTGTAGGTAGCACTTGAAAAGAAGAGTGTGGCATTCAGAGCCTTTGCATATGCTCTTGCCTGTCACCAACAAAAATGTAGATCAATTTTATCATTGTTTTAAATTGTATCATAAATTTAAATAAAATAGGCAGTTGGGTTATTATTATTTAGAAAAGAGGCACACCTGACTTGCAATTGTCCACTGCAAGTCAATTGGGAGCTGAATGAAATCATCAAACTTTGTTCCTATTATAATCGGAATTGCAGTCTAAAAACAATATCAAGAAACAATGTCCGTATGAGACTCATATTTCATTAGCCATCATATACATAAATGGGAAAAGAGAAAATGTGAAATGAAACCACCACCTGATTCCATTTTCTTGCTTGCTGATACCACCTTATGACACTGAAATTATACGTAAAAAAACCCCTCAGCATTGAAATATAATAAAATTATTCACAGCATATTTTGATTGATAATCGATCACAAACCTCTTTAGTGTACACCGACTCGTGAGATCAAACATAAACAGAATTGCTATCGAGTCTTTACAGGCAACAGGAAGGTGATCCAGAGCTTTTGCATCACCTGCACCCACAAATTTAAACATTAATCCGTTGATCATCAAGAACAGAAAAATGGCGTAAAAATGAAAGAACAAAGAAAGTATATATTATACAAACCTGCTACTTCCCATATAGAATAAGAAATTCTGGCCCCTCTTACTAATAAAGTTTTATCCATCATATTTAATCCTTCTCCTGGTGAACCCTCTTGTTCTTTCTCATCTCCTACGTACTTTTCCTATCAAAATATATAATCGAAAAAAAAATGTGCACGGAGTTATGAACCCACAAGAAGATTTCTATTTAAAAAGAATAATATTACATGTAAGTTAAAAAAATGTAATTACCAGAAAACTGGTCTTGCCAATATGGCAGTCACCCAAGAGACTGATCTTCAAAGCAACTAAATTATCAGCATCAAGGTGGCGGTGGTGGCTGTGACACAAGGACGGCCTGACGGTGGTGCCGGCGACTAAACCGCTCTCGAGGACTGAAGGAGACGGTGAAGTCACGGTGGAACGAGGCAGCACACGGTACCGAATAGGCTTCCCTAGGGAACACATGAGCAGTTTCTCCCAGAAACAGCTTATGCACCGTCTAAGAATCAAAACTCCACGTTCAATTCTACGTTTTAGATTGAATTGAACCATTTTTTGGCTAAGCAATTGTGTCATTTTCTTTGTCGTTGTTGTTGTTCTTTTGGTTATTTGAAAACTTGAAACTTTGAAAGGGGATGGCCTCTAGAAGAAGTTGCTGCTGTGTGTCTCTCTCTATATGGCCATGAAAATTGTAGCTAAGCTTTGAGTGCGATCATATTTTCCACAACTTCGGTTATTTTTAGAATATGCTATATGTTTCTGTTACAGCGACCTTTTTTTAGATGAACGTGACTACTTTAACGGAAAATAATTTTGACCAAAACTTCATTCGATAAATGCCACTGGAATTAGTTGGATATTGCCGGCACTTGTGCTTTAAATTTAATCGGTCTTCACACCGGGGCCATTTTCGAAATTTTGGAGATTCAGTATAAATTTCGGATCTTTGTAATTTGTAAATACATTACAACTCATATGGACCAAATTTTATTTAAATCATAATTCTTTTTAAAATGAACTAATTAAAGTACTTGCCTATTTGACATGGGTAAGGGATAGGCAGAAATCTCCAACAAAAGGGAGGTTTTGAGAGATTTTTTCTTTTTAGGATAGATAAAAAGATAATTTTATATTTAATTTCTTATTTGAATAAGAGATGGTGGCAAATTTATTCCTGGTGTTGACTTCTGGGGTAATAAATTGATCAATTTAATAATATGGAATCTTGGCTAATAATGTAATGGGGTAAGAAATATTCCCTAAATGACCCAGACCCAAACCAAACCAAGAAAGTATTGGTAATAACAAAGCAAGAAACGAGAAATTTTGGTACCTTAGACTATTAAAGTTATAACAATTATTGGTACATTAGGATCAATGCATGTTGATTTCATTGATCTTATTTTATGATAATTTACAGTATTTCATGACTCATTTCAAGTTTCTATGCTTTGATTGAATGGGCGCTGAATGATGTGTCTTCAACCGAGGATTTTTTTTTTTTTTTTTTATTAATCAAAAGGTAAATAAGCAATCATAATCATAATTAAGATAAATAAATGAAAAACTTTGAAACAATGATTAATATTATTTCATTTCAGTCATTTGGGAGACAATATTTCTCATAGTCCTGGGCTTCTCACATAGGTTGAAACAAAGCCAGAAATATTTCAAGCAGTTTTTAGTAAAGAAGTGCTTTTATGCCGTAAGTATGAAAAACTACCTACATATCCATTCCTTCAATAAGCATATGAGGAGTACAAGCATCATTGCGTGGTAATACAAAATGGCTGGTGATTACACAAGATTTTCTTATGTTCTTCTACAAACTAACCTAAATCTTGGCTTTGAAGAAAGGAGCAAATATTTTACGAGTATAGATGAATTCGGATTTTGATCATGAAGCTGAACAACAAAGAGTAGATTGTAACACCTAATCAGGAGAATTTGTCTGCCCATCAGAGCTCTGGCTAGGCTGTTTGTTATCACTATTCCTCCGTTTAAGAATGTCCTTAATTTCAGCTTCCTTTCTATCTATGAAATCGATCAAGTCCTTGAAGCTAGTTGAGCGGAGTGCACGTCTACTAGAACTTGCAGGTTCAATCTCCTCGGTACTTATGTTCTCCTCATCCTCTGAGCCAAACCTGCGAAACTGGCAACAGACCCTACAGAAGAAGAAAGTAAGTGCAAGGAAGCATGCAATGCCACAAATGAGGAACAGACCCCAGAAGCTTTTTAGAGAGAGTCGGCTGCCATCTCCATCAGCTTGGCTGAGGTCGATGGAGCATTCATTATCTGTTAACCATTTATTATGGATTTTTTGCAGGTCACCATTTTCTGAGAGTTGAAGAATTGCAGTTGACAAGTCGACTGCCAGAGGCGAGTCTCTTTGGAATGCCTGGCACAAGAAAATCATATTTCAGTTTAAGAAAATTTGATTTGCAATAACATATTCATTTCATTTCATAAACTTTGAAGTAACCAGCGTGCTTATTGTGGCAGATATAATAATTGACTCATGGATGAAAATGTTTTTACTTACAAATCCCCATCCACTTTTTGTAAATTCCTGTCCCACTGTCCTGAATTCACAATTAGTTTTGGACATGAAGAGCTCAATGTAAGGAAGCTCATCAACAATTGCAGCAACCCCGCCGCCTTTGGGTCCTCTAGTAAGTGCAATGGAATATTCTTCCTGGCTTTTTAACTTTACAAGCCTAGATTCTGCTATGTTGAGCTCATCTACCAGATAGTTCCACGCAAATGACCCATCTTGAATTCCTATTGGTTCAGTACTGGAAATCAAGGAGTCAATCCCTTCAATTCGTGATGTCAGTTGTTGTACAGTGAGGATTGAAGTCAAACTAGCTGTATAGCTTGAATTGATAATCAACACTACAAACAGCCATATGATCAGTACCAGCCTTCCCAAGGAACTCACAGTGTTCTCCCCTGCATCAAGTCCAAGCAGCATTTTAAAACTAGAGAAATATCAGATATCAGTATTAGATTAATGAGGTCATGTTTAGACAAAGAAAGCAGAAAAAATTGGGCACAAGCACCGTACTGTGTGAGAAAAACATCGTTGAGAAGCTAAACCTGCAAGAATAGAAGCAACTTCAGTATCCTCATATATAAATTAAGCAAAGCAAATAAAAGCCAGTGCAGATTGCTGGTAGAGGACGATTTTTCTTTTTTTATCTTTTTTTTATTTTTGAGAGTTGATAGTGGTAGAGGACAGTTAGGCAGGAGGCTGAGCTATTAGAGTTCATATACCTAACTAGAAGTTGAAAATTTCAAATATTTAATTTTGTTATTGTCTTCTGTAGTCTACACACTGCTTAAATGCTGATTTCCACAGCAGCATATGGCATAATCATATAATAATGGTTTTCACTGTGTGTTATATGTATTAGGTTACACGTTGCCAAGGAATTTCCAAGGTTGTTACGCAATTGCCTTGTCAACTGCCTAGAGGATTTGGTCTGGTGATACATTCAGTTGTTCTAACAAAATTAAATAGCTTTTCATCAAAGTTAAATAATACTTACCAGAAGATAGTTATAAGTTGCTGACTAGGAGGACCACGGAATTCATTATTGAACCGATGCTCAAGAATCCAAACAACGGATCCCACGAAAAGAAAGAAGCCTCCAGTGACGAGCCACATGGGTATAGTAAAAGGCTTGAGAAATGCCCAAGGACTAGACTTTAACTTTTGAACTGGAGCAACAACAACAAGACCAGATTCCATGTAAGGCTGTGTAAAATCCACAAGCTTTGTCCTATTTGTAACAATTGTGATGTCACCAACAGCTGCATCAAATCTCTGAGGAAGGAATGAAGTCAAGATAATTACCAGAATTAGTCGCCCGACTAGGGCCAAGGCCAAGCAAAATAGAAGCATGCAGTAATGCATGCATAAAAACAAGGCTCTGAAAGCCAAAATTGAATATCAGAATACCTAGCTAATAGCTCCTATGAGGGAAACATATACTAACGCTTTACCTGTTCACTAGGCTAAGAACAACCTAGAACTATTCAGAAATAAGTACTTCTTTTTGGATAGCAAACAGTTCAGATATGAGTTAGGCCACTACTTGATTGAAATAAACAATAATGAAGCAAGAAACTCACATTCAAGGCAACTTGTTGCACAATGTCATTGTATTCTGGGTTTCTCTTCCCATTTCCATACATTATATAGTTGTGTGGGACAGGATAAGGGAGCAAGTTTATTGCTGCTTCAAATACATCAATACAGTATCCTTTCACCCCTGGGGGGCTCTTGTCTTTAGCCACAAATTCCTTATAACTAACTCGGTTAGGCACAGCAATTGTTAGTGGCCTCCCATTGTTAGGGAACACCCATCCCCGAGGTGTTTTTGTAATTTCACCAGGCCATATTACACTATAAAGATGTTGATTACTCCTAGAAGAATTAGGAGGCTTTGTATATAAGATCTCTGGAGCAACAACAGAGAGACCAGAATAATTTGACCAATAACCAATTCTCCGTGACCCAGTTCCAACAATGTTAAGGACATCATAAGCTGGATTAACTAAATTCTTATCAGCATCAAATCTAATCTGACCACTTAGACCTGTGAAATTCATCCTCAACAAAGTCTGGAGAAACTGATGGCCTCCATCAAAAACATGGAGGGATGATAAGTGCAGCATGCTTCCATTTGTGTCGTGCAACTTTGGGTCATTAGAGAAAGAAAATTTCCCCCCTTCATTTAACAAGGCATCAAGAGCATGGGCAACTAACCAAACAGAATCATACGCATACAGCGCATAAGAATTGAAACCCGAAGGATTATTCTCTTTGTACTTGAGGTTCTTCCACCTGAACATGAAATTCTTTTTAAGATCTGTATCTGGGGTGTGATGGCGGAGAGCAACAACCCCTTGTAAGAGGTTCATTGTGTCAAGATCAACTGGCTCCATTGAATCTAAAACAGAAGGAAGCCAATCTGTAGCAATCCAAACATAGCCACCGGTTGTCATCCCAAGACTTTTTGCGACTGAGAAAATCGTCAAACCAGAATCTGGATTAACATGTACAACAAAAACTCGTGATTCCATCAGGTTTGCACCAACCAACAAGCTATTAATTGCGCTTCTGGAGGCTTCAGGACTGAAGGAAGCCTTGTAAGAGATCTTGGCACGCTTCTTTGACAAGGCATCACCCAATACAGAAATCCCATTTCGGCCATAATCATCATCTACAAAGATGGCAATCACCTCCCTCCATTCATAGTACTCGACTAAATCAGCAACTGCATACATCTGATAATAGTCACTCTGTGTTGTTCGAAGGAAATAGGGGTATTGCAGTGAGGAGAGAGTAGGATCTGTCGCTCCAAATGATAGAAGTGGTATATTGAGTTCATTAACAACATGGGAGATTACATGAGCTATTCCAGATGATTGTGGACCAATTGCAGCAAGCACTTCATTTTCCATAAGCTGCAAAGCTACACAGTAAGGAGAGCCATCAAAATTCATCTTTCTATTCTTTTTATGGAGCAAAGCAGAATTACTTTGACTTTTAATCCTACTTAATCTTTTACATATTTAAGACTCCAATTAACAAAGGTGATGACAATAAGTTCAGAGAATGCACCCATCAAAATTCATCTTTACATACTGATTGATAAATGGTTCTACACAGCACAATGTATGCCTATAATGACAGAAAAAATAACCATTTAAACAGGAACAGAATATAGAAATTGTAGACTTGCAACACAATAAACAACTTAAGCTGATGTAGGATACAGCTCAAGGAAACGTTAAATAGTAATTACTAAAAAAAAAAAAAATTAAAAATACATCATGTGACTTTGCCCTGTCAACATGAGTTGGTCTGCTATATGTAAAACATGTGATTTTGCAATAACACAATCTGTTGGTGCACAAAGTAACAAAAAGCAAATACTAAATCTAAAGTATGATTGACTCAAAGCTAAGTATCAAAATGACTTCCCATGACAAAGGGCAACAATTAATCCATATGGAATTTGTAACCTAAATTCAGACAGATGACAGTGATGTATATGCAATTGGAATCCATAAGTTCAGCACAGAAAATTAACTATTTTGATTGATTTGCAAGGTCAAAGACACATACTTTCCCTTCAATTTCTGCTCTACTCATGCAATGAAGAACTGTGTCAATGTTTTCGAGTCCCAGAACTAAAAGAACAGTCTAAATATCCTCAAAAAAGGTGGCTCTAACACAATTAAAAAGTTGATTCCAGTAATTACCTTCCACAGCCCCAAGAAATCCACTGCAATTTGTATCATGAATAATGAAATTCAATTTCGTCCCTGGAAGAATACTGGGATCAGAATTAACATCATCAACTGCAGCTACAATTGCAGGTCCTGCTGCCCTCCCTATGAATGAATCAGAAGTAAGCAAAGCTCCAATCTTCACAGTGCTTGGCCTTGAAGACGAAGATGATACACTCCCCTTTCCAGTTCCACCCATTACTTCCATCGGCACCCACGTACAAAACACAATAAAAAACAAGACTTTTCTTCTCGTTGTGATATGGCAAGGCTTAGGAATCAAGAATCCCAACATTTTTAAGAAAAGTCTGAAATTAACTGATTAATTTCTCTGCTCCAACTAGCATTGGTTCAAAAGTAACAACCAGCACCTGCCAACAATGTCAGAGCGAACATGGATTCCAACAATCCAGTTATCAGATAAATTTTCAAGCCATGGAATCAAGAAAACCATATAGTATGATTCTACTAAGAGAAGCATGGATTCTCAAACTGTGAAATTTCAAAAAGGAAAAGAGAAAAAAAATGAAACTTGCAGCATTAATCTGTGTCAACTTGAAGCCAAGATAGTTCTACCCATAAGAGAAACCATAAAATTAAAAGTTAAAATAAAATATATAAGAAATCATACAAGAAACCACCTATATATAATATATAATATTGACTTGGCTATGGCAATGATGGCCACTAATGGAGGAAAAAAATATTAAAATAAAAGAACAAGTTAGAGAACAAACATTCAAGTCTACAGCAAAACCCACATGCAAAGAAGGTAGGTATATGTATATATATATATAGATGAGAAAAAAATACCAACTTACGAACAAATCAAGAAGTGAAGTGGTGGTTTGGGTTCAGGGAGTTACCCGACTGAGCAAAGACAAGCAAAGCTTTGAACTGTTGAGTCCTTGACATATATAAGCTTAAAAGACACACACAACACAACAACAAACTATTCACAATCACATTCAAACCGCTAGTAAAGCCTAAAGAGAGTTTCAAAGCTAACAAACAGTCTTGCAAGCTTAAGCAAGGTATGATTCTATTTGCCGAACAATACTCTAGGCTGTAACCTTTTCATATTTAATTTTTCAGCCTTTTACCAGTGAGTGAGTTAGTACGCATGTCATGAGTCATGTCGTAACAAATTGCATTGAAATTTTATTTCTTTTTTTTTTAATAAAAAATTATCACATCATCCTTGCATATCTCGCTCCTTGAGTCAGTGGATGGCTCACCTGTATAATTAATTACCATGTTTCTGGATTTCAAACTCAATAAAATAAAGAAAAAATAAAGACTATTATGTGAAGTCCGCCCAGAATGCGAAACATGTGGGCTGTAATTTTTTTGTGCCATGCAAAATGTTTAATAAATATTTGCCCAGCGAAAGCTAAGAAAGTGGGGCCAAATGTTTAGATTTGTCGGACCTTTAACTTTTCAAATCAGATGTGTTTTTATTTTCTGGACTTGTATGTATGAGTATGATGCAATGTGCTGTATGTAATTTGTGATTCACGTACCAAATGGTAATGGGATCACATCAAATTTTTGAAACAGTAACTGGAATCTTAGTTAGAGATCACAACAAGATAACAAATTGTTTCGACTTTCAAGTCTTATTGCATTCTGACAGTAACGTACATATTGATAGAATAGTCTTTGTGATCAAATGATAAGTCTCTCATTTCAAATTAATTTTCTAGAATAACTTTAATTGCTGTTGTGTAAATATCTTTGAGAATAATTCAAATAAACCCAAAATGATGGAATCCTTTCGCTGCCTGGCAATTCTCTTTATCACCCCCTTAAAAAATGGACTAATGTTGTTGCATATCCTTATCACTACACACCATAACTTTTCCCAAAATCAGTTTGTTGCATGTTGGGATGATTAAATTCAGATTTGGATCTGTTCAAATTATTTTGATTGGATTTTAAGTTAATCAAATTAGAAAAAATATAACTTGAACTCAACTTGAATTTAACTTAAACATGTAATTTGATTCGATCTAATTTGAATATGTTCGGATAAAAATAAATTTGTGTTTACTTGTGTTTTGATTTCTATAAATTTACAAATTAAATCGAATTTGACTCTATCGGCTTTGTCAACATCTAACCCAATCAGACTAAAATATTAATCTGAATTTTTTGAATCACACGACTGGTTGGATAGGGTCATTAATGGTACAAAATTGAGCATTTCATTTTAGCGTAGTTGGGTAGTTGCCATGAAGAAAAGTTCAAAGATAAAGAAATTCTAAGTGGCCTGTGTCGGTGTGAGCGAGATTATATTAAATGCTGTGAGCTGTGAAGCTCTAGATTTCCTCTTCTAACAAGCAACATTGCAACTATGTGACTGAAAAGAGTAAATTTTTTAATAACTGTGAGCTTTAACAATTAAATACTGTGATAGTGGTGAATCAAACAATTTACTTTAAAAAGACTGAAATTGACACCAGCCTTATAAAAGTTTGTGAGTAGCTTTATAATATTTTCCAGGTTGGGGAAGATCACGTTCTCTTCAAATTAGGAAAAGAGAATGGAGAGAAATTTATTAATTACATTCCTTGCAAATCAAAAAATTGTTGGTTAATTGCTTGCAAATTTTAAATTAAAAAGAAAAAATAAATTGGTTGAATTTTAACAATTACACATGCTCAAAAAAGCCATGGCATGATTTGAACATGCTTTTGGTGCCTGGTTATAAAAATGATAAGATTGATCCTGAAAATTGTTAAGTCTATCATTTATAAAGTTGGCATCATATGTTTATTTAAATTAGGATATTATTTATTGTGTATTTTTTAATAGAAATTAATTTATTAATTTCTTAATTTCATATTTTTCTAATTTATTAAGAATATTTATTTCCTCATTTAATTAGATGTCAAAATTAGGAAGTCTATTAACAATGAAATTCTATAACTGACGCGTATGATTTATTTAGAACAATAAGTTGGTTCAAACAAAAAGTTTATTAAATGTTTTAAATATTTCTTCGGAAAAAAACAAGGCAAGAATATTATATTTATTCTTATTCAGATTCATAGGAATTATAAAAAAGATCTGAATTGTAAAGAATCTAAGTTATTTATGACTTGTGATTTTGAAAAACCCTAGTATATATATATATATATATATATATATATATATAAGAAGAGTATTTCACAATTGAAATGTGCACAACACAGAGCATAAAGCAAATAAGCAAAATTATGCATCCTCTTTAGACCGAATTTGAAACATGATGTTGTGCTGATTTGTTTGAGTGTTGAATGAGATTATTTCTTTTCATCTCAGCAAAAAATCTATGTAGATCTTAGATCAATAGACATTAAATAATTAAACAATTACTATTGATCACTTTACGAAGTGCTTTGAGGATCGTGAATTAAGAGGGGTAACGGTTATTCAAGAAAAATAGATTCAGTTTAATGTTAAGTAAGCTGTATAGTAATGAATTGTAAGTGAGAGTCTTAAATTTGATAAATTCATAGATTGTAACATCTCATCTTAATAAATTGTTTTTCATCTGTGCATAGCTTCGTGGATGTAGAATTAATTAATCCAAATCACGTAAAAATTTTCATGTCATTTAATTTTTGCAAATTTTATTTAAAAAATTAATATTTTAGATATAGATGAACAGTACTCGTGAAACAATAATGGTGAATAGTATGTAAAAATAATAATTTAATTTAATTTGTGTTTTAATATAATTAGATTAATTATATTAGAGTTTTTGCTTACATCTATTTATAATAAATCTAAATTTCGTTCAATTGGTATCAAAGTAGGCAATAACTATTTATTTGATGAGAATCTTAGAACCTAGATCTATTTTGTAAATATGAATTTACAAAGAGAGGGAGGCTCTTTCGTTTATCCACCTATACTTATAGAACAAATTATGCTTATTGGAAACAAATGATAGAAATTTATCTGACAACTATTGATGAAAGAGTTTAGCAATGCATACTCACTAGATATCCTCCACCCACCCAAACTGATAAAGATGGTATAGAATCTCTAAAATCAGTCAAAGAATGGTCTAATGACGAGCTTGACGCATATGTATGTAATGTAAAATGACTTAATGCTATAGTCAATGGAGTTTATGTATTTCAACATCAACTAATTTCTACATGCAAGACATCTAAAACTGCTTATGATATACTACAAAGTACTTTTTAGGGCAACAATACAATAAAACATTATAAACTTAAAAAAACTTGCATTTGATTTTGAGAACTTGAAAATGTATGAGCATGAAACCATATCTAAATTTAATTCTAGAATCCTTGCTATTATTAATGATTTTTTTTTTTTTGCTCTTAGAAAACCTATTTTTGAGGAAGAAATTTGTAGAAATATCTTAAGATCTGTCCATCCTAAATATCCTCCTAAAATTTTGGCCATTGAAAAATATACTGATATGTCTACTATGATTAGAGGTTATCTCATAAGAAAGTTAATAGTATATGAGACTAACTACTTGAATTTAAATCCTCAGAAAGGAAAGAGTGCTGCTTTTCAAGTTGAAACACAAGGTTCTGTAGCTAAACCAAGCGATGATGATGATCCATATGTGTACGTAGACAATTCTCTTGCACTTATTACAAAAAATTTCAAAAAGACTTTGAAAAATAAGAACTTCAACAAATGACAGAAGACTTCTACCTCAGTGGCTACAACAGATAAAAAAGGTTCTTCTGACCCTAACTTTAAATTGTTTGATCTTAATAAGCTTGAGGGTATTCGATGTAGAGAATGTGGAGGCATATGACATATATAAGCACTATATGCTAACATTCTTATGAAAAAGAAAGCAATGCAATCTACATGAAGTGATGATGATTCAAATGATAACATTGATGAAAAGGACCTTATTAGAAGACTTATTCTCCATAATGATATGTCAAAATATATTAATGACAATGAACAAGAATCAAACTTTTAGTAATTTGAGTATGGCCTAAAACGTTATAAAATTTTACAAACAGAATCATTTTCAGAATTTTTAAATAATATTTATTATTCCCAAAATATTTTAAATTTATACTATAGCCCAAATCTTTATAAGCTTTTTCAAAAAGACTCTTTCAAGAATTTAGCATAATACTTATTAAATTCAAAGTTCTCAAAATTTTTTCAAATTAATCCAAGATTTGAAAAATACCCAAATATATAAAATATTTGTCTTATAAATATAAAACATTTTAGTTTATGGAAAATAATCATTAAACAAAATGATTAAACCAAATCTTGAGCTTATCAAATGCTAAACCACACATATATTAAATCATACTGACTTTATAAGAATTGTCGATTTATCGAGCTGTTGTCTGTTGAGTGACTTTATCCTTCAAGAACTAGTAAAAAATGTGAAATATAATATTAATCAAATCATTTAAGACACACATGCTTACTATCATCAAAAGTACAATGTGTGTAGTCCTTTAGGCTAACAGTGATGAAGGAGTTTTCTTGAATTTTTCAATAGTAGAAGAACATTTCATGTTTATAATATGAGAACTCATAACATTATTGAATCTGTAAATGTAGTTATTAATGATTATGAAGATTTTATAGATTACTCAGTTGAGAAAGAAATAACTAATCTTTTAGACATACAAAGTGTTGTTGCTCTTGCAGATCAAATCATTAAAAAAGGTCAATCCAATGACTTGACTTTTAAAAAAAAAAAAACCTTTTTATAGAACATGCAACCAAGGAAACCCTATATCCAAGGAGTGTGAAGGAGAAAGTTTAAAAGCTTAGGCAATCATAGACTTGCATGGCCTAATTAAAAATGAACCATCATCAAGAGTTAAGAGGAATCACCCGTCTTATTTTGTTTTAGGTAATCTTAATGAACAAATGGTCATAAGGAAAAGGTATGAAAATATGGTAAGATTTATTTGTTTTATATCATTAACTGAACCTAACAACATTAAGGATGCCTTAGTTAATGAATTTTGGATTAAAGTTATGCAAGAAGAGTTAGAATAATTTGAACGAAATGATGTGTGTGTTTACCTAGACCTAGTCACACTAATGTTATGGAACCAAATGGATTTTTAAGAACAAAACTAATGAATTTGGGAACATAGTGAGGAATAAAGCTAGGTTGGTTGGACAAGGCTATATGACACAACTCAAAAGTATTTGATTTACTCTAAAGTATAAAAATGTCTAGTTATAATATAACCCGTTGAATCCGGGGTCGAACCACAGAGAATTTTAAATTTAGTAGTCAATAAAAATTATTAGTAGAGAATGGATTACCAGACTAAAAAGTGCAAACACTACGAGAATGAAGTACATGATATTCTCTAATATTTATATTTTGTATTTTATTTATTAGTGAAATATTATGTCATTTAATTTTTAACTAACCAATTTTATAGGTAAATATGGAAATGAAGTATATGATGTACCATAACTAAATTAGAGTATCGGCATAATGTCAAAATATCATATAAATCCATTGAGATCTAAGTTTATAAATTAGTATGATATAAAAATATCCAGTAAATAAAAACACAAAATAATAACTGTATTAAATAAAATAGACTTTGAATTCACTTGAGAGAGATATCAATTCTACAATTTAAATCATTGAACTTCACCCTTCACCCTAACTTAGTAAATTAACTACTTATATTGGAAAGAAAAACACTCATTTTATTTACTTACTTTTGAAATATATTATAAGAGGATTTTGATAACAAAGAAAAAAGAAAAATAAAGGAAAGCTTCTGCTTAATTCTCTAATTAATGCCCAATTTGTTTCCTCTCTCCAGCACCCTATTTCTTTCTCCCATTTAACTCCTCTTTAACTTATGATTCTCCTCCTATCTTTATATAGCCCAAATGCAAGGAAACTATCATTTATTTTATTAATATAATAATATTATTATATTGTTATAATATATTATACTATATATTTATATAAAATTTGTCAAAAATGACGTGTTACTTTTGACTCTTTTTTTATAATATAATATATTTTATTTATTGATTAATTATTACAAATCAGCCGTTTTTCTTTGGTCTCTCATTTTCAACTCTGATTTCTCTTCATTCTCAAAATATACCTACAATAACAAAATATAATAATTAAGATAAAAATTAACATAATAAAATATAATTTACATAAAATTACATATGGAGAGAATTAAAATAAAATGTGAGTTATGCGCATATTAATTAACACTTTAAGTAAGAAAATAATAATTTCAAAATTTATAAAATATATTCTTTCTAATGCTAATCATTACACACAAATCAAAGATAGTGACTTTGATGAAACCTTTGCACTAGTTGCTAGATTAGAATTCATTTGTTTACTTCGTACAATTACTTATCTAATAAACTTTAAATTATTTCAAATAGAAGTTAAGAGTACCTTTTTTTTAATAACATCTTAAATGAAGAAGCCTATGCTGGACAATCTAAAGGTTTTGAAGACTCCAATTTCTCAAAGGGCTATAAGCGAGGGGAAATAGATAGAACTCTATTTGTTAAACAACTTAATCCAGAGATTTTAATTGTTCAAATATATGTTGATGATATAGTGTTTGGTTGTACTTCTTCTTATAATGTACAAGAATTTGTGAGTCAAATGACAAAAGAATTTGAAATCAGTATGGCAGGAGAATTTACATACTTTTTAGGTTTGCACGTAAAACAAATGGAGAATGGAAATTTTTGTTAGTCAAAGCAAGTATGTCAAAAACTTAGTTAAAGGATTTGGTATAGACTTAGCAAAATATATGAAAACTCCTATAGGTACTAATACTAAGTTGACAATTGATAATAGTGGTTCAAGTACTGATCTTAGTCTTTACAAAAGCATGATTAGTAGCTTACCTTATTTGATAGCAAATAAACCTTAAATATATTTCAGTGTTGGTGTATGTCCTAGGTATCAAACAAATCCAAATGTGTCATACTTAGTAGCTGTTAAATGAATCATTCGTTTTACCAATAGAACAGTTAATAATAATATTTAGTATAATGACACTAATTCAAGTCTTGCAGGATATAGTGATTTAGATTGGGCTAACAATATTGACAATAGAAAAAATACCACTGGTGGATGTTTTTAACTTAGAAACAACTAAGTGTCGTAGCATAGTAAGATACAGAATTCAATTTCTCTCTCCACGGCTAAAGCTAAATATATTACAGCTAGAAGTTGTTGCACCCAATTACTCTGGATAAAATAAATGTTTGCGAATTACGGTATGTCTTAGGATACTTTGACTATGTTTTGTGATAACACTAATGTTATCAATATTTCCAAAAATCATATTTAACATTCTAGGACTAAACATATTGATATTTATACTGTGTCCTCAGAATACATTTATACTGAAAAATAACTTGCTGATATCTTTACAAAAGCTCTAGATTCTAATCGTTTTGATTCTTTAAGGAGAGCTTTGGGTGTGTGTTCTATGTAAGTCATATTGTTTTTACATTTAGATTTAAGTCATGCATTTATACATTAGATATAGGGCATGCATTTATGTGTTTTAAATTTTAAGTTTTCATTTTTGTGTTTCATTTGTGAAATTTTGATAAGTTTTGGATTAATAAATGACAAGTAATTTTTCATGCTTTTAAAGACTTGAAAGCTTTGAACAAATTTTTATTAGAGTTATTTAACATTCTTAAGTCTTTACTTAAAGATTTAATATTGACATGGTCTTTGTTGAGAATATTTAACTTGAGTTATGATTGTTTGCCTCAATTTTTATCTTGTTGTAAAACCATAAATAAATAAATAAATACACACACACACACACACACACACACACACACAGAGACATTATGATCAGAAATAGCTACTTATAACTCTTAAGAGTTAAGTTATCCTTGAGTAATCTGAGCCTGCGTATCACACATATGACAGAGGACAAAATATCATAAGAAGAAGGCTATCTTAATAGGTAGAATGAAAGCTCATAACCATAGATAATCTTTTGTTATAAAAAAAAAAAAAAAGTGTCTATCAAAATTGAAATAGTCAAAATTAGAGATAAAGATGATAAAGTTAGTTTGACCAACTCTGTGTTATATATTTTAGATTTTGACTATGAATATTGATAAATTTTTAGGAAAAATGTCTAGATTGAATTACTTGCACACACATACAAGCTTAAATTTCTCTAATCTTTACTTATTTGAGGAAATTAGAGTCTTGATTTCATGGATTAATTCTAGTTGTGGTGCATTCCTTAATTCATTGATTTTTCACTTGATCAAGTTTATTATTAATGCATTATAAAAAAAAATTTACATGTTCATTCTCATATTCTTACATATTGGTATTCAAAAGTCACACGTTTTTTATGAAAACCTTAATTTTATTTTCTAAAATGCATTAAATCTGAACAGGTTGCATTCTTTTAGTTATAACTTTGTCTACATAACTCAAAATTCATTTATGTAAAATTCTTTGAGAAGCTGATTCAAAAATCTTTCCAATAGCATATAGATTTACATTCCAATTCTTTTTCATTCATTTCCATTTTTATTTCAAAATTTCCTTATCTGCATTACGCCGTTGTTTCGAACATTATCATGCATCTCATTTAATATTTGCATTTCTCTTAATATTACTGACTTATTTGAGTTAGATTATGCTTAAACCGACTTATTTGAGTTAGATTATGCTTACCTATTATTCTTGTATATGATTTTGGATTATTGTTGTCTTAAATTGGATCACAATCTTTTTTCTCAATTCTTTCCTTATGAAAGTAGGATTTTTTCTTCTTTGGACTAGGCTAGCTCATCTATATAAGGAAGCCCCTTGGATCATTATTTTTCACTCAATTTTCTTGGCTTCCTCATAATTTCAGCTACTCTAACTTCTTTATTTTTGCAACCTTTTGGCAAAAGAGGGGGCGATTTAATTATTTAATTGTCTTTAATTGCATGATATAATAAGTTACATGAAGTAGTATTTCAATTTTAGGGAGAGAATTTTATTTTAATTAAAGAATTTTTAGATTTTATGATTTCTAGTTCTTACTAGGAGTTTATCTATTTAATTATCTTGATTTTGTGCTTAAGGTTGCCTTGTAAATTATTGATCAATAAATAGTTTTAATTCTTGTTTTGATTTATTTGATGAACTAACATGCTAATCCCAATTATTTTAATTAGTTCTTTGTTGTTGTTTATACTTGTTTCATATTCATGTCTTAGCCCCAAGATTTCATTGAAAACTTATGCCGAATTGCTTTTGTCCAAGGATGCAAAAATGGAACATTGTTAAGTTCGTTATTCATGGAGTTGACATCTTATGACAAGTGTTGTTAAATTAGAATGTTATTTAGTGTGTATCTTGTAGTAGGAATTATTTTATTAATTTCTTAATTTAGTGTTTGAACAATATTAGTAAACAGTACTCTTAAATAGTAACTGTAAACAGTGTTTTTGAAAAATCAATTTAGTTTAATTAATTTTGTGTTTTAATATAATTAAATTAATTATATTAGAGATTTCGACTATATCTATTTATAATAAATCTAAATTCCTTTTAAAATGATAAAAATATAATGTATTTTTTCTTTCTTTTTTTTATTAAGTTTAAAAGTTGATTGAAATTATTATCAATAGAAGGAATAATTATTGCACAAAAAAATAAATTGCAATAGCAACATGATTGATAGCATTAGCATTGATGCTTGATGATATTGAGAGTGGCACAGTTGTTTTAAATGTAATTAAGATACTTATTCATGATATGGGTTGAATTCAATGATATGACGACAAATTTGTCATTTCAATATGGGTCATGAGCCTTTTTTTTTTTTTTTTTTTACAAATGAACAAATATTATTCTTATTATGAACACATAAAAAATTAGGAATCCAAATTATCATATCTTTTTATAGTTTTTCATTAATATTTTTTTATTAACGTCGGGCATTTCAAGATATAAGTCATAATTTGAATTCTAACTGTTTAGCATTTATCCATTGGATGATAGTTAAGTAGTTTTATTAGTTATTAAATTTATCAACTAATAAATGAGTGACACATAATGTTGAGACTCAAGTTGTAACTCTAATGTTTGGATTCCTAATATTATTGATTTTTTTCCTAATATATTCTCAACAAGGATGCACTTACTTATATCTAATGTATTTTACACCGATTAAAAGCTTTTCATTTCCTTTTAGGTGTGTTTGGCACATTATACTATATTATACTGTATTGCATTAACAGTAAATTATAATAATATTATATAGTATTTGGTGTAGTATTGTATGTCTGTATTATATTAATTTTTAATCATATTATATTTGGTACTGCACTATATTGTATTAACTTTTTTGTGATTAATTTAAATTATACATTCAGAAAACAATATTTATTAACTGTTTTTATTTTTTTATTAAAAAGTATAGTTATTTATTTTTCATTTTCCCCACTTTCCTCCTCTTTTTTTTTCATTTTTCTTTCTTTGGATAATGATTTTTATCACCATCTACTTCCTCTTTCTCCTCCTAAGAATGGCAATGGGGTAGAGTGGAGGTGGGGGGACATACTATATTCACCACCCCATTAATAATAATAGTTATTTTTTGTAATTAATTAAGGGCATGTTAATAACTTAAAACAATTTCGCTTATTCCGATTTCGATTGCAAGATAAAGTAAACACATCAATGAAAATTCAGTTTATTCCGATTCTGATTTCTACAATTCAAGTAAACAATTTATTTTGATTCTTATTCCTCATTCTCATTCCAGTCGATTCTCATTCCTATCATTATTATTATTATTAAATTATTTTAACTTTATTATTTTAATTTTTATTAATATTATCATTATTAAAATCTAATAATAATTATTATTATAAAGTCATTATTATTATTCTTTAACATTATCATTATTAACATTTATTATTATATTAAAAATGATATTAATTAAAACAATAAAATTAATAAAATCTAACATAATAATAATTATTATTAGATTTTAATAATGATAATATTAATAAAAACAATTAATAATAATTAAAATAATAATAATTTTAATTTTAATAAAGATAATATTAATACAAATAATAATAATGAAATTAATGACAATAATAATAATTAAAATAATAAACTTAAAAATTTTTTGTAACAATAACAACAATAATAATAATAGAATATTATTATTATTATTATTAAATAAATTTATTGTTATTATTATTATAAAATTATATTATTTAAAAAAATAAAATTAATAAAATTTAATAATAATAATAATAAATGTTAATAATGACAATATTAATAAAAATAATAATTAAAATAATTAATAATAATTAAAATCATAAAGTTAATATAATTTAATAATGATAATGACATTTAAATAATACTAAATAAAATAATAAAAAATAATAAATTTTAAAAAAATTGATTATTATTATTATTATTATTACTATTATTGGCGGTAATAAGCTAATGAACCTATTATTGTTGTTATTGTTGTTGCTGCTATCAAATGAACTATTTGTAAATAATACAAAACTTTTAGTTATTTTCATAATTCTATAGAGATTAAAATGTAAAAATGTTAAAACTTCATCGAGGGCATTTTGGAAATAGTAAAATATTATTGGGGTATAATTAAAAGTTCAGAGAATGAGAGATCATTCTTAAATGCTCTCATGAAAATAATCTCTTATCTCCCATTTATCATTCTCAAATTTAGTGGTGAGCCCCAGTAATTTTGTATTCTAATTCTCTAATTCTGGAAATAAACACATCATTAATGAGATGAGAATGGGGAATCTTTATGTGAAGAATGATTTTCCCATCCCTACCTCATTTTACATTTACTTATTTTATAGTAGGTATAGACATATAATTTCAATAAATTAAAATGTATAAACTTAAATAAAATTAATACCATATTATAAAGTATTTGAATTATTAAAAAAAATTTAAAATTTTTAAAAAATATCTTGAGATGATATCAAAATTACAAAATATTTAAATAGAGAGGCATGTTAAGAGAAAAACAAAACATAACAGTATTTTAGAGTTAAGTAAGAATTATATTAATTGTAGTTTTTTTATAATTATATCTATTTATATCATAAAAATAAAAATAAAATTTATTAACCAATATTATAATTAATAAAATAAAAATTATTTAATATAAATTAAAAAATATTTACATATTGTTGATGCGGTTTTCTGCGTGCTCTCGAGTAGGATCTTAAACTTCTGCTCGTAGGATGTTCGAGCAGGAATCCCTGCCAATCTCGGATCGCCGGGTGTGTTTCCGGCGAAAACTCTCCGACGCTCAAGTCAGTAATCAGGTTATTCTTTTTGCATCCCTCTTTGTTCGAGAGACCGGAGAGATAAAATGATTTCTGGATAAAAAATGACTAGGACCGAGAGGATCCAAAAAACCCAAAAGAGAATAATGAAGAGGAAGAAGAAAAATCTCTCACAAACTCAGAAGAAAAACTGCATCTTACACTTCGATTCATACTTATCCTTCTGTTTCCCGCCATTTTTCTTCGGGGGCAGCCATTCCCGCGTTAATATTGTCTGGGTCCCTCTAACAGTCGGGATTTACTGTGGCACATCCTGGGAATGCGGGATGTCAGGTGGGCATGGGTTCCTGTGACCTAATGATGGTGTCGGGCATACGCGTACGAAATAATGACACTGTGGGAGCGTGTGCCGGCTATCGGTAACAGTCACGACACCATACCGCGTGGGGTATCCGTCAGACATCAATCGTCGCGTTGAGTCATTGGAAGGAAGGGTCAAACTGTTTCGAACCGACTGTGCTAGAATTTTGCATTCTTTCCGCGCCGTCGCTTGTGTGGCTGGGTCATGCCCGGGGGTTTGAAGACCTCGAGTAGAAGAAGGAGCTCGGGGTTTGACCAGTCTTGAGGCACTCGACCTTGACCAGCTTTGACGAGGCTTTGAAGACCTCGAGTAGAAAAAAGAGCTCGGGGCTCGACTAGCCTTGGGGCACTCGACCTTGACCAGCTTTGACGCCTAATAAGGCCGTCTTTGTGCCAGCGGTCAAGTCTTCCTTTCGAGCTGGGTTGACTTCGAGGGGGCCTACGCGGCATTACCCAAACATCAGTCCCCCAGTTTCTAGTCTTTGGGTCGGTTTCCTGGCCTTTTTATCTTCCCATGCTGAGCTGTCCTCCTTTTCTGTCATTTCATATTTAATGCGAGATGCGTAGATGGATCCGGGCCGTTTGTTTGAATTTTGAAGAGGCGGTCATTTGAACAGTCGCGTCTCTTGAGAGGCGTGCCGTCTGTTGACGAGACATATTTCCCCTTTAAAAAACCCTCAATTTCTTTATTGTGCCTCATATTGTCAATTTTTGTTCAAACCAGAATTAATTGCTTGCAAGCGCTTCTCATCTTCTTTCTTGCCGTTGCTGCCATTTCCCGTCGTCAACTCTATTTCAGGTATAAACCTCTTTCCTTCTTCTTGTTCTTGTTCTGTTCTTCGTTTATTTTGGGTTTCCGATTCCCATTTGGTAGATTGTGTCCATAAGAAACATGTCAGACACACAGCGACCCCGTAGAATGTTGCCTGAAAAATCACCCTCTTCGAGTGACTCTGAACCAATTAGGATGGTCCCAGTGAGAGACCCAAGTCCCGAGGGGGTCGTGGTTGTGGGGGAGACCCAGCCGCAACAAGGGGAAAGGGTTAGCCAACTGTCAGAAGGTGGGTGGTACCCCATTGACTTTATGAGATGTGAAACTTCACACCCAGATTTGGACAGGCTTAGAGACACGTACCACATTCCAGCTAGCATGGACCTGCGTGTTCCCAGTAAGGGTGACATGCCTAGCCGTCCTCCCCGGGGGTATGTCACCTTCATATGGAGTGTTTCAGGTGGGGGGTTAGGTTGCCTCTTCAACCTTATTTTTTTCGAGTTCTGTCCAAACTTCGCTTGGCCCCGGAGCAGTTGAACCCTAATGGGTGGAGGGTCTTGTCTGGTCTGTATGTGTTGTGGAGGTGGTGCAACCTGGGCGAGCCCTCGGTAGAGGAGATAAAGCATCTCTACCAACTAAAAAGTAGCCCGAAGGATGCTAGCGGGTACTACTTTGCCTCCAGTTTAAAAGGTAAGAAACCCATTACTGATCTCCCCACTTCTGGTGGCAACTGGAAGGGTAAATTTTTCTTTGTCGAGGGAGATTGGGGGCAAGTTGCATTTGCCTCTGAAGGGGTCCCTCCGATTCCTTCTCATTTTTGCACTCCAAGTCGTTTGCTGTTTAATGTATTCTTACTTTGGTTTTATCTGCTTGCATTTTTTCTCACCCTTCTGTTCTGATTTTTGCTGTAGTGCCTTGGAGTGCCTCTTATTGGATTGGGGAGGAGCTTCAATCGTGTGTCAACACTGCCCTCGACAACGTGAGCTCGTGCAGGGAGCTACTTTCACAACCTTGTTGAGTTTGGCCTCGTTCCTGAAGAGGAGATGAGCAATGTACTTTTTCTACTGAAGAGGCCTCCTCTGCTCCAGCAAAGCGACCTCGAACAGACACTGCCGCCTCGCAGATTAGGGCTACACCCTCTGCTCGGGAGACTGAGCGACTAGCAGAGGGTGCGACCCGAAGGGGTCCGAGGACCGCAGTTCCAACTCGATCACGAGCAGGACGCACATAGGAGCAGCAACGGCCTGACGTCACCGAGCTCTACCTTAAGGACTTTGGCAGGCAAATAGAGGAGAGGTTTTTGGAAGGGATAGAGGCTTCTAGTGTTGAGGACCTAGTCGGCACGCTCCACCACCTGTCTTTCCATGTCACGGCTGTTGCTACCGCCTTCAAGACCAAGACTCTGGACTCCCAGAGGAAGATTAGAGAAGAAAATCAGAATTTGAAGCAGAGTCTTGAGCAGAAGGACAAGGAGGCAGCGAAGTTTCGCACAAAGATCTCCACCCTCGAGGAGAAGGTGGCCCTATCAGAGTCTAAGGCACTCCAACTCGAGAAGGAGCTATCTTTGGTCCGGGATGAGCTGGTAAATGCTCGGAAGGACCTGGACGTGTAGAGATTCTCCTTTGAGAGGACCTTGGAGGCAGAAACTTCTCTTCTTCAGAGGAAGGTGGATTCTTTGGAAGGTCGACTCACGACAGAGTACAATGACGAGGTGACTTTCAGCTATGAATGCCTCGTGTCTGTCCTCGGTAAGGAGCATCCCAACGTGGATATATCCAAGCTCGAGGCAGGCGTTGCGGTGTACATGCTCGAGCATGATGTCCCAAACTAAGGGCCGAGAATCCCCTTGACTGAGGCCCCTGTAGGGACTGAAGAGACTGCTCCTTCTACTGCCGAGGTCTCCCATGCTGCTGCTGCCACGGACGGTGCTCCACTCCCTAAGGACCTAGCTCTAACTGCTAGCCCCGATGCTCCAGCCACTTAAATTTTTTTTTTTTTTGTACTTGTACTTCTTGATAAATAAATGAAGAACATGCATTGGATAATTTACCCTTGTGTTTGTATATATGTTTTTGCCTTACACTTTTTTATGAGATTTACTCTAGGCCTTTGCTAAGTAAACCTTAACAAATGTTGGACCTTCGTTCTTCTTCTCAGAGTCAATTCTGCTTGTGCCCTCTCCTGGCTTATGCATGACAGTGTCTTGCCTTAAGTTAGACCAATAGCTCTCTGTTTCTTTTGTGAGCTTGATCTGCTTGAGCCGATATTTGGCTCATGCTTGGCCTTTGGCTTTCTTTGCGAGCTTATTTTGCTCGAGCCTGCTGTTGGCTCACGCCTGGCACCGTCTCGCTTTAAATTTGGCTTAGAGACCTCTGGCCTTTGCGTTTTCTTCGTGAGTTTATTCTGCTCGAGCCTGTTATTGGCTCATGCTTGGCACCGTCTCGCCTTAAATTTGGCTTAAAGACTTCTGGCCTTTGCATTTCTTCGCGAGCTTATTCTGCTCGAGCCTGCTATTGGCTCATGCTTGGCACCGTCTCGCCTTAAGCTAGGCTTTGAGACTTCTGGCCTTTGCATTTCTTCGCGAGCTTATTCTGCTCGAGCCTACTATTGGCTCATGCTTGGCACCGTCTCGCCTTAAATTTGGCTTAGAAACTTCTGGCCTTTGCGTTTCTTTATGCTCATAAGCTTTAACTTGCTCATATTGAATTAATATTGGAAGCATTTTTCTTGCCTTTATTTATGCTCAAGGTTTTACACATCTCTATTTTTGGAGAAAAAATTGGATACCAATAATTGTAATACAAGGGAACTTACTGGAAATACTTCATCAAATGTTGTACGTTCCATGGCCTCTTGACTTCTCGTTCATCTGTGTAGGTCAATTTGTACTCTCCCGGTCTAGCTATTTGAGAGACCCTATAGGGACCTTCCTAGTTCGGACCCAATATACCTTGCCTGTGGTCCTTAGTGTTCTGATTCACTCTTCTAAGTACCTAATCTCCCACCTAAAATCGGCGGACGTATACATTCCGGTTGTAGTAACGAGTCACTCTCTGCTGGTACTCTGCTATCTTTGCTGCGGCCCTTTCTTTTTTTTCTTCTAGCAAGTCCAAGCCTGCACATATCTGCTCGTCGTTTTGCTCTTCGTTGAAGTGCTCTGTTCGGTGTGTTCCCATCCCTTTTTCAGCAGGGACGATTGCTTCATTCCCGAATGCCAAGGAGAAGGGAGTTTCCCCTGTAGCGGTTTTGTTCGTAGTTCTATAGGCCCACAATACACCAGGTAGCTCATCGACCCAAGCTCCCTTTTGCTCCCTGAGTCTTGTCTTCAGGAGGCGCTTTATAGTTTTGTTTGCAGCCTCTACTTGCCCGTTGGCCTGCGGGTGTGATGGTGAGCAAAACTTTAGCTATATACCCATGTTCCTGCAGAAGTCTCTGAACTTATTGTTGTCAAATTGTCTCCCGTTATCTGTAACTAACGCGTGGGAAATCCCATACCTACAAATCACATTTTTCCAAATGAAGTCAGTGGTCTTGCTTTCTATGATACTACTCAAGGCTTCCACCTCAATCCATTTGGTGAAGTAATCAATTACCACCACAACGTGGGTTGCGGATGCTCTCCCCTTTGGTAACAGCCCGATTAAATCGATCCCCCACTGAGCAAACAGCCACGGTGAATTCATCACTGTGAGGTTCTCGGGTGGCTAGGCCATGTAGTTTGAAAAGCTTTGACAACTCTTGCAACTTTGGTCTTCTCTAGTGCGTCTTGATGCATACGGGGCCAGAAGTATCCCTGCCTTAAGACCTTAAAAGCCAAGGACCTCACGCCAGAGTGGTTCCACAAATTCCTTCATGTATTTCCCGGAGGACATAATCAGCTTCTTCTTGATATAAACACCGCAGTAGTGGGAGGGTGTATCCTCGTCTGTACAATACCCCATTAACCAGCGTATACCTGGCCGCTTTACACTTTAGCTTCATTGCCTACTTCTTATCGGCTAGCAACACCCCTTCCTTGAGATAAGAAACAATTAGGTCCATCCAAGTGCTGCTCGATGATAAACTCATCACCTCGTCTTCCTACTCGATGCTCGAGCAGGTTTTGGTTTCCAACGGAACAGACTTCGGCATTTTGGGGTCGGATGTAGTGGCCATTCGCGCTATTATATCTGCTCGGAAATTCATCCCTCTCGCGATTTGTTCCACTTCGACCACTCGGAATTCCTTTATCAGCTGCTTCACTTTTCAAAGGTAGGCCTCAATCTTCTTGCCTTTTGCTTGGAAGCTTTCGTTGAGGTGATTTACCACCAACTAAGAGTCTGTTCAAAACTTTACCTCTTCTGCCTTTACTACCAGGGCAAGCTTCAATCTTGCGATCACAGTCTCGTATTCGACCTGGTTATTGGTGGCTTCAAATTCTAGTTTTACGGCGTACTGCACCTCTACCCCTTCAGGACTGAGAAGCACAAACCCCGCTCCTGCTCCTTGATCTTCATATGATCCGTCCACCGTGACCACCCAGGCATTGTTTGTGGTGGAGAGACCCATCTGCTGCTCGCTGTCTGCTTCCCCATTCCTTTCTGTGCATTCGACCACGAAATCTGTTAGGAATTGTGCTCGTATTGTCGTTCAAAGTTGATAGCTGATGTCGAATTCACTAAGCTCTATCGACCATTTCACCAATCTACCGAAAGTCTCCGGCTTGTGCAGAATCTGTCTAAGCGGCTAGTTGGTTAATACTACCACCGAATGCGCTTGGAAGTAGGGTCTCAACTTCCGAGCCACTGTTATTAGGGATAGCGCCCATCTCTCCATCAACGGGTATCAAGTCCACACTTGATGATTTGGGGATAACGGATGTAAGCCTCAAGCAGATGACCACTTCCCTAAAAGGGTTTGAAGGAGGAAGATTGATCCCTCTAGGAATTATCAGACTGGCTGTGACAATGGGCTCGAGGCCTTTTGAAAAGAACATGATGTTGGACTTCGTTTTGGTAGATGAAGTCAGCCCCTTTTCTCCGTGCTCTCGAGTAGGATCTTAAACTTCTGCTCGCAGGATGTTCGAGCAAGAATCCATGTCAATCTCGGTTTTCCTCTATTCCCCGAAACAACGATTTCCTTAGGCCTGTACTCACAAAAACAAGATCAGGGATCGCCGGGTGTGTTTCCGGCGAAAACTCTCCGACGCTCAAGTCAGTAATCAGGTTATTCTTTTTGCATCCCTCTTTGTTCGAGAGACCGGAGAGATAAAATGATTTCTGGATAAAAAATGACCAGGACCGAGAGGATCCAAAAAACCCAAAAGAGAATAATGAAGAGGAAGAAGAAAAATCTCTCACAAACTCAGAAGAAAAACTGCATCTTACACTTCGATTCATAATTATCCTTCTGTTTCCCGCCATTTTTCTTCGGGGGCAGCCATTCCCGCGTTAATATTGTCTGGGTCCCTCTAACAGTCGGGATTTACTGTAGCACATCCTGGGAATGCGGGATGTCAGGTGGGCATGGGTTCCCGTGACCTAATGATAATGTCGGGCGCGTACGAAATAATGACACTGTGGGGGCGTGTGCCGACCATCGGTAACAGTCACGACACCATATCGCGTGGGGTATCCATCAGGCATCAATCGTCGCATTGAGTCATTGGAAGGAAGGGTCAAACTGTTTCGAACCGGTTGTGCTCGAATCTTACATTCTTTCCGGCCGTCGCTGGTGTGGCTGGGTCATGCCCGGGGGATTGAAGACCTCGAGCAGAAGAAGGAGCTCGGGGTTCGACCAGCCTTGAGGCACTCGACTTGACCAGCTTTGACGAGGCTTTGAAGACCTCGAGCAGAAAAAAGAGCTCGGGGCTCGACTAGCCTTGGGGCACTCGACCTTGACCAGCTTTGACGCCTAATAAGGCCGTCTTTGTGCCAACGGTTAAGTCTTCCCTTCAAATTAGGTTGACTTCGAGGGGGCCTACTCAGTATTACCCAAACACATATAATAAAATTTGGGATGAAAAATATAAAATTAAATCTCACGCCATTAATAATTTGAGAATTATTTATCTCTCATTCTCTACCCCATCCCTATTTCCATCTTCCTTCGTCTTCTTCAATTCTTTCTTCTTCGATCATTTTCTTTTTTCTTTTTTTTCTCCTTTTATCCTTCTTTCTTTGTCTTCTTCAGTTCTTCTCTAGACTTCATCTTCTCCATAGTGAAGGAGTCTTCCTATCATCTTCTCCATAGAGCAAGCTGATAGTGGCGGGGCAGTGGCTATGGTGTCACACGGCACAATGAAGGTGTTGGTGATGGCGTCGACCAATGATTGTAAGGTCGATTGGTGTGCTGGATTGGGTGATATGAAATTCATCGTGAAGGATTGGTGTGAAAATTTTGTAAAAATTTCTTAACTTAATTAATTGATTTATTTATTTTTTTTTTGGCTTGTAATGCAATGAGGCGTAAGCCAGACCCTTCCCTCGGTTTGATTTATGTAGATTTAACCGCATTAATTTTATAAGTTAATGCAATACAGTTTTAGAGTCAAACACGTGTTAGCATTAGCTTAATGTGAATATTATTTTTATCATATATTATGCCCTTTGGGTAGTGGAAAAGTATAAATTCTCACCAAGAGAATAAGAAATACCGAAACTACATTGCCCATATTATCAAACAGGAAAATAAAGGCATAAAACAATTCTGTTTGCTGATGCTTGATGTTTGATTAAATGAAGGTTTTTATTTGTATTTTTATGAAAAAAAGATGGAGAAGACCTTATGTAGATCAGTCTTATTATTTTAGTAAACTGAGGTGGTAAGAGGACCTATCACTAAGATTATGGCAAGAAGCATAATAAATAGGTCTCATTATAAGACTCCGTATTTGTTTATATTAAATTTTAATGAATCGTAAGGTGGGATTCACTTAAAATTTCACTATAAAATTTATTGTTTTATCAAATGACAAAGCCTTCAGATACGAAGGTATTTTATTTGGTGAACAAAGATTCAAAAGATGAGCTTCTCATTTAATTTGTCTTAATTTGTATGTCAATACTAATTATTATCATGGACCAAAAAAGGGTTGGCATAAAGAATTTCTTTTCCAAATATTCTTTGGGATATATTTTGTAACTTATAAAAATGGCATAACATACTTTTGAAAAAAAAAATACATACAAGACAACCTTTGTTACGATTATAATATTATTAACGATAAAGATATTTAAAGAGAGTTTGTAATAAAGTGAACAACGGTTAATTAAATAGTGCAATGAATTTGAATTAAAAGCATAAGTAAATCAAATCAATTGATGCAATGAATTTGTTAATTTAAGGAATCAATTATTTTGTAATTGATTTTTCATAAGTAATGGTCCGTTTTTGGGAATTGAGGTATTGTACTTTTTAATCTATAGTTGCTGTAGAAAAAACTGTAAGTATGAAATAAAAGTTAATAATATGTAGTAAATATAATTTTTAAATAATAATTTTAATAAAATTATTAAAGATAAAAAATCATATCAACATATTTCTTAGTTATAGCAGTTAGTATTATTAAATACTTTAATGATGTAATTTTTAAACTGTAACTGTCCAACATCAATCTCAATCGAACCCTAAATTAAAGAGTTATCAAATTGATTGAAATACTATAAATAAGACTTCAATTTCTGTTCATTTGCACCAAGAGAAAGCAAATTTTTCCTTTATATTTAGAACATTATCTTTATTACATCTCTTTGCAATGATTTGATTTTCTTATTGCAATGATATGATTTTCAATAAGAGTGTTTATGAATATTTTAGTATTACTAATTGTAATATTCCATTTTTGTTGTACTAATTGTGATTAGAGCCCCTTAACAAACTTTTTCAAGTGGGTACAAATAAAACCTTAAGAAAAGTAGAATGCACGCCTCAAAACCATTAATTTGTTATATTTTTCCTCTTTTATTTAACAGGCCTTTCCAACATGTAAATGTACCGTCAGATTCCAAAATTGCAAAGTCCAAATTTAAAATATAAATTTGAATCTGTTAAAAGAAAATAGTGATATTTGATTCTCTATTTTTTTTTTTTTACTAACTTGTAATTTGTTCTTTTTAATTTAAAATATCTCAAATACTCACTAAAATAACATAAAATTTCAAAATTTACCCTTCTCCTTCCTCGCCTCCGGCTCATACTCCCTCACGTTCCTTCATCTTCATCTTCATTAAATTTTGAGGATTAGCAAACTTCTCTTCATTTTCTCATTTTTCTGTATCGATGAGAGCAACAATTTAAGATCAAGATGATAGTGGTGCTGTAATATATCCAAAAAAAAAGAAAAGACAAAAGTGGTGCATGGGTTAGTGAAATAACAAAGGAGTTTAAATATCACTACTCTCTAAGAAATCACTCCAGTTCTACTTTAGAGTTTAGATGAGGAGGTACCAATTAGCCCAACTGAAGAGTTATTTACTAGCAGAAAATAGTTAGAAAGAGGAATTCTGGTGCCAAGGAATATATAAGGTTCTTGTTCGTTCATTTCATTCCTAATAAAAATTACTAGTGTTTTTCATAAATTGAACATTTACATGGATACAAAATCATACAAGGCGGCCAGGGCCAATGAGCTGGATTTATTAGATATATCTTGTAAAATTTCAAAAGAAAGTGATTATATTATTATATCAGAATGTGCTGATATGGTACTACTGTTGCTCCATGGCTGGACTGGCTAGGTGACTAACCATACGATCATAATTGTCCCACATATTTTGTAATCCAAAAACGATGCGGAGCGCAGCTATAAATGAACAACGTTTTAAAGTGATATTTTTTCTCTCTCAAATTGATCTTGACAATTTAATCATCCTTTTAATAGGATTCAATCCATTACATATAGGACAGGAAAATTGAAAATAACAAGTTGGAAAAACTAGAGTACCCTTAATTTTAATTTTGAGTCTCAAGGAAAATTTTAATACAGTGCTACATGCCAACAGATACATCAGCAGCAGTGCTCTTTACAATTTTAGTATTTTACATCCTATATGTATATATATGATGATATATATATATATATATATACAGAAACTTATCAAGATTCTATTTCAATGCTAGTCTGTAAATTGCACAATAGTATGGCTGATCCTCCAATTTCCTTTAAACATATACATTATCTTGCTGAATTCCTATGAACTTGAGGATCACACTGAGTAAACATTTTCTTGATAGCTTCTTCCTTCTCATCAATGAAGTCAAAGAAATTAAAGATGGCCTTAGAGCAGCGGGTAGTTGATGAACTGGAGGATGAAGGTGAGTGCGGGTGCATCTGCTGTTGTTTGTAACGGACATATTGGCGAACCATCCTTAGGAGAAACACTAGAAAAGCAGTGAAAGTGATGATACCACATAGAAGATACAGACCCCAGAAGCTGATTAAACGAAGTTGGTGAGGCTCGGACTTCTGACTCCTCTGTTCTGGACAGCCCTCTTTACAAAACCACTTCTCATGAAGCCGCTGAAGCATTCCAGTTTCAGAAAGTTTTAAGATTGCTGTGGACATGTCTACGGCAAGTGGAGAATCCCTTTGGAAAGCCTGATTCATTGCAATGACCAAAGTCACATGTTAAAAAAAACACTTACCATAACAGTAAGAGATTGTGAGCACATTCTAATCAACTCAGTGAGCAGTAATGTCCAGGCTTAAATACTTAATACTGTAAACAGCACATTCATGCATTCCCATTCTACATCACGGATGCATAAAGTGTAAAATTGATAAAAGAAACAAACGTGGAATAAAGCTATAACGATGAGCATCTTATGTTTTAGTTTGGCACCACCTTTCTCTTTTAAAACAGCAAGGGAGTTGCTAACACATATTTATGAAAAATTTTGGATCACCACATACAGAGAAATCTTGTGTACGCAAAAATTACCTATTGCACAGAATTTCAGAATATAATGCAATGTCTAAATGTATAAAATCCATTCTTTTGCTTGTAAAAGAAGCTACTTACAAATCCCCATCCACTTCTGGTAAATGGTTGCCCAATAATCCCAAAATCAGTTTGGTTTGACAGAAACAACTCCACATATGGAAGCTCATCTACGATAGCTGCTACCCCTCCATTCCTTGGCCCTTGCCGGAGAGCTCTTTCATAATCTTCTGGGGAGCCAAGAGAAATGAGTCTTGACTTTGGTATGTGAAGACTGTCCAAAAGATAGCTATAAGCAAAGGAACCCACTTGGTACCCAATTGGCCAGTCATTCGTAATCAAGCTGTCAATTCCCCTAATAGAAGTTGAAAGCTGCTGAACAGTAAGAATTGAACTCAAGCTTGCAGTGTAGCTTGAAGTTATCACCATCAATAGGAAAAGCCACACCACCATCACAAACCGTCCCAGTGTGCTTATAGTAGCTTCCTCTGTGATTTAATGGGGAAAAAAAATTGAATATCTATCATATTTTAAATGAACATGATTTGGAAATTGTCACAACTCAGGACTATAATAAGAGAGGATTAAAAAGCGAAAAATACATCTTTGTTACCTTTTCTTTTCAGTTTATTAAGAATGTGTTTACATACCAACAATATGTACAAACCAAGAAGATGATATTAAGAACAAAAATAATATTCTAAAACCACTTTACTTGAAACTCCGGCTAGAAATATAATATTGTGAGCACAATGAATTGAAATATAACTGAACTGCAAACAGCTATCTAAAATAGTAAACAAAATCTGATCAAGGACCTAACAAGAATGAATCAGCAAAGCAAAGCAAAGTTACAACAGTAACAGAAACATAAATCAAATCAAGAAACCCGAGGCCTGCACTGTCCTTAAAACAGATTTGCTACCTACTGTTGGGCGCTTTAGGTTTGAACAGTAACTGTTTCCCAGGATACAACAGGAACAAACAATGTCAACACGCCTCTGAATAGTTTCTCAGCAAACTGAGAAAATGAAATAAAAGACATATCATGTGTTTCATGTGCAACAAGTTGTGCATTTCATTGGAAATCTAAACTTTAACAATATTAACAATAGCACCTTACAAGTCACTCATGCAAACAAGCAATTTTACAAACAAATTTGTTAATAAAATGTAACAATGTAGATAAAAGCATTGTGTAAATTACAGAGTTAGTCAACATTTTCAGTTACAGACCAAGAACAGAATAGATAATATCAAGCTCAAGGATGCCTTGATCTTAGGTTATCACTGCTATTTTACCGACAGATAAACAAAGCAAGAAAAAAGGAAGAAAGAAAGAAAGAGAAGGAAAAAAAATCATTACTGAATACAAAAGCCAAAGCTTTTACTTACGATTTGTCTTGAACAATGTTGAGAAACTGAACCTGAAACATGAAAAGGATTAAATAAGTTTACAGATAGTCATCTGAGGCAGACGATTGATTTCATCTAATTCAACACTGAACTTTCTACTGGAAGGACTTACAAAAACATTGTGGCAAGCTGTCTTCTAGGAGGACCTCGAAAATCATCATTGACTCGATGCTCAAGAATCCAAATAACGACTGCAATCATCACGAAAGAAGCTGCAGTGACACACCACATCTCCACTGTAAACGGTTTGAGAAATACCCAAGCACTTTCCTTGTGATTGTTGATAGGAGCCACGATGACAAGACCGGTAGCAATATAAGGCTGAGAAAAATCCACAATTCTCGTTCGATTTGTGACAATTGTAATGTCCCCAATAGCTGCATCAAACACCTGAAACCACAGTTTCAGGGGAAAAAGAAAAAAGAAAATAAAAATATATTCCTATCAAATTCATCTGCCAACAAATCTGCCTGTTGCAAATGCTGGGTTCAGAATCAAGATATCACTAACTGAAAGTCATGCCTAAAGGCCTTAAATTTTATGTGCACTTGTTATTTTGAAATTTATTAAGACAACGTGATCTACTTACATCATTTGCAACCATTTTCACAAGCCCATCATAACTAGGATTGGACAGACCATCCCCAAAAAGCTCAAATTTGTAAGGCAAATCATATGGGACTAGTTTCCGTGCTTCGAGGAATATGTCAACACAGTATCCTTGGATTTTATGACTATCGTGCTCTTCTGTAACAAACCCAACAAAGCTGGCTCTCCTTGGAACTCCAATTCTCAATGGTCTTCCAACATCTGCAATTACCCAACCGCGTGGTATCTCAGTTTTTCCACCAGGCCAAGTAATATTTTGAAGCTTCCAATCCTGTTGGGAATGACTAACATTTTTCCCTTCAAGAGTTTCCGGGGGTAAAACTGAGTAACCAAAACCATCAAACCAATAACCAACCCTGTGAATTTCCATCTTGTCAATGTTAATGACATCATAACCACCACTCAGTATGTTCCGATCTTGATTAAACTGAACTTGACCAGTTAAACCAGTGAAGTTTGTCTGCAATAATTTCCTGAGTAGAAACGCCCCACCATCAAATGCTTTGAGCTGCTCCAGTTGAACTCTAGTTGCTTTTGAATCAAGTAACTCATCACTGACAGAAAAAGTGATGTTGTGTTCATTTATAAACTTTTCGATTGAGTGTGCAACGGCCCAGACTGTATCATAAGCATAAAGCCCATAGGTATTCAACCCCGTACTCACTAATCCTTTCTGCTGCATTTCACTCCAACGAGATAAAAATGCCTTCTTAGGGATGGAATCAGGAGTATGTTGACGAAGCCCGACTACCCCTTGGAGGATATGGAGTGAAGTTTGATTCATTTTAGAGAAAGATTCTAAGGTAGCAGAAAGCCAATCGGTTGCAAGCCACACATAGTTGTTGGTCATCATTTGAAGATTTTGGGCTGTAGTAAAGATTCTCAGTCCAGGATCAGGACCAACATGAACAACATAAACACGAGGACCAAGTGGCTTGGAGTTATTGAGCAAAATTGTAATGTCGTGCTGATTAAATCGAACAGGTAAAGGCAGTTTATATGAAACCTTTGACATCTTCTTCTCAAGCATATTATTTAAAGCAGATATGCCATTCCTTCCATAATCATCATCTACATAAATGGCAATAACTTCTTTCCACCCACAAAATTCGATTAAATCTGCCATAGCGGCCATTTGTTGGGAGTCACTTTGGGTACTTCGGATGAAATAAGGAAATTGGAGTGCCGACAAAGTTGGATCAGTTGCAGCATATGAAACAAGGGGCACTTTGAGACCATTGGCAACTTCAGATATCATATGAGCTATTGAGGAGGACTGAGGGCCAATTATGGCCACCACCTCTTTCTCCATTAGTTGAAAAGCTGTCCAAAGAATCAAAAGTTGCCATGAAATAATTAGTTTGCAGGAAACCCCAATCCCATGTTCAGAACCGTGAATACAAATATTTATTGATTCCAGGAAAAAATAGAAGAAGTGAAGAATATGTTAATCAATAATCACCAAGCACAGCAGAAAGCTAGGAAATTCAACGTGAACACAAGAATAATTGCTCTTATTTGAATACTCACGATCAATATTAGAAGCTCATAAAGGAATTCAAATGGAGGGAAAATTTCAGTATCAGTAAATATGATGTACAAAAGATGAGCTAAGTCAAAATCTGATACAATTGCACACGTACTGTTAAAAATCACAGATAACAGATTCCTAAAAACTCAAATGGACATAAGAAATTGAGTGTCTCTCAAGAAGAAACTGATCAGAAATCAAATTAATTTAATAATCTTTGCATCAACAGAATTATTCATTACAATTGCTAAAAACCATCAAGCGACTGCCATTCATATCAAGAATTCTGCAAAACTTCAATCCAAGCATCCACAAGAAAAACAAAAATGTAAATTCAAGCATGAGATATTAAAGTCACCTTCAATGGAACCCATGAAGACATTGCAATTGACATCCATCATGAACAACTTCAACTTAGTCCCATTGAGAATCATTGGGTCAGCATTAACATCAGAAACTGCTGCTTCCATTGCCACCTTTGCAGCTCTACCAATAACCGAATCAAAAGTAAAAATTGCACCAATGTTCACAACCGCAGGCCTTTGGCAGCAAACAAAACCCCCAAAAGCTACCAACATGAAAACTGACAGTGGCACAAATTCAATATGTCTCATTGTTGGACAATGTCAACCCAACAACACCGACCTTGTACACTAAGCTAAGCTACTCAAGTTTCACATACATAAAAGAATTAACAGAAGTAAATAAAGAATTAAATCACTTATACCCAGATAAATTCTAATGACTTAAAGACTTACTGTAAGAGCAAGCTCAATAATGAACCATCAACTACCCAGTTAACAATTTTCTCCTTTTCTTTTTTTTTAAACTTATACTAGCAAGGTAACTACTTCAGTACATGAATGACTCATTTAACAAATACAATGCAACTTGGGTGGTTTGGTGAGGACATTATTGCTGCCTGCTATTCATACAAAAGAAGAAACTTGTGAAAATTATATTTCGAAAAAAGTCTTTTATTCAACACAAAATTTTGCTGGAGTTTTGAAAAAATGGGTACCCGGAAAAAGAACGGACACAGACAACAATTTATTTGGACAAAGGCTTTCGCCCTGTTTGATTGACTTGATGAGCAATACCCCTTGTGTTTCATGTGCTTGATTTTTTCTGTAATTATTCACCACAACTTTATATAGAACAGAATTTGACCATACAGGTTTTGCGAACAGGAATTTAGTGTCTGTGGGATCGGTCACAGAAACGTGGGCCACTTCTTGTCAATTACTTACCCGTCAATATCACAGATGAATCGATCTTATCTTAATATTTATCAAGTTAGCTTAACGACCCTATTGATCAAGTTATTTAGAAAATAAAATTTCATGGGTCTCCCCTAGCATATAGTTAAAATACAGAAAAATCTCGATAGTCCCAAGCTTCACCAAAGTTGTCCTTAAAGTACCCAATTCTACCGTGAGGTAGCTATCGTGCCACACCACTCTTTCCACTTCCTGTGGACGAAGAGATAAGAAAGAAATGTGCTCAAACGCTTTCAGCACGGGGTGCGATTCGCCACATGTCTTTTCAATAAACGAAATTCCAGAGCAATCTCACGTGAAAATAAAAGGTAAATTCTGGCCCAATAAGCATATTAGATATATATAATAAAATCTTATTCTCCTATGCAATTAACTAGCATCTTTAGAAAATGAACCCCACGAGCCACTTTATACATAAATATCTGTCCTCTCTTTTTTTTTTTTTTTTTTAACACTAATATACAATATTATTTACTAATATTTCATCAGATACAATCAACTGGATTTTATCGTTCTCTATATACAAAGATTATAATTAATTTTTATAATATTTTTTAAAAAAAATTAAATTTTTTCTCTCACAAATTATAAAAATAAGAATTTTCTCACTAGATCAAAGACCAATTTATATAAATATCTCTCGATTTAATCTCAGTTTTTTTAAATGCAGCCTATGAAAATATGGATTAAATAAAGAATAAACATGTTAAAAAACAAAGACAAATGATATTAAATTTTAATATTCTCACAAATTAACACTGGGGTAATAATTTACATGATTTCTCAAGTAATAAGGACTCCAAATTTCGATTGCTAAACAGAGTAATCGTGTCATTGTGTGCTCACAAATATTTATGAACGCATGGGCAGAACTATGTGAAGGCCATGTATAAAAAATAATTAGAAAATACTATAAAGTTTTAAATTGAATTTCTTATTATTCCCTCTTAAGGCATCATCCTTTATAGTTTATAATATATGCCCATTCCACAAGTTTGTTGTTTCTATTGATGACCTTAGTGGAATCAAAATTCTAGTCCATGATCAAAATTCATGTGGAAAATATATATATAAATTTTGCCATATGTTTACTCAATATCATAATGTTTCCAACTTGGAAAAGCAGAAGTTAAATGAATTATTGGCCAGCCCATAATCTTTAATTCCAAGGATAGGACCATTGGGCCCAAGTTGAGGTTTGTCAAAAGGCCCTAAATCCAGAAAGAAGAATGATACATTTGAGAATATTGTTCGGAATTGAGGGCATTTATGTCATTGTAAGAAATCGTTCGTGTCCATAGTCTGGATAACAGCCAGTTTTGGATGGAGAGCTCATTTTCACTCCTGAAAATCGAAAGCAGGGAAGTGGCTCAAAGCCGCTTAAGCGAAATGGCTTCTTCCATCACCTCGTCTTTCCATACCAGGTCAGGTTCAGGTTCTAATCGCAAAATTCTTTCTTTGTACTTTATCTGGGTTTTGCTTCAAGTTCTCATTACATTAAAACTTCAGCTTTATGTTCTCTTATTGCTTCCCTGGCTTTCATGTAACGTTTTTTGCTTGTGGGTGTCAATAATGTTGTTGGAAAATTTAGAATGTCTTGAAATTTTTTTTTCTCCAAACTGAAGTGTTTAAAATATTCGCTAAAGGGCAAGGGCTTTATTGTGTTTTAAGTGACACTGTTTTGTTGGAATTATGTAGTACTAGGTGTTTCAGAGGGGACTTTCTTATTATAATAAACTTTTATTGCTGCATTGTGTTTAGAAACAGGATTATTGAGTTGTATATGTACAGTTTAGTTGGTGGAATTTTGGAAGTGCTTCTATAGTTTTAATGTGCAAACATCAAAGAAAGATTTTGCTCTTGAAAGCGAAAAAGTTTAGCCTAAAATGCCAATAAGAATGTGCCCTTTAGTGGGTTCTTGGTTTACTTCTAATATGGGTGGGAAAGCTATTGTTTGATGATGGTGAGAAGAAAACTTTGCACTTTAATTTGCATGGTCAATGCCAGAAAAATTTAAGAACGTTCTGAAAATGAAATCTTGAGTTGGTTTGATAATTAATTTGCATGAACATGGCATGACTTTACCAGTAATAGACTTTAACCAGTAATATCTTCTAATGGACAATGGTAGAAGATAACATTGGATTAGACAGATAGAAGTGAGCTTTTCCAGCTTCTCGGTTGCTTCCATATACTTGTTAGATTGTTAAAATGGATGATTATATGAAGACATAACACATACTTTCTGTCCAAATAATTTTACATCTCATTTCGTCTCTTTAGTTTTTAACATCAAACTTTGTCAGAAGCGCGAATCAAATCAACCATTTAGTTATTTTGAGCTTAGTTGAGTGGAATATGATTTTCTTGGGATTTCAAGTAATGTTATTGAAATTTTTCTTCATACTATATTCTATCAGTGATCAAAGAAATTATAAGGATTAGCTTGTGAGCAGGGTGCAATATATCTGAAACTAGTGTCTTAATTCTGACAAGAAATTTATCTACGGATTATATTCCTTTCTCATATAATTTTAAGCTGATGAACTGAATAGTATTCTGAAATTTGAGACAGTTGATTTTGCTGTGGTGTCGCAGCAATTTGAGGTCTGTATTTTTGGGTGAGAGAAATGGATTCAGCGTGTCTAATGTTCCTGTAACTCGTGTTGGCTTTTCAAGGAAGACTATAGAATGTAAGGAATCAAGAATAGGGAAACAGCCTATTGAAGTGCCATCCAATGTGACAATCACATTAGAAGGTCAAGATCTCAAAGTAAAGGGTCCACTAGGAGAACTTTCACTTGTTTATCCACGAGAATTGATGGTTAATAGGGAGGAATCATTCCTGAGGGTCAAAAAGGCTGTAGAGACAAGAAGGGCCAACCAAATGCACGGGCTTTTCAGGTATAACTTTTCCTTACTTTAGCCCTATCATTCGTCATTCACGTATTTGTTTTAACTTGTTTTACTTGAACTCTCCTTTAAACACTAGTTACTTTCTTTCTATCACATTATTCAAAGTTCCACTCTTAATATACTCATAGGAACATTTTCTGAACAAAGTAAAAACTTAATGATTTTGAGAAAGAACAGTCTCAAAAATGGCTGCCATTCTAGTTCTATGAAATCTATGTTCAATTCCTCAGTGTTAATCTATATTCTCTCAAGTAAGGACATTGTTCAAGTTATCATGTTCCTTAGTTTCTTGTAGAAGTTATATGGTGCCCCATCAGCCCCACGAAATGCTTCTTGTTACATATTTGAGATCATTGTTCAATATAAATTACTCGAGGGGAAAAAGTTTTCCTTTGCATTACCAGCAAAGCAGTTGTAGTTCTTTAGCAGAGATGCTGCTGCTACCTCATTCTTGCTCTTCATTGGCATCTGGCTTTAAATTGTTGGTGCGTGATAGTTATTGAACTGGAACTTTATATTTATTATACCCATGGACTTTGTTGCTTAACAACCTTTTAAGACAAATATACCTCCTCTTGAGATCTGCACATATGAATTATTCCACCACCAAATTAGAGTTGTTGATTTTATATGGACACGTTTATGTATGTAGTACCAGCACAAGTGTTAGGACTTATACAATGCATAATCTGTTTATCATGCCAGAGAAACAATACACGGTAGTGTCCAATGGACTAATACATGAAATAAATGTGCAAAATATACTCTGTAATTGTGTTTCGACGGTAGTTTGTTATTGTTATTCAATTGTAACTAGTCCTTGGCCCCGTTTAATTTGCTTAGGACACTGACTGACAACATAGTGGTTGGAGTATCAAAAGGGTTTGAGAAGAAGCTTCAAATGGTTGGTGTTGGATATCGTGCAGTGCTAGAAGGACAAGTCTTGGTATTGAGTCTTGGGTTCTCGCATCCAGTGAGGATGACAATCCCAGATGGCATAAAAGTGAGTGTGGAGGAGAACACCCGGATCACCGTTAGTGGATACGATAAAAGTGCAATTGGTCAGTTTGCTGCTTCCATCAGGAAATGGAGACCCCCAGAACCATACAAGGGAAAAGGAGTGAAATACGCTGATGAAGTTATCAGAAGGAAGGAGGGAAAAGCAGGGAAGAAGAAGTAATAGATCTTCGATTGTCTTTTTCCATTATCACTTTTTTTTTTTTTTTTTGATATAAATATGCGTTGTTGAAAGTACTGAATGCAGTTAAAGCAATGCCTTGCAATGAATGAGTAATGAATTTCATTCAAGTGTGAATAGATCGGTTAAAAGATCATTGTCATGTTGTTTTAACCAGATCTTCAGCCCTTAAACTACTATTCTCTTTTATAAACTGATAAGACTGCAAACCAAGGACATTCAAATAATACCCTAGTGACAGAATATGCAAATGGAAAACAATAACCAGAAGCTAGCATAATGTCACGGGATAAGTGTTTTGCACAGTAAACTCGTGCGGCACTTAAACAACTTTAGTCGGGATGTTGTTAAGTAAGCCTTTGAGTTTCTCAATAATTAAGCTAAGAGGTTCTCGAAATACTAAAGAGAAGAAAAAGTTAGCGAACAATGTAGCCAAATGCGAAAATTGTATTGATTGAAAGAAAGCAATAATAATTAGCTTTTTAGGAACAATAAGAAAAATAACAATGAGAAAGGAAAAACCAAAGGGTGCCAAAATGCTATCTATTTTATGATTTCTTCAATCACTTCTATGTCCTAGTAGAACAAACTGAAGTACTTAACAAGTTTATTATACCAATATATATATATATAAATATATATGAGCTAGCTGGCTTAATTTCTTACTGAGCCTCATGCACTACAAACTCTCCATTCACTGCGATACTTGGTTAGTTGGTTTCCCAGCTCTACAGTCCTCATAGTCCTGTTGATAGCGTTGTATTTCTGTCTACCTCAAAACTAGAGAATACTGAGCACAGGGCCTCGTTAATCGTATTTCTTTTAATCCCATTTTTCTCCTTCTCCACAGCTTCTAGCTCCGTTACAAGTTTCTTAATTCTGCCGTATCAATTTCTCATTTTCGCGCAGCATCATGTCCAATTCAATCTTGCTTGCATCCTTAGACAAAACTGCCATTTGTAATTCTTCTTGAGTTTCCATGAGTCTTGTCTTAGTCTCTTCTAGCCACTGTTTTGTTGAACGTGCTGATTCGTTAAGTCACTTCACCTCATCCAATAAAGATTGCTCAGTAGAAGCAACCTACACTTACAAAGAAAAAAGCCCATTAATTAATTTAGACTAATAACAAATAATAACGAAATAGAATATATGGAGAACTTACACTGAGAATTCCACGGGTCATTTCTTGGAACAAACGGGAATTTGAAAGTTGAGCGAAGGAAGCTTTCATTTGTGGATGAGTTAGCTCCTTTATAAACGAAATGGCTGAGGCCTCGTCTCCGACAATCGTGGAATGGAGCTGATCATAATCATCTGGTTCAATGTTAAATCTTTCTACGGCCGAAGACCTTCTTTCCTTTCTATGATCACCATCTTCCTCATTTGTATCAAATCTTATTGGTGTAGGAGGAGTAGGACAGTAAGACGGAGATGAGGGAATGTAGTTACCACCTAACCCTAATGGAATTGGATGGTAAGACGGAGATAACGGACTGTAACGATGAGGAAACGCCGCCCTTGATTGAGAGTGAGACATAGGGATTGGGGAAGGGGAATCGCTTAACAGAATATATATCAAGATTATCTCATTATTGGAAGCAAACCCTCACAAATTCAAGAGAAGAACCCTTAATAAATTAATGTGACGTCAACTAACTTAACTAATTGTATTATCTCTAATTTATTCTAAAATTCGTCATATTTATTTAAGTTGTTCTCTAAATAAAGCATGAACAAAGTATAAACCGTCTCCCGTAGGAGCTTAGACTTGTATTCGCTTGCTTGATGGGCTTAGATTCCATTTAAAAAAATAAATAAATCATCCATTAGTGCTATGTAAATGAGTATGATATTTTATCTCTTAGATTATCTAACCAATCTCTATTTTTCAACTTGTCTTATTATTTTTCATAATTATTATTAAAAAATTATTATTTTTAGTTCATTTTATTCTCTCTTCCCCATCCTCTCTCTAGCATAACGATCACCCTCACCACCTATCTTCATCAACAATAAGTTCGTCATCATCACTACCACTTATCTTCCTCACAATCAATCTATCAACTCCACTAAAGTATATGAATATCAATTGTTAAATTTTTATAAAGAAATGATGAATTTTATTGTTATAAATTGATAATATCGATTTTGATTTTGTGTGATAGTCTAATATTTTATTTAATTTCAATTACAGATTTGATTAGAAGTTAATATTTAATTTTTCAAATTGTGAATCAACAAAGAAAAGTGAGAGATTTGAAAGATTGTCTGTTGAAAGTTTGAGAGAGAGAGAGAGAAATCTTTATTTTTTAAGTTATTTTTTATTTGTCGAAGAAGGCAACACTGGAATAAATACTATTAATTAAAAAATGAGGACTAGTGATATAAAATAAGCAGAATAAATTTCACCAATCCAGAGAAACTCAAGTAGTAAGTGTAAATTCACCAGCGTTGCCATTATCGACAAATAAAAAATAACTTAAAAAATAAAATATTAATCTAATTAAGCTAACAACAATAGAATCATCCCAAGCAATCATCATGTGTATACCCCAAAAGTTCACCAAACCAATGTTGCATACTTACATGCATTATTAACATCCTGCTACAAGCAACTCAAATATCATAGCCAACTAGTTTCTTTCTCCAATTGAAATAAAACAAAATGAATGAATTACAAGGGCAGGCTGGCTGGGTAGCTACCCAGCCTCGTGTACAAGAAGAAACTCTCCCATCCGCTAACTACTTCCAGCTTTACAGAATCGGCGTTGTTCACAAAGAGCACGCACAGAGTGTTGTTGTTGTTGTTATTGTTAATTACTACTCGCGCGCCATTCGTTTTGTATTCATTTTCTTCTTCCTTTTCAATGCCTCAAGCTCAGTTACGAGTCTCTTATTCTCCCGTATCAATATCTCGTTTTCACTCTGTGTCAGACGCAACTGTAAAGATTTTTTATCATCCTCAAGCATAGCAACCAAGTGCTTATTCATCTCCACCGACTTCCTTCTTTCCTTTTCATGTGCTGCCTTCCTGACTGCCCTCGCCAATTCTTCTTCTGTTTCCTCAAGTCTTTTCTTTGTCTCCTCCAGCTCCTGTTTCACTAAACTCTCAGAGTCTCTAAGACTCTTCACCTCGTTCAACAAGGATTGCTCATCACAAATGCACTTCTCGTATCTCGACTGCAGTTCAGAATAACCAGAAGCAACACTGAGAATCCTGTGGGCTATTTCTTCACACAAAAGGGAATTTGAAAGCTGGCCGAAGGCATCTTTCAACTGAGGATGGTTGTGCTCCTTTATGTACGAGATGGATGAGGCCTTGTGATGCTGCACATGATCTGGCTCAACATTCCTTTCTACGGAAGAACACCTTCTCTTCTTCCCATGATCATCACCTTCCTCATCATCATAACTTTGCCGTCTTTTAAGAAACGGCCCAGTAGAAGTGTAAATCAACTCTTCTTCTGCTGACGTGGAGTTACAACATGGAGATAGAGGAGAGTAATCACTTGGAGACGACGAAGAATAAGACGGAGATGCAGGAGAGTAATTATTAGGAGATGACGGAGAACAAGCCGGAGATGATGACGGTGGATAAGACGGAGATGAAGGAGAGGAAGCCGGATGTGCAGCCCTTGATCTTGATGGAGAGGCAGCACTATGATGTATAATGGAATCCCTTGCGGCATCCAATAAAAGAAACCAGCTTCTCTTTTTCAACTCGAATGCCTTACTGATCACCCTCCGATCAAAAGTTCCAGATTTAGGAGCCCCATTAGCATCATCAACTGAGTAGGGTGATGGTGCTCTTAGAAATTCGGGAACCGCCCAGTACGAGTCTTCGGGTTTCAGTTTAAACTCTAAAACATCAGAATCCCATCCCGGATCGCAGCCGGTAGTGTTGGGGATATCAGTGATCAAAACTTTGTCTGGATCACGCGGGATTATGTCATAAACGTTAAGATTCATTCTTTGCTTGACGATGTATAATGCCCGGAATTCTTTGAAATCCAAATTTAAACCAGAGATACGCCTTAGGGCAAGAAACCCTAGCAGTACTGTGCAGGCACTGGGGCTGAGATGAGTAAGATTCAAATCATAATGCCACAAAAATAATCTAATGAAAGAATGTATAGGGAACTTCAACCCTAAAGCAACATAAACCGGATAAAATCTAATGCACTGATAGTCGTCGCTTTCACAAGGAATGGCAAGGCCGCTGCCAGAGGGACGCACCACTTCCGATTGGGGAGGAAACGAATCTTTATACTTGTTAAGGAAATCAGTCATTTGTTGTTCGTTGGTAATTCTGGGAATTATAGCATCAAGCAAAGCCATGGAGAGAAAGAGAATCAAGATTATCCAAAACCACCGTAGGCGAAGAGAAGAACCCAGTTGTTGTAATGAAACCAACGAAGTGGGCTAGGGACAAAGAAGCCTCCATCGAAGTCGCTCCTTAAATAAGGTACAACGAGTAGGCGGTTTCCAAATCCTATATGGACTAGGAGTTAGGATTCGAATTCACTATGAACATGGGCTTTTTTGTGGTCTTTACTTATTACATAGGTGGTCTAAGATGGGACGAGTCCTGAGCCCATTTAAAGGAGATGGGCATACATATCAATTATTTGCCTACAAAATTATTGCTAGTATTAAAACGAAGAAATTTCGAAAGATACTGAATTAAGGATAAAGTCGAAGAAACATCAAAAGATGACCAAAACCGTTAATAATTCGAATTTTAGTCCAACATTGGGCATATATATACATACACACAAGCCTGACCAAATTTATTTAGTATCTACAAAATTTTCTAGTCATATATGTATGTGTGTGTATATATATTGCATAATTGTGCTCGAATGGCCTATTAACTAACGTGGACAAATTTAAAAATTCACTAGCACCAGAGAAGAAACTCAAGTGTAATTGCACTGGAAAAGGATCATAACCTCAAGATCATACAACCTCAAAAGTTACATTCATCAGGCTCATATTAAGTTGCATAAACAAATCAGCTTTTAAGAACTGAATCGTCCAAAATAATTCTCGTGTACCAAAGTTGAACACTTGAAAAAGTAATCTCAAAAAGTTCAACAGAAAATGTCGCAATAATATGGTGCTATAAGCACGCAACCCAGAGCTAACAGCAGAATTTCAAACAACCGCTAAAAATAATTGTTTCCAAATTCACCTTAGCACATAACCGAATTTTCAAACTGTGAACAGTCAAAGAAGCTTGCATTGACTAAGTTTTAGCAGCTTAGTAATGACAATGCGAGGGAAACTGATAACAAAAAAGAAACATCAAGCCTCCTCAAAACAGTGTAAGATTATTTACTGGCTTCCCTGTGCACTTTCAATTTCTCTGCAAAAATTAACATAAAATGGAAGCCATTAGTCACGGATAACAGCGCTTTAAAGGAAAAAAGAAAAACTACAGATGACTTGTAGAACACTAATTTCAATTAGATAAGCATTAAAACCACATAAAATGGGACAATACCTGAGAGCTGACTTCTTGCTCATCCTCGTCATTAATCTCAGAAGAGGTGGATTTCCCAGATACCTCAGAAGTGGATTTCCATGAGTCTTCGGACGCACCAGCTCCGCTGTCATTCTAATTCAAAACGGAAAAAATGGTAGGACTAATCACTAGAAGTAGAATGAATGTGAATAAATAAATAAATAAATAATAAAAGGATTTTACAAGTTGTTTCTTGTAAGCTTCAAGAGCTATCTCATACTCTGCCTTCTTGTTCAAGGCCTTCTGAACATAAGGAGCTTTCTCCTAATATAAAATTACCAAATCTCATCACAATTTGACCACATATTGGCCGTAAATAGAAATCATAAATAGTATTATTAGTGAAATTAGAGTAATGAATGTGGTGAAAGAACAAAAAAATAAAAATAAAAAGTAATCGTTTATATCTTACAGCCTCAGACATTGATTTCCATTTTTCCCCACCAGCTTTCCCCACCTGCAAGTTTATACATATCATCAAATAGTTCTCTCCCATTAAAACTATAAATTTCTGTTTGGTGTCAGAGAAAACACTAAGGAAATTGCGATAAATTTAAAATTAAAATTCAGCTGCTCATTTATCTTTCTTGAATTTCTTGTATTGTAAACGTAAAACAGAGGTTAAGAAAATAAGCTAATTCTGAATTTCAGCTTCTCGTCAAATCATTGATTGATGTCAAGTTTCTCATATTTTGAAATGCAAAGAACTAAAAATTATGAAACTGAAAGTCATTTCTTAATTTTCTCAACAACCAAACGGAAAGTAACTAAAAGAAATTTGAATTCCGAATTTCAAATCCTCAGTTAAATTCGAGTTTCTCAAAACTTCAATTACGAAACAAACAAAACACAAAAATTCGATACATATTCGTATCTTGAAATGCTAGTCAAATAGATTAACTAAATCTAGTTCTTTCTATTTTCTCTAATTCCAACTCCTCTTCAATTTAGCTCGAGTTTCTCAAACAAACTTCAAATACAAAACAAGCAGCAACACGTTATAATATCGGATTCATATTTCCTTCTACTTTCGTTCATTTTCTCAGCATCCAAACAAAGGTGAGAATTAATTAAGTTGAGAATCGAATCTTACAGCTGCAACAGATTTATTGTCAGGAAAGCTTTCTTTGAACGACTTGCGAAAGTCCTCCCTGTTATTCATCACACAAAAGAATTAAATCAGAAACATTAAAAACAGTTGAATGAGAAGCAAATTCAATCAAGATTACAACAACTAAAGAGAAATGGAAAAATAAAATTACATGAAAACGAAGTACGCGCTTGGAGGACGCTTAGGAGCATTAGAGTCCTTTTTCTTGCCCGCTTTCTCCTTCTTCGGTTTGTTCTCCGCCTTGCGCGCCTTCAGCACCCTTCAAATTTCAAAGCACGTGCACGTAACCAAACGGACAACAGATTTGTGAATCAACAACGAATAATTAAACGGAAGCGTGCGTGGAAAGTAAATGAAACGACGAGATCACGACTGATAAGGCGACAATATGAACAATAAGAAGCAAAATCGAGATAGTGACACGACGCGCGAACAATAGTTACAGCTACGGATCTGCAAAATCTATCGTAGCACTAGTTTATAATATGAGAGCATCAAAATTGAGCAAGTAAACAAACGCGCGAGGTGAAAAAAACGAAGGCAATTTGGGAAAACAATACAATCACAATTAGAAAACGGAAAATCAAAATGAAAGCATAGCACCGAAGCAAAATTATTTATAAAACGTTAATCGAAGTAGTTTCTGAACAAAAATCGAAGAGCATAGTCACAGAGTTAAATTTAAGCGGAGATCGAATTCAAAATCAGAGCACATAACCTAAAAGCACAAAAGCAAAATGCGCAAGAAGATGAAAACGAAGCAAAGAAAATGTGAGGCTCACTCAGCGTGAGGTTTCTTTTGAGCAACAGCAACAACTCTTGGTCCTTTCATGGCTTTTCTTTTTTTTTGAAATTTGAGAGAGAGAGCAAAAGAAGAATTGAAACGAAAAATAAACTTTTTTTTCAGGGAGCGATGTGTATATATAGTCAATTTCGCTGATTGCAAATGAAGATTCAAAAGAATTTTGAGACTCGAATTTAGTTATTTTGGCGGGCAATGAGAAACGCGTGTCAGGACGTGCTATTTGCTGTTAATGAAGTTTGGGATTGGCAGTACTCCCACGAGTTTATTATCTGACCAACTCGCTGTTAAGAGGAAGAAAGAATTATAAACATTTAAGTACAACAATTAATTGTATTTCAAAACTAATAATAATAATAATAACAATTATTAATTTTTACACCCACCTCTTTCGATTTGAATTTGATAACCAAAATCAATAATTTAACGGGGATTAAAGTAAAAAATAAAATTAATTCACAAACCATACTTAACCAAATTTGATTAGGTTTCATTGAAGGAATTAGTGCGGGATTCATTCTTGATTGAATTGAAAAATTAAAAAGCACGATCGATCAAAAGTCAACAAATAATAGTTTATAATTAAATTTGATTCATTATGATGTGAGTGATATTTATTTAAAGGTGGTAAAATCTCTTTATTTTAAAAATAATAAGCCTTCAATTTGAATTCTGCTTACATAAATAAGGAGGGGATTAAAAATTATAATTAAGCTGAAGAGAAAAAAAATTCATTCATAATCTGAATTTTATTTTATAATTTTACCCACTCCTTCAATATATAATAATTACTCTATCGTTAAAAAATAATAATATATATATAGAGGTTCCATTTTCATATAATTTATGGTTCAAATAAAAATTTAGGAATATAATTTGTCTGTCCACGAAAAATAAGTTACATATCTAATGGATTTTCATTAATTTGGGGGAAAAAAATAAAATAGAAGATTTTATTTCCCATACAAGCAGGCAGCCTTAAATTTTCTCGGCCATGAACTGAGTAAGCAGGCCATATGACATGCACATGAGGAATTATTGTGTCCAATCAAGCAACGAAATTTGCGCAAGATCAGATATTAAGGTCACGTTGCACTTTATATATTGCGAGTTTTCGAACCGAGTTCATTGACCTACTTGTGAGTCCATGCCTCTAATTTCACTCATTCTGGAAGAGGCTTTTTCTTGTCCTCCCACTTATCCAATCTCTTCAGTGCTTCTTGTACCTGCAATTTAAAATAAAATTTTCATAATTCACCAGCCAACAAAATTGTATAAAATCCTTTTTTATTTTTCATTATTATTTTACCTCTTTATTCCAGTCCGTACGAAATGTGACCCAGATTAAAATCAAAGTTTGCATCACCGTGCCACCAATCATCCCCGACCATATTCCCTATAAATTGAAGCACGCACACCATGTGTAAAAAAATTAATTAATCTCATAAAAACATAATTAAAAAAGTGATTATCATAAATTGGGCAGCAAAATTGTTGTTACCTTAGCACCAAGGTTGAAGTAGAAACCTAGAAGTGAACCCACCGGAATCCCCACCACGTAATAGCATCCCACATTAACGTATGCGACAAATGCTTGCCACCCGCACCCAACAGCCACACCTGATTAATTCATCCACCCACAATCAATTTTAATTACACCTGATTAATTCATCCACCCACAATCAATTTTAATTAACATTAGCTGCATTCAATTAATTAATTAATTAATTAATTAATTAGTGTGTTGTAGAGTGTTACCGGACAAGACAGGCTGGATGCCGTTAAGAACCAGGGTAAGACCGAGAAGTGGACAGAGATCGGAGACGGCGGCGGCAACTGCTTCTCCTTCAGTGAATGCGTAGCTTAGGACATCACGTAGTGCTAGTACGATTGCCGCCATCATTACGGAGATTACGAAGGAAACTAATGTCACCATTACTACTGAAAATGATGCCGATTTTGGGTTCCCCGCTCCTAGCTCATTGCTAACTCTCACACTGCTCGTTAAATTTTGCATCATTTTAATCAAAACGTCAGAAAAATATAAAATAATGTAACTCTGTAAATATTTAAGTAACAAAATTAATAACCTAGCAGCTGCGTTGAACCCGACCGAGATCATAAACACCCATCCGGATATCGTCATGCTGCAAAACAAATTAAACACGAGTAATTTAATTAATTAGTTGATAATAATATAAATATATTGTGTTTAAGTAATTAATTAAATTTAATAGGTGTTAGGGTGAAAGCGAAGCCAAATATGGGCTATTTACTTAGCAAAATAATTCCACGTAAATGGGGATGCGCTAAGAGCTTACGCAATGCAATGAACATTTAGAGACGCACCGTCGTCATTGCGGTGGACCGAGATTCAGATTTCACCATCTGATCTATACTATAAACATCTCTATTATTCAATAATAATTCAGTCTCTGTCAGCTTTAATTTCTGCATACAATAGTGAAGACGTGTGGCCCGATAATACATTCTAAAATTGCGTAAACAAAAATTTCTGCCGCACTAGTCAGCCAATGACAAATTTGTCACGCTCAAAATGTTTCTTTCAGTTCTTGTGACAAAACTAGATAGTGGAGAAATGACCCATGCAAATCTGTGGGCCGTGGCCCATGTGGTCACTGCTTCATGAAAAAACAAAAACACGAAATGGAGGACTTTTTCCTTCCTTTCAATCACTTTCGTTTTAAGTTTAGAGAGAAATTCATTGCCCTTTAGTCGATACAAGTTGTCCATTATGAGTTCCGACACTTTTCAAGGGTACTCAGATTATGTCATACTCATGTTTAAAAAAGTAATATTTATGAAGGAGGTAAGCATAGTCACGGCTTTACTCATGAGATTAATCATGAAGGTAAAATTTGTTGTATTAGAAAAATAACATTTAACATTAACAAAAATAACAACAGTTACTAATGGGAATATTACCCATTTGAACAATCAAATATAGCAAATGATGGCTTTGGCAACCAGATGAAAAATAATGAGTGATTTGTGAAATTAATGTATTGAAAGTTAAAGAGGGACAGCTTAGATGCAATAATAACAAAAGGGTAGGAAAATAGTTTTCTGCTTACCAAATGGAAAGAGAGTCCAAAGCCAACTCAGGATTTGGCAGCAAACCAGCCAATAGAACAAGAATCTGAAAGTACCACGTCTCTAAGCACAGCATCACAGCCGAGGCAGCCGATAGTTTGAAGAAGGCAGGGAGCCCAGAGAAGGCCTGAACAGTAAACCCGCGCCACGTGTACTTACACTTGTCACTTTTAACAATATAAACAAACTGAGCAATCACAACAATCCACCAAGATAAGCTCAAGACCAACGAGGCACCAAGCAAGCCAAGCCCGATTTCGTAGACTGCAACCCAACTTAGCAACAGATGTACCACTAATGTGGCCGTTGATATGTATGCACTTGGAGCCACTATGCTTTGTGCTTGTAAAAATTTTTGGATTGGGAAATTCAAGGCGTATGCAAAGATTTGGGGTATCAGGCCGTAGACAAAAACTGCGGCTGCTGCGGCAATATCTGGCGACTCCCCAAGAAAAATCAAAATTGGTCTTGAAAAAACGTACAGAAATGTCATTAAAATCCCCGTGAGCGTGAGCAGAACCGCTGATCTTTGCAAATATATCCCCAGCATTTCATATTTGCTTGCACCGTATGCTTGCCCACATAACGTCTCCACGGCACTTCCCATTCCCAACTGTTAACCCCCCACCCCAAAAAAAAAAAAAAACAATAAAAGATGATATATATAAAAATATTTTAAAGGACTGTGTGTGCGCCTATGTACTTACGTACCATTAGGCCGTAGGCGAAGACTTGGATGCCGGTGTTGCCGAGGGAGGCGGCGGCTAGCTCAAGGTTGCCAAGGTGGCCGGAGAAGATTTGGGTGGACATAGACATGAGATAGTTGATCATGTAAACTATAACGGCCGGTGCTGCTAGGTAAAAGAGTAGCTTTGATTCAATCCAAGTAGCCCGCCGGAGACGTTGCCAGAATGACAGCTCAGTGTCGGATAGAATGGCTTCAAGCTCTCCGTTTGATCCATGTTTGTGCTCTGACGGCTGTGGGGATAGAGCTGCATGAGGAGGAGGGTATGATTGAAGCAGAGGTTGATGAATATGATGAATATGATCATCATCGTTTTGTGATGATTCCATTAGGGGTTTTCAATTTGTAGCAGAGGATATTATTATCTTATTGCAATTTTTGCCGGCGGCCCTTATCAGCAGTACTGAGGATTTAATTTACAGGCTCTGATAAGAAGAAAAGAATGGGTAGCGTGGCGGCTCTCAGGCTGGTTTTATTTGATTGTGAAAATGTGAGGCGGTATTGATGTATTTAGTGGTCTAAGTAATTTTGTTCTCTCATTTGTGGCCGCCAATTAATTATATTCTATTATTCTAATATCAGACTACGTATAAGACAGCAAGAATAATACCGAAGTCAGTATATGCAATTATAAACCCAAATACTTTTGCGTAATAAAGTATGTTAAATTAGTAAACACAATCATGCTGTTAGCATATTTATAGTGATGATTGTTACACATGAATATGACGGCTCGTGAAGAAACACTGATGCAAATAAATTCTTTTTTGTAAGTTTAAAACGATGGGGGATTTCTGTGAATTACATGTTTTAAGTACTAACATATGGAAAATGGATTCATGGTCAGTAATGCACCGAAGATTTGCAGTCTATTGCGACTGATCAGGAATCTCCTTACGTTTAAATATAGGGTGCATTAATTAATTAATTCTTGTAATAATGAAATGTTCCAATTAGTTTATTTACTTCTCCGAAATCACAAAGAAGATCAATCCATATGAATTGAAATTGAAATTAATGAGCTGAAATTGAATTGAGTTATAATCAAAATCAGAATAAAATTATTTATTTGAGCTAAAGAAATCTTAATTAGAATGAGCTATATTCTTTTTTACGTATTTACATCTTTCTTTAATCATAATGAATTATTTTAAGTTATTAAAATGTACTTTGTTACAATTTTGTATTTGTTCATTAACAAAAAAATAATAAATATTTTTATGGGCGATTACCCGAATTTTTTATAAATAATTTTTATTTATATAATTTCTTGAATTTATAATAAATATGAATAAAAATATATTTAAAAATTAAAATAATATTATAAAATTATGTTATCATGAGGTTATTGACTATTATAAAAATAATAAATGGTAAATGACATATATTAATTACAATAGGAAGAAAATTGATAATCTTCCTATTTTTATTATAAAAATATTATTACCGCAATTATTATTATTTAGTATTTAAATAGAGTAAAAAAAGAAATTTTTATTTTGTTTAAGAGTAAAAATATGAATTCATTCCTCATTCTCATTTCTCATTTTTTCTCCCACCTCTTTCATTGGAATAGGAATCTCATTCTTTATTTTCATATTTGTGAGCCCCATCTAAAATTCATTCTCATTTCTTCAGATTTTTAACAAATAATATTATCAATAAAGAATAGAATTTGTTCTCATCCCCTAATCTAACAAATCTAATAATTTGTTTAGGTGTATGACATTTTTAGATCAATCTATACCTATACACTGCGTTGAAGTGCCTAAAATTTTAGTTTAATTATAATATACGATTTTAATACGTAGCTAGCTAATCACGTGGAGGTTGTCATGTGTCATGTACGTAGCCCATAATTTCGTGATAATGAACTAAAAGCCTAATTCAATTTGCCTTCTTTCATGTGCTTAGACCGGAGTATGGCCAAAACGCCGGGCTCTCAAAATGAAAGTCCAGCAGTGTGGCTGGCATTTGGCAGCCGAACAAGGGCAACCAGCGTCTTAATCGATTGTTGTAATTTTTTTAAATATTAAATTAAAAAATTGTGAAAAAAATGATATTAACAGTAAAAAAAGATAAATAATAAAAAATAAAAGAAAAATATAATTTTATCAAAATCTTGAGAAAAAGATAAACTTAGTTTATCTAATAAAAGACAAAAAATTATTTCTTATCTTATATGTAATGTCTCATATTTTAACATCAAAATTTTTATGTATATTGCAACTTATCTCAACTTTATTATTTTAAACACCCCAAAAATTTCTTTTCTTGTTCATTGCATGTTTGACGTTCATGTTGAATGTTTAACATCGTCGGTCACATATCTCAAATATTATGTTGCATGATTATATCGTGTTCATGTTTAATGTCTACCATTGCATGTTTAACTCCATCTGTTACATGTCTCTTATTATTTTTTTACATGTAAATACTGTGGAAGAAAAGAAGGTCGTTGTTGAACAAGTGACATTGGTTGAAGTTCAATATGATTATGCATCATCAACTGGAGAAGACGAAGATTCCGCTGAAGATGTCGAAGATTTAGAAGATTAATACGAAGATTTCAAATATGATTAAGATGAATATTTTTACCTTTAATTGTTGCATATCTCTTATTATTTTTTTACATGTAAATTCCATATTTCATGTTTACATCATATATTGCATTTTGAAGTTTGGTGTCGCATTTCATAAATAGAGTCAAAAAATATTAAGGCCCCGGTACCATTTTCTAAGCCCTGTTTTCATTTCTGTTTTGAGGCTTCAGTTGTAATAATACATGTTCGGTGAACCAAACCCGAAAAATAAATTATAAAACAAATAATTCAGACTCTCTTCATAGTTATAAAATTGAGAACATGTTAAACATATTCTCAGTGAATTGCAAATCAAACTCAAAAATCAACCACAAAACAAAATCCAAGTAATCTTTCTTCTTTCTCCCAAAATCTTATTTCTTTATCATAATGCTAAAATCAAAGCTCTGTCTCTCCATGGCTGCTACTCTTGTTTTTCAACTTCACCAACATCTCTCTCTCTCCATACCCAAAATCGACTCATGTTGCACACGTTCTCGTTGTTGTTGCTGCTCCGTCTCTGCTGCTGTTGCTACTCCATCTCTGCACCGTCTCAGCTTCTGCAAGTTTACATTGTGCTCATGTTTAGTTGTTATTTGGTGTTTCACGTAATAAAAAATGACGCTAGACATTTCAAAATTCTTGAAAATGAAGGGGTATAATAAAGGTTTATGCATAACTCATGTTTAATTATTGTTTTTCGTGTGCCTTTGTTCACTGAGTCCTCTGAATTAGATTTCACATAGATGAATTTTATCCTTCAAGAGTTATAAATGAATCGAAATGTATATTTACCAATTTATCCTTAACTTGTGGTTTATTATCAATAAGGGATGGCAAAATGAATAAACGAATTGAATTTGAATCGAACTAAAAATGGATTAAGTCAAAATTCGATGGATTCGAAATCGATTCATTTATTAAACGAATCATAATCATATGACTCAAATTCACTTTGTTTATTAAAAAAATATTTGTTTACTTCATTTAATTCATTTACTGTATAAAACTAAACAAATTGAATCGAACTTGGATTCATGTACAATTTGTTTAATTCATGTATGCAGGAATATTGATTTTTGTCATGTGATTATGGCTTATAATTACGAAACTATCTTCTAAAATTTTAAATTTACGCATAGAAATTTAATAGTAAATAATTAATTTAATTAAATGGATAATAAATGAATAGACTCATTCAAAACGAATTGAATGGAATACAACTATTTATTAAATAATTCAATTTCTTTTAAAACCAAACCTGTTTAATTTGACTCCAATTGAATCAAATAACCGAATACTATCTAAATTACCATATAATTATTGTCAACAAAATCAAATATTGTATAACTATTTATAAGAAATTCTCCCCCTATCAACAACCAATAATTTAAAACAACTCCAAGCAATAGCAAGGAAACAGTATAAGAGCATTTAAATCATCCATAACTAGTTAATAAAAATCCAAAGGCGTAACAAAGCTGAAATTGCAGCTAAGCAACCCAAAAAAAATCTTAAACAACAACAACTCCAATGCCAACAAGTACTTCAAACAACTAATAACAACTAATCAAAAACATAAAAAACAGAGCAAAACATTAATACATAAGCAAATAAAAAGAAGAAAAATATAGCCAAAAATAAAAAGAAGCTATTTGTGGTGGTTCTGGTGGTATGCCAAGAGTTGCAAAAAATCCGCTGCTGTCCTTCAAGAAGAATCTGCTATCGATCGAGAAGTTGCAATTTTTACAGGCGGCCTTTATCAACAGTACTGAGGATTTAATTTACAGATTTTGATAAGAAAAAATAAATGGGGGGTGGCTCTCAGGCTGGCTTTATTTAATTGTGAAAATGTGAGGCAGTATTAGTGTCTTTAGTGGTCAAGTAATTTTATTCTCTTATTGGTGGCTGCCAATTAATTATATTCTATTATTCTAATATCATATATATATATATATATAAGACAACAAGTACATTACGAAAGTGTAAGCAATAATAAACTGAAAGAATTATGTATAATTAAGTATATTAAATTAGTCAAAACAAGGGTCTGACTACGTGGAGTTGTTCCATCGTAACATGCTTCGTAACTCTATGATCATAATAATAATTTGTTTCGTATTATTTATTATTTTAATCATATGCTAGTTAAGACATATTTTACGGTCAAACAACTCCACTGCAGTCATTGCCAAAAAATAATCATGTTGTTAGTATACTTATTGTGATGATTTTTACACACAGAATATGATGTCTAGTCAATAAAAACTGATGCAAATAAATATTTTTATAAGTTTAAAAACGATGTGGATCTCTGCGAATTACATGTTTAAGTGGTTAACATATGGAAAATGGAATCATGGTTAGTAATGCATTGAAGATTTGCAGTCTAATATTGCGTGGATCAGGAATCTCTTTAGACCATCATCAAAAATCTCTTCAAAAGAGATTTTTACCACCTATTTAAAAAACTACATCAATAAAAGGAGTTTCAAAATAATCTCTAAATAAAGTTCTTTAAATGAAATAATGTTTCTATCTTTTCAACATTGAAGAGAGATAAGCACTATTTTATTTGAAGAGATTTTTAAAACTTTTAATTTAGTATTATATTATTTTTTATGTTATAATTCATGAAGAGAAAGAAATGTTATAATTGCTATTATCTTTTTAGAGAGAAACATCTAATTAAAATAATATATACTTATTTTTATTTAAAAAATATTTTAGGAGATGACTTCTTTTTTTACTATCTATATGCTACATAGATAAACAAATAAGTGTTAAAGAGTTAAATTAAAAAAGTCTTTTGGTCATACTCTCACGTTTAAATGCAAGGTGCATTAATTTATTAATTCTTGTAATAACTGAACGTTCTAATAAGTACATTTACTTCTCCAAAATTAGAATGAAGATGAATCCATATAAGCTAAATTTGAAATGATCAGCTAGAATTAGAATGAGTTAAAATCAAAATTAAAATAAATTATTTATTTGAGCTGAATAAATCATAATTAGAGTGAGTTATATTTCTTTTGACGTATTTATTTTTTCTTGTAATTATAATGAATTGTTTTAAGTATTTAAAATACATTTAGTTACAATTTTATATTTGTTCATTAACAAAAAGAAGAGCAAATATTTTTATTATAAAAATATTATTTAACTATTATTATTTAATATTTAAATATGGTAAAAAAGAAATTTTTATTTTGCTTAAGAGTAAAAATACAAATTCACTCTTTATTCTCATTTTTCATTTTTGCTCACAAATAAGATCACATCTCTTATTTTTTAATTTATGGACCCCATTTAAAATCTATTCTTTTTTTTAATAAATAAATACTATCGGTAAAGAATGAAAGTAATTGTCATCATCATATGACTTTTTTAATTCATTGTATATCTATATACTGCATTGAATGCCTATAATTTATAGTTTAATTATAATATACGATTTTAGTACGTGGCTACCTCATCACGTGGCGATTGTTATGTTTTATGTTCGTAGCCCATAATTTCACAGTAATGAACTAAAAGCCAAATTTAATTTGCCTTCTTACATGTACTTTTTTTTTTTTTTTGAAGGAGCCTTCTTACATGTACTTAGTAGACCGATGTTGCGAGTTTTAATGGATCACTCCGCGATTACTTGATGGAGAAATCTTTGATTAAGACAGCTAATTATTGTGAGTAAAAAAAAAAATTCACGCCCCAATCCAAGTAATTTCATACACACCAACCTCCTCACTCCCTCAATATATATGAAATATGACAATTTAAGTCATTATTTAATAAAGGTTTCAATAATAAATTAAAAATAAAAAAATACACATTTTAATGTAATATATTTTATCTCATAATATATTCGAATATGTATTTTTATCGTTTTTAAAGAAATCCATTACTTTAATAAGTTCTTTATTGGAAAATTATTTTTTAACCTTATATAAATTTAACTTAATTACAAGTAATTACTTTTAAAATATTTTAATAAATTTAAATATCTAAATTATTATGTTTATTTTAATAATATATTTTTATTTATTGTAGAATTTTAAATAAATATCTATATTAAATACGTTTTACAAGGGAAAAAAAACCTTACATACTGATAATGTTAAAATTATTATTTTATATAATATTCAAAATAATTTAAATTTTAATACATTTATTTAATATTATAATTCTATTTAGTATAAAAATTACTTTAATATAATAAAATATATCTAATAGATTGTAAAATATTAAAATATTTTTTAAATACTAATTTTTTAAAATATATTTATTATTAAATTTTTTATGTTATATTTTTATTTATTATAAAACACTAGAGTCAATTTTTTTGGGATAATAAAGGTCAAATGCATTATGGTCCAAAGGGGATCTTAGTGTCTATTTTTAAAAACTTTAGAGTGTTGATGAATATTTTCCTAAACTTTGAGAGTGTAGATGTCATTTTCCCATAAATAAATAAAATATTGTCCTCCCATTTGTCAAGTAATTGGTTCTATGTGATTTACAATAAATAAATAAAAGAAAGTTTTATTACATTATTGCCATGTGATTTGTGGAGTAATTAGTTTTGTGAAATATTCAGAACAATAATAATCGGGATTCGAAGGGTTCTATTTTTAGCCTTAATTGTTATATGTTATTTATTTATTTCAAGTTATGTGTGTGTGTGTGTAAGTATGTATGTATGTACGTACATATATATGTATTGTATTATATTGATATTATTATTAATCAACAAGTGATATAAGACCGACCACTTCGTATGTAAAAGTACACTACTTAAGTTCATAGGAAAGATTAAAAGGATCACATTGGTCTTATTTAAAACTCAGACTTCTTAAGCAATATTTAAGCCTTGGTGACAGAACATTTCTAATGTACTTAAGCTTAATTACCAGTAAGTCTCTTACACACATCACTTATCATAGGTTTATAATAATAATAATACTAATAATTGAAATAGCAAAGATATAAAATCAAATCAATAATATGTAAATAAAAAAAATCACTAACCTAAGGCTTATAAAATTACAGTGTCCTTAAAACAGATTCGCTACCTTCATAACAGTGCTTGAATAATATTGATGTCTGTTAAGGGTGGACAATTTCAGGCTTAGATCGATCCAATCGGATTGAGAAAAAATTACCTAAATATAATCCGAACTCGTAATCTGATCTGATCTGATCCGAACTTAATTAATATCAGATCGAATCGAATAAAACTTGGGTTAAATCTGAATCAATTACAAAATCAAATTCAAAGACAACTATTTTTCAGTTTTACAAATTACATTCATTATAATACATTTAGAATTTAGCATCCCCTTTAACTATTTCGACTTACCCTCAAAGCCTAAAATGCTAATAGATTTTCATTTTTTCTCATTAATTTTTCAATAAACAAACAAAAAATGAAATAAAATATGCTAAAGAATGTGTGGCAAAAGGCAGCGAGGTGTGGTGTGATCAAAGCAGAGGTTGGTAGGCTGCTAGTGGCTTAGCACGACCATGGATCTGCTGTGCTTGGTGGCAGCTAGCACAATCAAGGCAGAGGCTGATAGCTTGGTACAATCAACAACGGTGGTGGAGTTTACTTGTTCAGTTTTACAGTGGATAGTGGCGTGACTGGTAAATTAATGATTTAGAGTTTTATTTTTGGAGTTTGACAGTAATGGCAGCTTTAGCTTGCTTGAGTGGATGTGGAGAAAATGAGAAAGCAGGTCTTGTGTTTTTGTCTGTTTTTGGTTGTGGTGGCCGGTGGGTGTGGCCCCTGGGGCTTTATGTGTGTGGGTGTGATGCTTTGTGCGTGTGTGTATGTGTTAGAGTGTGTGGGTAGGGATGACAACGGGCCGGGCCAAGACAGGGCCTGACCAAGTTTGAGCCTGAGTCCGACAATACAAACATAAGACCCGAGCCTTATAAAAGTCCGAATGTTTAAAATTAAGGCCATGCCTTAATAGGGTCAGGGCCGAGCTAGGGCTTTGTTTAGGCCCGACCAATATTTTTTTAATATTTAAACAAATTTAATTTAAAATTCTGTAATATATTAATATTTAAAAATATTAAAACCTCTTTAAAATAACATAAACATAAAAATTATTCTAATCAACATCTCTACCATAAATTATATAAAAAATTAAAAATAAACAAAAATTATATCTAATTCAAATAAAAACACAATTTAATTTAACAATCTAACTAAAGAGTTCATCAGTTTAACAAACAAAAAAAAAACATATAATTCAATTATACAATTTAAACAAAAAGTTCATTCGCTTAACAATGACAATTCATAATGCAACATGAAGGGGAAAAAAAATTACTCTAATACTTGTAGCCCACATTCTTCTTCATCCACAAATTCTTCTCCAATAAAAATTTCACTTTAAAAAATTTTACTTAAAAAAAAAGGAAAAAAGTGTGAAAACAATTTAAATAAATAAAATTGTTACTAAACCAATTATTTAAATATTTTCTACATTTTTTGTATTCATACATTTAGAGCTCGCCTATAACCAATGTTAAGTTCACATAAGCACTTCCAATGTTGTAGGATAAAGTCTACTTCGATGTGGAGTCAAGACTCTACCTCTAATGCTAAATGCAGATTCAGAAACAATGGTTGTCAAAGGAATGGCTAAGATATCCTTGGCCACCCGCGCCAAGACAGGAAATTTGCATTAGCTCACTTTCCACCAATTCAAAATATCGAAGTTTTTAAGTGGATTTAACTAAAGCCTCTTCTAAGTATCTCTCAAGGTCAGACTTCAATATTGTGATCTCAATATTTTGACTTGCAAATGCCTGAAATTTATGTATATTAAAACTAGAGCTAACATCGACTGAAGAATTCTTACCAATAATCTCATCACTCACATTCTTATTACTGCCCTCATAAAATTTAATCAAATTGTTACTTAGATTGCGCACTCTCTGAATTTCATTTGTTGCACCCTCACCATAAAATTGTGGAAAATAATAATAAACCAATTGTATCTTAAATTTTAGGTCAAGAATAACAACCATCATTTAAATCCCATGTATTTGAGCCTAATATTTATCAAATTTTTAAATCATTTGACCAGCCATTTGTTTAAGCATAAACATATCAGAAAATTCCCATTGATCCATGTTAATCCTTATTTCACATATCATTGGAAAAAAATGATTAGATATGCGATATTATATACTTGAAAATAACTCTGTCATCGAGTAAAATGGTAGCAAATATTCCAACATCTTTTCTGCCATCTTCCACTCTTCATTTGTTAGCAAAGAAGTGTAGTGTTTGTCGCGCTATTGTAATTATATTTCACTGTAACATCAAGCATAGCATATGTAGAATTCCATCTAGTTGCACAATCAAACACCAAATTTTTCTCACAATTCACTTGCAATTGACATGCAGCTATCTCAAAAGTTTCTACCCTATTCGGTGTGCCAATATGCCACAATATCTCTATTTTTTTTTAATCCACTCCTCAATCACTTTTTTTCGCATTCTTGATAATTAGGTTCAAAATATGGGCCACACACCTCATATGAATACAATTCCCACCCATTAACATAGAATTAGTTGGAATCAATCCCATCAACCTATCAACCATAACATCATTAGTAGAACAATTATCTAAGATAACAATCAATAACCTTCTATCCACATTTCAATCCAACATATACTTAAAAAATGCTTGAGAATGAAATTCAGCAATGTGTGGGGCTGATAAATATATGAACCTATTCATCACCCAAAAATTAAGTTTTAGAATAAATTAAATTGAAGTAAAAATAAATAAACATAACATCAAATATACGAACCTATCATCACCCAAAAATTAAATTTTAGAATTAATTAAATTGAAGTAAAAGTAAATAAACATAACATCAAATATACGAACCTATCATTACCCAAAAATTAAAATTTACAATTAATTAAATTGAAATTTTAGAATTAATTAAATTGAAGTAAAGTAAATAAACATAACATCAAATATACGAACATATCATCACCCAAAAATTAAATTTTAGAATTAATTAAATTGAAGTAAAAGTAAATAAATAAAATTAAATTTTAGAAATAATTAAATTAAATTAAAAGTAACTAAACATAACATCAAATATAAGAAAAGTACCTTAAAATTCGACTTTGTAATCGCCAAGACTTGTCGACAAAATATCCCATAACAACCATATACCCCGTCTTTTGATTACTAACGATTCACATGTCTGTAGCAATTGCCACCTTGCTATCATTATTCTCCAACAAAGTCATTGCTTTTGCCTTTTCAGCTTGATACAATTTCATGATCTCAGCCTTTAAAGTGTTCCGACTCATCATCTTCACCATTGGGTTAGCATAAGACATCAAATCCCTAAATGCATCATACTCCAAAAAATTAAGTAGTAACTTATGCTTTACAGCCAATATCGCAATCTTTTGCCAAGCAATAATCGGATAAAATTTTCTCGTCTCAACACGAGTAGTTCCATCATCCTTTTTCGTCACACTTAGAGTTTTTGTAGACTACCATCAATTTTGGAAATATATTTTGCCTTACATATTTTCAAGTGTCTATCCAAATGAGAGGTTCCGCTATTACCAGAGGTTACCAGCTTTACTCCACAATGACTACATTTTGCTTTCAATTCACCATTAATAATTATCTTTGTGAAGTCATCTCAAATATGAGAAGGTCCTCGCTTAGATTCTCACTTTCTTTTATTGCTACTTTATTGTACACCATGGTTATTAAGAGATGTCTCTTGAACTATATGGACCTCTTGAACAACACCATCTTGATTCTCTTCACCCACATGAACATCTTGATGTAAATTCGATCTTGGTGTATTAACTTTGAATTTCGAATTTGACATTATAACCTAAATTAAATGTGTAACAATTCTAAGTTTATTAATAAATAATTTGTAAACTTAAAACATGATTTAATTGAATTCACAATGATTAAAATAAATAAGCTACAAAACTAAGTTAAATTAAATTTATATTAATCAGCACAATTCTGAATTTGATTACCTAGACTTAAAAAAAAAATTATATTTCATTTTGAGAAACAATTGCCCTAGATTAATGGCTCCAATAACCAAAAATCACATATGAATTAGCAAGTTTTGATGTTATGTTTAAACTGAATAAATTAAATTAATCAAAAATAAATAATTTTTTTTTTTATTTTAGATCATATAATCAGAAATAAATAATCAAAGACATGATTATGCATGGGATGACACGAAATGATTTAAGGTAAATACACAATGATTGAAGGCAAATAGAAATTATAAAAAGAAATCCAAACTGACCAATAGAGCTCAATAAAATATAAAATTTCAGTGGCGTTACCATGGTGATGGGTAGCTAGCAGGATAGGAAGTGATGTTGGTAATGGAAGCTCTCTCATGCTTGGTCGTTGTGGCGATGTGTGAAGCAGTGATGAGTCGAGTTAGTCTGTTTGCCTAGCGATGAGCCTGCTATCGTGGGTGGTTGTTTGGTGGCGATGAGTGTGGTCATTATGGAGGCTCGGAGTCACAACATTCTCGTGGAGGCTAGTAGTGGCACGGGCTAGTAGCTGCACACAGTGAGGATTGGTGGCGGGCTGGTGGAGGTTATAGTGGTGTTGTGGAGGCTGGTAGTGGCGCGGGTTCTTACTGCTAGCGGCTGCACGCAGTGAGGATTGGTAGTGGGCTGGTGGCTAGCTGGTGGAGGCTTAGAGTTTCAAGTTTACAGTAGTTTCGTTGAGGCTGGCAGTGGTGCGGGTTTGTGCTGCCAACAGCTGCACGTAGTGAGGAGTGATGGTGGGCTGGTGGAGGCTTGGAGAGTTGTAGTTGTGTGTTAACTATTAAGTGTTTTTTGTATGTGGCTATTGAGTGTTGATAAGTGTGTGGCTGTTGAAAGTGTGTGTGTGGCTCGTTGTGTGGGTGCGTATGTTTAATTTTTTTTTCTTTTAAGTCAGGTCGGGTCGAGCCAAGCTAGGCCATACAAAGCCCGAGTCCTGACCTGAAATTAAACGAGCTTGATACGTATAAGCCTGAGCACAAATTTTGACCCTTAAATTCGGGCCAAAGTCCGAAAAATACAGGCCGGACTAATCGGGCCAAAATTAGGGCTGGACTTTTTTTCCATCCCTATGTATGGGTGTGGGGCTTTGTGTGTATGTGTGGTAGTGTGTTTGGGTGTAGGCAATTGAGTGTGTATTTTGGTTTTATTGTTTTAATTCGATCGGATTGTCGAATCGAATCAAGTTTGATCAAATTCGATCGGATTAACAAAAATTCACCCTTTTGGGTTTGTTTTTCACTCCGCATCTGATCCTAATCCGAAATATTCAGATCGAATCAGGTCAGTTGATTTGCCCACTCCTAGTGCCTGTTTTCCACGATACAATGAATTTGAATAATGTTAGCTGGACATTCTCACTCTTCCTGCGAATTTCAAATAAATGTTGAATATTATCACATTGCTGGCTAAATTTAGAGATAATTTGCTTAGGAGATAAAAGAAGAAAGTCACTTAGATTTTGGTGCCTTTTTCAATTGAACCTGAAAGCCAATATATATAGTTTTTATGGGGGTATTAATTATTAAAAATTTCATATGAGATTTTTCTTCATTGTTCACACTAATGAGTGTTCTTTGAGATTTAATTTCTCATTCATCCAAACACCAATTTGAGCCTTCTACAATTGGTTGTGAAGAGCTCACAAAGAAAACTCCGAATCATGCATACATTTATATTTTTCATTATTGATCTTGCTCAAAATTGGCCTCAAAATAGCCACTTTGTGCGATTTTTCTAGCATATATAAGAATAAGGTTATATACTTATATGTAATTTTTTTTTAGTTATGTAGTTATTATTGCTATTTTCTTTTATCTTCCAGTGATAGTGTATTATTTTTTGTGCTACTTTTTGTGTATATATCACTGTTATATAAATACCTATCCTCCACCTCTCCAAAATAAATAAATAAATAAATGAATAAATTTTGATTTAAATATCCATTTAGTCACTATACTTTGGAAAATTCCTCAAGCACCCCTGTAATTAAGTATATTACATTTTTACCCTCATCTTTTTTCCATTTTATAATAATACCCTAATAATATTCTTGATATTAATTAATTTATATATTAAAAAATTTATTAGTAAATTAACCAAAAATTATTTATATACAAATTAATCAAAATAAATATAAATGTAAAAAAATTAGTATTCTTTTACCTGCAACAATCTTGCTAATAATTTTTTTGTACATAAATTAATATCAACTAACTTAAAGCAATGTTTAATATCCTTGCAACAATCTTACTAAAACTAATTTACCAAATCAGTCCTAAAAGTAAAATAAATCATAATTTTTTACTATTCGTTAATATCCCTAACAATATTATTATAAGAGTATTATTATAAAAGAAAAGAAAAAAAGTAAGAGTAGAAATGCAACACATTTAACAGTATGAGTGTCTTGAGATTTTTTTTTTTAAAATATCGAGACTAAATGGGCAGTTAACTCAAAATATAGGGATTAAACAAGGATTTACCTAAAACAATTTAACAAAGGCCGTGTGGTTTTTTTATAAAAATAAATTAGTAATTTTCATAATCAATCAGTTAATCCATTTAATTCTAGTTCTCATAGAAATGTATAATATGCTCTGCGTAAAAGTTTAAAGGAAAAATAATTAGAAACTAGATACAATTCTTCAGCTCATCAAAATGTATGCAAAAATTGGTTATAGCATAACAATAATTTATGATACTGAAAATAATGATCATATTGGAATGCAAATAATAATAATATTAATAAAATCAATAACAAATGTTTCACTAAATTTTCGCTAGGATCCAATTCAAACTAATTGCGCGTATCTTACTAGATCCAGCTCAAATCTTATTCAAACAAGTAAATTTATTTTTTAGGGGAGCTTGTGCTAAGTTTGGATTTAAGTGTGTTTTTCTGATTTTTTGGGTAGGTGGCTTAACTGAGGTACCCTAGGTAGTGAACTAAAGTAATACATTAGTGTAATTGGGCTACCCCAGCCCCTAGGTACACTTATGCGTGAAATAAATTCTGGATTTCAAATTGAAAATATAGTAAAACAAACATAAATATAACGAACACACTTGGCCTATGTCGACAGAAGCAAAACATCACCAATCCACTATGTTGATGCTGTTTTTTGCTCGCTCCCAAGTGACGCTGTGAATTTCTGCTCGCCGGATGCTCGAGCAGGATTCCTCGCTGACTCCTGCCTTTCTCCATTTACTGGAATGGTGATTTCCTTCGGCTTGTGTTCACAAAGAACAGTGTCAGGGGTCGCTGGGTATTTTTCCGACGAAAACCCTCCGACGCTCAAGTCAGTAATCGGGTTGATTCTTTTGATATCCCTCTTAGTTTGAGAGACCGAAAAAGATAGGGCATTCGAAGGGTAAAAATGATAGAGAAAGTCTCAGTTTTTGGTGGTTTTTCTTTTTGGAGTTAAAAATACTTCAGATTTTTAAAAGGAAAATATGGCCAGGAAAAAGATGGTCCCCAGGGTTCAAAAGAAAAAGAAAAAGAAGAAACCTCTAACCTTGTCCCTCGGCTGATTTTTATCCTCCTGACAGCCGCCCTTATTTGCCTGGACAGCCGCCCTCCGCATTAATTGTGCTTGGGCCATTCTGACAGCTGGGATTGTTGCAGCACGCCCTGCGGACGTGGGACGTCAGGCGGGTATGGGTTCCCGTGACCCAATGATGGTGCCGTGCACGCGTGTATGAAATGATGACACTGTGGAGGCGTGCGTCGGTCATCGGTAACAGTGACGAAGCCCTACGACGTGGGGTGCCTGACAGGCATCGATCGTCGTGTCAAGTTGTCTGGAGGAGGTGTCATCCTGTTTATGTCGGCTCTGCTCGAGCCTTGATTTCCTTGATGTTTTTTACGACGTGACTGGATCCTGCTCGGAGGTTTGAGGATCTCGATCAGGAAGAGAAGGTCGGGGCTTGACCAGCCTTGGAACACTTGACCTCGACCAGCTTTGATACCTAGCGAGGGCATCTTCGTGCTAGCGGTTAGGTCTTCTGCTCTGGCTGGGTTGACCTCGAGGGGGTCTGCTCGGTATTGCCTAAACACACTATATAAATTAGAGATTGCATGATATTTTACATTATACAAGATAAATAATATAAACTAGATAGCTATATAAAAATGTTTGGTATTGATAAAGATAATGATGGTGAATAAAGATTTAGAGAGTGATAATATAATGGGGAAGATGATGAAGATAGAGAATAGAAATAGCCTCTAAAAATGGAGAAATTTGTTATAATCTAAAAGATGGAAAGAAGAGGAAAGAGTGTGTGTATGAGAAAAGAGAGGTGAAGAGGCAAGAAGATGATAGGAGATGAAACAAGAGAGGAGGCTATAGATGATTTCAAAAGAAAGCCCCAAATATGAGTTAATAAGACACTTATATAGTGGAAACCAATGGTAAGGAGTACGTATAAAAGTTAAGAATAGATGTCATCTTTAGGTTAAAAGAAGAAAATACTTTTAGGGTTATGCATTATATTTAATCATTTTATGTTAGGTTATTCTTTCTCATAAATATCTTGATATGTGAAATCTTGACTTTTGGTTTTTAAACCCATCCAATGTAGAGAATTCTTTCAAATGACATCTTCATATTGCTCCAAGTATTGTGCACATTTTGCCTTTATAGATGTCCACATTTCATTAATTTATTGGTCTAAATATCCTTCCAAATTTACCCAAACAAGATCCCCTTAATTTCTTGTGTTGAAAAAATTAAAGCACAAGAAACTTGAGAAAAAAAAATTGGACTTAATGACACATGGCTGCTTCTAGTTGCTAGTTCACTTGTTTTATAACCCTTTTGGAGTAGGTAAGTTAACCGAGGAAGCTCAACACCCTCTGAGCAAAGCAATAATTGGTGAAAAATATCTTTCATAGAGACTCATTCTGGAGTTTCCTTAGATCAATAATCATGTTAATTCCCTCATGAGCTTTCTTAGCTCTCTAATCATGGCGACTTATTCAGGAGCTTGTTTAGCCGTTTGATCATAGCAATTTCCTCAGATACTTTCATAGCTCTCAAATCATTGCGATATACTCAGGAGCTATCTTAACCCTCTGATCATGGTGATTTACACATGACCTTTTATAGTTCTTTGATCATGGTGATTTATTTAGAAGCTTTCTTAGCTCTCTGACCATATGACGATAAAATGTAATTATAAAGCATGACAATATACATGGATTTCATGGGAGAAGAGTTCTCAATCCCATATATAGGTAACCTTGCTAAGGTACCCGCATGTTGGTGATTTGTTCATGTTCATAACTATTTAATAGCAATCAACATAAATCAACTGAAATAAGAATAGCTCAGGATATCTAGAACCACACTCTAAAAGTTAAATTGGTGAATTATAAGTGGAGATATTTTACAATGAATAAATAATGAGTAAATCATTCATTCATAATCACATGGTGATAAAAATAAATTATCCATATAAATTATTCATGTAGGATATATTAGAGAAGACAAGCTATAACATCACACTTCAATCATAGTGATAAAATTAACAAGGTGAATTGTACCTATAGTGATAAAATAAATCATCTTTATAAACATTCATAATTGATAAATAAACAGTCATAAGCAATAATAGAAGATAGAGAAGTTAATACACTACATATAATGACATATAACTAAACGAAAATCATCCAATCCCATATTTGTAAGGTACCCTTGAGGTCCCCACAAGGTCTTAACCACTACAAGATACTCCTGAGATGCTCATAAGATCTTCATATAAAATTTACAAATAAACATCCACAAGTGAAATTAACCACTACAGAGTACCTCTAAGGTCTCCACAATGTCTTCACACAATATTATAAACATACATTTACAAGTGAAATTAACCATTGTGAGCTGCCCTTAAGGTTCCCACAAATTCTTCATATAATATTTATAAACACACATTCACAAGTGAAACTGACAACCGTAAAGTACTCCTGAGGTTCCCACAAGGTTTTCATACGATATTATAAACATGTATTTACAAGTGAAATTAACCGATATAGGTACCCCTAAGGTTCCCACAAATTCTTTACATAATATTTATAAACACACATTCACAAGTGAAACTTACCATTGCGAGGTATGCTTAAGGTCCTCAAAAAGTCTTCACAAAAAAAATTACAAATATATATGCAATAACATAATAAATAAATAAAGTAGATAACTAGATAATTCTCGACCGCATGTAAACCATTATCACTCTAGTTCTTTTTCATATATTTCCTGTCTCAAGTACCTTAGGACTCCACCCTACTGAACTCTTGATTTGGTAGGTACAACTTTGCTTGCTTGATCTTCTCAGGTACTTCCACTTTATGATGTTTGCATCTCATGGTACCTCTGCTACCCCTTTATCAATTTACAACCCAAACCAAACTAGCCATTAATATGAAAGTTTTTTGTACTGCTCCCACATACAACGCCAATTGTTTTAAGTAGACTTTGAGAGGTGAGAGAGAGTAATAGCCAAAACATATCTAATAATAATAGATTTAGTTTTTTGGGTGTAAGGCACCTCGCTGGGTTAAGAAGTGCGGCTGATTTTAGGCTTTTTAGGAGAAAATGAAAGAAGAAGAAATAGGTGAGAGGTTTGGATTTAACGTGAGAAAGGTTGAAGAGGCTCCTTGGACCTGCAAAATAACAAAAAATTAAGTTAGAGGTGGAGCAGCCACCACTCTCCAACACTCAAGTTAGTTACTTGAACTTTTATAGAGTTAAGAGCTTATAAGTTCTCTAAAATGGAGGCTGAAGGAAGAAGAAGACCTCAGCCCCTTGTGCGGAGTGTGCATTTTATTGTGTATATTAATATGTGAAAGAAAGAACTTTGCTGTCCTTATATAGTGTACCCTAGGTACCCGGTCACGTGGTACATTTTCAATGGTTATTCTACTGTCATTTTAATGATATTCATCGTCCTTTTATCTCCACCATACATTTTGGGCCATTAGAATCATGCATGAGGAACAATAGAGGTGTTATTAGTAGATTTTGTTATTTTGTGCATGTGAGTATACTGCAGCGTGATACAAAATATTCCTGCAAAGGTTGTCTAAATAACTGTAGGCGTGGCAACCAAGGACCATGGTCCTTGGCATGCTATTTTTGGCCTTTTACAGGTACGACAGCTATCTTGTCCTATCTTTTTTAGCAAGATATTATTTATTTAATTTTTCCAAATCAAATATTCTAGTTTTGGTGATATAGATAGCACACATGGTAGATATTTTTTTAGATACTTTGACCACCTCAATCTATATAAAGAGTACCAACATACTCTCTCAAATTATCAAGTACACCTGGTATATCTTGGGTATCCCGCGTACCCACTCAATAATCAGATTTATTTGGGATAGTTCGGGTACCCATGGTACCCTTAAGTAACCACTTATAATCACAAAACTTTATATTTGATACGTGACGCTTCGTTGTTGATTTGTTACTTCTTCTTCAAACAACCAGATAGAAAAGTAAATTGGTATAAAATTTTAAAGGTTTTATTAAAATTAAAAAAATATATAAAGGCAAAATAATAAATTAATTCGTGCTAAGGTGCAAAATACTCTTTAGTTGAGTTTTCTTTACCGTAATCTTAAGATTGAAGATTTGAGCATTTTCGCTTCTATTGTAAGAATTATTTTTTTTTGTTTTTAATTTTGTAAATTGGCCATGAGCTTCATTTATAGATTTATGGTCTAGGGTGTTTAGCGAGTTAACCTTGTTGTAATGATTGTAACGTCTACCGCTTTACTTATTAATATTGAAAGAAGACTCATGTAAGGATAAGGATAAGGATGGTAAAATTCAATCCGGATCTAGATGTAGGTGCATCCGGATCTAAATTAATATTTTGAGATCGGGATCCAGGTAATATTCGTGTGAATTACGGATGTATTTTTGAATATCCGGATCCGCATACTGCTAAATTAAAAATTTTAAATATAATTTAAATTCAATAAATTTACTTAATAAAATCAAATAAAATCTAATCATAATTAAATAATCAATAATTTCATGCCTATAATAAATATAACAACATCATAAATCCATAAATAAAAATATCACAACATAAATTAAACATAAAAATAACATAAATTCAAGTCTACCACCACAAATAAAATTATAAAACACCACAAATCCACGTAAAATAATGTGAATCTGGATATAATTTTTAATTTAATTTAATTTAACTTATATATTTTTTAAATAAACCCTATTATGTTTTTTTATTTAACATATATATATATATATTTTAATTTAATTTTAATTTAATTAAAAAATAATACATATTCGAATATCTGGATTTGGATCTACATGAAATTTAAGTTTTAGCATTTGAATCCGCATTTTTTAATATGCAAATCCAATTTTTTCTAAATCTAAAACTTCTGAATCTTTATAAATTCGGACCAAACCTGAAGAATTTTGCCATCTATGTGTAAGGAGCAAGATGACTTTATTGTAAATTACTCTATTTAAAAGGAAATGACTCCCGTCCATAGACAACTAGCATCCATCTAACTCTGGCTCCTCTGGCTTATCTTCTTGAACATGGTGATGTCATTAATTATTAGAAGACAAGAGTAGCTAGGAATTAGGAGTATTTTAGACATGTGGGACTTAAGAGCACGGGATGATTAGAGATACGTTAAAGCTCGGCACGTGAAAAGATCCACAATAAGTACATTTGACTTTTTAATAAAAGTCAATTTAAAATTTTATAATTTTACAAATAACTTGAAATTAAATCTTTTAATGTATTTTATTAGTGTCAGTTTTTTAAATTCATTTAATTCTTAGTTTTCATAATAAAATGAATAGATGATATCATAATTTTAATAAATAAAATTATAAAATCATGATTTTATAAAATATATGTATCAATATTATTATGGACTAGATTTATGACTTAGTTTAAGTCCAAGTTAACAATTACCCTTCAAAAATTATTATTGTTGTTGTTGTTGTTACTTAAAATTAAAAAAGAATTATAACACTAAAGGTATAACTTAATAATTAGTTTTATATTTTCTTACTATTATTAGTTTATTATTATTAAATATGAACTTGAGCTTGAAACTTCTGATTCTATTAAATATGACTAAAAACACCTAGATCAAAGAAAAATACACGGACTTAAAAGTACGATATTCCTTCTTTTGAAAAAATAAAAATAAAAAACTTATCGTACTTTTTTCTTAGACATGCCCCGTCAGCCATCTCTAATTTAGACAAGCTAAACAATAGCAGCAAAACATTTCTATGATATTAGATTCCTTTAATACGAATTTATTACATTAAATTGCAATTTAATCATTGAATAATGCTATCCAAATATTAAGAAAGTGTAGCTAGCTATGAAACAAAATAATTAAAATATCAAACTCAACAAGCAATTGAGAGGATTCCTAAAACTATCTAAATGGAGGAACTATTTCTGTTTAGGCTTGAAGAATTTGCGCATAGCAGGTAATTAGTACTGGTTCAAATAAGTGCAGTGAGAACTAATGAGGTGCTAAGCAGCAAAGGGACCATCAATTTCTTCACTTGGAAGCCTGCAATTAATGCACCAATGTTAAGGCCTGAAGAGAGTAGGCATCGAGGATTATATAGATCAATCATCAACATAAGCAGAATGTGATAAATACGCTCGGGTCAAGTCACATTTGTGCTCTCAAAATTGATGAGCAGAAGCTGTTATTTTTCTAAGTGACCATACAAAATGAACAAGCATATATACGTTAGTAGATGATGTATGCTATGAATATTGCCAATTCAATCCTCGTCCAAAAAGTCTCGAGCAACATGTTACGGGCCGCATGATTCCAGCCCAAAATGGCCCAAGAGAATGAACCAAGATGTGCTGGCTTGGCCCGATTCTAGAACATTCCAGCAAATTCCAGCAACTAGCACACTTGTATAGATTTCTCTAGATTTTGACACATGTACGATCTAGATTTAGACACATGTACATAGAATTCTCTAGAACTAGCCAAGCTTTCCTATAAATAGAGGTGAGCTCTAGGCATTTGTATCATCCAAGCATCAAGCATCAAACACTTGTAAGCTCTCTTGTAAGCTTTCTTTCGAGTAATACAATTTCCGCATTTGGCTACATTGCTCGCTAGCTCTTCCTTCTCTTTAGCATTTCGGGAACCTCTTGGCTTAGCTATTGAGAAGCGCAAAGGCTTACTTAGCAACATCCCGACCAAGGTTGTCTAAGTGCCGCACGGGTTTGCTGCGCAAAACACCCATCCCGTGACAAACAGCTAAGAAAGTCAATAAATGGTTTCCCAGCTTGAGTGCTGGTGTCAAGTTAAATTTTCATATTAACCCATGCCAGAGATCTTCGTAAAGTTATCTTACATGCGGTGGCTTGTGATGGCTTAGCTGTTGGACGCGCTGGGAGTTTAGAAGCTGCAATCCAACATATATGTCAAGTAGATAGCACATAAAGCTACATGTAAAGAAGGGAAATTATTTTTTTATTATTAAAAAAAGAAAAAAAGAATGAAACAAAAATTCAAAATATGAAGAAAAAATAACTCATGCAGACTGTATGCGTTTGATAAATGGGATTTAAAGTTTTCATCATACCTTCATTGCAGGAACCAGCTGGTACGAAAGAAGCAGATGGCCAAGGGGCTTTGATGTTGTCATTAAGATCACAGATGAAGCCGATTCCTGAAGTTTTATCATAGTTCACATCCAAAGGCAGGCTCGGCAAAAGGCAACCAGATTCTAGTGAAAAGATGTTCAAAAATTAAGATTTTTTTTCTTTTTAATAAAAGAAACTCCTCCCATACTGACTCGAACCCTAGGTCTGCCCGGCCAAGCTCTAATCTGGGAGGGTCAGTCGGGCCCCCCGACTCCATGACCAAGCACCAGATCCCAAGCCCTCAACCAACTAGGCTGCCCTCTTGGGGGCAACGATCAAAAATTAGATTAAACCCAACAAAAGAAGGCCAGAAGAAATGTATAAACCAAAAATTTCCCAATGCAGAGATATTATATCAGTGTGAAGTCTTGTGCATAGAATTGTAATTAGTATTGACTTTTCAAAAGGTCTATCACTGGTTAAATAAATATATGCAACAGCGCAATGGTTTATACAGCATTTGAGATTTCTGAAATACTTGAAAGAAATAGGATTTATAAAAGTTTTTACAATCAAAACTAATTATAAGCAACCACGGCTGCAGTAGCAGGTTGTAATTAGTTAGCTAAGATGACTTCTGCAGTTTCCATCTTTTAGATTATAGATAATCTGTAAAGAGTTAAATGTTATCAGAGCAACCACAAGATTCATATTTTAGGATATTATAAGATATCTGAATTTAGTACAAAAGACAAAAGGAAATCAGAAACCGCGAAAGCATTTCTTGAGGGAAATGAAGAAATATAACAAGTGAAATAGAAAGTAGAAAATTAGAAAATAACATAAGAAAAAAAAAAGTTGACAATTAGAAGACTTGGCATGGAAGGATTAAGGATACCCGCTTAAAATTGAAACTGAGTTGATCAGAAGGGTGAATTCGTTTAGATGAGAATTACCTTGTGATCCAACTGGCAAATCCCACCATCACAAGTTACAAATTACAAAGAGCCACACATCAGTACCAATTCTTTTAATAAAAATGAAATGGGATTAAGCATTGCTTATTCAGATAGCATACAAAAATACAGACCTTGAAGAGAGAAGTCCTTCAGATTAATATGACAAAGATCATAAACATTTTGGGAAACATTAGTTTTCTGCAACTTCATCCCAAGTGAAGCAGCACAATTCAACGCTTGCAAGTTGGTGATGAAGCTTTGTTCTTGTAAGTGGGACACATAACTCTCCATGGCTTTACAACAAGCTGTTTTATTGCTAATTGTATATCCACATTCTTTGGTAACATTTACCATGTCTGGAAAAACTAAGGGACAGACTGAAACAGATTGAAACAATGGAAAGAGAAGAACATCATTAAGTATCAATGACTCAACTCTGGTATACAGTAATGCTAAAAAATTAATTCAAAACAACATGCATCATGGAACATTGTGAACACAACAATCAAAATGCATTCCTCTCTGCGTATCATGTTGAATTTTCAGAGAAACACAAACAGTTAATTTTCCAAGCTCACCTTTATTTACTTTGCAATTAGAAAGTGCTCTGAGAACACCGTTTGCTGAAGAAGGATCTAGTTTACTGGCCAGCCACCGGAAGACAATACTCTTACAATCATCAATCCTGGTTGAGTTCTCAGGCATATTTATCATACCATCCATGGCAATTTTTCTAGCAGCATCTAGAATAGCACTTTGGCAAACTTGTTGACAACACTCCTTGACTGGATCAACTTTTCCACAAGCAGCCAAAATTATCTCCACTGTGTCTACTGCATACAATAATTTATTTTCATCTAAATGCAATATAAAGGAAGCATTGCAAACGCTGATACTGTTTAGAGTTTCAGGTGCTCATGATGCTATTCAAATCAACTCTACAGAATTACTTTTAGGTATTAGATTTCATGCAATGACTCCATTGTCTCAAATGGAACACTAAACCCAAAAAAAAAAAGAAAAATCTTTAGGGTGTCAATATATATCCTAAAGACTACGTTGGATACTTTGAAAAGGTTCGGTATGTTCCAACTCAAACAAGTCTGAGGTTAGAGCTCTCTGAAAATCATTAATTTAGTAGGATGTCTTCAAAACCGCTGTATAAACTACCCTGTCTTTAATTGACAGATCAAAATGCAATGACAAGCATCATGAAAGAATGGAGAGTACATTATACCTGATAAGTTTGGAAGACTGCTGTTTGAAACTTGTGTCAATGGAGAAGGAGCTAAAAGAGGTAGAAATGGTTGAGGCTCTACACTCGGGGAAATTTCAGGAGCCATTGTACTATTATTTATTTTCTCGAATATGAAACTTTCTGCATCATTATGTGGGATGCATTGAGATCTATAAGGACCTGTATACAGAACAGTGTAACGCATTAAGAAATAAGCAGACACAACTTTATATCTTGTTACAGTTGTTCATGTACAAATAAAATTATAGGGATTTTCCTCATCAATAAAGAAAGAAGGTGAACTCCTATGAATGAAAATTCACCTTTGCAATAAGGTTTCCCTATTTTTACTATCTGGGCTACATGACGGATACAGCTAAATTTTTCATATAGCTAATTTCGCTGAACATGAATTCTTGAACTATAACTGCCGGAATTCAGTACTGTTTAATGCCCTTAAGTTCAAGTAAATCCTAACTAATTGCCAGTCAAAAAATACGAAGTCTTGTTTCTCCAACATATTCAAACAATCAAACCCAGTTTAGCACAGGCAACGTACAGCACATGTTGTTATTAACATAACACTATAAAACTACCCAGCACCAACATTTGACAAGCAAACTTACAATGTAGTAATGTAGCAATCAAAACCCAGAGATTTCATAAATTTTCAAGATGACCCAACTGACTCTTTCACAAAGATACAACCAAAATTTTTTTTTTTTCTTCTTCAAACAGGTGAAAATTCCAGTAAATGTAAAATTAATCACTTCACATATATAATACAGAAGTTGACGTATTGAGATAAAATTATGATTACTTACAGAGAAAAAATAGTAATGAAATAAGCTGAAGAATGAGACTGAAAGAGACCCCTTGTTGAACTCTCATATTTGCACTCTTTTGACCAACAAAAAAAAAAAAAAAGAATTTGTAATGAAAAAGAGTTGAAGAAGAGAGTTAGAGCAATGTGGGTTCTTCAATGACAATTTTTGCTCTAACCATTGAAAAGTTAAATACCTTGGCTTCAAGTACAGGACAGTTGTCACTGTGAATGTTTACAAACTGCAGCTACCAGTTTCACTGCAATTTTGACTTGCCTTTTAACAACAAACTACTAACCAGCTTCGGTTTCAGTTTCAATTGCAGAGTCCAGAGTTCACACGTGTGAGGGGAAAAATCAATCACGTGTTATGTTTATGTCAGAGATGATCACGTGACAGAAACTAGGCACGTGAGTGGTTGCTTCGTATGATTAGTTTGTGTTCCCTCTTGGGGGTGACCGGGGGTGGTTTGACCCGATTGATGTGGGTGGATTAAGCAGAACCGTCCGATAATTGGAAAATTACGAGTTAATTTATCAATTTTTTTACACTTAAAATGCAAAAGATAGCGCGAACTAAACCGAGGCGTGCGGCAACCATTATGATCATATAAATTCATAATCTTTGAAGACCGAAGCAATGTTTTTTACTCATTAGCCTTAGTTCTATCATCTTTGACTGACTCCATTAATTTAAATTCCGAAACCTTGAGCACATGTATTATTTATTGGACTCGATTACATTATCTTTTTATTCGGGTATAAAAATATTTTTTTATTCATTTATTTTACCCTTTATTACCCGTTTGAGATTATTTTGATAGATTTAAAATTGATTTGAAAAAAGTTAAAAATTTATTTTTAGTGTTTGGTAAATTTTTTTAAATATCATTTTTTATAAAATACCACATCCTACAATAGATTTTGACAATCAAAGAAAAAGTAGATTTTCAAAATTTAATTTTAAAAATCGTATACTTAATACAATTTCATATTTATTCTCATATATTATAAAAATCTAAAATTATCTTTATTAATTAAAAATAAAAACATTAATTTTAAAGCGATTAATATTAAATTCATATTTCGAGGATAAGGATGTCTTTGTTTTAATGATGCTCAAGAAATATAAGAAAATGATCAAACAGTCAACTTTGTCGATGTAAACCTTTTGACGATCATGTCAATCACCATAATTTTAAAAATATGAATTTGAAAAAAAAAAAATAGAGAGAGAAAATCAACATTTCTCCTTTAGAGTCTTTTTTTTTTTCTTACATTTCAATGAAAACAGAGGGTATTTTTATAGGCAAAGTTGATTTGACTTAAGTTCTAGTTACTTTAATAACAAGTATCATTCTTCTTGCGACATCTAACAACACTTGTCTCCTTGTATCCATACTAATTAACACATGAATATGCCAGTTTGTTTACGATCAAATAAAGAAGCATTTAATATTAGATTATTTTTCTTAAGATCCCGAGATCATAGAAATCTTGAAATCTATGAGATTTTTTCTGAGGTGGTTTGTCCTATGATAAAATCTTAGAAACCTTAGAACATTTGGCTGTTTGTCCTAGAATCTTATAAATTTCAGAACCTTAAAATCTAGAAAGTTTATCCTAAGTAGTTTGTCCTAAGAACCTAAGAGATTTATTATAAGTGGTTTGTTTTAGATTAGAATCTTAGGAACCTTGAAACCTTTGGGGCATTAGGGCTTTGCTACCTAGGAGATTTATCTTAAATAATTTGTTCTTCATGGTTTTACAGAGACCATATTTACTTGAGTGCTGCCTAGAATCATAAGAATCTTGAAACCTTATAACTTAAGAAATTTATCGTTGATGGCTTTTTTTAGAAATTTAGAAAGTTTATCTTAAGTAATTTTTCTTATGATAGAATCTTAAAAATCTTGGAACATTATAAGTCTTGGGCCTTCTACTTAGGAGACTTATCTTAGGTGGTTGTCCATCTCTTCATAGATTTTATAGAGACCACATTTATTTAGATTTTAGTTGGACTTATTCTATTTTTTGTCTAACAATAGCCATGATTTAATTTGTCAAACTAAAAATTTAAGAGATATATTCTAATGCATATGTATATTATCAAGAACAATGGAGTAATCTAGAGAATTGCATAATTAAATTATGAATTAAGCCAATATATTTTCACATTGGAAAAGCATTCAAGTTTCATCTCTATATTTTGAGTTAAGCATTCATTTAATGCTTATATTAAAAAAAAATTAAGATACTCTAATTATTAAATTTGTTATATTCTTATCCTTATTTTTTTTATTATTTTTTTCAATATAAAAATTAGATGAACTTTTATTCTCGTAGATGACTTTATATTACTATTTATTATGCGATGATGATTTTCAATATAAAATGTTTCTTATAAATTTAAACGCGTCCTTGTCAAATTGTCAAACGTACGAGGGCACTGGTCGTTGTGTCCTATTACAAATTAATAAATCACACAACAATGAAAAAATGAAAATTAAGATAATTAAGATGCCTGCACAAACAATATTAACGGCCCACCTCCACATGGAACGTTATTTCTTCGGAAACCGCAGACACTGGCCTAACTTCATGTGCAAGAAACCATAAAGTTACTGTTTCCACGCGTATATGGCCACTCATATTTCATAACATACGACGAAAATATAACGTAACAACTTAAAAAAATACTAAAACTGGCGCCCTAAATTTGAGGGACATCTCACATGCACTGAACCCCACCACCATAAACACTTCACAGATTCATTTGACTTCTTCATTTAAATGGCTGAAGTTTCATTTTCAAGTAATCTCGCTGCTTGTTGAAGCATTCTAGTAATTTGGTTGTATGATCATGATCGGTTGTATTTATCTTGCCACATGGGTTAGCGGCGACGACCGAGTTTACGGCAAAGATGTTAGAGATTTTTAATTTCATCCCAAATTTTGTAAGTAAAAATATCAAATAAATAAAAAATAAAAAATTGATAGATGATAAATCATACAACATAATAATTTATGCGAAAAATTAAAATAATGAAAAAAAAAACTACATCTGCCGAGGATGACGAGATAAAAATCTACTATACAAAAAATTATTATAGTAAAATTATATATACTTTGTCGTATTAGTTAACTGTAATTAGTTAACTGTAATGACCGAGTTTACCAAAAAAAATTAGGGTAATTGAAGTTTAGAGCAACGGCAGATTGTTTTAATTTATAATTAGTTAGGGTAACTTGTAATGTCTAGTGGTTTATGTTAGAAAACTAGTTTGATAATTAAGCTAATTTTGGTATGATAGGTATACATATATGTAGTTATAAGTGTATTAGGTACAGTCAGTACAATTGATCAGTAGAAGAATTAGTTGTAACTACATTGTTATAAATATAGAAAATAAAAGAATAAAAAATTTTATGATTCAAGCCAGATTCACCAAATCATGGGAGCTGCATAAAGTTGATAATTATTGAGATCTATCAATACTTGTTGGAAAATTAACAAAAAAAGCAGTGGAAATGTGAAGATTGCTTTTGTGGTTTTTTTTTTTTTTCCCTGAATGAAGAATGTGTAGTTTATTAAATTTTTCTAAAAGCTTTTGTAGCAGCCGCTCCGATTGACCGCAATTAGAGGACCTTAATCAAAGGATAATCCAGAATTGATGGTGACAAAAGAGTGTAAATCAAGCACATGGCTCCAATCATAGCATGCCACTTCATGCTAAATGTTGAAACTAAACCGAACATTTTGGTGCAAATCACAGGCTGTAACTCAATAAGTACAATTGAAAACAAAGCCATATATTTTATCAGTGAGTGAAGGTAGCAAAACGTTGAGCAGAAAACAAAGAATCTGAAGTAATCAATATTTTGAATAACTAACTGTCATAATTTGACATGTTATCCGAAGTTGCGTCATTCCATAATATAATTATGCTAACAGTGGACCTAAGTCTCTAACAAATGCTTTTGTCACACTCTAGAGTCTAGAATAAGGCTAAAGGCAGAAAAAACAAAATCAAAACTCAAAAGCATAATTAATATATAAGCGTTAGCTGTTATGAATTAGTAGTCTATATAGCAAAAGAATCACACATCCTTATGTTCATAAATACCCGGCGTAATAATCGGTTCTGTTCATGTGAATGTGATCTCCACAAATGGTGACTCTCTTCATATTATAATTGATGCTTACTCCATTTTTCTTTCTCCCAGCAGCTCTCACTCTCCATATACATTTATTTTGTCTACTTTCAATCTTGAATCCAACATGGGGAACTGCTTGATAAGGGATGAAGCTGTAGGAAAAAATGAAGAGCAAGAGCGAGTTGATGAGGTAAAGAGAAGTAGAACATTTGAGCCGCCAAATGAAGAGGAGAAGAGAAGGGTTGTGAGGATTAAAGTAGTGGTCACGCGAGAAGAATTGGAGCAGATTATGAACTGCAGTAAGGGTGATAATTATTTGAAGGAATCTTCTGTGGAGAAATTGGTGACTGCTATGAAGTTGAGGGGCAGAAGGATCCATGAAGTTGGAACAAAGGATAATAACTATGAACGCAGCAGTAGCAGTTGGAGGCCTGCCTTGGAAAGCATTCCTGAGGATCATTGATGAAAATGTAATAATTCCTTACAAGCCTTAAAAAACAAACAAACAAATAAATAAATAAATATATATATATATATATATATATATTGTTAGTGAAATTATGTGTAATGCATGTCCTTATATCAACTGGGTAAGAGTGAGTTTGGACATGTTTTTTTTTTTTTTTGGTTTTTCTCATTTTCTGTAGATATTTTGATTTTTATTGCCCAAACCCTTTAGTAGTTTCCCAAAGCATGTTTTGTTTTGATGTTATCTTGTTTGTGGTGGCTGGTTTCAACAGGACCAAAACAATCTAACTTCAACTACAAATTTGTTCGTGTTAGTTTTATTTTTATTCTTTTGTTTAGAAAAAAAAAAAAAAAGAAAAAGAAAGAAAATTAGTTCCCTCGTTTTCAAGCCGGATAACTTTTGTGCTACTGCTCTTCCGTTCGTTGTACATTATGTAGTTCTTTCATATATGTGCTCAATCTCAAAGCTATTGAAATAATGCTTTCCTAGATGTAAATTAAAGAAAGCTTGTAAGAGGAGAGAAATTATTTTAAAAGGAAAAAGTACCGTGGAAAACTTGATATCTTGAATGCTGGAATTAAGTTAAGGGGTTGGTTGTTAACAATGTAAAGAACAGGAGGGAAAAATGTATTTTAATGGGAACAGAATATTTAAAGAAAACGTAGAGAAATCCCACGTCAAGAAGCAAATGAATTTCCTTTGTATTTTGAGATACTAGGTCGACTGCCACCATGGTCCATGGGTTAACATTAACAATAATCTTTGATGGAAAAGTCAACTTAATAGTTAATGCCCTGGACAATTTAACCCGCTTCTGAAACTTTTTCCTTTTTTCCTTTTTCATTTTTATCAAAGATCAACTATGGAGCAAGTCTTGATCTCTCTCCTCTCTCACTTATTTTCTTTCATTGAATGTTCTTAAAAGTTATCAACGGACTGGACAGCAAATGATACGACACAAATACATTTTAGTAAGACACACACAACACTATACTATATACACGTGAGTCAGGTAGAATTTTGAATTTTATGCACGCATATCTTAAAAACACCATACATAAAAAAATACATAATAAATATACTTGGCTAAAGTATATTTATAAAATTTTTTAATAAAAAATAAATATAAAATATTATGATTTTACAAATAACTTAAAATTAAAAATTTTAATATATTTTATTAACATAAATTTTTAAAAATTAATTTAGTCTTAGTTTTTTAAAAAATATTTTAATTGTTTTATGTTTATAATTTATTAAATGAATAAATAATTTTATAATTTTAATAAATAAAATTATAAATATCATAATTTTATAAATCATAAATCTAAATTTTTATAACTTTAATATTTTATTTATGAAATCATAAATTAATCAAAAAAATATATGTTTTATCTGTAAATGATATTTTTTTACATTTACATAAAAAAATAAAATTAAATTATGTTAAAATTAAATAATATAACTATATTATATAACTATATTAAAATTAGATAATATAATTACATACAATTAAATAATATAATTACATAATTATGTTAATGTCTTAATAAAATATTAATTATTTTCTTAATAAAAATTTTATTTTTATTATTATTATTTTATAAACTTAAAATTGTATAGACGGATAAACTTAAAGAAATGACACATGAAAGTAAACTTAAAGAAAACATATCAGACACATAAACTTGAAAAATACATGCTAGGTAAGTAGATTTTAGCAAACACACTCTAAAAAAAAAAATAGTAGGCCTTTTTAGACTCGGCATGCACACGCACGACACGGCCTACAGGGCTTTATGGGCCTCATTTTAAAGGCTGTGCCGTATTGGCCATCCTTTAATGTCCTCAACAGAAAAAAATAATAATAATAAAAGATAACAAACAAAGACAATGAAGCAATAAAGCTTGTGAAAGGCATATTCAAGCACTTTGAAACTAGGCGGTAATCACCAAACAGAAAAAAAATTGTATTACTGAAAAAATAATTCTTCGTTCACAGACCAAAGATAGATATCGACCTTTTGAATTGTTCCCAAAAAAATAATGGCTCAGTCCCATCAAAGGGATCATTTTTACATTATTTAAACTTTATTCAACTCTCACATTTTACAATCGAAAGTTTCTTCGGATGAAGCAAGTTTACCTAGTAGAAATGATGCCGTCATTTACTGCTTAATCAGGTTGCGAATGACATAAGGAAGAATGCCTCCATGATCAAAGTAAGCCAATTCTACCTGCAAATGCAATTTGAAGTTAAAAACAATGAAAAACATTAGTAAACCTCAAATATTGAGGGACCCAAAATCATAGTCATACAATATCAATACCTCTTGCTTAGGGCAATAATAAATTAAATATTTCAAATTTAGACAGGGAACAGTACCTCTGTGTCAAAACGGACTGTGCAGGTAAAGGATTTTCCACTGTCAGTGGTGACAGTCACATCTTGGCCAGGTCTTATTTCACTGATCTTACTTGGGAGATCAATACTAAATCGCTCATGACCAGTCAAACCCAATGAGTCTGCATCCTCACCAGCCTTGAAACAGAGAGGAATGATACCCATTCCAACCAAATTACTGCGATGAATTCTCTCAAAACTTTTGGCGATAACTGCTTTAACTCCCTGTTACAAACAAAAAGTTACTCTCAAGAGGACAAAATATGGCCAACCACAAGGTAAAGAGAGGGCTTAATCAAATGACCAAATAGACTTACCAACAACATTGGACCCTTGGCAGCCCAATCACGGGAACTTCCACTTCCATATTCAGCTCCAGCCAAGATAATCGTATCATCACCAGCACTCTTGTATTTCTGAGATAGAAGATTACTCAGAAATTTAGAAATTAACTATAAATGTGGGTACAAACAATGATGTTGAATATTATACATTCTCCAAAAATACTGGAAAATATCATCTGATGCACATGAACACTCTCCAAGACATACATAACAGAGTTTGGTATGATAGAAGGATGTGGTATTGCATAATAATGAGGAATTCAGGGTCGAGCTGTTTATGATGGGCATTGCTAAATCTCAAGGGCATGGTTGCCACACACAATAAGCAAATCCAATCAGAATTCATAGTAGACATAAAGTCCCTAAAAAGAGGAAACTTGGAACAAAATATTGTCAGGAAGAAATATTATCCCAGGATTTAATACTGAGGAACTCACCATTGCTGCATCAAACACAGAGAGTTTCTCCCCTGTTGGAACATGGACTGTCTTTGGACCCACTTCCCCATTCAAGAGCTTGTTAACAATGCGGATATTTGCAAAAGTTCCCCTAGCCATCACTTCATCATTGCCACGACGACTACCATAAGAATTGAAGTCCCTGCGTTCCACACCACGCTCTAGTAGGTACTTTGCAGCGGGACTGTCTTTGTGGATACTTCCTGCCGGAGAAATGTGATCTGTAGTGATACTATCACCAAAGTTCAGCAAGCAGAAGGCATCCTTAACTCCATGGGCTCCAGGAGGATCCATAGTCATGTCCTTGAAGTAAGGAGGTTCATGAATGTAGGTTGAGTTGGGGTCCCACGAATAGAGTTGACGAGCTGGTACGGATAACTGATTCCACATGGAATTTCCCTTTGTGATAGCCTCATAAGTACTTCTGAACATGTCTGGCAACACACTGGATTGAACCACCTAAAAATTATGCAACCAAAGTTAAATAATTTCATGCTGGTAGTTAAAAATTATCACTTTATCACATAATATACAAATTTGAGGAGAAATTCATTTCAAAAATCCTTGTGTTTTATTTGACTTTAACAAAACTTAAGTCCCAAAGGTTTTATTTGCTTTTGTCAATTCGTGGGACCTTGGCACTTTTCTGTGACAAAAAGGACTAGCTGTCAAACGTTTGGAGATCTGGTCGTACTTAAGACAAAACTTTGCATATCCAAACTCTTAACACTATTTACCTGTGCAATTTCTTCTGTAGTCGGCCAGATATCCTTGAAATAAACACTTTTACCATCCTTGGTTGTTCCAATCGGCTCCTTATCAAAATCTACGTCAACCTGAAACAGTGACATGTCACCTCATTGAAATAGAAGGAAGAAATGCCTCGCGTCTAAAAATCTAAACAGTTGTAACAGTAGCCATCATTTTGAGTTCTTTAAAATGGTGCATTTCATATTTTTTGCAGTAACTGTGAACTCTTCTCAATATGGAAAAAGTTTAGACTCCAGGATCAATTAAAATTACATACCGTGCCAGCAAGCGCATATGCCACAACCAAAGGAGGAGAAGCAAGGTAATTAGCTCTTGTCAAGGGATGAACACGACCCTCAAAATTCCTGTTTCCAGAAAGCACAGCTGCCGCCACAATGTCTGCATGAAAGAAAAGCATTAAATTAGATACACAAGTTGAAAATAAACACGAAAATGATCAAAGGTAAAAAAGATAATTGCTAAAGAAAATAACATAACAGACGCACACTATTTAAACTATATATCCTTAATCATGGAAAAGTTTGCAATTAAAAAATTTAAATAGTACCATTGTCAGTAATAGCAGATGCAACAGATTCATCGAGATCCCCAGAGTTTCCAATACATGTTGTGCATCCATATCCAACAATATGGAATCCTTGCTCATTTAAATATTTTTGCAGTCCGCTACAGCAAAGAAAACAAAAAATTAAGCCTTTCTCATAATCATACAGACATTAAGAAATAACATTATCTTCAATATCACTATTCCACGAATCTTATGAAATACCTCTGCAGCAAATATTTAGTAACAACTCCAGAGCCCGGGGCAAGACTTGTTTTGACCCATGGCTTGACCTGAAAAAACAGTTAATTATGTGATCATTACAAAAATTCAAAGGAACAGTAAACTAGCTTTTACATCATTACAGATGAAGGTTGAAAAGAACTGGGGGAGGTTGAGGACTTTCATTTTTTGGAGTTTTTTTATTTCAAAATTAATACATCTAACCATGCATACCTGTAAACCAAGTTCACAAGCCTTTTTTGCAACAAGACCAGCACCAAGCATAACACTGGGGTTTGATGTATTGGTGCAACTTGTGATTGCAGCAATCACGACACTCCCGTGCTTAAGCTCTGCAGGTTGTCCATGGAATGAAAACTTGACCACTTTGTCCTGCGTCTCTTTAGGTACAGCAAAACCCTGCAACATATCAAAACATTAAGGAAGTGCCCAGAAGGGCAGGGCTCTCTCCAACATGGTTGTTAACCAGGTATCTACAGTAAATTTCTAAGCACAAGATGCCACGGATATAACAGATAACATAAACCAGATTCACACTTCACCAAGATTGTTGTAAGTTAAGAACTCCATATTATCCCCAAGTAGCATATGCATACAAGCATGTGAACGTAAACGCACAAACACACAATGGAGAGGTGAGCTAGAGAAGGGGAGAGAGATTGTATAAATAATTCATCATGAAAGCATGTGGCCCAATGCAGGCTTGTAGCACTGTTAGTGGGTACCAACCTCAGTGCAATATAGTGCAAAGGATTAGCAGCTAATAATATGGGTTATAGTAAACCTAACTAACAGTTATAAGCGACAACCGTTAAACTGATGGAAAGTAATTGTCAGTAATACGTAGTGCTGTCGCTGGTCGATGCTAAAGGTCCAGATAATTGTAATGATCTTGTTTATGGTGCTGGAAGTGCAGTAAAAGCCATAATAAAGAAGTTCAGACCAGTGGATGGTTCACAGCATTACTAGATTTAATCAAAACCAAATTATCAGAGAATATAAACCAAGTTACTATATCAATTAAACCAATTAAACCAAACATCAAGCATTTAATTGGGCTGCAACTTGACAAGAACTTCATAGCATATGATTCACCTTGAAGCCAACTTTATTGTCAAGACATGAATGCCAATCTGCCTTCATTTCCTTCAATGGAACCCGATCATGAGGTCTGCAAAGAATAACAGTTAAATCTTGCAGAAATGGTAGCATTGGCATCATTGTCAAAGATGAAAGCAATGGCTAAAAATTTGCACAAGGCACAAAGTACACACCTCTTTGGTCCCGAAATACAAGGTTCAACATCAGCAAGGTTCAATTCTAGGTATGATGAGTACACCCTTTCTGGTTGGGGCTGAAAGTTGAGCAGGGTAAAATGTCAAAAGAAAATTTGGCTATGTTGAATATCAAATTATAATGTAAGAGAGGAAAAGGGAGATCTTACCTCATTATAGTCAACAAACATTTTATTTGCTCGAAGATAGCCTTCTACCATTGCCACCTGAATTTAAGGAAGAAGTCATCAACTGCTTTAAAGGGAAGAATTGCAATCACCACACGTGAAAAATTAATATACTCACCGTCTGGTCACTCCTCCCAGTCAATTTGAGATATTGTAAAGAAACATGATCAACAGGGAAGAACCCCATGGTTGCTCCATACTCGGGAGACATATTAGCAATGGTAGCCCTGTCGGCGAGTGAAAGTTCACCCATGCCATCCCCTAAAAGGGGCACATAAAAATTATTTAAAAATTATTTAACAATAGTACGTAAGAAACAAAAATGAGAATAACCATAATTCAATCCCACGAAGTCAATTTACCATGGAACTCAACAAATTTTCCAACAACACCATGTTTCCTAAGCATTTGTGTTACAGTTAAAACAAGGTCAGTAGCTGTGACCCCATTGCGTAACTTTCCAGAAAGCTTGAACCCAACAACACCAGGCAACACCATGCTCATAGGCTGTCATATTGGAAAATATGAAATTAGAGCCAAAAAACAACATATGCAACATTTTGATGACACAGCTGCATACACATCAGTCAAATCCTACATGTCCTTAGTAGCATGGAAACAAAAAAATAATCCAGAATCAATACTGCAAATAGACAAAAATTGACCACCAATCTATCAAAAATATTACCTGACCAAGCATTGCAGCCTCTGCTTCTATACCTCCAACACCCCAGCCAGCAACTCCCAGCCCATCAATCATGGTCGTATGAGAATCAGTACCAACCACACTGTCAGGGTACAGCACACCACTGGTATTGAAAACAACCCGTCCCAGATATTCGAGATTGACCTGAAATTAGCCCATGTCAACTCATTTCATGCAAAATCTTTAAATGACAAAACTCTATGAGAAAATTCAATTTCAACGTAACCTCAAATAGAGGTTTAAGTATTTTGACCAATGAAAATAGATATTTCATTTAATCATCAATAAAGGAGACAAAAGAACATAGAAGAGGGAAGGGAACCATCTAGAAGTTATTGAAAGTGTGTATACCAATACAGGTAATTATGCAAAGATTCAAATCTCCAATTTCACTATTAAACTATGTTTAAAAGCTATCTTACCTGATGCACAATACCAGACCCAGGAGGAACAACAAGCATGTTATGGAAAGCATTAGACCCCCATTTCAGGAAAGCAAATCTCTCCTTGTTCCTCTGAAATTCAAACTCCATATTTGCCTTAACTGCATTTTCCGATCTTGTTACATCAACCTGAACCGAATGATCAATGACAAGATCTACAGGAACCTGTGCAGGAGAAATTGTTTTTTAAATGCCTTGCAAGAAGCCAATGAAAACAGGTGGTGGAAAAGGCTTAGTATATATGAAGAGAGAAATTAACAATAATTTTGAAAATTTGGAAAATAGTGCAAGTGCTTTAGTAATATTTTTCCTAAGACATCAATCACAGGATTCTCCAAGACCATTAATCCTGCACAATAGGGCTACCTTGAGAAGGATGCGGGAAAAGAAAACTAGAAACGGTAATACTAATAAAACATCAAAAAAGGGAAATTCAAAAACAAACTTATTAAAATATGAGGTAAACTTATCCAATATATAACCAAGGGAAGCGTGCACGGCATCTGCTCAAAATTGAGAAAAAAATCTGAATCTTTTAACATATTATGATAAGAATTGCATCAATAATAATCATAAGCGAAGTGATGAATGCTTCACTAATGCCGAATGTGGATACAGAAGATTAAAAGGAGACGTACAAGAGGATTGATCTTGTTGGAATCACTGCCAAGCTTGTTCATGGCATCACGCATGCAAGCAAGGTCAACCACGGCTGGTACACCAGTAAAATCCTGCCAAGAGAAAAGAATGGTTTAAAGATGACGAATTTTTTTATCAGAACCACTCTGTAAACTGGATCCATAACACACCTGCAACAAAACACGAGCAGGCTTGAAGGGAATTTCAACTTGCTTTGGTGCAGAATTTTCCCAGTCAATAATTTTCTCAACATCTTCCTTCTTAACTTGAAAGTTGTCACAATTACGAATAGCAGATTCAAGCAGAATTCTGATAGAGTATGGCAGCTTCTCTATCAAGCATTCACAAGAAACAAGAAATATATGGTATGAATACAAGCTTGACAGGACAAAGAAACAGCAGCTGAATTATTGCCCTAAAGTTTAACTTCCAGGCAAAGTTAGAAGACAAAAAGTAATTTTATAGTATAAGGCAACCATATATCAAACATATGTTAAATTCCAATAACAAGTGGCAGATGAATACCAATCCTTGGATCATTGAGTGCAGGAAGGCTATAAAACTTTCCAAACTCGCCACCTCCTGGCTTTGGAAGAGTGGTCAAGATCTCCTTGAATGGATGTTCAGCAGCTGAAACCACATAAAGAAACAAACACAGAATTAGCTCAATTCAACGATCTAGGCTCAGTCACCCCCAAAAAAAAAAAAACAAGGAAATATGTTAATATAAGACAAGCCTCACAGAGATTAATACCAGCATGTCTAAGAGTTGCTTTTGCATCAGTTAAGCACTTTTAGTGCTTATCTGCATTGTTCGAGTGCTTAATCTTAAAGAGACAAAAGTGATTTTTACGATCAAAATGCCATTTCCAAAATATCCCATTTGAGCACAGAAAGTATAAATTTCCATTTAAAAAAAAATTACCGAAGCATTATTCTAGTATTTTATATGCATCAACCTATCACATGAAAGTAATTTATTCATCAATAAATCCAACTAGATCCAGAAGCACAAAACAAAAAAAGCCTAAATTTTGAATATAAAATTTTGGTACTAACGATAAGAAGTAGTAAACAATAGCCTATTAATTAATAAATGAGATTTAAATCTCAAGTTCCCAGTTGATTGCGGCCTGAAGAAGCTAAAGCGTTGACTTAACTTAGAGTTGAATCTAACAACTTTCTTCAATTTAACAAAGTTTATGATTTACTTCATTCTAACTAAGCTGATCAAAACAACTCCAGAAAAGTCGGAAGTGAAACATAGTACCCATAGTAGCGAAGGTACGTTCGAGCCGTTCGATGGCAGGAGCAACGGTTCTGATCTGAGCGCGAAGACTAAGAGGAGAGCGCCAGTCTACGCGGTGGCTCCAGCGAGGGACGGAGCAGCGGAAGGATCGAACGGCGGGAAAGAAACCGAGAGATCGCTGAGAGACGAACGACGAAGGAGAAGGAGAAGGTGAGGGTAAGGACTTAAATGAAGAGAGCGAAGAGACGAATCGTGACCTAGAAGCTCTGAGAAGTGACGAAGCTGCTGAGGTAGAGGTTGCTATATACATGACGATGGTGAGGTGTGTGTATAACTTGGATCACGCATTCACGCAAAACGGAAAAGAAAACAAAGAGATAAGAATTTGGTACAGAGTCTGAGACGGATTGATTATTGGTCGGTGGTGGCAATAATGCTCTTTTAATTCACGGCGTCTTCTGTTCTGTTACATGTCAAGATGAGATAGAGATTAGAGAGACTGAGAGGGCGTGTGGTGCGCAAAAGTGGCCTAGGGCTGCGTGCCGTTTCCACAACTAAAAGAACTCGTTCAGAGCTCGACTAGCTGAACTGGCTGGGGATCTGCTTCTCTGTGGTGAGGTCCAGTTTTAGCTTTCTGTGTATGCAACTAATTTGAAATAATTAACTGGATATTCATAATAATTTACAAGTTGACATTAATTAAGTCAAACAACACTTGATAAATATGTTATAGGATTGAAGTTATGTTGATATGAACTTTTAATTGTATGATAAAAAAATTATTATATATTTAATAATTTTATCAAAATTATTTTTTAAAATTATATTTAATATATATTATTAACTTTTATTTTATAATTAGAGTTATTTTTTCATGCGTACATTACCTCAATCCCATCCCAAACAGACCTTTTATGTTTTCTTGAGTGGAAGCCTAAAATCAATAAAAATCAACAAAATCAAACCATTTTAAAGTAACTAGATTGCAAGTAAAATATCTAGCATAATAAAATAATAAAAGTCTAATTAATAAATATCTCATCGATAATTAATCTAATATCTATTAAAAAAAAAGGTAATAATCATGTAATAGATAAAAAGTGCCTATAAAATTGCCACTAAATTATTACTTAAACTTAGTTTTTAAGGAGAGATCATTAGTTTCCTCTTACTAAAGGTACACAAATTATTCTCTTATTATTTTTATAATAATTAATAATTTTTTAGAAACCATAATTTTAATGTATTACTTTTTCTAAAATGCTTATTTATTCATATTTATTATAAATTAATTATATCATATAAATAAAAATAAAAATATATGCTTTGGTGTGAATAAATAAATTTTTTAATATCTATTTTATATTTTTAAGATAGATTATCATGTAAATAATCAATTTATCCCTCTTTTCCTTTAATTTCCTTTTTTTTTCGAGACGACTTTTAGATATTTTGAAAACCATGAGGAATATTTGACCATCAAATTTAATAACGAACAAATAATATCATTAAACAATTAAATTATTTAATTATATGAGCACATTATGTTCGGTTAAAATTATCAAAATCTATTTATTATTAATTAATTTGAAGTGCAATTATAATTTTAGACAAGTTATGCAATTATAAGTTTAGATAAGTTAAAGGTTTTTTTCTTTTTTTTTTAATCAGCCCTAAATATTTGGGTGGTCCGAGGAATGAGAGGGGATTGAGATTTCTATTAAGCCTATGTTAGAGATGATTTAAGCAATTAGGAATTTTTGATGGAGACAAATAAAGGGATCACATGGACTGAATTATCTGATGCAGCAATACACATAATCTGGAAGCGTCGCACTGAAATATGAAAGGTGAAAACCTAAATGCAAAAGAATTAATTTTGGAAGTTTCGCACTACTGTTCCTCCCTCGACGGCCTCGACTACGTTTCAAAAAAAAAGTGGGATGAAAAACAATTATGTTTCGTTACTCCTTTGTAAAGGTCCATAATCTACACTGCCATGGGCCCACGATGACCGTTCACAATGGCCCGTATATGATATTTTTGTTTTCCGGGGGTTAAGATATTAATTTAAGAGAGAGTGGGGACCATGAAGCGAGGAATTATTGCCATCTGTCGACTCTAAAGTCCCAAATCAAAAGCCAAAATGGACGATGCGAGTCAAGTCGACGGTTTCGGTTCGCCGAGATGAACGAGGTGGTCCACTAAATGGAGGCCTTGTAAAAATCTACAATTCTGTTTGTTTCGCCGGGGCCCAGTAGAGGTTTGACGGTTCCTGGTTCCTCGGCCTCTTTTAGCTGTGCATAATATTTTCTTTTCATTCTAATTATTGACTCGAAAACTTATGATTGAATATGCAACCAGCAAACAAAATCGCCAAGTTTGAATGGGCAAACAACAGGAGTTGGGCAATTGAAAGTTTTCCTCCGGCGAGAAAATTTCAATACGAACTCTTGCTGAGGAAGTTTGAAGAACGGACATAGAATTGATTCAAATCAAGTCAACCTCTACCCATAACCACGTTCTCCGTTTGTGACATCACAATTTACTTTCGATATCCAAGACTACAATCATGAACTTCAGCGCGATGTTTCTTTTGGTGGTAACCTTAGTCTTACTGAGATTAATGATTTGTTTGAAATTGAGATTGGTAGTTATAATTTTTAAGTTATAGTATTAAAATATTTAATAAATATTAGTTTATGTAGTTTATAAATTATGTTTATATAATTTTTTACTTGTATGATAAAAAATTTATTATATTTTTAATAATTTTATCAAAATTATATTTATTATATATTATTAACTTTTGTTTTATAATTATAATTTTTTTATACAGTAACTCTACCTTTTAAGGTACAGCACCTCAATCTCAAACATACCCTAAAATATTTTAGTTAAAATAAAATTTTACAGGAATTTAAATCAATTCAATCATCTCTATTAGATTATATCCGATGGAATATAAAGTAAAAATTAAATAATTTTGATGTCTTTGTTACTTTGAAGATAAATAGTAAAATAAATAAATGTGGCTAAAGAAGACCACATGATACTCTTAAATTTAAAATATTGTCAACCCCTCAAAAATCATATATATACATATATAAGAAAAATATATTGCATTAAAACTTTTTTTGTCTATTAGTTTATCATTTATTTTAATATGTTTGAATTTTTTTATTGGAATATTTTTTTGTAATCTTGATATACATTGTTCTCTTCAATTTTTTTTCCCTATAAATTCAAGAATAGTATGGTAGTGTTTATTTTTCTGATTTGAGTTGAAATCCCGAGAAGTGTGAATCTTGAGATTAAGAGTGTGAAATGGAAGTAGAAATAAGTTGTTTCCACTGCAATAAGAATATAGAATAAAAATTAGAATTTTATATGATTACTTTGTTTTAGATTGGGAATGAATTGTTTTAAATTATAGTTTTACTCTTATTTAAAAAAATTGTTGTTTTTAATTACAAAGTAAATAAAAAATATATTTGTAAAATAAATTATTTATTATATTATTAATTTTAATTATATAAATTAATAATAATTAATAATATTCTCAATTATTTAAATCACATTTTTTATTAAATTTAATTTTAATCATGTAAATTAAAAATTATTGATAAGAGCAATATAAACGAAACATTATTATTAATAATACAGTAAAAAATTAATAGCTTCTTAAAATAAACTATTTGTTATTATTAATTGTTAATATTAAATAAATATAATATGATTAAAATTAATTAAATATAATAATATCATATTTTCAAATAAAGATAATATATAGTAATATTATTAGTTCTCTATGAATATAATAATATTATTATTTTTAATAATTTTAACTTAGATTACATAAATTACTATTTCAAACTAAATATGTTGATATTATATTTAAGTAAGTTTAATACTATTATTTTTAATAAATATAATATTATTAAATAATATAATAATATTAGTTAAATAAATATGATATTATTATTTGTAAATAAATATAACGTTATTTTATTTTAATAAATATAATTATATTATATTTAATAAGAGAAGTATGAAAAAAGAAAAAAAAACAGAGTAAAACCCACAAGTTGAATATAACAATAGAAGTGGAACCTCACTCCTCACTCTAAAAAATGAGTGAGATCCACGGAATAAATATAATAATGACAAACATACCATTTTGTCAATCACATATACTATAGTCCTCTCTACAATCAATGAGAAAATTACTGCTTAGTTGAGGAGTGTTATATGGGTTCAATAAATAGAATAGAACATCTTCAAACTCAAAATGACTAGTTCTTTTTATATGGCTAACTAGAGATCCTAATTAAATCTCAATCAGCAAACCAAAATTACAACAAAAACATTAATTACAAAAAATAAATAGTTGATGGAGATCCTCAAAGTTCACCAATAATGACAATTCAAAATCTAATTTTTCAATTCTTATTTCTTATTAATTTACACAATGATGCCCAAAAAAAAAATCCTTTGACCATTCATTCACTCAAAATTGAGTTGTCATTCTTATTTCTTACTGTTGTAACCTAATCTAACAACGAACATAAAATAAAAGTGTTATTAAATCATATATTATCATGTTCCGATAGAAGTCAATGCAAATCCACACAAGCAAACTATAAAACATAATTCTCATTTTAGTTAGCATTTAAATCAAAAAGCTTTTAACGAATAAGTGAGTATACTTATTGGTTCAGCCTACATGCTTGCAAAATGCAGAACCAACTTACAGTAATTTCTCATAAATTTCTTTGTAATTTCTCCAAACGTAAGGCCCAAACTAAAGATGATTTAAGGTTAGAAAAATAAAATAACTAGAGTTTTTTTTTTAAAAAAAATTCTTGTTTGCTTTCAAATAGATATTTAACTTCCCTTCAACAAATTTACTTCGACCAAGTATCCTATTCCCTAGTTAGTGCTCAATAGATGATCTACATATCATGATTATTCTTTAATTTTTAAACTAACAGCCTCAATTCATATGCAATGATCACCACCTTGCTAAACATCTACAACTTTTTGGGAATGCCGAGTATTATTTATAAATTTTGAAAATGGTTGTAAAGTTTTATAACTTTTTAAGTTATAGGTAAATTACAAAAAGCTTTGGTAAAAATATAATTTTACAAATACTATTACTGTAGCAAAATTCAAATTACAATGATAACTTGCACTATACTAAGCGGCGATCCAACTAATTTAGAGACTAGTTGGCTACTTGCTATTTTTGTTAATAGCGGCTAGTTTTTGTATCCAAACTATATAAACTCAAATCTAAATCAAATCAAACAAGTTTTTCAAGTATAAATAAGAGCATACAACATATCTTGAGCTTTCATTTTGCTAATACACATATTTTGAATTATATTTATGCTATTATTTATACATTTACTCTACAAGAGAGTTTTTGTTGTAATATTTGAATTATTTATCAAAATTGTGTGATTATAAGTGTGAGAAATACTTAAGTTAAGAGATTGTGGATAATTTCTAGATGTAAAGGTTCATTAATACTTTAGAAACCAATTATAAGCATTGTTGAAACCTTGAAGGCTTCTTAGTGAAATCTTTAAGACCGGTAAGCTTGGAGGTATGGACGTAGGTAGGAATTGCCGAACCACGTAAAAGTTTTTATGTTTGCTCTCTCTTCCCTCACTCTTTTATTATTGTATATTATTAAATTTATTGTTATTGATTTCATTAAGGTATTAGTTTAAATATTGTTTAAGTTTTAGAAATAAATTCACCCTCCTCTTGGGTTGTATAACTAATATTTCATAAAATTTTTTTTACTTAATTTAAAAATAAAAGATTTTTTATAACTGAGGAATTAATCCATTTATGCAATTATTGAATAAACACAAATATTCTTGCCATTTATATTGATGCTAAAATATTGTCATTTAGTTACATTACTATCATTATGATTACTTCATCAAAAAGTTGTATCATTACAGACATAAAAAGTTACCCAAAGTATTGATGATTATGTATGTATTGCAAAAGATAATATTAGCTGTAACAACTAAAAAGAGGCAATCCTACACACTTCCTCCTTTATGTTAGCAAAATAACACTACTTCTCAGTTTATCATATGTCAATACCTGTTTCATAATAATGATTGCATAATTATGGATGTGTTATTAAATAAATAGCAAAAGTATGAAAGATAAACATAATATGACATTAATTAAATTAATTATACAGTTGTGTGGAGTAAGTTAGAAATAACTTACTGTTATAGTTATTTAAACTGCAGTGAAGTTGAAGTTCTCAAATAGGCTTACAAGAGTAGAAGTTTCTTCTTTATTAAGCAGATCCTACAAATATGGAACAATAATAGAAATGCAAACTTGTACTAGTACTATTTAACATGATTAAGCACATTCGAATAAGCTATATAGCTGAATTCAATAAGGAGACATTACCACACTAACTTCTTTTACCTTCAAAATACTAAACCCTCTCTTTTCTGCCTTATGTACTAATGCGGTCAACTAGGTAATGTCACTAATTTGTAGTGGCAATATTGATTCAAATTTTGAATTTGGCCAACATTTCTCCTCAGGAACCAGTTGCATCATTCAAGTATATGTTGACAAATATCTATCTTTTGTTAGCAATGGATCAACAAAGTCCTTAACTTATCTCCATACATTTAAGATGCATTTCATTGCATGAGCGCAATGAATCTCGTTAAGCTACCACCCACTATACTCACAAAATTGCTTCATAATATTAACTCTGACCCGACTAGTTACATTCCCCAAAACAGTACCTACCCCTCCGATGTTTCCACAATCATATCTCAGGCAGCCTTGATTGCTTTATTGACATTTTCACTATTAGTTGGTGGAAGCTTGCCTTTCTTTGACAACCATGATAAGTATATCCGCTAGAACAAATGTCTTGTCTTCCTTGCGATCGCTTCCATTCTTCTTATGATGCTTTGTGCAAAGTATTTATGCTTCCACAATTGAAACTTCTTTCCTATTTTTGTTTGTAACATATGTACATTTTGCCTAAAAAAGAATATAGTGCAAAGCCCACCTTTCCTATTTCAATCTCATGAGCCATTTATGGCATTTCTCATCTATTACCCTTATATAGTACATTTTGTTCTAAATGTTTATGAATTTTGTTGTGCTAGTACTATGACAAGCCTCTCAAAATAGATGGCATAATATGTTGCTTGGCAATTCTGCATTTATCTATTTATAAACAGTTTTAGAATAATTTTTTTTTCTTTACCCTATATATTAAGGCTTCTAAAGTCTCGTTAACGTCATGCTCACCATATGACATCAAGCAGAAACCTTCTTCATTATACACTTTCAACACTTCACGTAGTTTAAGTAAAAAATGATACTAAGTAGAGTTTAATTCCTATTTAATCTTATAGATGACAACACGTTATATTCTATCATTGGTATCAATTCTTGTGGCAATTAATATAACTTCATAGAATTTACCACCAATAATAAATGTAACAAAATTTAAACCAAATAGTTTCACACAAAGAAAGAAATAATCACTTGTACCTTAGCCAATTTGTAACATTGCGCCAATTAGTTTCGAAAGAGACTTTGTGCAAACTATCTAATGTCTCAATTACAGTGGCCAACTAGCCAAGACATATGTAAGAATCAGCATGGTCAACTCTTATAATTTTTGGCCCATTTTTACACTTTTAGCAGCTTAGTCTTCAGACAATCTAACCCAAATAATAATTGAATATCATCTCCCACCACAGTAAGAGTAACATCAACATCTTTATTCTATTTTTGTGAAAATTATAAGCTATCCACCTTAAACTCCTTATTTTGATGAGATTAATGTTTGTCACTTCAAATATAGAATCATAACCAATTTTTCTTCCCTTTATATGTCAATCGTATTTAATGTCTGAGCATTCAATGAAAATACATTGATAATTATTGGTCATGCAACAGAGATTATTTGTTTTACTTTGGTACGGGTTGAACCCAGCTCGAATTTTTTGAGTTCGTCCAAATCTGGATTATTCTGCCATCCCTACATAGGCATTAGTCAAATATCAGAAGAGTTGAAGGCCAAAGTCAAGGCTATTGCCTTTCTAATTGCAATCTCTTTTTGAAAAAAATAATTTGAGGACATCATCATTTTAATAAAATAAAAAATATACCCACACAGACACCACATATAATATTCACTACTATATATGTATTTTCAATAGAATTCTTTTATTTATGCTATAATAAATATGACAATTATCCTACTATTCAATTATGGGGTAAGGGAGGAGCACAAAATCCTAACCCTTGAATCACAATTAATTCAATGGTTGAAGTTAATGTTGATCGGGATTTATGATTGTGAGAAAAAATAGACTCTACCAAATAAACAACAATAATGGTGTATGTAAAAGAACTAGTAAAAAACATATAAGAGACAAACGAAAGTTTGTTTGCAGCAAAATTTTCTTTTCTCTTATAGCAAGATTTACAAAATGATGTAGTGATGTTTATCTTACTGAAGTTTATCATTACCGACTTAATAATAATAATAATGTTATCCCTTTTATTTTCTTATTTTATATTATTTCCTTATGTCTCTCCAATCTATCTAATCTTTCACTCTTGTTTTTACTAGCATAAAATAGAAAACAAGAGAAGAACAATGTTGTTTTGCATTTTATTCTTATACAAATCTTATTCAGTAAAATATTACGTGTATACACCTTAGTTATAAGGATATCTGGATAAAAAAATAATAATCTTATTCAAGTATGTGAATTTTATTTGAACTAAACTTTTACATGTAACAACTAGTAAACTTATATATATGCAAAGAAGAAGATGATGAAGTGCATGGAAACATAGAAAATTAATAAACTAAAAAAGAAAGGAAGGATTCAAAAGAATTTTTATGTTCAAATACATATATAATTATTTAAAATATTAGACCGTTCAAACTGACATTGCAATTCTTTAAATTTCATTAATGGGTTTTATGAGAAAATGAGTAGTTCAAGAATTTTTATTACGAGAGTTATTAAAAGGAAAATTATCAGTCATGTACCCTTAAATAATATTGATATCATTTGTGCTATAATACTTTTAACATATATCACTCGTATACCCCAAGTTGAGAAAAGACATATGATGTTCACCTTACCGTTTACTATCGTTGGGAAGTTAATAAAATTTGGATAAAGTGACGATGTTACCCTTGAAACAAATAAAGGAGAAACTGTGATTAAAAATGACATATCGTTCTTTTTAGTGATTTTTTTTTTCTAGACGACATGTTGTCCATAAAAACGTTGTCATTTTACTCAAAGAAGACGACATGTCATATATTTATATTACAGTAAAACGACATGTCTTATAATTATATTCCAGTGAAACAAGGATGTCGTTTGAAAAACAATACATTTCACTAAAAAAAAAAAAAACGACACGTCATTTTGTATTGTAGCTTCTCCTATATTAAAAAATAATGTTATCCTTATGATATCAACATATTCTAACAGTTGGTAACAGTAAGGTGGACAGCAAAAATACTTTACCAACTTACAGTATACGAGTGATACATGTTAAAAGTGTTGTAGCATAAATGATATCGGATTTAAGAGGTTATGGCTGGTAATTTCCCTTATTATTATTATTATTATTATGCTACAGATAGCATCACCTATCTATAAAAGCAAACATCCATAAATTATAGTGATATCTTTGCATTATGTTAACTGTAAAATATAACATGCAATTAAATAACATTAAACAACTCACTATACATGAAAATAAGTATTCTCAACTATCTCCAAACCTAATTCATTTAAATTATAGTTTCATCTGCTTCAAATGTTTTCAAGCCTCACATCGATGTGTAATATATAACCATAACATACTGACATCCAAAACAAATTAGACTGTTCAAAGTAGATTGTAATTCTTTTCCATTTTATTAATAGGTTTTATGAGAAAATGAATATTGCGAGTAATTTTAGTGTAATTATTATTTTTGTTATTAAGATTATAATAATTTTTTTTATCATCATCATCATGCTTTTATACAAATAGCCTCACCCATCTATAAAAGCAAATATTCGTAGATTATAGTAATTTCTTCATTATGTCAATTGTAAATTACAAAATGTAATTAAATAACATTAACCGAATAAATTTCCCACGAAAATAAGTAGTATTTTTAAAGAGACCCACAATTAAGGTTACAAGAAATTTTTCTACTATATAAAACGAATAAAACCATAAACAATTAAACAATATATCTACGATTTCTTGTTGATAAAGCATTCCCACGTGCATCAAGTTTCACTATTTAATGCTTCGGAAAACAATTGCTATATGATATGCGATAAGAGTTGAGCAATGAAGGTTGTCAAAACCCATGCAGTTGTGTTAATTTTCTTTTAATAAGTGACGAGATGGGGACGATTTGACTAGGTAACCAATAACCTTAGGGTGTGTATAGAAATTGAATAGAAATTTACCTTGTTTAATGTTTACTCAATAAACATGAATGTAAGTATAATTCTTCATTAATGTGTAATTTTTAATAGCCCGAACATAGTTCAAAAACATTATTTATGTTCTAATTTATTATATGAAAATTTACTCAGTTGTTTTATTTATTTATTTATTATTTTTTGATTCAGTAAGGTTAATTTAGTTTATCTCAATGGTGATTTAATCATTTGACAATGGAAATAATTTTTTTTGGTTACTTTCTTATGAAATACTATTAAATTGCAGACAAATCCCCAACATCAGGGAGGAAAATAGAACTTTACTTTTTTGGCTAACTTTCATTTGACTATTTGGAAACTAACTTAAAGCATCCACCTTTCACCCACTCAAGATTATGTTCAACTCCACTCATTTCACTTTTGACTTTATTAACCTCTAATTGAAAATAATAATAAAAAAATCTTATTTGCATCAAAAACAATTTTACTTTCACCAATAACTCAAAATCAAATAAACGAACAAGCCTAGGTGAGGATAATTTTGTTGATCTTTTTAATTGTACACAAACTTTTGGTCATTCCACTAAGTACGTTTATTATCTTAAACATCCTCTCAAATATCTTTTACACGTCTTATATATCATATATGGGCTGTATTTTTAATCTTTAACCCATAAAGAACCACTAGTGGGTATTGAAAAATATTTTTAGATAAATGACATGAATGGATTCATTCTAAAATTTGTTAACTAAAACAGGGAGGAACAATACATTGATAGAGTGTATTTAATATTATATACTTGGTATGGTCTGGTTGCTAATATTCTTGGTCGATGTGCTTTGCCAAATGAGTAGTTCAGGCTAACTCTGGCTCAAGCTTGGGATAATCAGCTGGTTGAAGTAAAAAATGACAAGGATATTTGGAACAAATAGTCAAACATTCTTTGAGGATTTCCAGCCATGCATATGACACTAAAAAACATTGTTCTTGATTATAACTAAGTGTTCGAATAATCAATTAATTTCTCTTCAAGTGAGAGGGACATGACAGATTGTATGAATCCTTATGCATTAGTAAATGCACTCTCAAATCTTAATATGCCTACATTTGCAAATGAACCTACCAATATATATATCAAAGATCTCTCTACATGGCTCATACCAGATTAATCTACGTTTTGTTGTAAGATTGATGTTTGATATGTTCATATATCTACTTTTTGTGGTGGGATGAATGCTGGATATGTTCATGAGTGTGAAATTCGAATAAATTATGAAATATATAGTGGAACTTAATTAATGTTAAAAATAATGTTATTTGCTGCATGAATGGTGCTGTTTGTTCCAATCTTCCTTTACTATTGTTAAATGTCAGCTACTGCAACTTAAGTATTAACCTTTGACAATACTTAAGCTGATGTTAAGATTGTACAATTTTTACGATCATTTAGTTCTGTCTAAATTATCATTGTTGCTTGAGTCCCATTTTTGGAACTTGCACTTCTGGAAAAATGTCATGCTACTATGCAATATACATCAAATACTGCTATTTTTACAAAATCAGCAACCAGTATTTCACTAGTTGTTCATTTAATAAGCCTTTCAAGAAAATAATTTTAGTGAAAACAAATAACCTAAATTAAAATAAATAACAAAATTTATAAAAATTTTAAAAGAATTTAGCGAGGAAAATATTTTAAATCTTAATGAAAGTTAAAAAAATAAAATAATCATGTCTCAACTCTTTTAGTTAAGTATCAATATATGTTAGTACAATGATCCAAGTTAATTCACTTGTCTCTAATTTTAGAAACTCTCTATACATAATTAGTTCATTTAAGTCTACATAAATACCATTCAAAGTGAAATTATAATTTGATGTTGAATATATAGATAATAGCATTGAGGTTATGACAATAAAGTTAAGTTACAAAAAACGTGGTAAAAAATTAGCTTACTTAATTTATTTTTGTTGAAACTTATTTATTTATTTATTTGTAGGATAGCCCAATTTATCATTGCAATTAATTCTATGTATTTATCTTTAAAAAATATTTATGAGGAAAACTTAGGGTACATTTGGTAATGCTTTTTAATTAGTGCTTTTGGATATTTTTTTAGAAAATGAGAATGATGTTTTTGATGTGTTGTTTTTTAAAATGAATTTTTTTTAATAGTTTGTTTTCAAAACAACATATGATAATGAAAACAGTAGAAATGTATTTGGTTGTTTGTCTGAAAAAATGAAAAATAATGGAAAAAGTTGTTTGTTTGAATGTATAAAATTTGCAAGTTTTTTATAAAATAGCTTTATTCAATTTATTTATACATTTTATCTTTTATTTTTATAATTTTAATCAAAATGAAATCAAATTTCATATAGCCGTAATAATTAAAAAAAAAAACCTTCCCATAAATGTAGAATTAATTAGCATATAACAAAATAAAAATTCGTACTATAAGTATATTTATTATAGACATTTAAATAGTTCATTTGTATTTTTCAGTATTACAAAAAAAATTCAATAATAAATTTATAAATAGCTCTTAAATAGACAACTAATGCAACATAAATATTTTTCAGTGCTATAACAAAGTGCATGCTTAAAATATAAAAATACATAAGCATATGTAAATTTAAATAAAATAAAGGGAAATTATCAGCCACATACCCTTAAATATCACCAATATCATCTGTACTATAACACTTTTAAGATTTATCACTCGTATACTCTAAGTTGGTAAAACGCTTCTACCGTTCATCAATCCGTTACCAACCGTTAGAATATGCTGATGTTATATGGGGTAGTATGATCTTTAACATAGGAGAAGCTGTGATAAAAAATGATATGTCGTTTTTAAGTGAAATATGTTAAAGGAAAATATATCATTTTAAGGAAATATAACAATATGACATGTCGTTTTACTATAATAAAATTGTATGACATGTCGTCTTATATAAGATAAATGATAATATTTTTCAGACGACATGTCATTTATATTGAACATTAATAGATGATATATCATTTACAGTGAAAATTATTGGCTAACATGTAGTATTATTACTAAAAAAATTAGTGTAACAAAAGGAAATATGCGTAGCACACACAATTGTATCTCTTCCTTTCTTCTCTTTTCTTTACAAACACACTATACAAAAGCAAAGGGGCTCTATAGTGACATCACTTACGATCAGAGACAACACGACGGATGTAGAGGCAGTCTCTTAACTTATATGAGTAAGAATCGCTTTGAGAAAAATTACTGTGTGTGTGAGTGTGCTACCAGTTCCCATTTGCTTTTTTTTTGTGTATGTGAAGAAAAAAAGAAAAGAAGAGAAGAAGAGATCCGGTCATATGTGTTGTACATGTTTCTTTTTATTTTACTATTTTTTTTAATTAAACGACATGTCGTCCAAGTAAACAACATGTCATCCTTCAGCATTCTAGTAAATCGACATGTCTCCTTTAAAACTTTTCTTTTTCACTCAAATAAAATAACATGTCATGTAGTTATATTTCAGTAAAACTATATGTCATAATATTTTATTCCAGTAAAATACATGTCATACGGTTATATTCAGTAAAACGACATGTCGCCTGAAAATAATACATTTCACTAAAAGAAAACGACATGTCTTTTTTTTTTTATCACATTTTCTCATTTACTTGTTTCAAGGGCAAATTTTTTATTTTGCTAAAATTCTGTTAACTTCTTAACAGTAGCAAACGGTACGGTGGATGGCAGAAATGTTTTATCAACTTAGGATATGTGAGTGATACAAGTTAAAATGGTTGTAGCACAAATAATATTGGTGACATTTAAGGGTATATGGCTGATAATTTCCCTAAAATAAAATACAGAAGAGGGATCTTAATTTTATATATGATATGAGAGAAAATCAAATAAAATCTTAATGAACAATAAAAAATCCATAAAATTTGAAAAAAAAAATAACTGGGTCTTGATTGTAGTTGAAGAGTAATCGCGTTTCTAAGTAAAGGAAAAGAAAAAAGATAGAAGTAAGGAATTGTAGTGAAGTAAAAAATGTAGAATTATCAAAATTAATTGAAGTAATGTAAAATAAAATAATAATAAATGAATAAAGGTGGAGGGGTCAGTGCACTACTTTCTTCTTTTTCCTTGTTATCATTTTCCACTTTTGTTCACAAGAGTAGAAGAATGAGAATATTTTGTTATTCAATTTTTTGTTACTGATTATTAGAGAATGACTTAACAAACATGTTCTTGTGTTTTTCGTTCTTAAAAAACAAAAAAATTCCAACAAAAAAATTACCAAACACACTGTTAATTTGTATAAAAAATTTACCACTCTTTTTTCATTTCAAATTAGTTTCTTTAGTTTATCAGGAGGTACAATTAAGAAATCATGTTACTATAAGTATTATTATTATTTTATTTGTATTTCTTCTACTATAATTTAGTTAATTTTTAACGATACTATAGTTATTATTATCACTCTCATGCCTCACGAGATTTATTGTTAAATATAATAATAATGTATATATGTTTATGTCCTATGCTACTTATAGCTCTTAATTATATTGTGAAGATATTATGAACATTTTGATTATACAATGTATGTGTACAAGGTACATAGCTTAAGGTATTGAAAAATATATTTTTAGGTGAAAACAATATTTAATCATGAAATTCATTATCTTTCTTAAAGATTTTGAACTTTGTTCAAATTTGTGCAATTTATCATTTATATTATTGTAATTTGTTACCAATAAATTTTTTTAAATACCATTCTCTTTTAAATATGTAAATATTTTTAATTTACAAAATAGGATCTTCAATTTTCCAAGACTTAAAAAAGACTCAATGTATATTATGTAGGGGTGGGCATCAGTTCGGTTTTAGAATAAATTAAAAAATTCAGTTCGGCTCGGATTGGAAATTTAAAAAAACCGAAAAAAATTTATAAAAAAAAAAAAACCGAATCGAAACCGAAAGTTCGGTTCAGTTCAATTTCTGTTCAGTTTCGGTTTTTCAGTTCGGTTTCGGTTTTTCAGTTCGGTTTCGGTTTTTTGGTTCGATTTCGATTTTTCGATTCGGTTTTTCTCAACAATTCGATTTTTTATAACTCTATACAATCCATAACTCCATACCATAAAAATGAAAAAAAAATATTAACCATAAAAAACTAGTACAACATAAAAATTAAAAATCATCCTTGCTCCCTTTTTTCACCATCTCTATTCTCCAGTAACTTTAACAACTTCCAAGTTCCAACATCCACACACTTCTCAACTTAAATCTACACAAATAAAATTGAAATGAGTAAAATGACATAAATATAACTATAAAAATAATATATTAAATTTGTAGAAATGAATAAGTGATACCTATTATTCTGAAACATCACTTAATTGTCAATTGATCTTCTGTTACTTGTGCTAGTAATGGTCTCACAAATTCTACAAAAAAATAAAATTAATGTATGAAAACAATATTTATAATAATGAACACTACAAATAAATTATTCAAATTCCAAAGTTAACAAATGATGTTATTACCTGCTTCAACAACTTCATAAAATTCAGTTTTTTGCTCGGTTGGTTCTATTATGTGATCTCCAAAAAGAGTTGATCGAAGCCAATTTTGAGTGCAAATTAAGGACTCAACTGTTTTAGGAGTCAAAGAATTCCCAAATGAGTCGAGAATGCGACCCGCAGTGCTAAATGCTAACTCTGAAGCAACGGTATAAACTAGAATTACCAAAATATCATTGGCAATTTGAGACAAAATTGGATATCTATGCTAATTCAAACTCCACCAATTCAAAATATCAAAATTATCACCCATCATTTCTATTTTATCTGACAAGTATCTTTCAACCTCATTTTGCCCGCCATATCCATCTTGTGTACTAACTTTCATCTTTTTATATTGTGCAAAAGGATCAAGAGAATTAGAGTCAGCACATTCACAACTTCCACTAGTTTGAACCATGCAACTAGTCTTAACAACACTGTTTGGATCACCAGAATTGTAGCTTTGATAAAGCTTCATCACTAACTCTCTAAGGCTGTTACACAACTCCTCAACCTTCTTAGTTTCATACAAATTGTTAAAACACCATGTAACAAAGTCCATTTTACATCAAAAATCAAGTACTGCTGCTAATATCAATACTATGTTGACCTTCTCTAAATTATCACGCCAATATTTAGCAAATTTTGTTATCATAGGCTTAACTATGTAACTTAGCAAAACATCATGACTATCATTAAGAGACTTCAAATGAATATGAACTTTCCACATCTCATTCAAATAATTATTAGCAGTCACAAATTTAGAACTACTAAATTTCAAGGTCACATCATAAAAGATGGATAGGAATTTGACTAACTTTCTTGCATTGTCCCAATCTTCTTTCATCGGTAGCCTTACCTTATTCTTTTCATTCTCGTTCTCATCATCTCCGTCAGCTCCGAACCAGTTAACATAATGGCCATCTTCATCTTTCAATCTATCAAATGCTTTTTCAAATTTCAATGCAGATCTCAATATTAAGAATGTTAAATTCCACCTAGTCGGCACATCTAACACCATAAACCTATTATACGAAATCTTTTCCGCATCAACACACGCTTTGAACTTTTGTAACCTTGATGGGGAAGACCTAGCATATTTCACTGCATTGCGAACACTATCAATTAATGTCTTTACCACATCCAACCCATCATTCACAATCAAATTTATTATGTGTGCTGAACATCTTATATGTAAATACGAACCATTTAAAATTAATGAATCTCGACTCTAATTTCCCAACTCTTCTTCAAATAATTAACCGCTTTTTCATTAGCACTTGCATTATCTATAGTAATCGTGAATAAACTTTCAATACCCCAATCAATCATACACTTCTCGATGAGCTTCCCAATAACCTCTCCTTTATGATTAGAAATAGGTGCAAAACTAAGTATTCTCTTATGCAACTCGTATTTTTTGTCAATAAAGTAGGCTGTTATCACCATGTAGTTACAAATCTGAATTAAAGTCCAAGTATCCGTAGTGATACATATCCTTTGACGACTTGCACTAAACATACTTTTCAATATCATCTTCTCATTCTCATATAATTGAAGAATGTCTCTTGTAATTGTCCTCCGCGACGGCACATCAAATTTTGGATAGCAAGTAGCCATAAACTCAAAAAACCCCTCTGCCTCTACAAACTTAAAAGGCAACTTATCTTTAATAATCATCTTTACAAGTGCTTTCCTACAAGCCTCTTTACTAAAATATAGAGGAACAAGCTTAGCATTACCAACACCCTTTTCACGAGTTAAAGCACTTTGATTTTCATCAATTTTAGGCTTCATTTTTTTATACACAGGACAGCGTATATTCAAATGAGTTCTCAAGTTAGAAGTTCCTTTAATACTTTCACATGCATACTCCTTCTTACAATATCTACACTTCGTTTTTTTTTCCTCCAGGTAATTTCAAAAATGATTCCCAAACATCTTATCTCAAACGTCTACCTCCTCTTTCATTTTAAACACCATCTTCAAAATCGTCTTTCATAATCTTCTCTGCATCATTATTATTTTCTTCCACCTGCACACAAACCTTACTGCAATCAATATATAATAAATAAAAATAAAATAACTTATAAAAACCAATGGGCTTATAGTCTAGTAGGAGAATCATTGCACTCACAATGTTGAGAGTAAGGGTTCGAGCCCTTATAAAAATATTTATAGAGGTTATTTAAAAAAAAATTACAAAGTATACTCATGTAAAATAAATAATCAATCAATATATTCTCATTTTACAGCAAATCAATTAATTAAATCTTAAATACCCTTCAACCTATTTTCAGATTAATAAATTTTAATGTATATTAGATCATTCTCAGACTTTTATGCTGATATTGTCAAAACAAATAGATTAATGCATGAATAAATTTTAAGAGACAGGGCAAAAGCACAGCAACAGAAAATAACGAAAGAAAAATAAAGAAAATGGGAGGAGCAGGAAGATATGACCTTCGTATAAGCAACAGACAACAGCAGCAGTAGTAGAGCAGCCAGCAGTAGCAGCAGCCACCACCACCAGCAGCAACAACAGTAGCAACAGCCAATAATAGCAATAGTAGCAGCAGCACCCAGTAGTAGCAGCGGCGGCAGCAGCAGTACCCAACAGTAGCAGCGGCAGCAGTAGCAGTACCCAAAAGCACCCAGCAGCAGCAACAATAGCAGCAGCAGTAGCAGCAGCAGCAGCAACCAGAAGAAGGAACGGCAGCAGCAGCAGGTGCTGGAAACAGGAAGCAGCAGTAACAAGTACCGAAAGTAGGAAGTAGCAGCAGCAAGCACAGGAAGCAAAAAGCAACAGTAGGGGCAGGAAGTAAGAAGCAGTAGCAGGGGCAGCAAGCACAACGAGTAGCAGCTACAGCACGCAGGTTTGGCTTTTTGGGATCTAGGGTTCGGCGGGAATTGTGAGTAAAATGTGTATATATATGTTAGTTAAAATTAAAAAAAATGCCATCAGTTTTGGTTCAGTTCGATTCGAATTTTTTAATTTTTGGACCGAAAACCGAACCAAACCGAATAGTTCGGTTCAGTTTTAATTTATTCGGTTTTTTAATTTAAAAAATACCGAACCAGCTCAAACCGAACTAAAAAAAAATTCAATTTCGGTTCGGTTCTGCCCAGCCCTAATATTATGACTAATATATGGCGTTATCAAAATCTAACAGAATAGTTACAACATTTAGTCAAAAATCACTTGAATGATTTGTTGTCATTTGCTTAAAAATGATATTATAATGCACTATTAACACATCCAGTGCATTTAAAAATTAACCCACTAAAAATTTGCATTCATCTAAATAGGTTTAGAAGAATTTTTTGAAGCTTTGACTGAAATAATTATAATGCCAATTTAATTTCTTTAATGTTAATAAATGTTAAAGCTAATAATTTATCCATGTATTTTCATGGTTCCTATTGTTATTTTTTTCACATATCAAGTATTAAAAGCAATATTCACCATACTTCATCTCAATTGTTAATGAGAATTTAATGGGAGAATTGCAATATGCTTACATGAATAAAGAGTCGTACAAGACTTGTGGTATTATTCAAATTATTATTATCACTATTATGTAGTCTTAGGACTTTAAATTAAGATTATGTTAGACAATGAAAAGAGGTTTTATTATGGATCAAAGAATTTATTTATATGTTAATAAATAGCATTTTAAGAAGCCTTTTGAGGGTGCCAACAATCTTACAGTCTGATTATATTATTTACTCACCAATAACAACCTAAGTCACAATGTAATTACTCTTATGAGACTTAATTCCATCATTGGCATTCTGTTATTTTCTTTACCAATTGAGCAATACGCCAAGTTTATACTGAAAGATTATAAAATTGTAAAGATCATCGAGCGTCCATTCATGAACATTATTTAATGAAACAAACCTAAATGGATTAGACACTCACTCAATCACTCTTAATATGCTTTTGTGGTGGGGCATGTACTTGTGTATGCACCGAGAAGTTCATCCATATGAATAGTGAATAAATTGGAGAAAGGTGAAGCAAATAGCAAAGTATAAAATAATTTGAGTAAACACAAAGCAGGGCTTCCGCAAGTTCTTTTATGTCAAGCAATCACACAAAGTTCGTAAATTCTCTGACAGATATTGTAACATCGTGATGATGAGATGGGAGACACCTACCGTAGAGCATGGCATAGGACATAGAAGAATAAATTTCTCTTTAGCCTTGTTGTATCTCTAGTGAACTATTATTGCCTTCGGGGAGAAGACAATCTATACGAAAAAATTAAGCATTGAAAAGTGCCAAAAAAGAAAAAAGTAAATAAAGAAGAATAACAAAGTCCATACCCGTGCAAAATTCAACATCACATCACCAGAGAAAATTACAAATATTAACTGCAGAAATGCCCATCCTCACCAATTTAAGAATAGAATGGGTAAGTAAAAATCGATTTTAAAAAGCAAGGTAAGGTAAATGCGCATTTGTTTATGAATACTAATCAGTTAAACAAGTATTGAGTTTGGTTTTTAAAAAAATTAAATAATTGTTTCAAATTTTGATTCGCAGAAAAATGGTTTGTCAATTGGGGACGACAAACATAACTATCACAAACATCGATTTCCCAAATAACACCAATTTCTTCAATTTGTTATAAATAACCCCAACTATTTGCATAATGGTAAATATGGTTAATTTATAGTTAATTTTTAATTTAAATCTACATAAATACCGTTGCTTATGCAGTAATTTAAGAATCATCACAATTAGGCAAATTACATATTAAATGAAGGCATTTCACCTGATGTACATGCAGTTGGTGAAAATGTGGGGGAGCACACAGATGCAGAACCCAATATGGAACATCAAGACCCACAATCGAATGAGAGAACTATTAATCCTCAATCAGACAATACAAACGGTAAGCTATATATGCTTTATTGGAGTATCATTTCGCTGTAGGAAGTCAACTTTCCATTGAAGATGAGGCAGAGAGTTTGTAATTTATTTATGTGAGATTGAAAGGTTTTGAAGCAAAGAAATATGTGAAATGCATTTGCAAAAATAGCAAAGTGAAGTACAGAAGATGGATATGTAGCAGGTAGGCCCTATAAGTATATGCACAACCCGACTAGGAAAAGTGTCATGAGGCATGTTACTGGAACTTAATGCAATAAAAAATTATGGGCTCTGTTTGATCATAATTAACGTGTTTGAATCTCAATAGTCTTTATAACTTGACCTCATCTCATTATGTTCTTTACCTTCGGGCGCAAAGAAAAGTTTCTAAAATGGATTTGGATACCACTTCAGTATTGCACTATATGGTCTAATGGTTTAGTAGATATAATGAACTCGGGTACATGAAAAAGGATATTAAAAATTGGTTGTAGGTTAAAAGTGAAAACAATAAAAAGGATTTTGATTCTGAGTCATGTATAACATATCTTTATGGGAAAAAAAGTTCTGATTTTTTTTCTATTTCGAGTGCATAATTGACGAGCAACATAGATTTTTGGTGTGATGGCAGTTGTAGGGTAGATTATGCAATATTTGGGGATATTATTGCATTGGACGCAACTTATAGCACAAATGCTTATTCAAAACCCTTAGTTGTTATTGTAGAACAACAATCTTTAGTTTTGCTATATTGACCGCAGAAACTAAACAAACCTATACGTGGTTATTGGTGACATTATTGGATGCTATAGAGGGCAAGTATTCGAAAACAATCTTAATTGACAGAAACAAAAAATATACAAAGCGATTTTAAAGACACTTCCATAATCAATTCATAGGTTATGCTATTGGCACTTTGAGAAGAATGCACAAAAACATGTAAGTAAAGCAGAATTCACAACTGATTTCAAAGATTACATGCTCTACACAAATGGCCATGAAGATTGTCAAAATAAATGAGATGTGATGGTGCATAAATATAAAGTTAAAAGCAACAAATAGGCAAAGAAGATGTACCTTGATAGAAATTTATAGGCAGAACTTTATGGCAATAGATAATATTTCAGGAGAATGCGGAGCATGTGAGGGATTTAATGCTTTTTTTAACTAATATGTCAGTAGAAAACTACGATTAATATGTTTTGTGGATTAAATTGACAAGTTAATAAACAAACAACGAGATATTGAGGGAAATGATGACTTTGACAGCTCATATATGTCGCCTGTATTATACACCCACCTAAGACAATATGAGCAGCAACAAGCTCGGGAAATTTACACAAAGTCCAGGTTTGAGAAAGTCCGCGCATAAATGAATACGAAGGAATTGCTTGTTATTAAAGGCTATGTAGATAACATAAACACCCAAAATTATAGCATCAGAGAGTTCTGAAAGGCAAACAAAGAGTGAAAATTTCTATTCTATCACCAATCTAAGCTTGCTATATGCTAATGCCAACTTCTTTAAAGTTTGGGCATACCTTGTTCCCATTTATTTGCTGTTGTAAAGATTAAGAATGTTCAATCAATGCTATAATGTATGCAACTAATGTGGTGATTGAAAACTACAAAAATCAACAACCCTCTGCAGAATAATGGCCAATTAGAGAAGTTGTACATTAGCAAATTGTCATGCATAGGATCAGTAAATGCAACGTGCAGGAGCTTGCAACATTTTTCAGTCCATGTCCTTGTCTTCAAATAAAACAAGTATACTAGATTTTTAGGCAAATCTGACCTTATTCAAGACCCTGTGCTTGTATTGACAAGAAGGGCACTGAGATAGCCTAAAAAGGCCTTAAAAAAAAATAATAATTTGGTCATACTATTAGAACTTACACTCAAAACCTATCACCAATTCCAACTAACATATAAAGTTGGAATGATTACAGTAACCACATTTCCGACAATGACTTAGGAGAATTAAACCTCCTCTTGGACCAACAAATATTTTGATGAAATCTTGAAACCTACCCAAACTTAAGCATCAAGATCATGACTTAACAACAGTCAATCCATTAGCATCACTACTTCATCCAAACTAAATCTTTTTTGAAGTGGTTCAATATATAAGGCTATATATAAATGTCTTGTTAACCAATTATTTCAATTGAGAAGGTAGTTTATATTTGTTTACATTATTTATTTTGCTCATACATAAAAGTAGTTTGTTGTGTTAACATGATGAGTGACTTTGGTTTATGACAATTGTGTTTACATTATGCTATATCAAACTGTAAGATGTAGTTCTGATTTAAGGATTTATTAACTTAAAGAGTTCAATTTCAACATATCAGATGTTATGCCTTGTGTTTGGTTGCATCAGAAGTTAACTAATTGATATTATATTGATCAGAAATTTTGAGAAACGACATGTAAATGTTGATGTGTTCGAATTCTAGAAACTGTGTTCAAATGGGTTTACGACTGATTTTGCTAGATTTAACTCATTATTCATTAATGTAATTTTTTATTAGAAATCACTCGTGTATGACTTTTGACATTGAAGCAGAATAATGTAACAATATTAAAATAAGCTAAAATTTTAAGATATTGTACTTTTACGTGTGTAATTAAGATCTGGAAATTTGGTCACAATTTGAACCTGTGATTAATTTTTGAAGAATTTCCAAAGTTTTCTGTTACTGTGGCTGTTTAACAGATTTGAACACTCAATTTTTATCTTAAGAAGCACGTGTTAATAAATATCATAATGAACTCAAATTTTAAATTGTTGTCCCTAAATATGGATAATATTTTTCTTGAAACTTTGATTGAACTCTATCAGTATTTCAATTTCTTTTATGTATACACTAAGTCTGGCTACTGATGCTGTCATTTTCTTAGTTTCCCGAGATAACTTCATGCATTTTCAAAATGATAGAATATCTTTATATGTCATACATATTAATTTTCTATTAGTATTTTCAAAAAATATCGATTAGATTAATTTTGAAGTTTGTAAAGAAGCTGAAATTGTGCTTTCATTTTAAAATTTCAGGTTTTAAAGACGTCAATTTCTTAGAGTAACAAATAACTGGATGCCTTCTGCTTAGCTAAGAAAAGTTTTAACTTTTGTTGAGTACATTATAAATTCATAAGGTTATATAGGGTGGCCGATTGGTGTATTAAATTTAATTTGATTGCACTACTACCTTGTAACATTGATGTCTCGTATGATAATGATGCAGATTTTGATTTGTTAATATAAATATTACTAATTGCAGATCGTATTTTTAAACTGAAACAATCAGTGAATTTCTTAAGCAAAAATTTTTGCACTAAATTTCCTACCAACTTATGAAGTTAATCATACCTCATAGATTCCTAACTGTACATATATATATATAAATACAATAACCCGCCATTAGTAGTAGTAGTTTCAAAGAGCAAAATACTGAATAACCATAATAATAATGTCAATTAAATATTTCTCCTAAATATGAGATGTTCAACTTTAAGCATATTGTTACAAAGTTCATGAATTGCCTATACGAAATATATTTCTTCTATCTTACGCAAAAAAAAAAAGAAAATATTGCAACCATAATATTATGTAAAATAAATATGGAATTCAAACATGTGGAATTTTATAAAAAGAAGTTGAAGAATTAGCGTGAACGATAAATCTAGTTGGTGTTGGAATAAAAATAAAAGGTCAATGACTTTGTCCTGTTGATGAATGGGTTTAAAAGTGCATTATCATTCTGCTTTCCAAGCTCAGTGCATAACTGGTGTTATTTATTAGCATGCTTGCTTTAACTAAAACTTGTACACACAGAGCAAGTAGTATGAAATATTCTCTAATTTCTGAAGGACAACACAATTTCATCTACAACCAATTATGTAGGCCAAAATTTCTTTTTATCAAATAGACTTATTATTGGGATCTTAAGGATAGTCCCAAGACCAAAATAAAAGCAATCTTGAAATAGGAATGCTCGAAAAAGAACATAAGAAGATTGAACTTGGAAGAAAAATAACTACTCAAACTATTTCATAAAAGTACTTTTCAAATTTTCAACAGCAATAAGTCTAATGATAGTTGAATTTCTCTTTTTTTTTTCTTTGTTTTATGTACAATAATAGAATATTAAACAATAAGTAACCTATATATCTATAATTTATGCCCATGACTCTTATGTGTACAATGTTTTAATTGCGTACAGTACTTTATTTGATAATAGCGGGTGATATTTCTTTTTATCTATTTTGTTCGCCATGTAAAACCTTCGTGCACATAAGGTCATTTTCTCCTTCATCAGATTGCTTCCAAACATAACAAATTGAATAACTAACTTCCTCTTTTCATACTCTAATTTATACTATTTGATACAAGAAAGAGAAAAGTTTAGGGCAATAGTCAGTTCTAGTACATTTTATACAAGGTAAATTTTACATCAATATTATACGATGCTACCCATTAAGATATCCACGAATATTTAAATTTTCATCTAAGCCAAATAGTTGACTAACCATATAATCAGGAACTTATACTATGCTAAATTTCTTCATCCACCAAATGAAAAACAAACCACAATCATACCTATTACATTGTCCCAAATTCCATTGTTTATGAATGGAAGGAAAACTTTGAAATTTAAAGTCGCTGTTATATAACATCCAAATGTCATCCTTTAATATCTCGTCAAGTGCTCTAAAGTTCAACAATAAAAAAACACTGCAATTAGTGTGTACTCCAAATTAAGACTTTAATATAAATTAATATACCAATTTATTAGAATATAAACTAAAGTGAAAACATGTAAACAACCCAAATTTCCTGATCCACTTACCATTGTGTTTGCTTCTCCAACTAATGCACTTTTTGTGGAGGCACTTAGTAGTCAATCCCAAATCTCAGCACACATAATAAAACTATCAACAATAAGAGTATACCGATGGCATGACTTATGATTTATAGGTTTAATGATTTGTATATAATAAATTCAAATAATTATATCAACGACTAATTATTTGGTAAAGTATTAATTTGTTTATACATATCAAATGGATTTACCGATTTGATAGAAAATAAATTTTTTGAAAACTTAAAATATTGTGTACTTTATAATTCTGTTAATTTATTACTTCTACTCCTATTTCAAACTTCTAGGCATACCTTCACACATTGTGCCAAGTCTTGCATAAAACACGTCCTCAAGTGCTTCCACATCCCCTTCCATGCTACATCACTTCCTTCGATTACAATTATTTTCTGCTTCCAGTAATAATTAATGTCATTGTTGCAAATGCCTAAATTTCCTTCCAACAATACAGATATAATACTTTTTTTATACATTCAAAACATTATAATTAACCGCAAAATATGAAAGAAGAAACCAAGTACATAAACTATCTAGACCTTTTCTGCTTTCCATGTTTGATAAAGTCTCTGCCACAAGTGATATCATCTACACAATGAAAAATGTATTTAAATTACCCATAATACAGAGCGTTGGCAATTTTTTTAGATTAAACTATATGAGACTATCAATATATTGGTCTAACTCACCTCACCATGGATCCATTTTTTAAGATATAGAGACAATAAATCCCTCTCACTTAACCAATTCATTTGTGTAATAGAATATTACACATTATAAATTACACTTAAAAAAAAAACAGTTGACCAACAATCACAACAAATGATTGTCATTATATATCATTTCACTGTAAAAGAGTCATTCATATTTAGGTGACATTTCATTACCAATTACTAAACAATTATTATGAAAACAAAACTATCTTTATCATACCTTCCATCAAGGTCTTCATTCACCATATATCCAATCAACTTCCACATCTGAAATATTAAATGTTAAAATATAGGGACCTAGCTAGAAACGGCCAGAAATGTTATAATTTTTTTATAAGAAAACTTTGTTTCTCTCTATTGAACTATCCATCTTTCTTACTTCTACAAATATACTTGCATTTTTTTTCAAGTGATAGATTTTTTAACGCACTTCTTATTTTCTTTCTCACCTACATATTTACAAAAAAAAATATTAGATAAATAAAATAGTAAAGAAACTTATTTAAATAACTAATTTTAATTTTCACCTATATCAATTAACTTTTTTAAAGATTATACTGAATGAATCTTTTTAAACGAAAAATAAATAAATAAATAAAACAAACACGACCCTTTTGTTTTGTATAGAGACATAACTAAGAACAATACAATCTTTAGAAAAAATTAATTTGGTACTACCATCGTTTGCTTTTATTTTCCATACTTCTTTTGCACTACATTCATGAAAACAATATGCTATTAAATACCATCAATATAAGGACATATTCTTGTTGTACTCTACATTACCATCCAATTTATTTTTTAGTAGTCTTATTTGATCTATAATGTTTTTCCACAAATGCAGTTAGATCAAACTATAAAGAGGACAAGATCTTATCACAAATGTTGTCAGTTGTAACTTAATAATATGCATGTGAATCAATAATTAGGCCAATATCACTTAGGAATGATGTATATTTATGGCTGTAACAATAATATTATTACTTAATGTAATCATTTTAATGAAAAAAATGATGCAAATTTCTACGTGTACACAATAAATTGAATAAAAGTATACGGTAAAATAGTGCTCGTAGTACGTTCCTAATTGCACATAGCCTTAACATTTATTTTCCTAATTCTTCATGTTTTCCTTTTCAATTAATTTTCAGGATATCATTGACATCATCATACATTTAATATCAACTACAATATATTAAGTTATACTAACTTAAAAAAATAATAATAACAAATGAGATACTAATACGATATAAACCCATAGTTACTTCTTGCTATTGTTTCTCCACTTGCCATTTTCCCCCTCATCTTCCCATTCATCACCTTCCACACATAGTCTTACACTTTCGATTTGTTGGGCCCATCATTTTAGAGACCTCTGCACACATGTAATTGCTTTAATTTTCTTTTTTATTTCTTCCCAGCATCTCATATTCCCTATTGACCAACTTGTATGTTAATAAAGGAAAATCAAATGCAATGATAGTCAAATACTTATACCAAATAGAGCAACCAAGGAAACTTGAAATTAATACATCAAACAATAGATGCCCAAATAATATTATTAATCTCCCTAAAATTACAAATGTCAACAATAATGACAACTGTATACTTTCTATAGTATCTAAAATTGTAAAATTAGCTTTAATTTAACATTTTCCAGTATGGATTATTATTCTGTATAGATGTATACTTTCATAAACCATTTCGCCAAATAGCTCACTCAGGAGCCAAAACTTAACCCAATGTAAGTGTGGTTTCGTTTACAAGCGCAATCATAACATCACTTGACAGACCAAAGATGAGTTTACCATTATTATCACTACATTTGCTAACTATTTGAGACTATTTTCATGCGTGCAGGAATTCGTGAAAGATAAAAATCTCTACATTTGACAATAGAAACCTATTATGAGTATGGATTTCAATACAACCATGAAATATCAAATCATGCATTAGGAGGAATCTTGACAAGAAAAAAAAATAGAAAAGTAATTCCTCTTTCATCATCATCAACAACTAATTGAGGAAATCAAAATAGAAGATATGATCTTGAGGCCAACAATTCAAAAATTATAAAACACTTAAGATTTATTTTTTTTTAAATGCTTATACTGCACTCTGCAGTGATAACAAAAAGTTGTCAATAATTGGCTTGCTTCAAAATACTAAACATATGTTGTGCAAATTTTATTATACTCACAAGCGTATAATTCTATTGTAATATACATTATGAATAACAAGGTCTAATCCACAAGAACTGTTAATTTTTTAAAAAAGTTAAATTTAATCTAAGCTGATTATAACTCTACACTAATTAAAAAATATATTTTGTTTGAAGAAATAAAAATTAAAGATTGAAGCTACTAGGTCAAAATCCACCTTAATTCAACTTAAAAAATTATCTAATTACCAATCAATTCCCAATTTTAAAGTGACAACTTGAAATCAATCTATGTCTACTCATAAATATAACGATTAAGCCTAATTAAAATTAATATTATATAGATTCTTTTTCTACTTAATAGTATGATATCTAAGCATCTTATATAAATAATATTGAATAACACAGAATCAAAGATAATTATATATAAATTTTATAAATCCAAGCATAAATTTAGTCATATATTAATCCTAACAATCAATAATACATAGCAGAATTGGTGAAAATATTTAATAATATTCAATTGAACATGTGAAATAAAAACCATAAACATTAAAGAAGCATTCAAGTAGAGAATTAATTGAATAGAAAGCAATTTATTTAATTGAACATGGCTTCATCTTTAACTCTAGTATAAAAAAATTAGAAAGACATAATGAGATTGAGAACAATAAAGTTATTAGAACCCATCATGTGGCTAATGCCTCTTAATTCTTCTCTTTGCCTTCGGTCTCTATTCTCTTTCTAGAAGCTGCAATTCTCTTCTACACAAAAGCCAAAACTTAGGTTATATAGTGCATAGCAGCCAAGCCATGACCTTGGCCTTTTTATTTCCTAAAGCCAAAAGGCTTAGCATTTTAATTCATTTTGGATTTGGTCTTGCACATGCTCACCACTTGGCTTTCTAAAGCAATCCAAGCCATTTAATTGTCCTATATTTCTCATATGATTTTGTGATAAATTGGGCCAATGAATTTAATCATAATTTGGCTTTAATCATACGGCAATGAACCTTAATAATCTTTAATTTTCTCAAGTTTTGATCCATTTAAGCACAAATTAATTCAAGTCTTCAATTTATTCACTTGCTCAACAACATAATACAATTAACTAAAAATAACAAGTAAAGATAACTAGCAAATATATAATAAAGGATCAAATATGTAGATAAATTATGCTCATCAACAAACTACAAAATTAATAAAATTACACCACAAAATTCTATCATAATTCTCTAGGCCACAAAGAATTAAACATTTTTTACAATACAGTTGTGTACTAAAATATTAATTGCTTATATATATGTATATATGTATGTATGTGTGTGTGTGTATATATATATATATATATATATTGAATTATGGCTATTGAAGCAATGCAAATGCACTCACCATAACAATAAGGAAAAAGTAAAAAAGGAAGAAAATACTAAATTGACAGACCAATTCTACAGTGGTTTTACTCATAATTCCTCGTAGCATTTTCAGTAATGCCTATTAGACTCCCTATCCCAATACATCTTTACCATTTTTTAGACTCTCAGCCTACAAGCAAATATGACAGGGTATACATAACTCTAGCATTATAGTAACTAAATGCACAATAGCTATATCGACATTTCATAGACTACCTTTACTATCTTATCAACTTTATTAGTGCAGACGATCCCTCTTTGAGCTTTTTTCACATCAAAATTAGTAGCCTCAGGACTAAAAAGCATTTAAGAAAAAATGAAAGATAAAAGAATAACAATTGATTATAGCTCCTACAAATTTTATTCAGAATAGATTTTCTCAAACATAAACAAAGAATCTTATGAGTAGACATAAAAGTAAGAACATTAATTTAATTACTTTATAGGAAAATTCCTGTCCCGAAATAGGGACTCCACAATCAAAGACCTAGAAATGAATATAAGTATTTCTGAGTGAACAAATGAAAGCAACTAATCATCTGATTATCAATTCTTATATTAAATTTCTCAACGAATCAAGTTACACAAAAATTTCAACAACTTGTTATTTAAAGTAAACAAAAAAAATATATTCTTTTGCCATGTCCCCTACCATTTTTCCTGTATATGAGTGCTATACAAGACTCTCACACAATGAAGCATATATATTAGAAACATATCAACATAGCAGAGAATATAGTATGGAAGCATAAATAAATTCTTAATGCTCCACAGATGTTCATGAGGGCATGCACATGTCAACCGTATAGAGTTAATTACAATACCATTTGGAATCTTTATCTTCTACACAATCAACTTATTAAGAATTAGCAATTTATCCTCAGAAGAACTTTAAACGGTGAATATATATTTTTATTGGAAAAAAATCATAGCAATTTGATATAGAGCTAGAATCAAAACCCTAGAAATTTACCTTTCTGATAAGAACCTGAGTAGCCAAGAACTCGACTTTGAAATCACCAAGGAAGGATTGGAGATTAGAGGTGAGGATAAATGTGGCAATCCCTAAGCAGTGTTGATTGAAACTGAATGAACTACTAATTTGCTACCACCCTGTTACATGTTTCAGTTTTCTAATTCAAGACATGAACAACTAAAGCCACTTTAATTTGCAATTCCCTCTGCATCAAATGAACCTTAGCTTGTAAAAAATTTGATAGTAAAGTTTGAGTAGGATGCTCGCTGGAGGAGATGTAGCTTTGGCTTCTCTTGGTGGTGGATTTTGAATAGGATGTTGGTGGGAGAACGTGCAGCTTCGACTTTACTTCATTAATGTTTTGGGTTTTCTTAATTTAATATTTCAAAATTTAATTATAAAACGAGGTCATTTAATTTAATGTAACCGACTGTACCAGGCAATTGTTTAGGTTGACTTTTTTATCACTCATCTGTAACTGTTTAAACTAGTTACATTTTCTTGTTGTTATGTACATGTTTTAAAGGTAGAAATTTATGGGGAAATTGAAATTTATAGCCAATTAAACTTTTAATTTCTCATAATTAACCCTTCAATTATTTTCTATCAATATTAGCTAAAAAAAAATGTTTTACCCTAAACTACCCTCCTTATTTCATTCTTATTTCATTCATTCATCTTCCTCGTCTTCCTCTTCTCAAACCAAAGGCGTAACCAATTTTTTTTATTTTAATTATTATTAGCAGTGCCAAATAGGAGACCGAAAGAGTCGATGGCAAAAGTAAATTCCATCCAAATAGACGTGAATTCATCAGAAATTTAACAGCAGAATTTGAATTTAATAATTGAAAACCTAGGTAAGGTAACAAATTTTTGTATAACTGATTATTTAATAAAATTTATCTTAAGTAGTTTATATAAAGAAGTGTTTAAAAGGTGCAACAAGACATTTGTGTAGCGTTGGGTTATATTTTTGCGCAGCCGAGAGACAGCGTCGATGACTGAGTTGTGAAGACTAGACTTCCAATTCCTGCATGTCGCACCTGCCTGGACAGGGTGCGACATGCACCCTGTCGTACCTATCCAGGTGCGACATGCACTCTGTTGCACTTGGATTTTTTTTTTCTTTGAGTGATTATATTTTCTATTATAAAGTTAATTTGTTTTGTTTTTTTAATAATTTCAGAATTAATGAATTTAGTTGTACTTGAATTGTGTTATAATAGTTGGTGGGCCATATAGATTATGTAAATGCTAAGAATACAACATTTTTAGTTTCGAAAGATTGTATGTTTCCTTAGTTTCTAGCAAAAGTATATGAGGTTTTACAGATAAATTCTAATGAATATGATATCACGATGAAGATAACTTTGAAATCTAATAACACAATCCATCATGCATGTTCGCTACCTATAGACATATGTAATGATAAAATGATTAAGGTTGTGTTACATCTAGCCTCTGATATAGCCAATTGTGGATGCATCCCTATATTTGTTAACGCATCTCCTCGAGTTCCAAGCCAAGATGTTCAAGATGTTGAAGCACTTATAGAACTTGTCTCTATCACTGATGTTGAAGAAGAGGTATTACCAAAGACAACATTGTTGCAACAATATTACTCCCCACTCTACGACAATAATGACACTATTGATGATAACAGCATTATGTTGCTTGATATTGGAGAAGAGATGTTACCACTAGAGACATCTTTAGATGAACGTTACTCTCCATTCCACAATAATTATTTCCGCGAAAATGATGAACCTATTGATAATATGGGTAATACAGAAGTAGATAATGTTCGTGTGAAGGTGTATAATAGTACGAGCACTACTCATCATAATAGTCCAATTGATGATGGGCGTATTGATCCTTTCGATATTCCTTTTAATAACGAGAATGAGCGTCAGGATGATATTGCTACTAATAACAGGAACATTCGATCTACTGCTCCAATGGGCCTTTTGATGAGGACAGTAGTTGACCCCCTTATAAGTCTTGCTCCAATTATGCTATCAAACATGTTTGATCTAAACTTTATTAGAAGTTGCAATTCAGATGATATTAGTGTGGGTAAGTTGTTCTCTAAAAAGAATGAGTTAATATTGGAGTTGCGCAAAGTTGCCCTTGGGGATAAGTTTGGGATATGTGTAACATAATCTTTTACAGTCTGCCAATATTTTTGTGCTTTCTCCTTTGAGTTTGGCTCGATGGATTGTAGGAAATTTTCCTATGATAATTCAACCCAAATTTTAGGTTAGTATAATCATCTAGTATTATTTAGTAATATGAAAAGTAGTAATATACAATTATCAATATACATTACTTATAAGACGAGAGTTATCATTAAACAATAAATAAATCTCAGTGAAGTTTATTTTGGAGAAAGCCTATTGCACAATGCGTAAAATCTTCTTTTTGGTTTTCATAACCCACTATGATGGCAGTCCTCCAATCACTTCGAATATCGATGCCTACAATAAGTGAAGTGAGAATATTAAAAAAGCATTGAACATTCACTATTATCAAACAAATTATCGAATAAAATAATTTAAATACAGTGAGATCTTAACATACCTGAACTTCAGATGTAAAGCCGTAAACATTGTACTTTTCAATATTATAATTTGGCTTTTTCAAGCGAGTCTTCTGAAATGGAGAAATTGATCTAACTATGAACTTTTTTTTCCATTTAGTCCGCAAAATAAAAGAATGCAATCTTTACTACATCAATGTCGTTCATAGCGTCGAAGTCTAAGTTACCAAATGTTTCGTCAAAATCGCTGAGATTTAAATTGCGAAACAAACCATCAAAATATGTATTAAACAGCCTATGATTTTTTTTTACCATTTTGGATACAGTGTCTTCACTCCAATAAAGTCCCGTAACTAAACATCACTCTCTAATTGATAAGCATATCAAATGCTCACTAATTTCAAAACATAACTGATCTCTCTCATTACAGGCCACTTGTCTAAGTAATAAATTATGCATAATGACACCACTGAATGGAAAGTTTCGAAACTTCAAAAAATGCCCAAATATATCTTTTTTGAATAATTGCAACTGTCGTTTTGTTAACTGTCCCTCGATGGCTTTTATGATTGTATCTAATTTACACATACTTGTAATATGCCCAGGAAAATAATCAATGTAAGATATTTGCATCATGCCTGGTACATACTCAGAATTTACTATGATTCTGTTACAAATATAATATTATTGAATTACAATTATATAATTTAAAAATTTAAAAGAATCTATGATAAATTTAAAAAATATTTATTAATAAGATTAGAATTTAGTACGACAAGCACTCTATCGTACAAATTATTGTGCGTCCACACGAAGTAAAATTTCAGACAACATGTAATAAGGAATTTGGTGCGACAGGCACCCCGTCGCACAAAACTTATGCGACAGGTACTCTATCGCATCAAATTCTAGAAACTACAACACAAGAATTTGGTGCGACAGGCACCCCGTCGTACAAAACTTTTGTGACAGGCACCCTGTCGCACCAAATTCTAGAAACTGCAACTCAAGAATTTGGTGCGACAGGTCAAATTCTAGAAGTTGCAACACAGGAGTTTGGTGCGACGGGGTGAATAACTAAATAACTCAAAATAGGGCAGCAAGATTTCAATAAAAAAAAAAATTGTTAAAAAAATTAAATAACTCACTGACCTATTTTTTCTATTTGGATTACACGATGGGAGAGGCGATGAGAGATAGATCCTAAATCAGTGACAAAGAACGATGAGAAAGAATTGGATGAGAGAAGATGAGAGGGGCAATTTTGTCCTAAAGATTTGTGTTTGGTTAATTATGATAGTTAAAATTTTCGAAGGATATTTGTGAAAAAAAATAATAATTTGAGATTATTTATGTCAATTTCCCGAAATTTATGTAATTAACATCATAAAAATGGTCACTTACATATAAAGATACTACTTTTTTATCTTGGCAAAAAAAAAAAGCAAAAGATTTTATATAGACACACACACACACACACATATATATATAAGTATGTTTACTTCTTGGATTAGCGAATGAGAATGAGGAATTACTCTTATTATGTGTGTTTACTTCTAAAAAAATTAATTGCGAAATATGAATGGGAGTGGTGGGTTCTAAATTTGGGAACGAGGAATGGAAATCTCATTTCTATAGAGGAAGGTATGAATGAAATTAAGGGAATAAAAAAGAAAAATAAATTAACACTTTTATCGTTAAAAAATAATTCATTTTTACCCATTTAAATATTAAATAATATCAATATTATTATTATTACATTAGTGATTAATAATAATGGTAAAATTAGTAGTAGTAATAGTAATAATAATAAGAATAATAATAATAATAATAACTAGCTTATTAAAAAAATAGTATTACACTCAATGTTATAATAAACATGCATATTTTTCTCTTAAAAATATTTACTTATTTATTTTATTTCACGTATTCTAACAACTTGTAACAATTTATTTCGATTATAGAGATAAAATAAACACATTTATAAGAATATATTTTATCCTGATCCTAATTTATATAATTTAAATAAATAACTTATTTTAATTTGTACTCAATATTTTAATTTCAGTTCATTCAGATTTCTTTTCATTAAATTCATATGAAGCTTATCAATCAATTAATAATGTCTTATAAAACTTAAAATTATAATGTAGCTCCCACTTTTATACTAATTAAAAATTAGGCCAACAATAATAACGGTGTTGCATCAAGACCCAGTGCATTTACACAAACTGGCAAACGCAACGCAAGCAAATACAAAAGGATGGGGGACTACCCGCCACGCGTCACATTCTCGTGATAAGTATGCCGGTTAATTCACGACGATTGAAAAATAAATAAAACAAAAAGCTCATTTTGCCTCCAAAGGTGAAGCCCCACAAAAAGATCCCGCGCCACTCACTCGCTTTCAAAACCTTCTTCTCGTTTCCCGCCTCTCTTACCTCTCCTTAAATCCCCCCCTATCTCTCACTAACCCTATTCCAAATCTCAATCTCTCTCTCTCTAAAAATGGAGCGGAGGATCCGATCTTTCCACCGTAAATCCATCTCCCGACCCGAACCGTTTCTTAAGTACCTAAAGCCCGGTGCCCTTGCCCGCCTGCGAGACTCCAAAATCAGCGCCAGATCGCTTAGGGTTTGCTCTGTCCCTCAGATCTCTCCGCCGTCAAGTAACGGTCAGCCCCCGGTCAACGTGACCGACACCTTCCCGTGCTTTTCGGGCAGGAGCTACGGGCCGCGGTGTCCTCAGAGAAAGAAGCTTGTGGCGGCTAAAGCCGTAATGTTGCTCGGTTCCAGCCAGTCGGGTCCCGTGCCGGATCTTCCCGATCCGGTTATTGATGTTTTTAATAGTGACAATAACATAGTTGTTGCTCATTAGATCAGTCAATCTGTGAATTTTTACTTCTGTTGTTAAATTTTTTTGTAGATTTTAGTTTTAGTGGAATGGTGGCGGATTTTGTCAAAAATATCTTAGAACTCAAATTAATAATAACATCAGCACATTTTTCCATTTTCAGATCCTGTGATTATGGATTTATTTCTGATTTTAGCTTCACATTGCTTTAAATTTATGCCGTTTAGTCAATGAATATGAGTGAAGATGCTATAACTGTTTGATATATTTGTTATTGATCATATTTATGTTAGTTTCTGCAGTTTAATAATTTCTAGAAATGAATTAAATGTAAGAGAGGTCCAAATTATCTATAATTTTAGCATTGACTGCATAGTGATTTGTGAATTATTTTATAGTTCATAATAAGTTGTCTTAGGAGTCATGTATCGAATGTTTATGGCTTGAATTAATTGGTAGTTTATAATTAATGCCATTTTAGTATGATAAAGCTTAGAGATAGGATATCGCTAAAGCATTCTCACTGCATGACTGAGATGATTAATTAGTTTTCATGTAAATGCAGGTGGGTGTTTAATTCATTTTTATACCACATACCTGTGTAATAATTTTTTTTATCAAAATGTGAGGATCCCATCTCTCTAATTTTAGATCTGAAAGGGGGTGTTGATTCACATCAATCGCTTTGTTTTGTGAGGTATTGAAGTTTGTCGGTTGAAGTGGTTCACTCTGTCAGCCATTGATTTTAGTGTGGAGCTTTATCGAAATTCATTTTAGATAGAATGCCTTTTGATGACCTTGGATCTAATTCCAACAGGTTTTTGAGTTAGCTCTTTGAAGTTTCTCTCTAGGCAATTGTCAGCTAGTGTATGGTATTCAGCAGCTCTGTGATCTCAATTTGACATGATTTCTCCTTTGAGTTGGTAAATACATAACCCTGATAAGTTCATTGGATTGATATTCTCTGTGTTATTCTCACTCTGCATTTCTTTCGCTACATTCTATTTGTTAGATGTGTATGAAGACTGAGCGACAATGAACATACTCTCCATCTTGTAATGCATGTTGGTTAGCTCCTTCTCGAGTAATAGTTTCAACTACATTGTATCATATTTGCCTCTCACTTATGTAACAGATTCTGCCAGTCCACACACATTTTCACTGAGTGGATGCAGTTGTGCTTGACATTGTTATCATGCTAGAGACTTTTTGGGGACAGATTTTGGTATCAACACTATGTTATTAGAGATGTCAGGCCCTGCAATATGTTTGGCCAGTGTCTAATTTCTGTGAGCTCATGAAAGAGGTACTTATAGTCTAGTAGATCACCTCATTATCTAGTTTTCTGAAGATGGCGTTGCTCTGTTCAAGCGTCACAATGTGTGTGAATATATAAAGCAACCTTTGTTTTGCTTTGAAGGGTTTTATGCGATCATAAACAGGATGCATCACAAGCTATCAAAGTACTCTCATTGTTCACAGTTCTTATGAGGGCTTGCACACACAATCTCTCATCTGATCTTGTGAGAGCTTGCTAGTTTCAAATAGAATTAGAATTCTTACTTTCAAGCTAGATCTCTGCGTTTAGGGATTGAATAGTTCTAAAATAATTGGTTGAGGCAAAATTTACACAAAATAATTATTTCTTAGATGTTCAGCCATTCTTTCATATCTATTTGCTTTGCCAGTGCATGATACGAGGGCGTTCCATTTAATAATCCATTCGGTCTCCAATCACTGAAAAGTAATAACAAATAATTCTGAGTTCCAGCAGGAATGGAAACTAAATGTCTTAAATACCCTTAAATAAAAACTTTCTAATTGCCGCTGATGAAAAAGTTATTTAATCAGATTTTTTTTTTTTACTAATTCGTAAATGAGAAACTATATATTTATATAAAGATAAGGTTAGAAGAGTTGACGTGGTATTATTATGTCTTTTCTTTTTATATTTTTTTAATTGTGAACTAACAAGTGAAGATAATGGATTGATGAGGAAATTAAATAATTAATTTACTATTCTTCATCTTTTTATATTTTTTGTTTTATGAGCAAAAGAAATGATGAGGAAATTAAATAATTAATTTATTATTTTTTATCTTTTTATATTCTTTGTTTTATGAGCAAGAAAAAATATATGAATTGATGAGAAAACTAAATAATTAATTCACTACTTATCTTTTTATATTCTTAGTATTATTAATTAATAAGAGAGAATTATGGATTGATGATGAAATTAAATAATTAATGTATTATTTCTCAACTTTTTATATTCTCTATACATTTTAATAGAAAGAATAATCTATATATTTATATAAATTTGAGGTTAGAAGAGTTGATGTGATACTTTTTATATTTTTTTAATTATAAATTAACAAGAGAAAATAATGGATTGATGAGGAAATTAAATAATTAATTTACTATTCCTCATCTTTTTATATTCTTTGTTTTATGAACAAGAGAGAATTATGAATTGATGAGAAAATTAAATAATTAATTCACTACTCCTTATCTTTTTATATTCTTAGTATTATTAATTAATAAGAGAGAATTATAAATTGATGATGAAATTAAATAATTAATTTATTATTTCTCAACTTTTCATATTATCTATACATTTTAATATAAAGAAAAAATTAAAGAGCTCTATTGCGCTTAATGACTTATGTCTAGGGATTCGTAAAACGGGAAAATTGATTGAATATATATTATTTATTGGAACTTTGTTTAATAAACTTGTGCTAAAAATAAGCTTCCAAGGGTGTGATCGGGTTGGTCACCATGGTCGCCGTAAAGCTGTGTCAGCCCGGGTTCGATTCTTGGGGGTAAGAAGGGGAAGTTAAAATTGTATTTGAGCTTGTCCGCCCCACTTTCCTTTTAATAGAAAAAAATTGTGCTAAAAATAAATTTGATTGACCTCCCCTCTACTCATGTCTATCTAACTTTCAAAGGTGATGTCAGCAAAATTTTTAAAAAGTTTATGAAAAATAAAAAATTTATTTATGTTGAATTAAGAAAATTGCATTTGATACAGCAATGATTAATTTAGTTAGCAAAATTTAGTGGGGGTGTACAAAAGGTTCGAGATTTCAATCCTTTATACAAAAATATATAAATATTATTAATCAACTTTTAATTCAACACATTACATCTAAGACTGATAAAAATATATATATTTAGTTAATTTTAGTATTAATTAATTGGGGTTTTAATCTAGATTGAGAGATGATTTAATTTCTAGTATAATTATAATTGTAGTCATAATTGCAATTATAATTACAATTGTATCTTTAAAAAAATTGTAATTACAATTTTCTTATTGCTATTGTTATTGCAATTGTTATTAAACTTTATTATAATAAAAATTGTAACTGTTAATGGAATTATGATTACAATTTTTAATTACTATTGTAATTGGAATAAAAATTGTAATTGGAATTATAAATTGTATTGTAAATGGATATACATGCAATTGAAATTAATTAAAGTTGTATTTGTTGTTCTAATTACATTTGGAATTAATAATGACAAGTTGAAACTGGAATTATTAATGTAGTTACTGTGATTGCAATTGTAACAGAAATTTTAAATTGTAAAAAAAATTATAATGAGAATTTTCAACAAATAATTACCTAAAATGCCTTTTTTGAAACATAAAGAGAAGCAACCATACATTGAATTTTTTTTTTCGGTTGCCGCGAACTGTCAACTATATTTTAAGACTACTTCCAGCTGTTGATTGTGATGTAGTGCATGGTAGTCGTAGCAAGCAGAGATTTAGTTATAGTTTTTGGCGGGGAAGATATGAAACGTGGCAGCTTTGGAATCTTATGTCATATTTATCATAAATTGTAGTGTAAGTTAAATTGTTACCAATGTAATTAGTTCAGTCATGTGATAATATGTATTGTACGAAATCTCCTCGTGTTAGCTACCAAGTCATATAATAATCCAAATTTGCAATACAATAAAATATGAAATTATGTAATTTGCAATACAATAAAATATGAAATTATGCAACACATAAATGTAAAATTAATAAAGTTCCTCAATTGATTTGAATAAAGAAGAGTTTGCAGCAGAGCTCATATGCATAATGCATAGTTAAAAATGAAATTAGCACTTTTGAACACCAAATTAAGTTTTAAACTCTACTTAAAAATAATCAAAAGATAATAAATTTATAGCTATAAAGAGTAACTAATACAAGCGACCATGAGAATTACAGTTAAACAAATAATCATCAAGATTAGGGTTAAACAGCCAATCAGAAATTCTTTTTGCATCATCATCTTCATATATCCTGAGTTGGTGTATGTGATAACTATATCCAGGTGAGTCATAATCACGAGCATAATAAGGATAGCTAGATTCAGGAAGTTGGTATTTCTGAGTAGGATAATAATTATAAGGGGGATAATTATGTTCTAGCTGCGGATAGTGAATAGGATAGCTACGTTCTTGTTGAGATGGTGAATTCTGAACAATTAAAGTGTGTTCATGTGAATTGTGGCTTGGAGTTACTATAGAAACATTAGAGGTGTCTGAATGCGTAGGGAGGTCATTTATATAATGACTTGGAGATATTGTAGACACACTAGAAGTATCTGAATTTTTATCTTCATTTGGATTTGGGAGGTTACTGAGATATTGAGGCTCTGAGACATCTTTGGGATGTTGACGCTTTGGGACATCTCTAGGATCTCGAGGCAGGCACTCAGGCCACCAATCTGATCCATACACTAAAACCAAAAGAACACATAAATAATAGGTAATGATTATGATGATATATTATGATACTAAAAATTAATATGCAATAAACAATAAAAATACAAATCATGCTAAGAAAATATTAATGTGTTGTTATGTTAGTGAAGATTACAAAAATTGATATATAATAACATACAAATCATACCAATAAATTATAAATGTGTTCTGATGTTAGTTAAGGAAGCAAAATTCTTTCCAGATAAGATTTTTAGAAAAAGAAAAACAAAAAATAGAGTATATTTTATTAATTATTTAATTTAAATTAAAATCATTATATATACTACTAGAAACAAGATTAAAGACTGAAATTAATTAGAATAATACTCAGTTGAAAACTAACAAAAAATTGAAAACAAAAACATAGCATAATAAAAATAGCAAAAAAAAGTTGTGTACGTGTATAAAATAAATCATACATACCAGGTCGGCGAGGGCGAGATTTGCTGGACTTGGCTCCCATATCTTGAGTTACTAATAATTTGTTAAGCTTTGAAGAAGTGTAGTAATGGTGAATCTCGGGATTATTATTTATATATCATGGTTGCATTGCTTAATTTTGGAAGAAGAAATCTGCCCTTTACAAGCATGTAGAGTTTTAGAAATTTTCTTTATTATGGTGGGAAAGTGAAAAAAAAAATGGAAAAAAAAGAAAAGGTTTTAATTAATAAGTCTCATTCAAAAGGAAAAAAAATTTCTCTTTCTTGGAATGTTAATTCATCTCTGTTTTAGCGAAATCAGACATTAATTGAACCTACAGCTTTAGGAAAATGGAAACGTATTGGTATTAATGCTCATAGACGAACCAAACATAACGAAAATAAATTAGTAGGGAAAGTGAGAAAGCTATGAGGTGCTGTGCCGCTGCTCTCGAATTTTTTACCATTAATTGTAATGGCCTTGTTTTAGTAGCGAGTTTGGGCCTGGGACCAACCGGGGTTGACTCACTTGGAGTTTTTAACATCTCTTTAGAACTCTTAAGAAATCTCAAATGGTAGGTTTATTTAAGTTCATTAAACCATTCACTCAACTCATTTACTAAATAAACCACCCTTAAATTTTAAAATTTTAAATTTTATGCAATAAACCCACCTAAATACCCAATATGCCCTTACTAAACCTAATTTATATAATTCTAAGAAAAAAAAGTTATATAATAATAATACATTTACTATCTGATATTAGGGTCTCCCATTTATTCCTCTCAGTTGATTTTGAGTATTATTTCCACTTCAATCTCAAAATATTTCAATAGATTAAAGTTACTTGGGAATCTTTAACGCATTTGTAATAATTTTGTTTTTAAGAGCCGACATTTCATTTTGATGTATATTAGTTTATTGAAAGAGTTATTATTACTTGCTGTCAGCCGCCATTTTGTGTGCTTTATCTTCTATTAGTTATGGTAAAATAATTTGACTAATGGCTACCTCATTCTAATTGTATTTCATTATTTTTCCTCTTCAAAGTGAGAATTATGTAGTTTTCCTTTACTATGCCTTTCAGTGGTTGTTCTTGTAAGATAGTAATATATATATTAATAATGATATGCTTACAACATTTAGCACAACAAGGACCATTTTGTAACATTTGCTAAAATTCTTACACTTTTGTTAATTTAAACAATTAGGCAATTTGTCATTCCATTTCTTCTACATCTATTTTTAAAATCTTTTAAAATCTCAATTATAATTTTGTATAAGTTCAGATAATTATCATATTCATAGAGATCTATGAAATCTATATTAGATCCTGTATTTAATATTATCAGTCTTTCTTGAGTCATTGACCAAAATATTTCTTCAACATATTTATATATATGCTTAAACAATTTTCAGAGCTAAGATATATCACATATAAGCTTTCGCAAAAATATTGTAATCTGAATTCAGTATTTTAAATCAAAAAGTTCATATGATTGTTATTATTTTTCATTATGGACAATTTTGTGTCCTATTATTAGTTCTGCACCTATCTTGAATTACTTCAAGATTTATTATAATTGATTCTATTAAAGCTATCCTATTTTCTTCTTCAAAAGCATCAAATATTTTATGTCATCTTCAATGTTTATCATTTTCATATTTTCTATACCAAAGTTTTTTTAGATTTTGATGATCTTTAATCATAAAAATTGCATGATTAATTTGATATTTTTTATTAAAGTCTAAATCATCAATAGCATCTATATACTTAATAACTAATGTTTCCATATTTTATGAATTTGAGCTACTTTTATCATTTTATATCTCATAAAATTTTAAAAACAATCGAGGCCAATATGCTTTCGTTTGTTGTTAAATATAAGAAGAAAGTTCAAAATTACTAACCAGTATATTATCTCTCATAATTCTTATATAAACACAGTAATTGCCTCCAATCGTAGAGAGGTTCACGATCAAAACCACCATAGCTCCACGCATCTTGCAAAATCACCTCCTTGACTATTCCATGTGGCCCAACACAAAAAACTACACTATAGCCTAAAAGGATTTGCTGGAGTAATATGAAATCTTCTTGATTCAACACAAGTAATGGCATGTATGTTGCTTGATAAATTTTAAAATATATAAGATATATGACAAATGATAATTTCACTCAAAGAATTTTATTTATTTTATAACTGAAATTTGTACTAGAGAATACATATGATAGTTATTCTAAGAGATTAGGGATGAGATGAAAATCGCTGCCCCTCTTTCTTACATCTTTTTATTTATCTACTAAAAGAGATAAGGTTATCTCCTTTATATGACACTTTTTATTTGTTTGAGGTATGCTCTCGATTTTTTAGAGATAAGGTGACCTCTCTCATTTTATCTGTTGCTGTCTTTTTATTTCTTATGGTCAACAACTCTCTTTCTTGAGATAAAGATTTTGATAAGCTTTTTTCTTTTTAACAATCATTGATGCTTTATACTAACATCTTTTATCTTTTAAAGTAGTTTTTGTTTTATCACATTCCTATTATCAGTTCTTCATCTACTGCCATATCTTCATTGGACTCTTCTTGAGATTTTTCGTAGCAAAAGCTAAACGATGATTGATGCTACAATACCTTACATATCTCGTGGAGTGTCGGCAGACTAGATTCCACAAGATTTTTATAGATCATATTTTTCCTTTTCTTTATTTTTTGCTTTGTTAAAATACTTTCTTTTTTACTCGTAGAAAAGATTATATATTATTTTGTGAGCTTGTAGAGCCACACCTTTTCCTTGCTGAAGTAACAAGCTGTTCACATAAGACTTTTATCCCAATTACTCTTTTGCTGTCGAGAGCATTATATTCAAATAAATCAGAATCATAATCATTATAAACCTGATCTAAATTAATAGTTTGACTAACTTTTTTTGCTGTTAATCCTAACTTAAATCATATGTTGAGCTGGATATTACTTGTTTCTCATATATTTGTTGTCTTAGGACTTATTTGATGTTTGGTAATTATTAGATGTGAGGTAAAAGTCAATAAAGTTTGCACATATTTATTAAAATTTAATAAATTTGTGTTATTAATGCTAATGCTTTCAGCTTAAAAATTAATTAAACAAATTATAAAATATTATTAAATAATATTAAATTGTAAAAAAAAAAACCTTATGAATAACATGCTTTAACATGAAAAATGCATCATTATTTTATAAATGTTGTGTAATAGAGGATTTATTACCACTTTAACGTAATACATTTATGACTTATTAAAATAGCTTAAATTTAATAAGTTATAATTCATTGATTTGTTAATTAAATTTTATGTAAATTTTCACTATAAATAGTCATGGGATTGTAAGTCAAAATTATCTCATTCTTATTATCTCTTTACTCAATACAAAGAAAGAATTAAAGTCATTATTTTTCTCTCTTCAATTCATTTTTTTATTAATCATTATTACCTTAGTCATTACAATAAACTCCAAATAATCATTATGTTTGGCCTTTTTTTGAACAAAAAAAAAATTGATGGAAAATGCCAAAAAAAATGTACTTTTACTACATAAATTCTATAAGTTAATATTCTATAAATTAATAATCTTTATTTATATAATATTTTTTACCGTCCCGACTTACGCTGAATAAATTAATAATTTTTATAAATTAATAAGATAATTTTTTTTTCATATAATCCTTATATAGGTCCTATTCATATTATAAATTAATAACTTGCTAACTTATAAACATAATCTTTATGATATTTTATTGAAAAAAAATCACTTTATTTTTAAAATTTTACTTATTTATCTTAAGATTTAAATATAATTGGATATAATTTCTAATTTTTTTTATTACATCCAAAAGTCAAGGTATTGAAAAATTACAATAATTTTAAATTTATTTTTAATTAATTTAATATGCACTTAGTGGATTAATTCATATTTAATTAATTAGATTGATAAAATATAATGAAATTTTAGTTAATTGGATATAATTTTATAAATTAATAAATTATTATTTATCAATTAATTAACTAATATTTATTTAATTAATAAATTTTATATGACCTCCATGCTATTAATTTATAGAAGTGTTACTAATCTTTTCCCTGCAGAAGGGTAACTCAGTCTTTTTACCTACTATTTAGGGCTAGAATTAATCTTCGATTTTCCGATCAACGATGTGAAGATATAAATGCGAATCACACTGGCAGTGCGTAGTTAAGAAGCAAGCTTGAAAGAGCACAGAACTTCTCATTTTACTGTGGCCACGAAATAGAAAAACTTTCGAGTGAAAAAATAAACACGCACACACGAACAGCAGCAATGGCGGAACCAAAAACCAAATACGACCGCCAGCTCAGGTACCACTCATGCCACTTCCTTACTGTCGTAATTGTATTGACCGTTTTGCCCTCCTCAATTTTCATTATTTTCATCTTCCACCTTCTCTTTGCTCTGTGTTTTCGTGTAGGCCGATAACTTTCCAATCGGAATAATTTTGGTTTAAGCTCTCTTCGTTTCAACAGTAATTCTTTTGCTGAAAAAATCATAGATGGTTAAATAATAAATCTACCGAAATTTATTGATAACAAATTATATTTCATTTTAAAAAATAGTTTTAATGTGACGTCTGTGTCAACTTTTTCAATTAATCCGTAATTTTTTTTAAAGATTTTTAAAGTGAATAGCCCTATAGGACCCGATCGAAATTATTGTTGGAAAATTGATTTACACTATTTAATTTTTATTTGTATTGTTGTAGGAGTTTGTAGTAACTACGTAGTGTTTCACTTGTTAGTTTACTTGCGATGGCAATAGCGCATGAAACATAAAACTGCAAAAAATAAAATTAATAAGGATGTTACCAAACTTATTCAATTAGTTGGAAGAAAACTCTATCAAAAGCGAAAGCGAAAAATAAAATGCTGAACATAATGGTTATATTTATTATTTCTAAAATTTGATCTAATGTTGAAATTGTAGAATCTGGGGTGAGCAAGGGCAAGCGGCCCTTGAAAAGGCAAGTGTATGCTTGCTCAACTGTGGTCCTACGGGTTCTGAGACCTTGAAAAATCTGGTTCTTGGCGGGATTGGAAGCATTACAGTAATTGACGGGTCTAAAGTTGAAGTGGGTGACCTTGGAAACAATTTTATGTGTATGTTTCTCCATTCATTAGATTTATTTATTTATTTAATTTTCTTTCTATGTTTCGTGTTCTTAGTATGCTTTTGTTGTTGTTGGTAGTGGATGAGTCATGTGTTGGGCAATCAAAAGCCAAGTCTGTGTGTGCATTTCTTCAAGAGCTCAACGATGCTGTTAGAGCCAAGTTTATTGAAGAGTATCCTGAGGCACTGATTGAAATGAACCCCTCATTCTTTTCCCAGTTTACTTTGGTTGTGGCCACACAGGTACATATTTTTCGTGCCAGTGTTTAGATTTTTGCAAACATTTTTGAGCTTTTATTGTATAAGTAGCTTTCTTTCTGATGGAATTTTTATCTCATTAGAATATTGACCTGGTTCTTTCCCTAGTGGCTATGACCAGCAGCATTCTTTAATGCCACATCTTTAGTATATGTAATTTGGAGTTTCCTTCTTTATGTAGAGAATTGACTACTATCTTCATTGTCTTTAATCATAAGATCTTGCAGTAATTTTTTCAACTTTGCTTTCAGCTGGGAGAAGAAAAAATGATAAAGCTTGATAGAATCTGTAGAGAGGCAAATGTGATGTTGATTTTTGCTCGCTCTTATGGCCTCACTGGGTTTGTTCGAATCAGTGTGAAGGTAAGCTAGTGGCTCTAATTCTTCTTCACTATCATGGCATTTTAGAAAGTGAGTATTAAAAATAAATCTAGTAAGTTGCCTTACTAGAAAACACTTGCACACAAGGATTTCTTCTTGGTTTCTTTTATCTGCCTACTCTAACATAGATAAATGACTTTCAAATTGAAGGATCATAGATATCTTATTGATTTGAAACCAAGGCAATTGAAGATTCTAAGCATGCTAGATGAATATAGGGATTGTGAATTTTCAGTCAAGATTTCTGGAATTAAGATAGAGTTGGTTGGGGGAAAGAAATTGTAATAATCCATTCAAAGATTAAAATTTCCTATGGATGCACAAGGGTTGCTAAATCTTCTTCATCTTCTTGTTTATTTTTTGAGTCAGGAACACACAGTGGTTGAGTCAAAGCCTGATCATTTTCTGGATGACCTTCGATTAAATAACCCATGGCCTGAGCTAAAGAAGTAAGGAATTTTGTTTTTGTGTTTCTTTCCTTATGTGCTTAGTTTTTGTGTCTTTTTATATTTGTATATGTTTTTTACCAGTCTAAATTGGCATACATTTTTTACCTTTCTAACATATATTCTTTGTATATAAATCTTAACACAAACTAATTATTCTCTAATCATATTATTCTGTTGGTATTTTCTTACAATAGATTTGCAGAGACATTTGATTTGAATGTTTGTGATCCTGTCGCGCACAAACACACACCATATGTTGTCATTCTTATTAAGATGACTGAGGAGTGGACCGATAGCCATGGGGGTAGCCTTCCATCAACCAGAGAAGAGAAAAGAGAGTTTAAGGTTACATGGTTCCTAACTTATATTTTAGGTTTTTACTGCTCTCCATTAATGCGACTGATATAGTTGGGGTCATGTGCATCTTAGGAGCTTCTTAAGTCCAAGATGATTGCAATCGATGAAGACAACTATAAAGAAGCTATTGAGGCCTCCTTCAAAGTCTTTGCTCCTCGAGGAATTAGTAAGTTTCTAATTTTTGAAGTTTTGGATGAAAGTTTTTCAGAAATTATTGCAACTAGAAATTAATTTAAAAGAGATTTGGTCTTCGTCATATATGTACACCAAGTAACCACGGGCAGTGACGAAGCTTGCGTTAACTTGAAAATAGGGTGTTTTACCATCGCCTCTTGTGTGAAATCCTGCTCATCTGAGCTCAATTGCTGATAAAATTTCAATTTTTTTTTTTTTAAAAAGGTAACCACTTAACCCAACTCCTTAAGCTGATGGGTAAGATATAGGGTAAGTGTCTAACAAGTTGTACTTAACCTTCTAACATGCCTTTTCAAGTGCAAGGCTTGTGGATCAAACAACACCACAGCTCCTAATATATCAACCAAAAAACCAAATGTTCTAATTAAATCAATACGATTATACGATGGTGGTTTATTCAACCCATCTTGATCTGTTCTAAGATACCACTCAATGTAAAAGCTTAAGCTTAGATAATAGTTAAGGGCCAAAAAATAGGAATTAACATCTAACAATATTTTATTCCTGAACATGTATTTCACAGCTCAAAACTGAAAGGAAGGGCTTCAGACCTAATTTCACAATGTCAGAAAAGGAAGTGTTTTCTTCTGTATGCAGAACTGACTTTGAGCAATGTATTGCAGTATGTCGGCCTTGGATTTTTCTACCTGCATTGGGCTTGAGACAGGAAAACATTGTAGTTATCTCGCTGTTTATCCATGTAATGAAAATACTTATTGGACAATTTTGACCTTGATTAAGAGTCTAGATTCTCAGCTAGAATGGTTGAGGTTTGTGTTTTTAACATAGAAAGTATATAACTGTTGAAACAAATTGAAGAGAGAGAGGTTATTACTAGTATAAAACACTAACTCCTCACTTATTATGAACTTTCAATATGAATTCTGAATACCCTATCATCTCTATTATTTCATTTTGAGTTTTGGTATCCATAAGTAATTTGATTTCAGTTAAGTGTGATAATCACTAACCTAATTGAGTTGCCTGCGAATAGATAATTAACCTTGCTGTCTCTGTGGCATCTCAGGTTCTGATTTGCAACAAATAATTAATGATAGCTATGCAGAACTTAGTTCTACTTCATCAGATTTTTGGGTGATGGTGGCAGCTTTGAAGGTTGGTAATTGTAAAGATTGCTTGTTTCTAAAATTAATTTGTTTGCTTTACTTTAATGTGGGAGTTTAGGGTATGGAGAGAGTGGTAAGTTATTTGATGATCATCTATTGAATCACTTTTACACTGGGGTATTTGCGCTAAAGTTATTGCAAGTGTTTTATAGTTTGCACATCCATCTTATGCTACTGCAGCTGCTGCTGCTACTATTATATAAAAAATAAATATTTATTCTTTCGGTGTATGAACTATTTCGATTCTTCTATAACTTTACATTCACTCAAGTCATGAAATTGCTGTATCTGTAGGAGTTCATTGCTACTGAAGGTGGTGGTGAGGCACCCGTTGAGGGATCGATACCAGATATGACATCTTCAACTGAGTGAGTGATTTTTCTGCAGCAATTTTTTAGTTCCTTTATCCTTTATATTGGAAAGTAAAAGCATTGGTAACAAAAGCCAAATGAAATTTTATGCAGGCATTATGTGAATTTACAGAAAATCTACCAAGCCAAGGCTGAGGCTGATTGCCTTGCCATTGAGCAACGGGTGAGGAATAATCTCAAGAAGCTTGGTAGAGAGCCAGAGAGCATCTCCAAGGCAACAATAAAAAGTTTCTGTAGAAATGCTAGAAAACTCAAAGTAAGCATGTTAAAATTGTACTCTTATTATGATTCTAAATTGTAGAAAACTGATTGATTGAACCATTCTAATATTGATGTCTTTATAACTCCATTTTTCATGATGTGCAAGAACATTTTGTCAGGCACATCAGTCAGAATGCCTGTCTTATTCTGTTTTAGAATTACTTCCTGACTGTATTCCAGGAAAACAAAAAAAAAGAAAATAGTTTCCTGCCTATGTAAGCTAGGTGTCAACTGTTAGGTTTCCTACTGACTTGAATTTGACTTGAATTTTCCTTAACATATCTGTTTTACTGTTAGAATTTCACCCCAGTAATGAGATGTATGTGTAAATTATAATAATTTCAATGAAAGAAGAATGTCATCACTACACATACAGGCATTTTGCAGTGATTTGAGAATTTATTGATATTTTAGAGTCCTGAAGAGATTGTGCTGACACAATTTACATTGACCTTTTTGACATTCTGTTCAATAAGACACTTGTTCTGTGCAGGTTTGCAGATACCGCCTTCTTGAGGATGAGTTTAGCAATCCCTCTGTTTCGGAGGTTCAGAAGTATTTGACAGATGAGGACTATGGGTGACTAGTTTACCATTCTGCTTTCCGATGTTGATTTATCTATTTTTTATAACATTCTTTAATTAAGGTTTCACTGTCCTGTGATCCCTTATGGTCTTGCCTGATCTTTTTTGGTGCTCATGCATTGCTTAAAGTACCTTTTTAGCTTTTAAATGAGTGGTTTCTTCTATAAGTAATAAATAATGCATAAGAATGAAAATTTGCATATTTGATGCATTGCTCCAATCTAATGTATGATTAACTGAAAGAAATATAGCATACAATATTTTCACCAATGAGTCTTGTGCAATCAAATCTTTACATGTAATGAAGATAGTTCTATTTTCTGACTGTGAGGTTTATTTTCTTTCTGGTTCATTCAATTTGCTTGTAGGGATTATGTCAGGCATATGAGCCCCTTTATGTCTTTTGAAAATGTGCTTAGTTTCTAGGATATCTGCAGTTTGTATTTCTATCAAAGCAGTCATGAGCTAAAACAATCTTCGTTTATGTTATCCTTGCTCAGTTGAGGGTTTTATTGATTTTGTTTCTTAAATATAAATAGCTATAAATTTAATAACAAGTCAATAAATCATATATGATGATAAAAGTTTTTTATTTTCATGATAATTTTTTTTTTGGATTTCCCTGTTCATGCAATTGACTTGCTTTGGTTAAATGTGTCTGCGCATTTCATGGATTCATCAATTGCTTGATTACAAAGACGTAATGGCGTTGCTTATTTTGGAGAGAGAGCTTGTTGAAGTTTTAAACGGGAAACTATTTTATGCTGAGAAGTTTAATATAATCCGAGTTGCTGTTGATATATCAGCATTAAAAAATTACTTGTAACCTGTTTTCCTATTTGTGTTTGTAGTGTTGCGGTGGGGTTCTATATTCTCCTAAGGGCAGTTGACAGGTTTGCTGCCAATTATAACAATTATCCTGGGGAGTTTGATGGGTAAGAACTGATATCATTTTTACCTGTTCTTTGAAAGCCAACTCTTGTTTCGTGTTGTTTGATCCTTGGAGGTTGATTCTCTGCTGAATGTCGACAGCCCCATGGATGAAGATATATCTCGGTTGAAAACTACAGCTGTTGGTGTGCTAAATGATTTGGGCTGCAATGGTTCAACATTGACTGAGGATCTTATCAACGAGATATGTCGCTTTGGTGCAGCAGAGCTCCATGCTGTTGCTGCCTTCATTGGAGGAGTTGCATCACAGGAAGTCATTAAGGTTGTGTTTCTATCTTAGCTAGGTTCTTCTGTTTGGCATTTGAAGTTATTTTCCTGCTCTAAGATAAGACTCATTGTGTTTGCCACAGCTCATTACAAAACAGTTTGTTCCTATGTGTGGGACATTTGTCTTCAATGGCATTGATCACAAGTCCCAATTGTTGACACTTTAATGGAACTTGAAGCTGTGAATGGTGAATTAACTGGAATGTTTTCATTTTATTTTTAATTGTGGGTTCAAAAGCCTTGCAATCAAATTCTATTTTGCTGCTCATATTAGCATCTTTTCTTTTCCCTGTTTTTTTGGGCAGATTCCGTGTTCATGTGATGGAGCATCAATCTTTTGCAGTTCTATAACCTTTTGCCCTTTTCATGTCATTTATGACAGTTCATGAATTGAGGCTGTTCATGTGATGGAGCATCAATCTTTAGCGGTTCTATAACCTTTTGCCCTTTTCATGTCATTTATGGCATTTCATGAATTGAGGCATTCTTTGCATTGTAACGAGAGTGGCACATCATGTAGTTTGATGAAGTTCTGGAAATTATTAGTTATCACAACTTCATCTTCTTGTAAAGACAGTTTTACTAAAGAATATGAGAGTAATTTTCGTGGAGCTGGATTCTCCTAGCATAATGATTTTTATGTTTTGCCTTGCTTTTTTCCTAACATCATGATAATCTCCTCTATTAAATAATAACAACACATCAATCTTTTTAAACTAAAATTTATTTGAGGCTATGACTATGTATGAACTACAACCGGTCAGACTTGAGAAGAGAGATTTAAAGATGGAACACTGTAAACTTAGTCAGCTTTTAGTAAAGATAAGAAGAAACCAATCACATAGTCAAGCTAAACACCAGAAACGCAAATCAGACAAACCGGGATTGATTTCTCAGTCTCTCAACAGAATAGTCGGGGGCTTAACGACTACTAGCTAGAAAAACTTTCGGATTCTGGATGTAGAAAATCAGTCGATTTTTATTTTTATTTTATTTGATCTATTACCAAATAGATAAATCTTGTTCCATTGCAATCACAAGTCGATCTATTTCTAAATAGAATTTGAGAAACAATAAAATGGAATTGAAAGAGATTTCTATGTTACAACATTGAAGACATGTTTTCAAGACAACAACAGATCTTATTCCTATATAATACTAGTAGATGAAGTTGCACGATCTCCTCTCTTCGCAGCACCATCATCCGCAGGTATTTTGGCAGGATTGTATACACTGAATTCACCAAATTCTCTTCTGCCACTGGGAAAAACAGTGCTCACAATCAAATCCTTGGACCAAGAAGCAAAAATTCAGTTGCTAAACATAAACACATGTAAAAGTTGATAAGGGAACATAAAATATCATATGGCTTGTGTGTAAGACTAGTCAAATGTGGGTGCCAATCAGCTTAAGCAGTAAAACCATTTGAGGTGGTACAGGAGGTACGGGATTTGAGCCTCGATCACATTGGGTGGGAAGGGATTAGTTTCTACTCTTGTAATACTAAAAACAAGTTATTGAAGTTGTTGTAAGTGACACGAGAAATTCACAAAGCTGGAACAGAGTCATAATTATGCAAGTTGATTTTTTGTAATTGGGTTTTCTTTTATCAAATTGATTAAATAAGAGGTTACTAGAATAAATCTGAGTAATAACTTCGTACTTGTAGCAAACCTGAAAAATTTGCATATTAAATAAACTAATATGGAACTCTTCTATAAGAGACAATCAACATAAAGGAGGGGTGTTGCCAAGGTATTATGTCAATTCTCTTGATTAGAGCAAGACGACAGCTATTATGTGCAAGATTAATGTAGTATTATAGTCAATATTGCGTTATACCTGTGCATTACATCCCAGCCAGCAGGTTAAAAACGAGGATGAAGAGCTTCAACAAAAACTTGTCTCCACCTTTGACAAAACTGGCGAATGCCATCTTCCCCATACTTCTGTAATAGATAATCGACAACTTGTTTACCATGAGGTCCATGTCCTAATAAAGATACTTTAGAATTAGGCATTGGAGAGCCACTTTTAGAACCATTTTGTACACTTCTAGTCTCATATTCATCATCACCATTGCCATCAGAATCATCTTTTGAATCAGAAAATTTGCTCATAGAATTCATCTTCCTCCAAATGGTAGAAGAGACTAGTTGATCAATCCCTCCATCTGAACATGTAGGGGGCTTGCTTACATCACTTTCTGTTAAAGCACTTTGGCCTTCTTTCTCACCTGATTTTTGTGTTTCAATAGCATGTAAACCAAGTACATTATCAGCTTTTGTTGCATCCATAGTGGCAGATTCCGCCAAGACACCAGGATAGCTCTCCTGCTCTTTATCTGGGAAGTCGGTGGATTCAGACTTTTTCAAAGACAACCCTCTCTTCTTCGCATGTCGTCTTCGCTCACGAGGACTCATGCCAACTAGCAGAGCCCTTTCCAAGTCTTCCTCGGATATTTCCCTTCCTCCATAATATCTCATGACAATCTGCAAGAACAAGAAAATGAATTCCGCTGATAGAGGAGCTCAAGAACACCAATCAGTAGCATTTGGTGCAAATGAAATGCCAAAGAGACAGCTTTCATTGATAGAAAGTTTTAAGCTCATCATTTTAATTCATTCCTTTGATAAGAAAAACAAAATTGTAAATGGTAATCATGGCCTGCAGATAGAAGTTTCTGAAATAAGATATTAGTAGACAAACTATGCATACAGTAACAAGTTATTATCACTGATTTTGAATAGTAAATAATTGCACTAGTGTATAAAAGGCATCTACTGTTTATCTTAATGAGTGACTAAGCATCAGAAATAAACTCAGCTGGCATTTTCTTTACATCCTAAAGTTTGAATGACAACCTAAACCAATACTACTGCAGAATGAAAACTCTAGAATGGGCTATCTCTGGTCCTTATCTATGCAGTGTTACTGATGCAAGTATGCAACGCTCAGTACATCTTGAAAATGGAAATTTGACCAAAATGAAAAAAATCAGGAGCTAAAGATATACTCTCATACCTCTCTCAGTTCTTCACGACGGTTGGATGGCATTGTTGGTCCATGGCGCAAAAGAGCCATAGCAGCTGTTCGCAACTGCAATGGAGATACTCCTGCCTCAAAATTTGTAATTGATGCAGAGGACCCAGTTCTAGCTTCTGCTTTTCTTGAATCAGCTACCTTATGGATGAAAAGAGGAATTCCAAATTCTACAGAAATTTGCTCCTTATACTTCTCAGCAGCAGCATGAGCAACTTCATGACAGTCCACACAAAGTAGGACAATATCATGGGACCTATGGCTTTTCAACTGCTCAGGGAAATGTATTCTGTAACACGAGGGAATTATTCGATAGCGTAAGTAGTGATTTCCTTCACCACAACTGACGCATATATTTTTCTTACTTTGAATATAAAAGTCATTGCCCTCATCTTCTGGACGGCCTTTGGGTTCAAAAAGAAGCATTATAGCAGGTGGGTTATCCTCAACAAGTTTTGCCAGATCCCGAGTAAGATACCTGTAAGATGAAAATAATTATGTAAACTCCAAAATGGTTATAGCTGAATTGAAAACAAAATATAGACAATCTACCAACCATTCAAGCTTCTTGCGGTCACAGTAACAAAGCAACCGTCCATCATTTGCATAGATCCTACAATTATGATAAACTGGAGATTTGCAGGAAAACTTTTGGACAAACAGATCTCGTGAAGCCTTCCTAGCAACTTGCCTTGAAACTTTAATACCATTTTGGTTGTAAACGATTTTATTGCTTTGATTTTTTAGTTCCCAGTTACTTTTGGCCAGTAAAACATAATTAAAAACAGACAGTGGACAACTACCATTTGGACCAAGACACTTCTGAAGATTTGCTAACAAAATATCATCAAGGTTTTCTACTTTATTGCAAATCAGATGATCTACATCATCTAAATGACTGCAAACAACAGGGGATGGAGATGGTAGTGAGGAATTAAGATTCAAAGAATCATCATCCGAATCAGCTTGAGCTATGGTGGTGTATACGTCTGTGGGATTAGCCAGAGTTTTATTGGCAAGAGCAATAATAGCCTGATCGGATAATACAAATCTTAAGCTCTCGTCATGCACACGAGCCTGAAAGGAAATGAACGCCACATGGAAAATTTAATAAATAAATTACAGTTTTCCAGTCCACACCAATGACAAAGTATACAGGAAATAAAACATCATGTGATAATAGAATAACCAGAATGGAATTAAAGGCAAATGGCCCTTGAAAGAAGCACCACCTGAAAAATAAATCAATAAAGGTGGTACACTGCTTAACTTTGTAGTGCAGGAAAAAAAAAGCAAAGACAAATGCCATTTTCTGAGGCATCTTAAAACATTTGAAGTTTCGTATAATTTCCACCAATAGAGTTCCCTTGGCTTGTAAGGGAATCATTGACTTCATTCTTCATGCAGTCATAAGTCTATTCTCAAAATGAGAGCTAAAATGACAAGTTACTACTTACCATTAAATCTCTCCATGCGCACAACCGCCTCACAAGATCCTGATTTTAAATAATAATTATCGACCGTTATATAAGATTCTAGAGGCTAACTTCTATTGATTGCAGTGAAAATCAGGTAGAAGAATCACACCTGGGTTTCAGAAGAAATTGAAGAAACACCTCCTTGGCCATTCAATAGTCGGAAAAATATTGATGATGCCGCTGATTCTCCAGGATAAGACTCAATCTCTTTGGTATAGACTTGCAAACAAACCATGTTTGAACGGCGACTAGCCTCGAGAACAAAATTGAATTTGTCATCGGGGCAATATGAGTTTTCTGATACATTCATATGTTTAGCATTTGATACTATACAAAATTGTATAATCAATTAATTGTGGCTGAACACAGGTTTAGGCACAGTATTCAATGTCCTGTTTTGAGCTTGTCTAAGTTTTCTTCCCTAACTACTCAACTCAAATGGGAAACTGTCATAGTTCACACCAGAACTATCCAACAAATTTTTCCTCAAGGATGTGGACTCTCTTGAGGTATCCCCCTCTCAATTATCAAATAAAATAAGAATAAAACAGATTGATTACTCATTTCTGGCTGTGGATAATATCACTTAAAAATTAACAAATGTCTCCTGTACTAAATCCTTCATTCGTTTTAATTTCAATTCAATATAAAACAAGTGAAAGATCAAATGACTAACATAGTATGAACTTAGTGGAAACTAGAAAGCATACCATTACCCTGTTGTTTGAGCTCAGCAACTAAACATTTTGCAATATACAATAAATAATGTGCATCAGTTCGAGCATATTGCAGCATTTCAGCAGGCAGCGGTCGCTGTCTCCAGTCTTCACGCTACAATGTAAAGTGAAAAGTTCACAAGTTAGCATTCATGGTCTCTTAAGCAATGTTATGCCCAAACAGTAAAAAATAAAATTTCAATTTACTAGCTTCCTAGAATAAAACATAAATACACACAAGTTTTCAAAGAAGTTTCGAAGATGACCGAAAAAGAACAGGAAAATAAACACGCGGATGCCACACCTGTAACAATTTATTTGTGATCACACCACAGTAGGTTTCAAGTAAGTAAGCTAGTGATTTCTGAGGTTTTGACAACACCTCACATGCCTACAGGGTAACAACAGAAAACATATTAAAAACAAATCACTGTCAGGAAATTGTTAAACATGCTCTATCTCTTTTTCTAAGAAACAACGGTACATGGCTGTATGATCGAGCAGAAATTTAATAATAAAAGCATACCTTTGCAGTATCAAACAAATTAACAACATAAATATGGAAGTCTCTTTGTAGCCACAGAACATCATTATCCGACCCATGAAACACCTACACCGGAAAATTATCCACATATGAGATGACAAATATCACACCACAAGACCACAGTGATTTTTCACAGCTATGCTACCTTGCAAACACCAGGATCAGCAAAAACAGGTTGAAGGATACTAATTTCGTCATGTAATGCAATTGTGTCAACCAAATAGTCTTCCTTCTCAGTTGAAATCTGCTCAAATAAATACAGCACACAACATGAGAATCAACATATCATAAATACAATACAAAAAACACGATTCAATCATTTACCTGTATCAAAGCTGTAAAACCGAGAAATGACCGAAGGCTGTGCTGTTCAGTATCAATGGCCAAAAACTTTTCTTTACTCAACACATTAGCAAGTTCATTCAACTGCAACTTGGTCTCAACCCAAACAAACGAGTCACTCCTTTGCAAATCCAAATCAACATTTAAAAAATCAAACTCGGGTCGAGGTTTCTCTAACAAAGCTGTAATCTCCAATTCATAAGGATGCGAGCCAGAAGATTTATCTACAATTAGAAACAGAAAAACTAACCGCATTTACTTCCATAATTCAGTTTTTCCTCTATTTGATTGATAAGCAACTCGAGGAAAATAAAATAATCGCAAATTTAAACAACTAGAGGAAAGCTGAACTTTCTACAAAGCGTTTAACCAAACACTGTGAATAAGCTTATAAGCTTATAACAACCAAACATGGCGCTAGGATATAGGTAAAAAAAAAAAAAGTAATAAACGAAATAATGATAAAATGAGAATATAATTTTAAAAATGCACCTTTATTGGCGTGTTTGAATGGAGAGTAGGAGTTATCAGCTAAAACTCGCTTGAAAGCGTGTTGTGGCTTTGGTTCGGAATGTAAATAACAAGAACTTTGAGGGCATTGGTTGAGCTTTCGGCGTCTCCGGTGTTGCGTGGTGAAGATAATCGATATTGCTGCTAAAGAGGCAACCGTGATTGCGATTTTGATCTTGGCTTTCTGTCCCATTTGCTTCTCTTTTTATTATTTGTTCTTCGCGTTTTCTGCCTTGCTTGTTGGTCTCCTTCTTGGCGGAAGCTTGCTTGCCTGCCGGAGGAGAGTGGAAAGTGTCTGGTACTGATTTTAGTCGAGGCGGTGCGTTTTGTTAGGCGCAAAACGGTACCGTCTCGTAGGCATATTTTTTAAGTAAAGCTCTTTGGGCTGGGCTCAAAAGATTTCTGTTTTAACCCAGCCCAACTTCATTCGTCGAAGTAACCGCTTTTCAGTTTTCAAAAGTTAGTTATATCATGCATGTCTAGACAGACTCTGGAGTCTGAACAGAGAAGGACGGGAAAAAAAATTCACAGCAAATTAAAGAAATCGAAATGGCTTCCATAAGCCTACAATTGGAAACATGCAGCAGTGAAAGTGATAAAGAAGCAATGGAACAGATTGCTATTTCTGAATCACCAATACAAGACATTGCCAATTCCTCAACCAACAAAAACATCAAAGAGAAACCTAAACTTCACATCAAGATTATTGCTGAAAAATTTGGAAAGATTTTCGCTTCTCTTAGGGAAAACTTGTTAGTGGTCGAAAGGGTTGTTCAGAATCTGTGGTTACAATACATTCGTGGTGAAAAATCAGATAGAATCAGAGCTTACCAAGTCTGGCCAGGAAATAATGTATGCCTTTGTGACAAATTCAATTTGCTATTAGTATTAAGAATATGCAACTGAATTTTTTGTACTTCATATGAAGGTATTTTTCTTCCATGGGAGATTCATTTGTGGCCCTGATCCAAGGGGGCTGCTTTTGACAACCACATCTATACTTCTTTCAAGTTGGATTTTCGCCATGTACATTGGAGATGATATGCCTAGTCACACCAGTATCATCGTCACCGTCTCTGTGATTCTAACAGTAATAGTTAGTTCTTCGCTGGAAACTTTTTTTATTTTTTTATTCTCGTAATCACATTTCTCTTAAAATCTTTTGTTGTTTAAAATGCAGGTCTTTATCAACTTGATTTTGGTTAGCACAACTGATCCAGGAATCATTCCTCGAAACGATCGAGCGAATATAGAAGAAGCTGGTACCAGTGATGGAACCAGAAGTAAAAGAGTTATGATAAATGGGGTGGAAATGAAACTAAAATATTGTCGAATTTGTAAGATATTTAGGCCACCAAGGAGTTGCCACTGCGCTGTGTGTGACAATTGTGTTGAGAAATTCGATCACCATTGCCCTTGGATTGGCCAATGTATTGCACTGGTACGGTGACGTCACAAAGTAATGCTCCTGTCACGGAGATTCTATATAGACAGAGTATCTAATAGCACTAACACTACCAACTGCAAATTAATTTTAATTTATGTATTTGCAGAGAAACTATCGATTTTACTTGTCATTTGTGATCTCGGCTTTGGTTCTGTTTGCCTACTTATTTGCCTTCTCTGTTTGGAGAATCCACGCAAAAAGTGGTAGTGGATTGCTAGGGATGCTGAAGAACTTCCCCGAAACTGTGGCACTGGTGTCATTTAGTTTTGCTGCCATTTGGTTCCTAGCTGGCCTTGCTATATTTCATATTTATTTGATTGCAGTAAACCAGGTTAGTGTTACCATAACAGATTTGCTTGACCAAGATTGTTCAAATCAAAAGATCATTACTAATGTCTATAACTTGCGTAATGCAGACAGCATATGAGAATTTCCGGCAACGCTATGCAGATTCTCAGAATCCATATGATAAACGAATAGTAAGCAATTTTAAGGATGTGTTGTTTGGGCCACTTCCTCCTTCTAGAGTTGATTTCAGAGCCGAAATAACGCCAAGCTGCAGGCATATAAAGGCTACAAGGAGAGTGTAAGTTGAAACTTTGGAGCCCAAATCTGAAGATTTTAATTGTAAGCACACAATTTTAGGTAAATGAACTGTTTGTCTTGTGTTTGATCATAGTTTGAGCATTTTGTCTCTGGTTTCCCAATCATGTTATCATTTGTCTTCACATATCAAACATTAAGTTCCATTAATACTGAACATACAGACACAGAGAATCAATTATGCTTGAAATTCAATCCAATCGCCTGGGAGCTCAATGTCCTGATCATTGCCCTACTCAAAACAATACCTTATTTACTCTACATTGAGAAGGAGCTGCAGCCTGCTGCAAGTGCCATGGGGTCATCTATAGTGTGCCAATGAGTGCAAAATCTGCAGGGCAGAGAGCTGTTGCCTTGTTTTACAAAACGGCAGTAAACACATGGTACATGGGGTCCTCCATTTATGGAGACACTGTTGTGGATTTATGGAGCTGACTGATAGTGATTGTTGAATCCGTGATGGGCCTCCATAGTAATGAATCTGGACTGCATCTGCATGAGCATAATGTAATCTCTGGGTCTACCAGATGAGTACATAAATGTCCCATTCATGGGCTTTGAATTTCAGCCTTACAAAAAAAGGGAAATTGGTCGTTGAAGGGAGAAAAAGAAAAAAAAAAAAAAACAATACTTAGCTTTTCTGCGTGTTGAGCAGTCAAAATCCAAGAACATCAGAAGTCTTATGTTTTTTTTTTTTTTTCAGTCTCCTTACTGATAATGGTTTACGATTATTGAATTTATATGAATCATAAAACTTTGTCAACATTCTATTGTGATATTTAATGTAAATTTAATCTATCAAATTATGGTACGTTTGAAATAACTGCACTGTCACAGTACAACTGCTCCAACTCCTTTGTTTTTATAAAAAATTATAAAAATAAAGGAGTTGGAGTAATTATACTATAACAGCGCAGCTCCCTAAGCATACCTTTAATCAATTTGCCCCTCTATGTCCATTTGGCATTAGACCTATGTCTAAGATAAATTTCTAAACTAGAATTAGTCTATGATTGGTCTATATTACATATAATATAATATTTAACAAATTTATTACTTATAAAAACCGAATTATTTCATATGTTGCAACTTTTTAATTTTAAATAACAACTCGAGATTTGTTGTATGATACACATAATATAACATAGTGTGACCGTAGACTATATTATAATAGTGATTTAAGACTCATGGAATCGCTTGTGCTGATAATAGTCATTTTACACGAACCAGGTATCAGAAGGTGGAGTGATATGGAAATTTTGGTGGGGACAGGAGATGGTTCTTTATTCTTCATCTTACTTTTAGTTTATTCTTTTATGAGCATATGGAATCATATCATATTATATGTTATCACTTAATCTTCATATGTCTATTCACATTTGGCCTAGTCCAAAAGAAGAAATTTTCTATTTTGATCACCTCTTTGTTTTCGGTGATTAGCACAATCTCATCACGTCCCAACTTTATTTTATCATGCAGAAAAGTACAATTTAATTAAAGCAAATGGATAATGATTCTCTTATCATATGATCCCATATGACATAACGCATGAAAATCGTTTGCGGAAACCTTTACATCCTTAAAGACAAGATTACCCTTCTTTTCAAAAAGATAATTAAGAGAGCCCGAGTAATAAAAATTTAATGGCCTTAAATTTATGTACTTGATAAAGCAACTGCACCAACCAACAGAAGGTCTCGTGAAATGGCAGCTTTGGGTTGCTTAGAAGTACTAACTAGTGAAGTGGAGGTGTAAAGCGACAGGGAATCCTGTTGCAAGCAAGCAAGGCACCTGTGATCTAACCGATGCGCACAAGAGGTGTTAATTTTTTAAGTTATTAAAAAAATTATAATTATAAAATAAAAATTAAAAAAAATATAATAAATATAATTTTTAAATAATAATTTTAATAAAATTATTAAAAATATAATAATTTTTTTATTATTAAAATAAAAAATTATATAAACATAATTTTTAAATTATAATAATTAATATTTATTAAATATTTTAATATTATAATTTTTAAACTACAAATACCTAATTTCAATTCAAAATAAACCTTAAATAATATAATTGAACGTCAATTAACTGTCTCATATAACAAAAAGATTCTATTCTATGTTTGTTCATCGGATTTTTGAGTTTATTTATTTTTTTAGTGATAAAATTATAAGATAATTAAAGTTGACATTGATTTATTCGTCTCATCTTTGTAGTACCATGGGACACTTAATATCACTTATGCAATTTCTCGAACATGTAACATGCAAAACATTAAGTAAATATATTTTTCATTTGGCCCGCCAAATAGTAACATTAAGTAAATATATTTTTCATTTTGCCCACCCACCAAATAGTAACCAAACGAAACGGGTGTACGGTTACAGCCAAAAAACCAACCTTACTTCTCAGAGGACTCGATTTTTCTTCAAAACAGATATCGTTTTTGTAAGTATACAGACTCGATCAACAATGACTATCAAGTCAAAATATGCACATAAAATAATTTTATATTTTAATATCTTTGCTGAGAAACAATAACCAATTGGGTGGTTGCTTTCGCCTGTCTTATCCAACTTGACTAAACTTAACCGACGTATTTCAGCTTGTCATCAATTTTATGCCTACCAAAGTAGACTAGTTTTGCCACTGTGTTGATCAAAATTTGGCCCTAATCGACTTTTAATTGTGACATCGAATAGACTGATTAATGTAATATTAAAAAGAAGCATCTTTCTGTTAAATGAATTTTCTCGATTTTAGTTTTTTATTAATTTTTCGCTATTTAAACCTGAATAATTTATTGTGTGCAGTACCAAATTAAGGTAAGTCTCGATACATTTTTAATTGTAAACAATATCCAAAAAAAAATAAAATCTGTTTTTGCTGAACAAGTTATCAATATCAACTATTCCTACTAATGTTACAAAATTAAAATAAAAAATATTAAAGGATATGCGAAATGACATTTATGATACCATTTGCTATATTAATTTCCAATTTAAATTTGCACTGTTAATTTTGTACATGCAATATATTTTTTTTGCATACATACTCTAAAGTTATTTATCAAATATGTTTTTAAATTACTTTTATTTTTTTTAAAACTGACCTCGAAGGTACAAGATAAAATGGGAGATGTTTCTCCTTATACATTAATGAATTTTTTTTTGGCTAATTATTTCATTTGAGATCAAATCACACATTCCCGCGATCCTTCTCTCCCCAGTATATTGCAACCAACAGAAAAACCAAAAAAAAATAAAAATAAAAATAAAAATCCCTAATACAAAATTATGTGATTACAAAAAGACAACGTGCCCTTTAGATTATATCTTTAATTAACATGCTGGATATGACTCCCACAAAACATCGTATTAACAAAAAGAGTATATTTCGAAATCCACGACAAATTTTGATTTAACAATTAAATATGAATTTAAATCTTATCTCAATCTTATGTTAATCAAATTTCATTCCGCAAGATATACTTAAAACTCAGTCCAAACCGACCAATGCCGTGGCTTCCAATACGATCAGAAAATTATAAAATTAATTTGAATTTTCCAATTAGTTCCATACTTCCATTTATTTTGGAGGTATCCAAGAAGCATGTTTCCAAGAATTTATATCCTATAATAAAATAATAAAAATACATATTTATATATAAGATTTACTTAAATTATAATTTATTGTAACTTATTATTCTCACATAGATTATGTGAATTTCATTATCGTGATACTATTTATATGTGAGAAATAAATTATCTCCGATTATAATTTAGCAGCTCTCATACGTATATTATCCCAAGAAAAGAAAGCAAGAAATTAGATTTAAGGCGCTGCCCCAATCGTACCCTTAAAAATTATACCTCACAAGGACTAAAAATTGCCCTTTAAAAACAAAAGGGTGTCCCTTATTTTATAGGGCACCAGGCCGGCTGGCCCAGAATATGCCCCTTTTTTACCGCCTGAAGTAACATCAACTTTGGTGCTAAATTGCTAATGAATCACATCATGGCACGTGTCAAGTTTGCTTGTGACATGGGTCCTATCCCATGCAGACATTTGCGTGCTTCCACGTGAGATAAAAATATAGCATGTTACATGTAACGTGACTGGACAGAGTAAGGAGAATTATCCAATTACACTGTGCCACGTACCAAGTTACTAGATCTGATCACGTGTACATGCGGTATCATTTGGAATCATTTCCAAATTCCCAGCTTAACTTGTTGCTTTGGCTATGTATAATATAATTAGGTATTCTTATCTTAATTACAGATTTATATTAAAGAATTTAATTAACGACTTAATATTTTGAAAAATAATTCATCGTCATTGGAGTATATGACTGTTCATTGATAATTAACACACTGTAAAACATTTTTTTTTCCTGCGACCACACATGTTTGTCAATGGATTTACTAGCTTATATAACTAATTGGCGTTTGGCAAATGCATGCATGTAAATGTTGATTTGTTAAAATTATTATCTAAATAATTATATTTATTACACATTATTAATTTTTATTTTATATTTATAATTTTTGTGAAAATTATAACTTAAAAATTATAATACTTCAGTATTAAATAGGGTCTCAAAACTAAAGGACTAGCATTATCTTCTACTATATTTCTATTTATCTACTAATAATTTATTATTTGCTATACTAATGCTATGCATTATTAAACCATGAAACTATCATAACGTATGTATTCAGGTTTTGAGGCATTGAAAAACAAACTATTTTCCCTTGGCAAATGTGAATTAAACAAAAGAAAGATGCCCTGTACGAAATGGAATTGACCCAGCATAGTGATAAATTAATGAGAATCAAATATGTGATTGAAAATCATAAATGCTCCACCAATTTGCCAATATACATCAACAAGAATGGGAGAAATTGAATTATTATTTCTAAATGAATCAACATAACTACATCTTCACCGTTTTAATTGCTAAAGATGATAATGGCACAGTAGAAAGTATTCATATGGAGTTATGTGAAACAGTGAAAGTTATAATTTTGGGTCATGTGATCATCTACCTTGAAGGACCACAACTCATTTAATTCTCATTTATATGGGCAAAAATATGGCCTTGCAATCACCGCTAACCTTACACATATAAATCAATTGCAAAATATGACAAAATAAGGCATTATAGTATTGAGAGTCAATGTCAATTACACTGTTATGTTTAAATCCAAACACATTGAATGCAGAGCGTGCAAAAAGTCTTCATACCACTAGAGGCTTTTAAAACGAATACAAATTTGGTAATTTTATCTTTTTCAATAGACATTAATATATCATCTAACTATAACAATTTTTTTTACTCCAAAAAAAAAAAACCTCCCATAACAAACAAACACACTTGAACCCGCTAGCTTCATTGCACAATAGACTCAAACTTTCAACTTTAGTAATGAGGTGATGATTACAAGTATTAAGTAAGATTTTGTATTATAAATTTGTGGATATTGATTAAACTAAATAGTTTGCCCTTTTGTTACAGAGCTTATAGCTCAATGGTACTCATGCCTCTAAATAAGTTCATTTACTTTTGAATAAATGTACTATATTTTTCTAAATATATATTAATAAGATAAATTTTCGAGCCAATTCTCTGACAAAATTGTTCTTGGTTGTATTACAAAATGAATATGTCTAGAATTATAGTAGATTTCAGATTGTCATATACGTGTGTGTGTATATATATATATATATATATATATAAAATACTGTCACCTTATAAGAAATGAAATATATATTATGAAATAATAACAGGATGAGGGCATTAATGTCACTGCTGGGGACTGACTAGCACTGAGGCAAAAAATTTAATTAATAAACAAGGAAAGTTTGATAGTGACCGTTTGGTAAAATGGTATTAGAAAACAGAGCGGTTAGTGGGTCTTCTCGCTTGCTGTTCAGTTCAACATCCCTTGCCTGCAAAGTAGTAGAAAGCCTTTTTGAGCTTCACATACACAACTGTGTTCTGATTCTCTCTCTTATTAGAAAGCCAAGAACAAAAAAACAAAAGAACAAAAGCAAAGCTAAAAGGAAAGAAAAGAACAAACAAGAATACAAAAGATTTGGACTATCAATCATCCGTCTACCCTGTTTCAGTTTCTGTTACTTGTACTTTGATTTCTCTGCCGTAAATTTTGTATCTTGTAGTGTACTGCACTTGACTTGACTTAACTCGGTTTTAGATTCTGATTCTCCTGTTGAGTTTTGTGAGGTCTTGGGATTAATCTGGTTCCGGGTGTGTTTGTTTTTCGTACATGGGTTGTTTCTTGTGATCAGAAGAGATAGACGAGAAATTTTGGTCAAGAAGTACAAAACTGATGTCTTTGAAAAGCAGAGGAGAGCTCACTTCAAGAAGTGTTGTATCACAAAAATGGACTTTTTTGCTTTGTTTGGGATGTTTCTGTGCTGGCATGCTCTTCACTAATAGGTATGTTTGTCAAACTTTTATTCATATTCTGAAAGGTTGTTGCTTGTGGGAATTGATCAATTGGTTTGTTTATGGTTTTAGTTTAGTGGTTTCAATTTTCATCCTTTTTTTTTTCAAATTTAAATCTTTTAAAGAACAAGTGATTTTACAATTGTATTCTAAGATCTGTATTTTAGCTGATTGCAATATGTTTCAGTAATGGACATATATCAGCTGGTTTTGTGGTGCACAAGTGCCGCCGTGAAGTTTCTTTAATTTGCTGTTTTGATAGTGTTTTTGGCCTTGCCTGTTGTGTGATTGTTTTGCACATTGATTTTGAAGGCGAGATAGATCTGAATTTGATTGTCATTCAAGATAAAAACCTAATTGGCTTGATTTCTCTGAAAAAATTATCTTATGGATTTGGATTTTGATGACAATCTGGTTCTAGTCTAAACAACTGCCTACAAATTTTAGTACAGTTATATTTGTTCGGCTTCATATTCTTGCTTGAAATAAGAAGTTGAATGATATGCACGGTCAATTATTGAGAACTTATACTTCTGCCATCTCTTCGGTTCTTTTAGTCACATTTTTTGTTGTTTCTAAACCAACTGTGATATTATATCAAAAAATAAAGAAATAAATAAACCAACTGTTATTAGCTCTACTGCATTTTTGTGAGAAACAGTTATATATATGTGGAATTGGGTTTCAGTTGAACTTCAATGGATAAAAAAATTGCTTAGTAAATGCTTCTGTAGTTAGTTGTTGGGATTACCATATATAGTGGCTTATTAATTATTAAAAATTGGTGTCAGAATGTGGGCAGTTCCTGAATCTAAAGGCTTCACGCGGACCACTGCAATGGAAGCTGAAAAACTAAAGCTAGTTTCAGAGGGTTGTAATCCAAGACTTGTAAGTATCTCCATCCTTCATTAGAGAATCAGTTCATTATCATATTTCACTGTACCAAATCATGGCTACATTGTAATCTGATTGGGTCCCTTTAGTTGCAACAGAAAGTAGTAAGGCGTGACTCTAAGGATATTTTTGGGGAGGTTTCTAAGACTCATAATGCCATACAGTAAGTTTTGTATCCTTATTTAATATCTCGATTTACTTTAGGCTTCGTTCTTGATTTTATCTAAAGCATCCTGAATATTAAGCTTATGATAATATGTTTGATGTAGGACGTTGGATAAGACTATTTCAAATTTGGAAATGGAATTAGCAGCTGCAAGAGCAGCACAGGAGTCTATTCTCAGTGGCTCTCCTTTGTCAGAGGACTTAAAGAAGACTGAATCATCTGGTAAAAGAAGGTATCTGATGGTAGTAGGAATTAATACTGCTTTTAGCAGCCGCAAACGAAGAGATTCAGTTCGTGCTACATGGATGTTACAAGGTTCTAGGATTGCTTCCCTGTTTCTTTAAATGTTATCATTTTTAATTTGCTTGTTTGATTTTGATGGCTAAATTGGTTTTATTTTCTGACGTTTGATTTTTCTGAAAAAACAGGTGAAAAAAGGAAGAGATTGGAAGAAGAGAAAGGCATTATCATGCGATTTGTCATTGGTCACAGGTTGGTAGTCCTTTTATTATGAATTATGGTTATATTGGATAGGTTGATTCATATCTGCGCTTGAATGCCGTTGTGGAAATTGACTAGCTGAGCCTCTGCTGTGTCTCATTCATCTATGTGGGGGCGTCTATTGCTGAACCCAGGGAGGTTATTTTTTATAGTATACAGTTTTATTGACAATTTACATTTTTATTCCCTAGTGCAACGTCTGGGGGTATTCTTGACCGAGCAATTGAAGCGGAGGACAGAAAGAATGGGGATTTCTTGAGGCTGGTAATTCCTTTGTATCATGTTTTTCTATTACTGCTTGCATATTTTTGCTGCACATTTGCTCAGTCTGAGAAGTTCTTTTTATTTTCAAAACAAAGAAGACAAGGCTATAAGTTGACATGTAAATGTTGTGATCATCTGCAGGACCATGTTGAAGGATACCTGGAATTGTCTGCCAAGACGAAGATATATTTTGCTACTGCAGTTTCTTTATGGGATGCAGATTTCTATGTAAAAGTTGATGATGATGTCCATGTAAATATAGGTAAGTATATCTTCTAATTTTTATAAACTTGTGAGTAAATGGTATTCTGATGGGATTTGATAAGGTGTTCCTCTTTCATTTTTGGATGTGGTTGGGAAGGGGTGTGGGGTGGTAGAGTTACAAATGAATGGAACAAGGTTGAAAATCTATATTAGAGCCCATATACATCCCACACACAAACCAGGCAAAAGCAATTTTGTTCCTAATTAGCTTAGCAATTCTTTGATATATTAAGTATCCTCCCTTTCGTATCATTGCAGCAACACTTGGAGAAACTCTTGTTAGACACCGATCAAAACCACGGGTATACATCGGATGCATGAAATCTGGTCCTGTCCTTAATCAAAAGTAAGTAATAGTTCTTAATTTTGGTTAATGTTGAGAAAGCAGCAAAGTTCCTGCTTTTCTAATACCCAATTCTGTGGAACAGAGGAGTGAGATACCATGAACCTGAGTATTGGAAATTTGGTGAAGCAGGAAACAGGTACTTCCGTCATGCAACTGGACAGCTTTATGCCATTTCAAAAGATTTGGCTACATATATATCAATAAACCAGTAAGTATCCTCTTATTCTTTATTCGAAATAAAAGATGGAAGATTTTGTTTTGGGTCTGGTTTGGCTCTGATGTTGCCTTCTTGCAAGTGAGAAATTAATTTGGTGCATAATCTGGCAGGCATGTTCTACACAAATATGCTAATGAGGATGTTTCATTGGGATCATGGTTCATTGGACTTGATGTAGAGCATATTGATGATCGAAGACTATGTTGTGGCACTCCACCTGGTAAAGTCTTAATGCTTCAGAAAATTTGGATGATATTACAATCTTTACTGAGCTGAAGAGGATCATTATATAATCTATAGGTCTTAACTTGTCATTACTGTGTTACTGGAGAATGTTAGTTGAGTTGTCAACAAACAGCTACCGTATCAATTCTACACCTTAAAATTATTGTACTCCTTACCTAAGATGAATTGACTAAACATCTTAACAATTTGATAATTATTAATTTTTGGAAGGTAACCTGGAAGTTTTAGAGTTCAATGTAGAAATAACTAGATTCTCTTGATCCAACAATATCATGATGGGAGCCCGGATGATACCTAATATTACAAATGAGAATAAGATTGCCACATGACTTACTGCTTAGATAGAAGCAAATGGAGAACAGGATACAAGTCCCCCTCTGCAAATAATGGTAATATGTTTTTGTTAATTAATGTTTCTGATTTTGTATCATGAACTTGTCATTGCAGACTGTGAGTGGAAGGCTCAGGCAGGCAACATTTGTGTTGCTTCATTTGATTGGAGTTGCAGCGGAATTTGTAGGTCTGCCGATAGGATTAAGGAGGTCCATCGGCGGTGTGGGGAAGGTGAGAAAGCTTTATGGAGTGCTACGTTCTAACAAGTGCTTTGAAAATCTTCCAAACTCTGGAAGATCGCAAAATAGGGTGAAAGAAGCTGGTGGGCAAATCTTTTTCTGTAGTTTTATTCGAGTATAGGGGGAATTATATATATATCACAGAAGAGAGAAAATGAGAGATAGGGAGAGACCTTGCACTGTGGTCCTGTCCCATTTTAGTAGAAGGGATTGACCAAGATAGCAGCCAGGAAATGGAGTTGTCACCACTCACCCATTCTTTGATGCTTGGAGGGCCAATTTGTAACTTACGTTTCCATGCCTATCAAGCTGTGATAATAATTGCAAAAATCTTTTTGGTGCCTTTTTTCCACTTTTTCTCGAGCTTTTGTACCATTCACATTTGCAAGTTTTAAATGTTCTTGCCAGCTTAAGCCAATTTGATGGGATCTTCAATCATGTAAAAGCTTATATATTCTTATATTTTTGTTTTCTTTGTACTAAAGAAACTCTACCCAGGTTCTGAGGTATCGACCGGTTTATCAAATGCCACTAAATTTCATTATCGATAACCGGAACAAATGCGTTAACCTCGAGAGTTGTAATGTCTCATGTATATATTAATTACTCAGGAAGCCAAAGAAACGAACAAGACACTTAATTCACACGAGTGACTGAGCGAGCGATTAACATATTTGTTTCCTCTTATTCAAGACCGACAGTGTACGGATCCACGGCAGTCAAATTTTCATCTCTTTAGAACAAGAAGAAACAAACTACATTTTAAAGTTTCGGCACAGAGAGAAACTTAAAGGCCTTAAGAGCTCCTATGAAATTTCAAATAGTGTCACAGGAGACTTGAATATGATGCTGTTGATAACAAACAAACAAACAAGTAATTGCTGGCTTTGGCTGTAGAAAATATGCATGGAACAAGAGGCCTTTCTTTCCTGCTTTTGAATTTATTTAACCGTGGGTTAAATTGTTGTGTGGGAACTGCAAAGCGCTGTGGAAAGAGTTAAAAGAGGGAAACAAAAGCTTAGTGAAGTTGTAACATTCTAGGATTACTTAGTTGCAGAGATTCAAGTTGTCAAATTCCAAAAATGCATGATTGTCAAGCAACATATAAATTAAGTAGTATCTCAAGAACCAAAAAGGAAAATAAAAATAAAAATAAAAATGGTACAAGTTCATAACAAAAGTTAAAAACAAATATCGACTTCAATCAAGTTCAACGGGCGGAATCAGGATTTTGATTCGGCAGCAGGGCCCCATAATGTCGACATAACAGATTTGAAAGGGTCATAACATAGAAACAATAATGCATCTAAATGAAGCCAAATAAACAGTAAAACTTTGATAGAAGAAAGAAATAAGCTAAAATTTTAATTTAAACCCTACATACCTGACCTCAACATAACTACGCGCTTGCCTGTCCTTAAAAGAAATCAATTAGAGAGTGAGTGGCACGTGATATTGGCACGGCTCAATAAAAAGGTCGAGCTCGAAAAGTATTGAGCACTATTTTCTTATTGAACCGCACCAATATCCCGTTGTACTCGTCCATCCTCCAAAGTCATCATCATAATCTTCATTTTAACCCCAAAAAATAGGAAACAAATTTCCAGCATCCTGCATGTTCCTGTGATGATGAGAAAACAAACCAAAAACAATAACCAAAAAAATTTGAAAAAAATTACACTTAACGTAAAGAAAATAATAAAAATATGGACAAGATGAAGAGCTAGCATGTGTATATGAATTTGGTAGTCAGATATAGCTAGCTAGAAATGTTAAATATGTTTTGAGTAGCAGCGAGAAACTGACAAAGGATCAAGTAGTGAAGAAGAAATAGAAGCATGCAGAGGGGCATGGAGATTTTCAGTGAACAAAGAGAGAGAGAGAGAAATGTTATTTAACAAGAGGGCTAAACCTAAGCAACAAATTAATAAGCGGGGTGTCATTGAGCAAGTAGCTAGCATTAAAATCTTCAACAACCCAACAGGAAAAGAGGTTGGAATATTAATTTATGACGGTACAAGAATGGGGGAAATGGCTCACGGAGACAAATGTTGGAGCTTTTTAATGTAGCAATTATGAATGATGGGGGTAGGCCGTAGGCAGGGTTGGCATCAGAGAGATTTTTGAGAGGAGGGATGTTGGTTCTGTTCATTCAGCATTTATGAATCATGCCAAATAGCAGCTTTGCTTTGCTTTGTTTTGTTTTGTTTTGTTTCTCTTGCGCTTTTGTTTTTGCTTTTTGGTTGCCCTACTTTCCCTTATGGAACTTCGTAGGTTCAGTAGTATATTCAATTTTGCAACTAAATGCCCATCTTTAGTTATTCCTATTGTGTTATTTGTCTACATGCTAGGCATATTTGTTTGGAAAAATGTTTGTTTATATATGAAAACTTATACATCAATATCGTCAATTATGGTAGGCATGAAGATAACTAAAAGCTTAGAATAATTTTGGTTTATATTGAAGTTGATAACGAAGAAATTTTGAAAGCATCTATACAACGTTTTTATTCTTTTCTGGTTTTTTATTTGCAAAAATTGAAAAAAAAAAAAGACTAATAAATTGATGGGAGATACCTCCTCTTTCCCCCTGTTTTTAAGCATTTCCAAACTTAATTCCACTTTAATTTTTGAAAAATACCTTACTACACCAAAGAGTAAGTGAGTTAAATACGAATACAAATTAGTAAAAGTTTGACAACGGGCATGACATGACATGTCCACTTTCGCAACAGAGATAAACACTAAATAACGATGAAAATTTTTAGGCTATTTTTAATTTTCAGCTGCATGTCATAATTCAAATATTGATTAGTAGGCCTAATCCAACTATTGTCAAAATTTTCTTGTGATCAGATAATTCAACTATTGATTAGTGGTTAATAAATAAAAAAAAAATTAAATTTTACTTATACATTACTGCTGAATCTTTAAAAACTCAATAGAATTATAAGATGAATTCCTTTCACCCTAGCTTTCCATTCAACTGCCCACTATCTAAAGACTTTATATACTTTATAGGGGCGTTTTGATCAATGCACCAATTTATACACGTGTTATCCTTTCCATTTGCATTTTTTAAATTTGACTACCAAGACATAGATTTATTTTTCTTTGCCATTTCAAATATGTACTGCAAAATTAATTACGATTTATGTAATCCTCATAAATAGATGGGGGCAAGGAAAAGACATGCAAAGATCGATGAAAATGAGTTTTTCCTCTAGAGTTAATATAGCGGGACCACCACTCCGCCTTCAAAAATTCGATCTGGGATAGAAATAATTTAGCAGAGAGAGTTTGCTCTCTCGTAAGCTGTAAGTGCCATAGACATAGTTTGAATATTAATGAAAAAATTTGGACCATATTTAATAAACATGATTTAGAATAATTTCAACAATTATCATAGTAAATATTAATATTTGTTTGATTATAATTTATCTGTGTTAAAAGAAAATGTGGGAGGACCAATATTGAGATAATTAAATTAATGAATAAAGAATGGCTGTCACATTCTCCTGTCATCTGAATACATACATACAGTAACGAATTGAAGAAACATTTACTTGCATGATTCTATCACTTTAATGGCACCTTATATTAAAAACATTAATTAATACAGAATTTCATCCACGAGTGATACACACCCACATGCATTTGCTTCCTTGTCATAATTGTAGAAAAGATATATAATAAATGAAGATGTTTTTCCTGTGTTTGAACTTTGAAAGTAGTTCTTTTGTTTACAGAAGGTAATAAAAATGCAAGGACTTGTAGTTATCCAAAGGTCGATGAAATATGAGCATACCATCAAGGTCAAGGAACCTGCATTTGCAATAGCAATAATTCTGTCGCAGGCCTAATTTTAACAGTTGGTACAATCAGAGGCCGCGCCATGTTGGGGCAGCAGAGCCAGAGACTTCAATTCCTGGCTAGCTATTGAAAAATTTTAAACTAATTTTGATGTTTGTCCAATTATTAACTTAATTTATCATAAAAGCCTCTGTTAAATATTAAAAATACTAAAAATAAGAGATTTTAAAGTTTGAAGACACGTTTTAGTTTTAATTTTCTTTTTTTCAATTTAAAATCTCTTTCTTCTTCTGTAGCCAACTCCACTCCATTATTGCCATACACGACTCTATTGTTGCTAGTTTCATGTTTTTTTTAATTACAATTTTCCGGGTACATAAAATAAATTGGATAAGTAGAGCACATTTTATTTTTACAAATTGTATATTGTATAACACAATTTGTTTTTAATGTCTCAAAACTTAATTGAATAAATTAGTTTCATTGAATGTAGTGAATGAATTGATGTCTTAGTGAGATGAGAGATCAAAGATTAAATAATAATATGATTATATGCATAAAAAAATAATATATTTTTAGAGTTGATAACGAGGTTTTCCTTTAAACTTTCAATATATAAAAACACGTTGATGACAGTAGAGTATAATATTTTAATTATATGAATTTTGTACTCATTATTTATTGAACTTTTTTGAAAACTACATTACTGTTCAAACTAAGCCCTTGGTCCTTGGTATATTAAACTTTTGGCACCACGAGGTACAATAACAATGACAATGACTCATTCTTTACTGAAATTATATGAACAAACGCCTCCACCATATACAAGTTAGCCATCAACTTCTAGACTGAAGAAATAAACCACTTCAGATCATGTTTATTGCCACATATTTTTTTCCTTACGTTCAAAGATTTTAAGTGACACCACTTTTTCAGAAAACGGTAACAAAAGGCTATCTGTGACGAATATTACTACCAAAAGCCTGTTTCTAGTAGTGTAATATATATATTATCTTGGTCTTTCTTACTTACCCGTCATGTGTCAAATAAAACGAGCCATTTACTTAATCTTTTTGTATGAAATAATCCAAAACAAGCTCTCTATATTCAATTTAATGAAGTGTTGAATTCAAGAAAGATATAGGTTGAATCAAGAAACAAATTATTTTGAATTATATTTTACATGTTATCAAACAAAAAGTTCCCATAATTATTTATCACAACCTGTCACTATTTTTTAGTTCTTCAATAATTATAAGTAAAAAAAACTTAAACTAGCAATCAAATAACTAAATTTATCTAGTTGGCCACCTAAATAGACAAGATAGCAATTCTTGAATATGAAGATCAGTGAAATATAAAATTTTTCTACGAGAAAGATAAAATTCTAAAATTTTATTAAAAAAGAAATCATGTCTAGGATTATAAAAAAAGGAATAAAAAGATTACTCACACATTACCAAATTATTAAAAATCAAATTCATTCAAGAAAACTAATTGAATTATGGCTAAGACATCCTGGTTTTCTCTGAAAAATATCCTCTCCTCTTCTTTCTATACAATCTTCTGTCCTCAAACTGATGCTTCATGTGTTTTCTTCTAATAGGGCTTGTTTCTACTGTCTTTTTTCATAGATCTTCAGTCCTAGTACTTGTAGGACTCGCAAAATTCGTGTAAGTTCTCCTTTACCTAGTCAGAATCGGACTTGGAACTAAGAAAAGAGGCCCATGTATCAAAATAGTTTAAAGTCCATTTTTATTATAGGCTCCATTAAGAAATCCAACCAACTCTCGAAGAATCCATCTTTATAGCCCAAATAGAATCTTTACCCTCGGCGTAAGTCCGTGATAGCCTAATTATATGAATAGAGCCCAAGAAATTTGTTAAAGAAACAATCAAAATCTATGAAATCATATGAGTATTTTTCACACCAATTTGTAGATTTTCTGGTATGCTCTTTTTTGTTTTCTCGCCTCAAAATCCCCTACAAAACATAAATGACTAATAAAGAGTCAAGAAGTTCAAGGAAATATTAAATAATTATAAAATTTAAAAAATAATGTGAAAATAAGTACTTATTAGATAGCTCTGTTCCTTATAATCACACTATAAACACGATCTTTTTTCCTTATTTGTTTATGTCTTGACAAGTTTACAATACTTATAAAATGATTTAGTTTTCTTTATTGCATTGATATACTTATAAGATAAAGATATACTATATTTACTTTTACTTGTTAGACATTATCCATATATATAAAACTTAGATACTAGCTGATGAAAAGGTAAGATTGTGATAATGTGATTATTAAAATGATGTAGGTTTTTTCTTTTCATTTTTTAAGGTGAAATTTTTTTTTATAAAACTTGAAAAATAAAGTTGTCATGTTTTGGTTTCATATGAACATAATTTAAAAGTTTAGGTTTTTTAAGCCCCAACCAGTAAACTTAGTGGATATTTGATACGATTTTATCTAATGGCCAAAAGTGCTAGTATAATCTCATAAGCTCTTTTTAAAATTTTTAGTATTATTTAGTTGTATTTTGATTAAAACTTCTGAGGATTACATAAGTTATTTTGCCTCTACTAGTAAAAGCTCAAATTTTAGGTTTTTGTGAATAACTGTTGTAGAGTTTTTTTAAAGAGTTAAAACTCTAAAATACTTCTTATTTATCTTATTTCATTTCTTTTATAATGGAACTTTAAAAACTTTATCTATTAAGATAATTTTATAAATTTTAATAAAAACTCTTTTTGACAACCAAATAATTAAAATATTTTTGAGGTAAAAGATCTACTTACAAAATTTTTACTAGTAATATTGAGAAATTTATAATGATTTTTCATATATCATCAAACAATACAATTCTAGGTTAATATATATATGTAGAGGAGAATAAGGAAGGAAACTGAATCAAATTCCTACAAAGTAAAGACTAAATCAAATCCTACAAATTAGGAATTGACAACTATTAAGATTATCTATCTAAGACAACAATATTTACAGTAGAATATAGTTAGGTGTTTTCCCACACTCCCCCTTAAGCTGGTGAATGGATATTGTCCATCCTTAGCTTACCTATTATACTATGAAACACCTTATTACTCAAATCTTTGGTTAACACATTTACTAGCTGGCCACTAGTAGATATAAATGGAGTGCAAATTAGGCCAATATCCAACTTTTTCTTTATGAAGTGCCGATCAACTTCAATATGCTTAGTGCGATCATGCTGAACTAGATTGTGTGCTATACTAATAGATGACTTGTTATCACAATAAAGCTTCATAGGTGCTTCCCATTGAATTTTCAAGTCTTATAGGACAATTTTCAGCCACAGTAGCTCATAAACCCCCATTGCCATTGCTCTAAACTCAGTTTTTGCACTTGATTTGGCAGCCATGTTCTGCTTCTTACTTTTCCATGTCACAAGGTTGCAATCAAGGAAGGAACAATAACTTGATGTTGACCTCCTATCAATAATACCTTGCATAGTTCGCATCAGTACAAGCTTTAAGAATCAACCCTTCTCATTTCTTGAACGAAATTCCTTTTTCTAATGTTCCCTTTAAATATTGCAAGATCTTGTACACAGCTTGAAGATGAACTTCTTTGATATTATGTATAAATTGACTCACAACATTGACTGCATAAGCTATGTCAGTTCTAGCGTAAGAAAGATAAATTAGTTTTCTTACTAACCTTTAATATGTCCCTTTATCCATTGCTGTATTTTTATGAGTTTTGCCAAGTCTATGGTTCAGTTCTATAGGGCTCTCACCTGGCTTACACCTATTTTTCACGTTTCCTTCAACAAATCTAGTATGTACTTTCTTTGTGATATGAATATTCTATGCTTTGAGTGAGCAACTTCAATATTAAGAAAACACTTCAACCTATCGAGCTCCTTTACCTCAAATTCCTTAATTACATTTCCTTAACGCTTCTTTGACTTCCAAATCATTTCTTGTTATCATAATGTCATTTACAGACACTAATAATGCTATTACTCCCCCTGAAGCTGAATGTTTGATAAACAAAGTATAGTCAGCTTGGCTCTATTTATATCCCATAGTTGTCATACCCTTAGCAAATCGTCCAGACCACGCTCTAGGGGATTGTTTCAGACTATATAAGACCTTTTTAAGCCTGCACACTTTGTTTCCTTTTAAATTTAAATCAAAGCCAAAAGGAATTTTCATGTAAATCTCTTCATCAAGATCACCATCTAAAAAGGCGTTCTTGACATCAAATAGTTGCAGACTTCACCCAAGATTAGCAGCTAAAAATAACAATACTCTCACAGTGTTCATTTTGGCAAATGGAGCAAATATTTCCAAATAATCAATCTCATAAGTTTGAATATAACCTTTGATTACCAACCTATCCTTATACCTTTCAAGGGATCCATCTACCTTATATTTAATATTAAACATCTACCCATTTGCAACCTACTGGACTTTTCTCCTTTAGTAACTCCACTAAATTCCATGTCTTATTCTTATTAAGAGCCTCAATTTATATTTTCATAGCATTTCTTCACTCTATATAACTTAATGCATCACATACTATCTTAAGAATGGTTATGGTGTTTATATGTGTGAGAAAAGGTTTTGTGATTGTGTGACAACTTATCATAAGACATAAAGTGAGATAAAAGATATAAAGGATGTTGGGTACATTTTCGAGTGCCTTTTCTAATAACAGTAGGAAGATCATTGTTATTATCTTCATTAGAGTTAGAAATATTTTCTTGAGAAGGTACAATATAATTAATTACTTCATTACTAGTGGTTGGTTCCAATTCTTGGACTTGCATAGGTTAAATAATGGTTGCTTTTCTTCTTGAATAAGTCAATACTGGGTAAGTGGAACTTTTAATATATTTATCCAAATAAAAAAAACTTAGAGTTGAGAGTATAAGTTTCAGGTTCCATAGAAATAGAACTAGGATTTGGAGGACTTTGAAAATCAATAAGAGTAAGATATAGAGGATTTTTTTATATTTGTAGATAGGGGAGGAGAATGAAAATCAAGTTCCAATGGAAAAAAATAATTCTTTGTCCTTATCTTCCAAAAGTAATGTCTCCCCCTGAAGATAAGGTTGGATAAAATAGCTTTCTCTTTCAACAAATGTAATATCAGCTAATACAAAAAACTTTCTTGTCAGTGGATGAAAACATTTACATCTCTTTTAGGTTGAGGAATAATCAACGAATACACATTTAAGTGCTTATAGATCCAATTTCCCTTGTTATGAGAGTGAATATGAACAAAAAATATACAACAACGAAAAAATTTTAGGAACAAGATAAGTAGTATTGTGGAAGTCCGAAAAATATTTTAAAAAGACTTGCACATGACTTTTAAACCCTATAACTCTAGAAGACAACCTATTTATAAGATGGGGTTGTAGTTAGAACAACCTCTCCCCAATAGGTTTTAAGAACATTTCTCTGAAACAAACAAACTCTAGTAATGGCTAAAAGGTGACCAATTTTTTAATTCTGAAACCCCATTTTGTTGGGGAGTATTAATACTTGATGACTCATGAATTATACCCTCCTTTTGGAAGTATGGTGATAGGGTTTGGTTGAAATAGTCCTTAGCATTATCTGATCTAAAACTTTTGATTCAACTTTAAATTGATTTTTTATCATGTCGTGAAAAATAGGGAAAATGAAACTCACATCAGACTTACTTTTAAGAAAAAATATCCATGACATAAGGGTGTAATTATCAATAATTGACACAAACCAATGAGCTATTGAGATATCATGAACTGTGGAGGGGCCTCAAATATCACTATGAATGAGTGCAAAAGGAATAGATGTTCTTTTATTACTTACAGGAAAATAAGCACATTTATGTTTTGCAAGTTCATAAATATCAGAATGAAGTTTTTCTACATCAATTCCTTTAAACAATAATGGAAACAATACTTTAAGAATGCTAAATGAAAGATACTCAAAACGGAAGTGATGAAGCCAGATTTTATATTTATTAGAAATAGAAGACTAAAAAAGAAAAGTAAATATTTTCCTATTCTAATTTGCCCATTTGATTCTTCAAGATAATAAAGCTCATTTTTCTCTCTAACATGTCCAATCGTCTTCCCCATAACTTGGTCCTAAAAGATGCGGTATGAAGGATAAAAAATTACATTACAATTTAAATCTTTTGTAAGTTTTTGAATGGACAGAAGGTTAGTATACAAATTTAGTACAAGTACAATATTTTTAAATTTGAGGTCTTGATTTATTAAAATATTTCCTTGGCCAGTAATTGTTAATAGGGAACCACCAATGTGACTATCTTTTTATTGCTAGGACAAGGGTCATAAGAGATAAATTTGTGTGAGGAGTGTGTCATATGATCGATGGCACCTGAGTCAATGACCTAAGAGTTTGAGAAGGTTGTATATGAGACATTTAGTGCATATAGAGAGAAAACTTACTTTTAAATGCCAAAAAACAAGTATTTGTCTCTGGTAATTTCTCTAGTGTTTCCAATAAACTCTTTAGCTTCTCTATTTTTCCTCTATTGAACTTGTTATGTTCATGAGAATTATCTTCGGCACCAGACTGTATAGAGAGCATATGAGCTTGCCTTTGTCCTTTCAATTGTCCATTTTTCATAGTTGAATTCCTATTGGATATTAAAGGCTTTCTATAAAGTTTCCAGCATCTTTTTCGGGTGTGTCAAAGCTTTTTACAGTAGATGCACCACAAAGAATGCTTATTTGTCACTTTAGACAATCAGTTTGTTTAGTTTTACTAAGAGGTTGTTGATTTGGGACATAGTTCTTTATTATAACATTTCCTACGGTCATGGCTGGGCTCTCCACTACTTGGGGTTCAACTATGACTCTTCTTCTACTTTATTTGCTCAAATTGTAGCAATGGCCTCATCCAATGATGGTAAGTCTTTATTCTCCAGTACTTGTACTCGAATAGGATCAAATTAGGGCTGGGCAAAAAAATCGTGGCCTAAAAAAATCCACATTGAACCAGTGATTTGGTTCAGCAACAGATTGGTTTTTTTTTTTTTTTAATAAATAACCGAACATATAGTTATATAAAAAAATTGAAACAATGATTCGGGATTTGGTTCATAATGCATAACTGAAGAACCGAACCGAAAAATCGAAACATTTGTATAATTTTATTAAGTTTTAAAACATATTACATTTTTATTAATTACCTCAAATTATTACAATAAACTCACACACACACAATTGCTAATATATATATAATATTTTCACTATAAAGCAAACCCTAAAATCACACATACACAGTAACAACCAGCCAACCTTTACCCTCGTTTCACAGTTTTACTATACTCTGCACTCTGTTTTTCAGCTGCTATACACACAACAACTACTGCTCAGTGATCGGACACTATGCACACAACAGCTGCTGCTCTTCTTGCCACCGATCAGCCACCATGTAAGCGCCAGTGATCAGTCACCGTGCTCGCGACAGCTACTGCACTTCTTGCTACCGATCTGCCACCTTGCAAGCTCCAGCAATCAGCCATCGTGCGAGCGACAACTATCAGCCACCTTGCGAGCACCAACGATCACCAACCGTGCGCGACAACTGCTACTCTTCAAGCCACTGTGCAGGACTGTTTCTATACTTTTTGCCACGGTGCGTGATAGTTGCTGCTCTTATTGCCATCGAGTGACAGTTGCTGCTCTTATTGGCACCGCATGATAGCTGCTGCTCTTCTTGCCGTGCACCACCGGTCACGAATTTGTTACTAGCCATATTATTTGCTGAGTTAGTGAGTTAAATCAAATTTGTTTCCAGCCATATTATTTGCTGAGTTGGTGAGTTAAATAGAATTATTTGCTGAGTTAGTGAGTTAAATGAAATTGTTTGCTGAGTTAGTGAGTTAAATAAAAGAAATGCATGATTCTTGTAATTTTTTTATAATGAAAATACATGTTGAGTTAAGTGGAATTGTGGAAATGCATGTTGATTATGGAAGAAATACATGATTTTTAATTGTTTTAAAACTGATTTTATTTCAATTTAAACTATCAAAGTTTTTATTTTTGTTATGGTGTTAAAATTGTTTTTGAGTTCAAATATACAATTAAAAATTTAAAATCCAATTTTAACCAATTTTTTTTTATTACTTTGGTTTTGAATTTTTGCAATGATTATGAAATCTATAAAATCTTTAATTAAAATTTTTCGCTATTATTTTTTTACTGGCTTAAAGTTTATATAGTATAAATTTTAACAATTTTTCTTTGTGTTTTGTTTTGTAGAATGGAAAACAATGGTGATGAAATACAAAAGGTTAATGAAGAAATCATTAATGAAGTACAATAAGTCATTAGTGCAGAAGAAGAAGTCAGTGGGAGTAAAAAAATAGAAATGCCATTGAGATCGTTTGTGTGGCAACATTTTTCGAAGCTACCTGGAGGACGAAGAGCTAAATGTCATTATTGCGGCAAAACTTATGCAGCACAAACCAATTCTGGAACAACCGGTTTAAAGAATCATTTGAATAGATGTGGAGTGCGCAAAAGATTGAAGGCTGCAAATGATGTAAAGCAACAGACATTAATTCGCCAAAAAGGTAAGGGTAAAAGTGATGGTACAGCTAAGATTATGCATGTAAGATTTAATAGAGAAGCTTGTAGAATGACACTTGTAAAAATGATAGTCAAAGATGAGTTGCCTTTTAGATTTGTAGAGGCTGAAGGGTTTTTGGAGTTCATGGAAACTTGTTGTCCGAAGTTTGAGGTGCCATCTCGAAGAACAATTACGAGAGATATCCTTGAATTGTATCAAAATGAGAAGGGATTATTGAAAAGTGTTTTGAGTGCAAATAAACAAAGAGTGTGTATTATTACTGATATATGGACTTCAATTCATATGTCAAATTTCATGGTAGTTACAACTCACTTTATTGATGCAGAGTTGGTGTTGCATAAAAGAATTCTTACTTTTACACCTATATTTAATCATAAAGAAGATGGCATTGGGAAGCTAATTGAAAATTGTTTGATCGATTGGGGGATTGAGAGGCTGTTCACAATTACAGTGGATAATGCAAGTGCTAATACAACTGCAATATCCTATTTGAAGAAGAAGTTGGCAAATTGGAGTGGAAATCCAATGGTTTTAAATGGTTTATATATGCATGTGAGGTGTTCAGCACATATAATTAACTTGATTGTGCAAGATGGGTTGTTACAGGTGAATCAATCAATAGCTAGTATTCGAAATGCAGTAAAATATGTCAGGTACTCCCCTGCAAGATTGCAAAAGTTCAAAACATGTGTTGATAAGGAGAAAATCTCACGTGGAGAGCTTATGGTATTAGATGTGCCAACTAGGTGAAATTCAATATATTTAATGTTAGAAAAAACAGTAACATTTGAGAAAGCATTTGATAGGTTAAAGGAAGATAATGGACATTATATAAACTGGTTTGATGAGGATGAGAGTGAAAAAAAAGGGTGGGGCCACCGACTGATGAGGATTGGGAAAATGAAAAGAGGTTAATCAAGTGTCTTTCAGTTTTTTATCATGTGACTTTAAAATTTAGTAGTTCTCTTATTGTCACTTCTAATAATTACTTGAATGAAATGTGGAAAATTTATATTCATGTCAAGTCACTTGTTGATAGTTTTTTGTTAAATAAAATGGATTACAAAATGGAGGAAAATTTTGCCAAATATTAGGGTCATTCTTTTGATAAAGTTAACATGTTATTGATTGTGGCAAATGTGCTTGATCCTCGGTGTAAACTTGACTTTGTTACATGGTGTTTTAATAACCTGTATGAAACTAGAAAAGTTGATGAATTGAGAGTTAACACTAAAGAGTTTTTGTTGAAGCTTTATGAAAGCTATGAGGGGAGATAAATCTAAATAGAGGTGACAGAAATAGTAATATGTATGATGGTGGTAATAGCAGTTATGCGTCATTTGATCATTTTACACAATTTAGAAAGATGAAAGAAAGTTTAAGTGATGACATTAGTGGAAAAAATGATGTTGACAAATATTTGTCAGAGATTTGTAAGAGTACTAGTAATCACAATTTTGATATTTTGAGTTGGTGGAAGTTGAATGGACATAGGTATCCGATTTTGTCTCAGATTGCCAAAGATGTTTTGGCAATTCCAATGTCTACTGTGACTTCTGAATCAGCATTTAGCGCGCATTCTTGATCCATTTAGGAGTTTTTTAACTCATAAAACTGTTGAGTCATTGATCTGCACTCAAAATTAGTTTCGCTCAACTCTATTAGGAGAGCGTATAATACAACCAAGTCAGGAGGAAATTGAATTTTATGAATTAATTGAAACAGGTAAGATTGTTATTTATTATGTTATTTTTTATCTCATTTTTAACATTTTGTTTATTAGAATTAATGATTTTAATATAATTGTTTTAATTTCTTAAAGAATTTTTTAGGCCAATGAAATCTCAACAAGAGCAAATGGCTGTCGATTGATGTTTTTGGCTAGTAAGTTTTCTTAATTAGAAAAAAAAAACTAGTATCTTGTTTTCATAACTTTTTTATTCAATTATTTATTATTTTTTAAATTTTTTTATATATTCAAGCATTAAGCTGGAAATTGAAAAATGCATGGTGATGAGTGTTGAAATCATGAAAATGGGACAATGTTGTTGATATTTGTTTGTAATTTTTGTATTTTGTGTTGTAGCTATTGTTATTTTTTATGTAATTTTATGTCTGTTTAGATGATGCATTTGAGATTGAGTTTAAATTTATAAATCTTATCTTTTTCAACAAATCTTTTCACCAAGGCAACATCATTACTACACTTCATTTGATAACGTTGATAATGGTCCATCTCTTGTCACAAAATTTTCAACAAATTAGCATATTCAATAACGGAGCGATCTCTTTGTTTAGTTGTAGAAATCTTGGTTTTAATCTTATAAATTTGACCAGCACCCCCAACCTTGGAGTAGGTTTTTTTCACAGCCTCCCATATTTCTTTGGCTATGGTAAGAAACATACATGTGTCTCTGATCTCTAGAACCATTAAACTCCATAGCCATGACATAACCATTGAGTCAGCTTCATCCCATGCATCAAATCTAAAATCTCCTGGTTTGTGTCTAGTACTAAAAGTATGTGACTAATTTTGCCTTTTCTTTTTAAAATGGTTCGAACAAACTGAGACCATTTTGAATAATTTTTTCTAGCCAATCTATGGGCTACTAGAATGTTCTGCAAATCTCATGTTGATGAAGTATTTATGTTGTCAATATTTTAGTTGTCACTCAATTGAAAAGGGTTGGGTTTATCAATAATCTCAGATATAATTGTAATTTGAAACTAATATCAAAAGGAGGAAAAATAGTGGAAAAAGAATTCAGCAATGAAGGCTAGATAAAAAAAAAAAAAAAAAATTCCCTAACGAAACCTAATAAGGCTTTGATAACATATTGAGAAATTTGTAATGATTTTTCATATATCATCAAACAATATAATTTTAGGTTAATATATACATGTAGAGGACAATAGGAAAAAAAATAAATTAAATCATACAAATTAAGAATTGACAATTATCAAGATCTTCTATTTAAAGCAACAATATTTACAGTAAAATATAATTAGGTATTTTTCCATAAGTAAACACTCTACTTAAATAAGTTTTATTTAAAAAAATTATATCAAAAGAAGCCCTAAGCCACTAAAGAGACTCATTAGCCTCCTTCAAAATTTTAACCATATAAATATTTAAAAGAGTATAGTAAAATCATTTTTACTAGGTTTATTTCTTTAAGCTGTGAGTAGTGTTATATATGTCAAAAATTTATTTTAAAATTTCATTATGAATAATATGGTATTCATAAATTAAATGATGAAATAATATAATTAATTCACTTAAAATTTTTTAAAAATTATCAATTACTTAATGATTGACACATCACATATTACATTATTTGGGATAAAATTTTAGAATATCTATCATTGTTAATCTATTTATACGTTCATAAACTTAGAAAGATGAATCTCATATTTAATATTGAGGTGCTTTACTTTTTAAATTATAAGTGCTATAGAATAAAAATTATAATTATAATATAAAAGTTGGTAAGTTGGGGTAAATATAATTTTTATAATAATTTGATAAAAATATTAAAATTTTTTAATTTTCATAATATAAGTGTGAGACAATTCAATTTAAGTGGGCCGAAGAGGTGAATTTAGTTGGAATTGTGAATACTGACTGAGGTCTTTAAAACGATATGTTGGCAAATGGGCCAAATTGGACCAACAACTTGTCTAGATTTGGGCTGTAAACGTGGATCAATGTGATTTGGTCAGAATTCTTCTGGTAAGATAGAATTAGAAGCATATGTTTAGAATTAATCAAATTTTTATTGTTGTTTAATTAAATCATTTATTATTATTTTATTAGATGGTTCAATTTGAAACGTTATCCTAGTTCATGAGTAAGCCTTTAGGGCGTGTTTGGTTATAGAAATAAAGTATTATATTATATTAGTTTTATATAATAATATGTTTAATTGAAAATAAAGTATGTATAAGACATTGAGCTTATGCGGCATAAGCTTTCTTTTTTTTTTTTTACTTTTCTTTTTCTTTTGATTTATTAATAATAATAATAAATAAATAAATAAATATAAATTTTTAATTTAATATAATATAATATTATATAATATAATATTTTTTATTTTAAAATTATAATTATTAATATAAATTAATAAATATATAATTTATTATTAATAATATTATATTATTTTTACATTATAATTTATTAATAAATTTATAATTTAATAAAACTAATAATAAAGTTTAAATATGAATAATATTAATTTAAAATTAATAATAATATCAAATATTATATAGTATTCTTATAATACAATACAACATAATACAATACACTAACATTAAAATAATGCAATAAGCATAATATAATATAGCGTGCTAAATGCACCATTAGGGAATGTTTGGAAGACTGCTTTATATAGTATTAAAATATTATTCATTATTAGATTAATACTATCCCATGTTTAGAGAAAAAATTATAAGGGATTAATAGGGGTTGCTAATGCGGCATCAACCACATTAATTAAACTTGACTGTGATTAGCTCTTTTATTTTTTTTAACTTTTACTTTATAATAATAATAAATAAATAAATAAATAAAATTTTTTAATATAACATAATATAATATAATTAATTTTTAATTTTTTACATTATAATTATTAATATAAACTAATAAATTTATATATTGTAATTCAATAAAATTATATTTTAATTTATAATATTATATTATTTTTTAAAAAATTATAATTTATTAAAAATTTTATCATTTATTATAACTAATATAAATATTATATAATATTACATTATTTAATTATATCACAATAATTAATATAAAAATAATTATTTTAAATAATTTAATATAACTAATAATAAATATTTAAATATGAAAAATTTGAATAATATTAATTTAAATTTAATAATAATATAAAATATTATTATATATACTACAAAGCTTTTATTTAGATTATTTAGCACAATAGTAAATATTATTTAGATATTATTTGATTAAATTATTTGCTTCATCTTTATATCAGAAATTATATATTTAAAAAAATTGAAAAATAAATGTTATGTTTATGAAAATTAAAAGTTATAAACTTCGATCTTTTATGAAGAATTATGATATTTTTAATATTTACAATAAAAAATTAATAAATTTTTAAAATCTAAGACTTCTATATTTATTTTTTTTAAACACTAATAAATATTATTTTTTAAATATATAATTTAAATTAATTATAAAAAAATTAATACAATACAATACTAAATATAATATAATTAAAATTAATATAATAAAGTGTAATATTAAATATTGTATAATATTATTATAATATAATATTAATATAATATATTAATATTAAAATAATACAATACAACTTAGCTGGACATAAAATTTAAAATATAAAATAAACGACGTCCAACAGCCGTCGTTTAATGCCTAAAGGCTAAAGCTAAGATGATTGCATTGGCTAGGCCCCTAGGTTTAGAAGTACCGTATTAATTTAGTTTAAAGATTACTCTGCTTGGATTCCAATTCGACCTTGCCTGTTTTTTTGGCTCGTCAATTTTTCGATCTCAGCTACATCTCTCTCTGAAACGGAGTACGCAATAATTTTTTTTTTTTAAATTGAAATGTTGAATCTACCGATATCAAACATTAATTTTTATTTTTTAAAATTTTTGCAGAATTACCCTCATGGCGAAAAGTTCTTTTAAGCTTGAGCACCCCCTCGGTTAGTGATTATCCTATATTTTTGTTTATGGGTATTGTGATAAACATTTTTTTTTTGGGCATGTTTTAAGAGGAATTGGTTTTGATTATTTGGAGCCCTAATCCTAAATATTATGATTAAATTCATTTAAAAGCTGAATTTATGTAGTAATTTTGCTAATCTCGTGTTATTGTTCCTGGGTTTTTTGTTGGAATTGTAATTCTTGGCTGGCAGTATGAAATAACTGCAATTGATGCGAATTCTTACTGTCATTAGGATGACTTAACTGTGCATAATTTGATTCATTAATAAATTTGGTTTAAACTCAAAAGACCTTTTTTTTTTCAGTCCTTAACAAACAGAGAGTGGAAGCTATGAGAGCTAATTGACAATTTCAATGAAAATTCTTATACTTTAATATTGAATAATTATTACTATTAGGTTGTGTAAGTTAAATTTTGTAATGTTCTTTATGCCAGAGAGGAGGCAGGCTGAAGCTGCTCGCATCAGAGACAAGTATCCAGACAGAATCCCAGTACGAATGTCCCCTGCAGTGTGTGTATGTGCATGTGTGTTTTCCTTTTACTGTTGAGTTTATAATATGATTGGTTATGTTGTAGGTGATTGTGGAGAGGGCTGAAAAGAGTGATGTACCTGAAATTGACAAGAAGAAGTAAGATATCCTTCAATATGTGTTGGGTGATTAGGATTTCTGTTTATACTATATGCATTTGACATGAACTTCTCTGGTTGTTTTGTTGTTGGTTGATTGGTTTCTGAGTTTTTCTCTATTGATCTTTGTCTCCACTTGCTCGATTAGTGAAGTTCAGAGTTTTTTTGGTTTCTGGATGCCAATATTATTTTTTATTATTGTTGGGAATGGTCTTTGAAACTAAATCTGCATTTTTGGATGATGTAGATATCTGGTTCCTGCTGATCTGACTGTTGGCCAGTTCGTGTATGTGGTTCGAAAGAGGATCAAGCTCAGTCCTGAGAAGGCTATCTTCATTTTTGTCAAAAACATTCTGCCGCCCACTGGTGAGAAAGAAATCATATTATTCGAGTGTGAAAGCCAGACTTATGGTTGTTGTCCTGACTCTCTGTGGTGTCAATTATGTAATATGTTTTTTTTTCCCCCTTGTTGCAGCGGCAATGATGTCTGCCATATATGAGGAAAACAAGGATGAAGATGGCTTCCTTTATATGACCTACAGTGGCGAGAACACGTTTGGGATCTTCTGAAGTGTGATCAAGCTATTGTTATGTGAATAATGCTTGAAGAAGTTAGGTGAAGAAGGGGTTAAGCTGTAAATACTTCTATGTTCCATTAGTTTGAAATTTCTTAGTTAATGGTATTCTATGTAACAACTTAAAAGTTGGGATCAGCGACTGCTTACATAAAATTCAATAGTTTTCTCTATGCATTTGAATGAAAGATTTGGTTTAGGCTCTACAAGATCTCAATTTGATTATAGTTTGTCATTGATTTAGATGAGTTGGTGTATGCTGCAATAGATGAATGGGATGGCCGGATGGCATTAGAAGGGTTATATTAGTTTGCTTTGATGCTTGTTAAGATTTTCTGCACTTTTCACTGATGTCTATGTTCTGTGTTTGGGATGCCAAACTTTCTAGCTATAATCATAAGAAATACTTTTGAATTGATATGCAGTGCGGAATTGGCACTTATACTGGTTGATGGTTTCAGATTATGCATTATGATATTCTCTCAAATACTAACTCATAAAAATGAAATGCCAACATAATATGGTTAGTTAATGAGATATTTCAACTTGGGTGTGTGTGTCTATATATATATATGTGTGTGTGTGTGTGTGTGAAGATGCTAATGTTAATTGGATCTCTCCATAAAATTGAATCCAACAGACCCATTATTGAATTGATGGTTGGAAACATAATCTCTCAGGAAGCAGAAATCAATATTTCAAGAAGAACCCTTTTTCTGGTACTGTTTTTTGACCCATTTGATCCCTACCGATGTTCCAGCCTTAACTTTTTGGGCGCCAACTGCAGCAGCCGATTTAGCCTTGTCGAATCCAGCTGAAGCTGCTGCCTTTACCTCTGTCATCTTGTTGCTCCCACTGCTGCTTGCTTTTTTGGTCATGAGTTCATCATCTTCCTCATCCACGCCGAAGCCACCAGTGCCCCACTGATCAGCCCAGCTTGGTGCTTTACTTCCCATAGTTTCTTGAATGTCAATCAATCATTTGTAGGCACATCAGTAAGCCATGCAGATGAAAGGGAGTTTTAGGAAATAACAATCCTAACTGATTCAACATATGCAGCCTATATGAAGGAAATGGAACATCTTATTTATTTCAGCAGTCCAAGTCCAGTGGTTTCTTGGCATCAGACAGAAAAGATCTAAAATTTTACAAGACTTGTCTAATGAAACTAATAATTTTAACCAGTAGGACTCTGATCTTTTTATCCCACTTTGTAGATCCATACATTCATCATATATGGAGAACAGCGTGGATCAAACACAATAAAATAGAGATTAAAAACAACGAATCCCAATAGTAACAAGACAAAGAAAGACCAGAAATGGATCAATAGAAAGGAAAATTGCAGTAAAAAAAATTAGATCATTGGATAAAAGTTCTATGAATATTTAGAAACTAAGAATAGGCACAACCAGAAAGACTTATGATATAATTACCTTGTGAAGAGTGATCACTGGTGAAATGATGAAGGCTCAGGGTCGAGTTTTCTTAGTAAGGAAATGGGCAAGAATTGGGTAGAGTTGTAATAGTTAATACATGTGATGAGAGGATTTTGAGGATTGGTGAAAGATGAGTAAGCAAGCAAATTAAGTAATGTAAGTTAGTGGACTTGCTGGCTTTTGCAGACTTCCTAGCTGTACCACGTACATTTTGCTTATATTTTGCATATGATGACGTCCAAAATTTCCGTTATTTTGCCCTTTTTCAGAGATATTAATTGACTTACACTTTCCATATTGTAAGCTGTCCAATTATATATATATATATGTTGCCTTTTCTTTCCGGCTATTGTATGCAATTTGTTGAGAGATGGTGATAAATGTTCGAAGTATTGCGAAATTCTCATAAAATATTCACGATCTACGGCCTAGAAAACTAGAGTAAAAAGAAACTATTAATATAGATATATAACAATCCAGTCATATTGAACAAGCTGGAATAGCTCAGTTGGTTAGAGCGTGTGGCTGTTAACCACAAGGTCGGAGGTTCAAGCCCTCCTTCTAGCGAATTTTTTTATTTGATATTTTTCTTACGTTAATCAACTTAAAATTAAAATGCTTCCTTCATCAATCTGTATATAAACTTATGTATCTTTTTTAAATCTTTAATTTTAGTAGTGTTTGTGATATTTTCTAAGGTTTATAGGATCTTATCTTATGATAAATTTCTTAAGTTCCAACATTGTTATGATACTAAGATCTTAAAAAAAAAAAAACCTAAGATTAAAATACTTTTTCCTTTGTTCTATAAACAAGCTTGCATATTTATCTGTTAATCAATATGGAAATAATAAGATAAGTATAGGCAGATATCACAAGAACAATAATACTTGTCATCAAAATAATTAGAACTCAAGTCAAATCAGTTTCTTCTATAAGTATGCCTTCTATTCTCACTGAAAGGCAAGAAAAACTTAACTTAAGAGGAGAAATGTTGACTTTCTCTTTAGATTTTTTCTTTCTAAATTCATATTTTAAAAAATTCAGTGACTGACTTGACTATAAGGGGAAGGGGGGTTAAGTCCTCTAGTCGTTTTCTTGTATTTGTAGAGTATCATTGAACAAAGACATCTTCATCCTCATTTTTTAAGGAAGTAAACTTTTATGAGAATTCAAAGGCATATTAAGATTAGCATAAAGAAAAAATTTGTCATCGTTAAATGCAACAAAAAAAAAAGCTCAGTTATAGGGCTATCCTTAGTTGGAATTACCACATACTAAGTTAGGATAAAATCTGCACTAATACATTGATGTTATTTGTGGGGACTTTTAATTAAAAGTCTTGGAAGCCCAATTGCGAGCATGGATGCAAACTGTGAGTACTATAACCTTGAGGTTAATGATGAAAGTTCTAGAGTAGATGAGAAAGTTCACTTTTAATGAAGGAAACAATGATGAGATATAAAGGATGATGACACAATGCCTATCCATCATCCCCCAAATCCTTAATCGAATCCACTTCGCCGCACTAGACACTAAGGACAACCTTATGTTGTTTGACTTCAACAAAATAGATGAGTTGTATAGTAACTTCGATAGAATGTTTGACCAATTCTAAGCTCAAGTTGAAGAAGGGGAGAACTAAGTAGAGGTAATGTGGTTGATTCTGCACCCTCAAGAACGTCTAGATAAAAATTGAATGAAATTGATCTTAGGCATTCCCTGAACCAACCAAGATCTAGAAGTAGAATTGTTGGAGAAGATTACAAGTAAGGGTGTTTGTAGATTGAATTTTACAGATTAGACATTAATCCATATCTGATTCATAATTTTGTGGATTATAAATTTTTAATCCAATCCAATTCACGAAATTGTTGAAATTCATTCAAAATCCAATGCATGTATCTACGGATCAGATGTAGATTTGACTCAAACTATATCCAATCCAATAATATACGGATTAGTTTATAGGTAAAAAAATTTTAGTTCTATCAAATCCAAGAATAATGAGATAAAAAAATATAATATAAAAATAATTTTACTATCGATCAAATTCAAAATTGAATAAGATTTAAATGAATTAATGGTACATTTACTTTCGAATTGGGGAATTGGAATAATTGACAGCGTTTATTTCGCAAAAATAAAGTTCGGTATCAGAATCAAAATCAAAATTGTGGGACTCACCACAATTTGAGAATGGAGAATGAGAAATTAATTCCCGGGGGCTTTGGGAATCAATATCTCACTTTCAGGATTGACAATTTTGCCCTTCCCTACAAAATCAAAAATACCAATTTTGTCTTTAGTTCAAAAAAACTATTATAATTAATTAGTAAATTATTATAATTAATTAATAATTAATTAAAAATAATTAATATTAGTATAATTAATTAATCAATATATTATAATTAATCAACTAATATATTATTGTAATTAATTAATATATTTGGAATTTATTATTATTATTATTAATGATAAAAATTTTATAATTAATTAATATATTATTAACAATAATATTTTTTGAATAAATAATCACAATAATTAAAATACAAAATAATAATTATGATAATAGTTCATTAAGTACTTTTTAGTAATTTGCTGCAATTTAACATATTCTGATTCTGATTTTAAGACAAAGCAAACAACTTATTCTGATTTATATTCTTCATTCTCATTCTAGTTCATTACAATTTCTGCCCATTCCAATTCTTCTTTAGTAAAAGCACTATAATTATTTAAATAAACCTAGAATAATATATTGAAAGTTTCAAAATATAACACGGAAGAAAACTCATCTATTTAGATTAATACACAAAAATTAACTAAAATTACGAAAATTAACTATTTAGGAAGCTATATTTGCTTATTTAATTATTTTATATTTTATATTATTATTGGATAAGATATAATATAGTGTTAATATAATTATATTTTAACTTATTTGTTTATTATTAAGTAATAATGCCACATTTACAAGTTTTATTTTTAATTAAATAAATATTTTTTCATTTAGTTTGTGGATTCGTGGATTTCTATAGATTTACAAAAGTAAATCTATATCCAATCCACGTATTGCAGATTTTTAAATTTGCAATTCAATATAATCCACCAATCCACATATAAGATTTTTACGAATTGAATTTTTATGGATCAAACAGATTAAGCAGATCAGATTGGATTATAAATACCCAAATTACAAGAAATGATGTGGAGACTTGATCAAATGATTCGATAAATAGGACCACTTGATGATATAACAGCGAAACCTATGCCACCATTTACTCTTTATACAATGATACCAAAGTATTCATCTAGTTTCATTCACCCTAGATGGAGTTTATGATGGATAGAAAGATCCTACTGAACACATAGAATTATATCACATTCTTATACAAGTGTAAGGAACATCACAAGTAATTCTTTGTCGAGCATTCCCTTTTGCCTTAACAAGAGTAGCACAAAGATAATTTCAAATTTTAAGGCCACAATCCATCTCATCCTTTAGACATTTGAGTAGGGAATTTACCTCCACTTCCAAAGTGCTCAATAAAGAGGAAAACTAGTGACTTACCTCTTGACTGTCAAACAACATGAGAGGGAGTCTTTGAGAGATTAAATCAGAAGGTACAATAATGAGATCACCTAAGTAGATGATTATGGTGGTGTTATAATGCTTTTTGGTATTATGGAGGGACTTAAGATGGGAAAATTACAATGGTCGGTTTCAAATAAACTACCCAATTCTTACTTTGAGATGCTTGCAAGAGCTGAGAAATATGTCATGCTGAAGAAATATTTCACAACAAAAATTAAGAGAAACAAGTAAAAGAAAAAAAAAAAAGAAAGATGATTGGTAAGAATGAAGGGTTGGTAGACCTGATAAGTTTCTAAGATAGATCAATTTTGTCATAGGGAATGTTTTGAAGTTTGGGATGCTCAACTTTGTTCAACTTCTCAATTTACTAACTTTACAGAGCTTAATACTCTTCGGGAGTAAATTATCATACATGCTAGGAGTCCAACATTGTTTAGAACCCTGCCCTCTATGAAGATAAATATCTATCCAAAAGAAATCCAAATAAGTACTGCCATTTCTATAAAGATCATGAGCATGACACCTCCGAGTGTTTTTAGCTTAACGAACAAATAATTAAGTGAAATCCTAATGATTGAGTGAAAACTGACAACAGAAATCTTCGAGGAAAAAAAAAGGGAAAGAAAAAGAAGGGTAGTGATGAAAACATGTCTGATGTCAATCGCATTGGGATGGACCAGTTGCTAGAGACCTAGGAAATCAAGGAATAATTTAGCTCGCCAGCAAGACATGAACCCAATGGTCTTATGGTTAATTTGACTAATCTTCTCCAAGGATGACGTTAGGGAAATTCATTATCCTCATTGTGATGTTTTAGTCGTCATCTACTCTATGGCAAATAAACGCCTTCATTACATTTTTATTGTTAATAGGAGTTCGAATCATGTTTTATTTTTGTTAAGCTTTGTTTGAATACGGTTAGAAAGATCACAATTGAAACCTTTCATTGCTCCACTTTATATATTCTACAAAAGAAGTATAGTTCCTGAGGGAGTTATGAAGCTCAAAGTGTCTTTTAGAGTCTGACATAGGTAAACATTATAGTTAATTATATTGTAATTGATCACCCAAGTTCCTATAATATTGTTTAGAAAGACCAATTCTTTATGTAATAAAAATAACAACCTCGATTTATTATTATGCATTCAAGTTTTCAACTTAAGTTGGGATTAGAGTTGTGCGAAGAGAGCAAAAGGAAGCAAAAGAGTGTTTTGAGATAACATTTAAGATGGGCAATGAAACTCTTCAAATCACAAGCCTTAATTCTATGATAGTAAAAGATGATCAATGGACAATTATAGTCAATGACTCAGAAGACTTTCCACTTGGTGAAAATCTAAATAAGGTAGTCAAGATTGAAAGTTAATTGCCTGATCAACTTAAGAAAAAATTTGTTAACTTCCTTAAAGAATATCACAGTGTGTTTGATTGGATGCATAAGGATATGCCAAGCATTGACGCTAGGGTGATAATAAATCGGTTAAGTATTAACCTCGGTCAAGTGAGTGTCCCTTGTGCCATCCACATCTCCCCGATCAATACATGTCTTGAAGCCATCATCCTCAATTGCCTTGCTATCATTAAATTTCACATTAAGCTCTTTCAAGTGCTTGTCAATCATTTCTATATCAGCATCAAGATTGTAGCAAGCAAAGAATGTACAATAATCTTTCAGTCCCTTCAAATATTCTTTGAAACCTAAGTAAAACATGTTTTTAATTTTCTCCTTAGCTGCAAATTTTTTTTCTTAAGCTCCTCGACTTTCTCCATCTCAACATTTGCTTTATCTAAAGCTGTTCTTTCTTTGGCATTATCATTATCCAATTAATGCTAAATCTCAGATTATACTCTATAGTCTTGGAAAGTCGGAGACTAAGTTCTTAGACTTTTGTTTCAACTATGTTAACCCTATCCTCAGATGTAGATAAAAGGACAAAGTTATGCATAATATAAGCCTAAGTTAGCAAGAGAATAACTTAAAAGAGAAAAATTAATAAGGAAAGTTAAATAATTTTACCTTATAAAGAAGGCTTGAGGCAAGCTGGAGAGATTCGATAGGATTAAGACTATTAATGTCCTTCATCAATGTTGAAGAATGGAGAGATACATAAGAGTGATTCACCAAGGGAGTATGTGATGCAAGATTATAAATTCCTTCTCAGGTAAAAGAGGAGGAGGAATAAAGATTGCAATATACTGAGCTTGGGATATAGTTTGAGAAGAAGATTCACCTTGTTTCTTTTGTTTCTTAAATAATATTTAGAATCACTAATCTCTTCATTTTCTCACCTGCAAGAGTGGTATTAGAAGAATTGTTCGAAGCCATCACTGAAGCTTTCTTCTCAGAAAATGGAGTGTTAAGAATAATACTACACTTAACTAAGGTTAAATAGTTGAGATGCTATGCTTATCGAAGTTAAGGCTTAAATTTTTTGCTATATTTCTTTCTTCATCTACTGAAAGGTCAGAGCAAGTCCACTGATCTGTAATGGACATTATTTATATCATATTGATCATCCTTAACTTATATTTGTTAGTTAATTATGTTTAATGAGTAATTATAATTTGTAGTTATTTTATAATAATGTGTAATTGGAGAATTGTGATAAAATAACATGGAATTAAAGGAATTTAGGTTGTAGAAATAAGTTCATAAAATACTTTTTGCACTTTATTATTAAAATTCAGTTGCTGTGTAGTGGCAAAAGTGTCCATTCTCAATATAAATTTGATTTTTAAAGCTGCTACCTTATCTCCATGACATAAGAAGATGGGTTCTTTGAATCACCACATTAACAAACACGACAGCACCATGACATCAACATAGCATGGCATTTCTAGCCCACACTCCCAAAACATTTGCCAATGCAGATTCTACACATAAAACCAAGTTATTGTGTCAATTTAAAGGCATACTCTTGCACAAGTTACCATGATAACAAAAATTAAGTTCATTGCCACCAAATGCATAACTAAGTTTCCTTTCCACCAAATGCATAACTAAGTCAAGTTTGCCATGTTATATATTTAGTTTGCAATCTTCCTCTTTTAAATCTCTATAAATTGAGGTGGCTTGTTCTTTTGAGGGGTATGTGTAGAAAGTAGAGAATTAAGAGTGAAATGTTAAAGAGAGAAGTTGTAATAATGGGCAAAATTTTTAAGTTTTCTATTATTTTATTTATTTAATTATGAACTAATTTTCTTTTACTAAGTTTAGGATGAAGTTTAGTAAAATAAATTCCAACTGTATTTATTAATCCCTTTTTATGCTTTTAATGTGTATAATTTTAGCTTTACTTGATTTATAAAATTGAAACTCTTTTCACCATTAATTTAATGTATTATTGGTAGTTTGGAATAATTTATAATAAATCTAAGATTTTTAACTAACTTTTAATTATTAACTCCTTGGTTTTGTGTTTTTCAAAATGAATACATAGAATGTTTAGTGTTAATATTTTTGAAGAAAATGAGGATTTAGTTTGGAAATTCCACATGTGTGTTAACAATCAAATCTTGATTAAACAGAGGATTGATTCTAGATTGTTACTCTAATTTAGGGGATTTAATAGATGGATAATTGAGATTTATAAAATTAAAAGTGATGGATTCCAAAGCCTTAATATTTTATCACGCTTGAATTTTGCACCTCATTTTTATTTACCTCCATGTTAAATCTAATATAATTTTCGTCCTTAAACAATCTTAGTTAACTGGGTTAGAATCAAATTGATATAAGTTTAATTTAGCTTTTCCCATTCTAATAGGCAATTCTTGTGGGTTTGACCTCGTTCTCCACAATTATGTACTTTAATAGATTTGTGGACTTGCGAGTAATTTTAGAAACTAAAGTTTCTAGTACAACAATCTCGAGAACCAAGGAAGAAAAATTCATAGATGAGTTATTGAAAGAGCTCATAATAAGAAATTATAAATCATTATGAGAATGTGAAATTCTACTTGATTTACAAAATTGAGTCTGGAACCAGCTTCAAGATGTTATGTACTTGTCCCAACCCCCAATTGTCTCTAATAAAAAAATGGTAAAGTTTCCAAGTATTCTCTTGATGTTTAGGTTTACCATGAAGAAGAATCTAGTTCAAATTACGGTAGGCGGACAAACACTATAAACCTTTACCCTAAGGACATTTTTATGGATAAAAAATATTCTTAAATTCAGCCACGGTAGGATCCTTGAATCCTATGTGATGCCAAAAAGACCACATTCCAATGATACAACACTAAGCTTTAAGAGCAAGCTGAGCTAGTGCAAGTCTCAGGCATGTAATATCCTTTGAATATCAGAGTGAAATGGAATTCATACTCCAAAATTTAATATACTTTTAGTAAACCCAACAAAGCCCTCAGAAGGATCGGTAAATCTCCTCCTAAATAAAGCATAAAGAAGTGTGATTGACTTAGAAATACTACCTAATCATCAAAATTTCGGGATATTTCACCAAATATGTAATCTTCTTCATTTGCCATGGGTAAGTATCTTTAACATCCTCATCCTCATAATTTTCTAAATTAATAACCTCCTTTATTCCTATTATTTCATCTGTATATGCACTATTATCCTAATCTATCTCCTCTTTTAACTTACAATTACCCACATTACTTGTAGTAATATGAATAGTTATCAAAGGAATAACACCTATTACTATATTCTTATCCTTGGTCATTTTAATACTAAGTCTTCTTGAACTAAGGCAAACCTACAAAATCAAAATAACCTATGATTTCTCTCTTAAGAAAAATAAAATAATAATAATCATAAAAAATAAAATGTCACTGAAAATCACCGAAAATTTATTAAAAAATCGCCAAGAAGTAGCCAGAAATTTAATGAAAAATAACTAAAAAAATCATTGAAAATCAACACCAACCACTATAAATGCTGCTATAAAGCATGAAAATCACTACCCTCTCTTTTTTGAAACATGAGGGCATTTCTCCCTAACCTATGCTCTTTTCTCTTGAAAATTCTTGAATGAGAAAGAAAAATGAAAAATATGGCATTATATAGAAGAGGAAGGTTATTTTAGCGTATTAAAAAGGATTTGCAATTAAAGCAAGTAAGGATAGAAATGAAATATCTTAGGCGATAGAAATGAATTATCTTAGTATGGAAACACAATCATCCAAGAATGAAAATTTTTGGAAAAAAATCATCATAGGATGTGATTCAAAGAAAAAAATCATTGAAGAAAAATCACCCTAAAAATGGAATTCAAGGATAAAGTCCTAGGAAAAAATCTTCGTAGATGGAATTTAATGAAAAAAATACTTAGAAAAAAATTCATACTAAGGATGGAATTCAAGGATAAACTCCTTATAAGATGGAATTTAAGGGTAAAACTTCTTGGAAAAAAATAATCCTAAGGATGGAATTCAAGAAAAAATCATTGGAGAAAAATCATTTTAGCATGAAATTTAAGAATAAAAATCATTGGAGAAAAATCATCCTAAGGATGGATTTTAAGGATAAAATCCTTGGAGAAAAATCCTCCCAAAGATAGAATCAAGAATAAAAATCCTTGGAGAAAAATCCTCATAGGATAAAATCTGAGGATAAAAGTTGTTGGAGAAAAACATTAAATTAAATTGCAAAAAAAAAAAAAGTTTATATCTTCTAATTTAAAAATTATAGGCTTAGGGAGTATGGAAAGGGGGGTTTGTGGGAGTCCTAGTCCCATAGGGGAAGGTGGCCCAGCTATGCCTAAATAAAATTTGTCCCTATAAAGCCTATGAAGAGATGGACAAACCATATATGTGGTAAGATTCCAAGGCTCAAGAGGTTCTAAGATCTTAGGATCTTATCATAAAACAAAGCACCTAAGATAAATTTCCTAGATTCCCAGGATCTTATCATAATATGGGCAGCTTAGGATAAACCTATGGGTGGCAAGGCTCCAATGCCTAAAAAATTTCAAGGTTCTTAGGATTTTATTTTAAGAAAAATCACCTAAGAAAAACTGCATAAATTTCAAGAATAAACCACTTAAGATAAATCTCATAGGTTTTAAGTTTCCAAGACTCTTATATTATATTTAGTTACTGGAGTGAGAGTGAGAGTGAGAAGTGTTGATTTCTTCCACTCTATTATTTACTTACATATTTTAAGGGGGGAGTGGAAATCCCACTTCATGGGCCCTATCTATTTTTAGAGTGGGGAGTGGGATTCCTACTCCCACCTCCTTTTGTGGGAGTAAGAATCGACTCCCACCCCTTCCTTTTAACCATTCTTTTAATATAATTATATTTAATAAAATAAAATAAATAATATCATATTTATTGAAATAATATTATTTTATAAAATTATATTTATTAAAAATAATGATGTTAAACATATTTAAAATAATATTATCATGTTTAGTTAAAAATAATAATTTACATTGATTCTAAGTTGAAATTACTTAATAATAATAATAATAATAATAATAATAATAATAATAATAATAATAATAGGATTCTCCTACTCACAGATCACACTTCCAATCACAGGATTCTCACTCCTCATGATTCTTTTTCCAATCTAAAAAATAAACACTACCTTAAGATCCCAGAATTCTAATCTTAGGACAAACCCTAAAGGTTATAATGTTTCTAGGATCCTATGTTAAGACAAACCATTTAGGTTCCAAGATTCTTATAATCTTAAGATCTTAGGAAAAAATAATCTAAGATTAAAGCACTTTCTTTTTTGATTCGTAGACAAGCTTACATATCCATGTGTAACATGGGTATGAAAAAACAAGTGTCACCAGATGTCAATGACACTTGTTATCAAAGTAACTAGAACTCAAGTTAAATTAATTTTGTCTATAAATATGAATTCTATTCTCACTGAAATGCAAGAAAAAAATTAACTTAAAAAGGAAATGCTGACTTTTTCTCATAGATTTTTTCTCTTTAAATTTGTATTTTTAAAAATCCGAAGATTGACTTGACTCTTAGAGGATTTATGCCAGATTTTCTTGTATTTGTAGAGCATCATTGAGCAAAAACAGCCTCATCTCCTAAGGTGGACTCCGAGAAGAAAATTTAAAGACCCATTAGGATCACCCTAAATGAGAAATTTATCATCGTCAGATCTAACAAAGAGGAAGCCCGGTTCTAAAAAAGCCATTCATGGTTGGAATTACCACCTAATAAGTTGGGATAAATTTTGCACTAAAAAATACTAATTATAATAAAACCAATTAAAAAGGCTAAGGCAAATTACAAGACACATCTCTAGCCAACATCTTGCTTCCTAAAAAGACTAGGATAATTTTTTTAGCTTGTGAGCTGCCATATTACAAGTAGGGCTAGGTAAAATCTAGTTCGGATCAATTACATTGTTATCAAAGTAACTAGAACTCAAGTCAAATTAATTTTGTCTATAAATATGAATTCTATTCTCACTTAAATGCAAGAAAAAATTAACTTAAAAGAGGAAATGGTAACTTTTTCTCTTAGATTTTTTCTCCTTAAATTCGTATTTTTAAAAATCTGAAGATTGACTTGACTATTAGAGGATTCATACTGGATTTTCTTATATTTTTAGAGCATCATTGAGCAAAAACAGCCTTATCTCCTAAGGTGGACTCCGAGGAGAAAATTTAAAGACCCATTAGGATCACCCTAAATGAGAAATTCATCATCGTCATATCTAACAAAGAGGAAGCCCGGTTCTAAAAACACCATTCATGGTTGGAATTACGACCTAATACGTTGGGATAAATTTTGCACTAAAAAATACTAATTATAATAAAACCAATTAAAAAGTTTAAGGCAAATTACAAGACACATCTCTAGCCAAAATCTTGCTTCATAGAAAGACGAGGATAATTTTTTTTAGCTTGTGAGCTGCCATCTTACAAGTAGGGTTAGGTAAAATCGGGTTCGGATCAATCTGATCAAATTTTAAATTGATTGAATTAGGAAAACATTCATCCAAACTCAACCCAAACATGGAACCCGATTTGTTCTGATTCAAATATATATTCGGTTCAGGTTATATGCTAGAGTTGAATTCAGATTGCTTGGAGTTGGAAGCAATATCTTTGTGCTTTTTAGAAATTAAAAACATCAAAATCACAATTCCATGATTATTAGAAGTAGTAGAAGCGTTAAGGAACCAAAGCAAAATCCAAACAATTCCGTAATCCAGAGCAAAATCCCAACAATTCCATAATCCATGTATCCTTACTAACACAATTAAATGTTTTATAATTGTTTTGGAGATGGGTAAGAAAAAGCCAAAAATTTGCATAAAATTAGTGTATACCACCAGAACTTCAAAAGATAAATTCGGCTTGCTCGATTGGATTGGAGCTTAGAGGAAGTTGGTTATGGTAGAGGGCTGGAGGCATGCAGCAGTAGATTCGGTGGCTGAGTTTGCAAATGATGATTTGCGGGTCAGATTCGAAATGATGATAAGCAGTGTGCTGCGTTCGTGCGTCAGTTTGCTTTTGCGATCTATATGAGAAACCAGAATTGTGAGTGATGAACGATGAGCGTGAGGCTGTGTCGCTGTGAAGAATGACAGACTGGAGTTTTGAATAAGAAGAGAATGAGATTTGGAGATGAAGAAGAGATTGAGTGGCTAGAGTTTTGTGTTAATGTGATTGTGTTTGTGTATTTTTGATTGTGTTTACTGCTTATATGCGTGTTAATTTCAACGTCTCCCATTTTGTTTGTTTTTTATTTTATTATTTAATTTTTTTAGCCAAATCCGATCAGATTTTCATATCACAATTCGATCGAATTGGCAATAATGAATCCGCTGGGATAAGATATATAATCCTGATATTTTTCTAATCAGGCGGGTCAAAGCAGATTATTTGCCTGGCCTTAATTATAAAATTGGGAAGATGAGATAGAGAGCAGATATTTGAATCTACAATGAGGTTCTAAATATCATATATATATATATATATATATAGGTAATGTTCCCTAAAAATGATAATAATTGTGAGTATGCTTGTGTGTTATAATTAATTTAATGTATATGTAATTCACATAAGGTGACATAATATGACATTATATAAAATTGAATTGCGCAATGTTCTTAAATAAGTAAATAAGTCCATGGACAAAGTTTCTTATAATGTAATTGGCTAAATTATTTTGAGAAACTCCTTTCGGTAAAAATCATGATAATCATATTTTGAGCAAATTAATTCGTATTACTGTTGATTTTAAAATTATTTTACAGTGGAAATAATACAATCGTTTTCTCATAAAATATATAGAATTGCTATAATCTTGAAACCGTACCTTTGTTTTTTCGTTGTAGCAATTATGACTCTTAAGTTACGATCTATCACCACCTCTCCCACTGGATCAAGATCTCTCACTAATAATCTTCTAGGTGATGATTCAAGTTTGATCTGTACCTGATGTGTGGGCACCTTTTTCACTACTGAAAACAGCTAGCAAGAAAATATTTTTCCCTCAAATTCAGAGAGAAAAATTCTCTTTTCTTTATTTGTATTATGACTTCTCACTTTTCTTTTGTGTAGAAAAAAAAAACCTTTTTATATTGTAGTGGTGGTAGTGGTGGAAAACCGTAGGCTCTTTATTTATCTCATTTTTTAATTTTATTAAATCAAAATAATTGATTTAAATTAAAATAAGATAAAAATCTAAAAGCTTTTGGCGTTACACTTGTTATAGTTATAGGGAACCATTCTGTAAAATAACACATTGCCCCTTATACATAAGTATATTAATTGGAGTCTCTCACCAAATAATATATTTAGGTTTTTAACTCAAATAACAAGATATTTTGCTTATTAATCCAGTAGTGGTGTAGTTAATTAAGTGAGCTAAAATAGTGGCTATAATAATTAAGTATGTAATTAAATTAACTCAATTATTTAATTCCAAATCTACTTCACTAAAGATTGGAACTGACCTTCATAATTGTATGCTATCTAAGATAGTGTTCTCGAATAATAATTTGGCCCATGCCACATTGATTTCTTTACTGAATAATTCTTTGTACAACATAGCTAATTAAATTGATATATCAACTTTCCAATCAATTTAATTATATCTTGTTCATTGACTCTTACTGGCTTTCCCTAAGGATCAGTTTCAACATACTAATTATGTTGACATACTATGACTAGAAAATTCTATGATTAAGTACCGAAAACCCATAAAGAGATGTGTTGTATAAATTCTATGTTGTTAATTTATAATATCATTGCTCATAATTGCTCTCACCAAGATACCGGGTAATCTTGACTACAAATATATGTCGCATCCATTGGTAACCTAAATGGAACAACAATCACAAACATGAAAATATAATTAACTCAAGATTGAGATTACAATAAAATTAATGCTTATGAAATTTAATAAGTTTGACAGTTACTCTAAGGTTAATTAAATCTCATATGTGATCTATTTCAATATAGTCAAACTACATCAGTAAATTCATACATAATTAAGATAAATCATTCAATTAATTTACTACAGTCTAAATATAAATAGAGTGCCCAACTCTATTTATCAGCTGTGAACTCAATTTATTTAATCATAAGATAACTTGTATTTATGTCTTACATGAATTCATATAATGATCACATAAATATATATAATATGATTAAATGGACCTATTCAAAATATTTATGCAATTAAAATGTCTGTAAAAATTTCTCAAATATTTGTTAATCAGAAAATGTATTTATCATTAATAAATAAATTAATATGCTTTAAAGAGCACATAATCCCAACAATCTCTCACTAGCTCTCAAAGCATATGTGGCAACTCACGCATGCCCATATCTTCTAAGTGCAGGTTAAAAGGTCTCCCAGGTATGGCCTTTGTAAAAAGATCTGCTAAGTTTTGTTCTGAGGTAATCTGGGTAACCTTTATATCACCTCTCTACTCTATTTATCTTATGAGATGGTATTTCATTTCTATATGTTTTTGCTTCTTGTAGTTTCTTGGTTGCTTAGACTGAGCTACTGCACTACTATTATTACAAAATAATTTAAGATATGCAATTGTTGTAGGTACCACCTCAAGATCTTGTAGGAACTTACGGAGCCAAACAACTTCTTTAGCAGCTTCAGATGCATCCATATATTTAGCTTCTGTTGTAGAGTCTATGATACAACTTTGTTTCACACTCCTTCAACTCACACCTCCACTTCCCAATATAAACACATAATCGGAAGTTAATTTTCTGAAATCTTTATCTGACATGAAGTCAGAATCAATATAACCTACTGGAATGAGATCATCACCAGAATACACAAGCAGATAATTCTTAGTTCTTTTCAGATAATTATATGCTTGACTGCAGTCCAGTGTTTTGGTTCATAATTAGTTTGATATCTACTGATAATCCCTACTGCAAAATAGATATCTGGTCTAGTACATAGCATGACATACATGAGACTTTCCACAGCTTCTGTATAAGGAACTCGTCTAATTTTTTCTCTTTTTTCAGGTGTCTTAGTTAACTGATCCTTAGAGAGTATAATTCCATGTTTAAATGGTAACAAACAAGTATTGGAATTTTCATGCTAAATCTAGCTAGTATCTTATCAATATAAGCAGTCTGGGATGAGGCTAAAGTTTTATTCTTCCGGTCTCGAAGTAATTTGATACCAAGAATATAACTGGCCTCTCATAGGTCTTTTTTATCAAATTGTTTAGCCAAATAATTCTTTATTGATGATAATACTCCTATATCGTTTCCACTTAAGAGAATGTCATATACATAAAGAACAAAAAAAGCTACAGCTTTTCCCTGAATTTTCTTGTATACACACGGTTTATTAATATTTTGTATGAATCTAAACGTTTTAGCCGTTTGATTAAATTTGATGTTTCATGATCGGGATGCTTGCTTTAATCCATAAATGGATCATTGCAGCTTATACACCATATTTTCTTGGCCTTTTTTAATGAACCCATCTAGTTGCTGCATATAAATGTCTTTTTCAAGATGTATGTTAAGAAACACAGTCTATACATCCATTTGCCAAATTTCATAATGTAGCACTGCAGCAATGGAGTGTAGAATTCTGAAGGATTTAAGCATAACAACCGGTGAAAATGATTCCTCATAATTGATTCTCTCTTTCTGAGTATACCCTTTGGCTACTAATCTTACTTTAAATGTTTCTACTATTTCATCTACTCCTATTTTTCTCTTGTAGATTCACTTATACCCTATAGGTTTTATCCCGTTTGGTGCCTCTACAAGTTTCCAGACTTTATTAGAATACATAGATTCCATTTCTTGGTTCATAACATTTTTCTATAGTTCAGCATCTCCATCTAATAGGGCTTTGGTTGTAGCTAGTAGGATCATGTACTTGTCTATGTGAGATAGCTGTATAAGTTTCTCTCAGTAGCATGTACCTTCTTGGTAATCTAGTTACCCCACCCCCACTACGACGAGATTCTATAGGTGGTTGCTGTTCAGGGATAGTTTTATAATCTTCATATTATTGCTCTTATCCTTGTTGAGTAACAGGTACTGAAATCCAAGTATTAACATGATTTCCTGATAATTCTTCCAGTATTGCCTTACTCTTAGGTTTGAAGTTATTTATATAGTCTTTCTTAAGAGAAGTGAAATGTATACTTACAATCACTTTTCTGTCTTAAGGATTATAAAATAAACTTCCATTTGTTCTTTTGGGATACCTAACAAACATACAAACCTCAAAATAAGAATTCATTTTATCAATCTTTGGTTTTAGCACATGTTTTGGTGAACCTCAAATATGGATATGTTTTAAACTTGGTTTGTGACCTAACCATAATTCTATTGAGGGTTTAAGCACTTATTTAGATGGAACTAAGTTCAATAGGTATACTGTAGTTTCAACGTTAGTCCCCAAAATGAGATAGGCAATATGAAATAACTAAGTATAGATCTCACCATATCTAAAAGAGTTTTATTTCTTCTTTCAACCACACTATTTTGTTGTGGTGTTTCTAGGGCTTTTAATTGAGATATAATCTCATTTTTAACCAGATACTGTTTGAGCTCTCTGAGAGATATTCACCACCTCGATCGAATCAAAGCTTCTTTATTTTCTTACCAAATTGCTTTTCTATCTCAGCCCTATATTCTTTGAATTTTTCAAGAGCTTTCGACTTGTGACGCATTTGATAAACATAACCGTATCTTGAATAATCATCAGTGAAAATGATGAAATACTTATAACCACTTTGAGCTTGTACATTGATTGGTCTATATACATCTGTATGTACCAATTAAAGTGGTACGGTTGCATGTACTCCTTTGGCCGAAAAAGGGCTTTTTGTCATTTTTCATTCTAAACAAGATTCACAGAATGACAATGATTTATTTTCCAATGGACTTATAAGTTCATATTTAATCATTCTCTGTATCCTACCTAGGTTTATATAACCCAAGCGCAAATGCCAGAGGTGGCATTAGTTGGAAGAAATCTTTTTTTTTCTTAGACAAATGTATATGCTCCTTATTTTTAATCACTGTGTCATGTATATAATGGATTAAATGATTTAGATGATATAAATTATCTTCCAATGTATCAGAATATATTAGTTTATTATTTAAAAATAGAAACAGAGGAACTAAAGTTTATAATATACCTTTGTTTTGATAAATAAGTTACCGAAATTAAATTCCTCTTAATGTCTAGATTATAAAGGCAATTATTCAAAACTAGAGCTCATTATTAAAAGATAATAAAACAGATCCAGTCTTTTTTGCTAACACGAAATGATTAGTTTCCTAGTTTCCTGAAGTCAAAAAAGTGAATTACAAATATGATTAGTTGTTCCAAAATCCAAGACTCAGATGTCAATAGGATTCTGAACTAAATAGGTCTCTATGACTAAAAGATTTCCTATACCTGATTTCAAAATCTTAGGGAAATCCTTTTTCCAATGACCTTTCTGTCCACACTTGAAGTACTTGCCTTTTAGCTTGTCATCTTTCTTAGTAGACGGTTTATTATTTCTATTTTTTTTTCTTTTCACCTTTGCCTTTTGGTTCAGGCTTAGAAGAAATACCTTTTTAAGTAAGATTAACGGTTCCTTGAGATTTTTAAACAAGATAAATCTCTTCAGCTGAATGAAGTTTGTTCATTAATTCTGTTAAGGTCATGTTTCTTTTATTCATGTTATAATTGACTTTAAACTCATTGAATATTTTAGGTAGAGATTCTAGCACCATGTTAGTTTTTGAGTTATCATTCAATTTGTGCACCCTAAATCTCAGACTCATTCAAATAGTCTATCATTTTTAGGACATGATCACGAACTCTTGTGCCCTTTCCCATCTTGGAGTTCATAACACCTTTCAGTGCTGCTTATCTTGCAGAATGAGTACTCTGCCCAAACATCTGTTGAAGACTTTCTATAATTTCAGTGGCTATCTCCATATTATGATGTTTGGTTTGCAGAATATTAGAAATCGACGCTAATATATACCATTTTACCATTTCATTAGCTTTTTGCCATTTCTCATAAAGCCTCCTCTGATTTCTACTAGCGTCCTTTACTGGTTCAGAAGGGCATGGCTGGGTTAAGATATATTTATAATTTTTAGCAGTCAGGACTATAAATAAATTTCTTTTCCAATCTATATAGTTCTCGTTAGTGAGTTTATTTTGACTCAGAATAATAGTGAGTGGGTTTAGGGAAGACATTTTTTGAAAAATGGAACATATATGTATAAACACATTGAAACAAGTAATATTCACAATAAAAATTTAAAATGCAAAAAACCATAAATGCATTTTATTTTATTGTAATGATAATTTAGTACTGATTTGGCAAGCTATCCATTAGATAAGTCATGCCTCCACTTACTAAATCCAATTAACTATTAAATTATTTACTTTCATGTCGAAGCATGATAAATAATTATCGTTAAGTTTTAGGGCTAAAATTTGTTAACAGAACTTTGTTAGGAAGGTTAATAACAAATTTTTGTTGAGTGTATATCTATCGTTTCAATCTAGTATCATTTAAATCATGTAGCCACCGTTAAGGTATCTTTAAAGAAGTTCATCAAATAAAATATTTAATATATATACCCTCCGTAGGGAGCATCACTGTATCACGAGGTCAGGGTATATATATAATTTTATTATTAAACTAACAATAGAGCCCGTAGAAAAATTATCTTGAATTTTCCCTCTCCCACTCAATATTTTAAAGTTGGTTTTTCCTTTTTGAACAATACACAGATTATGTGTTATATTGTTAATTGCATGCTTCCTAAAATAATATTGTCTAGATGAAATCTAATATTATTAAAAACATGCAAGTATTAAACAATATATATATTTCTATATTTATAATCTGTAAATGTCATGCATTATTATGCATAGAGTGGTACTACCTATTCTATATGACATGTTGTCATGGCATATTATCATCCAAACATAGCATAAAGATTAAAAACAATTACATAATCTCAACTCATGGTTTTCCTAAACAAATTGACTTAATCTACAAGCCTAATATCTATTAGGCTTCATGTCAATGTCTATCTTCTTTCTTTTCCTTCCTTGTACTTCTCATGTTTATGACCATTAGTTGGGAGACTTTTGCGCTTTTAAATTTATCATTGGTTAAATTTTTGAAAATAAATTTAGGTATTTATTTTCAAAAATTCTTTAGCCAAATAAATTTAATTATTAATCTACCAAAATTTTCATTTATATGACCCAATTTTAAAATTCCAATTGGGCTTGGGAAAAATTTAAATAAATTTAGACAAATAATTATTATTGGACTTATTAAATTTTTATTTATATTATCCAATTGACAAGCAAAATTAGGCTTGGATTCAATATAAATAAATTTAAAATTTTCTGCTCAAAACCCAAATATTTTGATTGACTTATAATTTAGTAAAACTTTAGGGTGTCATGTGATAAAAACCCAAAGCCCTAATTCTCATGTTTTTCTTTCTGGCCGTCACAACCAGAATGCATTACATTCTATTGGACCTAAATGCAAATGTTTTGAATATTATTCCAAAAGATATAAATGACTAAAGTATAGGTTGTCTAATAAAAAAATAAAAAGAAGACACCCATCCCTTTTGCTGCTAATTAAGGAGCACGAACTTTGCTTTGCCGCAAAAAACAGTTTTCTTCTTTTCTTGATTTTTCTTTTCTTTTTGATTTCTATATTATTTTATAACAAAATAATATTTACAAGAATTTCTACACCATTAATGACTTACAAAAAAATATATCTAAAAATAATGAAATAAAATGAAAATTGACCATCTCTCTTGTTACAAATATAAAAAATTAATACAAGTAAAAATCTAACCATGAATTGAGACAACCATTAACATGCTCATTAAATATATTTATTACATAATAAAATATATAAAATTGGTGTCACTTATCTAACACATATAATACAAGAAATTGATTTCATACAGTAATTATATATATTAATATGAGATCGTTCTGATGCCAATTGTTGGTTTTAAAATTATTTTACAGCGGAAATAATAGGAACGTTTTCTCATACAATATATAGAATTACCATAATCATGGAATCGTATATTTACTTTTTCGTTGTAGTAATTAAGGCTCTCAAGTCACGACCTATCACCACCTCTTCTACTAGATCACGATCTGTCATAAATAATCTTCCAAGTTATGACTCAAGTTTAATCTGCACTTGATGTGTGGGTACCTTTTTCACTATTGAAGGTAACTAGCAATAAAATATTTGTTTACTGAACAATTCTTTGTATCACATAGCTAATTAAATTGATATCTCAACTGTCCAATTAATTTAATTACATTTTGTTTCTTGACTCTTACTAGTTTTCTCTAATGAATGATTTCAACGTACTAATTATGCTGACACACTCTGGCCAGAGAATTCTATGATCAAGTATTGAACACCTATCAAGAGATGTGTTGTACAAATTTTATATTGTTAATCTATAATATTACTGCTCATAATTGCTCCCACCAAGATACCGGGTAATCTTGACTACAAATGTATGTCGCGCCCATTAGTAACTCAAATGGAACAACAATCATAAACATGAAACTATAATTAACTCAAGATTGAGATTGCAATAAAATTAACGCCCATGAAATTTAATAAGTCTTACAGTTACTCCAATGTTAATTAAATATCATATGTGATCTAGTTCAATATAGTCAAACTGCATCAGTAAATTCATACACGATTAAGACAAATCATTCAGTGAATTTACTATAGTCTAAATATAAATAGAGCGCCCAACTCTATTTATCAATTGTGAACTCAATTTATTTAATCTTAAGATAACTTGTATTTATGTTTTTTGTGAATCTATATGATGATCACATAAATACATATAATATGATTAAATGAACCTTAATCAAAATATTTATGTAATTAAGATATCTGTAAAAATGTCTCAAATATTTTTATTAATAAAAAAATATATTTATCATAAATAAATAAATTAATATAGTTTAAAGAGCACATAATCCCAACAATTACAAATATGTTTATGTAAAAATGGATTCAAATAAAAAATATTCTTTGTAATGGATTTAATGACCTCGAGTTTTCGTGTTAGTACAGTGTGCTTGAGGTCATTATCTTATGGATTTGTGATGAATGAATTGCTATTGTCCCTAAGGAATAGCCTAGTTGATTGAGGGCTTGCACATTTAGTGTTTGGTTGCATTGAGCACTCACGTTTAACTTTTTTATTGTACATAAAATTTCACCATTTGTTGTCTCATGGATCACAGGGTTGAGGCACCTAATTAACAACTAGTTTAGGCCCTGATAAAAGCAGACCGTCTAAGCTAAAAAAAAAGAATTGCTATCTATTAATAATTTTTGAGTGAAGACGTATTCATTTTAACAATATGAAGATGTTCACATAAGAAAAAAAAATCAAATTTTGATGTACTAGTAAGAAAAAAAAACCAAATTTTTTAATTTTTTAAAATATTTCTCTATCTATATATATATATATATGTTGTGTTTTATTATATATATATATATATATATATATATATTGTGTTTTATTGTGTATTCTTACTTTAGAGAAATACTTTGCAAGCTATTATGAACAATTATTAATAACTAGTCTTTCTTTGTTATTTCATCAAAGTCTAATTTCAAGATGGACGGTATGAGTCAACTAATATGCTGTGAAAAATGCCAAGATAAATGCAAATTTGCACGTCATCTTATGTAAATCAATTTCGATATTCACACAAAATTTTGCACAAAACGGTGCATTTTGAGCAAACTTTAAAAGCCTGTTCGTACGTGCACCAAACAACACACATGCAAGCAAACTTGATCCAGCAGCAAATTCACGCTACTCATTTCCCCACCAGATAGCAAAATCACGCAGCTCCTCTCTCTCCTGTCAGTCAGCGCAGGCCTGTCTCAGTCATTGCTCCATTAGCCGATCTCCGTCACTCACCGCGCAGCTTTATTCTCCATTTTGGCTATGCTTCCTTACTTTCTCGGCTGGATTTGGTGTTTCTCGCGGCCTCTCTCTCGCCCAAAACCGCAGGCGTTGCTCTCTTAACAAAGTGATTTCAATGCATTGCTCTATCTCCCCAACACAATCGACTTTCCAAGGTCAACTGCTTCAATTTATTTCTTTAATTTCTGGAATGATTGTCGAGGACTCTAAATTTCACGATGAGTTCAGCGCACTTATTAGTTATATTATATTATTTTAATACATATATATTATATTATTATGTTATATTATATTAACATTGAATTATAATAATATTATATAGCGTTTGATAGTACATTGGTTTGTTTTAATTTTTAATTATATTTTATTCGGTTCTATACTGTATTGCATTGCATTGCGCTAACTTTTTTAGTGATTAATTTTAATTGTGTTTTAAAAAAAATTACTATTATGATAGTCTTAAATAATTGAGAAAAATAATATATGGAAGCCTTAAATTTTAGAATTTGTTACATTAATTTTCTTCATCTTAATAAAACTAATAAATTCTATAATTTTAGCAACATAACATTTACTATTTTGGCATTTCTCAATTGTGTATCTTGTGAAATAAATATTCATGCAAATAAAATAAACTAAACTTTATTAAAATACATAACCGGATAAATAAATAACTAAAACACATGGTTTCATTCAAAAGTCATCAATTGTAATCATTTTTTCATTGACGGATAATAACACAACAATTTTTCTGTCTCCTGCCTTAGCTCAACACCTGCAATTGTTGTGTAAAATTGAATGTGTTCTGACACTTGCACAACAACTAGAAAGAAACCCAGCAATGTAAATGAAAAAAAAAATTACAGAAGCCGTATAAAAGATGCTTTTCAAATATCAAACTCTAAATTTAATCAAGCCAAACCTAAAATTCTTCAGCCAACAAAATTGCAACAAAGACGCAGTAAAGTTCATTATCCAGCAGCAACTCAAAAATCTTACAGCAAAACAAGAAAAAAAGAAGGGAAGAAGTGAAGAAGTCAAGAAGTCAAGGCGTGCTTTGAAGGCATTATCCATGAAGAACAGATTCTGCCCCTTCAGAATAATTTCCAAGTGCGACAAGGGTAACAAGATGTAGTCTATTCTTCCAGGAAGCAATGGCAATCTATTGTTCAGTATTGACACCATCTGAAAATTCATTCAAAATTTATATTCATAAGAATAATCTATTGTTCAAAACCAAATTAATATTATTTTAATAACTATACAAATGCTCAACTTTCACTAAAATAACAAATTATTACATAAATCCAGCGAGTCCATTTCAGAGTTAAATACAAAAAATTCCAATCAAAATAATGGCTCCTATCTTGACAACTAAATATACCAACGAGTATACCATGCAAGAAACTCACCACCAAAACATTAATATAACAAATGAAACAGAAGATTTACGTCACCATTAAAATCTAAAACGTAATAAATGAGAAAAATATTGACCATAAAATCAAACATATTTGGCCAAAATTGGTCAACGAAGTTAAAAAACTCAAGCTCCATGCTGCGAAAAAGCTGAGAGACAGAACACAATATCATGCACATGAACTGATATACCATATTCAAAGTGACTAAATATGCGTAAAAGCAAGAATTAGGAATAGGAAAGAGTTTACGAATGAGAAAATAGCGATGAAAGTGAGGAATACACCGAGTATAGCAAACGAATCACCAGGTCGGGGTAGAGGCTGTGCTTGTGTAGCGCCTGCTCTTTGTTGTTGTGGATCCATGGCGCGGTTTCAATTGTAGGCAAAATGTGTGCAAGAGAAATAGAGAATTTTTTGGTTACGTTAAAGCTTGAGAAGGGAAAGACATAAACCAACACTATAGATCAATCAAATTTCAATTCAGACCCAAATCAACAATTAAAATCAAACCCAAATCAATCATTCAAATCTAACCTTGATACAGTTTAAATCAAACCCTAATCATAAATTAATTCAGAAAATCAAATCTAATACTAACATTTGCTTGATGATTCTGGTTGTAAAGAATGAATGTGCACGCAAAGCTAGAATAGTAGCTTTGATATCGCACGGTGAGGAGATGCTGGTGCAGTAATGGGGCAGAGGTGAGCAATAGCTGTGGCGACCCACCGGAGCCCTTGCTACGGCTTTTCTGGTGTTGGAGATGTATTGGGTGAAGAAGAAAGATTTTGTGTTTGGAATAGAAGAGAAGAGAAGGATCGTGTTTTCAAGAGAAGGAATTTTGTTCCATTTTTTTTCTGATGCAATCACGTATATACCGCGCCTCCCACATGTTTCACTAATGCGTGATTTGCTGCATTATAACAGTAAAAATTATGCAATCTAATGTGAGGTTATTTTGGAGCCAAACGCTGTATTGTACTGATTTAATGCAATGCTGAGTTCTAATACAGTGTAATACTGCTGGCCAAATATAGCCGATGTCTGTAATTAACCTATTGAATTGAGGCATTGTTTATGAAAGAGAGAGAGACAATGTTGCACAGAATTCGTGCTCTTTTGTTAGAGTCAATTTGAAGAGAAGGACAAATTAATTGTACTAGAAGAATACTAGAAGAATTAATTAAAAAAATCACTTCTTTGAAAATCTTGCTGCTATCTTCAAGAACTTTTTTTTTTCTTCTGCAACAGTAATTGGTAAACACACAAATTAATTGTACTACCATGTGTGTAATTACACATTCTAGTAAAAAGTTGGGCTGCTTATAATGCTCAAATTGTAATGCTCTGTTTCATAAATTATATTGCCCATTATTTGAATAGAATTAAAAAAAGAAAAATACAGCCCACAAATATTGACAAAACAATGCTATAATTGTCACTTAAGAGGATTCGCGGCATGTCAAGCCCTGGTAAGATTCTTCGCTTTGCATCGTTTTCAGGGTAAGAAGGGATAGAGAAAATACCCCGAGCCAATGTTCGAGTACCAGGCGCTACGGCGTTGAAGTAACCCATGCTATACTCCCAGGAATCATTTTTTAATAATTTATGTGGTATTTAAATTTATATTACATTTTCTTTTATAGATTATGTTGTTTCCAGTTGGTTAATATGAAATATATTCATTTTGTAGGGATAAAGAATATGGAAAAAAATCACTAAAGTTGAAGAGTTGGAGAAACTTGAGGATGACGATTTAAAGGGTGATGAGCCAATGATTAGGATATCATTTGATAGTGAGATTGAAATATTTAATTATTATAAAGAATATGGTTTAAAAAATTCCAATTATGCAGAAAGTTTGTAATAAGGGCAATGGTGGGCGAATGTTTCATGTGAGTTATGCTTGTGGGCAAAGCAATGTAATAAGAAGCAAATATACTAATCTGCTAAGGCCCCAACCTAATGCAAAAATAGGCTATAATACTAATTTGGGAGAAGGTTTAGAAGAAGATGAAATGTAGATGATTTGTGTTTTAAATCTTGAACACAACCATACATTCTTGACTCTAACCAAATCTAAGTTTTTTCTGTGCAATCGTAGTCTCAGTTCATATGCCAAAAAGTAGCTTGATGTAAATGATAGAGTAGGAATTAAATTGTCCCAAAATTATAAATCACTTGTTATTGAAACTGGAAGCTATGAGAATGTGACATTCACAAAAAGAGATTGTAGAAATCATATCCAGAAAGAAAGACGACTACGGTTTGAGGATGAAAATGCTACTGCTCTTCAAAATTGTTTTATGAAAGTACAACAAGAAGACAATATGTTCTTCTTTAGTATACAAGTGGATGATGAGGATTATTTAAAAATGTATTTTGGGCTGAGCCAAGGAATAGGGAACCTACAAAGAGTTTGGAGATGTTGTTACATTTTATACCATATTTCTTGCAAATAAGTATGATATGTCATTTGCTCCATTTGTAAGAGTAAATCATCATGGTCATTCAATTTTGTTTGGATGTGGATTGATTTCACACAAGGACATTGAGACATTCACGTTGTTATTTAGTACATGACTATCATACATGTCTAACTGTACTCCCATTGGAATTATTATAGACTAAGACAGAGCAATGAAAATTACAATTATGGATGTTTTTCCTAATACTTGACATCGGTAGTGTTTGTGGAATATACTTAAGAAGATTCCAAATAAGTTAGGGGGCTATAAACAATATCATGACTTTAGTAATGTGTTGTATTGTGTTATTTATGATTCGTAGAGCCCTGCAAAATTGGAGGAAACTTGGCATCGTATGATTGTAGAAGTATGATTTGGGTGGTAATAAATTGCTACAAGGCTTATAAAATGACATATATCATTAAGTACCATGTTATCTAAAAAACATATTTTGGGCAGTAATTTCAACCACTCAACACAGCAAGGGCATGAATGCATTTTTTGATAGTTATGTTAACTCAAAAACTACTTAGAAGTAATTTGTAGAGCAATACAACAATGCATTAAAGAGTAAAAATAAAAAAGAAGTTGAAGACGATGCCAATGTGTCTTTCTCAACAAATGTCGTGTATAACATCTTAAGAGATAGAGAATCAAGTTTGAGATATGTACACTATTTCAAAGTTTGAAGAATTTTAGACAGAGTTTATTGAAAAGATGTATTGCGCGTTTGTTAATTCTATGGGATGTGAATATATAGTTAGAGAAGTTTTCAAAGTTGGAGAGGGTAAAAAAAAAAAAAAATTTTTTTGAAGTCCATTTTAAAAAAGATATTAGAAAAGATAAGGGTGAAATCAGTTGTAGTTATTCAATATTTCAATTTAGAGGAATTCTTTGCAAGTATGCCATTAAAATCATAATGCGCAATGACATTGAAGTATTTCTAAAAAAGTACGTCCTCCGAAGCTAGAGAAAACATGTGTGGAAATGCCATAGTAGGGTCAAAACATGTCATGAGCTGCACAGTTACATAGATAAACAAAGGCGATATGAGAAAATGTGCAACAGTTTTAAAGAGGTTGCAAACATGCCTGCAATAGACGTTAGAAGTACCTTGCTAAGGATTGCAAATAAGAGAAACTAGGATGTTAAACCCACTTGACATTATGATTGCAAATAAGAAAAACTAATACATTATTTAAATATACAAGTTAAATACAATACATATTAAAATACATATAATTATTTGTGGGACATATTTTACAATAACAATTGGTTGTCTTTTTCGTAGTTCATCGTCCATCAATTGTCTTTGATTTTCATATTGCCGTCTTCGTTGAAGTTCTTTTTCAAGTAATCGAAATTTAAGAGACAAACATTCCATTTGATGCCCCAACTTGCGGACTTCTTCTAATAAGATGTCAATTTTATAATCACTCATATTTCAAGCTTCTATCCCTTGAAACTCATCAGATTCACTACTCTTTCAATCATCATCCCATTCAAAAGCTTTTCATCTTTCGCACTTCCAAACTTTACAATTCAGATTTTTTCTTGCACGTGAAGTTTGTAAGATCTTATCGTTGCAGCATTTTTCACAAGTTCTCATTTGTGGATTTGGAATTTCACCAATGTTAGAAGACATTACGATAGAAATATCCAACCAGGATGCTTCCTTGCTAACAATGAGGTAAGCAACTGAAGGAAAACGAAAAAAAAAAAAAAAACACAGGCCACAACAGTTTCAGTAACTGAAGGGAAGTTCAGAAAAAAAGGCCACAACAGCTAAAGCAATTGGTAAACACACAATTTTATTCAACAGCTTCAGAAACATACCCTAAACAACCTCATCACCCAAATAATATATGAAAACAATTAAACTAAAAACATATATATATATATAGTGGCAGTAAATACAACAGACAATGTGAAGCTATAATATTGAAAGCAAGGAACTAAATTATTGATGGAGATGACAAGCTCAGTGATGGAGCAGTATGAATATAGTTATTTTGCTTGTTTTCACTTTAAAAGTCCTTGGGCACAATTGAAGTTGAAGCTACTTAAATGCAATCAAACTAACATATAAATAAACCCTGATACAACTGAATCGCCCACTGAACCCTCCAGCGTAATTTTTGTAAATTATAACTTAACCATATAACTATTTGAGTAATGCATATGAGAAAGAAACTACTTTTATTTCTAACTCTCAAGTCTCACCTTCATTGGAAAGGGGATTTGGATAATATTAGGAACCTGTGCAGGGAATTGAAGCAACCCCAATTTCTATATTCCAGAAATTAAAGCAATAAATTGAAGCGGCTAATGGTAAATCGGCGGGTTATCAAGTATACTTTAGGATTTTTAAAACTCACCACTTTTAAAACTAAAATTTAGTACTTATAACAATAATTATTTCTATCACTTCACATTACTAAATTATGATCCATTTGGGGTAGCTATTAGCCGATTCACTATTAGCCATTACTACAAAGAGGAAAGCAATCCCAATTTAGTTTTCTAGGGTTTTCAATTCCACAATCCCAATTTCTACATTCCAAAAATTAAAGCAATAAATTGAAGCGGCTGACCTTGAAAAGTCGATTGTTTTGGGGAGAGCAATGCACTGAAATCACTTTGTTAAGAGAGCAATGCCTGTGGATTTAGGCGAGAGAGAGGGCACGAGAAACACCAAATCGAGCTGAGAGAGTAAGGGAACAGAGACAGAACGGAGAACAGAGCTGCACGGTGAGGGATGGAGAACGGAGAACAGAGCTGCACGGTGAGGGATGGAGAACGGAGAACGGAGCAATGACTGAGACAGGCCTGAGTAGACTGACGGAAAAGACAGGAGCATTTTGCTGTATGGTGAGGGGAAGGAACTGCGTGAATTTGCTGACGGATCAAGTTTGAGTGCGTGTGTTGTTTGGTGCACATACAAACATGCTTTTAAAGTTTGCCAAAAACGCACCGTTTTGTGCAAACTTTTGAGTGAATACCATTTTTATATGCAAATATAATACGCAATGCATGAGCGTGAGATAGTTATTGAAGTGAAAGAAAGCCAGATTTTATTGCAATTTTCATTATCTAAAATTATTAACATGTGTTCGTACTGCTTGTCTGATGATATTTATTTAATTATTATAAGTATTTATTTATATTTTAAAAAAATTATTAGTTATATACTCTTAAATGTCATTAGTATTATTTATACTAAAATATTTTAATATGTATCATTTATATACTCTAAATTAACAAAAGACATCTACTATCTATCTTGTCGTTTGCTATACCGTCAGCATATTCTAACGGTTAGTAATAGATTTGTAGATTATAGAAATATTTTATCAACTTAAGATATACGAGTGATGTATGTTAAAAGTGTTGTAGTACAAATTATATAAGTGACATTTAAAAGTATATTGATAATTTTTCTATTTTTTTTAGTTGTCATTTGATTATTTTTTTACTATAACTTTTAAGATTAAATAAACTATTTTGACTACTAGCAAAACTAAAATTATAGGCTTTTAAGAATAAAGGTTGAATTTTTTAAAAAATTATTAAAATGCTTAACATATCTTTTACTTATTTCATAATATTATGTTATTTTTTTTAACAAAAATTTAAATAATTTATCTATTAAAATAATTATAATTTTTTATAAAAATTTTCATTGACAACTAAATAACTAAAATTTTTTTAGTGATAACTCTACTTATAAAGTTTTTTAACAAAAATTCTATTTAAATAAACTTTATTTAAAAAGTTATACCAAATAGAGTATTAAGCAATGATCTTAAAGACAGAATTAGCATAGATTTAGATTTTCTTTTAATTTAATTTTTAAAATTTTTATAGGAGATGTTGACAGATATTATTTTAATATTTTTGTGGACAAGATTTAATCTTTTTCTAATTAAACTAAGGATTATAATTTATTCATATATGAGCTCTCTTGAATTTTTAAAAATTTTATATTATGTGTTATATAATAATAATATATAGATATAATTTAACTGTTTTACACGTGAATTTAGAAAAAAATCAAATGAGGAGAGAGGATCTTAATCGTTAAAGTAAAAAGTTATATGTTTTTATGGTTAATTAAAATTTTAAAATAAACTAATAACCAATGGAAGTTAATTTTATAATATCTTCTCCTCTTTCTTCTATCTTTTTTTTTTTTTAATTTCTTTCCTGCGTTTGTTTTTTCAAGACTTTGTTCGTTGCAATCCTTAAGTAGCAAAATACTTCTATAAAATTTTATAAAAAGAGGAATTTTTTTTTTTAAAGAAAAATTCTCCCAAAATATTAACAAATGTTGTTGGCTTTTTGCTACTGACAAATTATAATTCTAGTTTCTTGAGTTTTTTATTTTACTATATCGGTAATTCTAGATATTATTTTATCAGCTTTTAATTAATTTTAGATGTGAAATTCTGCAAGGTATTTTAAATTCTTTTGATTCTGATTTTCACATTTATTTAATTATTTGCATTTGATTACATCCTTCCTAATTTGTATGTGCATCAGTGAGATTGAAATATGCAAATTACTTACGTCTAGGGTTGGCAAAAAAACATGCGCTGTCCCGACTCTTTTACCTTTTATTTTTTTTAAATAGATTTATAAATTAAAATAATAAATTTAAATCTAAAAAATAATAGAAAAATAAGTAAAAAAAACTTAATTCATAAATCAATGATGATTCAAAAAATATAAAATTATAATAGTAAACTCTCTCAAAATTCTTAATTAATGTGTGTACTTGAATAAGATAATTCAATACTAAAAAATTAAATTTGTAAGCTTTTATTTACTTCAATTTATTATTTATTATCTTATTTTGAAATAATTATTTTTTTAATTCATTATTGATTATATCAACTTATTGATTATTAATAAAAATGACAAAAATCCTCATAGAAATGAGATCACTCAGAGATTTTTTGAGGATATGAAAATTATTATATACATAATTTTTTATTTGGAGAAGGGATGATGACAATTTTTTACTCAGTTTATTTTTTGAGGACAGGATGAAGATGAACTAGAATATCAACCCCTCCCCAATTCCCCATTTTCCCATTTTTATTATTAACTTATTACTAGATTACAACCATTTAAAAAATGATTTAAAAATATGTAAAAGTCCATGCCCGACTCTTATATTTTCCTTGATATGGACTTGGTCTTGAAAAAACCGAACGCAGACCCACATTTTGTCATCTTTATTCCCTATTTATGTCGATATTGTTTAATTTTGAGATGAAAGAAATAAAAAAAAATCACAAGAAAATAAAAAATCATACTTGAGGAGAAGATGAGTTTTAAAATTTTAATTAGACACTAAAAATATGAGTTTTTGTATTATATAAAAAAATATTTAATCATAGACTCATTCTAAGTTATAACATGAATAATATACAGCTAATCAAAACACTTATAAAATAGATGGGTACGGTTGTAAATTACTCTTGAAGTAACTTACAAAAGCCTTAATCCTACCCATAAAATCATTAAATTAATGTGTCAACATCTTTTATAAACCTGTTTATCAAAGATTAAAAGATTAGATTAGGAGAGTTGCGAATCCACTTGGGTGAGTCTTGTTTTGGTTACCGCGCGATTTGAGCAAGTAATTAATTAACGTTTTCTCTTTCTTTCTTAAATTCTTTTGGGAAACTGACGGAAACGACCATAAAAACCAATCTAACTTAAAAAAAATAAAATCGCTTACCATAATTTTGGACTATTTTACCCTTCTTCCTTAACCTATTAAAGAGAATTCATTGTTTTTATATTCTACACCCCATTTTCATTAGAAAATAATCTTATCATTTATCATTATAAAACTACTCACCACTCTTCTATTACATTAATTACGCCATATACTCATTGAAGATCAACAAATCAAGCCAAATAGTTTAAGGTTAGCGTTGGTTGTTTTTTTATTTGTTTTTTTCATTGAGGGTTTATAATGTGTTGTTGTGGTCGTGTATAAAAATAATGAGAGTTTTAAGTACATCGGGGAGTTAATAAAGCAAAATTTACCCCCCAAAAAAAAAGTTGTAATCTGATTTGTAATGGCCGATTCGAGAGATTCAAGCTCAAAGACAGACTTTTGGGCGACGTAAGAGCAACGATCATGTTGGCATGTTAGACGACGAAAGGCAATGGCTCCCTCGCCTAAAATTCTTATTGTCACCCACCGTCGCTTTAGATTGATAATGTTGTGTATATATATTTGTTAGGATCCATTCATTTATTACCGAATGAATATTTTTTATGAATTAGTACTAAAATTCTAATTATCTATAATCTTATTTGTTTATTCTTATTGCATTAGATTATAGAGAAATTATCACTAGTATATCTTTAGAATGCATTTTTATCAAACGTATTATAACACTTTTAACATGAATCAATCATCCACCCCCCTAAATCGACAAAACATATCTGTCGTCCACAGTTAATAGAATTGTAGTAAATTAACGATTTTGCTCTTGAAACTCAAGTTAAGATAAAGAAAAATTATCATTTATATACTCTTAAATTATCATATTATCACTAGTATACCTTAAATGATCACTTGCATCCTTTATTTTCATATGAAAAGACTAGATTACCCTTCTGACGTCATTACATTTAAATGACAATTAACGATTTAGTGAATATGAGATATATTTTGAAAACTTAAAGTGGACGATTGATATGAAAGTGTTGTAGTATATTTAATAACAGAGTAAATAAAGAATATACAAGTGATAATTTTCTTAAATGATATGAAATCAATTATGTTAAGGCTAATTTTTGGAGAGTCGTCGGAGAGTTTAACGGATGATAGTATGGAATATAAGCATGAAGTCTAGACCATTTTCCTCTAGAGAAAAAAGGAAAAAATAAAAGGCCAAATTTGAAGACTTTATTGCAAGGATGTGTCAGGTGCTTCCCATGGGTTCTAATAAATATTGCATTTCATTGAAAACGGCTTTGAGGTTATAATCAAGAAGATGTGTTTCAAGCAACAACTTCTGTCCACGAACATTACTCATCATTTCGCTACATATCTGAACAAAGAAATGGACAATTAGTCACCTTAAATTACAAATAAAAATAAAAATAAAATTAAACTCTAATAACTAATATTGCATTTAAATAATAATTAATAAATATAAACTATAATTGAAAGCAAATAAAAAATAATTATTAATAAATATAAACTGGAATCAATAGTTTATTAGCTAGGATTTATTTGATTTCATTATATATCGTAAAATTTGATTTTGTAATGTGGATTTACTAGATTAATGTGTATGGTGGATTTACAAGTTATAGGGGTTTTTATCTTAAAACAATTGAAATTTTTGCAACCACATGTTAACTTTTTGGTATACCATATTTTTGATAAATGATTAAATAAATTATTTTATTTTTGGTATTATTTTTTGTTGTATAGTAGAAGAAGGACATAAGATGTGTAGCAAAATTGCCGGATTCAAGCAATTTTAATTTTTTACACAAAAATTAGAAACAAGTTCAGCAAAAATGTACAGAAATGTTGCCATCAAGTGCACAGTAGCCTTATACGTCGCCCGCATCAGGCGACGGGTGACACAAGTCCGTGCAAGGCGATGCCCTATTCACCTAGGGCATTTTTATTTTATTTTATTATTTTTTTTCAATTATAACAACCTTGCTCACCTAACAGCCGCATCACCAATGTCGGTTATTTAACTAACTTAACTGAAATGTACTCTTAACAATAGTCCATGGGTCATGAGTTTTCAACTCTCTAGGGGCCTGTCGGATGTAAAATTATACTTAGATCCTCATATTTTATTTAGAAATTTTCTGATTATGTCAAAGAATAAGGAAATTTATAAAACTAATCAAAAAAATTTTATAAATATTCAAAATAATCATTTATATTTTTTCTATCATCCTTAATCATTTACTTTTTTTTTTTTTCTTCATAATGTCCATATCTCTCTCAAAACTAAAGTCTTGCATTTGCTCCCTCCAGCGACCCCCGATCGGCAATTAGCCCCCTCCGGTGACTGTGAACGGCGCTTGGACTGATTTTTGACAGTGAACTCAACTCCGGCGGGTTTCTATCATCATCTATTTTGTAATTTCCGATAATTATCACTTTGTAAATTTTAATTTCTTTCTATTTTGATAAGTTTGATTAGTAAAAAATCAGTGTATAGATGCATATAGATGAGCTTAGGATTGTTTGGCCATAAATATTGGAGATTGTTAAGTGAAATTTAGGTTTAAAGAGTGGTACGCGAGGTGCTCGATAAAATGCCCTTAGACTAGATTAAATAGTTGGTATATTGCAAGATTAAAGTGTTGATGGTGTGATTGTAAGGTGGACTATAGGTGCAATAGGACTAGAAATGACAGACGGAACAGTTAAAATTCACCCGCGCGCGACAGGCATCTATCGCGCGCAGTCGCGTGTGCGATAGGCGCCTGTCCCACGGTTGGAAAGACCTATCAACATGCGACAGACACCTGTCCCACGATTTTACAGAACCTATTGTCGTGCGACAGGCTCCTGTTGCACCTTTTCTGGATTCGTCTCCAAGCTCGTATTTACTCAAAATAACTTATAAATTTTGATTAATCAAAAAATAAAAAACTACACATTGTATAAAATAAATACTAACCTCAACGTTTTGCTTTCTAGTTGATTATTAATGGGTGAGTTTTAGGGATTAAGGTGTGTTGTATTTTGAAAATTGTTGGTTTTGTTTATAGATCTGAGGGTATTTAAGTCTATACAATAAATATATGGCTACATATGATAGAAAAAGTTTAATTGGTTATTTTGGATATTTGTAAAATTTTTTTGGCTATTTTTGTAAATTTCCCCAAAGAATACAGGTCCATGACACGCTTTGTCTAGCTAACTTAACTCAAAAGCTTGCTCATGAGTTTAAGTATCTCAAGCTTACATCCATTGTTCAAGTTTCATATTCTTGACAAATGCCGTTATATGATACTTAACTCAATATTTATTTTCAATCGATATGAAATATTTTTCTTCTAATTATATATTAAAAAAAATGCGTATATATAGTATCGTAAGAATAACCAGTATTAAATTATGTTTAATTAGCCTAATATTGTAGGTGTTGTTCCAATGGCATCGATTTCTACCTCGGCAATTTTGTAGTAAGATACTTGAAGTTGTTGTCAACCATGCCAACAATCGTGCACGTAATCGTCTTATGCGAAATGATGTCACAATATATTTGCCAATCGATAATTGCTAATTGAAAAGAGGACAAAGATCATTCATTTCAATGAATTTATTTGTTTATTTTTGTAAATGAATTTTCAGGACTCGACAGAGAGAGATGGGGTAAGGAACTTGCTGAATATGATTGGCAATTGAAGAGGTAAAAATGGAAGGTAATATGATAGGTTCGTATATGGAGCGATTTGGTGATCTGGGAAAAGAAATAGAGAGATACATAGAACAAAGGCAAATTCATTCCAAGTACACGATTTACCAAGGTTGAGTTTTTCTTGGAGAGCTTAAAATTCCTCCTCTCAAGCTCTTGTCAAAGCTGTTCTGGCACCATCCTTCTAGATGGGCGGTGCCAAACTTTCAACATAGCACCGCGGACCGTGTTGAAAGTTTAAAAAGAAAAAAAAATAAATAATAAATAGTAGCTAAAATGTGGCTATAAAATGAAAGACTCTTCCCTCATTTCAATTATTCCAGAAAATTTATTTCCTCTTGTACTAGAGAGAATTTTGAGAGTTAAATAAGTGCTCTTAGTATTGGGTGTAATTGGGGTATTGGGAAGTGAGAATAGTTTTCTCCTAATTATAGAGAGAGTATAATTATTCTCTTCTATTATTAGAGAGAAGTTGTTATTTTTTAGTATAGTAAAATTATTTCCTTCTGTCTTTGCCCGTGAATGTAGACTATAAGCCGAACCATATAATTTCTAGTGTCCAAGTTTGTGCTTGCTCTTTATTTTCTTCCAATTTCATTTTAGCTGTGATTCTACTTCACCCATAAATTTTCTAATAGTAGTATCAGAGCCTTGGTTGCATTTTTTGGAATTAGGGTTACTGTTCACGTGTATATTTACTATTCACATATACGGTACTGTTTACATGAAATAGTGAGAGCCGATCCTAACAAAGGTAGTTCGTGGTAAAAATAATGGAGGCAAAATATGAGATTGAGAAGTTCAACGGGAATAATTTCTCGTTATAGAAAATGAAGATGAAAGCTATTCTGAGAAAAACAATTGTTTGACAGCAATTGGAGAAAGACCAATGGAAATAACTGATGATGCCAAATGGAACGAGATAGACGGTAATGCAATTACTGATTTACACTTAGCACTTGTAGATGAGGTGCTATCCAGTGTGGCAGAGAAAAAGACAACGAAGGAAATATGAGATACTCTCACAAAATTGTACGAGGCTAAGTCGCTGCACAACAAGATCTTTTTAAATAGGAAACTCTATACCCTTCGCATAACGGAATCTGCATCAGTGACCGACCATATCAACACCTTGAAGACTCTATTTTCGCAACTCACAACCTTGGGTCATAAAATAGAGGAAAATGAACATGCGGAGCTTCTACTTCAAAGTCTACCAGATTCGTATGATCAACTCATCATCAATCTGACGAACAACAATCCGATAGACAGTCTAGTTTTCGATGATGTTGCAGCCTCCATCTTAAATAAGGAAAGCAGGCGCAAGACCAAAGAAGATAGACATGCAAGTTCGCAGCAAGCAGAAGCACTATTGGTGACGAGAAGGAGATCAGCAGAATGTGGGCCCAGTGGGAGTTACAATCATGGTAGATCAAAATTCAGAAGTAAAAAGAATGTGAAATGCTACAATTGTAGCAAGAAAGGGCATGTGAAAAAAGAGTGTTGGAGCAATCAGAAGAGTAAAGAGAATAAAGCACCTGAGTCATTAAATGCTCAGGGTTGTGTGGCTAGTACTTCGGATGATGGCGAAATTCTCTATAGCGAGGCAACAACTGTTACAGAAGGCAGAAAGCGGTTAGCTGATGTCTGACTTATAGATTCAGGAGCAACATGGCACATGACCTCTCGGAGAGAATGGTCCCATACATATGAACCTATCTCAGGAGGATCTGTGTACATGGGTGATGACCATGCCTTGGAGATCGCTGGTATTGGTACTGTCAAAATAAAAATGTATGATGGTACAGTTCGCACAATTTAGGAGGTACGATATGTCAAAGGCTTGAAGAAAAATCTATTGTCTTTGGGACAAATAGATAGTCTTTGGTGCAAAGTCCATATTGAAAATAGGATGATAAAAATTGTCAGAGGAGTGGTTGTATTAATGAAGGCAGAAAAGATCAGTACGAATCTATTCATGCTTCAAGGAGAAACACTACAGGAAGCTGATGCATGTGTCACGTTAAATGGAGAAGAGTCAGCGATGATGTGGCATCTCAGACTTGGCCACATGTCAGAACAAGGTTTGAAGATTCTCTCTCAGCGAAAGCTGCTTCCGGGACTCAATTCGGTAAGTTTACTATTTTGCGAGCATTGTTTTACAAGTAAGCAGCATAGATTGAAATTTAGCAAATCTCATGCTAGAAGTAAATGCATTCTCGACTTAGTTCATTTTGATGTTTGGGAATCATCGGATTTATTCCAAGGAGGTGCAAAGTACTTCCTTACTTTTATTGATGATTAGTCCATGAGATGTTGGGTGTATCAAATCAAGAAAAAGTCAGATGTGTTTCCAGTATTTAAGGAATTCAAAGCGGGTTAAACTTGAATCCAAGAAAAGGATCAAGTGCTTAAGAACAGATAATGGTGGAGAGTATACAGATGGTGCAATTCTTGCATACTGTAAGCAAGAAGGTATTCAGAGGCAGTTTACAGCGGCATACACTCCTCAACAAAATAGAGTGGTGGAGCGAATGAACAAAACTCTTATGGAGAGGATAAGAGCTATGTTGAGGACTATTGGTCTACCTAACTCATTTTGGGCTGAAGCAGCCAAAACTGCCTATTATATGGTAAATCGGTCTCCATCAACAGCTATTGAGTTGAAGACGCCGATGGATATGTGGACAGGTAAGTCAGCTGATTACTCTCATTTACATACATTTAGATGTCCTATATATGTAATGTATAATGCCTAAGAAAGAACAAAGCTAGATCTAAATCTAGGAGGTGTATCTTTTTGGGGTATGCTGATGGTGTAAAGGAGTATCGTCTATGGGATCCCACTGCTCACAAGATTGTCATCAGCAGAGGTGTTGTCTTTATAGAATATCAACTGCAAAAAAAAAGGGGATGATAGTACTGTGAAAAAAGTTAGAGACGACACCGGTATATGTAGAAAATAATGAGGAAGATGAGAGTCTTCTGAAGCAGCACCAAAGTATGAGGAACAAGAACCAGTCGAGTTTGAGGCTCTCGAAATTCTTCAATAAACTCGAGAAAGACGACCACCAACTTCTCACTTAGAGTACGTTACAGAGATTAATGTTGCATATTATCTTTTAATAGAGGATGGAGAGCCATCAAATTTCCATGAAGCTTTAAACAGCTCAGATGTTACTTTGTGAATGGCAGCAATTCATGAAGAAATTGAAGCTGTACACAAAAACAAGACATGGGAACTTGTGCCATTGCCACATAGAAGAAAAGCCATTGGAAACAAATGGCTCTACAAGATCAAACGTGATGGTAATAATCAAGTGGAGCGGTATCGTGCAAGATTAGTGGTAAAGGGATATGCTCAGAAAGAAAGTATTGACTTCAATGAGATATTTTCTCCAGTAATTCGACTCACAACAGTCAGAGTAGTCTTGGCAATGTGTATTACATTCGACCTACATCTAGAACAGTTAGATGTGAAAACTGCATTTCTTCATGGAGAGCTTGAAGAAGAGATTTATATGCTTCAACCAGAAGGTTTTGCTGAAACAGGCAAGAAGAACTTAGTTTACAGATTGAACAAATATCTATACGGTCTCAAACAAGCGTCGAGGTGTTGGTATAAAAGATTTGATTCCTTTATCATGAGTTTTAGATACAACAGACTCATTTCAGACCATTGTGCTTATTACAAGAGATTTGAGGATAATAATTTTATCATTTTGCTGTTGTATGTGGACGACATGTTGGTCGCAGGCCCCAACAAAGATCAAGTCCAAGAATTAAAGGCACAGTTGGCTAGGGAGTTTAAAATGAAGGACTTGGGACCAGCAAACAAGATTGTAGGAATGCAAATTCACCGAGACAGAAATAACAGGAAGATTTGGCTTTCACAGAATAATTACTTGAAAAAAATCTTACGACGCTTCAACATGCAAGATTGTAAGTCAATTTCTACCCCACTTCTTATTAATTTCAAGTTATCCTCAAGTATATGTCCTAGCAATGAAGTAGCGAGGAAGGAGATGTCTCGAGTACCATATGCATCAATAGTGGGAAGTTTGATATTCGCTATGATTTGTACAAGACCAGACATTGCACAAGTAGTGGGAGCAGTTAGTTGACACATAGCGAATCCTGGTGGAGAACATCAGCAAACAATGAAGAGAATTTTAAGATATATCAGAGGAACCTCAGATGTTGCATTATGTTATGGAAGGTCAGAATTTCCTGTCAGAGGTTATGTGGATTCAGATTTCGCAGGTGATCTTGATAAAAGAAAATCTACTACTGGCTATGTGTTTACACTTGCTGGAAGAGCTGTAAGCTGGGTTTCAAAACTACAGACTGTTGTGGCTTTATCTACGATAGAGGCAGAATACATGGCAGTTACACAAGCATGCAAAGAAGCTAATTGGATACAAAAGTTACTTAGGGAGCTCGGGCACAAACAAGAGAAAATTCCTGTGTTTTGTGATAGTCGGAGTGCTTTGCACATTGCAAAGAATCTAGTCTTTCATTCCAAGACAAAACATATAGGGGCTCAATATCACTTCATTCGAGAAATAGTGGAAGATGGAAGTGTAGATTTACAGAAAATTCATACCAAGGAGAATCTAGCAGATGTTATGACTAAGTCAATTATTACTGACAAGTTTATAAAGAGTAGATCCTCTTGTGGCCTAGCAGAAACGTAAGCAATATGTCAATGGCAAAACAGAAAGGATGGTGTGGAGATTGATTGGTTCTCAATAAAATCTCCAAGTGGGAGAATGTGAAAGTTGGTTTGGCACCGCCCTTTTAGATGGGCGGTACCAAACTTTCAAGTTAAAAGTTTAAAAAGAAAAAAAATAATAAAATAATAATAAAAAAATAATAAATAGTAGCCAAAATGTGGCTCTTCCCTCATTTCAATCATCCCAGAAAATTTATTTCCTCTTGTATTAGAGAGAATTTTGAGAGTTAAATAAGTACTCTTAGTATTGGGTGTAATTAGGGTATTGGGAAGTGAGAATAGTTTTCTCCTAATTATAGAAAGAATATAATTATTTTCTTATATTATTAGAGAGAAGTTGTTATTTTTCAGTATAGTAAAATTTTTTCCTTCTGTCTTTGCCCATGGATGTAGGCTATAAGCCAAACCACGTAATTTCTGGTGTCCAAGTTTGTGCTTACTCTTTATTTTCTTCCAATTTCATTTTAGCTGTGATTCTACTTCACCTATAAATTTCCTAACAGCTCTAATATTGGGAAATCTTACTTGAAGCCTAGTATAAAAAGGTATGAAGAATAAAGATAGAGTGCTCCCTCGTACCAACTTGGAAATAATTTGTGTTTGTTTAAAACAGTGTGATTTAGTTGGCTAATTACTTTGTATAGCTACAAATATAATTAAGAGAATAAGTTGTGAGTGACAGCTAGTTCAGTTAGTAAAATATATAGTTAGTAAAATATATTGTTGTGATTTTTTTTAAACTGCAACTTAATTATTTTTATATATGGATTTATCATGGATTTACTCTTGTTTGTACAGGTTGAGTTGACAAACTCAACCAACTCAAAAGAAATTTAAGTTTAAAATATTTTGAATCTAATTCAAAATTTTGAGTAAATCATACTAACCCAAACTAAAAAAAAAAAAATTGATTTGGGTTGGTTACGATTTGAAGTCTCAAAAATAAAAAAAAATAACAATAAAAAAACATTTAACATTTACCAATCATGGTGAACTTAAGAGAGCTCACTACATGCTCCTATTTGATTGCTTTAAAGAGTGGCAGTTGATTGTTTGAGAAATAGAAGGACATGAGAGGGTGGTAATAAAATCTGGTAGTTGATGATTGTTAATTATGGTTAGTAATTTTGTGATTTTTGTGAGGCAATTATTGAAGAGTTAAGACACAAAGATGCATGAAACAAATACGTTACACTAGAATCGTCCTTCTCATATACCTAATAATCTAATATCATATACGTTTATTTTTCTTCATGAAACTGATTGTTGTTTGATATTCCTACGTTAGCTCTCATGCATATGCGTTCTCTTTACCTACTGAAAATTTAATATTGTGTGCTGCTGATCAATATAAAATTTTAATTTGATCAAAATATAAAGTGGTTGAATTGCAAGGGGTAATAATCAAGTTGGAAACACAAAAATTTTGTGAGTTAATTGAGTCAAATCGTGATGGTAAGTTGCTTACCTATCGATAGAGTGATGGTACATATAAATGTAGTTTAATTAATTTATAAGGGTAACATAAGAACAAGTCTTTTCAAAAGAATATCATCACTTGCAAAGTCCAAAAGAAAAGATAAAGTAGTTTTCTCAAAGAAAGAGAGAGAGAGAGGGATAATGCCGATGGATAGTGAGGAATCAAAGAATGGTACATTTCAGCCTATGCATCAGACGAGGTTTTAACATCTGATCATCTCAAACTTGCAAGTGCAAGTGTATAACTAGCCGTTGATTCAATCCCCGATCACCATGTAGCCGTTGAAATGCTCTGGATATCCATTGATCCTTATTTAAAATGAATGGCATCGATGACGGTCTTTACTTTTTACAGTTCAATCTTAACCAGGTTAAAATTTCTTCCTCTCGTCTAAACTTACCTAATTACTTTCGAAAATATATAGTTTTACGATACCTACACATTGTAAAAAAGTCAACACTAAAATGCCAATTTTCAATAAACATGTGGCTAACATGTTTACCACAATTAGCATGCAAGACTTTCAATTTGGTAGGTAGAGTTTAGTAAAGAAAATGGTGCCAAATTATTGAATTTTTTACCAATTATTGAAGACTTTTATTTCATGGTTGGTGAAGTTTTTCTTATAAATAGCAAGAGCTTATTTTTCTTATAAAAATATAGTACTGTTTATATATACATAGAGACGGCCATTTTTACTTGAGAGACAGTCTATTGTAAGTACTATGTGTTTATGCATGTTTAAGAAAGTTCTGTCAACAAGACGATAAGAGTTTAAGGAGCTTGGGTTTTAAGTGGGACTGTTGTGACCTCTCCACTCTCCTGGAAACTTTTCTGGTGCACATATTCACGCGAAATTAACATCATAGAGACTGTTTTTCAAGTGTGAATAGTTTGTTGAGAAAATGGTAGAAGGTGAAACTTCCAGACTTGGGGATAGATCTACCTAAACTATTTCAGGAGACACTGCAGGTGAGAGGCGAGATGTATCCCATCGTCATGCAGTACCTGTTATTGGAGGCCAGAAGATCGATGTTGAAAGATTTGATGGGAAAATCAACTTTGGCATGTAGAAGCTTGAAGTTATGGATGCCCTTATTCAAATTGATTTCGATGTTGTTCTGAAAAATAAAAGACACTTGTATGATGAAGAAACTTGGGCCCGTATGAATGAAAAAGCTTGTAGTCAAATCAGATCTTGTTTGACCAAAGAGGTGAAATATCTGGTGAAAGATGAGGATTGTGCAATAACTTTATGGCGTATATTAGAAGAAAAGTACTTGCTGAAAAGTCCTGAAAATCGTCTTCATGCAATGAGTCAGGTGTATGGTTTTCGAATGAAGCTTGGGGTGTCAATGCATAATCATGTCTCAAGATTTGAAAAGTTACTTGCTGATTTAAAGAATCTTGATGAAGATATTAAGGATGAAGTCAAGGCTATGATTCTGCTGCACTTATTGCCAGAAGAATATAGCCATTTTGTGACTACTTTGATATATGGGAAAAGTGTGATCATCTTTAAAAATGTTTGTACAACATTAACTAATTTAGAGATTCGGAATAATGACAAACATTCTGAAAGAGCATCGTCTGAAGCTTTGATAGCTAGAGAAAAAATGATGGAGAAAAAGAAGAAGCAAAGTGGGAAGAATTCTCGGTCCAAATCGAGAAGCAGAAATTTAGCTCGAGATGAGTGTGCCTTTTGTCAAGAAAAGGGCCATTGGAGGAAAGATTGTCCGAAGGCTCAAAAAAAAGATGGGAAGAAACCAGTAGCTGCAAATATGGCACGGAAAGATGATGACTCTGATTATTCACTAAGTATTATGCCTACAACATATGTGGCTAGTACAAGTAAGTGGATACTTGATACCGGAGCAACCTATCATTTGTGTCCTATTAAGGAATGGTTTACATATTTTCGTAATTTGGAATTTGGATCAGTTGTGATGGGAAATAATCAATCTTGTCGCACAATGAGAATAGGAATAATTCGACTCAAAATGTTCGATGGAATGATCAGAGAACTCAAAGAGGTTAGATATGTTCCAACTTTAAAGAAAAATCTAATTTCTGTGGGTGCTCTAGAAGCTAAAGGCTACAAGGTTACTATTGAAAATAGTATAATGAAGTTCATATATGGAGCTATGATGATTCTGTAAGGTGTCAGGCGTTACAATTTGTACTATTTGAAGGGAGGTACTACTGATGAATTTAATATTGCTGAAGTGCATAGTGACACTACCAAGCTATGACATTACAATTAGGACATGCTGGAGAGAAGTCTTTGCAAACTCTGATGAGGCATGGGCTTTTAAAGTACCAAAACCTGTAAATTAAATTTCTGTGAGCATTGTGTAGTAGGCAATAAAACAAAGGTCAAGTTCGGTACGGCTAATCACGATACTCGTGAGATCCTTGAGTATGTTCACAGTGATGTATGGGGACCAACCAAGACTGCATCAATGGATGGAAGCCATTATTTTGTTATATTTGTTGATGATTTATCTAGACGTGTGTGGGTGTACACCATGCGAGCAAAGGATAAAGTTCTAGAGATTTTCGTGAAATGGAAGAAACTGGTGGAGACTCAAACTGGCAGAAAGATCAAAGTATTACGATCTAATAATAGAGGTAAATATACTTCTGATCCATTCTTGCAAGTATGCCAGAATGAGGGTATAAAAAGATATTTCACGGTGAGACATACTCCGCAACAGAATGGTGTGGCTGAGCGTGTGAATCGTACTTTGCTGGAGAAAGTACGGTGTATGTTATTTAATGTTGGTTTTGATAAAAAGTTTTGGGCTGAGGCTGTGAGCTACGCAAGTCACTTAATAAACCAGTTGTCTTCGCTGTAATTGGAGGGAAAACTCCTATAGAGATATGGTCAGGAAAGCACACACAAGACTATGACTCCATTCGTGTGTTTGGGTGTCCAACTTATTATTATGTAAAGAATGATAAGCTCGATCCTCATGCAAAAAAAGCTATCTTTGTGGGATTAAAAGGTGGAGTTAAAGGTTTCAAACTTTAGGATCTTGAAGATAAAAATTTTGTGTATAGTAGAGATGTCACATTTGATGAAACTTCTATATTGAAGGCTGCAAGTTCACAATAGGTAAAGAACAAGACCAATCAGACATTGCAACAGGTGGAGTTTGATGCAACTCCATATGTACCAGTTAGTTCTACAGAAAGGAGTTCAACTTTGTAAGTGACACCAAGAGTTGAAGAAAAGGTTGTTTCTGTTGATGTCCCAGAAGAGGAAGAAACAACTAAAGATGTAGATGATGAAAATGAGACTATAGCAATAAAGAGGCCAAAAAAAGTGATAAAGAAACCTAGATGGCTTACAAAAGACATGGTGATAGCCTATGCATTTCCAGTTATTGATGATGACATCCTCAACACTTTTGGTGAAGCATTACGCAGCAGTGAAAGTAATCAGTGGAAGTTAGCTATGGAAGAAAAGATGAAATCTCTCCATCAAAACCAGACTTGGGAACTTGTGAAGTTACCTAAGGGGAAAATGGCTATTGGCAATAAATGGGTCTACACCAAGAAGTAAGGATCTCCAAATCAATCAACTCATCGATATAAGGCTCGGCTTGTAGTAAAAGGTTTTGCTCAGAAGGAAGGTATTAACTATAATGAAGTTTTCTCTACAGTTGTAAAAAATACTTTTATTCGTATCCTACTTGCCTTAGTAGCAGAATGTGAGTTAGAGTTGACTCATTTGGATGTTAAGACAGCATTCTTACATGGAGATTTAGAGGAAGAAATCTATATGACTCAACCTTATGGTTTCAAAGTTGCTGGAAAGGAGAATCATGTGTGTTGATTGATTAAATCTTTGTACGGATTGAAACAGTCACTAAGACAATGGTACAAGAGATTTGATCAATTTATACAAGGGCAGAAATTCACTAGAAGTGAACACGATCACTATGTTTACTTTAGAAGACTACAAAATGGAGCTTTCATCTATTTGTTACTCTATGTCGATGATATGCTTATAGCTTCGAAGAATAGAGGTAAGATTGAGAGATTAAAGAAGCAGCTGGCTTCTGAGTTCGAGATGAAATATTTGGGTGATGCACAGAGAATACTTGCGATGGAAATTCATAGAGACAGAAAGAATGGAAGCGTGTGGTTGACTTAAAAGTCTTATTTGAAGAAGGTGCTAGAAAAGTTAGGTATAGATGACAAAACTAAACCAGTATGTACTCATCTAGCTCCTCATTTCAAATTAAGCTCTTCTTCATGTACTTGCTCCAAAGAGTAACACGACTATATGGCTCGTGTTCTATATACTAGTGCTGTGGGTAGTCTTATGTATGCTATGGTGTGCACAAGGCCCGATATATCTCAAGCTGTGAGTATGGTTAGTCGATACATGCATAATCTAGGTAAAGACCATTGGCTTGCGGTTAAGTGGATCTTCGATACCTGTATAGGACAGTTGATGTTGGGTTATTGTTTAAGAAGGATTGTGGTCAACAATGTGTTAGGTATTATGATTCTGATTTCTCTGGAGACTTAGACAAACGAAGATCAACAACGGGTTACGTATTCACATTAGGTGGAGGTCCGATCAGCTGGAGGTCGATTCTACAATCGATAATTGCTCTGTCTACTACAGAAGCAGAGTACATGGCAGCAACTGAAGCTGTAAAAGAAGTTATCTGGTTGAAAGGTTTGTTAGGTGATTTGGGGGTAATCCAAGAAAATATTAAGGTTTTCTATGATAACCAGAGTGCAATATTCTTTGCGAAGAATCAAACATATCACGCTCGGACGAAACACATAGATGTGAAATATCATTATGTGAGAGAGATTATTGAAGGTGGTGATGTGTTATTGAAAAAGATCGATACTAAGAATAACCCATCAGATATATTAACGAAGGTGATTTCTAAAATTAAGTTTCAATATTGCTTAAAACTAATTCAAATTCTTCGAATGTGTTAAGTTTGAAGAATTTTGAACTACGGTTGGCTTGATCCAAAATTTTGGGTATGTAGGCAGTCACAAAGATGCAGCCGCTTTGGGGATGATGGTTCATTAGTACTCGACTCAGATTTGGATAAATTTTCGCCGAGGTGGAGAATTGTAGAAAAGTCAGCACTAAAATGCTAATTTTCAACAAACATGTGGCTAACATGTTTACCACAATTAGCATGCAAGACTTTCAATTTGGTAGGTAGAGTTTGGTAAAGAAAATGGTACCGAATTGTTGAATTTTTTACCAATTATTGAAGACTTTTGTTGCATGGTTGGTGAAGTTTTTCTTACAAATAGAAAGAACTTATTTATTTCTAATGCATTTCAAACTTGAGAGAATTTGAGAAAGTTTCAAATTCAGAGAAAAATAATTCATTAGAAAATTATTGTGAGAGTGAACAATTGGAGAGTGTTGGCAATTGATAGTTATTTTTCTTTCAAGTGTGTATAAGAGTACCCTTCTTTTTGGGTTACTGGAAGTGAGTTTCTTTACTCAAATATTGTACTATAAATAATTGTTAATAATACAATTATTTTCTCTTACTCCTGTGGACGTAGGCATAATCGCCGAACCACGTTAAATTCTTGTGTCATTTAATTTTATAATTATTTGGTGTGCTTAATTCCGTATTCCGCGCACAACACACATTAATATTTGTAAATTCATTTATTATTTTTATGTATTTGTTAAAGGCGAAAGCTCATATTAAGAAAGGATCTTGGATTCTTGGTTAAACAATAACAACTATATATATATATATATATATATGCATACTCCACATGCTTGTGTGTTATTTATTTATCACTTCAGAATTTTGATACAGATGATATTAGCATTTGGAATTGCGAGAGTGATCCGGTCCAAGGATAGCAAGTATAGTGACGGTGATATTGTTCTTGGTGCTTTTCTCCCTGAGCTGAATATTCTTTGCTACCGTCTCATTTGCTAGTAGAAAGCTAGATCCATTATCAGGAATTCCATTTCTAGATTACCTTAGTTCTCTTGGTAATATTAGTATTCTACTCAGTTTATCAATGGCCACCGTTATTATGTTATTTTTTTACTCAAGTCTGAATAAATCTATATATATATTCAGATCAAATGGAAAATGACCCTCTTCTCTTTTTGCACAATAGGAATTCCTGGATTTGCAGCATGGGTGGGGATTGAAGTACTAGGGCAACCCAAGTCCGGTTCAAATGATTTTGTATCAGCCGCAGCCGGAGGTGTAGGTATGTTTGCCGGCCAGTTGGCTAAGCTCAAAGGCTGTAAGGTAGTCGGAAGTACTGGATCAGATGACAAGGTACAAATGCCACAAAATCTGATAAATAAGGGACCGTTAATTGTCTACTTTGAATATGTTTTATTAGCTGATTAATCATTATTTATTCTGCCTCGCAACAACTAAAGATAATTAAGCCAAAAGCCAATAAATATTAAGAAGGATAAAATTTGTTTAGGTCTTAAATCTTGATTAAAGTATTTGTTTGGTCCTTATATTTTAAAAATTATTATTCTTATATTTTAAAACAATACCTCAAAACATCCTTAAAATTATTTTTATTAGTGTTAAAAATTGTTTTTATAGATACATCACTTTTTTACTCTTAAAATGTTGACTAATGTAACAAATGGATCTATTAACGGCAACTTAAATGCTTTAAAAGGAGTAATTATTAAAAAAAAATTACATATATAGATAAAATAAAAGTAGAACATAATCATCTTAAATACACACAAAAAAAAGAAAGGAATAAGTTAATTTCATTGATATTTGATGAAAGCAAAACAAATTGAAGTTTTAAATATAATTTTCAAGTAAGTAATTTCAACCCTACCTAAATTTAATAAAATAAATAATTTTTTTTATTTACCAACATGCGCTGTCATGATATCCACACGTAATCTCTTTCAAATTTTCCCCACCACCACTCTTTTCTCTGCTTCAACTCATCTTAATCTATCATAGTGTGGCATTAATATTGAAGCTCGATTAGCGGCAACATAACGAAGACTTCAGATAGTGATGGCATGAAGAGGAGCAACATGGAAGCTCAGGGTATTTTCCTTGAGCCTTCTGAAGGAGCATTCGTCGGGTTATTCTTAATAAAAATTACTTTATTTTATTTTTCTTAATAAAAATTACCTCACCTTATTTATTTATTTATTTTTGTTTAAACTAAATAAAAAGATACTCTTCTCTCTCTCTCGAAATTTCAAGAAAAATTTCAGTATGTTTCAATGTTGATTTGTAAATTTAAAAATTATGAATTGTTTGATGATAAATTATTGAGTTTGATTTAGGATGTGGTGGGCAGTTGGGGATGACAACTTTAATGGTTTTCACTATGACAATTTTAAAAATATAATTACAGCAAAATCCTTACTATTATTCCAAATATTCAAATAAATGACTACTAACACAATCAATCAATTAAACTTTTCTAATTTCTTTCTTATCGTTTAGGTATTAAACTATTTATGATGTAAGTTTAATTTGAGCCTTCGAGGCATTATAAAAGGGTCATAGATAAAAGGGTAATTTGACTATCTATGAAATGTTTAATTTGTCCAATTTATCATTTTAACTCAAAAGGGTCAAATTACCAAATAAAAGTTTGCTTTTGTGTCATATCAATTTAAGTATTTAGTTTATGAACTGCATAAACTAATTTTTTAAATTGAAAGCAATAACTATAAAAAAAATATCATGAAACATCATTTTCACAAATACATTTTTAGTTTTTGTGGATATTTTAGTCCTATCACCTTACAAGTGTAAATAATCAAAGGGTTTATTTTGGTATTATTTGAACCGGAAAAATGCTCTCTATACCCAATTATTCAAGAAATCAGTTACCTAAATATTAAAAAGAAATCCACTTTATACACCTCCAATAATACCGAAATTAACCTCAATAATTTATCTTTGAATAATATTTTATAGTTTTGTTAAGGAACTAATTAAAATTACGAATATGTTTCTTCAGTTTTGGTTTCGCAAGAATTGAATTTTCCATGGTCTGGACAATCTTGCAAAGCGCTGACAATTGAGACGAGCATAAAATAATGTTCTAATAATTGATCATTGATTTTTTTATTAAAAAAATGAAAAAAATGAAAGAATTTTCTCTGCAATTTCGTTATCTACTACAACAGGTAAATAGTGGGGAAAACTGATGGAGATTGGCTTTCTTTGTTTTGATTTGTCTTTATTTTTACCACGGAAAAATCTTACAGAAGTTCTCCCATTAATCAAAAAAGATTAGCCATTATGTTTTTCATACCAGTAATTACGTTTTATTTGTTTTAATTAACTATTTATATCGTCCTTAATGTAAATGGCTCATATGACAATTTTAGTAATATAAATTTTATTTAAAAAGTCAGGTTTTACAGTAAATAGTGGTCTCAAATAACCAAACCTGTAATCAAATCAATCTTCCATTCATACACCTTAAAAAAAAAATTGGAAAAAAAAATCTTTTGTTCATACTTCATAGAACTTATATAACACAAAAGGCCCGAAAAAAAAATGATTGTGGGCTTTCTGAGAGGCCGAACTTTTTCCAAAGTTATTGCTCCCGGGCCACATCATTACATTATCTATCTATTATCTATTTGTTTTTAATTTTTATGTACAATTTCCTTCACGGATTAATTTCAAATTATCCTCTCATACAATGATAATTTTAAAAATATTTTTAAATTATTGTACACTTTATTTTATATCTATTTTTTTCAAAAGTTAAGAAAACAACGAGGATGGATTAATGAAAATTCTTATATCTTCTTCACAAAATTTGAGGGCAAATTGGGATTTACAATAATTTGAGAGTATTTTAAAAATTATTATTTTATGAAGGTGGGGTAATATGAAATTAACCTTTTATCTTACATATTTTCATTTATGTTCATTAGCATTGTAGGCATATCATGTGAACATCGCATAAATTATTCTCTGTATCCTGATGGAGTTTCTAGTTCTCACATTATGTATATAAATTTTTTAATTTCTTCTGCTGCTCTTTAGGTTAAACTCTTAAAAGAGGAATTTGGATATGATGATGCATTCAACAACAACTTAGAAACATCTTTTGATGCCACTTTGAGCAAGTAATTAATGAGCCTTTTTTCTTTAATATTTGAAGATTGAATTAGGATCCAATGTTGATATTTTTTATGCTTTTCTTTTAATAAATTTTTGCCACATGTGCATTTATAATAGTATATGATTAAAATTTAGTTATTTATATATTATTGTCTACAGTCAAATGTTTGTAAGAATTCATTACAAAAATTAGATCAGCACCGAATCTTTATCCTTTAATATTAATTAAGTTAAATTGGATAAACTATAATATCTTGGAGTTATTTATTTAATTAGCTCAATCGTGATACATCTTGATGTTTCAGGATTTTCCCAATGGCATTGATATTTGCCTCGACAATGTTGGCGATATTTCCCATGTCAATGCTCATGCACGAATCATCTTATGTGTAATGATATCTCAATACAATAAGGTTGGCATTAGATCTCTACCAATAAAGTAAATGAATATTGTCTACCCCCACAGTGTTACAGTTACAGACTCTTCTACAAATTATTTTTGTATGAAATAATATGATATAGGATGATTGGTTGAATGAAAAAAATGACATGGTCTATATGATTTAATTTTATTATTTTATGTTTTTATTCAACTAATCATGTTATGCCACATTTAAAATAATTTATACAAAAATTTGTAGTTATATCATTAATCGTTATAATACATTACGACAGGACTAGAATCTTTAATTTGGGAGAGTAACTAATTGAGGTTATAGTATAACTGTATAAGAATTCGCTATTTTAATTGTTAAGTTTGTTAGGGGGTAATTTTGAAGTAAATGATATATGGACTAAAGTATAAAAAATTTTAACTTAAAGGCCAAACCTGTAAAGCACATTGACCTTTTAAGTGTTTGTCCCCTGCATATACAAACAAATTCAAGTAATTTGCTTTACAGGTTTGGACAGAGAGAAACGGAGTGAGGAATTTGCTGAATATGATTGATAAGTGGGTGAAAATGGAAGGATTCATAATAGGTTCGTATATGGATCGATTTGGGGATTTTGCAGTAGAAATGGAGAACTACGTTAAAGAAGGAAAAATTCATTCCAAACATATGATCTATTATGGAGTTGAGAGCTTTCTTGGAGAGCTTAGTGTTGGGATTATATGCTCTTCAAAGCATATTGATTTTCTAATTAATAAAATATTTGAGTTATTTATTCAGATATCTTAAATTACATTAATATTTTGAATAAAGTTCATTTAATTATATTATATGTATTTATGCGATCACCATGTGGATTCACAGAATATATAAATACAAGTTATCTTATGATTAAATAAATTCGCAGTTGATAAATAAAGTTGGACACTTTATTTAAGTATAGACTGTAATAAATTTATTGAGTGATTTGTCTTAATCATGTATGAATTTATTGATGTAATATGACTACATTGAACTAGATCACATATGAGATTTAATTAACCTAGTAATAACTGTCAGACTTATTAAATCTCATAGGCATTGATTTACTGTAATATTAATCTTGAGTTAATTATAATTCCATGATTGTAGTTGTTATTTTATTTGAATTACCAATGGATACAACATACACATGTAGTCAAGATTACCTGGTATTTTGGTGGGAGCAATTACAAGTATTGAAATTATAGATTAACAATATAGAATTTGTGCGACACATCTCTTGATGGGTTTTCAGTACTTGATCATAGAATTCTCTGGACAGAATGTGTCAATATAAATAAGTATGTTGAAAATGATCATTAGAGAAAACTAATAAATATCAAGGAAGAAGATGTAATTAAATTGATTGGACAATTGAGATATCAATTTAAATTAACAACGTGGTACAAAAGATTGTGCAGTAAAGAAATTAATGTGGCTTGGGCGAATTATATTCGAGCATACAATTATGGAGGTCAGTTCCAATCTTATAGTGAAGTATAATTGGAATTAAATAATTATATTTGTTTAATTACAAATTTAATTATTGTAGCCACTATTGTATGTTCCCAAATGATCCCCGGGTTAGCTCATTTAATTGACAAACACCATCACTGGACTCAAAAGCAAGAAAAATTGGCATTTTAGATAAAAATCATAATTATAATATTTGTTAAGGCCTAGTATGTTATATTCAAGTATAAAAGGGGGCTTGTGATATTTTACAAGGTAGTCTCCTAATTAGTTACACATTCTCTCAACTTTTACGTAAGTGGAGAGATATTATTTAATTTAAATATTTAAATATTTAAATTAAAAGAGAAATTATATTTTAAATAGGAATCATAATCCTAACATACTAGGGTTTTTCATAAGATATTATAAAAGAGACATTATTCTCTTAAAGATGAAGAGAGAAGAGAATTTCATGGCTTTTGAGAAAAATACAGAAGACATATAAGAGAAGCTAGTTGCAATTGGCGAGTAGTGAAACAGATGCCCACACGTCCAGTGTTGATCAATCTTGAGTCATAGCCTGGAAGATCATTTGGAGACGGATGTACAACTCTCAATTGTTCATATTCTCAAAACATCAAAATATAAATTTTTAGATTACTTAATTCTTATATATTGTATGAGATCAGTTCTAAAAAAGTTTTAATTGAAAAATTGAAAAATCTAATTTTATTCCTACACTTAAGATCCCTCTTTTCAAGCTCCAATATCAGGAAAGTTAAGTTAAGGCACCCTAGATTCGGATAAATTTAAGTTCTCTTATCTAAATCTTCATCCTTAATTAATGTTTCAAAACTATATCCTATGCGATGTTATGTAATAAAGTGTTTCATGCAACTCCAAATATTTATTATAAGACATGCCTGATCTATATTAATTGGTTGAATTGTGCCATAGCTATAGATTAGGGCATTCGAAGTTGTAAGTGCCAAAATATACAGCCACTTGCACTAAGCCACGTGTAAGATATACTACAAACATATCAAATAATAAATTAAATATTCCATATCCACATTAAAGAATTAGCGTATGAACATCTGGAAATCGTGTGAAATCATATAAATTCCAGAGACAAGCAATAATCTAATATGGAAATATGACAATTAGCTTAGCTGCAAGTGATTACTAACAAAATCACAAACCCAACACCCGAATAAAGTAACAAAAAAAGTTGCAAATCTAACAGTTAAAATTAGTGTATTCAAACTAGACGGGCGGAAAATTAGATTTAAATCAAAATTTCTCATCAAGTTTGCGCTTATTGATCTATAAATATAGTAGAATATCTATAAATTAATGCTCGATAAATTAATAATCTCTATTATATAATAAATTTTCATTATCCCAACTTAGAAAAATAGACTAAATTAATAATTTCGATAAAATAATAAGATAATACTTTTTTTAAAAAATCTTTTATAAATTTGTGAACTCATTTAATTCATAAATTAATAAAATATAACTCTATTGTTACTTGTTTTTCTTAAAATTTAAATCCAATTAGATCTCTTTTTTTTTTTATTGCATGTAGAAGCTTGAGGTTGACTTCTTGAATTATAATAAAAAATTATGAAATATTGTTGTTGATGCTTTGAGTGTTTCCTTGCACATAACAGCCGCCAAAGTTATTATACCATCCTTAATTTCTTCTTCAACAAGATTTTTATTGATGTTAGCAACAATTTTTCTAATTTTTAAAGATCGGAATTTGTATTATTTTAATTAGGGTAATCCAAGAGGTGATTTATATACATTGTATCTTCGTAACTCAATTATTTAATTGTTATCTTAACTTCATGAATGTCTTCTTTAATTATCTAAAAATTCATCTAAACTCTCAGAGACCATTCATAATCAATATTGATAAAATACATAGAATGTTTAATTATTAAATTTATATTAATTGAATTGTAAATAACTATGTAAATTAATAAATTATTAGTTTATTGATTATTTAAAATCTATTTTAATTAATAAATTTTATATGGTCCCAACCGTATTAATTTATAGAGGTTCTACTGTACATGACAAAAGGATTGGGAAAAGACTTTTGACTATTTTTCTCACTAGCAAGAGAGAAAATCAAATTCGAATTAACTGAAATTCACAAAACACCAAACTGACAAAAGCGTTGGAGTGTCTTTTCTGATTAGAGGTGGGCACATTTTGGTTCAGTTCGGTTTAAAATTTGACAGAATCGATTAAAATTGGTTATTTTATAAAAAGAGCCGAATAAGAATTGAATAAAAAAAGAACCGAACTATTCAGTTCGGTTTTTTCGGTTCTAACTTCTTGCACTTTATTCCTGATTTCTTTTACCTCATTATCTTCCATCCTATAAAAACACAACTGTAATTTCAAATTAAAGCCTAAACATAACCAGTATTACAAATAAAACGTCAAAATAGCACCAAAAATTTTAAATTTAATACTGGTAAATATTAGAGTGACACAACATAAATTTTGATTGAAGCCTTATAATTTGTGCCTGTAACTCAATAAATCTGGCAACAAATCTTACATACAGAATCTTAACATAATTTGGTCGTGTTAACAAGTTATGCTCACAACTTGGTAACTATTGTTACTATTCTATAGTTAAAACAAGAAAACTCTTTATTTTTATTTATTTAATCCATCTTATATTCTCATACTTCGTAAAAAATTCAATAATTGTTATCAGTGGAGCATGATTGAATCTAATGATTAATAGAAAAAAAAAACACATTTCATATTACACATAAAAAGCACACAAATTAAGACATAAAAAGCATATAATAATTCAAATGGCCCCGTCTAATATATATATATATATATATATATATCTATATATATTAGTAATTATGTGTGTGCAAAAGTCGGTGAGCAGAGGTGGAGTAGAAGCTATCATGCGCAGTGGCCGTGAGTAGAGCAGAAGTTGTCACACGCGGTGGCCGTGAGCAAAGCAGAAGCTGCTATTGCACCCGGTGGCCTTGAGGACTAAGATGTGAGCAAAAGCTGTCGGCTGTTGCACGGTAAGCGTTGATTGATTCTGTGAGGAGGAGCAGCTACGGCTGCAGCTGCAGCTGGTGAGCAGCATTGCAGTAGGCTGGCCAACAGCTGCAGGTTTTTGCCTTTTTATTTTCTTTTGATTTTGGTTTTTAGGGTTTGTTTTTGGGTGAAATCGTGAAAATGTTATCTATATATATATTAGTAATTATGTGCGTGCAGATGTATTGCAACCATGTGATATATCTAATTAAAATATAACACATTTTAACTTTAGTTAAATTACCAAAATATCTCAGTTCTTCAGTTCACCTGTATGAACCGAAAGTCGAATCAAGTATTCGGTTTTTTTTTTTACCAAATGTATATTCAATTATTTATAAATTATTTAAATCAGTTTGAAACCAAACCGGGGTTTTTTTTTTTGACACGATTTTTTTCCCTAATCCTATTCCTAATACACATGCGAGTTACATTTGTGAAGACATATAAAGAACATTTTGGAATTCTGCATATTAAAAGGAATCAGGTACAACTTTGTTCATTACTCTATTAATTTTATCCTTCAAAAGCAAGAGCATACTGTACTTATTTATACATATATTACCTATCATTAATGCATTAATTGTGTGTAAAGTGTTGTGTGCGGAATGTAAAATTAAGTTTACCAAATAATCATAGAAAAATAAATGATATAAGATTTAACATAGTTTGGTAATTATGCCTACATCTATGTGAGAAAGAGAAAAATAATTATATTACTTAACAATTATTAGAGTAAAAATTTGAGTAAAAGAAACCTCATTTCCAAAATATAAATACATCCAGTACTTTTGCACACACTTGAAAAAAATAATTTTCAATTGCTCACGCTCTCAACAATTCCTTAATAAATAATTTTATCTCTAAATTTATAATTTCTCTCTTGTATTGGGATGTCAATCAAATGACAATCTTTTTTTATTTATAAGAAAAACAATGGCACTATTTCACCAACTCCTAGCCAATTTGTCCACTAATTTGAACAATGCATGCACCTACCAAGACTTTGCATGCATTGGCTAAGACTTTTCAATAATTTGCATGCTTTCAGCAATGCATGTGCCCAACTTGTTTGGTTCCTTCGAAAAATTGCATGCTTCCGGTACATGCATGCCTAACATTGACTTTTCAATAATTCTTCACCTCAGCAAAAATTTATCTAAATTTGAACTGACTATCAACGAACTATTATCCTTGAATTGATCCTCCATTAAAGATCCAAAATGGTTGCGTTACTTCAACTACCTACGTACCCAAAATCTAAGATCAAACTAACTGTAGTTCAAAATCCCCCAAATTCAATACATTTGAAAAGTTTGAATTAGTTATAAACAATGTTGAAACTTAACTTTATAATTCACATTTGTCAATACGATAAGACAACACTGCTCCGATAACCTCCCTTACATAATGATATTTTTCAAAGCTAAATGCAATCAGTACTCTCACACACACTTAAACGGAAGTACATTTCAATTGCTCACATTCTCTAATTGCTCATTTTCTCAATAATTCCTTAATGAATAGTTTTCTTTCTGAATTTAGAATTTCTCTCTTCTATTGGGATGCCAATCAAACATCAATTGCTTCTTTATTTGGCATTATTGTACTTACTCCTAGCCAATTTTTCTACTATTTTGAATAATGCATGCATCGGCCAAGACTTTGCATGCATTGGCCAAGACTTTTCAGCAATTTCCATGCTTTCAGTACATGCATCAATTTATTTGGTTCCTTTGAAAAATTGCATGCTTCCTTTAAATGCATGCCTAACATTGACTTTTCAATAATTCTCCACCTCTGTGAAGATTTTTCTAAATCTAAGCTGACTACTAGCAAATCATTACCCCTGAAATGATCCTTCATTAAGGATCCAAAGTGGTTGTGTTGCTTCAACTGCCTACATACCAAAAATCTAGAATCAAGCCAACTATGGTTCAAAATTTTTCAAACTTAATACATTTGAAGAATTTGGATTAGTTTTAAGTAATGTTGAAACTTAACTCCAGAAGTCACATTTGTCAATATATCTGACGAGTTATCTTTTGTATTAATTTTCTTCAATAACACAATACTGCTTTTGATAACCTCCCTTATATAATGATATTTTAAATCTATATGTTTTGTTTGAGCATGATATGTTTGATCTTTCCTAAGAAATATTGTACTTTAGTTATCATAGAAAATCTCAGTGTTCTCATGAATTACTTGTAAATCATTGAATAAGTCTTTCAACCAGATTGCTTCCTTCATAACCTCTGTTGCTACCATGCACTTTGCTTTTATAGTGGACAGAGCAGTTGTCGATTGTAAAATCGACCTCCAACTAATCGGACCTCAACTCATTGTGAATATGTAGCCTGCTATTAATCTTCCTTTGTCTTGATCTTCAGTGAAATTAGAATCACAATACCTAACACATTGTTGACCACAATTCTTTTTTAACAAAAACCTAATATCAACTGTGCCATATGGATATTAGAGAATCCACTTCACTGCAAGTCGATGGTCTTTACCTGAATTATGCATGTATTGACTAACCACACTAAAGGCTTGAGTTATATCAGGCCTTGTGCACCATAACATACATAAGACTAATCATAACACTAGTACATAGAACATGAGCCATTTAGTTGTGCTCCTCTTGGGAGGAAGGGTATGAAGAATAGCTTAATTTGAAATGAGGAGTTAGATGAGTACATACTGGTTAGTTTTGTCATCCGTATTAAATCTTTCAGTTTTGTCATCCGTATTAAATCTTTATACTACTTTCTTTAAATATGATTTTTGAGTCAACCGCACGCTCCTATTTTTTTTTTATATACGAATCTCTATTTTAAGTATTTTTTATGCATCACCTAAGTCTTTTATCTTGAATTCAGAAGTCAACTGCTTCTTTAATTTCTCAATTTCACATATATTCTTTGAAGCTATAAGTATATCATCGAGATAAACTAATAAATAAATGAAAGCTCTATTTTGTTGTCTTCTAAATAAACACAGTTGTCCTATTCACTTATGGTGAATTTCTGTCTTTGTATGAATTAATAAAATCTCTTATATCACTGTCTTGGTGACTGTTTCAGTCCATATAAAGATTTAATTAATCTGTACATATGATTCTCCTTTCCAGCAACTTTAAAACTACAAAGCGGAGTCATATAAATTTTCTCCTTTAAATTCCCATGTAAAGATGTAGTCTTAACATCTAATTGAGCTAATTTTAACTCATATTCAGCTACCAAAGTAAGTAGAATACGAATAGAAGTATGTTTTATAAATAGTAAGAATACTTTATTACAGTCAATACCTTCATTTTAAGCAAAATATTTTGTTACGAGTCTTGTCTTGTATAGAGGAGTTGATTGATTTGGAGATCCTTGCCTTTTGGTGTAGACTTATTTATTACTAATAACCATTTTTCGCTTAAGCAACTCCACATGCTCTTAAGTCTAGTTTTGATGAAGGGACTTTATCTTTTCTTTCATGGCTAACTTCCACTGATCACTTTCACTACTGCTTAATACTTCACACTGAAAGCATTAAGGATGTTATCATCAATAACTGAAAGTGAATAGGTTACCATAATATTTTTTGTAAGCCATCCAGGTTTCTTGATCACTCCTTTTGGCCTTCTTGTTATTATAATCTCATTTTCATTATCTACATCTTCAGTTGTTTCTTCATCTTCTAGGACATCAATGAAAATAGTCTCTTCTTCAACTCTTAGTGTCACCTCCAAATTTGAACTCTTCTCTGTAGAACTAACTATTATATATGGAGTTACATCAAACTCTACCTACTGAAATGTCTCATTGGTCTTATTCTTCACCTACTGAGAACTTCAAGCCTTCAACATAAAAGTTTCATCGAAATTAACATCTTTGCTATACATAAAATTTTTATCTTCAAGATTCCAGAGCTTGAAATCTTTAACTCCACTTTTGATTCCCATAAAGATAGATTTTCTTGTATGAGGATCAAGCTTATCATTATTTATATGATAATAAGTTGGACACCCAAACACACGAATAGAGTCATAGTCTTGCGTATACTTTTCAAACCATATCTTTATAGGAGTTTTACCTCTAATTATAGCAGAAGGCAACCGGTTAATTAAGTGACTTACGTAGCTTATAATCTCAGCCTAAAACTTTTTACCTAAACCAGCATTAAATAACATACAGCGTACTTTCTCCAGTAAAATATTATTTATACACTCAGCCACACCATTCTGTTGTGGAGTATCTCTCATCTTTAAATGTCTTTTTATATCATCACTTTAGCATACTTGCAAAAATAGATCAGAAGTATATCCACTCTCATTATCAGATCGTAACACTTTGATCTTTCTGTCAATTTGAATATCCATCAGTTTCTTTTATTTTACGAAAATGTCTAGAACCTCATCATTTGCTTGTATGGTGTACATCTGCACACATCTAGATAAATCATCAATAAATAAAATAAAATAATGACTTCCATAAATTAATGCAGTCTTGGTTAGTCCACATACATCACTGTAAACATATTAAATAATCTCACAAGTATCGTGATTAGTCGTACCAAACTTGACCTTTGTTTTTTGCCTACTAAACAATGATTGTAGAACTTTAATTACAAGTTTTGGTACCTTTTAAAAGCTCATGTCTTATCAGTGTTTGCAAAGACTGCTCTCCAACATCTATTAGTCAAATATGTCATAGCTTGGTGGTGTCACTATGCGCCTTAGAAACATTAGCCTCATCAATTTTAACTCTTTTTAAATAGTATAAATTATGACGTTGGAACCTTTGCAGGATCATTATAGCCTTATATATGAACTTCATTATTCCATTTTTAATGGTAACCTTATAGTCTTTAGCTTCTAGAGCACCCAGAGAAATTAGATTTTCTTTAAATTTAGAATATATCTAATCTCTTTCATTTTTTGATCAATCTATCGAATATTTTTAGCCAAATTATTCTTATCCTCACTGTACGATAAGATTGATCATTTCTTACCACATCTGCACCAAATTTTAAATTATAAAAATCTGTAGACCACTCCCTAATGGGACACAAATGATAGGTTGCTATAAATGTATCCACTCACTTGTACTAGTCACAGATGCTGTAAACGTAATACTTAGTAAATAATTAGAGTCTTCATCTTTTTATGCTATGTTTGCTGTTACTGGTTTCTTCCCATCTCTTTTTTGAGCCTTAGGACAATCTTTCCTCCAATGACCATTTTCATGATAAAAGGCACACTCATCTCGAGCTATATTTCTGCTTTTTTATTTGGACCAAGAATTATTTTCACTATACCTTTTCTTTTTCTTTATCATCATTTCTTTAGCTAACAAAGCTTCAGACGATGCTCTTTTGAAATGCTTATCATTATTTTAAATTTTCAAATTGGCTAAATAATGTGTAAATATATTTGAGGATGATCACACTTTTCATATATATCAAGGTCGTCACAAAATGGCTATACTCTTCTAGTAGTGAGTGCAGTAGAATTATACCCTTGACTTCATCCTTAATATCTTTATCAAAATTTTTCAAATCAACCTGTAAGTTTTCCAATCTTGAGACATGGTCATGCATTGACACTCCATCCTTCATTTGAAAGCATATACCTAGCTCATTGCATAAAGACGATTTTCAAGAATTTTCAACAAGTATTTTTCCTCTAATATATGTCACAGATCATCGTGCACTCTTCATCTTTGACCATATATTTAACCTATTTAGTCAAACAAAATTTGATTTGACTACAGGCTTTCTTGTTCATACAATCTCAAGTTTCTTCGACGTATAGGTGTCTTTTATTTTTTAAAACAACATCAAGATCGATTTGAACAAAGGCATCCATAACTTCACGCCTCCATATGTTAAAGTTGATTTTCTCATCAAACTTTTCAGCATCGATCTTCTGACATCTAATAACAGGTGCTGTATAACAATGTGACACATCTCGCCTCTTACTTAAAGAATATCTTGAAATAGTAGATCTCTCCCCTATTTTGGAAGTTTTACCTTCTACCATTTTTTCAACAAACTATTCATACTTGAAAAACAGTTTCTATGATGTTAATTTTGGGTGAATATATGCACCAAGAAAGTTTTAAGAAGAATGAAGGGGTCATAACAGTCACATTCAAAACACAGACTCTTTAGACTCTTATCATCTTGTTAACATAACTTTTCTGGACAAGCATAAATACACACTATTTACAATAGACTATCTCTGAAGTACAAATAGCTGTCTGCACCGTATATGTGAATAATACTATAAGTTTGAATAGAATAATATACATGAACAATATGTACTTATGAACCGTACCGTATACATGAATAATTTCACATACCCTAAGTAAGAACCTTCGGCTCTGATACTACTTATTGTGCCTGAAATGCAAAATCAAACACATCAAATAATTAAAGAAAAATAAAAGGCATAAGATTTAATGTGGTTCGACAATTATATCCACGGGAGTAAGAGAAAAATAATGGTGTTACTTAACAATTATTAGACTATAAATTTGAGTAAAAGAAATCTCACTTCCCAAACCCAAATACACCTAGGACTTTGATACATATTTGAAAGAAAAAATCTCTCAATTGTTCACATTCTCTAATTACTCACTCTCAACAATTCCTTAATGAATTGTTTTCTCTCAAAATTTTGAATTTCTCTTTTGTATTGGGATGCCAATCAAATGGCAATTTCTTCTCTATTTATAAGAAAACCAATGGCGCTATTGCACCAACTCCAAGCCAATTTGTCCACCATTTTGAGCAATCCATGCAGCGACCAAGACTTTGCATGCATTGGCCACGACGTTTCAACAATTTGCATGCTTTCAGTACATTCATGTGCCCAACTTGATTGGTTCCTTTGAAAAATTGCATGCTTCTGGTACATGTGCCTAACATTTACTTTTCAACATAAAGTGCATTTCAATTTCTTAATAACAATAACTTTAAGAGAGTTTGAGAAAAATATTTTGGCCCATAAATATCACAATTGGAATTTGGAGATTGGCATCTTGTCCATAGGGAAATAAAAGAAAGAAAGAAAGAAAAAGAAATTGTCAATCACACTCGTAGATTGAATGCCACAAAATAAGAGTACCATTTACTTGCTTAAGTAAATATTCCAACGAAAAGAAACAATCTAGCATGAGACCAGGGGTGCAAAAAATTGGTAAGGGAGAGAAATCAAGGGCTTGAAATGTGGTGGTGCGAGGAATGCCTGAGCCTTAGTGCATGAAATTCATGGACTTTAAGCATCATTAATATTACTCTTGCACTCATGCAACTCCTGTGTGTCCGCTAATGAACCTTGAATAGGCATCTAAACAAGGTGGTAATCAAACATGCATATTTATGCACTAAATTTATCTATTTATCTAATCAAGTTTGAGATATGCTATTTGTTATAAATCTCTACTTGTGGTAAAAAAACGAAAAGTTGAAACTTATCCTGGAATCGAAAAGTGAAAGGCACTGTACCCAATGTCTGATATGCGTTTATATGTTGTAGCCCAAGGTGAAAAATAATTCCAAAAAAGATGAGTTTAATTGAAATTTAGCCGATTTCTTTAAAAAATTTATATTTCGCCCTTTGATTAATTTATAGATTGTTTATTCTTGTCCCTTAATTTGTATTTTTTTTTTCAATTTTGAGCACCATTAAACCAAAATCCAGATTACCTGTACCACACATGGGTTTTATGGTGTTATGGCTATTGTTCTAATTGCATCTTCTGGGAATTTTTTCAACCAATCAATCGTAATAGTCTCATCAAAATGAAAAAAGAAAAAGAAAAAGGCAAAATGATTCTGAGGTATCATTATCCGTATCACGATTGAAATCATGTATTTGATCAGAAACATATGACAAACTTTTCACTTAAGAAATTCAAAAAATAAATAAATAAATAAATAAGAAAGAACGTGAGACATGTTGCTGTGACCACCCAGAACGTGAGACATGTTGCTGTGACCACCCATCATCTGATCAGCTCCTATATATGTTCCTTCTCGTAAAATCATTTTTATATTGGAGAGGGAATTAAATGGGCGGTGATGAAGGGAAAGATATTGTGCATGAATCCTGTTTTCACTCTAAATTAGAGGCGTTCTAAAGACGAAAGTTTTAAAGCCAGCTCAATCTCAAAATATTTTCTTATTTTAACATTTCTTTCTTTAATTCTCTTCCTTCTTTTTGGTACCCCTAATTTTAGCAAGTGTATGCATTATATATACCAAGATTCACGTTAAAGAAGTGTATATAGTGATGGCTAGTGGGTTTGTCATCTTGCCCCGAATTTCAGCATTATGATGTGTTCAAGAAAATGGTAATATTTCTCGAGGACAATTATATAGTCCATGTAACTTTCCAATGCAAATGTATCCGTACATTTTAAAATGAAGATTTGAGATTAGAGAATTAACTATATTTTATTACTTTATTGCAGTTAAAACAATATTTTCGATCCTCAAATCCACATTTGAAAGATCAGAAAAATATGAAAAAAAAAAAAAGCATGCCAAAAAAGGTTAAAACTATGTTCTAAATTGATATTATACACAGATAACGGATAAGTTCTTTGGGGCTCCTTTCATAATAAGCCGCACACAATTAAACATTACACTTCAACAAATTAAAGATTGAAAGCACGCAAACCTAGAACATAATTAAACTGCTTAAGGGAGTAAAAAAGGTGAAAAGATAATTAAAGCCACACGACTAACTCTCTAATTAAACTAGTCCTAACTAGGCTTTGCTATGGTATAATATTTTTTTTTATTATTATCATTATTTTTCTTTCAGGAAATGATCAAATTAATTCATAGGCTTTAGCAAATGCCTGGCATGTTGTTCCAGCAGCAGGAACCCAGAGACCACTGAAGGTCCGGGGAGGCGGCAGTGGTTGGAGCCGGAGTTGGTGAAGTGTTTGGTTGATGATCAGTAGTTGTTGCCTCTTGGTTGCCGCCAGTAGTGCTGGATGATGACACATTTGATTTGTCAGTACTGGTTCCCGGGTACCACTCAGGGAGAGGCACTGATAAAGGGAAATTGTTGAGCAGGCTCATCAGATCGTCGTCCATGGATTGCATCTCCTCTAATGGTTCCTCATTTGTCTTATTCATCTCTGTGGGAAAATATATAGAAAAAAAAATTAATTATTACTTTTGTCATTTTATGATTTTTTTTTTTAATTTAAAAAATATATTAGCACTTGTTATGAAACTAATCTGATCGGTGCTTTTTGTCAGGAAATTCTATCTAGTCACATTTTGAATTTGTTTAAAAATTATTTATAGGAGTTCCAATTGTAAAGTATAACAAAGCAAAACGATTTATGATAAATAGAGAAATTAAATTAAACTTTAAATAATTTAGTAATAAAATGAAAGTTCAAATAATCCTAATAAAAAGCAAAAAGAATTATGAAATAATCCTAATAAAAAGCAAAAAGAATTATGAAATAATCCTAATAAAATGCAAAAAGAATTATGATATTAATGATACATCGTATTAAACCTTAGAAGATATATAATTAACGGTAATTCTATCAAGTGCATGCAAAAAGAAAGAATGAAAAATCTCACCAATTGATGACTGAGAAGAGCTGAAATCATCCCACTGGTTATTATTGTCAGCAGCCTCGGCTATCATGGATTCAACACCCTCATTGCCTTCTTCATCCGCCGAGGACGCATCCACCACGCTTTTCCCTTTGTCACCCGCATCTGATAAACTCTCATACTGAGCTTTGAATTTTTCGTTGCTGGATATCTTATTAGACTCCTGCACCAGGTCATCTAACAATCCACAGTTGCCACCACAATTTCTTTTTTGGGAAATTCGATAGTCATTGTTGTTGTCATTGTTGCTTGAAATTCCCATGGGACAAACGCCACCGCTGGACCCAGATGAAGCAGGAGCAGTCGCTTGCTTTGGTGCTGCCGGTATTTGGTTTGAAGGGAGCTCCGATTCCAGCCCAGTAACAAAATCTATAGGCTGATTTATCATTGCACTAAAACTCATGTCATGATTTCCAGGAGCGCCATTGAATTTAAACGAAGGCATTTGCATAGTCGCCTGCGTTTGTATGTTCTGGTTCATCAAACTTGTTGTTGATGACGGTGGGTGGTAAGGAGGCAAAGATAACCCACTAGCGTTGGCGTTGGTGCTGTCAAAAAACAGCTGAAAGGCGTGGTTGTTTGGATTGGATAAACAAGAAACCGGGGCCTGATTCTGAAGAGGGAGGTTAGTGGGGGATTGGAAATTGAAACTATCGAACATGGTGGACAGAGAGGGGTTGCTGTAGGCATGATTCTGCGATGTGATGAGGAGTGAGGCTGGTGGTGGTGGAGATGTTTGGTTTTGGGGTCTCTTGTGGTGTTGGTGGAGGTGAAATGCAGCAGCTGCTTTGTCTTGAATTTCTTGAGGGTAAATTGGGAGGCCGGCCCTTTGACGTCTCTTCATTCTTGTGTTCCAGTAGTTCTTGATTTCATTATCAGTTCTTCCAGGTAACTGTTGAAATCAACACACATAAAAGAAAGAATCGGAATTTAGTTCAAATTCAAATTAGAACATTATTTAACATGTGATGCTAGGGCTAACAATGACAAGCCACAGAAAGAGAGAGAGAGAGGAAAATGATTACTATAAGATAAGATATATAGATCAAAACTCAAAATTGAAAAAGAAAATTTATCAAAATTTCAAAAAGATTTATCAAAATTTCAAAAATCAAATATTAATATTAATTAATCTTGAAAATAAAAGAGAGAACTACAGAGAAATCAACAAGAAGAAATTCTCAGATTGAAAGATCACATTCATATATGCATGGATAAATTAATTAATTAATTAATGTTATATATATACACCTGAGCGGCCATGCGAGCCCATTTGTTGCCTAGCTTAGCGTGCAGTTCGATAATGATTTTCTCTTCATCAGGAGAAAATGAACCCTTCTTGAGATTAGGCCTCAAATGGTTAGCCCATCTGAGCCTACAACTCTTGCCACACCTCATCAAACCTGAATTCTTCTGAACGGCGTTCCAATTCCCTTCACCATGTTTCTTCACGTACTCCATCAATATTGCATCCTCCGCCGCCGTCCACGGCCCCTTCTTCAGGCTCTGGTGGTGATGATGCCCTCTCCCTAACTCTGCTCCGCCGCCGCTGCTCACCATTCTCAATATTAAAGTTATTAATTTTCTTTTAAAAAAAAAACTTCTTGCTGCTGGTTTTGAACAACACCCTTTGGTTTTATATAGGATCAAAGATAATTGTATTACGTAACACGTATGTTGTTCTGATGAGCTTTTTCTTTGATCGGTGTTTTGTATGCTTTCCAGCCCACTTTGTGACTTCAGGTTATTTGTCTGTATGTTTGTTGAGAGTCTCTCCTCTCCCAAGGTGAAAGAAATGGAATATCAAAGAGAGGAGAGAGAGAATAATAGTAGTAATAATAAAGACTAAAATATTTCAAATTCTTGTCTTCTCTACACCTTCTTGAGCTGTTTTTTACACCCAAAAGTGTAGAGATATAGAGAGAGAAAGGGAGAGATGTAGAGAGAGAAACAAAGCGAGATTATTGAATAATTAATTAATTAACAATTAGGTGAGAATGAAGATAAAGAGTGGGCCCAAAAACCAAAACTAGGGCAAATTAAGAGGAGTGTGATGTATGTGATAGCCCTACAAGACAAGAGGGTGGCTTTGCTAATTGCCAATTGGTAATTGCTTTGGTTTTGATGGGGAATTTAACGAGAGGTGTGAGCTTCCATTTCGCTCCGTTTTGCATGCTGAGTGGCACGTCCTTGCAGGCTTCAACGCGTTTTCTATATACGCCCTTGATAACACATCATTACTTATTAACGCACACAACATGACGTGAAACTTTTTTTTTTTTTAATTATTATTATTATCATTATCTTCATTTCTATGTTTTTATTCTATAATTAGTCATTTGCTAATTATAATTTTCACAAAGGTGAAGTAATTTACAAAGGTTGAGGACTATTTTCGTCAATTGATTTTAACGAAACATGTGCACACAACTTTTTGAAATTTAACTTTTGAATTAGAAGAATAAGTTGGTTTTCATACATACATACATACATACATATATACATACATATATATATATATGTGTGTGTGTGTGTGTGTGTGTGTGTGTGTGTGTGTATACATACATATATATATATGTGTGTGTGTGTGTGTGTGTGTGTGTGTGTATGTATGTATATATGTATAAGTTGCTATATACATATATAGCAAGGGCCCAAGGGTATAGCGGTTGTGGGGGAAGCAAAATAGCAAATACAGAGCAAAAGCAAAGCAGAGGGATGTTTGAAGCTATAAGAAATTAGAGTCAAAGAAAGGCAGAAAAAAGCAAAATAACAACATTTTATTTTTATTTATACATACATATATATATATATATATACTTAATGGAACAAATTCGAAACCAGCTTATTCATATTAAAAAAAGAAGAAGAAAGAAACAACATTTTTCCTTTTAAATAGCATATTATATACATGATCGATAACCCCAGACAAGTTTACCACAATTGAATTTTAATTAGAATAACAAACTTGTATGCTTCAAGTTTTTTTAACAATAACATTTTGTATCAGGAAATCCATTCGATAGATGAAATTTTATGTAAATTCTAAATATTTTTATTAAAAACTGATATTTTCATGTTTAATTAACCATAATTGTTGAGGAGATAAAAATTCTTTTTGATATACTTTTTTCCCCCCTTAGAATGGGCTCTGGCCGAATATGTGATCCTGTACTGCGACTTTTTCTCCCAGTGAATGTTCTTTTACGTTTGTTCTGTAAATTTTTCGTTTATCGAATATTATTTATTTTTGCAATAGTAATCATTGAAAGTCACGTGCAGAAAAACCGCCAGTGACTTTAAAAATAATACTCATGCCCAAATTCAACCGTTTCATATTTGAAGAATGATATATCATCGATCCTTTGGACTCCTCATAACACAAACGAATAATTCCATGCATAGACACACACACACATATGTGTGTGTGTGTGTGTATGCAAATGGTTACATATAAGTTGATATGGCATTTAAGCATTGATAATAAAAATATAAAAGTTAATGAATTTGTGGAGATGAATATTTAGGATATTTAGTGATCAGCCAGTAGTGGCACATCAATTTATATATAACTGGAGAGTTTGTAATCCTAATTATAGCATGTATTGCTATTAACATGTTTATGAAGTTATTTTGGTACCTATTATAGTTTAATATATACGGTATATATTGCTAATTCTAGTATCTCCATGATGAATTTTCCTTTACGTGGATATTATTTCATATTATCATGTAATGTTGAAGTATTATTACTTATATGTTTTGTTAACTCTCAGTCAAAATAAAATTAATTGTCATTATGCCCATCAAATATCTTTCCTTGTATTTCAGTAGTCCTTTGACCATATTCATATTGCAATATTTTTTGTATTTAATAGATTAAAATATATATTTGACATATATGCCAATACAACAGTGTAATAAAGTTAATAAATACTTTTCCTTCTCATAATTTTATTTACATACTTTAAATTTGAATTCGTGATATTGTAAAATGATTTTCATTTGGTAAAAATTAAAATGAATACATCATTTAAAATAATTTTTGTTTCAAAAGGTATTACAAAAAAAAAAAAAACTAATTTATCCTGAAACAAAATGATTTAATTTCCATTAATCCTAATTCGGTATCCTATTAACGCTTTCGGCCAGTTGGTTTAGGAAGAAACACAAATCTGTTCGAAAGACCTGAAAACGAAAATTGGAAATAAAATGAAACAAAAGTTGGCAGGCGTTGTGGTTGATTTTGAGGTTTATGGCTCTAAAGGTCGACAACAATATTTCTTTTCAACTAATTAAATTTGGTTTGGTTTAAAATGTGCACGGATAACTTTCTATTTTGTGATCATAGTCAAACAAAAACCTGTGAGATTTGCACCGAATTAAAAGAGGTTGAGATGTGAATAAAGTAATCATATAACCACGTACAAATTTTTTTGTATTAACAGTTATATTAAAAATTAATAAGACATAATATAATTATTTTGTATAAAATTACCACATAACTTACATGACTTATATTTATTATTTTATATTTTTATTCTGTCAATCACATTATATCATGTTATTTGATATGTGTAATAGTTTGTGGCAAATCACACATTTTGGTTGGAAAACACTACCCCAATTATTTTTAAAACTGCGTTGAAACGCTAGGCATAGAATTTTTTTTTTTTTTTTATTCTTGATTTGAAAGAAATTTATTAAACACTTTTCGGATTTGCTTTTGATAATCTAAAATCAAGTACATGTCTTACGCTGTGCTGAAAAAAATAATCGACTAGTTTTATAAATTGTGACGTGGTTTATGTTGTACAGAAACAAAATCATTAACTAGTTTTGTAAATTGTCTTGTGGTTTCAAAAACAGAGTATATGTTTGATCAAATTTATATTAACATGTTGGGACATAATATAACTACAGACTTTAGCTATAAATTATATCTGCACACCTTTTTTTATATGAAGAGATATAATATAATTGTCTTCGTTAAGACAAAACAACAATAACTGTATCGTGCAAATTACATTTGAGAAGTGGAAGAGAAAAAAGGGTAATTAAGTAATTTTCTAAAAAATATTTAAATAATAAAATTCAGACGTAAAAAAGAAATTGGTAAGTTTAAATAGTCTCACTTTTTGACATAGATAATATATTTCCAATTTACAATATACAGTGATTCTTTTACCCCCTTCATGTACCACGAGAAAATACCCCAAAGTCACATGGGGAACGTGCAGATATGACAAAACCTTTATTTATTGAGAAGTTCTAGAGTATATCTGATGTTCTACATCATTAACTGATGTGAAACCACCATCTAATTATATTTTGACATATTTCAATATTTTTTAAATTTAAAAATTATTTAATTAAAAGTTAAATAAGGGAATTCACTCACCTAAAAATGTGGTATATTATAAATAGTTAATTTATCTCTCAAAGAAAGGTAAGTTCACTTGAGTCCAATATTTTATTATTTAATTTAAATTCTCTAACCACTGACTTAAGCATAGAGTGGAATTGCTAGAAACTCCCTTTTCTAGCCCATTTCACTACGTTTTGTTTGTTATTATGTGCGCATGTATATCTCCATCTGTTACATTTAGTTTGACCCCAGGCGGAAAAAAAATCAATTACTAATATCCTCCATTGAAAAAAAAATACTTAATGGACAAAAAATCCAGTGTGTCATTGAACCTCAAAATTTAAAGAAAGATGTAAACACAAAATTGTCTATATCGATGTTGCTGACCATTGATAAGAAGAACTAAACTGCATTTTATAATTAAATAAAACCAATAGAGATATTCTTACAACATTTAGTACTATAGGGACTTCTTTGTAGTATTTTCTAAATTTCTTGTAAATTTGTAAAAGTTTTATAATTTAAAGATTTTTCTAATCTTTATTTTATTGATTTTGATCAACTAGATGATTTCTTCTTCCATCTCTTCTATATCTATCTTTAAAACATTTTAAAGTTTTAATTATAATTTTATAAAGATCTAAATGATTATCATATTCATAAAGATTTATGAATTCTATATGAGATCATGCATTAACAATTATTTTTCTCTCTTGAGACATAGGCCAAATCTTTTCTTTTATTATCAAATATCACTATGTGATATGTAAAGCAACCAATCAAGCTTACTATATCTTTTGGTACTGGTTAAATATGTATCCAGTAGTCGTACTGTTCGAGCCAAATGTCATTCATACAAGTCGTTGATACAATAAAGGTAGGTGGTTTGATAGAATGTTTTCTTTACTGTTTGAAAACATTCTAGCCCTCAAACTAATCAATGGATATCACTTAATTCGTAATACTATTGTCATAATGCAATTAAGAGATATCTGGAATCGTCATAAATCACCCTTTATCTGAGTGATTGAACACAACCATGATAATGACGACACTTCTTCAATATGGAATGGATGTCTACATGCCAGACAAACTTTAGCAGAAGTGTATGGGATATAGTCTTAGTACAACACTTATAGTCCTCTATCTCCTGATGTTGTCACAACTCTAGATCTCTACTACAGAGAATAAATTAGAAATTCTCAAATTTTTACATATGAAAATTATGAGATCTAGATGAGAGAAAGATATCATGACTGGCTTATAAGATATGAACAGACAAATGCTATTCCTCTTTAGGGAGAACATCGTCTTCCAGATTGGCAACACAGATATGATGAAGTTGAGCAATGGTTACAAAATAATGATTGGGACAAATGGCCCCAACTAGAAAACGTGTCCAACAATCCTATAGATAAAGACAAAGAAATGATCAAGATACTGAAATAATAGAAAGAAGAAATAATGCATCGAAGGACCTCTGACAGTAACACAGTGTAGTGGACCCTCGTAGTGGAAGCAATAGTGAATAATCAATAATAGTGTGGCAAGTATGTGGTTATGAATAAAAGTAATAAAGTAAGATTTTGTAATAATGAAGGGAATATATTCCTGGTGAGTTGTAATGTAGATTCTCTAGAGATAAGATGTAATAATAATTTTTCATCTTTATTGTAATAGTAAGATTTCCTTAGTACCTAAAAAAAAATCCTAAGTATTGTAATAGATCATTGATCCTTACCCCTTTCTTCTGCATAATAAAATTCTCTTGTAAATATAATAATTATTATTATTTTGGTATCAGAGCCTCCACTCCTAAAATGAGTCTTTTATATTTTCTGTAATAGAGTATGCTCTGTGGTTGCCGTCTAGCCGAACCCTCCACATCAGAAATATTAAAGATATTTGAAGTATAGTCTTGAGATCGTGTTATTTTGGCTAAGAAATATATAACTTGAATTCTTTTAAGTAAGCGTGGAGCCTTCTTGTTAAGGCTAGGAAGAGCCGTGTGTTTTGGGCTTGTCGCAAGTAAGAAAGAATTCCATTATATATTCTTCTAGATATTAAGACCAGCTGTTATGGCAGTTCAGGACTATAGATAACTATGATATAACTTAGTCTCAATTAAATACTTTTAATATGGAAGCCTCTTTTTCATCAACTAGTAATTCTTTTATCATAAATTTCTATTATGACGCCTAAGAAGAACCCTAAAGACAAACACATCATTTCCATCTCAATCGACTAGATCCATATAAGTTCTACCATGTAAATACTTTAGCTGCTTCTATTAAATCTATTGTACCTTTCAGACAACCTAAGCTTAAGTCTATATATAAGTCTTTTGAAATTATTATACAGCCTATTTCTTCTACTTCCAAAGAAACATATTTTCTTGTTCTTTCTCCTAAAGATATCAAGAGATATAGGTCTAAAATGATATAATAGGTTGCATCTAGGAGCCATTAAGATTAGTCTCTAACCCTTATTCCTTGCAGGCAAAAATCTCACTTGGTTCTTGGCAATCCTTGACACCAAGTAGAAAACCTTTGAAAATACTTTGATTTTAGCAGTAGAAGTGGGTCTTAACCAAGGCTATGTCATCATCCAAGTAGAGCCAAACTTCACTTCGGATCTACACAGAAACATACTCTCAGAAGCCATAAAATTGTTGATTCAAATGAATGGGTTAATAATGAATCCAGATGAATCAACCCTTGCAGTACACCATTCCATAACCTATAAAGTCCGAAACTACATGTTCTCAATGAACCATACCAATCTTCCTATCACTAGAATGATTGGTGGTGAAGGGAGAATCATCCAACTCCAAACTTACAGCCAAAATAAATTATTCTTTCTTCTTCAATTGATCAATAGATATAAGCAAAACAATAAACCTTTGCAGATCCATGAAGTCTCATATATTGAAAGAAGGCCAGAAGGAAGAGTATCAATTTCTTTTCCCAAGGAAACAAAATCTTTGTATCCTTGTGAAAATTGTCAACTGCTTAGCAACCATCCAGAATCTTGCTCACACATGCCAAGAAAATCTTACCCGAACAAATATATGGGTCCAATCAGAGTTATCAATACTCTTATCAGTGAAGAATCAGTCAGACAAGTCTCTAGAGAATATGCAGCTGTTAAATGGAAAGTCTAAAAAACAGATCTAGCAGAGTTCGGACCAATTGAAAAAGCAATCAACTGGAGTAATATCAATACTTTGGAACAAAATAAAGCATTGGACGAGAAACTTGAACAACAACAGCAACTTGCACAACAGATACAAGAATTACAAAAGCAAGTCAGAAGGACTCGCAAGAGACTAACCACAAGGCAACTTTCTGACTAGCATAAACCAAGAAGAATCTCTATTATTTATTTCACAGGAGGAGCCAACAATGCAGAAAAGGCAAGAACACTGCAATACTACCAAGATTAATTTCGCAAAATAAAATAAAATAAAATATCTTGGAAGAATGACAAGTCTTCCAAACCAGTTCATGTTTGGAAAGAGAGTCCCTCTGGAAATAATACCAAAGGATTTTGGATAAGCTATGAAATGCCTCATATAGAGTCGTGGCCCATAAAAGCAATATGCTGGGAAGATGACTCAGATGACAACACTTCTGAATCAAGTTCTTCAACACTATTACTTGTTCAGATGGAGAGAACACATTTTCCAGTTAAACTTACCACAAGAAGATAATTTCAACAATCCACATATGAGACTGGACAAGCGTCGGGAATGACATCTACAACCACAGCTGAGTTATATTTACAACCACACTTGCCACACTATTATTGGTTAATAATCATATGAGCTTTCCTTTATTTAATTTCTGCATGATTCATAACCATGAAGGTTGGACTACTATGTGAAATTTTCGATTCTCGAATAATTTTGAGATCTAAGAATTCTTTTATTTTTTTATTAAATTCGAGTCTATTTTCTTGCCTATATCTCATAGGCCTGACTCTTATGATAACATTTAGTTCATTTAATTTAATTTTGTCATATGTTTATCAACTTCCTATAATTGAATTAGATTTTTACTAAAATTTTTATCAAAATTTTCTATAATTTTTTCATAATCAAATATGATTTGGTTAATTCTTATATTGAAATCACCATGTTGGTTACTTCGAAAATGAAATTTTTGAGTTGTTAGCCTAACAAGATTATAAATTTTTAGGGCAATTATTTTATTGGTCATTATATAAATAAATTGATGAAGGAAATTAACTTCTAAAAGTATGTCTACACCCATATGATCATAAGACCATAATATTGGTATGCTTAAAAAATAATCTTGTATTTATATTAAAGTTTTAATTATACATTTTTCTAGAGATATTTGTTCTCCATTTATTCCTTGTCCTATTAGGGGTTTATAATCTTTCCAATAAGACTTTAGATAAATTCTAGAATTAGTTAAACTAACTTATGGAATAGTATTATGGCTTATTGTTACAATTTCATACTTCATACATAATATGCAATATATGTCAGTGTGCAAGTGGACACAATAAGTAATATAATGATAATTATTCAAATCGTCTCTATAAGAATTGATGTATAGAAACTTGCTACAATAATCTTACAGTTTAATTTTAGTAAAATAATTAAACAAGAATAACTATTAAGATTAAAGGTCTAATAAAACTAAAAAGTGCAATAAACTAAATGTAGTAAAAGAAAAGTTACGTCACATACAAAGGTATACTCAATGACAAAGGGTTAGTTGAATTCTAAAATTACTTAATAGTTATTAACTACTCTTCACTTAAAATTCAATTGCCACAATATTTATTACAATATTGAGTAAAATCACTCATGTATCTTTAGCTGTCACATATTGGATATCTTACATTTAAAAGTAACCTAACATTGACTAGTTGTTAAGCTAACAATTAAATATAGCAGTACATGTTCTACGTTCCATTTACCCTACAAGGAGAATCCCTATGTCTAGTTCTTCACTAATCTTATATTAAGTATGGCCCTATTCAAATCGAGGTTAACTGAACTTAGGAAACCTAGTTTAAAACAATGTATTGTCTTAACTAGTTCCACTAGATTAGACCTTTTTTAGGCTCTTTCTTATCTTATATATACTAAATGAGTGGTCATCTAAAATAGAGATTTGTAATAAATAAAATCAAGATAAAATATTATAGCAAATACTAAGCAGGACACATATATATGAGTCAAATAACCATTAAGTTCATTTAAAATCTAACTACTATTAAATTTAGCTCATGATGAGCTTTAAAATAAAAATAACATAAGAGCATGTCATCAAAAACATCATTAGAGTGTAGTTAAAACAAACAAATATAACAATAGAGTTGAGATACAAAAAGAGATAGTGTTCACTCTTTAGTCCTTGTGTATCCTTTCTTTTCCACGAGATTTCTCTTGTTGCAGCTTTGAATTTCTTTTAATTCTTATGAGTGACAAAAATGGGTATGAAGGGCGATGAAGATGATAATAATGTGCTTCCTTAAAATAAGTCCTTTTATATCTTAGAATTAGGGAAATCCTAAAAGGAAATAAGGACATTTGTCAACAATTAAACCTAAAACTACATAATATTATATGTGTTGCTTATCATTGTCTTGTCTACATCTGACAATGGCAATGCAATAACGGTTGCAGCAATCTTTATCTGCTAAAGCGTTATAGGCTAGATAGTTTTTGTTTGTTTGTTTTGCCCATAGATTGCTACATCCTTCTTCTGTAGCATCTCTTATCAAATTATAAACTTTCGGGGTCACCTATAATTATGTACAAAATCAGGGTATGAAATGGTCTTCCACATATTATTTTACTATAATTACAATTAAATGCATGCACATGTAAAATGTAATTAAAATTATAATAAAACTTCAATATTTACTCTCTAAATAATGCAAATTTAGGTCTAGATATCATGATAACTCGTATTTCATAGAGCTATTACTTATGCTCATAATATGGTATAATCACTTTTATATAGACTATAAAAGGATTAGACATATCTTAATATAGTTTGTTTGATTCTATTAATTGTTATGAATATTTCTTGATCTCCTATGCTGTAAGGAGAGAAATTGTCAAGAAAGTTTATCCCTAATAATAAAGGACTTATTGTTGTTTTATAATTAGGTTCTATGAAAAAAGGAAAGAAAAATAAATTCTCTTAATTCTTAATGATATTTAACAATATTAATATAGAGTCTTTTTTTATCCATTATATCCTACATATGTATGAGGCTTAATTAAGATTTTTCTTTTTAAATATATAATCATTTTGGCATTTACAAAAGATTTTACAGCTCCTATATTAAGAATAGCAGAAGTCTCATGCCATGATTTTCTATTATTATATTCAATCTTAATTTTTAGATTTTGATTATTTTTCCTGACTATTGCTAGAATTTAATGAGATTGTGGTATCACAAGATGACTGCACTTAGTTAAATTTTGTGTTCTACTTAGTTATGATTCTCTTTTGGGTATATAGAATGATCTTCTACCCCCTATAATGATTTTTCCTTTAAGTGTATATTCTATAACTTTAGGAGTATTTCCTCAAATTAGAGTAGGTTGGCTACTTAAATTCAATGCTCATTCTTCAGGTAATTCTATTTCTCTCAAAATTTTCAGAGATTTTATTTTTCTAACTTTATTAAAAAGTTTATAAATTTCTATAAATTCTTTATCAGCAAACATTTTATCATTAGCTAAATTTGTTAATGCATATTCAATTGCATATGTTATGTTGAATATATAAGATCTATCATGCATTATATCAAAGTATTTTAAAATCATGACTTAAGGTTAAAGTCTTGTTTATATCTCTTCTTAAGACTTATAGAATATTTGGGATATATTTTAAATATCAACTTTATATAACTAAGACTTCCTTGTATTATACCAAGAGGTGCATAGTTTTCGTCTTTTACTATATTATCCAGTACAACTAAATTTACTAGACTATCAATTCTTTCTCGAAAATGAGCTTTTATCATCATTTGGGTTCCTCCAATATAGATATATCTAATTTTAAATTTATCACTAGATCTAATTCTATTAGTTTTTTCTTATATATCTAATTTTAATAATAATGGTATATTTTTATATCCTCTGGCATGCCTAATTTCAATTGAGTCTTCTCTTACAGTGGCACTGAAATACAGTATGTTAGAAATTATTTTGATATTTCAAAATATAAATATCTCATATAGCTTAGACAAGCAAGTTCAAGTTGGTTTGTTAATAGAAACTAATCTTGGTGTGGTAACATGTCCACGCACACGAAACCAAGCCCAAGGGAGGAGATCGTTTAAGGAATCTATTAACTAGGCACTCACATCTGAAGAACTCACTAGCGGGGGACCCCCCTTCCAGGATGATGTGCATGTGCGCGACTTGGCCTCTTTTATAGTTTTGCCCTTTTAATTTTAATTTTATTTTCTAATATGAATTATTTTGGAAATTTGATTTCAAATCAAATTAAGATTTAATTAAATCTTGTATAATAATAATACAAATTTAAAGTGGAAAAGGGCTAGGGCTTTTAATTCTATCGCACAATTATCATCCAAAAATTTGCACTCTATTCTTCGATGCTTTCTTTATCATTATACGTTTACTGTTCTAAATTATCATGTTGTAGTGCAGTGACATGATAGCAGTCATTTTATCCTAGAGATCAAACTTTTTTCAGTCCTTATTGAATTGAGATATTATCTCTTGAGGTGCATAATTTGGTCTTAAGGATAGTGCTCTCGCATGCCTTGACTATTTACTGGTAGTCATATTAAATTCCCGCTGTTACTGTCCTAAAATTCCAATAATCTTAAGACCAGATTATGAGTAATATTCCACCACAAGATCCCTCTTCATCCACTATTCTTACAGCCATTGGACATATTGCTCTTACGGCTCCTAGACATGTTGTTCCTGTCAATCTTCTTGCTATCGATCTTTCTACTATAGTCGCATCCAATGTTATCACTAGGAAAAACTTGCGAAATACTTCCAAGATTGAATTATTCAACAATGAAAATTTAAAGCGTTAGCAAGAAAAGGTCTTTGATGTGCTGGACTTTTACTACCTTGCTGATCATTACCACTAGAAGTGGGTACTATAGATTATAATAAGAAATTCCATATATGGAATGCTGGTAATAAGGTCTGCAACTACATAATACTAAATACTCTTACTAGTTCCTTCTATGATGTTTATTATCCTTACAAGAATACATCTGAGATATGGGCACTATTTAAGAAAAAATATGTGGTTAAATATGCTAGGCCCAACAATATTATGTTGAGGATTTTCTATAATTTCGGATGGTGGATGAAAAATTTATGTATGACCAAATCTATGAATATTAATATTAGTTAATAATCTTGAAAATGAGAAAAAATTTCTCTCTGAACGTTTTGTAACTGGATGTTTGATTGAGAAACTTCCATAATTATGGAGGGATTATATTGAAACTTCAAAGCGTAAGAAAAAACAAGTGAGTCTTGAAAATGATATAATATATATTATGATTGAGGAGAAGAATAGAATTAGAGATGTATCTGATAAAGCAAAAGAATTTTATTCCAATGCAAACCTAATAGAAAATATTCTTCAACCTAATAAAAAGCAGAACAACCTTAATAATAGATACCCTTATAACCATAAAAAGCATATTGCTAAGAAGAAAGGTCTTGCTTCGTGTGTAGAAAAATTGGGCATTATGTTAATCAATGCATGTATAAAGCTCAGTGAAAGGGAGGCAACAAAAATCCACCTAAAGTAAATATGACTGAGGGAAAAAGAGATGACATTACTGTTGCTGTAGTTGTCTCTGAGGTAACATGGTGGATAAAAAAAAAGATTGGGTGATTGATTCTAGTGTTAGTAGACATATATGTAGCAACAGAACTATACTCTAGTTAGCGAATAAGAGGAAGTCATCTTAGTGAGTCTTGGTCTACACTAATCCTAGGTATGGGAAAAAAATTCTTCTCAAGCTTAATTTGGGAAAAATTAGTAAGTAATGTACTCTATGTACTTGAGATAAAATGCAATATAGTATTTGTTTATATGCTGGGCAAAGCTGGGTTTAAAGTGTCATTTTGGGGTGATAAATTTGTTATAACAAAAAATATGATGTTTGATGGGAAAGGGTATTGTTCTGGAAAACTTTTCAAACTTAATGTATTCAATATCATAATAAATGAAAAGGTTTTTTCTTCTGTTTATGTTGTTGACTCTATTGATCTTTAGCATGAGAGACTTGGTCATGTGAATTTTTCCTATATTAAGAAAATGAGAGAACTTGGTTTACTATCTAATTTGAGTTTGTCATCCAATGACAAATATAAGGTGTGTGTGGAAGGTAAATCCACTAAGAAGACATGTAAACAAGTTCGACACAGAGAAACTGAACTTCTTACAGACCATAGTGATTTGAAATAAGCAATGAGCAGAGGAAGCAAAAGTATTATATTACATTTATTGATGATTTTTCAATATATACAAAAATATATCTATTGAAAAATAAAAATAAAACAGGTGAAAAGTTCTTAATCTATAAAAGTGAAGTTTAATAAAAAAAATTAAAAGATTGAGAATTGATAGAGGAGGTGAATATAATTCAAGCATCTTACATACCTATTGTGAGAGTCTTGATATCATCCATAAAGTGACACCTCCTTATTCACCTGAATATAATAGTATAACTGAAAGGAAAAATAGAACCTCGAAGAACATGGTAAATGTTATGATAATAAGTTTTGGAGCATCATTGAACTTTTGAGGGAAAGCTATTTTATCTACTTGTCATATTCGAAACAAAAAGCCTTACAAGAAAATAGGTAAGACACCTTATGAGTTATGGAGTGGTTATAAATCTAACTTATCATACTTTAAAGCATGGGATGCCTTGCCAAATTTCTTAAACCGAATCCAAAAGAATAAGATTTGGACAAAAAATAATCAATTGTACATTCATAAGGTATGTCCACAACAATGTTGCTTATATGTTCTTGGTATTACAGGATGAAGGTACCTCATTTGAGGCTAATACCATCATTGAGTCCGAGAATGTTGAAGTCTTTGAATCTATTTTTCTTAAAAGGACTATCATCGAGAAACAATTGTCTTATACTAAATTAACAAATGATACTTCAGAAAGTTCAGATGTTGAACTAAGAAAAAGCACAAAGATGAGAAAAACCACTAATTTTAGTAATGATTTCTATGTTTTTCTCACTGAGAATGATCCTCAAAACTTTACAAAAGCTATGACTTCTCGAGATACACCATTATTAAAAGAAACTGTTAACAATGAATTAGATTCCATCAATAGTAATCATACATAAGAATTAGTTTATCTACCTTTAGGTACAAAACCTATTGGGTGCAAGTGGATTTTCAAAACGAAATTAAAGACTGGTAATCTATTAATAAGTACAAAGTAAGATTAGTGACTAAAGGGGCAGAAGAAAGATATAGATTATTTTGACATCTAGGCTCTTGTAACTTAGATTGTAGCCATTAGAGTTTTGATTACTCTCGCAGTAATTCATAATCTACAAGTGTATCAAATAGATGTTAAATGTGTCTTTCTCAAAAGAGACTTAGATAAAGAGACCTATATGACTTAGCTGAATCTGAGCATAAGGTGTGCAAGCTAGTTAAGTCTCTGTATGGCTTAAAACAAGCTCTAAAACAATGGTATGAGAAATTTGATCAAGTATTATTGTCCAATGGATATACGATTAATGATTTAGATAAATGTATCTATTCTAAATCTATTAATACGAATACTTTAGTCATCTTATGTTTTTATGTTATTGACATGCTTATTATAAGTTCCAATATTGGAAGTATCAATCAGACTAAAGAGATGCGTATCTCTAATTTTGATTTGTAAGATATGAGAAAGGTAAATATTGTTTTAGGTATAAAAATTACAAGGTTTATGATAGCCTCATGTTATTACAGGAATATTAGGTTGAAAAGGTGTTGAAGAGTTTTGGGTATTATGATTGCAAGACAATTTTCACTCCATATGATGGTAATACACACCTTAAGAAGAATGTTCAACGTAGTATTAATCAAGTGAGATATGCCGAAATAATTGATACCTTAATGTAATTGACGAATAGTATAAGAGTTGACATTGCATACACTATAGGCAGATTGTGTATACTTAAAATCCAAATAAGGATCATTGGACTACATTAGTAAGACTAGCTAGATATTTTAGATGCATAATTGATTACAGGCTTAAATATAGCAAATCTCCATCAGTACTTGGAGGGAATAATGATGCCAATTAGATATTTGAATCAAATAAGGTCAAAATCCAGTAATAGTTATATTTTCACCTTTGGTGGAGGTACGGTATCTTATAAATATTCCAAATAGACATGTATAGCTTGTTCTACCATGGAGTCTGAGCTAATTGCTTTTAAAAATACATGTTCTACGGCTGAGTGGTTGAGAAACCACTTAGCAGAGCTTCCCACTTCTGCTCATTTTCCTACTACTATGCCAATCCACAGCAATTATCAAGCCATTATTGTAAGAGCTAGAAGTAAGATATGTATGAGATACAATATTATTAAGCAGTTGGAATTTGGTATTGTGAGCCCATATTTTGTAAAGTCGGTGTTGAATTTGGCCGATCCTCTATCAAAACCATTAAACAATTAGAAAAGATTATTTTGAGGAGGATGAGACTACTGTATAGACTAAAAGACAATAATAATGTTAACCTTACCTATGTAATTAGAGATTCTATGAAGTAGACTCATAAGGCTAAAAACAGTTTACTTATTGTCTTATAGTACTATCAATATTATGTAATTATATTTTTATTTAATAAAGATTTTTTTAATTTATGAGTTTCCTTATGACGAGATAGTGTTTATTACAGTAATTTAGGTTGAGCAATTGAGCTCTAACTAAACTCTATAGCCAACATTTTTATATAATAATATGTCAAAACTACATGATATACTTAATAGAGGTTTACTTATATAAGTGTGGAATTATGTCAGTTTCTATGAGAGTTAAATAGCCTTCTCTATAGCACTTATAATACCAGGAGCATGGGGCTATTGAGGTACCAAACTGCAGAACAGTAATACATTAAGAGAATTTAGTGTGAGCTCTTAGTCCTCTACTGCATATAATGGAACATTGGTTTATAGAAACTATAAGGTTCATTACATTCATGTGACACACAGCTAGCTGTTCAATGACTAGTTCATAGCTTAAAAAGCACCAATTCATATGCGTTAAACTGTATGGAGTATGATGAAGATGATAGACATGGAGCATTTTAAAATATGTAGGGGATTGTTAAAAATTATGTTAATATTTCAAACTATCAATATCTCACATTGCTTACACAAGAGAGCTCGAATTAGTTTATTCATAGAGACCAATCTTGGTGTGGTGACAAGCCCATTAAAAAGAAGTCCACGCACACGAAACTAAGCCTAACAGATGAGCCAGTTCCAAGAATCTATTAACTTAGCACTTGGGCTCGATAACTCACATCTAGAAGGGGACCCACTCACCTCTGGCTCTCTAGAGGGGTGATGTGCATCTGTGCGGGCTTGACCTATTTTAACGGTTTGCCCATTTATTTTTAATCTTAATTATTTTGAAAATTTGATTCTAAATTAAATATAATTTAATTAAATCTTTGTATAATAAAATTCTGTTATGAAATAATAAATTTACCATTATGTTCGTTTACATGAGATTATAATAATGTTCTCGCATCTTTTTATACGAAGAAGAAACTTAATAAATAATACAGTAATTGATTTCACAAGCATCTTTCATCTTCCTCTTCTCTGTTTTTCTATTTCTCAATATGAATTGTTGTTATACAATAATATATAATAAAATCACAACCATAGTAAAATTACGACACGTTATTAGCATGAATATTTTTCAAATGTATCAATATAACACATCAAAATGAAGCTCTTGATACAATTCCAGAATAATCGTCTCGATCGGAGTACAGCCGAGTCAGAAAACTCAATCGAAAAATTCTACATTTTATAAGAAAATTGGGTTGGAACGACCCTAAATACGACCCTGTTGTAGAACCTGTTTCCAGCTACATCGCCTGCAACGGAAGTCACCTTCCAAACTAGAAGATGCCAGCGATCATTCCCACGCCTCTACACCCACTGGAAACTGTCAGAAAGCCGTAGATCGGACAACGAACTATCACAGCGAAACGGCTGTCGAGCAGTGCGATTTCACTAGATTTTTTCTTGCTGTTACCGAGGAGCAAACATGTCCTCCCTTTCAAATCCTGACTAGCCACAATCACTAACGAGCCGTCGTTTACCGCCGATTAAAATTGCCAATGTTTCAAGCTTGTGGAGCCTGATCTGTCACCATCACAGCACATTGGAGCTCACCGCCGGTATGGTTGGATTCCTTATGGCTTGAAGTTTCAATTCCAAGCTTCCTGGTCATCGGATCGTGATTTTCAGCCACCGTGGAATAGTGAAGACAGTTTGGTAATTTCTTATTTAAGGGTATGTTCGGTAATCTTGAAGTTTTTTAAGTAAATATCGTTCAGATCCTAACTAATCTTTAAATTATGATATAACCCATAGATATATATACACATACATATTGTTCATAATATTTGTATTATGACTAAAATTGTAATAGATATGTATATTATAACCTTAAATTATTTTTGGGACATGGAGCTATGAACTTTAAATCAGGACCCGAAGTTCCTGATTTTCATATTAGAAACTGAAGTTCTAATTTCGTAATTTTGCATACATGGACAAGAAGTTCAATTATCAAGATCTGTATATATAAAACAGTTGTACATGAAATAATTGTGAAGATTCTGATTTTGAGATATGCGGATTTCATACAAGTGTACATGAAATAATTATAGAAGTTATAATTTTGAGATATGGGAATCTGAAATAGTTGTATATATGAACTTAAAATTTACAACATTATGAACTTGAAAATCCGAAATACGCTTTTGTGTATATCTAAACATATTTATCAATATTTTGAACTTAAAGTTCATAATTATAATATAGAACTTGAAGTTTAAGACGTGCACATAAATTTTATGCAAGGTATGTAGATTTTATTTTTATTGTTGTTATTATTTTGACTGGTTAATTTAATTAATATGGTCAATTTAACCATCTATTTAATTACTTTAATTTTAATAAATTAAGAATATTATTATTATTGTGACCTAAAGCTTAGAATGCAAATGACGTGGGAGAGTTTAAAATTTTGTCCTTATTAAAATTCATAACTTAAAATTAAAAATATCAGTAAGAGTATAATATGGCAATACTTGAATTATGATAGAAGTTTATTATTTCATAAAATGAATATAAGCATTAGAAATATATTCATAATATTGAGAAAATTACTGAAAATGAACGATTTAATTCTGTGTTGATTTTATGTTTTATTAGTACATTCAGATTTATAGCTGGTTTTGTAGCACGACCTATATTAATATTAGTTTGATATTATAATTTTTTTTTTCTTGTTAAAAGGGGGGGGTGGGCAAGCCCAAAGAAATTTGAACCCCCTCCCCACCCCTAAGGACTCGAACCCGGGCCGCCACGGCTCTAGAACCGAGCATTGCGACCAACCCGACCACGGTCTTGGGGGCTAGTTTGATATTATAATTTGTTTAATAGCATTTGAAAAAAACATAGTCATTATATTTGGTCATATAGACCAATTGAATGATCAAGAAGAGTTATATCTTATTCTCAATCAAATCCAAAAGATCTGATGTGTTTTGAAACTATCTAATGAAATGGATATCATATCGAGATTAGATATATAAATACATTGAATTTGAAATGGATATTATATTAAGATTATATATATAAAGACATTGAATTTGAAATAGATGTCATGTCGAGATTACATATATAAAGGCACTAAATACGTGAAAAAATTTGAAAAACCTTCTTGACTGAAGTTATTATAATAAAAATTTATGCGATAATAAATCAGAAATTCATTATCCAAAATACTTATATTGTTGGTTGATTGCCTTGAACATTTAGAAATTATAATGATGCATAGAACTATTGAAATATTCTCATGGACATTTGTTCAAGAAACAGAAATTTCTATTGTCCATTAAAATTATTTATACTATTTACTTATAAGAAAAATATGTGATTGGACCATTTCCTCTTATAATTGGTCATCCACATATTAGATTATTTTGCTAATTTATAATTTTGAAAGATACATTTGCATTGTGGTCACATATTTGTTTGTTATGCACATGCAATATTCTGTTTGTATGGTTGATTGCATCATTTTATGATAATAATATATTAAACTTCTATTGGATGATTTTCACATGTTTATGGATTGTCATTTAATAAATGATTTTTCCATCACTTTGCCTTAGTTAGATTCTCGTACTAGTCAATGTGAGAATAAAGTACGAAGAATAATATTTTTGTAATAAATTACAAAACTAATTACCCAATATAGATATAACAAAGTAACCAAGTCACATTTTGCAGCTACTAATACACTAACCCGAGTGATTGTTCCTATCAAATAATCAAGTGTGTGAGTAGCTACTATGTTATCTATTACATATCATAAATGTGACAACCACTTGGTTTCAAAGACAATGCTCTTAGAAGAGGAGGATGAAAAATCAGGATTCTGTTGAAAATAAAGCTCAAGTTACAAATGTACTCACAATATCTGTATCATATTTTTAGATGAACTTATTGTCCTTGAAGTAACATAAGTCCGTTAAGTGACAGTAACTTGTGAAAAAAGTAAATAAATTCATAAATAATGCTATTTCTATTTATTATCCATATGGTAATTTTTATCAAGGCGTTTGGTCCTTGATGAGATAAAATACCCTGAAAGATCTCCTGAAAAGGTCCATACCCATGACGAGACATTAGCCCTTGAAATGGCTAGTAAACAAATTGTCATCAATGATGTATTTGTGTTTATAGTAGCTATTGACATTATAATTGATCATGATCTACAAATCATTGATGAATATAGACTGTAGCATGATTAACCTAAAATAGAAAGAAGTAATCCAGTAGAATTGGCTCTTTGATGAAACGTGAAATTTTTAAACTTGTGGTCCACATACCTAATGATGTCAAATCCATTGGATGTAAATAGGAATTTGTTAAAAAATATAATGAATATAAAAAAATCACCGGGTATAATGTGTGTGCAGATAATGGCATAAAGTGTCTTATAGAGATTTGATATTGATTATGAGAATAAGAATTTTTAAGTGATAAGTAATCTCATGTTTTGATTTTTAATTTTGCTTAGCAATCTTAGATAGATTTGACGTGTGTGTTATGGAAGTAATAGGTGCATATTTGTATGGATCAATATACATTAATATTTTACGTGAAAATTTTCGAAAGATTCAAAATGCCTGAAGCATTTAAATCAAAGGACCATAATTTGTGTTTAATCAAGCTACAATGATCCTTATATAAATTGAAATAATATATACGCATGTGATATAATTTTTTGCGTGAATATTTGATCTTATTTTCCTATGTGTATTTACTGGAAAATCCAAATCTGAATTTATACTTCTAGTAGTTTATATTGTTGACATGAATATAATTTGAACTCATGGAGAGCTCCTAAACTTGCTAAATGTTTAAAAAAAGAAGAAATTGACATGAAAGTTTATTTTGAAAAAATAAAATATTGCCTTGACTTGTCAATCGAGCATTAACAAAATGGAATGGTTATCCATTAATTAGTTTACATTAAAAAACTCTTGTAAATAATACTCATTTTATTACATCATAAATGAAAAAGAAAATGAGGAGTTACAAATCACAAGGATATATTTAAATCTACTATTTTACACTTCTTGCTATTCTCAATAGCTGACCAATTAAGTTGAGAAACAATTAGGCTGGGTTCATGATAATACTTCTGCTATTGATCAATTAATTTAGTAGCAGTTTTAACATGGACAAATATTCTTCATGATGAAAGAGAAAGAAAATCGTGTCTCATGATATTATCAAGAAATATTATTAAAAGACCATAGTAATAACTTATATCCAACAAATCGATAGGTTTTGTTATGGATATTCAGTTATGTCCATGATGCAAATATAAAAATTTCCTCTAATGTGTCAAGTCCACCTAGCAAAACAATAAAAGCATCAGTATGTTCAATCATTATAATGATTCGTTCACACATACCTGAGACAATGAGTTTTTCTCCACTTGTTTGCCAATGATGTTTTCTCTAGTTAAAGCTTTTGGAATTATACCCAAAACTTGATATCCTCTAGTATTTGCTGCTTGTTAAATAGTCTCCATTAGTCCAATATCACCTCCTCTATTTATTAGATGTATTTTTTTCCAGATAATACATTTCTAAGGTCTTTAACAGCTTTAACAAACTCTAAAGTATATCCAGAAGAAGATTCAAAAAATATACAAATAATTTTAAGTTGTTGAATTGGAGATTCTACCATTATTTTAGTGAAAGTTTTAGATATTTGAACTAAAACCTATAAAAGGTTTGTACTAATGTATTACAGTACACATTTCTTATATACACAATTATTATCTATATTGTTACATTATCATTATGAAATTTTCAAGAAAAACAAAACTAACCACTTTATTAGTGATGCTTATCCGAGATTGAAGTTGTGTGTAAAAGTAAATTTTCTTGTCTCCAAATCTTTGAAAAACTGCATGATGTTTATACTATATCCAGGTACGCTTAATACTGTACCTTGATTTAACTTTAAACTAATTATATTTTTTGTGTTTTTCATTGAGATTTTCTTTAAATAGATTATTTGATGTGATTGCTCAACATCCAGTATCTCTAATATTGATGCAGACAAATTATCTACCTGCATCAATATTCGAGAAGTACTACTAAAAAAAAATAGTTTTATTGACACTAATTTAGTGTGAGTAATACTTTTCCTGAAATTTGTTAATTGCGTCATAATACTGCCGCCAGAACACACTGACACCAAAAATTGGTGTCAATGATTTTGGTATCAGTAATTCATGCCACTATAGTATCACCAAAATAGTGATAGAGTTTTATTAGTACCTTATAATACTATTTACATGTCATTAATTTGTGTTACTATAGTATCATAAAAATAATAACACAGTAATATTAGCATTTAACGATATTATTTACATATCAGCAATTTATGTGACTACAGTGTTAGAAACATACTGCTCAATAGCATAAAAAGTTATTAACGTCATTTCAAATATCAAATATTTAGTATATGTTTTTAGTGATGTTATGCTGCTTTTTTTCTTGTTGCTTTAAAATTAAAAGAAAGCTTAAAATATATTAAATATAACAAATATCACAACATAATTAATATAATAAATATTCAAATATATCACTTAAAATAACATAATTCAACTACATTCTTTGAAAACTAATGGGCTTATAGCCTAGTGGGAGAACCCTTGCACTCACAATATTGAGAGTACGGGTTCGAGCCCCTATAAGAGTTAGAAAAAAAACTACATTCTTTGAAAAAGAAAAATATAAGTACCAAATCATGTTTTGGACAAGTTGTAAACAACAAAATAATAAATAAAATTTGAACTAGACATTAACCAACAAAAAGAACAATTATGTCACTAATCATCCACACGTGTCTTCGTTTATTTTTCGACCTACAAGTATATAAAATCAATTAGTACAACACAAAAAATAAATCTTGTATATATAAAAGGAAAAATATTCATAAATTACTCATATATTACCTTACAATTATAGGCTATTATTAACTTAGCAACGTATGTAGCCCATTGATCACGAAGTCTAGAGAGATCCGTCATGATATATTCGTCAATCCCCTTGAACTTCTATTTCAAAACAAGTTATTCACTAAAAATCTTTTATAAAACTATTTAACTAGCATTCATTTAAATATATTTGTATGAAAACAATTAATTCCAATAAATAAACTCCAACAATATCACTCTTTTATCCTAAATTATACAAACAATAATTGAACAAATGAAATTAAAAAAAGATTTTCTAAAAAGTTTTCAACACTGCTCCACAAGTTTTTCGTTTCTCGCTTGATCAAATATCATTCACTTATTTATATTTGGCTAAATATAATAAGCATTATAAACCACTGCCTAAACAAATGGAAAAAAAAAAACATATAATAACAAGAGTTTGTTCATAACAAGATGAAATTCAAAGAATTCCACATGCAACAACTAATCATATTTGAGAAGGGGAAACCAAATGCAAACAATCAAATCAATTACAACTTAAGGATAATACTATTCCAACAAGTATAAAACAAATTTAGAATTCTTATATTTTCCTCAATTACTACCAAAATTCTTATTGACCAATAAAGAAGTTTCAGTCAAGAATCATAGTCCACGAAAGGATTCTTAAGGCAAATCAAATGTGGAAGTGAAAATTTGAACTACATTGTATGTTTTTAATAGCTCGGCAACTTAACCATAACTCAAAACATTTTTTTCAGAAATTGTAAGATGAAAAGAAAGGAAAAAAAAACTTAAGTTCACCATTATTATATTAGTTGGAACAAACACACATAAAATACAGAACAATTAAGACAAACACACATGAAATACAGAACAATTAAGCATACAAGTGTCTTACTATTTTCTTAGAAATTTGCTTCACTTTAGGAGCATATTTGCCATCTGGATCTGCCCTTGCCATTAACCAAGCTTCACTGCAATCAATCTCTCACTCAAAAACTCCACTCTTTTTTCTGTTATAGGTTGGCAAAAAACAAGTAAGATTGATTCTATTATATTTTATGCATTAGTTGGGTTATATTGCAATAATTAAAATCAATAATTATATTAAATAACCTATTGTACATATTTTTCTATACAACATGCCACCATATCCTGTGCTACCAAACCGATAGTTGTAGAAATTCTTTGCTCTATTATCTTTTGGTTTCTTACTTTGTTCCTACATAAACAGAATGATAAAAAAACAAAAGTATTACAACTAATTATTAGTAACTAGTAGCAATAAATCAAGTAATATTAACAAACAACAACCTGAAATTCCTCAGACAAAACTTTTTCAACGAAAACTTTCCAATTTCCTTTTTAATGCTAGGATATTCAATACGAGGCAGTCTCAATGACTTTAGATCATCCTTGTAAGTTAGATGATTCATTTACCAACTCACATCTAAAGTTTCTTGATGCAAACCCCATCCACTTTAAAACTTGGCTTTTTCATTTCAAGCTCAACTTGAACTTTTTCTGTAAATCAGTGACATGGATTAGCATCAAGTTTAAATAAATCTAGAGGTTGTATACAATAGCTAAATATACAAATAACAATTAAATACAACCTGAAAATGAAGCCACAGAGTTTCCTTCATTTCCAGTGGCACACGCCTCCAATCATCAAGTAAGATTGAAATTGTTTCACATATGATGACGTTAATGTAACTCCTCAGATCATTTCTCCCCTTTCCAGCTGGAACGCTGTAAGAAATTTACTTAGCTACAGATTTACTATTAAATTCCTCTTTTTGTAGGCCTTTCTTTTTTGTTTATTTTCTTCTTCTTAGTCTTCCCTCAAGCTTTGGAAGAGTTAACTCATCATTTTCTACCATATCTCCTACGATCTTAAAAATGATTTAAATAAATAAGCACATCAATTAAATTAAGATGTTAATACAATAGTAATGGAATATAATAAAATAAATAAATCACTTACTGGAAAAGTAAAAAAATAGTATTAGAAAATAGATAAAAGAATGCATTTAGTGAATTTCGAAATCAATATCTATCGGAATAGCATCACAATCATTTCTGTCATAAATTCCTTCGTCATCTTTGTCATCCAACTCACATACTGAAAATACATCCAATTCTTCACATATTTCCCCATTTAACTTATAAGCTTTTTCGGTCACTGAATACACTATTGATTTACTATTTTTTAGCTGGTCCTTTACATAAAACACTTGCTTTGCATAACAAGCTAGAATAAAACAAACATATGTTTGCCAACCGATTTAAATTAACTACAGTGAAACCTAAATTGTCAACACTAACCAATCTATCATCTACCCAATCACACTTGAAAAGTGTTTTTTTTACCCATCAGATAATTAAGCTGCCAAATCTCATCAAAGACTCCATAGAAAGTCATGTCTCCATAATGAGGACTTTTATCTTTTGAGCTTGAAATTTGTAGAGTGTTAACGATAACCCTAACACCACTATTTTGGGTTACACAATTATTGTCTCTGTCCTTCGTTGCAAAAGTGATGCCATTGATTTGGTAGCCATGGTATTTTCCACACTTGAGCGCAGTTTATATGCCAACATCCACACTATTTCTTGAACTTTCACATTATTTGCTCTATCATGTGCTACCTATAATTTAAATTAAAAAGTTTAGTAATTAATTACATGAAAAAAAATCATGTCCAAAAGGAACTAGTATTCTCCTTTTCTCAAGATGTTTAATACCTTTTCTAGCATTAATCTCATCCTTTGTTTTGATCGATTGATGAATTAGTGTGCCATATATGTTCTCATACACATTTGTTTCAATGGACATTACATCTAGTTAATGACGATGCTTCCAATATTCTAAATTAAAACAGATAAGAACTTTTTTTGTACAATTTTTCAATTATGTTCTCATTACCATCACCACCATCACCACAACCACCTTCATCATGTTTCCGCTTTTTACCCTTCTTTTCCCCAAACTTAGTGTCAATATCTTCCACCATATTAAAGATTTCCTCATTAGATAAATTTTTAGGAGGGTCGTTCCACTCTTGCTTCCCATTGAAAATCTTTTTGACTTTTTGAAATGAGTGACTAAGTGGTAGAAATTGACGATAGCCCATATATCAAACTTTTTGACTGTGGGGTAGCCAACATGCACAAGTGTCTATCCCACAAATTGGTTAAGCATAGTAGCCCTTAACACTACACCCAAAGAGGTTTCTGTATGCTGGAAATTCACTGGTTATCTACATCAACACAACCTGCAAATTGAAGGGTTTTTTCTATATGCATCCTAAGTATCAACTCCTACATCTCATAGAGTTTTCAAGTCTGCAATCAAAGGTGCTAGATATACATCTAGATTATTTTCAAGTTGTTTAGGGCCAAATATCAAAAGAGACAACATCAGAAACTTTTTCTTCATATAGAACCATAGAGGAAGATTATATGTTATCAGTGTAACAGGCCAATAACTATAAGTAGTGCTAAGTGCACTAAGTAACCTCATCAGTTGAGAGAGCTAACCAAAGGTTTCTAGGCTCTTGTGCAAATTATGCCTACTTATTGTCAATTAGTTGCCAGGCTGGTGAGTCTGCTAGGTGGCGAAGCTTACCATCTCTAATTCTTTTATTAGCATGACATGTTAAATTTTGAGCTATTTTTGGTGATTTAAACAATCTTTTGAACTTAGGAATATAAGAAAAATACCATAACACTTTTCAAGAACTCCTTTTCTAAAATTTTTTTAGCAATCTTTTTTTCTTTGCTACTTAGATGCTCTATAATTTAGAAATTCAGCAAGATCAGTACATGCATTCCTATACAAAATGCAATAATTTGGACATGCATGTATTTTTTTCATATTCTAAGCCTAACACTTTCATTATTTTCTTGGCCTCATATATTGAGTTAGGTAGTTCATTATTACTTGGTAAAATATCAGTGAGGACTTCTAATAAAGCAGAAAATCCTTTATCAAACCACCCGGAGTTCCCTTTAAAATTATAAAGTCTCATTAAACTAGATAGTTTTGAATGTTTTGCAGGATTTTTAAGCATATCCTTAAAAGAACTAGGATCTCTATCACAGTACTTGTAAGCATCTACGACCATGTCACATATGTCACTGTAATCATGACATCTAAATCTTCCACTATGCGGATGGTCTTAGATCTTTGTTGATGTAGAAATAGGGTTAGTCTCACCATGCTAAGTCTATACTTTATATGTTGTTAGAAAACTTTTTTCAATTAAATGATCCTTCACCTATTGAAAAGTGTGAAACTCCATATTACAACAAGAGGTGCAAAGACATCTAATTGACATTCTGTTTTCAGCATTTAAAATGGCAAAATTTAAGAATTCAATAACTCCGATACGATATTCTATGGACACTATATGACAAGTTATCCAAGTTTTGTCCATTTCAAATATTTTTACCTGTTCATGTATTATATACTATCAGTTTAAGCTTAATTCAATTACATGATTAATTTCAAATTTTCATGATTAATTTCAAAATTTTAAAGTTATTATGATTATACCTTTAATAATAAATTCATAATTCTAGAAAATTACATACAGCCCCTATAAATTAAGGAATTACAGTAAAGTACAATAATTTTTCCCGTAAACATATTTGTTTAACTACATTAATAATAAAATTAATAATCAGTGGAAAACACATGTATCATAGCTATAAAATAGTAGCAATATGTAATAGTCTAGTAACTTTATGGGTTGGCTACGTTGTAAAGCACCAACTCAGCTTGCGACCGTACCTTTAGACTTAGGTAGCATTTAATGCCTACTGCAAAATTACATACATAAGAAATCAATCGAACTCAGCTTTGAAAAAAACTCATTTAGTTAATTTATATCATAGTCATTATCTTTATTAAAAATCTTCTAAAAAAAATAAAGAACCATGAAAGCCTCAACAAAATATAAGGATTACATACAGACAACAAACATCCAACTGGAATTCGTACCCATATAAGTAATGGCATTTAAAGCATGACATGCAGGGAATGTGTGTGATTAGTGTATGTGGGTGTGATATGAATGAAAGAATTAAGAATTTGGTTTTAATTTATCTAACTGAGGTTCAATTGCATGTGGCGTATGAACTACACATTTATTGTATACTTTTTTTCCCCTTAACCCCATATATTTATTTAATATTAAATATGGAAAAAAAGAAAAGAAAAGAGACAGAGGATAAGTTAAAATAATTAGTTGCCATAAGAGGGTTGAGTTAAAATGGCCTGACATGCCATGCATAGAGGATAAAAATTAAAGTCAAGGCAATTAATCATAGCAATCACTACAAGAAAGATCACTTTTGGTAGCATTGTGCACTAAAAATGTTAATTTTTGGTAACCCTTACTAAAAAAATGCTACTATTACCTATACAGGTGATAACATTTTACTTTTTAGAATATTTTCCTTTTTATCGCATTTATCACTCTCTTAATAACATATTTTCTAAATGATATGTACTATGTCGATGACCAACTCTTCAAACGGTATATCATCTCAAACCTAATCAAATCCCTAATTTTAGTTTTGAATTATTATTATTATTATTATTATTATTATTTAAATTTTATGATTTTGGGATTTGATGACTGAGAAAGTTAATGAAATATGAAAGCTTTAGGTTAATTATATTTTTTAACTACTTGGATTTAATTCTTTTTCCGTGAAAAATGCTAACTATGTTGAAGATTTAAATTGGTATTATGAACAATGTTAAATTGATTGGATTTTTCTTTTTATTATTATTATTATTCACTAGTAACACCCTTTGGCATTTTGCACAAATTTTTGGCTTTGATTACTCCAGTAGTTTTTTACTTGTTTAGTTTGTTTGGTTGCTAATCTGTTTGAAGCAAATAAGTGGGAATCATGTGGACTTGTTTCATTCTATATTTATTTGAGTAGTAATCTCTTTTGCTTGAATGGATAATTTGAGGAAGGTTAATTGTATCTTTTGTGGAAAATTCTTGATATAATTGGCCTCGTTTACTTTGTCTGCTCAAATATTGTGTTATTTCAATTTAGGCCTCAACTCTGCAAAAAGAGGACTAGCTAGATAACTTAGGTCTTTTTGACAAGTGATGGAATAGACCTAATAGAAAAGTCCTATCACCGAGCCATGGACTTGAAATAGAGTTTTCATTAGACATGTAGACCTCTTAAATGCAGTTTAATTAGAATAGAAATGAAATACTTGTTCTTAAATTTATCTCTAACGTAGATAAGTACATTTAGTATGAAGAAAAATAATAAAGCTTCTATTTGGGTTAAAAAGAATATAGCTGTAGAATTATTAATTTTTTAGTTTGTGTTGATTTATTGCCTAGCTTTTATGGATGATATGCCAAAGTTGATTGGCTTGAGTGAATATAAATCTCATTTGAAGTTAATGAAACTTTAATTATTGTAATTTATGTACATGGGAAAATTATTTTAAGTAGCCATTACTCTGTTACTTTCTTTTATTAATGGAAAAAATTATAATTTTTCTTAAAATTCTTAATGTAGGTTATAAAGATCATGAATATTTTGCTAAGAGGCTTTGAAGACAATATGTAGTGAGTTTTTTTACGATCACTAGAAACTATTGAAGTATAACACTTCATTTGTAAATATTTGTCTACTTAAACATTTATTATATGATTACTAGATGTTTAAATATTTTGATACTTTAAATCAATGGATGATGTACAATTTAATTTCCAGCAATAAAATGACTACAACGATGAATTAAATGAATAAATTGAATGAGTATTGGGAATTAATAATAAAAAACAACATATTTTTCTCCCTAACCTTTAAGGAATGCTACAATTAGCAAGTTATAAATGATTTTGTAACATTTCTTTAAAGTTAAGTTACACAGGGAACTTTATACAATTTAGTAGCGTATTCTAAGTACCATCAATTTCTCCAATGATAGCATTAACATAAAGCAACAATAGCTAATTGCATTATAGTTATTCAATGCTGTGTTTTATAATTTGTAGCATTCAATAAATGCTACTTATGTGAAACACTTTTAGTTACACTGACTAACTTAACATTCGTTAAAATGCTACCATTTACCTTTAATAGCATTTTTCAGATGCTATCATACATTGTTTTTGTTGTTCTGAGCCCTAGTTATAGTATCACATTGGCTACATTGTCAACTATCCATTAATATTATATATAATAATAAAAAATTAAAGACGACACCTTAAAGAAAGGAAAACAATCAAAGTCTAAGTGTATGCCTAATTGGTAAGCATGAGTAAAATAGATGGTAGCTACTAGAATCCAAAGAACAAATAAAGTAAACCGGCCCTACTCCATATTAATTAAATAAGTAAAGCTAGCTAAATGCCATGCATTTTGAAACTGTAATGTAAGAAAGAAGATAGCTCATTAAACTTTCCTAAGTTAAATTTTTTAAAAAAACTCATAATCAATAAAATGTGGCTCATTTTTAAACCATAGATTTGCTTGCCTTTAGCCATGTGATAGCAAAGAAGCCACGTACTTAAAAACTCTCAATAAAATTATCAATATAATCATTCCTTTTTCAACATTTTTAATAGGTATATCACCCATATCATTATACCAAAGTTAGACAGGCAAACAGAAACCATGAGAAATTAATTTAGTCAACTATATGTCTCCTTCCAATAAATTACCATTTAAAAAATTCTCATAAAGATACATTTGGTTTTATTCAAAAAAGCTGAGTAGCTGACCTTCTCCTCATTTTAAATAATAATGATAGTAAATCACACTATATCTTTTAAACTGACCTTACCTATGACAGAAACATCCAGATAAGAATTCACTTCCAGTGAAACACCCTACAAAAACTTAGAAAATTAAAATTAAAAAAAGTATTAATCATAAGATAAAATAAAAAATTCATTAATTAAATTGAGAAAAAAATTAAGCCATCACCGGCAATCTCCTCTTCAATTCTTTCTCTGGATTTTATTTGTTACAGAGAACAAGATTGCTTGAAGACGCAAGTGATGGTGCCACTTCACCCTTTGTCAATGGTTTTTGATTACTTGGCCAGTAGAGGCACTAGACATTTAGTTGGACAAGAAGCTCGTTCTGTAACAAGCTATTAGGGTTTTGATTCATTTTTTTATTTAGGAAAAAAAAAAACAGTGTAAGATTTTTATTGTCTATTTTAGGTAATTGAATTCATTTTCTAAATAGACAACAAAGAAAAGAAGAGATTGAGAAAAGAAAATCAGAAAAGAAAGAGAGAGGGAAAGCCAAGATAATGATAGAAAGTTAGGTTTGATAGCGATATCGTGATGGGTGCAATCGATAGAGAGTAAATTTAGGTTACATGTTTCTTTTGTTACTATATTTTTGTTTTTTAAATATTTAAAACATTATTTATATTTCAATTAAACAAGACTTGATGATTTGTGCTTCAAATGTTAAGCTTTTAAATTTTAAAAGTCTCGGGTTCGAGTTGAAACTAAAACAAGTTTTCATTAATTTTTTTTATCCCTGATTTTTTAGTATCAGTGATCGTTGATATTTAATTTACTGACACACTAGTATCAATAACCTCTAATACCTACTTGTTAAAAGCGTGGAATTATATACTTATACACAATTACTGACACCTTTTGCCAAGTGTCAATAAACTAAGTGTCAGTAAATATTATTTTTGTAGTAGTGAAAATATTTCATCAGGGGGAGCATATCTTTTATGAAATAAGATTTTCTGCAATTATATTAAACAAATGTGTACTATACTCTTTTTCCTTTGACCATGTTTTATCTCATTGGATTTTACTAGAAAGGTTTTAACGAGGCAGTATTAAGCACATCAAATAATATTTTTATATGTACATCAATGTAAATCCAAGAGAGAGTGTTGTAAAACAATGAATTTACCATTATGTCCATTTATATAAAATTACAATAATGGCTCTACATCTTTCTATATAAAGAAAAAATTAGTGAATAATATAGTGATTGATTTCAGAGGCATCATTCATCTTCCTCTTATCGATTTTTCTGTTTCTTAATATGAATTATTGTTATATAATAATACAATATGATTTAAAGTGGAAAAGGCTAGGGCTTGTATCTATAAATAGATCCAATTCTATCACACAATTATCATAAAAAAAATGTGCTCTCTGTTCTTCACGGTTTCCTTCATCATTTTGCTTTTACTGTTCTAAACTGTCATGTTGTAGTGCAACGATGCAACAGTAGTCATTGTATTCTGAAGATTAAACTACTATCAATTCTTCTTATACTGAGATATTATATCTTGAGGCACAAAATTTGGTCTTAAGGACAGTGCTCTCGCACGCCTTGCCTGTTTATGAGTTTTCATCCCAAATTCCTTCTGTTACCATCTTAAAATTCCAACACATTATAATTTTTTCTCTTGATTATGTTAGTAATTCCTTGAGATAGCTAATTAACTGAAGTCATGGATGTTTCTAATCTATTCTTATTAATCTTAAGATATGAATTTTTTTTTTTTTGTTTTAATCAAAGATCAATTCTCTATTAAAAGAACATTTTTTTTCTAATCCTTCATCTTTATACAAATCCTTATTATCTATTTCTTCAATACTCATTATGAATCTGAAGTACTTAAAGTTTCATCAGTCAAATAATATATGTTATCATTGTCACTAATATTTTCGTTATCAGTGATTAATTCTAATTCATTGAAATCTTCAAACATTTTAATGTTTGTTTTATTTTTTTTTGATACATTCATTTGTGTAATGTCCTTCTTCATTATATAACCAGTACTAACACTTTTTAAGTGCTTTTGCTTTAGATTTTCCATATTTATCTTTTTGAAGAATTTTATCTTATATTTATTTTTCTTATAATTTTTTTTATTAATTTTAAGGACTTTTTTTTTAATCTTTCTTATGTTTAAATGTTTTATTTGAACATCCAAATCTAGTTCTTTTAACTTAAAACAGCATAATCCTCAATTTTACTTTTTCATTAATCTTTTATCTTTATTTTAGCACACCACTTATTTATCATATTCGTACAAACCTAATTCTATTACCTAGAGTATTAATGTTTGTATTATCTTCATATTATTTGTTATATTATAGCGTTATCTTTTTACCTCATGGGTCCAATATTTTCATAAAATATAAATTATTATAATATATCTTTGTTTGATGTTATTCACCAAATTCACATTTATAATATAGTTTTTCAAAGATACAAATGTATGCTTTTAAGTAACATATTAGTTTCATCATATTTTCAATTCTTTTTCTTTCCAATTGTTGTTGAAAAGCGACTTCCCAATCTTCTCCAAAGAATAATCTTCTCATTTCATTTTCAAATCTGTTTAAGAATTGTTCTTGACTTTCAATTTTATTAGCATTTTCTTCATATATCATATTCGTATTACTTTGATTTAATCACATATACTATTGTGCTCCAATTCTAGTGAATAAAGTTTTGAGATATTATATGCTATTATTTATATCCATTATATGAAATGCAAGAGCAATTTTCATAGCTTTTATCTAATCAGTTATTATGTTTCTCTATCTATAGAACAATCTATATTCAACCATACCTCATTATGGCTGATTGGTCTTTATTTATTTTAGCAATAAATTATTACTTGTATACAATAAAAAATATTATATATATATGTTTATAAATATTTAAATAAATTTTATTTAACATTATGTCTAATTTAATTATTTACATTCTTTCAGAAGTTTAATAATAAGATTTACCAAACACATATGATTACTTTTAAAACTCAAAGTATTTTTAAAAATAAATTTTACTAAATGTTTAACCGATTCTCTTCATATCTGATTATTTGTATAGTACAATTAACCACAATTATTTTAAAATTATGGTATTACCAAATCAACCTTTACTAATTTAGATGATTTTGATATATTTATTTAATTAACACCCACCGAAAATTAAAACATTCAAAAAGACCAGAAGGAAAAAAAGGGTCAATATGAGTAAAAAAAATCTCAATACTTTCTCTCTAACCCAAAAATAGATAAAATTGTCACCTTTTATTTCTTAATTTGCTTAAATGGTAACATAAATATAGATTTGAGGGGTAGGTTATATTCATTTTAACTTATAATTAAATTTTTTAATATAAAAATAAATAACATAATAATGAAGTCACAAGTGAGGTGAATCACTGGATAAATTTTATTTAACTATAAATTATATTAAATCTTCAGTATAAAAATAAATAATAATAATAAAGTCAGGTGAGTCACTGGATAAATTTTACTCGACTATACATTGCATTAAAATTTTCAATATAAAAAAAATATCAAAACAATAAAATTAGGTAAATCACCGAATAAATTTTACTTGAATGTAAATTACAGTAAATATAAGTCAAAAAGACCCCAGATTTAAATGTGAATAGAGTCCTCCTTAGAAATTTATGCCTCGACACGTGGTTAACCTATGGCCCTGAAAGCAAAGCATGGCATTTAGCTAAATGCGGCTCTCTCTTGTTTATTATTTTGAGCCTCATTTACTCTCTTTGTTTTATGTCACGTATTTTCTTTTTTCCTTTCCAGGTAGCCTCAAAAGCCGGATCAGCTTGGCTATATATATATATATATATATATATATATATATATATGTCGTGCTCAAAAAAATCCACGGCATTTTCTTTTTTATGATGTGCTTAAACGTACTTTTTTTTAATTTATGTAATATTTCTTCAAGTCCATCAGTCTATGTAATTATAAATTTATAATAATAATAATAATAATATTTATTAACAGAGCAACTAATATTTTATTAAAATATTAATACAATTACACTACTATATATTTACAATTAATAATAATAATAATAATAATAAAATTTATTAAGGGAACAACTAATGTTTAATTAAGACATTAACACAATTACACAACTATATTATCTAATTTTACACAATCATATTATCTAATTTTAATACAATTACACAACTATGTTATTTAATTTTAATATTATTTTTTATATAAATATGAAAAATATTTCATTCACAAATAAAATATATTTCCCTTAATTAATTTATGATTTTATAAATAAAATATTAAAATTGTAAACGTTAGTTTTATGATTTATAAAATCATGATATGCATAATTTTATTTATTAAAATCGTAAAATCATTTATTTATTTAGTAAATTATAAATATAAAATAATTAGAATTTTTTTAAAAACTAAGACAAAATTAATTTTAAAAAATACGTTAATAAAATATATTAAAAAATTTAATTTCGAGTTACTTGTAAAATCATAATATTTTATGTTTATTTTTATTAAAAAAATTTTATAAATATATTTTGACTCACGGGTCACGTGCCAACCCACCGATGAGACATATTTATCATATATTTTTTCACATGTTATGATTTAACTCATCTTTAATCGTATCAAGCTTTTAAAACCTACGTGCCTAAAATTCTAAACCCGTCCTGACTCACATGCGTGTTGTATTGTGCCGCTTGCATTACTAAAACGTGCTCATTCTGTGTCATGCTGTATAGACACGTGCTACACCCATGCCGTACCGTACCGTACCGTACCACATACTATCCGGCCTATTGGCCACATTTAATTTTATCCTTCCAACAAGAGCTTTTTATGATTCGGTCTATATTTAACACTTCAGATTTACATCCTCTCTTTAGCCCCAGGAGAAATGCAGAAGTTTTACTCCCGGTCCCACAGTAATTTCAATTTTGGCTCCATTTCTAGAGAATCCTTGTTGAGCCGGTCCATTTCATGATACTTTCAATTCTGGAGTCTGGACAAATTTACAATATGAACAAGTGTCCAAACAGAAAATATACTTACCTCTTACCTTCAGTGGTTCAGCAAGGCTGAAATTCCAATTTAGTGTCTAATTTACCATCAAATTAACAAATATAAACTAAGAACCTCTATACCTTAAATAAATTAATCAAATGATTTTTGATTTCCTGGTCTGCGCCGTTGTCCATGTTTATGTTAAGCAAACAAGGAAAGGAGACTTATGACCACAAACATATCATGGATGAATTTTGTTTACCATTAGAAATTACAGAACAATTAATGCTCAGTGCAGATACACAACACCACTCATAATGTAGACAATATCAAAATAGGGAAGGAAAGCGTTTGAGTAACATTTCTACCAGTAAAGAGGTCATAACTAGGAAATCAAATTGCATATAAGTTCATTCTCTAAATAATATCACTAGATCCATAAGAGACATAATAATTACCCAATTCAATAATACAGATTCCTATGACTTCAAATGTTTGCTAATGTTACAGTGTGCTAAAGATAAATCTCCAACAGATATTTTCACCTCATAACAGCCATGAATACTGAAAATAAACTATAAGAGAGTGCCATGATTACAGAGATTTTAGTAATTATGAATGGGTTGGAAATGAAATATTGAAGTCCACAACTGATTTTAGTTTTGCTTATGTGATCGAGAATAGTTGACAATGAGAAAGGCATTAAGTTGGAAGGAGTAAAATCAAACAAGACGGAACAATTACCTTATCAGATAGCATATTGACAGAAGCAATCAATCATATTGATAATGTATAATCAACTTGGTCCATCCCCTTAATGATACATCATCGCAGGCTTCTAAACTGATATAACACCAGCTTCAAAGGAAATTTATCTCCAAAACAAACTGTCAACGATCTCCAAAGACTTTGAATTGATCATAACATATCTTTGATAATATCAAGGTTAAGGGTATCGCGGACAATAAGGAATAACCCAAGGAGTAAAACCAACATAATCCCTGACGACATGATTCGTTGCTCTACCTCTAGCGGGAGTTTCCTCCCACCTCTAGCAGCCTCTATAAGAATCAAGGCCAATGAACCCCCATCCAGAGCAGGTAATGGGAGAAGGTTTATCACTGCAAGGTTAATGTTGAGCACAGCTGCAAACTGGTAAAGCCCATCAATATTTGACCTAGCAACTTCTGCACCAACGGCAATAATAGCAACAGGACCTGAAACCTTGCTAGCCGTTTGAGAGAAGTTAAAAAATGTCTGTTTCAAACTATCCAGAACATTATATGAGAGGCCCCAAAATTCTTTTCCAGTATATCTAAAAGCCTCCAACAGGTTCTTTGGAAGAACCTTTGAAATCTTCACATTTGGTGATAACTGGACTCCAATTTTACCAGTTCCATCATAATTTTCATCTGGGGTGACCCCAATTTCAAATTGCTGATCTCCCCTTGCAACTTTAAGCAACACATTTCTTTTAGGACTTTTCTTGATCACATTAACAAGCTCAGAAACCACATTTGGCCCAGTTTTTGGGAGTTCATTACCATCAACTGAGAGGACCACATCACCAGGAAACAATCCATCTCGAGAGGCAGCTGAAAGGGCTCGAACTTCAGGCACAAGAACCCCAGGAAAGGTCTCTTGAACAGGCAAACCAACTGATAATACTTGAGTAAAGATTATCACAAATGCAAAGATTATATTTGCTACTACACCAGCTGATATCACAATAACCCTATCTAATATTGGCCGATTCTTAAGTAAATTTTCATCATCAACAGGAATGCCACTTTCTGGATCATTATCAGGAAACCCAACAAATCCACCTAAAGGAAAAGCTCTAATAGAGTACTCTACATTGTTTGCATTGAATTTAGCTAAAATTGGACCAAAACCAACTGCAAATTTACTTACATGAATTCCTTGAAGATAGGCAGCAAGAAAGTGACCACTTTCATGAACAATGATAATTGCTGTCAACACTCCAGCTGCCTCCAAAACAGATTCAAAATTCCCCAAATCAAATCCAGAAACAGCAGACGTCCTGAAATCAAGTCTTTTCCGAAATGGGTACTTGCTCTTTTCATAAAATAATTGGTTCTTGCAATAAAAACTGAGGCTTGACGACGAACAAGCACAAGAAAAATGAGATTTTGAGAGATGGGTTTTGGGTTTGAGAGGGAATTCTGAAATGCGTAACTTTGAATTGGAAAATTTAATAAGAGAATAAGAAGATGGATGGGAAGTTGAGAAATTTATTAGCATGGTATCTGTTTCTGTGGAGAAGAAAAGGTCTGGTAATGAGAGTGGAAGCGAAGATATGGCAAGGGAAAAGGTGTTATAAGATAATTCATATTTTTGGGTTTGTGGAGGGGAAGTACATAAGATGTCTCCCTCTTATTTTCCTTCCACACAGCTTGTTACTTGTGTCAGTTGTGTGCTGTGCTGACGGTTTGTTTTTGGTCTTTTCGTGGACTCGTGTAATTTTGACTGCTGCCCAAATTGTTTTCAAAAAATGAGAGTAGTGTTTACTTGATAAGTGCACTTTGATAGTTCATGAAAGGGCAGGACATTTCTTCCTGTTAAATATTAAAAATCCTTTTCTTTGTTTCTTCCCACGGGTGGACTCGGTTTGATTTGGGTCGGTTTTAGAGAATTTTCAAACTGCAAGCTGATCCAAGAAAATATAAGACCGAACCGAGCCGAACTTGATTTTCTGCTCGATTCGGTTCAGTTTTAATCATTTGGGGCCTATCTAAAATGACAATGCAAATGGATCAAAATACAAATATAAAGTGTTCTTTTTAGTATTCATTACTGCATTTAGGCCCAAATTTCTTCTTTAGTTACTTAACCTATAAATATTTTCATGTCAGAATGTCAAAAACAACACACTAATTTTTCAATTAAAAAATAATAATAAAATAATATAAACATAATAATTTGGAATCATCCAGCAATCAACTCTTAACAAATTATCACAACATCATTTTAAAAATTACAGTCATCCAAACATAACATGTGAAAAAAAATAATAATAAAAGTCATAATTTATTGTCATTTCGTGTCTTCAAAGTCCAGAGACTCCGATTCAATTTTGATGACTATGACTTTATGGTGTTTCCATGTCTATATAACAAAAAACTAAAATAGCATAAGAAATAGCTCTACAAATTTAAATACAATTTTATAAACAAAAATTTAAATTAGTAGTCCGGTACACTAACCTTTCTATACTGCCTCACAAATTGTCATAAATTAACATGCTCAAAATCAAATACGAATTTTTTTAATCAACCCAGAAAATGAAAATTATAAGAGTATCCAAAATCCATGATTTTACAAATAAATTATGTAAGAACAGAATATAAATTTCAATTAAATGCGTCGATTTATCATGATTTTGTTTCAATTAGCATTAATATAATAACAGTTCCTCACAAACTAACAAGGTCAAAGTCAAATATGATGATCAAAATTGAAAAAACAAAACTTACAATCAAGCATTAAAAGCCGACTCCCCTGATCCAGTAACACCAGGACCGTCACCCAATACAACTACCCCAAAAGTAACCTCTAAAAGTGAGTTCCTCTTAAACTTACGCTCTAGATATGTCTAAACTTAATCCTATTTTCGGTTACACAGCAGCCTTTTATTTAGACAAGACTTCTTCAAAACTGCAGGAAAAAAGAGCAACACTGTATTTATAATTGTCATTGTCGCGGTTGTGGCTTCTGCGATACTTATCATAGGCATCTGCATCTTTTCGAGAGTGAGGAGATTAAAGGAGGAAGATGAAAGTAAGTTAACATAGGACGGGACAAACCTGAAATAGATTTCCTTATTATTAACAATCTTCCGAATTCTGATAGCAGCAGCAAAGATCTTGACAGCAACGAGCGGCAGCTGTGAGTCAATGACCGCAGACGCACGGCAGCAGCAACGAACTTAATAACTAGCGTCTGCCGTCTACCCAGTAGAGGGTGTTGTGTTTTTGTCGATTAGGTTCGAAACTGGAAATAGGGTTTCATATTTCGGTTTAGTCGGGTTGAACCGTTTAAAATTAAATAAATCGCGGCCAAACCAAAAAATCTCGGGTTGAAATTTATAAACCGCGGCCGAACCGAATTTCTATTGAATCCGACCCAAATCGGGCCGAATGATCGGTTCGGACCGGATCATTCGGGTTCGGGTGAAAATGCCCACCCCTACTAGTGTCTCCGGTCTTGCGTGAAGATGAAGTGTTAAAAATTCTTTTGGGGCAATAGTAGGCTGTCAAATGTCAATAGTACTAACGACTACTGAACCAGCCGGCTTTCTGCTGCCAGAAGGGGGCTCAATATTCATGAGCTCAGTTTCATTATCAAGTGGGCTAAAGTTGAACGGCATGGCAAGCCAGGGAAACCAACCTCAATACCTCCTGGCCTAACGAGTTAAGTCAACGTTTTTGTTTTTTTTTTTTTTCCAGCCAGTTTCAATTTACAAACAGTATTGGGACCATTCAAAATCTATCAATTTAATGAATATTAATATATCAATAAATTAACGAATTATTAATTTAAGAAGAAATTGTTTATATTTGAAAAATACAATCACATGTGTATAATATTTATTTACTTTGATTTAGTATTTATTTTATTTTATTTGAATATTAATTAAGAATATCACAAAAAGACTTTTCAAATGATATTTTGTTTATCATTTGAGGAGTCACGTAACCAAAACCTTCCAAAAGAGAGGAGATAATTTTATTTAAATAATATTTTTTAGATTTTTAATTTAGTATTATATTATATTTTATCTTCTTAGTCTTGAAGAGAGACATGTGTTATAATTATTATTATTTTAATAAAAAATTAATTAAAATAATATGAACATAATTTTATTTAAAAAGTCTTTTAAAAAATAATTAATTTTTTACTGTTTTATTTATTATATAGGTAAGTAAATAAGTATTTGAGTAATTAAATTAATTTTTTTTTTGGTAATATAAATAAGTATTTGAAGATTTATTTGAGTCAATCCCACCAATTAGTTAGGGGCCTAATGGGATCAACGTGGCATTTTTAGTTCGTTTGACTATGTGAATTGTGGTCAAGAGGACCTCATTGGTTTGATTGTTGTTCCTAGAACAATCTGTCTACATCAAATCCACCATTTAAGTTTATGTAAAATAATAATAATAATAATAATAAATAAATCACTTGTTAAATATTATTGCTCTACTTACATTTTCATTATTGATTCCAAATTGGCTATTACAACACGCACTTGAACCCCATTTGTCATCACAATTATCAAAATATTCAACATTCTGTATTTCTATTCAAGACTTCTCTTCACGTAATTATTATAAGAGCTTTTTTCTCCAAAGATAGAGAAATCATAAGTCCCATTTTGTCTCATTGTAATCGAATTGATATCCACCATTTGAAAAGGAAAATAAGTTTATTTATATATTCACTTGGCTGACAATTTGCACATAGAAGCCATAGATTGTAACCTGCTAATTCTTCTCGGGTTACGTTCTTAAGACCAGACAGTGAATTCATCTGAATATGAAAAAGATGTCCTTATTGCGTGCACTCATCAAACTTAATATATGCTCTAATGGAGAGCTTTACCATCAAATATTTGTAGGCTTCTTCTTCTTATTCCATTTTTTATTTTCTAATTTTTGTATACATACTTGATAAAGATGATCAATAATGATCATGGTCATAATCATAAATATCAAGAATTTTTGGAAAAAGCCACCCACACTATTTAAATAATCACATAGAGCTCCTTAATTTTATGAGTAGTAATACTGTCACAAACTTTTAAATAAATTTATTTTATATAAATTAATTTAACATTAACATATTGGTTGATTAAAAATACAAATGATAAAAACAAATCATGTGAACTAAGAGATATTTAATCAAACTAATTTAATCATGTTACATCAGTTTATATAAAATAAATGTATATAAGAGTTTTTAGCTACATTATTACTCTAATTTTATAAATGGTCACACAAAATTATTTTTGACAATTTTACCCTTCAACTATAACAACCCAAAATTTTACTTTAAATAAAATTTTATAATAAGTACATATAATATTAGAATATATTATCCAATATATAAAATAATGTAAATTTTATAAATTATTTTGAATGTATTAATTTTTTTAATACTAGTAATCTATGAAATATGTTTTAATACTAATAATCTATTCCATAGATTAATAATATTAAAATAATTGTATTTAAATTCAAAGTAATTTAAAAAATATGTATTATATTAAGATATATAATATTTTCTATATCATTTTTATATAATATGCCTATATTAGCATAGAGTTTAAAGTTAATTTTTGGATTTATATATATATATAATTTATTTGTATTTATACGCTTTTTTATTTTTTATTTTTATCTTAGTATTATATTATTTATTAAAAAAATTGATTACAATCAAAGGATATAATAATAAAAATAATAATATTTATTATCATTTTTAATATTATTATTTTTTAAATCAAATGGTTTATGTCATTATTTAAACAAATCTTATGGGTGTAAGTGATTTTTTTTCCAATATTTTAAGTGTATATTTAGTGTAGGCATTCATGTTTTAAAATATAAATTAGAGGTGATAGGGGGTTGTCCAGCTACAATTAATATATAATTAAATTGTAACAAAACAATGTTAATTAATCACAAACTGCAAATGGACTCGTAATCGATTGGTAACTTATGCACTGAAAGTTTCTTAAGTGCATTGGTCAATTCCCCTCCTAATAAAACGTAGCACATTAGTAAACTATACATTTAAGGTATCTTGAGTGTATGGGTTTGTCCCAACTATTGTTGGGACTCAATTCTTACAATAAAATTAAGTAAGGTATACTTGTCTCTCCTTCATTTAAAGTATTATATTAATTATTTAATAATTAATATAATTAAAAAGGCTTTGCAAAACAATCTATAAAAAAAAAGTGATACAGGTTTATTCTACCAACTAAGCTATATACCCCCAAACTTAGTAGAGCATGCATGAAGGAGTTCAACGCTTCTTCTATTATTCTCCTTGGCGTAGCTGAGCCATCTTGAATATGAACTAGAGACTTCACTTGTGAAGTAAATCATCACATCTACGGTCCAACCAATTGGAAAAGAATCAACGGATTCCTTTTTTGGAGCGATTCATCCTTCCCGAATGCAGTATACAACTCTTTATTGTATTGCCTCTCCAAGTGTGTTTGTTCCTCCCTTTTCCATATCATTGTCATTAATTACTCCAGACTCTTGCATTTTCATGTAAAGATCATTTCCTTCATGAGGACATTTATCGATTCCATCAAATATAGAAACACCCCTATAGGCTTTGGCAATGTTGTTGACTAATTTCATAATGAGACTTAATTCCTCTCAATATAAAATTAGGTAAGGGTATATTTGTCTCCCCGTCATTTGGGGTTGAATAAGTATGCCTCCGGTAGTCAGTGGAGGGTAGAAATTCGAGTTGTGCCATGATAAAATATCGATTGATTTTTTATTATAAATATTAGTATAACTCTAATTGTAATATCTTAGTGTGTGTGTGTGTATATATATATATATATAACTAATCGCAAATTTATATTTTAGATCGTGCAATCGACCAGAGAACTACTAGGTAACATCTTTTCTTGTAATTAGTTGTGCTATGGGTTAAGATGATGATGAACACATGGCAAAAACTTTTTGCAGGTGAAAATTACCTTTCGAAGAAAGGAAGAGATCGATTGTTAGATTGTGGAATTTGATATTTTGAATACGAATCTTGAATAATCAACCGGAAAAAGTATTTAAGGATCAAAGATGGGCATGATTTTCCCAAATCCAATCGTATCTGCTGAGTGGGTCTCTCGATTTTGATTTGCCAAATGTCAAGACAAAAGGTGGCAGAAAAGAATGCGAATTTAATCAAAATAAAAAGATACTGAACAAATAGCAATTATAAATAAAGGATAAATAAATAAACCAAATTACTCCTCGTCATCAACCACAAACACCGAACGGGCCGGGTCTTATTAATCCTACAAGTTTGCTAATTGCTAGTGATGAATTGATGATGCTTTTATGACGTCGTTCATAAAAGCACTTTCAAGAAAACAAGTAAAACATTATTAAATGCTTTGCACCAAATATTGATTGATTCTGTTTTCTTCCACCCACCCGCAAACTTTAGTTACGTTCTTCATATGGCATTATACGACCTCATGTTTGTTGGTGAAATGAATTCATTGTCATTCACATACATTAAAAAACTAAACAATTCGATCAATAATTAAAAGAATGATATCAAGAAGATTGCCAATGTATATAATATAATAGAGGTTGAATGATTCAATTTGTTGAAATTTATATAATATAATAGAGGTTGAATAATTCAATTTATATGTGTATACAACCTCATTTACAAAATGTTAATTAAAACAGTACATTATTATTTTCTTCCAATATTTTGCTTCTAACCAGCATTTATTTATTTATTTTCTTGCGTAAAAATGATACTTTATTACTTCAATGTATTTTTGTAATGTGGATATTGAGAAGGATTTTATGCTATTGATACTGACAAAAAAAATTAATTAATTTTAATGTCTTTGTGGGTCCGACATGTAGCTCAGTTGAAGTAGTTAGGGTTTTGATGGAGCGATTTTCCTTAAGTAAGAATAAGATATCATTTTTTTACGTTCAACTAATATTTTGGACTGTTCTATATGGCCAATAATTTTTAGTAGAAAACCCTAATTTTTCGACAAGTGATGATAATGATGATATGAACAATACAAGAGATCCTATTTCATCATATCATAGACTGGTTGGAGAAACATCATTATAATCACAAGGCTAACTGGAGTAATAGGACTTGGTAGGGACAAAAAGAAAATTTTAGAATACATAGAAGTAATAAATTAATTAATTAATAATTATGTAATTAAATATAATATAATTATTATTTAAATAATAATTTTTTTAAAATAAATAGACATATATTATAATATTATTTACTTATTGTATTGATGGACTAATTTTGAGGTATTCTAAAATTGGTAAGACTCAGGGGAAAGAATCAAATTTAATGCAATTCAACTGAAAGCAAAGAGCAGCAGGGTCCCACTAAAACTTGCCGTTATGGTTCCCGCTTCAATAATATTGATGAAGATTCCTTCATCGCCTTTGTCTATTTCTGAATCCTCATATATATCTGTAATAGTGTAATATATCTTACTTTTACATATATATATATATATATATCTGCAGTTTCTCTATAAGTAACAGAAAAAGCTTAACAATGTTCCAAATGTATTCTATTTGTTAGTCAATGGAAATAGGTTAAACTAAGAATGAAGAATTTGTGATCCATTAATTTGATTTTGACAGACCCACCCAGAATTACCAACCTGTCTTTTGAGAAACAAAGAAAATTATGCTTACCGATTATAGAATCAACATCATGGTTTTATAATTTCTGTAATATCTATTTGTTAAATTGTCTTTCTCTGAAGAAGAAATTGCTGAGATTCTGAAAAACCCTAATTAATGGAGTTAATCATATATACAGACCATATGTTAATATTATTTCCTTTCATTTCAGTTTCCCCTTTCTGATAGAATCATATATAGAATCCATAACTAAACAAGTTAAAACTCTCAATAAATCCAGCAGCTAGCAGGCCCTCAATAATGAAAATCAATTAATTACAGCACACCATGCATCTATATATGTGTGTACCTTAAGCAAATTAATTAATTAATTAATTAACTAGTGATTAATTAGATGCACGGAGCTACATGTATAAAAGTATCAGAATTATGCGAGAACGTACGATATATAACAAATTAAAGAAAAAGAGCTAAAGAATTGCATACCAAGAATCAGCTGCATACTGAAGGCAAGGAAATAGAGGAGAGAGACACAAAATAATTTAGGAGATATTGACGCGGCTCAATGAAAATACATGGCTAATCATGCCCATTTAACCACGTCTTTAAATTGAGGCGCGCCAATACCTTGATGATTTCATTTTACAGCTCTCCCCATCAACCATCCATCCACTATTTACTGATCATCATCTTATCATCGGAAGACTCTCAATCTCATATTCTTTAAGCTCGATTCATTTAACAAAGAAAAGTGAGGGACAGAGAAAAAGAAAGAGCAAGAGATCATATTAATCCCTCTCTAGCTAACTAGCTACCAGGAGCTGCTGAGAGATAGGCATAGGCAGTTTCTTTTCGAGGCGTTACAACTTGGTGCTGAGTGCAGAGTTGCATATCTTTTAGGCGTATCTGCCTGCCTTAAATAAATATAATGGCTTTTGCCCTCCACGTCGTTTGCTTCAAGAAGGGAAGCAATTAAGCAAAGTAGATATATCAAATAAAACCACTTACGGTTTTTGTGTTTATGTACGTATTCTACTTTGACTGGCTATATATATCATGTATATCCATTATCTTACGAGAACGGCAACACAGCCATAGCTAACTCCAAGCAAGGTCCAATTAATGGTGTTGTCCCACGTTTGCTGCCTTATTAATTGACCTTCATGACTCTGACATTTTTACTTATCATGATTTGCCTGATAATTCTTTAGTGCGAACTTTTATATATTATAAAATGAAGTTTTGAGGTAGAATAATTTTGTTAATTACCAATATTTTAACATTGTATTTGTAGATAAACATTTTAATCTAGCTAATTGGAAAACATGGTCAGTAATAATTTCACATTATATTATTGATAAATTATGTTATTAATCACCTTGAAATTCGCACATTAAGTGCTTCAACTTCCGAATTGGAAAATGATTTACGATGACTAACTCTTGGTTTACCACTACAGGAGGTCTTGACGTGCTTCGCCTCATCCCCTCTTGACTCAAGTATATAAGGGTAGACATGAGTTAGGTTGGATAGAGTTAGTAAAATCTCAATCCATTAAGTAAAAACTCAATTGATCCAACATACTATTGAATGAGTTGAAATAAAATTAACTCAACTCAATCTAACATAACCCTTAAATTATTAGGTTGGGTTGAATTTTGTTGATTATGTTAAATGTTTAAAAATCAATTAAAATTAAAAATTAAATAAAAAAAGATATAAAACTTAAAATAAAACTTATTAAAATTGAAATTAAATATTATAACATGAAAATTTCATTCATGATCTAATATTCGATAAAAAAGCTAAAAAATAAATTACCTTAAAATTAAGAAAATTTTGATAATGAACTTTTATATTTTATTCCTAGTTTCCTACATCTCTTTTTTTAATTCTAAATTATGAAATTTTAGATAATTAACTAGTATCATGTTTTGTAATAAAATGAAAGTGGTTTATAATTATGTCTATTAAATGTTTATTAAAAAATAAAGACGAATTAACACTAATTTGGGAGTTGTTTGTTTTTATGTCTGAAATCTTAATTTGACTGAATTTAAGATGTTTGAAATTTTAGTGTGTTTGACTTTCTATCTAAAGTCTTATTATAATTCATCTTTATTTGAATAAAAAAAATTTAAAATTTCCTGACTTTTATCTTAATGATAAAATGTCTGAATGAAAAATTATTATTTTTTCTCACAAATAACCTCATTAAATATATTTATTTCCTAAGTAACTATTAGATATTATATTAGAATTTCAGTTGATCTTAAATTGTACTTTGTATTAAATACTTAATGCACATTCAATTTGAATATTTTTAAAAAATTATTTTATTATTAAATAACAACTTTTTATGTATAAATATTATGTTAAATGGTAAAAAGATAATGTTATCCAAATTATTTTTCATAAATTATATATCAAATACTTACCTTATAAATATTTATAATATATAAAAACTATTGTACTAGAAAACATCGTAAATATATACTTATTTACACTTCAATATATATAACATTTTTTAAATTTATAAGTGTAAAAATATTAGAATTAAAATGTTTTGTGTTTATAAAAATAAGCAACTTACCACTTATATTCAGAAGTTAAAGAATAAAAATAAATATACTTTTCAGCCATATGTATTCAGACCCATTCGAACTTCAATAATATTCAAATTCATTCAGATTTCAGATAAAAAAACAAACACTATATTACTTTCAAAATTAAACTTATAAGATAATAAATTTATCAAGTAATTATATGCTACCACATCCATCAATATCCATAAGCTTAGCTGGAATGTTTATCAACTCTAAAAATAAATAAATATTATTATTTATGTGGGTTGTGTTAGATTAGATAATTTATCATAATTAACCCAATCCAATCCAATTATTAATTAATTTGAAAAAATTAACTCAATTAATTTATAATAACCTACTCAATTCATCAAAATTAAATTAAATTAAGTACATTAAGTTGGGTTGAATCATCTTTATAATTATATGTGTAATTATAAATGCAGGTGTGACAAGATTCTAACAAGTGAAAAAATATATATTAGGAGCATTCGATATTTTACTCTGCCACTAATAATGATCCAAATTTGCCTTCCTAGAATAGAACTCTACAATTTTAGTAGTCATGTCAGTTTGACTTTGGCTATACGTTGAGGATCATGCTTTTTGTAGATATGACTTCAAAAATAGTGTATGTACGCATTTTCTTTCTCCCCTTTAAAGCCTTTCAATTTCTTTTAATTACCTAGCTCTTAATTAATTAAGATATGAATTGGTGGCAAAAGACGACGGGGTTTGGTAATTTTGGTGTCCAATATCTGGTATCCAAAGCCAAAAAAGGAGCCACTTGGAAAATCTGCAATCACCAAAAACTGTGTCAAACAATCATTGACAAATGTGAAAGTGATAGTAATTGCTGATCACCCGATAGAATTAGCTTTTAGTGCGACTTGGCTCCCACATAGCCAAACAAGTCCTAATGGTATGAGGCTATGAGCAATACAAGGAGAATTTCTAGAGAGTTAGGTGAGGTGTAGGTGAAAGATCAATCTTTTTACAAAAGATTTTTCGCCAAATATTGCTTCTCCACATATTAATTTATGCGGTCTTTTGAAGAATAAATTATGTGAATTACCCAGTTGAGGGAAAACGATGATCTATTGATGGAGGTCAATGGTCAAATTGGAGCCAAAAGTTCTATTTTCCTTGACTTAATAAAACTAGACATGGATATCATTTTTGGTAGATGGTAAATAGAAACAAAAAAATTATGAGCTCAAATCCCTCTTCATTTATGCAAGTAAATCTCAGACGTTTTTGGTAAAAAATTTTACCACCTTAAATAGATAGCACCCACTTATTGAAATCATGCTATAAAACTAATTTTTAAGATAGTATTTAGGGATACTTGCTATTTACAATTTTATTAAATTTTATCGATGTATTTATTTACTTTTTTTTTTTTTAAGTGGTTGGTTACCTAATAAAAAATTTTAAAGCCGGTCTATACCAATGCCCAAGACTTTATTAACTAATGCCTAGGATGACAAATTACGGACGTGGGTCAGACATTTTCAAGCCTAAACCCGAGTTCATGTTATAGGTAATAGGCTAAAGTCTTTTAAAAGTTCGTCCAAATTAATAAGCTTAGACTGAACTTGGGCTTTCATTAATTTTTTAAATAACTTAAATAAAGTTAAAAGTAAAAAAAAAATTTAAATTAAAGATAATTATCCAATACATAATAGATTAATAGTCCAATACACAAAATACTAGCAACACAACACAATAAACTACAAATTCAATCATTTGAATGTGGCTGTTTTGTTTTTATTTTTAAATTTAATTTAATTTTTTTAATTTATAAATTATAAAACCTGGGCTTTCCATAAGCCTTTAACCAAGTCCATTCACAGCGTGCTTTAAAAATTTTAGTCGTCGGCGCGCTCTCATGTGGAGGGTCGGGCCAGCTCGAGTCTTTTACCCACCCTACTAATGCCTATGTTCTGTTGATGTTAGAGTAAAGCTATTTTGAGATCGGGTCCCTATAAGGCCCAAAAAAGCAAAAAATAAAAAATGAAAATTTAAATTTAAATTGTCCATTTTTCATTTTTACATATACATTTTATATCATGACATAGGACCAGTTTGGTAATAGTGAGTTTTAAAATAATTTTTACTAATTTTACTGTAAAAATAATCAATTGTAAAGAAAATTAATTAAATATTTAATAAAATTTATTTCTCAAAATACTATAAGTTTTAAAATCAGCCATATATATTTAGTGAATCTTAATATTAAACTACTTTAAAAATGCATATAACTTAAATGAATATAATGTTAAACAAAATTTACTTATACATTTATATATATATATATATATGTATAATAATATTCATTTTTTGTATATAGAATAATTGCTAACTAAAAAATATTTACATGTTATCAATTTTATTTCTTTTATTTTGTTATCTCAATATAAATTATAATAATAATTGTGGTATCTCTTATCCATATTGACTTCCAAATTTTTTTGGTCTATAAATGTGCCTAGCCAAAGCTAAGACAAAACAAAATGAGGGTGCAAAACCCCAATACAATCATCACAGATACATAAGACAGCTCCATTAGAAGGTGAATTGAAAATATACAGCTCCATTAGAAGGTGAATTGAAAATATACAACCCAATTGGCAATGAAAGTGCAGAATTAGCATGAAAGTCTGCTGCAAAGTTGGTCTCTTGTAAGCATGCTTAATATTCACTTGCTAGTTTCCATTCAACATATCTTTGATCCCCTTGATGAGAGAGGCATATGCATTCAGCATAACATTTTGATTGGCCACCAATAGCGTAACGCAAAGGTTGTCAATATCAACATGAAGCTGACGAATTCACTTATCCCAAGCCAAGCGTAACCCTTGTTAGACAATAACGCTGCTCCAGTGAATGAATTGTTGGGATTATGTGCTCTTTAAAGTATATTGATTTTCTGATTAATAAAATATTTCAAATATTTATTCAGATATTTTGAATTGCATTAATATTTTGAGCAAAGTCCATTTAATCATATTATATGTATTTATGCGATCACCATGTGGATTCGCAGAAGACATAAATACAAGTTATCTTATGATTAAATAAGTTAAGTTCATGAGTTGATAAATAAAGTTGGGCACTTTATTTAGGTATAGATCGTAATAAATTCATTGAGTGATTTGTCTTAATCATGTATGAATTTATTGATGTAGTTTGTCTACATTGAATCGGATCACATATGAGATTTAATTAACCTAGTAATAACTCATCGACTTATTAAATCTCATAGGCATTGATTCATCGTAATCTTAATCTTGAGTTAGTTATGATTTCATGATTGTAGTTGTTATTTCATTTGAGTTACCAATGGGCATGACATACACATGTAGTCTAGATTACCCAGTATTTTGGTGGGAGCAATTACAAGTATTGAAATTGTAGATTAACAATATAGAATTTGTACGACACATCTCTCGATGGGTTTTCAAGATTTGATCATAGAAATTCTCCGGTCGGAGTGTCTCAACATAAATAAGTATGTTGAAAATGATCATTAGAGAAAACCGAGTAAGTATCAAGGAAAAGATGTAATTAAATTGATTGGACGATTGAGATATCAATTTAAATTAACGATGTGGTACAAAGGATTGTGCAAGAAAGAAATCAATGTGGCTTGGGCGAATTATATTCGAGCATACAATTATGGAGGTCGGTTCCAATCTTTTAGTGGAGTAGAATTGGAATTAAATAATTATATTTGTTTAATTACAAATTTAATTATTAGTAGCCACTATTGTATGTTCCCAAATGATCCCTAGGTTAGCTCATTTAATTGACAACACCATCATCGGACCCAAAAGTAAGAAAAACTGGCATATTAGATGAAAATTATAATTATAATATTTGTTAAGGCCTAGTATGTTATATTAAAGTGTAAATGGGGCTCAGTAATGTTTTACAAGGTGGTCTCCTAGTTTGTTACACATTCCTTCCACTTTTAGGTAAGTGGAGAGATAGTTAAAAGAGGAATTCTATTTTAAATAGAAATCCTAATCCTAACATATTAGGGTTTTTCATAAGATATTATAAAAGGGGCTTTATACTCTTAAATTGAAAAAGAAGAAGAGGAGAACCCCAGGGATTCTAAGAAAAATAAAGAAGGCATCTAAGAGGAGTCAGTTGCAATTGGGAGTGGTGAAACAGACGCCATACGTCCAATGTTGATCAAACTTGAGTCATAGCCTAGAAGATCGTTTGGAGGCAGATCTACAACTCTCAATTATTCATCTTCTCAAAATATCAAGGTATGAATTTCTAGATTACTTAATTCTTATATGTTATATGAGATCGGTCCTAAAAAGGTTTTAATTGAAAATTGAAAAAACCTAATTTTTTTTCCCTTCATGAATCTACTCATAATATTCACGCCGAAACTAGTTATCCACTCCCCACAATAATTTGTGAGCAAACACCCCCGCCAGACAGCCCTGAACGTTTATGAGCTACATCTGTGTTGAGCTTGAACCAAGGCCAGTTGGAGGCTACTCACCGAAAATATTTTTCAATCTTTGTGGCACCAGGATTAAGTAGAGTCCTATTAAAATTCTGAATTTCCTCTATGCGAATCTTAATATCTGTTACAATATTACCAGTGCTATTTGATATGCCAGCATGGACGTTTTAATTGCGCCAAAACCTAGACTCCAAAAGACACGGCCAGTTGATCATTCCATCGTGCTTCCACAAATTCTTCAAATTATATAACTAATGTTGATCATTCAGTGTATTTATTTAATTTTTAGTGGTTGGTTACATTTTGTCAAAACTTTTAAATTCTGGGTGGGTAACCAATCCCCAAATTTTCATTAAAGTAATGCTTGGTTTTTATTGAGATTTTATTAAAATTTTACCAAATTTTTGCTAGGATCCAATTCGAATCAATTGAATGGTTCTCATTAGATTAACTCAAATATGATTCAAATAAATAAATTTATATTTGAAGGAAGCTTGTGCTAAGTTGGAGATTAGGTATATTTTTCTGATGTTTAGGTTAGGTAGTTTAGTAGAGCCAAACTAAGTGGTGAACTAAAGTAATATGCATAGTGAACTGAAGTGATTATAAGGGGATTAATCATGTGTGCTAATACTTAATTTAACTAGGGCAGCTCAGGTAAGCTCATACATGAAACACAATCTCAACTTCAAATTGAAAATATAGTAAAATAAATATAAATGTAAAGAGCACATAATGATTACGTGATTCAACCTTTGGCCTACGTGCACGAGAGCAAGTTATTACCAATCTACTATATAAATGAGAGGTTACATAAGATTTTATATTATCAAGAATGAACAATATAAGCTAAATAACTATATAGAGATGCTTAGTGTTGATAAAGATGAAGATGGTGAATAAATATATGGAGCATGATAATATGATAGGGAAGATGAATTAAAAATGACCTCTAAAAAATGAAGAATTAGGTGATGATCTAAAAAGATGGAGAGAGAGAAAAGAAAAAGGAGAGAGCCCCAAGGGAGACTAGTGATAAGGAAAATACATAAATTTATGGCTAGATATCATACTTAGCTTAAAATGAAATAATGTTTTTAGGGTTATTTGTTATATATATATATTTTAAAAAGAACAAGAATATTACTTTTGTACTAAGTTTATTTTTTTCCCTATAAATATCTTGAAGTGTTAAACTTTAACTGTTGATTTCAAGCCCAACCAATATTGTAAATTCTTCCAAATGACTTATTTATATTGCTCCAAGTATCGTACCCATTTTGCCCTTTGAATTCTCCCTGTGTCATTTATTTATTAATTTAAAAAATAACATTCTAAATTTACTCGCAAATAAGATCCCCCTAGTTTCTTATGTTGAAAGAATTGAAACATGATAAACTCTAAGAAAAAATCTAGTCTTAATGACACGTAGTTGCTTTTAGTTACTAGTTCACTTGTCTTGTAACCCTTTGGGAGTAGTTAAGATAAATAAGACAACGCTACTTCCCATAAGTGATCTATAGATTTAAAAAAATGGTGACTATGAGAAAAATCTAGAGGTTACCATTTAACATGCTACCTGAATTGACCATCTTCTAAAGTCCCTAGTGTACCTCAGAGGAGGATGACTAAGAGAAAATTCAAGGGGTTACCTTTTAATGTGCTTTTTGAATTGACCATTTGTTGAAGCCCTAATGCAAGTTTAGGTGTTGTGATTCCTTGAGTTATGTGACCTATACCTCTTAGGTGTAGCTCAACTGTCATAAAATATCTCATTTATGCAAAACTTTATAGAAATTCTTATACAAAAATCATTATTTATGTAAAACAATGATTATACCTATATCTTTAACTGAGTATCTTCAACTGAGATAAAGAGAAATTCTCAATCCACTTATATACTTATGAATTAATAACTGCAGAGCACTGCTAACCCTGGTGTACCAATCAATGACACTATTTTTCATCTCATTCAATCAAGAACTAAGTAAGCATCATATAACAGAGAAGTATTTTAATCCATTAATATAGCCCTAATAATAAGAAAAAAATAGTCGAAGTAGCTCAAATTCCCTTATAGTATTTGCAATACTTGCTTATTATATACAGATTCTTATAGGGATCATAATGTATGCTCAGCATATATGTATATATTCTCATAGAGGTCAAAATTTACTTTTATAGGATAGGAGTTCTTAATCCATTCAAAGAAATAATCGAAGGAGCTCAACTTTCATTGGTGTAATAATAATTAGCGATAATTATTATCTATGACTATTCAATACATAAATAAGAATTCAATATTCAACATCCAGTAAACATGACGAATAAATTAGACACAAATGATGTTTAATAAAGCATATCGGAGTACTGTGAACTCCTTAAGGTTCTTTTAATACATTTTATCACACAAGAACACTCGAGTTCTGCTTTAGCTCATTTTTATTGTCATTTTCCTTTGATAGGCCTGAAACTGAAAGGCATATAACATTAATGTAGTCATTCTACTTTTTTCTCAATTAGCCAACTTTGGCAACTAACTTGTATATATGTTCTTAACTAGCTAACTCGTGTGGCCAACTTAAATTTATGTTTAGCTAACCAACTCTTGTGGCTAATTCATATATATATTCTTAGCTAGCCAAACTTATGTGGCCAGCTTGAATTTGTTCTTAGCTAACCAACTATTGTGACTAACTCATCTTTGTTCTCAACTAAACAACTTATAGTCAACTTGGATGGAATATATAATAGGTTTATTTTGAGTAAGGTGTATCTTATAGAAGTACTCTCCTGTGATAAAGATTTTGTTCAAGAGGTCTTCTCTGACTTCATTTCTCTTTTTAAATTGCCACATTCTTATGTTCTTTTTAGAATGCAATATTTATTTAGTGTACTATTAGTTTTTAACTTTGAGCATATCATCTTGCTTAGGATATATCGAGACTCTAGATATTCTAGTTTCTGACTTTGAGTAAATTGTCTTGATCAGGCCATATTAGATACTCCACCTACATTATTCAAGTGTTAGAATAATGTAAATCCATAATACTATATTTAGTTAAAGCATATATATCAAAATATTACAAATGATAAACAATTAATGGCGATGAACCATAATATAAGGACAAATCAATCATTCATGTCGTGATAACAAATCAATCATTTATACAAGATAGGCTAAACCATCTAATCATATTATAGTCAGGATATACGATAGGTAAGTAGAATACTCATGATTTATGAGAAGATAATAAAATGTCTTAAAAAGAATAACTAATCACTGCAGGATACCCTGAAGTCCTTATACGGTATTTACACAATGTTTACAAACAAACATAATAAGATTAAAAATAATAAGAGTTAGTGGAGAATTCTTAACCGAATATTTAAACAATATTGCTCAAGCTCTTCTTCATGCATTTTCTCACTCAGGTACCCTAGGGCTCCATCCCCTGAGCCATTGGCGAATTCAAATACTAAGTCAATAATGCTCGAGTCTAAATTGCTGAGCGAGATCTAGTTTTTCTTAAGTACTCAAGTTGTACTCTTGATCTAGTGGGTGGAGATCTGCCTACATGCCTGCTCCTCTTATGTACCTCTACATGGTAGGTAGAGCTCTTTATTTTGGCGAATCAAATCCAAGGGTATCTATGCTGTTGCTTTGTTCATATACAACCCAATCCAAAATAGCGACAGTTACGAAAGCTTTTTGTAATACTCCCCATAGATGGCACCAATTATTTACATCAAATTTTCGCTAAGATCTATTTCAAACTAATTAAGTGTTTCTATCTAAATTCTGCTCAAATTTAATTCAAACAAATAAATTTGTATTTAAGGGAAGCTTGTGTTAATTTTAGACTTAGGTGTGTTTTTATAATGTTTGGAATAGGTGGTTTAGTTGAAGCACACTAGCAGGTGAGCTAAAGTAATATAAGTAATGAGCGGAGATGGTCATATGAGAAATAATAGGGAGAGCTCAATAGAGCCCAATAAAAGTTAATTTAGGGAGTTAATATGGAGGTCTAATGTGTGCTAATACTAAATATAACTCAGATAAACTCATAAATAAACACAATCTCAACCTTAAATTAAAAATATAGTAAAATTAATATAAATATAAATTACACACAATGTTTACGTGGTTTGACCTTTGCCTTAGTTTATGGGAGTAAGTCATCATCAATCCACTATATAAATGATAGGTTACATAATATTTTACATTATAAAAGATGAATAATATAAGCTAAATAGTTATGTAGAGATGATTAATATTAATGAAGATGAAAATGATGAATAAATATATGGATAGGGATATATGGTAAGGACGATGATGAAGGTAGAGAATAGAAAATGACCTCTAAAAATAAAGAATTATGTGATGATCTAAAAAGATATATATATATATATATATATAGAGAGAGAGAGAGAGAGAGAGAGAGAGGGGGTGGGGGAAGGGGGAAGGGGGGAAGTGAAAAAGCTCTAAATATAGGTGAATAGGATATTTATATAATGGAGGCTAGTAGTAAGGAAAATACATAAAATTTAGGACTATATGTCGTACTTAAGTCAAAAGAAGATAATATTTCGAAGATTATGTGTCATATTTAAGAAAAAATGATAAAAATATTTCTTTTATACTAATTTTGTTTTTTCCTGTAAATATTTTGAAATGTCCAATAATTGTTGACTTTCAAGCTCATGTTTATACTGCTTTAAGTATCATGCCTATTTTATCCTTGTAATTCTCCACGTGTCATTTATTTATTGGTCCAAAAATTTCCTTCTAAATTTACCCCCAAAACACCCGATTTATCATAAAACCTAGCGGCTTATTATTTGTTAAATCTTCAATAAATTTAACCTGATAATAATATCTATCATTAGCTCTTTATAAATAGCCTGTGATATATAGGACTAAATCGAAATGATAATTGAGCAAATATCTACAACAAGACAGGTGCAGACAGATGGAACAGTCAGAAATGGACAATTTTAGAACCCCGGGTTGAAACTAAATATAGTTTATTAAGATAAAGCAACAGTGCAACACTATACTATGTTATTGCTTGGTTTGGCTGCCATGACAATTAGATCCACTTATAAAATACTAATAGCCAGGAAAAAATATTCTTTTTTTTTTTTTGCCAATTCTAAGAACAAGCCGGCTTGACACCATCTAGACTTGCAAGGAGTAATTGCATTAAGAGTAATGAATGACCAATACCGGGATGACTATTTCAAAAGGACGGCAATCTCATCAGAATTTAAAATTATGAATCATGACTTCATCTTCCAAGACTCAGGAACTTGGTACGGATAAACCATCTACATCTCTATATAAAGAGATCAACAAACGCTCATTTTCATAACTCAAATTCCTTTGCTTTCTCCTTCTTTTACTTTGAAATGGCGCAGAATTTGGTTTTCTTAAGCCTGGTGAGTCTCACATTCAGCTGTCTTGCTTTCGCTTATGAGCCTAGTCCCCTACAAGACTTCTATGTCGCAAATCCTAGGTCAGATATATAACGGTAGTAAATTATATGTATGTATGTGTATTTTATACTCATTGCTAACATTGTCTATTTTGATATTGTTAACCCAGCAAGAGTAAATGGCTTTGCTTGTTAAAACCCTAGCATGGTTGCAGCAAATGATTTCTTCTTTAGTGGACTTCACATTGCTGGCAACACATCAAACCCAGTTGGCTCCAGGGTGACCACAGTCAATGTAGTACAGATTCCAGGGACCAACACTCTCGGAGTCTCAATGTAGCGCATTGATTGTGCACCATGGGGTCTCAACCCTCCACACACTCACACCAGAGCCACCGAAATCCTGGCAGTTGTTAAAGGCTCTATTGAAGTTGGATTCGTTACTTCAAGTCCTGAGAATCGTCACATCACTAAGTTCCTTCAGAAGGGTGATGTGTTCGTGTTTCCAGTGGGACTTGTTCACTTCCAGCGCAATGTGGGATATGGCAATACCGTGGCCATTGTTGCATTTAGCAGCCAAAATCCTGAGAGTCATCACCATTGCTAACACTGTATTTGGATCAGATCCTCCAATTGCTACTGATATACTCTCTAAGGCGTTCCAAGTAGAGAAGAAGATAGCGAAGCAACTCCAGAGCCTGTTCTAGAAGCAGCATAATAGTTACATCAATAGCCAATAGGAAGAAAAGAGTTTCATGTTAATTAGCCTTGTGTTTGTGTGCTTTAACTCTTTCATGTTTTCAATGAATTTTCTGCTTTAATTAGCCAAATTATTGTCTTTATACATATATATATGAATCTCGACTAAACGAGGGAGACTAAAATAAATATATGAAAAAAATCATCAAGAAAGGGAGGGACAAAAGCCGAATCCCTCAAATTAGAACAAGAAAATTATAGCCATAAAGCGTGCAGAAACAACAGCACCGGCAATACAAGAGAAACAACTCACTAATTTTCTTGTGAAAGGTGCCTTTTGAAACCATGAATATTACAAGTTTATCACATTAATTATGTTTTTTCCTCTCGTATTTTGCCCTTTTTTTTGTGTTAAATGAAACATGCTTTTTAATTATTATTACTATTATTATTATTATTTGTATTATTAGTATTTTTTTAGTACATGAACAACGCAGCTATGATACGACACGACCCACCCCAACCTGTATGTTAGATCCGAAGCGAATCATGCGAAAATCACTATATTACCAGTCTTATGCTCATATCTAGAGCTTATAACATAATTTAATCCATGAGTATATAAAATTGGCTTATGCTTTACTATAAACATGTAAAGAGGCTTTTTTGCCTCATCTGAAAACGAGCTTGAAACGTCCATACTTCAAGTCTCCTAACATATATACATTTCAAGTATATTCATATCAACATAAACGTGCTCAAAATACAAAAAATACAGCAATATATGTTGTAGCCCAACTCAACATATCGTAAAGTGAGCTGCATGAAATTTTACAAAAATTAATAAAAAAATAGGATTAATAGGAAAATAATGAGATTGTGGCTCAGTGTATAGATATAATTTATATATAAAAAATAAAGTAATACTTATACATATACATAATCATATGTATAACCGCGCACAAAATAGATAAGCAAATTAACATGAAATCATATATAACATGCATGACAAAATAACACCAAATACTACCTATGGAAAATAATTGTCATACTCAAAGGAATCATCATTGCGTGAGCAGAGCGGGAAAAAAATGTCATTCCCAGTGGGACTAACATCATCGCATGGTCAATGTAACTATCAATATACACATGCAAAACACCTAACGAGAAGGAAACACATCTAGTGGCATGCAATTACATCTCATAACTCAGTTAATCATACAACGTCCATACTTCTATACATATTAATCATAATATATTACTAAATCATCTATCAAATATAAATACTTCATGTAATATATAATGATGATAATAATAATCCACAGAGAGATCCTGATTCACTTACAAGTTCGTTTGGGTTCCTCTAAATTCCTGAGTACTTAAATTTTTCCCAAAACACGGGGTTAAAAAATTATCCACTCTAATTAATTAAAATGATTGATATGTGTAACAAAAAAATATTACATAACTAGTCATGTTTCATAAATACGTTATCCACTGATTCACTAAATATAAATATAACTGTCCAATTTTGTTTCCTCTAACTTTCCCACTTCAACTTTCTTTTTCAATTTCCTAATTCTATTTCTTTCTTTTTCTTATTTTCCACCCTCGGATTTCCTCTCCTCGTGTTTCTTTTCTATTGTCCTCTCTTTTCTTCTTTCTTTCCCTAGGTTTTTCTCTTTTATTTGCTCCTGCCCCCCAAAAAAAAAAAAATGTACATTGAAAGCTTCTACCAATTCGTTTCAACTTGATATACTGTACCCAATAAAGCAAACAGGAGACGGTAAGCAGGAGGTGGCAACTGAAGCGGGCAGGTGTTATTTACATGAAGCAGGCAGCTTACCGATTTTATTAAACTCAGCCAAGTGTGGCTTTTGCATGCATTACAAGCCAGCAATTTTTTTTTCAACTAGATAGCAATATTTTCACTTAAAAAGTTATTGGATTGCATTTGTGCATTATGTTTGATGGCTGCTTGTTGTCCACTTGGTGAGCTACAGATGGACTTGTGATTTGTGAATAAGAACGAGAACAAAAGGCTACGAAAGAAATAAATAATAGTAATCTATAGGATGAATGACAGCTACAGATGGAAGGAGGTGGACTAATTTTGTTTTATTTATATACAGAAGTGTTGAAAAGTCAGACAAAAGAAGAAAATTTATGCATTTTTTTAATAGAGTTCAATCCATATTGCTGACAGTACAAGAAAAACAATACCTATATGAGAAGTATTATTACAGTTTATGTCAAATTATATCTATGAAATTATTCCTACTTGATTTACTTGGAAATGGACCAAATTAAAACTACTTTTTTTTCTTTAACAATAAAACACAACTTTCATTCCATCATAAAAAGATAACACTACATACAAATTCATTACAGACATTTAAATCAATATACATTAATCTATTATAGCATACAGATGTCCAAGTTATCAAAAGCATACCGAGGGAGTCGGGGAGAAAACAGAGCATTGGAGTATCTGTAATAGATAAGATAAATAGTAATTTAGTTTTTATATTTTGAATTAAATATCTAATTAGTCATTATTTTTTTAAAAAAATTATTAAATATGTTGCATTTTTGTCTTTACTTTTTTTCAACTTTTATAAAAGTATCCTTACAATAATCTTGGGTCATTAATAAAAAAAAATAATTATCAAAATAACCCTAAATGTAAATGAAAATTAACATAAATGTTTTTGTTATCGTATTATTTTTAGGGTTAATTTGATATTAACTTGGTAAATTTGATAAATAAAAATTATTGTAAAGATTGTTGCAAGGGTATTATTGTAAAATTTAAAAAAAGGTAAAGATAAGAGCTTAATATATTAACGAGGATGATTTGAGTTAGTTTTTAAAATATATAAACTAAATGAGCACTTAATCCAAAATATAATAACTAAAAGAATATTTGTACTAGATATACCACCCAACATGCACAAGATACATTAGAACTCGCACAACCAAGCATAATCTTTTGCTCTTTTAACAACATCCACCTCAATTGTAGCCTTTACTACCTCATATCACAATAGATCTCCAGAACTGATTGAGAATATGTATTTTTCCAAATTAAAATTGCATTTTATTGGAATTTTCTCCAAAAATTTTGAATAATCTTTATATAATTTGCATTATACATATGCTATACGGAAATAGTTTCTCAGAAGTATATACTAAGCAGTATAGAAAATATTTCTTTTGAAGTCCTGTCCCATGTGAAGGTAAATGAATTAGAAATGCAAATGAGGTTCATTCGTAACTAATGTGCTTCCCGTTAATCTTGAAAACCATGGATATATGAATTAATAGTGCAACTAATTTATGGGAAAATATATATATAATATATGTATGCAATGACTTTACCAGTATCAACTTGCAATTACACATTTCTTAAATTAAATCCAAGCCGGCCTATCTGCATCTGCTGTTAATACGTAGTATATTGAACAATATTGTGTAGAAAAGACTGATTCAGAAGCTAGAGAGCTTCAATTTGATCAGACGAAAAATTCTTAAATCAATATAAAAAAACAATAATTTTTTGAAACTTTGCATGAAATATCTCTATAAATATTGACCGCCAAGGAAACTCGTTACATCACTTGGAACTACAACTCCTGTCTTCGTCTTGCTTTTGTTCCTTTTCATATGATTAATCAATATCAAAATGGAAAAATACATTGTCTTGTTGAGCATTTTGGCTCTCACTTACAGTCACATTGCCTTGGCATTCGAGCCCAAACCCCTTCAGGATTTTTGCATTGCGGATGGGAATAGCTCAGGTATTGAATATTGATTAATTGCAGCATTAAAGCACATATTTGCTTATCCATAATTGGAATATAATTTCTCATATTCGTATATGTTTAGTGGCAGCAAAATTGAATGGCTTAACCTGCAAAAACTAGCATGGTTCAAGTAAGTGACTTCACCTTCAATGGGGTGCCGGCAAAACATGTAGGGATAGCAATGGTTACCACTTGTTAGAATAATAAATCTTTGGTGAAATACATCACCTATAATGTAGGAACATTCATATTGTATCATCAAGAATCAATAATTAAATATACGAATGTGTACCTGAATCCATAATACTTAATTGCTCTATAGAGTTATATGATTGGCTTTCTAGATCTATGCGTTCTCCTAGAAAATCATTTAAGTTTTTCATTACTATCTCTTTGATGATGAGATATCAAAAAGAATAGAAAAATACGTGTGACCTAAGGATCATAACCACTTATATAGACAACTGTTGTGCAAATATTATTGAACTCGCAAGCGCACGAATCTATTGAAGTATAGATTAATGGTGATGAGTTTCGATCCGACTAGGCGGTGGATTTTTAATTATGTAGAGTTATTATTATTATTTATTATTTAATGTGCTTGTTGTGAAATTTCTTGGTTTATTTTATCCTAAGATTGAAATTAAAATGGTGAGAATAAATTGGGACTTGATTAATGCAATGAAATGCTTGGATCTTAGAATTCACACTCAACATTTCACCATGGGCTTAATATTCTTTTTTTAGTTCCAATTAATTTATGAGAGGTATTTCCACTCCTCATAAACCTAACTCTAATAAATATGATATCAAACGCTCATTGTGCCAGAAAGAATAATCTTATGTTAAATGTGGTATCAAGAACACGTTGTGCCAGGTAATAATAATATAACTGTCGACAATGTGGCAAAACTATCCATTAGTTAACCTAGATGAATTTTATGTCAATAATGAGTCAAGACCTACCAAATAAATTAGAGGGAGGTTTCTCTCTAATAAATCTAATGTAAAGTACTCACTGTGCCAAATAGTAATAATTTTACACTAGGGAGCCGATATACAAGTGCAATATCTAAACAAGATTATTACTATCTGTCTATGATAAATCAAATAATTTAAATAAATTAGAGAAAGTAAAAATAAACTTACCAAATTAAGCCCATAGATTATGTTGAGACTTCACCTTTAATCCAAGCTTAGAAATAAATTAACTACTCATTTTATAACTATGGGTAAAATGAAAATTTTATTAAAATATACAGAAAATAAAAGATGGAGAAGGAATTACAGAAAATAGAGACTAAAATTGGATCCAAGGGTGTCAAATTAGGGGGGGATCCCCCTATTTATAGATACAATGAGTAAATCATGGCCATCGAATGAAAACAATTCGAACGCTCATGATTGCGCCACGTGGCACTCTCTGATTGATTGGAACATGTCACCAGGGCTGTCATTCCGTGTATATGCATGTAAAGTATGCGCATTTTTCAATCCAATAACATTCTATCATGTCATCGGTCAACGCAAAAGTCAACAAGTATGATTCATTACATTGCATGTATTGTAAGCTCATTTTTCGGTCCAATAGACTTCTGCCACATCATCCGTCAATGCCACAACATCGAACAACGACACATAAGTAGTTAATGACACATCAGCAATCAACGCCACTTCAACCATCAACACCACGTTAGCATTCGACGTCACGTCAGTAGGGCTCACTAAAATCTTAAAATTATGATTTTACCATTTTATATATTTCCTAAGGTTTTCAATTGTTCTGAGTTCAAAAATGCTGTCTGTTTTGCTGTCCGACTTTTTGTTTATTGAGAAATAACTAAAATATCCCTAAAATCCATGAAGTATTATAAATACACATAAACATATACAATTAAATGTTAAAGGGCTTAAAATACATAAAAGTGAAAATGTTAGTGAGACTTGAAGTGTAAAATAATAATTTTATCATTTATAAATATAAACTCTCTATGACTCAATAAAAAATTTTCTTGTTACTTTTAGGTATGCATATTTCAACCCATCATATAAATAGTAATTATCATTTTAGTCTCTATACATTAAAAGCTCACACCTATTAGATACATTAAAGCTCATATTACTAAAAACCTTATTAGATCACTTTTAATTGGGCTTAACCTTATATGACATTCCACAACACATAATTATTCACGTATAAGTCTAACGTTGGATTAAGAATCCAACAATACTGGATTAAAAATCCAACAATCTCTTACTTGAGTTATATGCATAACATTGTAATTATGCTTTGTAAAAATAACCGTATGAGCTCAACCTTACTGTCATTATCGAAATATATATATAATCAATTCGATCCATCAATCATTTCAACATAGGATCAAAGCAGTATTCGTTATAACTGTCATAACTCGACCTTTCAATAGTCACTATACTAATACAACTCAATAACATGGATCATGATATGGATGTGTAGATTGAAAATTTTATGCAATGTGATCTTATTATGCCTATTTCCAATTAGTCAATCTTAAACCTTAGTAAGAAGAAACCATACCACAATCAAAATATGAATAAACTAAAACTTTAATTCTATAGAAAATAAACTTAAATATCTATAAATCCAAATAACTGAAAAATGTTTATATTATAAGAGCACTAAAATCACAAACTCCCACTGAAATTGAATATCCTTTAATGACATGTCGCCTATATGATCAGTGTGCTCATAAAATATTTTGGGTGATATTTTGTGCCAATGTGCTTTATAGACAATTGTTTACTCTGATCTCATTCTTTAACAACTAAAAACTTGATATTTATATGCTTCTACTTCATCGTGCTTCTGTTGTTATTCGAATATAGTACTACTGATTTAATGTCACAAAATAATCTGAGTAGCCTATCAATACCATCTACTATACGCAGTCCCGTGATAAAATTTCACAGCTATATTCTGTGATTAGTTGCCTCATAACATGCTATGAATTCTGCTGCCATCATAGAAGAGGCTGTAAAAGAATGTTTAGCACTATTCGAAGAAACAGTACCCCCAAATAGCATATAATGTAGGTCATCGTGTACTTTATACTATCTTGGCATCCAGCAAAATAAGAGTCAGTAAACCCAATGATCTCAAGTTAATTTGATCTCCAATACGTGAGCATGTAATCTTTTATTCCCTGTAAGTATTATAAGACATGTTTGGCTGCCTTCTAATAGTCTATTTCTAGATTACTTAAATATATACCCAACAATCTAGTAATATACACAATATTTGGTCACATATAAAAACCTGAGCATATATCTTTATTATTCGAGAGTAATACCAGTGTATCTGTATGCCTGATACAAAAAATGCGTCACCAAGATCTTTCATTTCAAAATTTTTAGCTACAAATCTCTTAGTTTTGTGCAATAAGCTTATATCATTAGTGGCAAGCAAGATGTCATCGATATAGAAAATCATAAAAATATATTTGCTCTCACATAACTTATTGTATATGTAATCATCAACCAAATTCATCTCAAAACTAAATGAGATTATCACTTGATGAAACTTAAAATACTATTATCGAGATACTTGCTTGAGCCCATAGATAGATTTCTTAAGTTTGCAAGCTATATTCTTTAGGTCTCCTAACACAAAACTTTCTGGCTAACACTATATAGATCGTTTTATCAATGTTTCCATTGAGAAACTTTGTCTTCATATCTATCTAGTGTAACTCAATATTGAAATTCGCCACCAATGCCATTATAATCCTAAAAGAGTCTTTCGAAAAAATTTTAAAAAAAATTTCTTTATAATTGAAATGCTTTGTACTTCTCCACATTACATTTCGAATCCTTTTTTTATCATAAATATTCATTTACAACCAATAGGTTTCACTACTTCTAGTAATGAGATAAGATCTCATACGTCATTATCCTTTATGGACTTTATTTTCTCATTCATGATATTAATTCATTTCTGAGAGTTAAAATTTTATATGGCTTGACAAAATTGTTTAAAGAGGAATATGTTAATATTCCCATAAGTGTTATTGGCATTTATTAGGATCTCATTCCTAACTTTATTCAAAACATAACAGATCAAAACATATTAAAGAACCTCTATAACAAAAATAGCTCCCCTCGCAAACTCGACAATCTTGTAGCAATGACAAACTGGATTTCAAGCGTTTTAACTAAAAGATTATGATTTGAAGTTTTCAAAAATGAGAAATATGCAACCACATACTTTTGGTTACCCTAATTTCAAGTTATAAAAGGAGCACACATAAAAAGAAAATGAAAGAGCCATCATTAGGAAAAAGATAACAGAAAAATACAACAAGAAAACAGAGAATAAGAAAGAGATTTAAGGGCTGCAACAGAGGATTCAAGGAGAAACTACATAGACTAATTATAACTCGTTTCCACATCTTGTTATCTTGTTTTGATTTCTTTGTGTGAATGTATTTGATTGCTAAAATTATTTTTGTTACTATTTTTTCACAAATCGTGAACTAAACTTTATTATGGTTGAGTGGTAGACAAGCTTAATGGTTATTTAATTGTCATATGTGTGTTTTTATGGATTTGTTGTAATATTTTATCTTAATTTTATTTATTATAATTCCCTATTTTAGCTTATCACTCATTTAGTAGACACTAGCTAAGAAAAAGCTTAAAAAAAGTCTGACTTAATGGAGCAAATTAAGACAATAATTGGTTTTAGATTAGGTTTCCCAAGTTAAGTTAATCTCGATTTGAATAGGGTCATGCTTAATATAAAATTAATGAAAAACTAGACATAGGAATTTACTTTGTAGGGTAATTAGAACATAAAAAGCATAATGTTAAATCTAATGTTAGCATAACAACTAATCACTATTAAGTTACATATAGATATAAGATATCCAACAAGCGACAGCGGAGGATGCATGAATGATTCTGCTCAATGCTGTAATAAATATTGTAGCAACAGAATCTTAATTGAAAAAATTGTTAAAACTATTAAGTAAGTTTAATCACTTTACAACTCATTTTTCATTTATTGCATCTTCGTATTCGATTTAAGATTTTCTTTATTACATTTTGATTGTAGCATTATTAACTTAGTTAGCTTATTAGTTTCATTAATCACTTTATTTTAATTTAAATTGAAATTGCACTGTTAGGATTGTTGTAGCAACTCTTATAACATCAATCCCTATGGAGATGATTTTGAATACTTATTATTATATTATTTGCTGTGTATACTTATGCATTGATAACTTATAGTAATATTTTTTCAACAAGAAGTTCATTAAACATTGTTGCACATACTAGACAACATGCACAGAATACTAATTTATACATTTTTCTTTCTATTCCTAAGTTTTTTGGAAAGATTTGTCTATGAATTTCATATTGGGACTTCCATGAACTCAACAAGGAACAAATTCTATCTTCTTCATTATTAATTGATTTTCTAAAATAATATAATTCATTCTATGCAAGAAGACTTTTAACGTAATGAATAGTGTCCAACTATTCTTTCTAGAGGTTGTTCACTTATATAGATTACCTAAGACTATTGTCTTTGATCGAGATAGTACATTCATAAGCTACTTTTGGAAGACCTTATAGAGGAGGCTAGATACATCCTTGCAATGCAGTAGTACTTGTCACCCACAGACAGATAAGCAAACTAAAGTTGTTAATTGTACATTAGATTTTTTTTTTAAGCTTAATTCAAGAAAATCCCCACCAATGAGATTATGTTTTACCTCAAGCAGAGTTTGTTAATAATAACGTGCCCAATCGACTAAGTGGAAAGTCATATTTCGAGATTGTCTACATTCGACCTCCCTTCCATACCTTAGATTTTGTTCATTTGCCTAAACTATCATGAATGAGCATTATTGCTAATCATATGATAGACAAAGTAATCGATGTTGATGAAGAAGTCAAGAATAAATTTGAAGAATCTGCTACTAAGTACAAGACAAACGTAAGCAAGTGTTGGCACTTCAAATCTTTTGTTTTAGGAGATCAAGTGATGGTTCATCTATGAAGGATAGATTTGTTGTTGGAGAATACAATAAGCTCAAGCAAAAGAAGATTGGACCATTTCACATTCTGCAGAAAATCAATGATAATGCCTATGCCTTGGACCTATTAGCCAACTACAATATTTCCAAGACTTTCAATATTCAAAACTTATTCGAGTATTATGGACCAACACTATTGCCATATGTTTGAAACAACTCGATGACAAGTTCTTTTAAAAGGATGAGACTAATATAAGACAAGCAAAGTCATAATAGGAGTACAAGTTAAAATTCTTGTTTCTAAATAAATTCTTGTTTTTAGTTTAATTCGAATTACTTAATATTTTATTGTTTAAATAACATTTCTTTTCTTATAAGTAATCATAAGTGTATTATGAATATAATAATCTTAGCTAGTATAAATAGGTATATTATCCTTGTTTCTTAACATAAGTTTTTCATCAATAATATTTTGTATTTTCTTAATTCAAATATTTTCCTCTCTTGTGAGTGCTCTCTTTCTTGAGTTTGAAGAATTTATACTAGAATGACATCTAGAATTGCTTCCACACTCTGTCACAAATGTATGGCTCCCTCACACTATCAAAATAAGTTCCAATTGATTGGTGAATTGTTATTGATAAATAGGTAACAATATGATAATTATTGGCATGAACAATTCAAAATTTTCTTAAGATCAATGTTTGTAAAATATAACACATCAGATTTTTTTTAAAATGACTCTAAAAAAATATTTTTCAATTATCCTAATAAATTAAATGAGTTATGCCCTTAATTATACACTCTTAAATACTAAAAGCACTTACTAAGATGAATTTTACACTTGTGAAAATTTTTTAGTTCTTTTGAAATATATGTTGAACAATTCTTGCTCAACTCTAGCAATCTCACAAGTAATGATGCATCACGCACAAGAGTTAAACAACTCTTGCCCAATTCTTGTGAATGATGGTGACCATTGTCCAAGTGATGGTCTCTACTGCTCACGAGAGGTGTTTCACATATGCCATCGCCTGCGATTTGAGTTTCCTCCATTATATTATGAGACATAAAATTCACCGGATTTTAAACATCTATCCACATAGTAATAAAATTAATAAAAATATTCATTTCTACAAAACTCCTAGATAAAACTCACTTAATCTTATAATATATTTAAAACACTAACCTTAATTTCTTCTTGATCGTTTTTGTTTTCAAGTTGATTTTCTCTTCAGTGCTTAGTAACAGTTGTTGTTTGATCATGTGAGATGAGAAGTGAAATGGAGTGAGCTTTGTGAAGTATAGTGCTTAGTTATTGGAGGAGTTTTAGTCGCCATAGATTGTGTTGTTTTGGATTTGTGTAGTTTGTTTTAATGGTAACTTGATCCAAAATTACTCTTATGTGGTTATTATGGTAAGAAAAGTTTTTCATGCTTAGTTTTGATCACAATTTTTTAAAGTGTTTAGATGAGCAAATATTCCATTATTCTTTGGTGTCACTTAAATATTACTTTGCATGTTTCTTCCCCCTCATGTTTGGCTTTATTTATTGTAACTTCAACAAATGAATGAATATGACACTTACACTCTAAAAATTATTTTGAATACTTATATTTTTTTAATAAATTTTGTATTACAAAAATACCCATAGTTTGATTTTTACCATTAAAGACATTACTCTTTGACAACCTTGCAGTAAATCAGCATAAACCCTAATTTTTATTTTTCTAATTTCTTTCATCTTGTTCTTGAAGTCCACATTATAATCAATTGAAATATTATACCACTAAAATTCTTTTTAGAATGAGAATTTAGTTTAGATACATCCATATTTTCCATCTTTATATATGGGTTCCTTATTGATATGTTTATGAAACTATCTAATTTTAATAAATTTAAAATGCATAAAAATAACACAAAAAAGAGCACACAGTCACTAAAAGAAAGATAAAAAAAAAAATTACCATAAGATAACATTGTGTTTTTATTTTTTGTACATTTTGTACTAAATTTTGTGTTTATTTTTTATGCATATAACATTATTCATAAATTTATGACTAAACGGAGGTCAATATTATTGTGTTAGAGCTACAACGAAGAGCATGGTTGAATATATTCTTGTTATGAAATTTATATTTTTGGGTTTCAATCTATGAAAGAAATTGAAGGCTGTTTTAGCATTTTCAAGTGTGTATTCAGCAATTTTTTTTTTTTTTAGAATTTAGTAAGTGAGTGTTATGAGTAAACGAACGTTCAAAATATTTCTTTCAGAGTGCAATTAGCCCATTTCTTAACAAATTTAATCTATTAATATATAGTTAGAAAAAAGACAGCTACACCCCTAAAGTTTGGGAAAATAATCTCGTAGAATTATAAGTTTTCAATAAGAGATACCAAAATTCATTTTGATCAAAATATCCTTTAACTCTATTTGCCCAAGAAATTCGATTTCAATACTTTACAATAAATAGTAATATAATATTAACATAAATATAATAATATATAGTTTAAAATAATTTCAATATTTTATAAATATTTTAATATTTTACAATGTACTAGACATATTATATTATATTAAAGTAAATTTTATTATAAATATTAAAATAAATATGTATAAAAAATTAAATTATTTTGACATTACATAAAATGTTTTTTAAATTATTAATACATTAGATCCATTTTATTAATTTTAAAATGTATTTAACCCAAAGATTTTTTTGAAAATCTTTATAATAAATACAAATATATTATTGAAATAAATATAAGAATTTACATTTTTTAAATTATTTCAAATATTAAAAAGTATTTTAATATTATTATTTTAATAGAAAATTAAATTATTTATATTGTATTTGTATTTATTAAGAATTTTAAAGTTAATTTGTTAGATATTGTATTCAAAACATATTATGGTAAAATAAAAAAAATATAGTTTCCCTTATTAAAACCGTGAGAGCTCTATAATTATTTTTCAAAACCTTTAGGTGTAACTATCATTTTCTCTACACAATTAAAAATTTACGAGGATGAGGTTAAAGATATAGTATTAAAACATTTGGTAAATACTAATAGTTATAATTTAAAAATTAAATTGATTTGATTTTATATTTATATGATGAAAATTTTATTATATTTTTATTAATTTTATTAAAATTATTATTTAAAATTATATTATTATATATTATAAATTTTTATTTTATAATTATAATTATAATTTCAATACCGTATAAGATATACTTGTAAAGAACTATTATTAATATTTGTGGATTAATGATGAAAATTATAATTTATTTGGTTTACACTGGACTGTAATTCCCAACTGCCTCCTAGAAAATGACTTGAACCTAACCCCAACTATTTTTTTTGTGGCTGCGATTAGCTGCTGTCCAATGTAGTTGTTATCGCAATTACTACTACTTTAGTAATACGGGTGATGTGTAGCGGTGGCACCCGCAAGTTTGGCGATGTTCTGTGGATGATGGAGGATTTCAAATTCAGGGAATGCTTTGGGGCCGAGATTTTAAATACGTGGCGCCATACCCACCAGTCAAATCAACCTCACAAGTCAGGACACAGAACCCGTGCTCTTATGATTCGGTGTGAATTCTTCTAATTTTTCACATTCATTAATCATTATGATTATGAATGGAGAAAAAATTACCGGCACTTTTAAATGGTTATAGTCAAAACTTTTATAATAATCAATAAAATATTATAATAAATATATATCATGCAAATTATTATTGATATTAATTAAGCCTATTATCAGTAAGTCTTCTGACAGATTTTTATGAATACTTTATCCAATAGTCAAAAAATTAATTTTAAAGTTTATTTTAATGTGGACATAATATAAAAATATTATATATTAAATATAATATCGATTTTGTGAGTTATTTTAAATGTTAAATACAATTATTTTATATGATTAATCTATGAAACATAATTTATTAATATTAAAACTTATTTATTTGACATATTAATAATATTAAATAACTTTACTTAATATTTAAAATAATTTATAAAATTTATGCTAATTATATTATATTGTTTTAATATTATATTTTTATTTATTATAGAATTTAATTTAAAGTTATTTTTTGGATTGTTTAATTAAAGGATATAACATAGAAAAAAGGATTCGTATGATTATTTATAAATCAAAGGGGTTATATAATTATTTAAGCAAACCTTAAATGTATGAGTGAGTTTTTCGTATATGAATTTGTGGTCCTTTACTCCATAACCACATTTGGTATTGAGACCACATTTGCCATTTTATTTCGGATAAATATTTAGACCGATAAGTTGTTCTACAAAGAAAAAAAATTTACTTCGAATAATATTATATATTTAAATTTTTTATTTTAAAAATTATCTTAAATAATGTGATATTTATTAATTGATAGGTGAGATAATATAATTATTTCATATTAATTTTATAAAAAATTATCAACTACTGAATGAATGACATATTATTTAGAAAAAAAAAATTTAAAATATTTATTGGTCCTCATTTATTTTTAAAATAGAGAGATTTTATCCCATATCATGTAGGTGGAGATTTGAATATTGTTATTAATGTTATTATTATCATCGCCATCATTATTAATTAATAATAATAATTATTATTATTATTAACAATAATTACAAAGATAAGAGTAATAACAATAACATAAATATAATATAATAATATTTTAATCAAGGATAAAAATAAAATTAAGAAATTTGAGCGAAAAAAAAAAGAAGTTCAAGTAATGAGAACCTATTCTTAATCTTATAATATTTAAGTTTTTATTCCTCAATTCCAATAATACGTGGTTTTATTTTTCCTTTAACAAATAAATACTATCAATTAATCTCTTAAGATTTTGAAAAAGTTAGAACCAAAGAATGGTTGTCAAATTTAACCTTTATGCCTGGTAAGCAAATCTGAGTTTAATTAAAGAGCGAAACAAAAACGTCTCCTATATTTAAGACTGTAACAACACAAACGCACCTAACTAAACGTCCCATTTCACACCCAAAATTCTTTCACGTGCTCGTCAAAATTTCCCAACAAATTCTCCAATTCCAAACACGACTTTTACATTTCAACGCATTTTGACTGTAATGGCTTTGAAGTGTATGGCCGTCTTGGGCTGGGGAGATTCTGGGTCTAGCGCATCTGGGTTAGTATTTAACGGGGTCCGTAATTCGGATATGGCGCCGCGTAAATGCTTGTCTCTTGCAGGGTTTTCGGGGCTGTCGGGTCACAGTGTGATCAAGTCTGCTGACAATCAGAACACAGGAAAATCATCAACTGTAAACGATGTTCCCGGGAAATTGTGCAAGAATTTGATTTCGCTTCCAAGTGAGTTTAGCTTATACCAGTGGCCTTGTTTCTTTCTTTCTTCTTTTTTTTTTTTTTTTTCTCTTCAAACAATTCCTGTAAAATTCCTATATCATTACTTCTTTATTGAGGTTTTAATAGTTGTCGTCTTGGTGCTTGTTTTTTATATATATGTACATATATAGAGAGAGAAATGTTCCAATAAAGAATTCTTGATCGTATTAAAGGATAATTTTATAACAAAAATACACAATTTAATACAGGATATTTTATTTTATAATATATTGAAATTTATATTCTTTTTTCCCTTTAACATATCCTGACTTTAAGATGCTCAGGATGGTCAGTATTGTAATTGGAAACCTCCCTTATAGATATATATATATATATATATAGAGAGAGAGAGAGAGAGACGCACATATTACAGTTTATAAGCAATTTTTACTAAACACTTCAGCTGTCCTGTTTTTAAAACATCGGCTGAAGGGGAACATTTAGTATCGGGTTCATGTCGTTACCTCTTTAGGGAAAAAAAAGGACTTGAATATGGGATTTAGTACTGTGGATTTGGAAAATTAAGCTCAATGGAAGAAAATTTAACAGAGGTATCGACAAGATAAATAACCTATAAACTGCATTAGGACTTCTTAAATGTATGTTACATGCCAACTTCTATATAAGTTAAAGGGTTGATTGCCAACTCTCATATAAAAGTTCTCTGGAGTCTGCTTTATTTTTTGCTACCATGAGATTATTTTCTCATAAAGTTCTGACGTATATATTGGACAAGTGGCAATGTGAACAATCTTGAACTCAGGCAGCGAAATTTTTTTAAAAGAATCAAAATTATTTGCAATTTGTCATTAGTATCACGGACTTTGACGAGACCAGAAATTACTAACTGAGGTGCAATTAAACAGATTTGATAGAGATATTCAGCAAATCGGAATCAGAAGGATCACATAGCTTCACTCATGTAAAGGAATAACAGGGTAGGGCTTATCTATTTGTGTACCATTCTTCATTACAGAAGTTACCTAACTATTTTTCTTAGGATTCTTGTCATCTTTGACTTACCTTTTAAAATGCACATGTCGATTCTGTACATACGATATGGCAAGCAATGAGTAAATGAAAGGAAAGTCGAGGAAATGCTTAAGATGTAATTACCATAGAGAAGCAAACTTTTTTCTATGCTTTCCTCATTCCTTTCTAACCTGTAAAAAATTATATTGTCTCTGACAAATTTCTAATTCACATTATCTAATTTGGTTGTCTTTCTGCTTTCAATTTTTTTACCGACTGCAGAACCTTTAACAGTAGCTGATCTTACTGTGGCTCCCAATGATGGAACAAAGGTGCGAATTTCATTTAAGGTGAGCTGATCGAAAGGAAATGCGTGAATTTAGAAAATGATCACCTTTGTGTTGTTGCTCTAATTCATTTTGCTCTCATCTCTAGTGAGAAGATACATTCTGTCATTTAAATTAATGGTGCAGGGGTTACCTGGCTCATTCAGTGAGGATGCTGCACTTAAAGCCTACCCAAAATGTGAAACTGTACCCTGTGATGAGTTTGAAGACACTTTTAAGGTTTACTATAATATTTAAGTGGTCTTTTTGGCTGATATTTTGCTGCTTGCCTGAGTGCAACGATTCTTCATTCTTTCTTTTGACATTACCATAACACAAGGACTCCATATTTTTTTAAGCTTTCAATTATTGGGTAATAACTCAATTCAAGACAAAACATATTTTATTACTGCAAGTTTTTAGGCAATCAAAATGGTATTTTCTTCTAGCTTCATAAAACAGAAAGAAAAAATGGTATGCTTCTTGTTAGGTTTCCAATTTCCATCTATTTTGGTTTGATGAGATAACAAAGCATGCTTTGATGAGATAACAACCCACGCTTCTTTAATACTTGTTCTTTTGCCAGGCTGTTGAATTGTGGCTTGCTGAGAAAGCGGTTCTTCCTATTGAGAATTCTTCATCTGGAAGTATTCATCGCAACTATGACTTGCTTCTCCGTCATAGGCTTCACATTGTGGGTGAGGTGCAGTTAGCTGCTAACTTCTGCCTTCTAGCGCTGCCAGGCATTAAAGCAGAACAGTTAAAACGTGTTTTAAGCCACCCACAGGTTAGGCATATAGTTTTTTCTTCTATTTTCGGTTTCTACGGGCATAGTGGCATGCCCAAGACTTTTTTTAACTCTACTGGTTGATTAGTTAATCACCACAATTAATTTAAATATTTATACTCAAATATCATGAGATTGAATGGATGATTCTAGTGTCTGTTCTAGAGGAATGTTAATTCGTTTGGTAACTTCTCTCTTTTCCTCTAGGGCAGTGAATTATGTATAATTTCTATTAATTTATAACGAAACCCAAAATATTTTTTCCTTTATTCAATGCTTGAGCTTCATGTTTGGCTTATGTTTTTCTTAAAAGCAGAGCAGGTTTGTGGATTATAGGTATGATTTGGCCTGAGAATAATGTTTAATAAGCATGGGTGAGATTATTTATACACTGACTGCCTACTGGTTGTTGTAGCCCGTTCACCTCTATCAAGCTTTAATGATTGTGATGGAATTTTATTTCTGTCACATGTTTCTGTACATTGCTGAATTTGTTAAATGCAGATTCTTCTTCTGGTAGAAGTTTTAAATAATTAGATTTTGTTTGTAGGCACTTGCCTCAAGTGATATTGTCCTGACTCAGTTAGGCGTTGCGAGAGAAAACGTTGATGATACAGCTAGTGCTGCTCTGGTGATTTTTAGAAATCCCTTTAGTACTGCTTTCAGCCTTCCCTTGTCATAAAATGAAATGTTCTTTTATCTTATTCACTGAATTTTGGTTTAGTATGTAGCCTCAAATGGCCTGAGGGATGCTGGTGCTGTTGCAAGTGCCCGAGCTGCAGAGATATATGGGCTTAACATACTTGCGGATGGAATCCAGGTAAATTTTGCCCTTTTCCATTCTTTAGATCTGACTAATTTGCATATTTTCTCACCCTGCAATTGACTTCATAATTATGAATGCAGCTGCACGTATAGCTCTGTACATTAATTGTTTGTGCAGTTGAACTACCTCTATGTAGTGTATCCCATTGCCTTATCCTTTTCTCAGTACTTTTTCGTATTTCCAAGTGACTTGGACAAATATTGGTGCTCTGATTCAACTGCCTTCAAACTTATCTGCACCATAGTCTAGGAAAGGAATGCAGTAACCGGGGTGGGTGAACCTCATAGATATCAGGTGCCCACATATATAGAGTCAAAAGAGATATGGAGCCCGAAAGGGAGGGGGGTTTTCTTCGGGGCTCGAGAGATGGGATAAATAGATAGGGCCCCACAAGTTTGGAATTCGCCGCTGGGGAATTCACACGAAAGGGAACGAGGAATTCTCAACGGAAAAAATGCTCTCTGAATCGAACGTGAAAGTAGGTTTCCATCAGACGGCTGTTATCAACCACCAAACCTAGTGATTATTCATGTTGACAACTGAAATGACACAAGTGCAGCGCACTTCAACTCCCCACCCAGCAAAAAGAAGGAATGTAGTTAGAAGTGGTCAATAATATTATATGTTCACGTGTCGTCATGCCTGGCAGTGTAATTGGGATCTAATTTGGTTCATTCATATCTATTTACTTGTAATAAAGATTTATTAGTCTCAAATGGGTTGTGAGGGGATTATTTTTTCAGTCATGTTATGCATTCTATATATATATATAGATATCCTCATAGGAAATGATTCTTGCTTTTCTTAAATTATGCTGCCTTATTCTTATGCAGGATGAACCTGATAATATAACCCGTTTTCTGGTACTTGCAAGGGATCCTATAATACCAAGGACTGATAAACTCTTTAAGGTAAGATGTTACTTTACGAATGGCATTCTCTTACGTTTGCTTAAAGTTAGCTAAGCTGGATATCTCCTTTCTTCCAGACAAGTATCGTGTTTACTTTAGATGAAGGTCCTGGTGTATTGTTTAAAGCCTTGGCTGTGTTTGCATTGAGGGAAATAAATTTAACAAAGGTATTTGGTGCAAGAGTCACACTTTAATTAGTTCATAAATTTCCATCAAATCCCAGGACATAACTTTTTTTCATCTCCACATGATGCCAGATTGAAAGTCGTCCACAAAGAAAGCGGCCATTGAGAGTAGTTGATGACTCTAATACTGGGAGTGCAAAGTGAGTATTATGTTGTTATTTACTTGAATCAGCCAGATCACCATAATTCAGGGGAAAATTTAAATGTTGATAAGAGTTTATTTGAATAATCTTGGTCAAAAATTAACACTGCATTGGGAAAGGGATGGGGACACTATTCAACTTGTATACCTTAATAGAGTCAATTTTTAAAATGTGGGACACAATTGCTTTCATGCATGCAGCATTTCGTTATCACCAGAAACTCTTTAATTTCCTATGATTCCACATGCCTATTCAACTTTGTCAGAGTTTTCATATCAGTCGCAACCCCCTCGACCATAGTCCAAGTCCAAAGGAAATTAAAACTCAACAATTATCATATGAGTTCATCTATATTCAGATGGGTTAAAATAATTGACGACTAAGTTATAGCAACATGAGGTTTTTGAAAACTTTGCTGCGCTCCAGGCATTCCGAAATTTCACTGGTATCCCTTAAATCAGTCAGAGGACCGCCACTCAATCCTTCTTACGATCTCCTATGAGATATTGAAAACACATCCTTTCCAAAAGGAGCAAAAGTTTGTCAAATTACAATTTGAACCCAGTGATTTGTTATATCTGGTAATAACATTATTTCCTGTATGCTCCAAAAGTATGTTTCAAGCAGGACTTTTTAAGCTTGTAAATATTAGACTATTTTCTAGTTGAGGTGGGAGTTGAGATTGGTTGATTGTGCACTTAGATTCACTCATTCATGATTTCAGGTACTTCGACTACCTTTTCTATATTGATTTTGAGGCTTCTATGGCTGATCCCCGTGCACAAAATGCGTTAGGACATCTGCAGGTTTGTTCTTAATTGTAATTTTAAAGCATTCTTTTATTCACTGGTAAAAAGCCAATCTTCTATCACACTCGCACTATAACAACCTCGGTTGAAAAACCCAAATGAAATTTTGCTACCTCTGGTGTTGTAATAACTGCAAGACCATATTGGCCTAGAGCTACACATCATTCTGAAGACCTTTGTGCTCGCATAATTTAGTTAAGAGTGGGGAAGAAACTATGGTTGTTTGGTTCTTGGTTGAGTCCTTACTAGTTACTAGTGCCATGTTAGGGGCTCATGTAATCATGAGACCATAATTGATATTTATTGATGACTTTTTCTCATGATAATTGGTTCTAATGATATGTAAATATTACTCTATGAAGACGACAAAGATTCATTCTTTTTTTTAACTTTTGTGCAGGAGTTTGCTACATTTCTCCGCGTCCTCGGTTGCTATCCTATGGATACATCTCTATAGCCAGTCTCCTTTGCCTGCTTTCCTAATTTTTGTTCCTTCCCAATTCAACTGGTTGCAGAACAGTCTATTCACTTTGGAAGGGACTGCTGGAGCACTGTTGCCACACTTTCAAGAAGTTTTAAACCATTTGAATTCTGGCCTGGTGAAGTGAGCATGGGGATGACTTCGTCAAGAAGAGAAATATTCAAGGAAAAGTTGATAATTTATGGCCGTCAAGCTGTGTTTAGATTTGGATTGTAAGTTGCAAGCTTTGGCGTACTGTTTGGTGAAGCCTTTATAGATAGTGATGTCTCAAACCTAGGTTAGAGTTTGGTTCACTGGTTAGTGATTGAATTCAGAAATATTGGGTTTTTGTTGCAAGTTGCAACATCCCTCCTTTTTATATAGAAGATACTTTACATAGTGTTATTCAAACACATGGCCAGCCTAGGATGGTCACCACCACATGCCTCCTATTATAATTTTTGTTTAAAGAGCTACAAATCTTTGTTTTTATAGTCATGTACAATGGAATGGAATCAAGAATCAGATGTTTTCTTTGTGAAAGAGGAATGAATTAAAAAGAAAAGAAAACAAACATTGTTTAAAGAATGAAAGGAAACATATTCTACCCAAAACAGAAAAGCATATTATACCCAAATTAAACAACAAAAACATCCCATTTCTCCCATTTGGTTCACATTCTCTTTTATTTATTTATTTTTTTTTTTAGCTCTGCTTCCATTTTATATTTATTTGTTCCCTCATAAAGTTGAGTTGCATGCGTAACGGCAATCACTAAGGCCAAAGAAAGCGCTAACCCAACAAGATGATCTCAGCCATCCAATTCATCAGTCACTTTTCCACTTTGGTTTGGACTGCAAACAAACCTTTTCATTAACCAACGTGTCCTCAACATTTTCTTGGTTCCAATGCAAACCGGACCCTACAGAAATGACCAGGTTCATTGAACCTTCAATGGACTCCTTCTGCTCGATGGCTACTTAAAACATAACATCACTTCATAGCGAGAGAGCTGCAACAAAGAAGAAGCAAATCAAAATATTTCAATTTTGATCAACATGGATGTTATGTTAGCTTGAGAACGAGCCAATGCTACTTGTGATGTTGCCATTGCTTTCAGGTAACACTTTCGTATCTTTCTTTTCAGGTATATAAAGATTATTTTGTGATATAAATTGAATTCCCAGTTTATATTTTTTATTCCAAATTGTTGAGGAGACACATTAAGATTTTAGATTTGTCATGAAAAATCGTTCCTCCTAGGTGGTGCAATGCAGTTTTCCACTGAATTTGTTATGTGTATAATTCAACCAATCATGAAAAATTCACATAAAATATCAGGAAAATGCTGCATTTTTGGTATTGTAGACAAAAAGAATAGAAATATCAGCCATTGGTAGATATTTCTTAGAAAATTGCGAAACTCGAACAAGTTTGAAAGAGATGCCGAAAAAGACTGAATTTTTTTATTGGAAGGAAAAAGGATATCCAGTATTTATTTTATCTTATGGTTGTCATTACATAAACTACTGTTATTGACTATCTGGTTGCTGTCCTTGTAGTATATATTAATTAATTCCTTGTAATATTCAAGAATTAAACAGATTATTCAGGACTTGAACATGAAAATCAGCCAACGATTCTGAAGATAACTTTAGTAAAAATTTTGAAAAAAGAATGGCTAACAAATCTAGAGATGTCATGCAGAGCTTCAGTTTTTGACAAATTGCGGGCAGATTACGATTAAATAATTGGGATTAGTAATTTGTACAAAAATCCTTAGTGTCTTGCATCTCAAGAAAGTTATGGAGAATTTTGTGAGAATGTTCTCGTTAATATTCTGAAGGAAAAATTTGCATTTGTAGCTTGCAGCGGAGCTGAAGATCTAGCTTTGATTGAATATGCATTTATTAGCTACTTCTAACCATGTAAAGCCCGATTATCTGCTCATTCAGTGACTAATTTTGTTTTCTATTTTGTGAAGGGAAAGATCATATAAGTTTTGGAAGTTCATGACTCATGTTATGCACAAGGCATTTGCAAATATATTGTTTTTCCATAGACATTCTTTCTAGAGCTGTCAAACACCTCGATGGCCTACAATAACCAGTGCCATTTGGTGCGGAAAGAAGAGTTGGTAGTGATGTGTAATTCCATTACACCACTGCTTTCATGGCAATATGCTCATTAGAGATGCTGTATGTTCTTGCACACATGGTGAGAAGAGAAGAGTTCCCCTAAAGAACTTCAATTGTGTTCTCTTTTATTCATAGATTGGCGAATGTATTACCGTCATGTCCTTATTTATCAATAACGTAGGGAAATAGGGAAAACAAATAAGGTGTAGTAAAAGAATTTTTCCTTTTGACTCGTACCGATAAGTATTCCCTTTAAACCTTCTATGTTCCTCGTGTGATTTGGTAACGTTGTGTATACTTCTGTGGTTCTGCCATTGATGTTTGACTTTCAGATTGCCATAGATTGATTTTTTTTTTTCTTCTTTTTTTCCATACGCTGGATGATGCAACTGCTTCTCAATGTTTCGTTCAGGATTCGAGTTGGCAGCGACTTGAAATGCCTTTTAGTACAAAAAGATGAGTTTATCATATGGTGGATCTGTGACATTGTTTTGACTTTACAGCTTACCTTCCATTCACATTATTGGAACTTTTCTTTCTGAGCATGACAAATGATGACACTCAAATTTTTGTAATTGAGGGGAAAAAAATGAAATAATAATTAATCTACATAAATATTCCGTCAATCAATAATACTTCTTTTTCTTATTTTCAAATGCTTCAAACTCAGGATTCAAAATCGGTGAAGCCCACTTCTGCCTTGCGAACTTCGTCTTAACCTGCAGCGAGTCACTCCTGAATAAAGCTGAAGACGATTGTTGAACAACCAAAACTGAAGCATGTGCGGTAGAATTTGATGATACCAATGTTTCTCCAACTGGCCCCAGCTCCGGATCATCAACCCAGCCTGATAGCCCCATTGTCAATGGGGACTTCACATTTTCGCCACGTCCAATTATATAAAGTTCAAACTCATTGTACATTGTTGTTATTGATTCCACAACTTCCTCAACATCACTCACCATTTTTTCGTTATAATTTATGGATGAATCATACATTGTCTTGAACCTGAACTCGTTAATAAATTCATCATCAAGCTCTTTTTCCTTCTCTTCCTGTGCTGTATCTGCTAAATACTCATCTTCTTTATTGTTCTGATCATCCACAATTATATGTAATTCTTCATCCTTATTATGCACGTACCGAACAACTGTTAAATTGACACCGGGTTTCCCTGCCATTCTCCATGCATAATACAATGCCTCCCGATCATCAGGCCCGCCAATGAATAGCATACAAAATTTCATTCCCTGTCTGCCATGAAGTGATGACTGCGCTGATGTTATGACTGCAGATCCAATGCCACGATCAACAAGTATGCCAACGGAACACGGTGCCTTAGCCAGCAAGTTATTGTTCACTTCTCTTATTTGGTGGTTTTCACCTTGTAGCTCACCATCAGCTGTTGGTTGCTTATGAAATGGAATCAAAATTAGAGCAACAACTTTGTCTTCAGCAATCTCAAATATGTCCTCATGTATGCTGGTGAAAGATGACACAGCAGTGAGTGGTTGAACGGTAGTTTCTTCGTTTCTATCCTGATAATGTCTGAAGGCATTGATGATAAGGTCTGAATCCGCCAGCTCTCGGATTGAGTTATGGTCACTATTTTTATTCCGGAATGCATCATGAACAATCAGCATAGCTGAGGCACGTCTTGTGAGCTCAACAAGGTGCACCGCAAAGACACAAATGGGGGATTTTTTCGTAGCATTGGACACTTCAAGGAGGTTGATGATGCCAGAGAGGTTTCCAACCGAATGAATGCATGTGAGGATTCGAAGCTCTGTGTCTGGATTGCTTCTTTGTACTGTCCTTTGCTTGTATTTCCTCGTTCTTTTTGCCTTTTTGTTGGCTAAGAAGAAGATTGGCCCTACTAATCCAGTCATTAGCAAAATCATGAACACCATTTCTGCCATTAATATGTTGTCTATAGCCTGCAATCAAAGCAAATTTCATAGTAATTAATTAATTATAATTGATTCTCAAACATATCAAACGTTTGACAAGGTTATTATTATTTGTCTATACCTTCAAGCTCCGGCCTTCATTAAGAACGATAAGTGCCATAACACCTTTGGTGTTCATAAGGCCTCCAAGAGCAACTCCATCCCTCACAGGCATGCCATAGTATAAAGCAACGAGCACCGTGCTCAAAATTTTGGCGGATGTAGCCACAATTGTTGTCAGCAGCATGTAAATCAGCTTAGTTTGAGAAAATAACTCAAGAAAATTGGTTCTTAGCCCACTAACGACAATGAAGCTTGGCAACCAAATCCCAGAAATAAACTCTTCAGTTCTTTCCATAATGTTAATTGCAAGCTCTCCTTTCGGAATGATTAGTCCAAATATGAAACCACCAGCCATCGAATGCATGCCGCAAGCGTCTGCAATGAGTCCACAAACAACCACGCCTAGGAAAATGATACTTATGTGTGAATCACTGAATTTGCCTGATTTCTTTTTAGTCTCTTTTATCATCCAAGCAATGCAGGGGCGCAAAACAAACCAAAAGATCAATACAAAGCATATTATAGGAAGCACCGCCATTAGAATTGCCCCGAACTCTGCAAGTGCTGGTCCATGCGTATGCTTAGAATAGTGATTAAAGGTGATAATGACCAGGACAAGCAGAAACCACGACGAGAGATCGTTAACGATGGCTGATGATAAGGCAGTTTTGCCAATATCAGTGTGTAGAAGCTTGACATTAGAGAGGATTCTTGCCAAGTCCGGGAAGCTTGTGATGGTTAGTGATATAGCCCAGAACAGGGCACCCAAATTAGGCGATTCTCTAGTTATGCCTTTATGGATGGGAACAAAATGTAAGGCAGCACCTATGCAAAATGGAATCACAATGCCAGCAAAGGCAATGCTTAGTGACTTCTTTTCCATGCGCTTTACTGCAGATACGTCCATTTCTAATCCCACCAGGAACATGTAGAAAGTGAGGCCTAAACTGGAGAATGTTTCTAACAACACTGTGTTCTCGTAAGGGAAAAGCTTTGTCATTTGTTTAACTATATCCGCTGACCAAAACTTGAATGTCCCAAATGTAGATAGTCCGATTAAAATGCTAGTCTACATATGTATACACAACACAATGAACAAAATTAGCAAAGAAAAAAAAAACAGTTAATTAATCTTGACTAAATATAAATAAAAATGTAGCTAGGCATGTTAAAAGGTGGTGGTGGTGATGCACATACCAAAAGTTCAGGGATGAAACGAGGCTGATGAAGAGGTTTGAGGAGGATGATGAAAAGGCGAATGGTGATGATTGCAAAACCAAGCTCGGTAGCCAAGAGAGGGACAGCTGTCGTCATGGGGTTTTTCCTTTGCCAAGGGCTGTCATAAATGTTAAATACTTCAGGATAACACACTTGTATTTCAAGTCCTCCTGGACGTGTTATTGTGTAATTTCCAAAAGTAACATTCCGTGGCTTCGACATTATCCTCTCCTATTCCTCTTCTTCTACTGTAATTATCCCAAGGCTCTTCTTGCTGACAGATTTTTGTGGACAAATTGAATGGGCCTGAAAATTAATGCAAAAACAAGACAGAAAGCTAGCTAATGTTTTGTCGGATATCCGCACATAGTTCCTTTCGCTGTTGTTATTGTGCTTATTGCTGCTGGTGTCGCATGTTTTCTTCTTTTAATGGGTTTTTGGAGCGTATATTGTTGGATTGTAACCACTTTTCATCGCAATCATATAGTTTGGAGAAAGTTGTTAAGAGGTTATATTTGTTTCAGTTTAGGTTCATAAATTTGTTAATTGGTTGAGACCATTAGCTGACATTTTAAGAAAATAATTTTATCTAACGATCTTAAAACACATGTCTACGTGTCAATTAAAATTGACTGTTCGTTATAACTTGTCTATAGAGCAACAAAAGCTATTTTGATGTTTACATTGATATCGTATGGTTATAACCATAGAAGATTCAAAAAGATTAGAAAAATCACAATAATGATAAACGGTTTCTATCAACATGGTGGTTTATTATTTGTTCTTGAAAAATTAGTTTACCTCTAAAGATAGAAAGCTCATTTTTTAGATTTTTTTGAGGAGTAAATAACTAAACGTTGTAGAGTTTTTTTCTAAAGTTTGCAAAAAAAATTCTTGGCTACTACCACAACAGAACCTTGCAAAATTCGTGTGGGAAGATAATTACGTAGTTTTTTTTCTAAATTTATGATGGATAACTAAACAATCAAATTCATTTTGTTAAACAAAATTTATTTAATACAATATCCACCTAAAAAAAACTACTTAAAAAAATAAAGAGATGAACCAAACAGTTTATTTAAACCCCCATGCCTTAGCAGCAGAAATCCAGCCAAATTTTCTGATTTAATTAGTTGTTTTAAAATAATTATTTAAGTCTCAACTGATAGGACATGCCAATTATTAATATTTTTATGAAGTAATGAAATTATAATTTATGAATAACTAATTTTAAGGTTAATCTTGTAAATGTTTATTTCATTGTGTGCCATTAACTAAAAGATGTAATAGAATTGATGAATTTTCATGTCTTTGATTTGGTGCTACTGGATTTTGCTGCTGGAAAGGGACTACAATTGCATAGGTTTGGTGTTGGATGTTGCTGAACGTTGAGTATTTTCCTTTGTTTTGGATTGGTCTTTGTTGGGTATTAGTTTGACTTTGAAATCTTGATTAACTAATATTTTAATTGTATGTTTTCGGAATTTAGAAGTACTTTGAATATTTTTATGGATAATAAAATTCACTAATTTAGTTCATTAGTTTTTAATTTAATTGCATTTACTAATTTATTTTCTTTCATTTAAATTTTATAATTTAAATTTTAAATGAAGGAAGCAAAAATTACAAAATTTTTTATTTTTGAATTCATAAATTAAATAAATTAATAATTTTTTTAAAAAATTGTGATAGAAAATACCAGTCACAACATAAACACAACTTTTATCCAAAACAAAAATTGCAATCCAAAAATTTCTAAAATAAAATTGAAAAAAAAAAAAAAAATCAATTTCCCTCTTATAAGTAGTATGACAGAACTAAGACAGGTAAAATTTATCACAACGGGTAACAGATTTTTGTCTATTATCTTTTTTTAACGTTGACTATAATGACAATAAGAATAACCGTCATTCATCTACCCCTTAAGATGACAGCTTTTACCTGTCATAATAGACCATTTTTGTTGCAATGCGTAGAAATCATTATAGCTCAATATATAATAAGGGTATGTTGGGTATTAAAATGGATTGGTAAAGCAAAACATAAACTTTTAAATTTTTTAAATGGATTTATTGAGAAAATGAGTGTAGTAAATATTTTATACGTCAAACAGTCTCATCCTTGAGAGTAGTGTAAATTTCTTATAATACCATAAATGACAAAAATAACCTTAATTAGAATTATTTCTAATAAAATCCTAGTCTTTCAATTTTATTTTTTCATGTCCTAACCACATATCAATTATCAACCATTTTTTGTCTTTTATAAGGGTGGGTATTAATCGGTTCATTTAGTTTTTCCCCATATCTAAACTCGGTTGGTTCAGAAGCGTTTGAACCAAATACAAACTGAGCTATAGAATTGAATTAGTTTAGTTCGGTTCAATTCAGTTTTATATGATTTGATTTAAAAATTTAATATTTTTTCTTACTCAAATTTTTAGCTTTTATCTAACTAGGAACCATTTAGTGTTTAATGTCCAAATCGAACGGAATGCCCATCCTTAGTCTTCGCTTCCAATTGCTCATATATGTTTTTATTTTATTTTATTTTAATTATTCCTAGTTACACAATTTTCTTTCTCTGTTGCTTCTTGATGTTTAATTTTTATGCAACTATAGAGTGCCAACAACACTTTTGTTTTACCGGGACCTTTCCTCCAACTCTTTTTGGATTATCAATGCAGACATTAATTACTCTTTCGGGTTCATATTTTACTCAAGTCGATAATTTAATCAAAATTATAAATTATAATATGTGTTTATTTGAATTTATGTAACTACAATTTAATTTCAATTTGTTATGTCCTATTTTGATTGTTTCCATAATTTCTGCAATGTGATTTTATTATATGTTAAATAGTTTGAGTTTTAAGTAAGTTTTGTGTTAATTGTTTGATAATAGTAGAAAATACTTAGATATATTTGCCATTCGATGTAATTTTAATAAAAGCTAAAGTTGTAAAACATCCAAAGGGGTGGTTTTAAGAATGTTTTGGACGGGTGCAATAGTCCAATTCTGGAAAAAAAAATTCCAAATATATATATTTCCAGATTATTATGTCATATCATGTTTAGTAATTAATATTTATTATTTTTCATAAAGTTGTACATGGAAGAAAAATTGAAGAAAATTAGTTCCATATCCATACATGCTAAACTTACATAAGCAAAGAAATGGCGCATTACAACATTATCGTTTAAGGCTAGCTTGTCTTTGAATGCATTGGCTTCGGTAGAAGTATAGAATTAAATGGAATTGAAGGTCATCTTTATTAGTAAAACTAGCGTTTGCGGTCTCTAATAACCAACTCCCGTTCACAGAGTACGTTGTCATAGACCTCAGAGCCTCACCTAGACTTCTTTCCAGAGGGTGGATAAACACAAAATGCCACTTAGAAAGAATTCGATGTTTCTAGTTTCATTGGATATGAATCAGGTACAATCGAGCATATAACTAATAATATGTGTTGATGCAGTTTTTCCCGCGTGCCTTCAAACAGTATCTCGAACCTTCTGCTCGCGATCAGCTCGAGCTCGAGCGAGGATTGCCTCCTTCGTCCTGCTCCACCGCCTTTCCGAATCGGAGATCTCCTGGACCTGTACTCACGTAAAATAGGGTCGAGGTAGCCGGACGTGTTCCGTGAAAACCCTCCGACGCCAAGTCAAGAATCGAGTTGTTCTTTTGGTATCTCCTTAGTGAGAGAGACCGGAAAGATGAAAGGGATATTTTTGCCATCCCTTTTGAATGAATATGTAGTTATTCGGAGGATCAATGTAAGGAAAGTCCGAATAAGAAGAACTCAGTATAAGCTTTCGAACCCTTGTGAATGAATTTTTCCAACCCTTGTAACGCATCTGCTCGCTTCCTTTTATACTCCATTTTTCCCGCTCTTTCTCTCCAAGAGCATCCATTCCCGCATCGATGGTGTCCGGGTCCCTCTGACAATGGGATTGGCGTAATATTCCCGTGGATACGCGTATCGTCCCCTTAACCCGGCTTCACGTGGCTGATCACCATGTCGTGCATGTGCTCTAGAAATGATGACTCCGTGGGGCATGTGCTGCCATCGATAATAGTACCACCACTATACCATGTGGGGCCCTGATCAGACATTAAAAGGTGTGCCGTGATTCTCGAGAAAACAGGTCTGGCCGCCTCAGGCCGGGTCTTACATTCCATTCGTCCCATGACTAGCACAACCCCTGTTGTGCTCGGGGACTTACCTTCTGCGAGTAGGAAAGGAGTGCTCGGTTCTCGACCTTGACCAGCTTTGACCGGGAGACGACCTAGAGCAAGCAAGAGAGCTCGGAGCTCGGACGGCTCTGAATTCCTCGACCTCGACCAGCCTTGACGTCCAGTGAGGTCATCTTCGTGCAGGCAGTCGGGACTTCTACTCGAGCTAGGCTATCCTCGGTATTTTTATTCGAGCTTAAAAGGCCTCGAGAAGACCTGCCCGATATTACCCAAACACCAGTCCCCCAGTTTCTAGTCTTTTGAGTGAAACGAGATAAGACTGAAAACTTATTAGTGACGGGCCTGCAATTGACCCTCGCTAGGCACCGTCCCGCCTAAGACTTAGGCTTTGGGACTTCGGCCATAGCGTTCTTCTCGAACTTTTTCTACTCGGCCTCGCAATTGACCCAAGCTTCTTCGAGCTTCTTCCGGTCAGCCCGCATTGACCTAAGCTTAGCACCGTCCCGCCTAAGACTTAGGCTTTGGGACTTCGACCAAGGAGTTCTTCTTGAACTTCTTCCGCTCGGGCCCGCAATCGACCCAAGCTTCTTCATGTTACTCCCGCCGGCCTCGCACTGACCCAAGCTTAGCACCGTCCCGCCTAAGACTTAGGCTTTGGGACTTTCGGCCAAGGAGTTCTTCTTGAACTTCTTCTGCTCAGCCTCGCAATCGACCCAAGCTTCTATCGTGTTACTCCCGCCGAGCCTCGCACTGACCCAAGCTTGGCACCGTCCCGCCTAAGACTTAGGCTTTGGGACTTCCGCCAAGGAGTTCTTCTTGAACTTCTTCCGCTCGGACCTGCAATCGACCCAAGCTTCTTCTGTGTTACTCCCGCCGGCCTCGCACTGACCTAAGCTTGGCACCGTCCCGCCTAAGACTTAGGCTTTGGGACTTCCGCCAAGGAGTTCTTCTTGAACTTCTTCCGCCGGCCTCGCAATCGACCCAAGCGCCTTCTTGTGTTACTCCCGCCGGGCCCGCAATCGACCCAAGCTAGGCACCGTCCAGCCTAAGACTTAGGCTTGGGACTTCCTACCAAAGAGCTCTTCTTGAACTTCGCTCGGGCCCGCAATTGACCCAAACTCAGCACCGTCCCGCCTACGACTTAGGCTTTGGAACTTCGCCAAGGAGTTCTTCTTGAACTCGCCGGCCTGCAATTAACCCAAGCTTCTTCAGGTTACTCCGCCGGCCTGCATTGACCTAAGCTTGCACCGTCCCGCCTAAGACTTAGGCTTTGGGACTTCGTCCAAGGAGCTCTTCTTGAACTTACTCCCGCTGGGCTCGCATTGACCTGCTGGCACCGTCCCGCCTAAGACTTAGGCTTGGGACTTCGACCAGGTGTTCTTCTGAACTTCTTCGCCGAGCCTGCAATCGACCCAAGCTTCTTCCGTGTTACTCCCGCCGGCCTGCACTGACCCAAGCTTGGCACCGTCCCGCCTAACACTTAAGCTTTGGGACTTCTGACCAAGGAGTTCTTCTTGAACTTCTACTCCTGCTCGGGCCTGCAATTGACCCAAGTGTGGCACCGTCCCGCCTAAGACTTAGGCTTTGGGACTTTTGGCCAAGGAGTTCTTCTCAAACTTCTTCTGCTCGGGCCTGCAATTGACCCAAGCTTCTTCTTGTGCTTCTGGTCTTCATCTTGAACTTACATTATGAATGCTTTTCTTATTCTCATATACATTTACACTTTTACACATCCCATTTTGGGTAGGAATCTTATATTAACATTTCACAATACAAGGGGACTTACTGGAAATATTTCATCAGGAGTTGCGCGTTCCACGGTTGACGCATCTTCTTTTCTACCTTACTGGCCTAGCATCTCTCCGTATTGCCATCCTGTGACACGCCACTTCTGGGTCGATCCCAGGTATATCCTCATGCGTCCATGCGAACACATCTGCATGTGCTCGCAGACACTCCACCAACTTTTCCTTCAACGGTTCGCTAAGGCCCGAGCCGACTCGGATTTTCTTCCTGGGTCGCCTCGCCTCACCTCGACCTCCTCCAACTTCTCACCGCCTTGCCTTCCATTCCTCGATTCCTCCCCGAGTCCAAATGAGGTTATCTCAGATGGTTTCTTTGGCAGCTACAACAGAAGCAACCTCTCGCCACCCTTCGGTCGCCTTTCACGACCCCTACTGCCCCATTTACTCGACACTTTAGGGCCAAGTAATGGGTGGATAGCACGACCGGCTGATCCTCATAAATGGCCTCCCTAGAATTGCTCGGTACGGGTCTGGTTTCATCTACCACCACGAAATCCAACGATCATGCTCTTCTCGAAAGGCCTCGAGCCCATGGTTACCGCCAACTTGATGATTCCTGGAGGTGTTAGCTTCCTCCCCGAATCCTTTCAAGGAAGTGCTCGTCTCGCCGAGGCTCGCTACCGTTATTCCCAAATCCTCGAGTGTGGATTCGAAAAGAATATCCACCGAGCTCCCCGAGTCAACCAAGATTCGATCAACTTCCTTGTTTGCTACGCTGGCTTTTACCACTGAGGCATCCTCGTGAGGGTACAACACCCCTCCTCGCCTTCATCCGTCCACATAATTGGCACCTGCCGAACCTTGGCCTTCTTGGCAACAGGGGCAGTGAACAAGACTTCTCGACCGGCAGCGGCATATCTGCAGTAGTTTTTCCGAGCCCTATTGAACTTCCTGCCATCGTGGGCCCTCCCGAGATTACCCTCGTGATCGGTGGTTCCGTGTCTATTTCAGAAGCCCTGACCATCTTCCTCGATCGCCGCTCAACCACCGGATGCCCTCCTTCAACAAACTCATCCAAATACCGATTCCTAACCGGATCCTCCACCTGGTTTTTCAAATCACCAAGACCGTGATGTGGAGTGGCCGTGGTCACCATGGAAACGGCAGAATCCGCCTGCTCCGCTTGCCACCGACGTGACCATCCAGGCCGGAGGGCTCAAGAGTCCTCGCCCTCACCCACTCAAGTATCTCTTCAAGAGATACCTTCAACCTCAGATACCGCTCATGTTAGTGGCTCTGCTCCACCACTCAGATCGCCTCATCCTCGGGAAGCTTCTGCTGGGGTGGCAATGGACGATCGGCCTCGCTGTGGTTCACCTCAGTCCGCTTGGTGGCCGGTTACGGGATGTGTGGTCGCTATGACGCCTATACTCCCCGTGATCCCGACCTGAGACTCGCGAGGTGGCAGGGAACCATCCGCGTGGGAGCTCTCGGTATGGTCAGACGGGCAACCCGGTCCCTTGCTGCTTTGAAGCTCAGGTCCCCGAGCAGGACCCCTTTCCTTCCTCCTTGCTCCATGGACTCGCTCACTTCTCGACTTTGCAGCTTTTCTTCTTCAATTACCATATCCAGCTTTACTCGCTCATACGCGTCTCGAATACGAACGGATCAAGGACTCAGCAGATTATACCATGGTCTCCCATCCGGATCCCATCCTTCAATCCTCTCGTAGCTCGGGATGGTTAAACGCACCAAGATCTAGAACCGATCTATGGTATCTTTGACAAACTCCTGAGAGATTCTCCTCCTTCCGCCTTACTCGACAACCCATCATGTCATCCTCGTGGGTCATCGCGCCTCGAATTGCTCTCGCGAACTCCCTACACATCCTGCTCAAAGCTCAAGATGCTTCCCGTGGAGTCTCATGGTACCATTCTCTCGCTCTTCCCTCCAGGGCGAGTGGAAGGCCCAGCACCTCCGAGCAGCCGACAATCCTTGCACCCTCGTCATGTCGCTGAACCGCTCTATGTGCACCAACGGATCACTTTTCCCGAGAACTTCAGATCCGGAAGCTGAAGTCACGTGGATCGTGACACCCATGATCTCCGCCGAGAGTGGAGATTCGTTATCCAAAGATTATTCGCCAACTGGGCTCTTTCCGCTCTCCCGAGGTCTTCCACAACTCAGGCTAACCTCACGCACCTCTCCCTCCAACTCTTCCGCACGAGAGGTCGGGTCATGGTCCTGTAAGTGCTGACGGGACCCCTTTCCTCCATATTTGTTTCTTCCTCACCGCAACATTTGGTGCCCTAGGTCTGGGCTTCATCTCCCACATTTTCCCGAACACGAGCATTCCTCTACTGACTCCGGACATCATTACATGCTTTTCTCCGTCCCTCCCCGAAGTTCTCGCAATAGGAAGTCGAGTCTCCATCTGCTTTCTCCATCCGATCCATTCTTTCCTGGATCTCCCTATTCCGGGCCTCATTGGCCACTTCTCTCAAAGTTATCGATTCTTCCGACTTACTCCTCTTCTACTGCTTCCCTCATCGCTAGGCTGTGTATCTTGAACGTATTAGAAATCAGCTTTGTGCCGATCCCCACGCATCTGCACCAAAAGATGTTGATGCAGCTTTTCCCGCGTGCCTTCAAACAAGTGCTCTCGAACCTTCGCTCGCGACCATCAGCTCGAGCTCGAGCAGGATTGCCTCCTTCGTCCTGCTCCACCGCCTTTTCCGTAATCGGAGATCTCCTGACCTGCACTCACGTAAAATAGGTCGTGGTAGCCGGGCATGTTCCGACGAAACCCTCCGACGCCAAGTCAAGAATCGAGTTGTTCTTTTGGTATCTCCTTAGTGAGAGAGACCCGAAAGATGAAAGGGATATTTTTCGCCTCCCTTTGAATGAATATGTAGTTATTCGGAGGATCAATGTAAGGAAAGTCCGAATAAGAAGAACCTCAGATAAGCTTTCTGAACCCTTGTGAATGAATTTTTCCAACCCTTGTAACGCATCTGCTCGCTTCCTTTTATACTCCATTTTTCCCGCCTTTCTCTCCAAGAGCATCCATTCCCGTGTCGCAGGTGTCCGGGTCCCTCCGACAGCCGGATTGACGTAATATTCCCGGGATACGCGACTGCCTCCTTAACCCGGCTCACGTGGCCGATCACCATGCTCGAACATGTGCGCTAGAAATGATGACTCGGTGGGGCATGTGCCGACCATCGGCAATAAGTACCACCACCATACCATGTGGGACCCCGATCGACATTAAAAGGTGTGCCGAGATTCGAGAAAACGGGCCTGGGCCGCCTGGCCGGGTCTTACATTCCATTCGTCCCATTATCGGCGCAACCCAATTGTGCTCTGGGACTTACCTTCATGAAAGGTGAAAAGAGTGCCTCGGCTCTCGACCTTGACCAGCTTTGACCGGGAGACGACCTCGAGTAGGCAAGAGAGCTCGGAGCTCGGACGGCTCTGAATTCCTCGACCTCGACTAGCCTTGACGTCCAGTGAGGTCGTCTTCGTGCAGGCAGTTGGGACTTCTGCTCGAGCTAGGCTATCTTCGGGTATTTTTATTCGAGCTTAAAGGGCCTCGAGAGGACGTGCCCGATATTACCCAAACAATATGTTACCCATTTTAAATTACTAATAATCTGTAGATAAATTATCCTAGGCCAAAACTACTTAGAAATCTGCTGCAGCCTCTAAATTACTAGTTGTCGTAATGAAACTGGAAGCAAGCATTTTAATATATGCCAAAGACACGCACCTAAGAAGTAGTAATGCTCATGTGTAGTTAATTTTTATTTCCCATAACTAATTAATTAATTAATCAATCAAGTATGATAGCTTATGTAATTACACTTAAATGGAAATGGCACACCAGATTAGCAGCAACGACAAGTGAGGCAACAGTTACAGCTCAAAAACCCAGAAAGCCACAAGCCACACCTTTTAAGTTCCTTTATATGAGAAAAACTTTCCTTGGTCTCTGAACAATCTCTTTTAGCTGCTCATAATAATAATAATAAAACCATCTATTAATTTATTCAACTACTCAATATAAGCATATATAAAATTAAACATAGAGTTCAATAGTTCCAAGTCTTAAAAGTTGCAAACCTAAGAAAGTTGTTATTAAACTATGCTGCTAGCAAAGACCAGCAATTAGGAGTTTATTGAACTTCATTATTCATCACAACTAAAGGGAAAAGGAAGATGAGGCTCAGGATAAATAAATATACTTAGTGACAGTGCCAATGGAACATAATTAAAGGGACATTTCCATCGGCCCACAAGTAATCAATCACAGCCTTCAGATCAACTTTCTGAAAAACAAGCCATCAAGGCATCAACTTTAGATGGACCTTAATGACCAGAATAAAGTTCAAAAAGATATATCATTGATCTCAAAAATGATTTTGTTTTTTTCCTTTAAAAATTAATTTAAAAAAAAATAAGTGTGTAATTTTTTCCTGCTAGTTAACAAGCCACTTACTTCATTCCATCCTAGAGTAACATCCTCTCCTGCAGAGAGCCCAGATCCTGAAAAATCAAGAGTGAAAACAGTAATATTTGAAGGCAGTAATATTATTGGAGCTTCACTAGCATGAGCCCTGCAGCTATACTAAAGATAAAAATATACTGATAATTAGTATTCTGTAACTAGTGCTCAAGGGCATATATAATTTGTAGATAAAAAGCAATGAGGCGTATTGAATTATTTTTTATAATAAAGTTTGCAATTCTTCAAAGCGTAAAGTTTCAAATTGTACCTTGTAAGAAATATGTGTAAGTCTTTGACATAATTTTACTCCATCCACCTTTTAAAATTACAAAAGTAAATTTCATTATCCGTTTATTATTCAATTGGAATATAATTTCAAAAAGCCAAAATCATATAAAATATAAAATATAGATATAGATACTGTTAGGAAATTTTTTGGTAAAGCAGGGCCACAGCTAAAATAAAATTAAAAGAAAATAAAGAACAAGCACAGTAAGAGACTAGAAATTACATGATTCGGCTTTTAGTCTATGTCCATGGGCGAAGACAGAAGAAAAATATTTTACTAGTCATATGAGAATTACAAATATTGTAATATTTTAGCTCACTTTCTAAAACTTCAATACACTCAACCTCTCAAATTCTAGACACATAAGAGTACTAGAACTCTTGAGCTCTCACAAAACTCTTTCTATATTTCAAAACAAAGAAGAAAGCTTTTTATGAAAAATAAAATATTAAATGAAGACATGCATTTCTCTATTTATAGGTAAAATCATAAATAAAATAATTTTTTTTCTTATCAAATGCATCACTTTCTAGCAGTCATTTTCTTCATACTTTTCAACTCTTTACGCGACTTCTTCTTCCTTGTCAAATTATGATACTTTCTTCTCCATCAATCTTCTAAATTGTTGGCTTCTAGATAGGTTAGTTTTTAGATAGTCATCTCTTCGACAGATTCAAGTAAAAACCTTAAACTTCTCCTCAAGCTCTATATGTTCATCGGATGAAGATTTGATTTCAGATGCTATCATCTTAGCGATATTTTCAGTGCTGCCACCTTCTTTTGCCAGAGCTGGCATAACAAACATAGGGAGTAAGCAAACTGCTACCACAAAATTCAATCCCGTAAAAGTTCTCTTTGGACTCTTCTAACTGCTTCTCACAATCCTTGAATCTCCCGTAAGTTAACACAACCCAGTCCATAAAAAAGGAAAGCAAGATTATGTCAGCGTAAATTGAACAATATATGATAGATGAATTGTACACCTAGACGAAGCATGAGCAAGATTAAATGCAAGACCTCATTGTAACACCCCAAATTCACTCAAAAATCTCAAGAGAAATTTGGAATGAAAACCTCGTAACACTAATCTTATTACTATTTCCAAAAAAAAATTGATATTATTTACAATCGAAACGTAGTTTCTAAAATAATAAGTATAACAATAATCTTCCAAAATAAAATTCAACTCTAAACAATAACTAAAGTAGCAATAATTATTTTACCAAGAAAACGCCAAAATTTTCAACTAACAAATCCTCTTCTCTAAACCCAAAAAGCTCGTATCTCTAAAATTAAACTGCAAAATGTTGAAGATAAGAAGTGAGCCGTCGACTCAATAAGTAAACTCATGCATAAGATAACCAATAACGATAAGGTATATAATAAGAATTATGAAGTACCATAAATTAAAAAATAGTAATCATTTTATAATTTAATACATATGTACGATAAAGCTTATAATCAATTAAGTCATAATATAATAATTGTTTTCAATAAATAATCGTTTAAAAAATTATTTGTCAATAAAACATTTTATTTGTTCAATTTGCTCATATCACATAATGTCACATATATTTCCAATGACCCAGCCAATAGTTCAGTCAGGATATTGTATCCCGCAATAATTGTCAATAGTTGTGTACAATACGGCTAGCTATTTAGTAATATCAGTAACAATAACTATAGATAATGAGCCAAAACCTTAAATACAGTTTTCAATCTTTCAATATCATCTATACAGTAATTTATCCATAAATTGCTCTTATAAGACATTTGATTGGCAAAAACTATACAAATATTTTTTACGAAAATCATGAATGGAAAGACAAGTATTTTAAAGTCATTTGAAAACAAATTTAGAAAACGTTTTAAATAACTTCAAATTCATAAATTACCAATCCATTTGAACAACATTATTCTTTTCATAAATATATATATATATATATATATATATATATATATATATATATATATAATAAACATTATATATGAATTCACTTACTTCAATCCAAAACAATCAACAATAACCTCAATTACACGAGCTCACTCCTAACCTATATTTATAAAGACAAGATTCTTATAAATATTTTATTCAATTCTGACCTTGATAGAAAAACCCAAAAATTCTTAAACCATTAACTCAACTTAAGCATATCAATTCACCAACCTACAATCGGGCATCTTACAGAAGCTGATTTCTAACAAGCTATATATATATAGGAAAATCATAAATATCGAAACGAGCTATTGTATAAATGTTGGCATTCAATATAAAATATTATAAGATAAATCATAGTTCATGAACATCTCCGAAAATTAATTTCCTACAAAAACACCAAAACTTTCAAGTGGTGATATACACGAGAACTGCAAATTCAAAAATTAATAACTGTAGTTATATATGTCCAAAAATGTTGATCCAACTCTATGATTTTTAATAATTTTTATATAAAGCCAAAAATTACAAATTTAGATAGAAAGAAACTAGACATATATATGTACAATATTAAAAATTGGAGTGATAATTTCTGCTGAAAATGGGAATTTTCCAGCATCAGTATTCCAACTTCGAAAAATCATTACAATTTATATACAATGAGTTTTTGAACATTAAACATATGGATAAAAAGTTAAAGATGTATAGTTTAATAATATATAATTTTTATGCATAAGACTCAACAAAAATAGTAGTAGTATAACATTCAATCTATGTTGTTCACAGTTTTCAGAATAACATAATAGCACTACTTCTACTCAATAACATCATAAATCAATACATAATCATGCTTTCACAATTTTATCAATATAACACACACAAAATCATTCAATCAATCACATAAAATTACAAATAAAACTGAAATTTTAAAAGATTATAAATTCTTACCCATCCTCAAAACAAAATCAAAACTCAAAAACTTCTTTCACAGAAAAGAGAAGCACATTTTAAATCTTTCCCTCTTCTTATTAAAAAACGTGAGTTTACTTTTGTGTTTGCTATTGTATTCTTTTATTTATTAGCCTCTAGGATTTTGAGAAACAAAATAACGTAAGTGGAATTTTTATAGGCCAATCCTTTTAATACCCATAGCATTAAGGAACTTATTTCTTTTTTTAATAAGGTATTTAACAAATAGGTAAAAAGTTAAGTGATTTGAAATTTAAAATAAAAAATATCCTTAAATACCATTAACCTAAAATATTATATTCTATAAAATAGATATATAATAATAAAAATAAAAACAAAAACAACGGGTGCTACATCATCGGGCTCTGCCATGAATTGTGTGGCTTTGCTTGTCGAATGAATATAATAAACTTCATTTTCATTGGCTTCTCATAGCTAGAAATGGTCTGAAACAATTAAACTGCCAAGATTCATTCAGGCTTTTATGAAACGCTTGGAGGGAACATAAAAATAGTAACTATATCCCCAATTCGAAGACAGTGAACATACGGCTACATGCATGTAATTTGCCACACTCAAGAACAAAGCCTATGTCATTTTGTAGTTCTAACTATATATAATTTGAACAAATTAGTAAATTTAATCACAAAATTAAAATTTAAAAAAAAAATTCCATCACAGTGAACGAATTTGAGAACTACAGGTCTAATTTTTAACTTCTCTTTTAGGGTTCGAATATGACAAGAAGTTTTACTTAAATTGACGTGCAAGAGAAGATAAGAACAATAATTAGTTGTATTAGTCGAACAATCGGGCTCTAATGTGTTCCATCGATAGTAAGCTCTTAGTTTATGTCATGAAATTTAAGTGTGGTAGCACGCGTTCGGTTCTCTATGTAGTTCTTAGTGAGTTATCAAAGTCGACGATGTTGATGACTAAAGGGTTTGAGTTATCAAAATCAACGGTGGTTTATAGGTGATTTGGGTCTTCTTTCACGGCAAGAAATTGGTTTCAGTCAACGAAAGTGTATTGGTTGTTGTTCTCACTTACATTTTGGGTTTTGATTAAGACTGATTCGCCGCTGCAAAGAGAGACGATTGAGTGATAATGGCATACATAAACGGGGTTGAACAGCAAGTGTTCGGGTGTCTTCATTTTGCAATGGGTTTGCTAACTACGTGCTGTGTTTTGAGATTTAATAGTGAAGCTTGAAAATTATCTCAACACTTAAAAATCTTTTGGTTCTCTCCTCACAAAACGTTTCCCTCCTTACAAAATGCAACGTTTGTTTTTAAAAAAAAAATACAAAATTTTTAATTATAATTTAAAATTATATATCTTATATCAAGACGTCATCATTTTACTGTAAAAAAATGAAAATGTTTCACTTTATTTTTTGGAAATAAAATATTTTTAAAAATTAAGTAAAATCCATGCAATTGAAGTCAAAACAATAAATCAATCATACATTCTTGATAGTTAAATATTTATCACCACGTCTATTAAAAGTTCTTAATAGACAATATTTCTATCACAAATATATCATAAATATACTACTAAGAAAACCATTTGGTAGGTGCTTTTTCATGTAGTAACGACTTCTTCTTCCATGGGTTTGCAACCCTTTCTCCTTTTCTGTAACAATTCTTCCACGGCTCCATCTCTTTGCAGCCATTTTTATTCCATAATTTCGTACGCAAATATATATTTTTTTTAATTTCAGACATAATATAAGAAAATCTCTAAAAACATATAGAAAATTAAGAAAACTTCAACCAATAATAAAACAACATTTGTAACCCCATTAATTTTAAAAATTCGTCATTGTCTCTTGTAGCTCTTTACTTATAATATACTCAAAGAAAAGCTGACTAGGAAGAGAGGATTTACAGCCCAAATTCAAATAATATTGTCTTAAAAATGGTTTATTAGCTGAATTCAAGCTTTACCATTAAGAAATTTTTCCTAAATATCAAACAATTTCGTTTAATTTTTAGTCCAAAAAAGAGATCAAAGAGATAGTAAGTAATTTTCTAATTTAATTATTATTTTTTTCTTCAATATATATTGTATGAACCAAACTAAAACAATAAAAAATGGTTTAAAGTGGAAATGGATGAGATTTGTAGCTACCCTGTTATGTTTGAGGTACTCTCCCACAAGATGGAGGAGGATAGTTGGGTAGTTAGATGAAAAGAAGAGGAAGATGGGATGAAAATAAGGATGAAGGCTACCAAGCATGAGCTGGTTATATCCTATAAAACAAAGTCAAAACCTGCATTAGAAGTGAAATCAGCAGTGGCCGGCAACCACATTCCAATGTTCAAGTTAGAATTTGAATGGCAAGTGGCAACCTCAAAGTCAAATAAAACTTAAAGCTATCAAAAACGAAAAAAAGTTTTTTGAAGAAAAAGATTAAGGCAATATTTTGAATGCAGTGGCCGACAACCACATTCAGATGTCCAAGTTAGAGTTTGAATGGCAAGTGGCAACCTCAAAGTTAAATAGATCTTAAAGTTATTAAAAATAAAAGAAAGTTTTCTTAAGAAAAAGATGAAGACAATATTTTGAATAATGAAATCTAGTTACTATTTAGAAGTGTGTATCCTTTGAGTTTTTATAGAGTGTGTCTGATGGTCATTTTAGTGGTTTCAGATAAGTGACACTCATTGACCGATTGTCCTATCTTAAATGAGAACATTTGAATAATTTTGCTTGTTGTCGCACGATAGTGACATACATAGGCTTGGGAGAGAAGGAAACATTCAGCCTCCTTTTTGCCTTTAATATAAGTCAAGTGGCAACTTCTCCAACATATGGTCCTTGTTGCTTTTTGGAGTGCTACAAAGAGTAATTGACATGGCATTGTTTTATTACTCAAACAAAGAATCTTTAATACTATTAGTTCATTGTATTTAGCTAAAAGAGAGATATTTTTTTATTTTACACATGAGAGCATGCACTATTCACATATGAGTCTTAACCTCCAAGTTCTAATTTTTTATAGTACCCTATAGTATTGGTTATTTTATAGAAATTATCATTTTCTGTGAGTAATTTATCTTCCTGCTTCTTATGAGCTATCTTGATATTCTAGTAAAAAGGAATGGTTTTATTTTGTTAACTCCTTTTGCTTTGTTTTGAGATTTAATAATGAAGCTTTAAAATTATCTCAACACTTAAAAATATTTTGGTTCTCTCCTCACTAAATGCTATGTTTTGTTTTTTTTTTGTTTTTTTTAATTTACAAAATTTTTAATTATATATCTTATATCAAGAGACGTCATCGTTTTACTATAAAAAAAAAAAAGAAAATGTTTCACTTTATTTTTTGGAAATAAAATATTTTTAAAAATTAAGCCAAATCCACGCAATTAAAGTCAAAACAAAAAATCAATCATGCATTCTTGATAGTCAAATATTTATCACCAGTCTATTATGAGTTTTTAATAGACAATATTTCTATCACAAATATATCATAAATATATGACTAAAAAAATTCTATCATGTGCCTAGCATAGTAGGTCTCCAAACCAAAAACCATCATAATAGGTGCATTTTTCATGTAGTAACGACTTCTTCTTCCATGGGTTTGCAATTCTTTCTCCTTTTATGCAACAATTCTTCCACGGCTCCATCTCTTTGTAGCCATTTTTCTTCCATAATTTCGTACGCAAATATATTTTTTTTAATTTTCAAACATATTATGAGAAAATCTCTAAAAACATATAGAAAATTAAGAAAAATTCAACCAATAATAAAACAACATTTGTAACCACATTAATTTTAAAAATTTGTCATTGTCTCTTGTAGCTCTTTACTTATGATATACACAAAGAAAAGTTGACTAGGAAGAGAGGATTTATAGCCCAAATTCAAATAATATTGTCTTCCAAGCTTTACCATTAAGAAATTTTTCCTAAATATCAAACAATTTCGTTTAATTTTTAGTCCAAAAAGAGATAGATCAAAGAGGTAGTAAGTAATTTTTTAATTTAATTATTACTTTGTTCTTCCATATATATTGTTTGAATCAAACTAAAACAATAAAAAATGGTTTAAAGTGGAAATGGATGAGATTTGTGGCTGCCTTGTCATATTTGAGGTGCTCTCCCACAAGATGGAGGAGGATATTTGGGTAGATTTGAGTGTTTGATGAAAAGAAGAGGAAAATGGGATGAAAATAAGGATGAAGGCTACCAAGCATCTGGTTATATCCTGTAAAACAGAGTCAAAACCTAAATTAGAGGTGGAGTCGACGGTGGCTAGCAACCACATTCTGATGTCCAAGTTAGAGTTTGAATGACAAGTGGCAGCCTCAAAGTCAAATAGATCTTAAAGCTATCAAAAATGAAAGGAAGTTTTCTGAAGAAAAAGATGAAGGCAATATTTTGAATAATGAAACCCATTTACTATCTGGAAGTGTGTGTCCCTTGAGTTTTTATAAAGTGTGTCTGAGAGTCATTTTAGTGGTTTCAAATAAGTGGCGTTCATTGATCAATTGTCCCCCCTTAAATGAGGACATTTGAATAATTATACACATTATCCCAAGATGGTGACATACATAGACTTAGAAGAAAATGAAACCTTCAGCCTCCTTTTTGCCTTCAATATAGGGTAATTGGCAACTTCTTCAACATGTGGCCCTTGTTACTTTTTGGAGTGCTACATAGAGTAGTTGACGTAGTGTTATTTCATTACTCAAATAAAGAATATCTAATGCTATTGGTTCCTTTTATTTAGCCAAAAGAGAGATATTTTTTTTTATTTTATACATGAGAGCATGCACTATTCACATGTGAGTCTTAACCTCCAAGTTTTAATTTTTGATAATACCCTATAATATTGGTTATTTTATTGAAATTGTCATTTTTTATGAGTAATTTATCTTCCTACTTCTTATAAGCTATCTTGATATTCTAGTAAAAAGGACTGGTTTTAACTCCCTTTGCCACTTGTCATCGGCCCCACTTCATTTTGTCTATAATACATAGTAATTTATGTTGGGACATTATAATAATGAAAAATTTTATAAAAAAAAAAAAGAGTCTAATAAGTATTTCAAAGGCTTAAAAAGCCGCATCCTATTTTCAAATATATTAAATGGTAAATAAAGAAAGAGGAATACTAAAATTGTTTCATTTTTCTTAACACCCCACTTTATTCTAAAAATAAGCTCAATTTATTTCACTTCTCATTAAACTTGTTAATGGTCTTCTTTTTCAATATTGTCACTGCTAAACTCCTAACAAAGAAGAAATTAAGAATATGTGAGAGATTGTTTTTACTTCTCAAGGAATCAACTTTTACCTTGAATTTTAAAAAATCAGTTTTATAAATGGTTTGAGAGGGTGTTTGGTAAATGAAAATTATTTGACAATCACGTTTTAAATAAGCTATTATGAATGTTTGGCAGGTAAAAGTTAAAAGTGTAACGTTTAATGTGCAATGACAAAAATGGGCTTGTTTACTTATTTGTAATATATTTAGAATACTATTATTGAAATTATTTTTTATTTACTACTTTTTTATGGCATATATATTTTCTTTATTACACATTTAAATAAGTTTTTCGTTAACTCATTTTGCAATAAATACAATTATGAATATTTATTTACTAAAAAAATTATGATGAACAATAAATAACGTACACAAAAATTGATATATTATTATTAAATGGATTAATAATTTTTTTAATATTAAAAATTTAATAAATTAAATAAAAAAATATAAATACCTAAGCAAATAAATTCATAGAAAGAATATTCAAATAACAAAAAATCTTTAAAAATATCATAATCAAAGTACTGTAACACTATAAATGTGTGTGCATAGCAAAAATATTATCTAATCATCAAACTTATAGCAATGATATTTCCCAATCTTTCAACATGTCTATGTTTAGGAACATTACTACCATAATCTTTTGAATGATGAACTCCATATTTGTCTCTGCATCTAGAACAAAATTTGAGTCATTTTCAATTTCTTTAAAATGATGATCATGCAAAGCAAACTTCCTAATGTAATAAATGCCATAGTTTCAATGACTATCTTCACTTGCTTTTTAAATGGATATCTTGACATATCTCTTAGAATTCTCCAGCTTCCACATCCTTTATACACATCTCAATAATGAATTGACCATTCCAAGCCCAACATGATTCTTCGTATACTTGGTTCTAGGGAACTCAATTATTTTTGTAGAAGTTTCATATTTTAAGTTTATTATAGCTGAAGAAACATAATTGAAAAGAAACATTTAAATCGACTAAAGTAAACTTGGAATGGACTACAGAATTTAAATTTCCAACAATCAAGTTGGTGATTCTGGGGTCACAATTCATAATAGACCTCGTTTGATTATGGTTAAAGGCTAACCCAACCAAACTGAACAAAAATTCTAGCCACACTTGCAGCTCTGCTTGCAACAATGCTCTCTATTGATTGGAAATAATAGCATAGGAATACACATAATTTAACATTTGCTCTCAAAAGAATGTCTAGAACAAACCAATAAAAAAATCAGAGCATGAGTAAAAACTGGATTCGAATCATATCAACTCTTTGACTCTTTCTTTTCAATAAAATAGGATAATGCATATTGTGGAAAAAGAAATGTTATTAATTCAAATTATATGAAATGTAATCTAGTTTAATTGTACTTTCAAAACTCTTCTTTCTCTATTCAAAGAATAAAAAAAAAATCATGGGAAGAAATTTAGTATTCAGGAATTAGACATATGGAGAACCCCATGGTCGGTGAGAAACCAAGATATAAAAGAAAACAAAAAGAAAAAGAGATGCACACAGGACTACTTTATAAATTACCCAACAATTTTTGGTCATTATTTTCCCTTTTGAGTTGTTTCTTAAGCATTCTGAGTCAAGAAAAGCATAAAAAAAAAAAAAAAAATCAAAGGTCCACAAGAATGAAATTTATCGACAAAAATGAAAATTATATTTCACATTAGAATCAATGGTCGATTAAGAGGATTCCTACAATTACAACATCATCCACAAGAACGAAAATCAAAGATCCACAAGAACGAAAGTCTACCTGCAGAAAGAGATTCTAGAGAGTAATCACAATGTCTTTCTATGCAAATGCTGCCTGAATTGTAATTTTGTTGACACATAGTTAAGTTTCTTATCATTCTTCCAATTTTACGAAGTTTGTGACATTTGGGTGCAGAGAGTTTTAAAAACAAATTATTTAACTAGAAGTACTTTTATTCTTTTACGTAATTTTGAAAGATGTTAGTATCCGAAAGAGATTCTAGAGAGTAATTTAGAGGAATGCCAATGGTCCAACGCATAAAGAAAAGGTGTTTGAGAGTGCTTCAGAGGGATGACAAGAGTCCCACTCTAAGACTATTCAGCCCAACCGAACATTTGATATAGTTTTGACCAACAAATTTGGCCCAGAAATGGAGAAGAAGAGCAGATGGGTTGGGCATCTTGAGCAGCGATAAAAATGAACCAGTGCTGCGTTTTGTCAGAAGACGGTGGCATTCGCAAAATTTAGGCGTTCGCGCAAGAGCTGAACCGTTATTGTGACCTGACATGACAGTACGCGCCTTTATCCTTTACAGAATGCGTTTGTTGAATCCCACCTAACCCATTCAATTGTTGCTTTCACAGAGACAAAACCTCTCGGTTTGTTCGTCCATGCTGAGAAAGAAATTGATTGAGGGCTATTCTTGGGTATTTCCACTCAGACCAGAATTAAAAATTCTGTCGGTGATTTTTCAAAATAATATCTTGCTTTATGTGATAGGATAATAAATTAATTAAGAGTCGTATAATATTTTTCAGTGAGATTTGTTACTTATTATTATTATTATTATTAAACAGACAAGACTCGCGTTTTTTGTCCGGTTATACTTTTTAAGTCAAAAGAAACAGGACAGTATATTTACTACAATTCCGTAATGCCCGCCGATCACAGACAGACAAGTTGATTGGTTCATGACTTGTCGTCGGTGTCGAAAATTGACAATATTATTATCTCTTTTCTTTTTCTGTGTTCTTTTTTAATTCTTGAGAAAATACAATTGGTGGTCTACTATGAACCTTCCCACAGTCAACCATCCTCCCCCGGGAATTTAAAGCGGTAATTTTGAAGTGTGCCGTATTATTTCATTCATTGCAATTTATTAAGAACAGATTTGTTGTCCTGAACATAAATCAAGCTTTTTTTTTCATTTTTTCTAGGAAACGTAAATCAAGCTTGGATATTTTAATATTATACCAAAAATAAATATGGATTTTTTGCTTTATGGGAAAATTAAAAGGCCGTATTTGCAAATATTATTGTTATTGTTTTGTTTAAACACATGTAAATGATGTAATCCCAGAAAATTAGGACTTGTTTGTGGCAAATCGATGACAGTGACATAAGCTTACTTCACATTTATCAAGTAACGCGGTTGTGAGCTGAAGACTGTAAGGACAGTAGGACACTTCACTCAGTTTTGCTTGGATACTAGTAGCAGAAGGTACAGCTCATACACCACTGGTTTCGCTTCTTACAAAAAGCCCCCATAACAATCAAAGTGGTCTAATTTAGGATCTGTTTTCTATCTCACTTTCAAGAATCCTCTGATTCTTCTCTTCACCGACACACTCGCAGCACATATTACTTAAGAGCTAATAAAAGCCAAAGGCCACCTCTTCCAAAGCAAAAAAGAAAAAGAGAGGGGAGAAAAACGACAAAAGTTGAGATAGTGAAGTAGTGATTGATATGGCTTTACAGGGATAAAGAAGTTGGAAATTCTCTTTCTTTAGTTATCTTTGTTCCCATTTATTCATTTATTCTTCGTCAAGTTTTTGCTCTAGGTTGAGTGTGATTGTGTGAGAGAGATGGCTAGTTATAGCAGTGCATGTTGTTTGCTTTTACTGTTTATGCTTGTTTGTTGCACTAGAGGTGAAAGTCCTTACAGATTTTTTACCTGGAATGTTACGTATGGTGATATTTATCCCCTTGGTGTTAAACAACAGGTACTTAACCTTTTTTTTTTTTTTGTGTTTGTGTTCTGTGGATTTATTTTATTTGATAAAAACGAATGATGGGCTAAGGCGTAAATGTGTTATCATGGCAGGGAATATTGATTAATGGGCAATTTCCAGGGCCTCCCATTGAGGCTGTGACTAATGATAACTTGATTATCAGTGTTTTCAATGCCTTGGATGAACCATTTCTTATCTCTTGGTTAGTACCACCTTCTTTTTTTCCATTATTCTTGGTGAAATTGTTAAAATCGTGTTTAAAAAAAAAAAAAAATCTGTTTTAAAGATAGTAGTAGTTTCATTCATTGTGTTGCGTGCTGATCCAAGATCTAGCGGTTGCCAGGCAGTAGTTTGATCACACATCCTTATACACATATGGTTGTCTTGAACTTGAGCTATACGGCTCCTTTAATAACCCTCAAGTTGTTATAGATTGAGACTAATTTGTTAAATCATAATACTGAATTCTATAGCCTTCTAATAACTTGGAGTTAGATCCACCAAAAGGAACAAAAAAAAGTAAACAACAGAGATAGTCTACTTTCTTGGATTTGTGGTCCTTGTTAGATTCTTGTAAGTGATAGTGATGTATAACCAGTTATCATTCTAATTTATGCACATGGGTAGAATCAAATCATATCTTTTTTCCACATGAGTTTGATGAATATGCATTTTTCTCATGATTTGTCAACCAAATGTGTATAAATCATGTGGCCCTATTTCATGTTAAAGCTAGTTTAATAATAAAAGGCTAATTGAAAACTTACCATGATGTGCTGTAAATTTTGTCTAGGAATGGTGTTCAGCAGAGGAGAAACTCTTGGCAAGATGGAGTTTATGGCACAAACTGCCCGATCCCTCCAGGGAAAAACTTCACATATGTTCTACAAGTAAAGGATCAAATTGGTAGCTATTTCTACTTCCCCTCTCTTGCTTTGCACAAAGCTGCAGGTGGCTATGGTGGGATAAAAATTGCAAGCCGACCACTTATTCCTGTGCCCTTTGATCCTCCTGCTGGAGATTTCACCATTCTTGCTGGAGATTGGTACAAAAAAAATCACACTGTAAGTAACTAATCTGAAATAAATGTTATTTAGCAGTGAACATGTAATGCAGCATTGAAGGCTTCGAAGTTGTGTGTATGTTTATTGTCTTTTACTTGAACTTCTATAGGATTTGAAAGCAACTTTGGACGGTGGAAGTGATCTTCCTTTTCCTGATGGTCTTGTTATTAATGGTCGGAGTTCAAATGCTAACTCATTCACTGTTGATCAAGGTTAGTGATTGCAATAAGTCGTCTTATACTTTTTGTTGTGCGCATTGCAATGGTCTTATATGATATGAGTTTGTTTTAAATTTGCTATACAGGCAAGACCTACCGGTTCCGTATATCAAATGTGGGGATTTCAACTTCAATCAATTTTAGAATCCAAGGTCATAAAATGCTACTGGTAGAGGTGGAAGGAACCCACACATTGCAGAACACTTATGATTCTCTTGATATCCATTTGGGACAGTCCTATTCTGTTTTGGTTACAGCTGATCAACCCCCTCAAGGTTACTACATTGTCGTCTCAACACGTTTCACATCACAAGTGCTTTCTGCAACCTCCATTCTTCATTACAGTAACTCAGCTGGCAGTGTTTCTGGTCCTCCTCCTGGTGGGCCAACAACACAGATTGATTGGTCTCTTGAACAAGCACGTTCAGTCAGGTATTTTGCAAAATCCCCTGTTTCATTTTCCCTAGATCATTGTATATACCTTGTTTTACCTAATTTTCTTCCTCAGTTAGGCTACTGGGACAGGTGACTAGCTGAATTATCCCATTGTTTTCTCTCCATTAGGGTTCAACCTAAGAACTATAAAAAATTGCTACTATATAGTTTGTTGAAGTTTGAGAATTTCTGATAAATAAAGCAACATGCCCTTTGTACACAAATATGGAATATTCAAGATGGCAAAGCAAAATCAACTCAATTCAGTTGCTTTCCAGAATATGCAAAAATTCAGTTTCTAACTTGTCCTGCTGCCGCATTTTAAACTTGTTTTCAATTACCATTTGATTGTCTTATCAATAATCTCATGCCATAATTTGAACCAGGCGGAATCTGACAGCAAGTGGACCAAGGCCTAATCCCCAAGGGTCATACCACTATGGGCTGATCAATACTACACATACTGTTAGACTCCAAAACACTGCCCCAATTATCAATGGCAAGCAGAGGTATGCTGTCAACAGTGTGTCATTCATCCCAGCTGACACGCCTCTGAAGCTTGCAGACTACTTCAAGATTCCTGGAGTATTTAGCCTTGGAAGCATTCCAGATAACCCCACTGGTGGTGGTGCATATCTCCAGACTTCTGTCATGGCTGCTGATTTTCGGGGTTACGCTGAAGTTGTGTTTGAGAATTCAGAAGAAACTTTGCAATCTTGGCACATTGATGGTCATAACTTCTTTGTTGTAGGGTAAGTCTAACCTAAAAAACTAAAGCAAATATTGAATTGGCCATTGCTTATAGCTGCTACAGCTATTGGAAATCTATTTCTATCCTTTGGATTCTGAAATTGTGTATGATTTTATATGGGCAGGATGGATGGAGGGGAGTGGACTCCTGCAAGTAGATTAACTTACAATCTAAGAGACACAATTTCTCGTTGCACTGTTCAGGTATACTAACAATTTCTTATTGTTAACTTCTAACTAAATATCTGAAGTGTACCAAAATTGTCTCAACAGTATATTTTTACTTTCTATAGGAATATCCTCCATTACTTTTGGCTTTCCCATAAAAATTATAACTAAAAGATTGCACTTAGTTATGAAGCTGTGTTTGGCGTGAGTGCAGGTGTATCCCAAGTCATGGACTGCAGTTTACATGCCTTTGGACAATGTGGGAATGTGGAATATAAGGTCTGAGAACTGGGCTCGCCAATACTTAGGCCAACAATTCTATTTACGAGTCTATTCACCTGCAAATTCATGGAGAGATGAGTATCCGATACCAAGTAATGCTCTTCTATGTGGCCGGGCGGTGGGGCATAGAACTCGACCCCTGTAATCACAGCACGATTGTTAACATGTCACAAGACAGTGACAGTCTTGAATATGATCTGGAAGAGAGGATATCTGATGGCTTTACTCGAGCCATTTCACAATATTTTTTATTGTTATGGGTTATTTTTCTGTTAATTGTTAGGAGATTGCTCTTAATCAAGAATGATTTGTCTATTGCGTTGTAACTTAAACCAGGTTACCATATCCTGCAATTGTCCAAAACTGGCATTCTTTTTTCCTCTAAATCCTGTTTATATCATCCATTTGAATTAGAAAAAGGTTCAATACGATGGAAAGTCCTACTTTATGAAATGTCTTATTCGTTCATTGGGTTTAAGGTTCGTTCGTCACCTGTCAAGGTACAAGCTTACTTGTGATTAAACAAATGAGAATTACTTAAAGGAAGCAAAACTCGAAACGTTGAGCAAAGCTTTATTTAACTTTCCTTTTCTTCAGCTACCCTTTTCTTTCTGCAGTTGGAGTAATAATAACTCAAGGAAAAGACATATAATTGTTATGTTCTGGACCCCCTCTCTGTCATGAAGCTGCAATCCAAATTCATATTTGCATTTATTGTATTTCAATCATGACATAGACTGCTTAACTTTGGACTTAATTTATCTAAGAAATAAAACCACCCGGCCTTTGGAGGCTAGAGCCCTTGTGAGGGCAGCGGTTCAATCTCACTTTTGTGGGGTTTAATTTCTTCTTCAATTATAAAAATAATTGAGAAAAGCATAACTAGTATCATTTGAATCAGCACTCAATGGTGCCTTCATATGGAGAAGAATCAGTCTTCTTGTCACAGAATTGCCTCTGCGAGCTTATATTATTAATTTCACTGTCATTGCCATGACTCTTGATGGGCTGCTTGCCTCTTTTCAATCCAAATCCAATTGTCGTGCACATTTTCAACCGCTCAGACGCAGCCTACTAGTACATTTAGAGCCAACCCCCACTTAGAGACAGCTGATAGAAAAATCTCTGCAGTCCACACCAGATTTGAAAGCAGGATTAAATGCAGTTAGTTTTGAACATTTAGTGGTCGTGGACTAAGTTGTATAGTATTCAAGATTTTGAAGTGTCGGCGGAGTTGATAAATAAAGGTGCTGGGCCATGTTTAATTATGGATCAGGATAGATACTCTTGTTAATTTTGTTTTTCTTAGTCTTTTTTTGATGAAATAAATGATCGAAATTAATTTTTAAATTTTATTATTAATAATTAAGTTGGTTTTGCTTTTTTTATTTATAATTAAATTAATCTGTTTATTAAATTTAAAATTAAAAAAAAAAAAAAAGAACCTTCTAAAAAAGACTCAAATTGAAAAACATTAGGAGCGAGGTCTAATCCGCTAAATTATACGGATAACGACGGAGGCACCACTTGCATGCAGCCTCAAGCATTCAGCCACACATTTTATCACAAACTGCATGTATATGATATATCATAAGAGAGAGCGACTGTAATACTAATCATGTTAATTATGAAGCATTGTTGTTGTTAACTACATTGTCAACACAAATCTTACAACTTTATGCTTCAAGTACGTGTAAGTGATGGGAGTGTTCACTTTTATTTGTTTATTTATTTATTTTGGTTTTCTGACTTTCCTCCTTATAATAAATGTTCCCGCCAATGCCCCAACGGTTCTAACGCGCATCACGAACGTAGACTAATTAATTGCTATTTAGTGGAGCAGTGAAGATTTAGCCCAGTTGATGAAGTCTATATAAAGATGATCTATGTGTCAACGAACAATAGCAAGCAATAGTAAGCTGATAAGTAATCTTCTCTAATGGGTCTCTCTCAAAAATGGCTTCCTTTGGTTCTCATTTCCCTCTGCATTGCCCTCCATTTGAGTGCTATCGCTCTTGCTGATGACAAAGTTGACAAAGCTAGGTGGCGCGATGATGATTGTAGATGGAACCGAAGACGCTGCGGTGGGAGGTTTGGTGGTCGGGGCCCCCGTTTTGGTGGGGGTGGAGTAGGAGGCGGGGGCGGTTTTGGTGGCGGTAGAGGCGGTGGCATTGGAGGCGGGGCAGGTGGCGGTGGAGGTGCTGGTGGTGGCATTGGAGGTGGGGCAGGGGGAGGAGGCGGCATTGGTGGAGGTGCTGGAGGTGGCATTGGAGGTGGAGCTGGTGGAGGAGGTGGCGCTGGAGGAGGCGGTGGTGTTGGGGGAGGTTCAGGACATGGTGGAGGTTTTGGAGCCGGGGGAGGTGTAGGTGGTGGAGCAGGAGGAGGTCTCGGAGGCGGTGCTGGTGGAGGAGGTGGTGGAGGAGGCGGACTTGGTGGTGGTTCTGGTCATGGCGGAGGATTTGGTGCTGGAGGAGGTGCAGGTGGAGGTCTTGGTGGTGGAGCTGGGGGAGGAGGAGGTGCCGGTGGAGGTGGAGGCGGAGGCGGTGGTGGAGGTCTAGGAGGAGGGTCAGGTCATGGTGGTGGATTTGGTGCTGGTGGAGGTGTAGGGGGTGGTGCCGGTGGAGGCATTGGGGAGGAGGTGGAGCTGGGGGAGGTGGCGGTGGTGGAATTGGAGGAGGGTCAGGTCATGGCGGTGGCTTTGGTGCTGGGGGCGGTGTAGGAGGTGGTTCTGGTGGAGGTCTCGGCGGCGGCCATGGTGGCCATGGAGGAGGAGTCGGTATTGGAATTGGGATAGGCATTGGTGTTGGAGTTGGTTCTGGCAAAGGTGTAGGCGCCGGTTCCGGCAGTGGAAGTGGTGGTGGTGGTGGCGGCCGATAATGAAAAGCTTTCATTAATTTGTGTTTCAAAATCTAATGTTTTGTAGCTTCCAAGTGTTAATGATCTTTGTATCAATGCTGAGTCCTTATTGTCAGTTTCAAGTGTTTTGAGCTTTTGATGCAGTTTGTTGGCTGTTGCCTGTTGCCATGCGCCATCAACATAATTTGAATTACTTTCTGATTATTTTTGTATTTCCATCTTCTGCAAATGGTTTAATTTGACAATGAGCAACTTTCTTAGCCGATTCTCAACTTGTGTTATAGCTGTGATGCCATTAAAACTAGAACTGTGGCCAGTGTTTCGAATGAAATAAAAAAATAAGGCAAAATAGAACAATCTTATTTTCATTTGAACAACTCCATTACTGCATGGGGTCACCATTTACATTGAAACTGTGAATAGATCCAGTATTGTTTACCAAAGTGCTGTTTATTTTTATTTTTTAACTTAATTGGCTTAATTAACCTAGAATGTGTTTTCGAAAAGGAAAGTTATGTGCTTTGAGGATTTATGGATATTTGTCACTAAAAAAGAAAATGAAATAAATGAGGAAGAACAACTATATCTACTCTTGTTCGGACTCACAACATGATCGTCTTCGGAGACCAAAATTTCAATTATCCATAGGCTTTATAATATTCAAACATTTCATAAGAATTATTAAAACACATCCCAATCTTAGGCTCAACAACTTTTTCCTCTAATTCTTCATTATTTTCTTTAAAATCGGTCCCTTCTAATTCCTCTAGATCTGCAAACAACAGATCAAGTAAGTGAATGCACTTGAATCATGTAGCTTGATTGGTTTGTTCAAATTTTGCTTTTGTTTTTACATTTTTTCGAATCTTTTGCTTTTACTTTTGTTTATTAAAAAATTAAAATTAATCAAAGTGCAAAAGTTGGTTTTAAAATAAAAAAAAAAAAAGAAAATTAATTAAAACGGCGTCCTATTGGTAATGCTCAGGATTTGACATGGGGAAATAACAACACTCCTTATGTTATGATTTTTGAGATTTTTTTAATTTATTTAACATTTCTAATTTGTAAGAGGACAAATATAAACATATTAGCTTTTATAATTTTTTAAGTTAAAAAAATAACTTAATATTTATTTTTAGTAATTCAAACAAAAGAATAAATATATTATTCAAATTCAGACATTTAACTCTGTTCAAAATTCAAAATAATTCAAGTTTACTCAAATTTTTGAAAAAAAAAATACACCTAAGAGTCCCTTTGGGATTATTTTTGATAAAGTTGAAAGTAATTTTGAAAAATTAAAAGTTAATTTTAATGTTTAGTAAGTTCTTTTTTTAAATCACTTTTAATAAAATCATCTTATCCTAATCGATTAGGAAATAAAATTATTAAATTTAGAGATGATTATTATTACCAAATATTAGTTATATTGAGATATTAATATAAAAAATTAAATTAATAAAATAAAAAATATATTTTAATTATCAATTATTAATATACACTATAAAGAGTATTATATACATATATTTATAAAATACATAAATAAATTTTATTTAATATTATGTCTACTTTTAATCATAAAATAATTTAATAAAAATATTTACTAAATATAAACGTTTGCTTTTAAGATTTATAACATTTTTTTTTAAATTTACCAAGTATTTAATTTTTTATCTGATTATTTTTATAATACAATTAAAAATAATTATTTTAAAAATTACAACGCTGTGAGGCTAATTTAATACAGTGATTGACCAACAATAATTAAGTTTTTTTTCACATACAATCTATCTTTTACTGTTTGCAAAATGGAAGAAAGCATTGATTTTTTTTTTTTTTTTCAAAACAAGGCATTGTCATTTGACTACATCAATTTTCTTTCCCTTTTTATTTCCCACTCCTTTTTATTTTCCATCCCTCAAATATTGTACTTTTTACTGCGGCTGTAAAATTAACTAAATTACAAGATTGCCGCGAAAACGACGTTTCACTGCGAGGACAAAAAGGGGGCGTTAAGTAAAAGCACTTTCCCGCCGCCCAATCGCGGATACAAGAAAAATCTCACACACGAACGCTATACATGTACGTACGGTTTGCATCGTTTTCGCGCACTCTTTCCGAACATTTCTTTTTGACTGAGTGAGTAACAGGTGGAAGTGGAACCGCGAAGGCAAAGCCATCGCTTGATATCCCCAAAAATCAAAACCCTAGCACCTCCTCTCTCAGTCTCCCCAGCACCGATGGAGCTCCGCTCTCGTAAAACCATCGGTCAATCCTCCGTTAGCGGTAATGGTAACATTTTAAACTATGATTTATTATTATTATTATTATTTTCATTTCACTGAAATGAGGGGGGCTTAAAAAGGAATTTTGATTGCTTAAGCCGTGTTTTTCGATTCTTGGAGCGCAAGATTTGGTTATGTTATTTCTTTTATTTTTATTTTTTTTTTTGTTTTCATATTCTTGTTTCGCGGGAGAGAATAAGCGCCGCATTGTGGGTTTTTTGTTGCTACAATTTCTGTTAATGATGGAAATATCTAATCACGAAGCAGGTGATGCACAAGGCAACCAAGGTAACTCTGGTGAAGGGGACAGTAAGGGAAAAGGAATTATTGATCTTTCTGATGTTTCTGACGATGAAATTTATGTGCCGTCTTCAGATTCTGATCGTTGCGATTCAGATGATGATTGTAAGTTGTTTCTGCTATTTTTACTATTAACTGCTTTCCTTTTTATGGTAGTTGTTAAATCAGTTTATAAAAATGGAATGCTTATTATATTCCTTTTTGTTGTAAACAAATGAGGCATGTGGACTATGGCATTATAGTTAATTCAAGTTGTGGATTTGTAGTAAGACCATTTTTTGAAATATTAATGTAGGCAAAATATATGGAGACAAACATTTTTTGAAATTAGGTCTTAGTCTGGACGCTAATAATCTTTCCAGAAGTCCCGTGACTGGTGAATTTTCCATTAATTTGAATGCTGAGCCTGCAGCAGAAAGGGAGGAGGTGGGACAATCAGACCTAGTCTATTTTTGGGAACAGCCAGCTCAGGCAAAAGGGAACAAAAATGAGTCAAATAAGAAGAAGAAAACTCGTGGAAAGAAAAGACAGAGGACAGGTTCATCATTGTTGTGGGAAATTTGGGAAGAAGAGCATGAGAGATGGATTGACCAGCATGAAATGGATGATGTTGATTTGGATCAGCAGAATGCGATAATAACTGAGACTGCTGAAGATCCACCTGATTTGATCGCACCTTTATTAAGGTACCAAAAAGAATGGTTGGCTTGGGCTTTAAAACAGGAAGAATCTGCAATCAGAGGCGGAATCCTTGCAGACGAGATGGGAATGGGAAAGACCATTCAAGCAATTGCTCTTGTACTTGCCAAAAGGGAAATTTGTGGGACAATTGGTGAACTTCATGCATCCTCAAGTTCATCAACAAGTTTGTTGGGAATCAAAGGCACCCTAGTAATTTGTCCTGTGGCTGCTGTGACTCAGTGGGTATCTGAGATCAACCGGTTTACTTCAGTAGGAAGCAACAAAGTTCTGATTTATCATGGGTCGAACAGAGAGAGGAGTACTAAGCTGTTCTCAGAATTTGATTTTGTTATAACAACGTACAGCATTATTGAGGCTGACTACAGGAAACATGTCATGCCACCCAAACAGAAGTGCCAATATTGTGGGAAGTCCTTTTATCAGAAGAAGCTCTTAGTTCATCTGAAATATTTTTGTGGGCCTTCTGCTGTAAGGACTGAGAAACAGTCTAAACAAGAGAAGAAAAAGATGAAAAGCAGTGCGTATGAAGGTTACCCAGGGAAGAAAAATGGGAAGAAAACATCAGTTGGAGATGTGGAGAAACCATCTGGAGGGAAATCACCTTTGCATTCTTTGAAGTGGGAGCGCATCATTTTGGATGAGGTGAGCTTGAATGAGCCTTTGTCTCATTTGAACTTGCAAAATTTTGATACATTGTTGAATTCTAGAACAAAAAATTATTTAAAAGCACAGAAGTCTAACTTCATTTTCTTGTCTGATTTCATTACTTTTTATGTTCTCTTGTTGCATTCTTGTGTCAACCAATGGTACCTCATTGATCATTTTACTAATATTTGCTGTTTATTTGTCCCAAACTTAGGCACATTTCATAAAAGATAGACGCAGTAATACTGCAAGAGCAGTTCTTGCTTTGGAGTCTTCATACAAGTGGGCTTTAAGTGGCACTCCTCTTCAGAACCGCGTTGGGGAGCTCTACTCCCTGGTAACTTCACTCAATATAAAAAATTTTGATTGTAATATACCAACTTCTCAGGCTTATAATGTGTACCACTGCACAGGTTCGCTTTCTGCAAATAACTCCATACTCGTATTACTTTTGTAAGGATTGTGACTGCAAGGTTCTTGATTATAGGTATGATATCTGTTTGAAAATTGCTAATTTGTTTTTAGGTATTCTTATGGTTATATTGTAGACAATCCCAAAGATGGTTGGTGAATAAAATCTGTGAATATGATGTAGAATTGTAAATGGCCCTTTCCTGTTATGCTCCTTTTCTGCCAAAGAAATTTGGGAAGTTTGATAATAGTTTCTTTGGCATAAGAATCCTAAATTTGTTATCAACCTTATGTCCTTATTATCCCATAAACTCTGTAAAATGAATGGTTTTTCTTCATTTTTGTCTTTATCATGGCATCCAGGTTCAAATTTCCCTTAACTGTTGTGTATTTTCTGACAACGAAGCATACCCTAACTACAATTCTTTCTTTGTATTTGGTTGTTGTATGAGTTTCAGTTGGCTCTTTGTTTACCATTTTTTTTTTTTTAGGATACGGATTCTTTGTTTACTTAATTGTTCTAGCTCCATTCCTTTTTCTGTTCCTACCCATTGTCTCCTCATCCTGACTTTGTATATGTTAGGCTAGGGGATTTGTATTTAAATAGTGGCTGTTAAATAGGTTGCCTGTATCATATCAATTTGTCATTGGAATTTAACTATTTTCCTCCTGGTTTTTGCCTCTTGACTTTCCTATCTTTGTGGTGTTTTATTACTTTTCTGATGGCTTTTTACAACGGTTTTTTTTATTGTAATTTATATATATATTTTTTGGTTGAACTTACAGTTCATCAGAATGCCCAAACTGCCCTCATAATTCCGTTAGGCATTTTTGTTGGTGGAATAGAGTAAGTTTGTAATTTCTTCCTCATCCTTTCATTCTTTATTATGAGGTACTATTGACGTCAGAATAAGATACATGGAAGTATCTTTTAACCATAATCATGTTCAGTATGTGGCTACTCCAATACAAACACATGGATATTCTTATGGTGGAAGAAGAGCCATGATATTGTTAAAGCACAAAGTTTTGAGAAACGTAGTTCTAAGACGCACTAAAAAGGGCAGGGCTGCTGATCTTGCCCTTCCTCCTAGAATTGTAAGTTCTCCTGCAAAGATTAAGAGATATCAGTTCTGTTACCAGTTACATAGTTTCTGACAACATTTCTGTCTCCAATGACCTTCCTACAGGTTTCGTTAAGGCGTGATAGCCTGGATATTAGAGAAGCAGATTGTTACGAGTCATTGTATAGTGAAAGTCAAGCACAATTTAATACGTATGCTACTATTTACCTTGACTATCTTTGTTTTTTCTTCACACTTGATGTTGTTGATTAACAATTAGCAACCTTTTGTGCCTCCAAATAAAATTGTAATTCTTTTAGATTTTTTTATTAATTATTGTTTCCTTAGATATTGTTTTTCAAATTCCACATGATTGAATGATTGTACATTTACTTATTTCCTTTGCAGTTATGTCCAAGCAGGAACTGTAATGAATAACTATGCTCATATATTTGACCTCCTCACACGGTTGCGGCAGGTGAATGATTATTTAATAGTTGATAGTAGAGTCAAAGAATTAGATACCATGATATCTAATATAGATTGCCTTAGAATAATTTGTTGTGCCTAAATGGAGAATGTGTAAAACATTTTGATCGATTAGGAATCTTACCAAGTTTTTTTAAGCCGTTGTCAATTACTTGTAGACACATTATGAGCAATGTTGCTTAGCCCTTCATATACTAAATCTTTAGATCTGTTAAAATGGTATAATTTGTTTTTTTTTTATCAAAATTTTTGAAAAATAAAACCCTCAATCTTGAATTCGTAACCTTATAATTGCAAGTAATTTTTCTTATAACATCTTTAAACTTCGATTTCCAGGATCTAGTTATTTCTTTGATACAGTTAAAAGCTTGTGAGAAGCTTGACTCGCCACTTTTTCCAGCTTAGAGTCATGTTTGTGCCTGGGTATCTGTATTTTTGTCATTGAGGGAAATATATATATATTATTAACAAAAAGAACCTAAAACAGTATTTTATTGTGTATATATTTATTTTAGATGGTTTTCATTTATTTATTTATTTTTATAATTGCAGGCAGTTGATCATCCTTACCTTGTGGTATATTCTAAAACTGCTTCTTTAAGAGGTGAAATCAAGGCTGATGCTGAGCATGTTCAACAAGCATGTGGTCTTTGCAATGATTTGGCTGATGATCCTGTGGTGAGTTATCAAGTCTTCTTATATCTTTGGTCTAACTTTGGGCTTTTTGTCTGCTCAGTTCATATCTTTTTCACCTTTTCTGTTTTGGGATTAGTTTGGACCAGAAAAGGTCGTCACTGACGTCCATTTGTAATACCTCTCTCATGGAAAATGAACAAAGTGGAATACTTTTGTTAAGTTGTCAAAGTGAGATTTGTTATTTTATCCTTGATGGTTGATAAGGTGAAAAATAGCTACTGTGGAGAAGTCACCCATAGTGTTTTAGCATGTGACATGTTCAATAACTATATAGCTCCATCTCCATGCTGGTGTTTATTACCACAGTGATTTTATAATCATAATTGTACCCTCGACGTTCAATCCCAAATGAGAAAACCTATTCATTATGTCCTTGCTTTTTAGGATCTCTTGATTTTGTTTCTGTAAAAGCAAGCCATCCTGAGCCTACTCCTAAGTAGAATCTTCTAATCTTTTGTCTTGTTATTACAGCTTACCAATTGTGGACATGCCTTTTGTAAAGCTTGTTTGTTTGATTCATGTGCTTCAAAATTCGTAGCCAAGTGCCCAACATGTTCGATTCCACTTACTGTTGACTTTACTGCCAATGAGGGTGCTGGAAATTGGACTAGTAAAACGACCATTAAGGGGTTTAAATCCTCAAGTATTCTAAACAGGATACAACTTGATGAATTTCAGTCAAGTACAAAAATAGAGGCTCTGGTAAGTTTCTTTTCTTTTTTTTTTTTTTTTGCCTTTTCTTTTAGTCAATAAAATTGCGTTAGTAGAGGGAGGAAATAAAAAAGAAGAAGAGGCAATGCATGCACGTGTTTACAATCATCCATCTATTTTCATTTTGTTCCTGAGTGGGTTTCCTTTTGTTGTAGAGGGAAGAAATTAGATTCATGGTTGAAAGAGATGGTTCAGCGAAAGGAATTGTTTTCAGCCAGTTCACATCATTCTTGGATCTCATAAATTACTCCCTCCATAAGGTAACAAAAGCACTGCATCTTAGTTTCATTTTCGCATATCAAAAAGAAATACTATGCAAATGAGTTGAAACATTTTGCAGTCTGGCATAAACTGTGTTCAGTTAGTGGGAAGTATGTCCATTCCTGCAAGAGATGCTGCTATCAAGAGATTTACTGAAGACCCTGATTGCAAGATTTTCCTCATGAGCTTGAAAGCTGGAGGTGTTGCACTCAATCTTACAGTTGCATCACATGTAAGCAAACTTCTGTTATTTCTTATCTTGTTTATTAGCTACAATTTTCATTTAAAGGGCCAAGCCAACTCATGGTTGCCTATTTTGGATGACAAATCCTGTTAATGCAGAACCATGGAATCTTGTGTATATCAGTTGAAATGGGTTTTTGCATCAGTGGAATCTTGTCCACCGTGCATATGAATTGGAGTGGGTATATGTTGGCTGAATTTGCAGAAATCTTTCAAGGAATAGACCTTCATATTTCCTTTATATTATCTTATTCTTTCTTGATTTTGCTCGGCAGAATCCCTCAATTTTATAATAAATCTAATTAAACTTTCAATAATAGGCAGATTTCTTCTGTTGAATTGCATTATAATTTCTAGGGATCTTGTTTTGTTTCTGGAATCAACTTACTCCCCATTTTGTGTATTGGTATCAATAACAAATTTATTTTCACTTCTGGTTAGGTATTTTTAATGGATCCTTGGTGGAACCCAGCTGTGGAGCAGCAAGCACAAGATAGAATCCATCGCATAGGGCAGTATAAGCCGATCAGGTGGGTGGTTTTTGCTCACGGCTGCATTGCCCTTAGTCCATTAAAACACGTCACATGACTTCTTTCTTTGAGGGTGCTAACATTGTCTTGTGTATTTGTAGGATTGTGAGATTTCTCATTGAGAACACAATTGAGGAAAGGATTTTGAAACTGCAAGAGAAGAAGAAACTAGTATTTGAGGGGTAAGCCTGGGTTATCTGCCAGTTTTGTTGGTGCGCCAAATATGTGGTGTGAACTATTCTCAACCTGTTGATCTTAACATTTTTTTTTCACCCTGTTGATGTTACCTTCATAGGACTGTAGGCGGAAGTGCAGATGCTTTCGGGAAATTGACAGAGGCGGACATGAGATTTCTTTTTGTCACTTGAACAGAACTATTCCTAATATGTAGTGAGTTCTAATATCGATTTAGCTTGTTCCGACTTCTGAAATTGTACAGATCATGAGATACTGCTAAACCTTAAAATGTAAGAATTTTGAGCAATGATGACAACCTAAGATTTTTGATCTAACATTCAAAACACTCAGGAATTGGGTGACAATGTTTGTCAAGATTTTAGAGCAGAAACCAACTATGAGAATTTTTTATTAGCCGTTTGGCTGCCGACACTAATGCGGTGTCCGTTACAAGTGAAGTAATGAAGCATGACGCATTCTGCACCAAATTTTAACAAAACACAAAACACCCAGAGCATTTTTATGAAGATCAGTATTCTCCAGTTGCTCTGGCAAATCAATTTTTTAGGTATCTCTACAAAATTTTAGATTTATTCCGGCCAAAAAAGTAATTAAGAAACAAATTACACAATCTGGGTGTAGGTGTGCCAGGTAAGAGGAATTGACAAAGGCTTCATATGTCAAGTAGCAGCCTGCGTGGGTCTTCCACAACATCTTTGATTCGGCGCAAGAAAAACACAGCCTCTCTTCCATCAATCAGCCGATGATCATACGTAAGTGCAATATACATCATTGGCCTTGGGATGACGTTGCCTCCCACAACCATTGGACGGCTCACGATTGAGTGCATGCCTAATATTGCTGACTGCCCAAGAAAAATTGATAATGAGATTATCATATGTTCACTAAGAGATCACTTTGAAGAAAATGCTACAGAACAACTGTTCTTTTCTTCTTTAAGAAGAAGAAATAATCAAGGATTCATTTTTAGCTTAAAGAGAATAAATTAGGAAGTCAATCGGATAAAACATAATACACAGTTGGACAGAGCCATACCTGTGGAGGATTAATAATTGGTGTACTCAAAAGACTTCCGTAGACACCACCATTAGATATTGTGAATGTGCCTCCAGCCATTTCATCAATTGAAATAGAGCCATCGTTTGCCTTTTTAGCAAGTGTGTTGATCTCCTTCTCTATCTCAGCAAAGTTCATTCCCTCACTATTGCGGATGACCGGAACAACAAGACCCTTAGATAAGAAACTTTATTGAGTTAGTTAAATTCTTATACATAACCGGTATGCTGTAGAGTGCTAAATGATCTATCTAAATAATATGAAAGAGAAATTAACATAGCTACTCATGTCACCAGGTTGAAGGACAAGCCACATTATTTATTACCGTGTCCTTGATGCCTTTACATCAATTTCAGACAAAATTAAACGTACCTATTGATTACAGTATCACAACACTTTACTAATGCCTAGACAGGGTAGTGAGAAAAACAGTTCACAAGTTTGACAATGTAGAGGAGTAGAATCCATAAATTCAGCTCCACCCCTCTTATGGTCAGAGGAGATGCCCATTGGTCAAAAGCCCATCGAAAACCTTTTCTGGTTCATTTGGGCGATCCATCTGACAGATAGTTTGGTCATCTAGTTTGCGGGAATATGACAAATTCTCAGCAAGAACATGCCAATAATTCAATTTAGCCTCACTACAAAGCAAAAGGCACTCTTGGGTATGGAACGGTGATGCAAGAGGTGAAGAGTTTCAGTTTTCCAAAGTCAAAATATCCAGTAATCTGAAAACTGGCCTATGCATGCAATCCACTATAATCAAATGCCACCAATGCAACATGGTTTCTGTTACATTAAATAGCCAACACATTTTTTTTATCTTCTAAAACATACTAAAATGTCTTGCATCTGACATGCTAATTCAGTCATAGATCTAAAATTTGACTGACGGATTCTCCACAGTTGTAAAGATGGCAGTTCAACAATAATAGTAGTTCATGCTGATAGTCCATCCAAGCTCTTTGTAACGTTGTTCAATCATTTAAGATTAAGACTTATTCCTACTAATACAGAAATAAAGAAGCCATCAATTTCAATATTTCAAAAATTAATCTCCACAATTGATCTGCACAAACTTATTGTCTTAACCATTAAATGAATTATCACATACCTTTTTAGTGCCAACAGCAATGCTGATATCAATGTAGTCTCTATATATGATATCGTCCCCATCAATGACAGCATTAACAACTGGCTGATGCTGGAGTGCACTAACAGCAGCCTAAACCAAACCCAGCCCCCACCACAACCAAAAAATAAAATTAAAAAGGAAATGCAGTTTTAGAATTAATTCATGCATAAATGCACTGCACAGTACAAAATCATCAGACGGAAAAAATTATCAAGCATGCAAAAACACTTTATACATTAAGCCGTACATACTTTGACAAATCCTGACATTAGTCCCAATTTCACTCCATGTTTTTCAAGAAAAGCATCCTTATAATCCGAGCGGAGCTTCATCAAGTTAGTCCTGCATGACAAAGCATACTAATCATGGAAGCAAAAGAGCAGTCTAATGTAGTTTCAAAGAACTAAAACAGAAATACAAGGGTATTAGCAATTTGAAAGCCAAAATAAGTCATTCATAAACACAATTCTTTTCGACATGTAGGCATTCTTTGAAGGAGTTGCAAAAGGGTCTGATTACAAAATGCCAAGAACTATTATTGCATATAATACAAGCCAAAGCCTGGACATGGAATACAAAGTGAATGATTACATCATTCATCATTTCTGTCATAGGAAAGACATCTTTTTACAGAAATGGGAAGATGTCAGTAACTTACTGTCATGATTATTACATCCATGGCAAAGACATACCTAAGAGCATCACCAAAAGAATCTTCTAATTTTACTCTTCAAATGCTTATTTACTTATTTATGTGGCAAATAGAAGAGTGAAAAGATAAGTCATCTCCCAAAAGACTCTTCAAATAAAATAAATTTATATTATTTTAATCAGATTTTTTCTTCCACCAAAATAATAGCAATTATAACACTTCTCTCACTTTAACAATGACGACATAAAAAATAATAAAACACTAAATTAAAGGCTCCAAAAGACTCTCTAAATAAGATTCTTCAATAGATAATGTTTCTCAATCTTTATATTGAAGAGAAAGAAGGACAATCTCATTTGAAAAATCTTTTGGAGCCTTTATTGCTAATGTCTTAATTAAGAATCTCATTCAAATTAGTAAAATCTTAATTAAAAAGTCTTTTGGCAATGCTCTAAAATGAACAGGAAATCAGGAAAATGACTTACATATCAACCTCGTTAAATGTGGTAAGCAACGCAAATGTGTTCTGAGAATCTTTCAAGCGAATAGCAACCCTTTTCCTAAGTCTTGTCATAGGGACCTACAAACAAGAAAACAACAAGATGCTTTTGAGTATCCTGACCAAGAAGGAGATGTACCGTGAAATCAGTAATTGTATTATATCATCTTGCATAAATCTGAAACTTACCCATCACTCTCTGTCCTAGGGAGGGAAGGAGATGTACAGTGAAATCAGTAATTGTATTATATCATCTTGCATAAATCTGAAACTTACCCGTCTCTCTCTGTCCTTGGGAGGAAGCTGGGGTTCTGAAGCCATGGGTTTTGAAGGTGGTGAAGTAGGTTTTTTGGCCGTAGGTGGAGGTGCAGAGGGTGTTTTATCCTTCTTGGCAGTGGCAGCTTCTGACTTAGGAGTTTGCTTTTCAACTCTTGCCTTTTCTTCAGCAGGCGGAGGCTGAGCAGCAGCTTTCTCTGCTGGAGCAGCTTGAGTAACACCTTCACCTGATTTTGAAATAACAGCAATCTTTGTACCTGGTTCCACAGTTTCACCTTCCTTGGCTATAAGCTACTACCAGTTACATTAAAAACTATTAGAACCATTCAAAATAATAGAATTCAGTCCATTTTCAGAAAGTAAGAAGTAAAGCTAGTCATTTAAATTTGCTTCATTATTCAAAAATTACCTTTTGGATAACACCAGCTTGAGGACTAGCCACATCAATTGTCACCTAGCAGCAATATAATCAAATCAGTCTTATAAACAACACTTTCTGCTAAAAAAACCAACTTCCGCAATGTTTGACATTTTCAAAGCTTATACTCCAAAGAAATACCTTATCGGTTTCAATTTGAGCAATGGGCTCGTCAGCTTCAACTCTATCACCAGGTTCTGCTCATTACATTCGACAGGCACAATTTTTAGAAAAGCATCACTTCACTATATACATGCATATGTGAGTGAATTTTCCCACAAACCGCACATGGGAAAAACATCAGAGAAGGGTATCTATAAATTACATACGCTTCAAAAACTTCGCCAATGTTCCATCAGTAATGGATTCGCCCATGAAGGGAACAACAGCATCAACCAGGTCTCCTGCAATCCATGATAAATTAAAATTACGACATTCAAAAATATAAATGAACCACGCTGTCCAATAAGCATGTAAGGAATTATTACTAACCACTGTCTGAAGAAAACAGTCTACTTCTCGATCCGATAAAAGATTCTTTCTGTATCAGCTCAATTACTTCCCTGCAAAGAAAAGAACAAAAAAAAAAAAATTATGTAAGTTTAGAAAATAGAAATTGGAAAGGGGGAAAAAAAAAAAGACAAACAGCAAATGCTTACGAAGTAACCAACAGTCACATGTTTTCAACCACCAATTTTATCATTGCCTATGAGAAGAAAATTTCTAAATACAAATCATTAGAACACTGACTTAGAATCTGCAGTTCTAAGGCTCTTTCTGGCATTATCGTATTATGGCTTTTGAATCACAGCTCCTTTGATATTGAAGCTCTGGCTATGAAACAAAAGTTGATAGTTGTTTGGTAATATAACTTTTAAATAAAAATTTTGACATAATTACTAAAAACAATGTAAGTTTTTCATCTAACATCTGCAAGGTAAAACGATCTCAACTTCTGGACAACAATTGCAAGTGTTTAGCAAAAAATTCCAAATTTTGCGGATAGCAATATCAAATGGCGCCTCAGTCTCTAAACTCTCATGCACTAATCATAAAAAGCATTTAGGAAAATTAAGAAACAAATCGTGCTGGCTTACTCACCTTCTTGGTGTCGAACAAACATAATTCCCTACAAATAAATAAAAATTGAAAAAGAAAATCAAAAGGTATAATTACGAACACACCTTTGCACTTATAGGTCTTTTGAAAAAAAAAAAAAAGCGCAAAACAAAACCTGATAAAATGTGATAGCTAGAACTCTGAACACGCTGAACACCTACGCAATTGCGTATAGCCTGCACAGATTTATACAGATAAAACTTAAAAATCATTCGAAACGAAGATATAATTCTAAATTAAATAAGGAAAATTACAACGAAAATTGTTTCAATTCCTAATACCGCCTTCTGCGCAGTAGCTTGACATCTTGGTCTAATCTTTGACACTGATTGTCCAATCCCTTGAGCCTGTAAAATCAAACGAATTATACAAAATATAACTGCAAATCAAATAGCTCAGCTCATGATTAATCAAACAAAAAAAAAAGAAAATTAAAACAATATAATACCGAAGTGATTTTGCGGCGAACAACTCCCCAAATCATTTCCTAAGAAACTATATACTTTATTTATTTTTATTTTTAGATGTGAATGATTGAAAATTAATCTGAGATGAAATTATGCGAAGACCCAAAGAGAGCGACTTGAGAAGTACAGAACTTTCTCGTCAGACCGTTGAAGGTGTTTTTTTTTTTAATTTCTTAATTTTCAAATTGACATGGATTCCAATCGGTGCAATTACCTGATGACACGTAAGCGTGAATCGGGTTTAGCTTGTGATGTGGGTGCCAGCTAATATTTCCGACGTAGCATATTTTAATGTATATTTGTTGACCTAAGGTCCGAAGGAGGACTGCGTTATCGAATTGAGCAACACAATGGCAAAGTAGAAATTTTGAAGCCGACGGTCAGTCCTTTCGTCAATTACAATTTTGTTAATAGTGAAAATGCCGTTAAAATTACTATAAAACATCTTTTTTTAACATAAAAAAAAACCTCTTTATTTTATATTCAAATTATTCTTTGATATATGCATGTATCAAAGAATAATTTTAATATAAAATAAAGAAGTTAAAAATTAAAAATAAATAAAGCCAATTATTCAATGGCTGAATAGATGTGTTTGAAACTCAATATCTTTATTTGCGAATATCTTTATTATATAATCAAGGGCAAAATTTTGACGTTTTCTAGGTCAATTACAATGGAGTCCGACTATTTGTTATAAAAACAAAAAAGCTGAAGACTTTTAAATTTTCACACATTAGTCATACACCTACAAATTTTCAATTGCAGTAACCCTTTTGGAAGCCATGACCTGGTTCACAAGCACCTTTCCAAGACATCGACATGAACACAATACTCCGGCATCACATCCTTTTCTATTTGGACTATATAAATTTTGTTTGTTATTGCAATATATGTAGAAAAACAGATGCACAATTTGCTAATTTGTTGGAATTAAAAAAAATCATTTCAATGCCAAATTAAAAAAAAAGGTTAATATTATCTTAATAATATTTTTTTTAACAAATATAAAAAATAGACAAATAAGTTATTAACTTTTTTGTGAATTTTAACTGCATAAGGGTAAAATAGAAAGTCTATAATAAAAAATAAATAACTGAATTTATTTCTCTTTTTCATTTTCCTTTCTCTTCTGGTTAGTTTCTTCTTCTTCTAAATTTCCTTTCTCTTCTTCTTCAACTTTTTTATTTGTTATCTTCTTCTTCTTTTTCTATTTTTCTTTGTTTCTTCTTCTTCATCTTTTCTATTTGTTCTCTTCTGCTTCGTTTTTCCTTCATTTTCTTTTTATTTCTTCTTCTTCTTCTTCTATGCGGGTATCGATCTTCTTCTTCTTCGTCATCATCTTTTTAGTTTGTTGTGTCTTCTTTTTCGTTATTCCTTCATTTTCTTTTTATTTCTTCTTCTTCTTCGTGGCATTGATCTTCTTCTTCTGATTCTTCTTCATAGAGTTGTTGTCCTTTTGATTCTTTTTAGGGTCTGGTGTTCTTGTTTAGGGTTTTATTAAATATATGTTTTTTTTTTAATTAAGAAAATGCTTTAACTTTATGATAGAATAAAATAATTTTTAACCTCTATTGATTCATATATATCAAATTAATCGACACAAAAATTAAAGAAATTAAAATCTATTAAGATTGCTTATTCAAGTTGGTGGATGGTGGTTTGATGGTTAAATAGCTAGGGTTATTTTGTTAATCACGTGAAGAAGATGGTGATAGGATAAGAATTTTGTATTTATGAAAGTGGATATTGGATGAGATTTGTTGTATTATTAGCGGATTATTTGTCATGACTGAGATTTTTTTCAGAATTTGAGTTTGGTAGGAGATAATTTTTTTCTCAATTTTTTTTTTGTCTTTTCGAATGAGATATTTAAATAAATAAGAACCAATAACATTTAAATAAATTAGAACCAATAATATTTAAATAAAATCACAAGAGTAGAAATGTTATTTCATCTATAGGTAATTAATTATGTCAAAGTTAATGAAAAATTAATTGTTTGTCACCTATATGTCTATTTTTTAAAAAGTATATTACTTTTTTATATATTATCGAAAAACATATCACCTAAGTAATATATTATGACCATAGTGCTATTGTCTAGTGCTAACCCATTAATTGAATAAGAATATAACATAAAAAATTATATTTGAGTGGTCATATTCATGTCAATTAGGGATGATAAAATTTAGATGGATGTAGTTATTATTCATTCATGTATAAATATATAATTAACCAATATGAATACGGATATTCGTGGGTAAACATAAAACAATAATTCATGTGTTTTACATAAAAAATTCTTATTTTTTATTTAAAATTCCTAAAAATGATTGATATTAAAAGGTAATTAAAATTATTTTCAATATATAAATAGAATAATAAAAAAATTATTACTCTATTTTTTAACTAATTACAAAAAAATATTTTAAATTAATTACAAAAAATATTTTACATTAAAAAAAATATATAATCGTTTGCGACCATTACTCCATCACCGACAACGATGTTATTGATCGAAAGGGCCAGAAGAGTACCAATAAACTCGAAATTTGATGTTCTACACAATGATAATCTCAATGCCAGGAAATGATGATGTGTAGCGTTGCATGCACCTTAAAAAATGACTGCCACTATAAATACACTACAAAACTCCAATGAGTTACATTACACTGTCACTTTTTTTTTTTTTCCAATTTGGAGATAGCCAATTTAGTTGTTAAAAGCAGTGAGCCTTGAAATGCTACCTAATCATGGCGGTCTTCCTATGGTTGTTTTGCATTGGAAGGTGCATCCATTGTCCGCACATCAATTTATCGGATAATTTTGCCACCATTACATAGATTAGAGAATTTTGAATCTGTTGATAGTATTTAAGTTTTTGTTTACTCACTTCTATTTTCAATGATGGCGACAACATTGTTATTGTTGACAATGCAATGATTTTTGACAATGTTATTTTGATTTTTCATTCAATTTACAAAACTTAAATATTAATTATAATATTCAATTTTAGTCTTATATACTTAAATATTAGTAATAGTCAAATTCATGGATGGATATCGAATAAATCAAATCTACAATTTTCTTTTTTATAGATATTATCCAATCTATTTAAATAAGATACTTAGATATCCAACTTCAATAGGTTTGCTCACTCTCTCTATCTGTCAACTCGATTAATAACTGTACTGGGTTTGAGTTTTAAAATCTCTAATATGATAATCAATTTATGACATGATTAATTATTCAAATTAATTACTAATTGGCTTATATTTTAATCGATAGATATATATTGAATTTTCATATTTTTAAAATTCATTCATTTGTATTTAAAACAAAATTGATTGGAGTTTAAGAAGATAGCACTCCAAAATTTATAGAAAATATAACAACAAATTAAAAATATATTTTTTATTGAAAATTAAAATTTGAAAAATAAGTAACACAATTGTGACACAATAATAAATGAATTGGTAGAGTTGAAAATTTTTACATAATTAATAAATGAATTGAGGTTTGGATAGTTCAAATTTAACGACATCATATGAATATGATCCACTAACTCGCATTGTCACCTTTGTTATTGTCCATGTGCGATGTTAGCAAGAGAGAAGAAAAATTATAAAATATTTGTTTATTTTAATAAAGAAATATTTAAATTATTTTCAAATAGATTAATTATTTAGATTTTTTTTACTCTTCTCTCAGTTAAGTTAATGAAAGATCTTAACGGTATGGATTTGTGCTAATGACAAATTAAAATATTGGAGCAGAAAAAATATCAATTTATTTAAATGTGCAATTAAATTTATCTTTTTATTTAAGGACAAAAACTCAACAAAAATATAAAGTCTTTATTTAAACAAACAAAAATGATTTTATGAATTCATAACTAACACTTTATTATTAATAGTAAATTAATATATTTTTACTATATAATCAAATAATTGATTTTATGTTAAATAAATATTAATTTACAAAAAAAAAATAGAACATTAATTATATAAAATATGAAATTAAATTCATTTTATATTTTGTACATTCCATCTACCAGAAATAATAAAATCTCTTGTGTTGAAAAAAAAATGGTATGAGGCTTAAACCTTGGTCATATGGGTGAGAGGAAATTGATTACCGTTATGTTAAATTAAAAAGATTCATATTTATATTTATCATTAATTATGGTTAGTAAATAATGTACATAGTTTAACGATATATTAAATTAAGTTTAACGATATATTAAATTAATTAATTTATTAATTAATAAGAAAATGTATTAATTTAGATATATATTAATAAATGTAAGAACAAGTCATATAATTGGAAACCTAGTTAAAGAGTGTAAAAAATTTAAAATATTGTGGACTTAGATATTACAATTTTAAAACTTTTAATTTTTCTTATTTACCATAAACAGCAAGGACTTTGATGCTAATAAACCCAATAAACACGTCCAAACCATTATACTACTCATGGTTAAATCTAACGGTGGATTTAAAAAAGACAGAGAATAGGGTAGTAAAGCCCATAGTAACATAGCTGCACCATAATCTCAATTATTTTTTAAAAACTTGAGTGAGTAAGGTTTTATAAAAAAACTTTTTTCACTCTTGTGGTTTAATATAATAATTTATTTCATGTTTACTTTTTAAATAATAATTTATTTAATTTTTATTTATTAAACAATAATTTACAATATTAGTTATTCTATAATTTATTGATGATAAAATATATTTTTTTAATTAAATAAATATAAACTATTTTAAAATAAAAATCTCAAAAATAATTAAATAAATATAAACTTTCGACATAAATTTAAAATTTAAGAATAATTTAATAAAATAAAAACAACACTAAAGAATATGTTATATATATATATATGTGTATTTGTGTTCATTATACTTCTTTTTTTAATGAAATCAACTAAATTATATAATAATAATAATAATATTTTTTCAATCAAGGACTACTATCCATATTAAGGTTAGGAATAAACTAAAAGTATTTATATACGTATATATATATATATTATTTTGTCCTATATATATTTTACATATTTAGTGTTATTATTATTTATTTATTAAGTTATCTTTAAATTTTAAATTTATGCAGAGAGTCAAATGTTATTTAATTATATTTAAGAATTTTATTTTAAAATATTTTACATATCTTAAATTAAAAATTATATTTTACTCTCAATAAATTATATAATAAAATAACTATAAATTAACAGAAAGAAGGATGTTTTAAGTTATTATTTAAAAAGTAAAGATAAAATGAGTTATTATTTAAATAATAAGGAAGAAATAGGCTATTGTATTAAATCTTGGGGTAAAAAGAATATTTTTCTTAATTTTTAAATAATTTTTTTAGTTTATCATTCAAAATTAAAATTAAAAAGATGAAATATTAAAAAATTAATTTAAACGCTATCCACCAATAACTTTAAAAAAAATTAAAAAAATAAAAATATTGAGTAGGTGCTAAGTATCGTATTAAATATATTTTAAATATTAGTTTAATTTTAGATAAAATATTGTTTGGGATAAACTAAAACTCAAAAATACCCTTCAACTCACAACTCCAGAGTGCTCATTACTAACAGATGGAACCAACGCAGTGACTACACGTTGGCAGGCGGTCGTAGATAGTCTATTCACCAAACGTCAGCTTTAGCAACGCGGCGGCATTAAATAGAAATAAATTTAATAACCTCACATTCTAGAAAATGAATCCCTATGCACCTGCATGATGATCCCACGCGGCCCGTACCCGAACCGTTAAAATCCAGCACCACCATCACACTTCCTCACAGACCAACACCGTAGCCAACACTCTGCGATCTCAAGAGTCGAGTCTCAACTGAAGAAGCAACGCAAAGATGATACAGCTGCTTTACACGGCAATCTTCTCCCAGATGGCGTTGATAATGACGCTGTTGTTCAAGACTCCGCTGAGGAAGCTGGTGATAATGACTCTGGATCGGGTCAAGCGAGGGCGGGGCCCAGTGGTTGTCAAAACGGTGGGCGGGACTTTGTTCATTGTGCTCATGTCCAGCGTTTACAGCATCCTCAAGATCCAGCAACGCACCCTCGAGACTGGCGCCCTCAATCCCACCGACCAAATCCTTATGTCTAAGCACATGCTTGAAGCCTCTCTCATGGGTAATGTTCTGATTTCATCATGGACTACTCTTATGCGTTAGCTTGTGCTTGTGCTACTTTGCTAGACCGTGCTTCTATTCTATTGGCGTTTTTCTTGGATTATGAAAATATGAGACAAGTATTGCATGTGTGATTGATGATTGATCTGGGACTTCTGTGTTGACTTTATATCTTTTGGACTTGTGTGTTAGCTTTGTCTGGTTTGGATCCTGAATGATGATCTTTTACTAATTCAGAATATATCTGTTTTGGTTTTCTGTTATGATTGAGTATTTAGCTTTTAATTAGTGTACCACACAATGCTTGACTTCTCTTGTGATAGTGCCAATCAATATTTGACGTGGACTTTGTCAACTGAGCATCTGTGCTGGGAAAGCAGATCACAGTATATTGATTGAAGGGAGATTTTAATACCAAGTACATATGGTTAATGGTTTCCACATAAGTTGCCCTGTTTAGGTTTCTGTTTTCCAGCTTTACTAATTTCTTATTGTTAGGTTCTTTTTCTCTAATTTGAGTTTCTAAACATTTGTCAGACGTTTGTGTTGCAACGATTTTCTGAACTCATATAGTGAACTTTATTTATTTTTCCTGGAGAATCAACTGTTTATTTTCAGTTAACCAAGAAACCAAACTTTGCAAATTATGTGATCTGTGGTATCATCTGTTGTAATTTTGGTTTTCTAGTACGTTTGACTGCATTAGCATGTGCGTCAGGGGCGTGTGTGTGTGATATTGAAGTCTAACCAGGGCAAGGAAATAAGACTTGCAATGACTTTAGTCAACTTAATCACTTCTCATTTGGAGTAGGGATTTTTATTGAATTTATCTTTTCGCAATGCTTTATTTTACTCTTGGTTTTTTCTTTGTGGTGGAATGTTGTAACAAGAATACTAGGGTTATTTGCATCATTCACTATATACATATGCTCGTGTTTCTTCATCTGGTTGTTAGCGTCACCATTCTCGTTTTGTTGTATTTGACATCAGTATAATTTGATACCTGCAGGATTCTTGTTATTCCTCTCATTGATGATCGATAGACTACACCATTACATAAGAGAACTTCGATTGCTCAGGAAGGCCATGGAAGCTGCAAAGAAGCAAACCAGAAGTTTTGAGGATGGGAAGAATGCTAATGCAGATGAGCGTAAAGGCTTGGGAGATGATATTGCTACATTGAAGACAAAGATTAAGAAGTTGGAATCTGAATGTGAGATTAAAGATAAGGAGGCCAATGCTGCAAAAGCTGAAGCAGAGGCACTGAAAAAACAATCTGAAGGATTCCTTCTGGAGTATGATCGCTTGCTAGCAGATAATCAACACCTTCGGAACCAGTTGGAGTCAATTGACCATACTGACAGCAAGAAGGATATGTGAGTAACATATAACAAAGATGTGAACAAGTGTTTTCTTTTTTCGCTTGAAAGTGATAGTTTGGTCAATTGGAGGAAATTGTCGATGGTGGTTATGATTATAGTTTTATATCGTCCTATAAAAAATGTTTTTTTTTTTTTTTTTTCATGATGCCAATGTATTGAGTAAACTGCTAGTTAAAGAATATAGAGGCTGCTTGAAGCAATCAATTTGTAAACCAAAAGCTTGTTTACCTTTTGATCAGGCTCTCTCTCCCTCTCGGTCTCGCACTCTATTTCTTCCTTTGGATTTTGGTTGCTTACTGTTGTTACAGCGGCGTTGTCATTTTGTCAAACAAAAGCAGAAAGCTGAGCGCCCCCTCCCAAAAAAGGGTAAGAAAAGAATTAAGGAAAAAAAAGGGCTCAGCGTGCATCCAATGGCTTGAATATTCATGTCTGATTAATTAGATACATATAAACGCAAAATATATTAGAGAGATGGCAACATGAATTAGATTCATTGAGCAGGCAACAACACCCCTCTTGGGTTTAATTCCCATTTGCTCTGTCTCCGATCTCAAAATTATAAATGGGAACAACGTTCGCATTCTATCTCTGATCCAAAATGGCATCAAGCTCAGTATACTTGGTACTTACAATTCCTTTCTCACTTTGGCCATATTCACCTCTCAGCTAAAGGTAACCAACACCATCATCTTAAAGACGCCACCATGTCCTTGTACTCATAGGACCAATAGCTGGCACTGCAGGCAAGCAATATTTGGACATTCATTCAATTGGACACTGCTTATGTCAATTGTCATCGATGATCCCCTAAAGGGAGGCCCAGAACGCTACTCAATCAGCCGTCATCAACGGTACTCAAGCTCAAGGTCAAGTTAGTTGACGACTACTGTGTTTACGGATAAGGTGTAGCAGCACTCTTGAGACTTAGGATACCCGGTACAAGCAAGAAATTTGAACTTGTTGGAGAGGTTTCTGTGGAGCGCACTTAAAAATTTGGTGTGCGTTTGGAAGCCAAGAATATAAAGGAAATGAGAACAAAATACAGAGAGAAAGATTGAACTGATTTGTGAATAAATATGAATCTGAGAGTTGTATTACATTTGCTGATTACACTTACATTTATACTTAGATCTAGAATGATCTACACACTTTCAGCAAGAGCTGTATAATTTGTAAAGCTAAGCAACTTGCTCTAACGCTCAACAATATAACTAACTTTGTCGACTTAGCTGACATATCAGCACCGCAAACCAACTTGATTAACCGACTTAGTCAGTAGCTAATCAGTTAAATTATTATCTTTAACAGCCCAGTGAAGCTCAAGGTCTCTGAAGCACATTAGACGTTTAGTAAGCACATCTGTTACTTGATCATAGCTAGGAATTTGGTTGACTTGAAGCCTTTTTTGGGCTTTACTATGTTCACGAACAAAATCTATTTCAAAGTTCAATATGCTTAGTCTTGGAGTGATACTTAGGATTGCTGGCCAAAGCTTCTGCACTTTTGTTATCACAATTAAGAACTGGAATCTGCAGCAAAGATACTCTCAGTTCCTTAAGCAAATAAGTAATCTAAAGCACTTTAGAGGTAGCTAAAGCTAATGCCCTTTATTCACACTCTGCTGTGCGTACGGAAATTAAGTGTTGCTTGTTAGATGACCATGATATTAGATTGTTGCCCAAGTATGTTTGTCTTGTAGAAGCAATCATGAGAGAACTGTTGGTCTATAAATCACCTATAACTAAGTCATTGAGACAAAGAAGTTTCTAAGAACTTTCAATGTCTTAAATTTATAATTTTGGATGATTTGAAATACGTATAATAGAGTCTATTTATAGATTATTGATGATTGTTCATCAAAGCTTTTGTATGTATATGACTCTTGAGTTATAAGAAAAGTTATGCCTTTTGAGAATTAGTCATGTCTTTTGAGAAAATAGTTATAACTGATTTAAACTGTAATAGCTTTAAGTTAATAGATACATCCTTTATGAATAATTATGTCGACAATACATGTACGTATATGTATATGTGTGTGTGTGTGTGTGTCTAACGTTTATCAAAGTAAACACCCTTCCTACTAACTTATCTGCAGCTGATAAAACTATAAGAGTGAGTGCCAATATTGTAAAACTACAAACCATAGTTTCCTGTATATTTCAGGTATCTTAACACTTGTTTGCAAGCATGCCAATGAAACACTGAAGCAGCAGGATGAAACTGACTGAGTTTATTAACTGTGAAGGCAATTTCATGCATTGTTAACTTTTTCTTTGACTAATTTCTCCATGGAACTCATAGGATTTTGATAGCCTTTGCTTTTAGTATTTGAGCTTTCATAAACAAATTTTCTGCATTTAGTCTGAAAGAGATACAATCGTTTAAAAAAGGGTGTGACTTCAAAACCAAGAGCATAATTGAACTCTTCAAGATCTTCAAGGCATACTCAGACTCTAATTGATGAATAACTTTCTCCACAAGCTTGGTATTTGAATCAATCACTGAAATATCATCTACATAAATGAGAACCAAAACTGTATCCCCTACTAAACATTGAAGTATGATCTAGAAGTGGTAAAACTCCACTGTAAAATTGAAATTTTCATTTTGCCATACCAGGCCCCTAGGGCCTATTTAAAACCATAAAGAGCTTTAATAAATTTGCATACATGAGAAGGGTGTTGAGAATGGATAAAATCATCTGGTTGGTGCACAAAGACATCTTCAGCCAGAATGCTATTGAGAAAGACATTATTAACATCAAGTTGTCTAATGGAACAATGATGCATAACTGAAAGAATGAGAATCACTCTGATTAAGCAAGACTTAACTACAAGACTAAATATTTCAAAGAAACCCACACTTTGAGTTTCGTAAAAGCCTTTGCAACTAGCCTGGCTTTGTATTTGGAAATGCTACCATTAGGATTATACTTTATTCTGAATATCCATTTAATCCCAACAATTTTCCCTGCAGCTTCTTTAGGAACAATAATCTAATCTTCATTCTGCTGAAAGGCATAAAATTATGCTCGTATAATTTGTCTCCATTTAGAATTTGCCAAGGTGGCCTTGACAGATTGAGGTTCAAGGTCTTACGTGACACCCAATTATGATTTAGGCTTAAACACACCACCTTTAGACTTGGTAACCATTGGATGAGCATTCTAAATTGGTTGTGGTAGTTGCTCTATATGGGACTGATTGCGTGATGTAGAAGAAGTACTTGAAAATTGTTGCACAGATAAGTGAGGTGAGTGAAAGATACTGGAATTAGGACTTAACACCTGAAACAATATAATTCACAGATGGTTGTGCAGAGCTGCTATTTTAAATTACTATAATGGAAGGGATAATTGTAAAGAGAGAATAAGTTTGCTGGACTAATGATGCTTAATTTGGATCAGATTTATTTGACGAAAAAAGTTCAGAAAATGAAAACTCAGATTCATTAAATTATACATGTCTAACAATAAAGATTTTTCCTCTAGAATCAAGACCTTTATATCATTTGTGTGTATGGCCATAACCAATCATTAGAAACATTTGTGTATAGAAATTGAATTTGTGTTTGGCGTAAGGTCTAAGTAAAGGAAAACAGGAATAACCAATAGTCTTAAGAAATTGATAATCATGTTTTCTGTTATGAAGTTTCTCAAAGGGGAAGAATATTGAGGACGTGTTAGTAGTATATTTATAAGAAATGAAGCTGTATGAAATGACTCCTACCAAAAGGAGAAAAGCATTTTGCCTTGTGCAAGCAATGTCTTAACAACATGCCTACGCTTCTTTTCAACTACACCATTTTGATGGTGAGTGTGAGGATAACCATATGTCTGAAACCTATCCCTTCTTCTTGAAGAAAGGTATCAAAATTTCTATATTCACCCCCACCCCTCAAATCAAACTGTAGCAACTTCAAAGCAGAACCAAACTCTTTTTAACCAAAGATTTTAAAGTATTTAAAGGTGCTAAAGCTTTTAATTTAATGTTAAGGGAAATATGTAGAATGATCATCTATAAAATGAATATAGTACTTATAACCATGCAGAGAAAGTATAGGTGCTAGACCCTAAAGATTAGTGTGAACAAACTCTAAAAGAGTTGATGTTTTAATATTAATAAATAGAAAGGAAATTAAAGTATTTTGCCATACTGACAAGCACCACAAAACTAATGCACATGTATAGAAGCGTTAAGCGAAAGAAAAGACGATATACATTTCAACACATGTTTATTTGGATGACTAATCCTTTAATGCAACAACTTATAGATACAACCGATTTAGCATGCAGTATTCATGTGACACTCTGAAATAACAGATTGGGTACAAGTTTTATTTTTAGCTGTATTTGAAATATACAAGCTGGATTATTGAAAGTAGAAAGCTTGAAACTAAGCACTTAGGCCAGACTACAAAAATTAAAAACAAAGTCATGTTAGATTTATTTCTCACATATTGTGGACTAACATAAATCATTTTCATTGTTTTATATTTTACCGAATTAATACGTGACTAATGTCAAATATTAAGGAGCAATCTTAACAGGCTCATGTATTAAGTGATCAAATATTGTGTTAATGAATCTGATTTTGTCATACCCTAAATAGTAGTATATTATGGACAAGTATAACCTTTAATTGTATTAGTATAGCTCATAATAGGATGGACATTTTGTACTAACACATGAGGGTCCCCTGACTCAACCACGTGATATAAGTGACTTCACCCATTGGGAGTTAACTGTTGGAAAATCGGGAATGAGTGCAGAGCACTCTCTCGCTCGCTTCTCTCCGATTTTACTTGCTCATCTACAGTGATTTTCAAGCAATTTTGCTCAAGTGAAGGCAGCAGACTTTACAGAGACTTGGATCAAGTTCTGGACAATCCATACAAACTCCATAACGTGTTTGAAGCTTGGATTCATGGATAATCAAGGTAAATCTCAAATTTTTTCCTAAAATATGTGTTTAATTGGAAATGCAAGATTAAGGGCATTCAGTTCATATTTATTGCAACAATTGAGTATCGAGCCCATGGTTATGCATTTCCTATTGAACCATGGCCATTTTTGGGGATGAATCAAGCTTTGACTCATCCATGGAATTTTTCTTTATTTTTGGATTTTGTGATTCTGAGCATATATGACCAAACGGTCATTTAATAATGCATGGGTGATGTTTAAGGAGTCAAAATATAATTTTTTCATGTTTTTTGGTGGCCAAAATCGGGTTGTTCAAGAAAATGCAACTGTAGCTACTGTAGCTTCATCGCGAGGAAGAAGATGAAGTGCAGTGAAATTATCATTTGGGTCCCTATAGTTTATAAATTTATGTTGGGGCCCAAATATTTGGCAAAAGTTTCAATTTGGTCCTTGACAGAAAGTCAACATAGTATAATATCATTTGGGTCCCTGATATTGTTTATAAGTATTGTTTAACCCAAAATAATTATCATTTGGATCCTTGATATATTAGGAAATTATTATATGGCCCAACTGTTCTCGAAATATTATTTGTACCCTATATATTTTGGGTAATTATATTAGAGACTAGAAAGTAATTTAATTTTATTTACAGTAAGGGCCAAATGTTTTGTTATTATAAACAGTGACTATAATTCTGAAAATTCTTCATTTAAGTCCAAAATTTTCATTCATTTTGGCAATTTTTCAGAATTTCAATTATAAAATAATCCATCATTGTTGTATATTATGGGCATGGCATTCATACATTTTATTGAGGTATATATGCAAGATTAAGGGCATTCAGTTCATATTTATTGCAACAAGTCATTCTTAGACAGTAATTGATACAATCCATCGCTAGCAATCCTTTGAGCCAGATGCACGTCATTGTTCTTGTCCTTTTATAAATCAAAGATTTGTAACAAACTCAACGATTATGTTGTTATCTTCAAGTAGTTTCGAAATATTTAATAAGATTTTTTGTAATACGAGGTGCAAATAAGATATCATTTAATTGTAAAATTGAATCACATGATGTATTAAAGCATGCATATCCAATATGTGATGTTTGAAATTCTTGACCATTACCAACATGTAACAGTTGATTACCTGAGTACTCGTTTCTAAGATTCAAGTTTTGCAGACTATTATTGATATGATGAGTTGCTCTACTATCCAAATACCATCTCTGATAAGCCATTACTCCTTCAGAAGTTTCAAGATAGGCAGTCTTGGTGCTATGTTTTGATATGGATTATAACCTGATGGTGGATAATGAGGAACATATTCTATGTTTTACCTATCTATACACTCAGTTGCTGTACGTTTTGTTTAAAGTATATTTGGCTTTTGTTTAAAGCAAATTCGGCAAATTGTAGTAGCATTAGCTAGATCTAAGACACATTTGCATTTTGCTAAAACCATCATTCCCAGGATCACCATAACCACATCTTCCTTGAACGTTTCTAGGCATTCCACCATTTCAAGAACCATTCCAATCTCCTTTCCAATTTCCTCTTCCTTGACCATCTGAAAATCCTCTACAACAACCATCTCTGCCTCCATTACAATTCCAAGTACCATTAGTCCAGTTGTTATTACTAGTATTTTTGTTCAATTGCCCTGATAGTTGTTATATTAATCTCCTGGTTTCTTATTTGTTGGTCCAGCTTGAGCAACATCAGCAGTATAGTTAAAACATAACTTCTTTACTAGAATTCAGTTGATTACTTTCCAGTCTAGCGACATAAATTAAGAGTATACTGTATGCTTCATTAACAGCCATTTTATCCATATGAGCCTCAATACACACAACATACTAGTAATAGCTAATTCATCAGTGACAGCCTTCATGTCTATGTCTGAGTGATAAAAGCTTTAATTAAATATAAAACATACCTTCAACCATGTTTGTCCAACTATTTAAAGCTTTCGAAGCATATACCACAAAGGTGTCTTCTAGCCTATTTCATTGCTAGCCAAACTTGTAATGGGAAACTAAGTTTTAACTCTATAGGCATTATTTGGCTAGGCTAGGGACCCCTTCATATATTAAGACTTAGTAACTTAAAACTTTTTGAATTTCTTTTAATTCAAAAAGATGTTAATAAATGAAACTCTCCACTTCCTTCCATTAAAGAAGCAAGTTATGAAATTAATCAGTTTTAACACTTCCATTATTAAACTCCACCACTATCTTTAACATGAGAGAGTGGATAAGTATAAGTTTATCGTTCTTTAATATCCGATAACTTAATTTATCAAGTGAGCCATAATTAGAATAAATCTAACATTCTCCTACTTAGCTTACATATTAAATGAATTAACTAAAACTTATAACTTGAAATAGCCACTAATTCTTAAATTATCCAAGAATTATTGATAGTGAAACTCTTAAGAAAATATTAATATATGAATCATGGTGGCTATGTTAAAGAAAATAACATTTCCTTCCATGTATTCCATGTAGATATTTTCAAAAGAATATTTATAATTTGAATGAATGAACTTACATAAATCATTCAAGATCCAATTTTTTAAAAAATACTAATGGACTTTTAAATATATCTTTATGTGCACAAAATAACAAATTTATTTATTGATGCAATTACAAAATTTATATAGAAGCCATGAGATCAAATAAAATAAACCCACTTTGAGCTAATAAAGCCCATATTATTGGAATGATCCTTGTACAAATTTGGCCACAAACCTTTGGTCATAGGATTTGCCAAAATAAGTTTTGTGTTTGTATATCTTATTTTTCTTAATGTGGTCTCTAATAACCAGAAACTTAATGTCAATGTGTTTACTTTGGCTTCCACTTTTATTATTCTTAGAGAAGAAAACTGCAATGGAATTGTCACAATAAATCATCAATGGCCTGTTTATAGAATCGACAACTTTTAGACCACTGATAAAATTTTTAACCATAATGCCTGTGAAAATGCTTCATATCATCCGATAAATTCTCTTTCTATAGTGAATAATGAAATTATTGTTTGCTTAACATTTCTACAAGACACAACCTCTCTAACAAGAAGGAAAACGTATCTTGAAGTAAATTTTCTTGCGTCTAAATATCCAGCAAAATCTAAGTCTGAATACTTAACAACTTCCAAATTATCAACATGTTTATAAGTCAATTTGTAGTGTTTAGTTCCTTGTAAAGATCTCATAGTTTTCTTTCCTATGTTCCTTTTTATGATTACTTTGGTATCTTTGTAACCTACCTACTGCAAATCTAGTATCAGGACTTGTACAAATCTGTGCATACATTAGGCTACATACAACAGATGTATATAGTATATTTTTCATATACTCATTTTTCTAAAGCATTTTGTGAACATTGATCTTGATTGAATTTATCTCATTTGACAATAAGAGTAGCTGTAGGAGAGCATCATTCATTTTAAATCTCTCTAAAACTTTTTCAATATAGGCCTTTTAAGATAGTCCTAATAGTTTTTAGATCTATCTTTATGAATTTATATTCTAATGACATAAGAAGCTTCATCTAAATCTTTCGTTTTAAAGCTTAGAGAGAGAAATATTTTGTCTCATAAAGTGAACCCAAAACCCAAAATCATTACTTGCATATAGAATATTATCTACGTATAAGACTAGAAAAATGAATTTGCTCTCACTAACCTTAAGATATATATATTGATCAACAATGTTCTCAATAAAACCAAATGAGATTAATACATTGTGAAATTTTGTATACCATTAACGATAAGCTTGTTTTAGTCCATAAATAGACTTTCTAAGTTTGAAACCAAATTATTTTCCTTAAAAGAAAAATCTTCAGTTTGAGTCATATATATTTCTTCTCATAAATCCCCATTTAAGAATATTGTTTTAACATCCGTTTGATATGGCTCTAAATCAAAATGAGCTACTAAAATCATGATAATTCTAAAAGAATATTTTTTAGAAAATATAGAAAAAGTTTCATAGTAATTTATACATTTCTTTTGTGTAAAATCTTTAGTTATAAGTATAGCTTTATACATTTCAACATTACCTTTGGAGTCCCTTTTAGTTTAAATATCCATTTGCAGAATAGCTACATCTCCTTTTGGCAATAACTAGATCCTAGACTGGATTTTTAGCCATTGATTGCATCTCTTCCTTCATGGCATTATATATTTATAGCTTGAGAAAATGAAGTTTGATCATTTTTAGACCTAATATCAACATCTGCTTCTTGAAAATATATAATATAATCACTGGAAATTGTTGATCTTATTAGTCTTGAAGATTTTTGTAAACCTATAACTTCATTATTAATATGAGAATTTTCAATAATAGGTTATGTTAGAGCTAGTTCCTTATGGGTTGCTTGTTCTTCAATTAATTGGTCTTTAATGATATTATTATCATTTGTAGGCAACTTAATTTATTTTTTTCCTTCTTCAAATAATATTCTTTGGAGAGACATACTCCCACTAGGCTCTAAATCTTCAAGAAACTTTATGTTTCTAGCCCTCAACAATTTTGGTAGAATGAAAATGGTAATAAAATCAAAATCATTTAAAATTTAGTGCATTGCTAAGAAAGACACCACTAGTTATCCTAGGATCTAATTTCTTAATGTGAGGATTATAAACTCCCATTTCCACAAAATATCCCTATATATGTAAATGATTTAAATTAGGTTTCCATCCATTCCATAATTCAAATGGTGTTTTTGGAACTACTTTTGATGAAACTCTATTTAAAATATACACAATTGTTTTTAAGGCTTCACTCCATAAGAATAATGGTATACTAGAATTACTAATCATGCTTCTTACCATGTTTATTGAGCAATAATACATTCTTTAAGCAACATCATTTCATTGCGAAGTCCTGGCATTGTATATTGAGCAATAATACCTTCTTTCTCAAGGAACTTAGCAAATGGACTAAGTAATTATCCATTTTCAGTGTACCGTCTATAATATTTGCCACCCCTGTAAGATCTTGCAAGCTTTATTTTCTTTTTCTTTGTGTTTCTCTACCTTATAGATTTTGAAAATATCTAATGCCTTAGATTTATCAAATAAAAGATAAAGATGCATAAAATATAAAGATTCATCAATCTTGTATGATCATTAGTAAATACAATAAAATATCTCTGACCATTTTGACAGTGAGTGGAAAATGGTCCACTACATTAGTATGTATGATTTCAAAAATCTCATAACTCATTTTGGCACCTTTAGAATTGTTGTTAGTTTGTTTTCCATTAATACAATCCACACAAGTTTCAAAGTTAATAAAATCAAGAGTTAAATTTCATCACTTACAGACCTTTTTGTTCTATCTATAAAGATATGTCTTAATCTCTTATGCTGTAATAAAGAGGAATTCTCATTTACAATATTATACATTATGCTGCAATCACCATGCAAGGCCAAATAATTATATTCAAAAGTGGGATTTAAATCAATTTTATATAAACCATTTATTAAAACACTACCACTAACGAAACCTTTATTATTAAAGACATACCATTTTCAAACAAAACACCATAGCTATTAAAAATAAGTCTTGCAACAGAAACCAAAATTTTAGAAAATGAAAGAACATAAAAAGTCTCTTTAAGATCCAAAACATAAATAGTTTTTAAAACAAGTCTAAAAGTCCTCAGAACTTGAACTTCTGAACACATCCGATTTCCAGAATAGATACCTATTTCATTTTCCTTCGGCTTCTTTAGTTGAGAAAGCCCTATATGGTATTAGCAATATAGATTGAAAATTTAGAGTTAATCCACCATGTATTATTAGGAACATCAATGAAAAAAGATTCATGACACACTAGAGACAATTATTACCTTTCTTTTTCAGCCACTTTTTATATTTTTGACAGTTCTTTATCATATGCTTTTTTTTTTTCTTGAGAAAGAAACAAGAAATTTTGTAACCTTGTTGAGTTGTTGGCTTTTTCCTTTTTTTTTTTTATATTGAGATGATTCATTAATTGTCTTGAAATTTCCTTTAGAAGAAGTTACTTAATGAGCACTTTCTACCTTTTCTTGTTTCAATCTCTCTTTCTCTTGAACATACATGGCTAAAAATTGATTAATAGAGCAATCTTCTTTATAATTGTTATATGAAATGTTAAATGGCTCATATTCAATAGGAAGAGAATTTAAAATAAAATGAACAGGGGGAATCAGAAATCTCAACCTTTAGATTCTTGAGTTGGGTTGTAATGTCTTTTATTTCCATAATATGCTTATGCATATTTTTAGGTAATGTTATGAAGTCATGGACCCTATTTGACTTTGGTTATGAGTCTTGGCCCTTTAATTAATTTTTATTTTATTAGACTCTTGCTCAAATTAAAAAGACTAAAATACCCATTAAAAATTTAAAATTCGTGTAATACAATATATGATAATTTCGTGTAATACATGACTCTAAAATGTAGTACAAGATATGATTATGAAATATATGACGGTATCGTGCAATACATGACACTATAGTGTAGCGCATTACAAGATAATTTTATGCAATACATGAAACTATAGTGCAGTACAAGATATGATCATGAAATACATAACAGTATTATGTAATATACGTATAATAGTATGGTACAATACATGACTTCGTTGTGCATGACGAATTAGAGTTTTTAGAATTGAAAGTAACTGAGACTAAAAAATTTGTAAGTAAATATCTTTTTATAGTTTTTTACAACAAAAAATGTATTATGGGTATTTAACTGACTTTAGAGTCTAAATTTTATCATGAAGTACAAATCTTATGATTGGACCCCCATAAGGGTCCTCTTAAAAAAATTTCTCTATTTTAAGAGGAATTAAAATTTTGCTGGAAAGTTTTTTTCATTAAGGTATTAGCCAATAAAAGTAACAAAGTGTTCTTCACTGGCCTTAATAAAATCTTTCACATTTGGGCAATCAAGAATATAATTCCTTATACTCTTGCATAAATGAGCTTTTATAAACACTAAGCTCAAATGATATGATTGCTCCCACCGTTTAAACTCAATTTTCTCTTCTGGAGTGATTGATTCCAAAAGTATTAGTGGATTGTCCACACATAATGCCAAATTAAGATCCATGCAACCCAAAGTAAAAAGAATCCTTTCTTTTTAATCAGAATAATTAACTCCATTAAACATTGAAACATTAAATAGATCATTAACAAATGTATTAGAAATAATTGCAATAACAAGAAAATATTCTGTAATGATATGAAATCAAAATTAGAATTTATAAATTAACTAATGTGACTTTATACTATATTTTAGCCTTCCTATGGGTAGACAATACAACAAAAAGCAGTTTTACTAACGAGATATTTCTGAGGGCCTCATTTATTCTTGGTGATAGACACTTTTTTCAAAAGTCAAAAAAAAAAAAAAAACCCATCGAATAAGCATGAAAAATACTTTTAACTTTTCTAATGGCAGTTTCCCTCAATGATGAAGAATGTTGTAGTAAAAAATATAACACAAAACTTCATTAATGTTAATCTAAGTTTTATAAAATCTTGAAACAGAAGTGCTGAAAGCACTTTTCTACTGTAAACTTTTTTATGCTAATTTAACTCTTTATGTGAATAACAAAAATTAGAATTATTTTTATTAAATTTAAAATATAAGTCAAAGTTTACTTTATATAATACATACAAACATAAATTATTCACTAAGAGCCCGAACATGAGAAAAAATTTATGTATAACATAAATTAAATCACTAAGTCCACTGTGATAACCATACAGTCAGTAGCTACAACCTATCATTAATTAGTTATATAGTCCGAAATATTATTGGTGGCAAATATCTCAACAAATCACAATAAATATGAGCATCCTTGAAGATTTGGCATCAACGATCTCTTGTACTAGACACAAACTTTATTTCAAACAAATATCACTTGATAATATTAATATTCCTTATGTACACATGATTCACATGATTTTATTCCTTAATGTATATAATCATAAATAGGACAGCTTGTCTAGCCATTACTCTAAAAGATTTGGCTGGCTTTGACACTTGTATATAAACATGTAATCCTCTCGTTCTTTATAAGCAATAATATAATATTTTCAATGTAATATTTTTTTTACATGGTATCAGAGCATGTTATGGCTCCTGGTGTAACCTTCTCTTCTTCTTCGTCATCACTTCCTGAAGAGCCAACCCTAAACATCCAAGCCTTCCACCAATGTTCCAGCCTTGAGTCCGTGAGACTTAACTCTAGAAATTTCTTTTTATGGCGGTCTCAAATCCTACCTCTCATTTGAAGCCTCAGTTTATCCCACCATGTTCTTATGTCTGAAAAGCCACAAGAGAAAAATTTACAAAAAAAATGGAGAAATTGCTGAAAATCCTAAAATGATCTCGTAAGAGAGCAATGACGGTCTTACGTCTTGGATGTTAGGACTCATGACAGAAGAAATGTTGATCTCTAATATAGGCATGGAAACAGCCTTTCATCTCAGGAAGTCTCTTAAAGATCAGTTACTTCCTATAACTAAAGAAAAGGAAGTGTAGATAGGATGCTTACCTTGAGAAAAAATAACCTTACACTTGAAGAGTACACACTAAAATTTAAAAATTTATGTGATTCTCTTGGAGCAATCAATAAACCTATTGATGATTTAGATAAAGTCTTCAATTTAGGCCAAGGTCTTGGACTAAAATATCAAGATTTTAGACTAACCATGCTATCTAAACCACTATATCTTACCTTTAAACAATTCATTTTGGCCTTAGAAAACCATGAACAAGACCTGATCACTCAAGAAGAAGAAACCAATAATACTTATAATCAGGCTTAAGCTATTTTAAGTCAATGAGGAAGAGGCAGGGGGCATAGTGGCTACAATTCGGTGGATGTGGTTTTGCTGGCAGAGGAAATAATGGCTATAGAGGTAACAATTACAATTACCAAAAGTCAAATAAGCAAGAAAATTAAGGAAAGAACAGTTTTGGACAGCAAGCTAACAAGTAACCAAATAATCAAGAATACAAAAGATGAAGAAAAAGAGGCTTGCCAAATCTGTTTCAGGAAAAATCATACTGCACCTGATTGTTTTTATAAGTATGATTGTGATGAAGAAGATACCCCAGAAGCCTTAGCTGCAATGAAGATTGAAAGACAAATAGACATCAATCTTTTTGTTGACTCAGTGCGACAACTTACATGACAAATGATCTAGGTATTATAAAACATCTAAAATCATACTATAGTATAGTTCAATTTATGTTGGCAATGGAAGCGGCTTGAATATTTCTCAAATTGGCCGAACTAAATTGAATACTGTTAATGGTAAACTTCTTTTAAAAGATGTTTTAGTTATACCAATTTAATTTCTATTAGTCAACTTACTTTTAATAATAAATGTACTATTGAATTCTCATATAATAACTTCTTGATTACGGATCAACAAGGAAGAATGTTGGCAAAAGGGCATAAGAAGGCATGTTTATATGCCTTAGAAGACATTCAACACGAAGCTTTTAGTTCAATAAAAATTGCCAAAGTGCCCTTTACAGTTTGGCATCAAAGACTAGGACATCCTCAACTTAAGTCTTTTATGAATCTTCATAATAAAAATCAAATTAATGTTGGTAGTTGGACGAAACAATATTTGTACTAGCTGCCAATTAGGCAAACATTGCAAACTATCATTTCATGTTTATAATAACATTTCTAGTTCCTCTTTAGATAAAATTTATTGTGATCTTTGGGGCCTGCACCTAATAGTTTCGTGCAAAAAATTTCCTAGTATGTTGTTTTCATAGATGATTAGATTATTTCTCCCAGTACACTTGGCTTTATCCTTTAAAGAAAAAATTAGTTTTTTATGATTGCTTTATCAAATTCCAATGTGAAGTAAAAAATCAATTTGACAAAAGGATAAAGATTTTCAAAGTGACAGCTGAGGTGAGTTTAATTCAACTTTCTTCAAAGGTCATTTGGAAAAATGTGGCATTCTATATCAATCCTCTTGTCTAGGCACCCCTGAACAAAATGGTGTCACTGAGAAAAAACATCGACACATAGTAGAAACCGGCCTCACTTTGTTATTAGATTGAGGCATTTCTCACTTCTATTTATATTATCAATAGATTTCCTTTACATGCAATAAACAATGACACTAAATTTTTCAAATTATATAATCGTTATCCTGACTATAAGATTTTAAAGAGTTTTGGTTACAGGTGCTTTTCTTATCTACGAAATTAAGGCTAGAATAAGTTTTTTAAGAAAACGTACCCTTGTATTTTTTTAGGATATAGTTCAATGCACAAAGCATACCGTTGCCTACACCCCTCAAGCAAAAGAGTTTATATTTCAAAAAATATTGTATTTAATGAGAATTCTTTTCTTTTTAAGGATAACAATTTAAATTCTTTTGTGTAGGGAAATTTAAAGTGGCATCTTTTCCCGAGTCTAAAATATGGTCTAAACTAAATTCTTTTAACACAAATGATAAGATAAAAGCTAATAACTTATGGTAACCAAAATTCATTCTCTGACTTGGACTTTTCCTCCCACCAAATACAATAACTCATCTAATTCACGAAGATGTTCACACAAACTCAAACACTAATAAACGCACTTCGAAAAATAAGATTCAGTAACTGTTATTTAAACAACAAATTCAAGTGAAGCCAATCCAACAATTGTGCCTACAACAAGTGTTGACATTCCTTTAGTAGTGCCAAGCATTATTGAGCCCATAGAATCAGATAAATCCAAAGAAAGCACTTAAGATATCACTACAATTTCTTCTTATACTGAGACCAATCCAAAAGGAATCAACGTCTATGTAGACCTAAGAATACCATATGTCAGTAGACACTCTTCTCAGTCGTCATTATCAAATCAGAACTTGACAGCTCTTCACCATATAATCATAAGGCATCGATTAAAAATAATTCCGACCTTGGTAATTAAATGTCACTTGGTGTTAGGTTAAGTTAAAATCATGGAGATCCGCAATTAAGCAGCTCCATTGGAAATCTGCTATGGAAGAAGAAATTCAATCTCTCGAACACAATAAGACTTGGGTGCTTGTCCCCTGACCAAAACGCTTGAATGTTGTAGGATCAAAATGGGTTTTCTAAAATAAATTCAAGGAAGATTGGATTCTGGATAGACATAAAGCACGATTGGTGGCACAAGGATACATCTAAATACCGGGTCTGGACTTCAAAGAAACCTTTAGTCTAGTTATTAAATACACCACCATTCTGGTCATTCTATCTTTAACTACAACAAAATAGGTGACGCAGCTTGATATAAAGAATGCATTTTTTTTATGGTTTCTTAAAAGAAAAAATATACATGGAACAACCTCCAGGATTTACAGATTCTAGATTCCCCAACCATGTATGTAAATTAAAGCGATCGCTTTATGAACTAAAACAAGCATCTCGTGCTTAGTTTGAAAGGTTATCTCAATTTTTACTTCAAAATGGATTTAAATGTAGTAAGGCTGATTTTTTGTTATTTGTCCTACACACACAAAAATTATAACTCTTATGCTTGTTTATGTTGATGATATTGTCCTTACAAGAAATAACGAGTTACTTATAGAGAAACTCATCTCTCTTCTTAGCAAAGAGTTCACCATAAAAAAATTGGGTCCTTCACATTAGTTTTTAGGATTAGAAATAAATTATATTTCTGATGGCATATTTCTCTCTCAAACAAAGTATACTTATGATCTACTTTCACTACTAGAAAAATGACATTTACTGATACTTAGTTTACTGACACTTAGCAAAAAGTATCAGTAATTGTGAACAAATGCACCTATTAACAAGTAGGTATTAAAGATTATTGATACTAGTGTGTTAGTAAATTAAACATCAATAATCACTGACACTAAAGTATCAGAGATAAAAAAAATTATTAATAATTGTTTTAATTGCAACTCGAACCTGAGACTTCTAGAGTTTAAAATTTTAACATTTAAAACGAAGACCATTGAACCATGCTGAATTAACTTAATTCATTTGTTTTAAAGATTTTAAAAACAAAAATATAATAACAAAAAGATGAAAAACCCTAGATGCTCGATCTCTCTAACTCTCACCCATCTCTCGATCTCTCTAACTCTCACCCATCTCTCAGTGCTTTCCCCCGTCCACCTCTTCGCCTCCCTCCAGTCCGCGCTCGTCCTCTTCCTCTCCCTCTCCATCCTCCTCTCCGAATCCACCTCCTTCCTCCATTTTCCCTCCGATCTCTTCTTCGGCCTCGCCGCCTCCCTGTTCTACCTCCACTACTCTGTCGCCTCCTCCGCTGCCTCCGTCCAGACCTCCGATCTCCAGGCCAAATGCGACACCCTCTCCGGCCGCATGTCCGCCCTTGCCTCCTTCCTCTGCCTTGCCCTTACTTGTAACTCCAGGCTCTTCGTTGCCGACGTCGCCCTCGGCGGAGCCCTCTGCCTCCAGGGCCTCTGGGAGGTGAAGGTTCATTATCTAGAGGAAGTGCGAAGAGAAATGGAGGATTTATACGCATTGGACTTTGACGGCGTTATTCAGTGATAACTGCGAGAGACCGCCTCTCTGCCAGTCAAGGTCATTCCCCGCTTCACTAATGAGAAAATCATGTGATATATGGATTTTATTAAAGATGTGCTTTTGAATTAGATTTGGATCGGTCCATTTTCCTTTATTTCACTTGTGTTTAATAGGCTGCCACAGTGAGATGGCCAAGTTTATTCGACGGCGTGGATTCCGCCGTCAAGGATTGGATTGTTGTTCAAATGCACACGGTCAGCTCTTGTTAATTACTTTGCTTAATTTTAGTTTCTTCAATCTGAATTTCACAAGAACTCAAAGCTTCTCTAAATCTCTCTGCATTCATTCGATGAAAAAGTATCTACGAGAGCAAACTAGTGCTTTATATTATTGCAGATTGCGTACTGTGGTTGAAACCGGATATGAAACTTTGCTGCTAGTGAGGTTGCTGCTTGAGATGAGACTGCCTACTATTCGAAAATCCACGGTTAGTGTAACTCCGTGCTACAATTTATTTGATGGATATTATTAAATGGCTACATAAAATTGTTTCAAACTAAAGGTTGCAGCAGGACTCACAGTGGAGGGGATATTAGAGAACTGGCTTAAGATTAAACCTGTGATTATGGAAGAATGGAGTGAGAACAGAAAAGATTTAATAGAACTTTTCGGAAAGGTCAGAGACGAGGTAGGGGTGTTTTTTGCATTGTGTTTGTTGTATGTTTGGATGCTGGGAAAGTATATGAAAAGAGAAGAGAAGAGAAGAGAAGTGAATGGGTTCAATCTTTTGTCTGTAGATGTTGTGGCTTTATGGTTGGTATGTTGATTGGTTCATTCATTGCTGCAATTGTTTGACATACAAAAAAGATGCACTTTTTATCATTGACTCGGTGCGCAAAGCTTGTTGCTGTAAGATATTACAAATTTCCGCTTGTTCCCTATCTAAGATCATGTATATGACCTTCACTCCTCACTTGAATCATGGATTTATTCCCTTTCTTGTTTACTTGTGTAACGCTATTTGCAAGTATACTTTGTCTGGGTGCTTTAACTATCTAATTGCAGCTTAGGTACCCGATCCGGAGAAAACCCGGATCGGTGCAATGAAACCAAAATTTCAAGGAGGAAACTCTTTGGAACAGATATGTAACCGCAATGTATCGGTCTATTACAACTCGACAACAATCGGCTATGGTGACTCGCATCACGAGAACCCCAGGAGATGTCTGTTTGATATCTTTTACATGCTATTCAACTTGGGATTGACATCCTACCTCATTGGAATATGACAAACCTTGTGGTCCATCGGACCGACCAGCACTGAGAATTTTGTATGTGGTCTTTCATTTACATTCTTCTTATGTTCTTAACCTACTAAGTCGAATTCAATACATTAGACAAATTCAAGGAAAGGAAAGTAAAGATACCTATCTACATTATGTAATGTTTTAAAACAAATTACAAGTCCCATACAACAATCATCGCTATAAAACCCAATTATCCCCCAAAAAAAGTTGTTCTCAAAATGCACTAATTTTAAAAATTCTATATGAAAAGCTGCAAAGAAGAATAACCAACTAATATTTACGTTTACTTGCCAATCGAGAAATGAATATAGCTGACACTATCGCATACAACATAACAATGAGTACATCTCGACTTTAAGAATTTCCGAGTCTGCTTGTTAAATTTTAATTGTCCTTCTAAGGAAAGAAGGATACTATGTATAGCATGGAATTGCTAATGAAAAGCAATCGGTTTTGGTGCTATAGAGGATACAACTGCGGTCGCTTGTAATTGCCACACGAAATCACTTGCCCCTCGCATACATGATCAAATGTTGTCACACATATGCTTGAAGTTCAAAACCAAGGATTGAAGCAGCAGGAGGCCTTGGTTGGTCCGCCAAAAGCCATTCGCTCAAGCATTGCACACTATCTCTTCTTCCCCATTGCACAAAATGTCTATCTCTTTCGAGGGTCTCTCATGATTTCCTTTTTCAACTGGTAAAACTTTAATGGACAATTATACACGTATATATTGCTCTAACTTTTCTCTTCTATAGTATAGATGTGACCTCGATAAAGTAATCTTTCTTCAAAGGTTTCGAAATGGATGCGTAATATTTTCCACCCAAGGAAGACGTAATTGCAGAATGAAGCTCCAACAAATCTTTACGTCATCGGTATCGGGAGTTGTGGTGAGTGAACTTAAATTTTCGGGAAACAATTTTTCTATAAATCCAAATCAATTCAATTTATGTTAATTTGACTTGAAAAATCGCTTGTTACAGGATTTGATATACTATGTTGACTGCCAAGATCAAGTAAGTGTAATCATTAACCTTTATAATTTTTTCTACTCACTCGCAGTAAAAGGAAAACACATCAAAATAATGAGTTTCACATTTGTACATGGGCCATACATATCCTAGGAAAGGCGTGAGCAGGAGATGCATTCGGAGAGATTGAGTTTTATGTTACGAGCCACGACCCTTTACAATACGATTGAAGATCCATTTGAATTATCCTATTGTATCAATTGAAGATCTATTTGACCAAGACGACTGGGAGCCTATTGATTGTCACGTTATCGATGTAGATGATCTTTATTTTTTTTTATATATTTTAATCTTCCTTAAATTTGTAGATCGAGAGTCTGATTTATTTGTGTATGAAAGTAATGGTGTTTTGTCAAAGAACTCATATGATTTGGGGTGTGTACAGAATTAAGTAGCAAACTCTTTTAAGATTGTTTGGTGAAGAAAGCCAAACAAAAGAGCCATAATGTTTTCTTAGAAATTTTATATATAATTGTTCATTTTAGCAGTTTACTAATATTCTTTTTTAAAAAATATTATTAGATTGACAAAACTTAAAATGAAAATAATAACTAATAAAAGTCATTGATACTAAAAATGTATCATAAAGTATCAGTTTCATTGGGGTGATTGTTTTACTGGTATTACTAACTCGTGATATTATAGTAATAGTAATTATTGACACTATAGTGTCATAAAATCTGTAATACTATAGTAATAGTAATTCCTGACATCACATTCAAGTGTCAGTATTTTTCTGACTCTCAAATCACTGACACTATTAATAAGTGTCACTAAAAGTAATTAGTGACACTATTTTAGTATCACTAAAGGCCATTTTTCTAGTAGTGTTTGCAGGACTAAAATGCTGGATAGCACACATCGTTCCACACCAATTAGTACTATAAAACCTCCAGAACATCCAAAAGATCTTGCACTCGTCGATCCTAAAACATATCATAGCATTGTAGGAGTATTACAACATTTAACCTTTACTAGGCCTGATATTGTCCATGCTGTAAATAAAGTTTGTCAAAACTTTGAAGTCTCAAACGAGGCTAATATGCGAGCTGCCAAGAGAATACTTTGATATCTAAAGGGAAGCATTCATTTTGGCATTCGATATACATTTCAAAGTCCTTTAAAAATTGTTGCCTTATGTGATGTAAATTGGGTTGGATACAAGGACATTAGAAGAAACACTACATATTACTATGTAAATATTGGTGCCAATTGTGTATCTTAGGCATCTAAGAAACAACTTACTATTTCCCGTTCTAATGCTGAAAGTACCATGCAATGACATCAACGGTAGTTGAAATCACTTGGCTTACTTATTTATTTATGGAAATTGGCATATCTCTTCTTCACTAACCAAAACTGTTGTGTGACAATGAAAATGCGTTACACATGTCAAAAAATCCAGTCTTTCATTCTTAATCAAAACATATCGAACTAGAATACCATTTTTTTTGGGAGAAAGTCATTGTTGGTTAGCTTTTTATATGTTATGTCCCTTCATTTAAGTAGATAGTCAATGTCTTCACGAAGGCTCTCTCTCCAAACTTTAGTTTCTTACTCTTCGTTATAAGCTTGGCAGTTTTCTTCTTCCACATGCCAGCTTGAGGGAGATGATAAACCATATAATTAGTAGCTACAATCCATTATTAATCAGTCATATAGTCTGAAATATTATTAGTGGTAAATATCTCAACAAATCACAATAAAGATGAGCATCCCTAAGATATGGCATTAACGATCCCTTGTACTAGACACAATCTTTATTTCAAGCAAATATCACTTGATAATATTAATATTCCTTGTGTATACATGGTTTCATTCTTTAATGTATCTAGTCATAAATAGGAGAGCTTGTCTAGCCATTACTCTAAGAGATTTGGCTGGTTTTGACACTTGTATATAAGCATGTAACATTCTTGTTCTTTGTAAGCAATAATATAATATTTTTAGCGTAATATTTTTTTTTTACATACTGAACTATACGGAAATTGCTTGATATTTTCAATAACATATTAATAAAAATTAAATAAACACTTTCTTTTTCAATTTTCATAATCACAAGTGGGCTATACTTAACTTTTCTTTTCATAATCAAAACACTTTCTTTTTCATAATAACGATGGCTTATGAAATTAGTTATTGGAGAAATTGCTCGAATCATCTAGAGAAATTGCTCAAATCATTGTCACTTGCACAGATTTCTCTCTCACATCTCAATCACGTAAAGGTAATTATCTCACTCTTGCTCTCTTTATTTACAACAGACTTCATTTATTTTTTCTTCAAATTAACTTAGGGTTTAGGATATAATTTCCATCGTTAATGAGTTTTAGGGTTAATTATTTCCTATGAGTTTGTAGTTGCTACCATCTATTGCTTAATCGCTCACTTTTTGCTTCTGATTTTATTTTTTGTTTTTGCTGCTTTTGATTTTGCTTTTTGCAAAATCCAAAGTCATAGCTAGCTAAAATCATACAAGTTACATGAGGAAAAATCTATTGGTAGTTATGACTTTAGTTTTTCCTTTAGTTTACTGTGTTATGTTCTTTATCTAAATGGCATATTAATATTATTAAGGCCATTCAATTAGGCAAAGAAAATAGATTCAATTTGTAGTTTGTTTATTTACTATGTTTTGTTTGTCTATATGGCATAATGATATTATTTAGGCAATCGCTTATGTGAATTGGATGGTTAAATCAAAGCTAATATTATTGAGACAATTATTGTGAACTATTGACAATTTTTTAACAATGAATATTTTAATTCGCACATCCTTGAAGTTCATGTCCGTTATAATTGCATAAACGGGCTCTTTTCCATCCCTTACATTGCGTGTTATAGAATGTAGAGTATGTAATAGTCCTTGGAGTTACAAGATAAGTCTAGAAGCATAAGGAGTCTACTAATAGTAGCCTTAAAGCTAGCATTTCCAGAATGCATTGTGATCACTAAAATTTTTTTGCGAATTATTTTTATTACAATATTTTTACGTGGTAATATGTTTAATATATTTTATTTATAATTTGATTTTGTTGGTCAATACCAATTGTATATTAAATTATTATACTAATGTTGAGATTATGTGCTCTTTAAAGCATATTGATTTTCTGATTAATAAAATATTTCAAGTATTTATTAAGATATTTTGAATTGCATTAATATTTTGAGTAAAGTCTATTTAATCATATTATATGTATTTATGCGATCACCATGTGGATTCGCAGAAGACATAAATACAAGTTATCTTATGATTAAATAAATTAAGTTCGCAGTTGATAAATAAAGTTAGGCACTTTATTTAGGTATAGACTGTAATAAATTCATTGAGTGATTGATCTTAATCATGTATGAATTTATTGATGTAATATGTCAACATTAAATTAGATCACATATGAGATTTAATTAACCTAGTAATAACTGTCAGACTTATTAAATCTCATAGGCATTGATTTACTGTAATCTTAATCTTGAGTTAGTTATGATTTCATGATTGTAGTTGTTATTTCATTTGAGTTACTAATGGGCATGACATACACATATATTTTAGATTACCCGATATCTTGGTGGGAGCAATTACAAGTATTGAAATTGTAGATTAACAATATAGAATTTGTACGACACATCTTTTGATGGGTTTTCAGTACTTGATCATAGAATTCTCTGGCTAAAGTGTCTTAACATAAATAAGTATGTTAAAAATGATTATTAGAGAAAACCAGTAAGTATCAAGGAACAAGATGTAATTAAATTGATTGGACAGTTGAGATATCAATTTAAATTAACGATGTGGTATAAAGGATTGTGCGGTAAAGAAATCAATGTGGCTTGGGCGAATTATATTCGAACATACAATTATGGAGGTCAGTTCCAATCTTATAGTGGAGTATAATTGGAATTAAATAATTATATTTATTTAATTACAAATTTAATTATTGTAGCCACTATTGTATGTTCCCAAATGATCCCCGGGTTAGCTCATTTAATTGACAACACCATCACTGGACCCAAAAGCAAGAAAAACTGGCATATTAGATGAAAATCATAATTATAATATTTTTTAAGGCTTAGTATGTTATATTCAAGTGTAAATGGGGCTTGTAATATTTTACAAGGTGGCCTCTTAGTTAGTTACACATTCCTTCCACTTTTACGTAAGTGGAGAGATAGTTAAAAAAGGAATTCTATTTTAAATAGAAATCGTAATCCTAACATACTAGGGTTCTTCATAAGATATTATAAAAGGAGCATTATTCTCTTAAATAAAAAAGGAGGAGAACCTCATGGATTTTATGAAAAATAAAAAAGGCATCTAAGAGGAGCCAGTTACAATTGGGGAGTGGTGAAACAGACGCCCACACGTCCAGTGTTGATCAAACTTGAGTCATAGCCTGGAAGATCGTTTGGAGGCGGATCTATAACTTTCAATTGTTCATCTTCTCAAAACATCAAGGTATGAATTTCTAGATTACTTAATTCTTATATGTTGTATGAGATCGGCCTTAAAAGATTTTAATTGAAAAATTGAAAAATCTAGTTTTATTCCCTTCAATTAGTATCAGAGCCATCTCATAATAATATATAAGAATTTCGTAATAAATCTATCTTGTTAATTATGTATAGAGTGGAACAATTTATTTAGATATATATTATTTGTTAATATATGAATAAAGCATGCTTGGATTGTTTCAATTCTTGGTTAGAAATTTGCTTGTATTTTATTTTGAATGTGTAACAAAAAGGGTGATCTATTATCATCATGTTTCCCTTTCGATGTAATTTTATGCTTTTAGATTTTTTGTAATTATTAGGGTTGTAACATGTAACAATCTATAAAAAAAAAAAGGATTTTTCTGAGCAGCATCGCAGCGCGCGGGACTCAAGGACCACACAGTGCACGCGTGCAGGACTCAATCAGAAGCAGCAATAGCACTCGCGATTCATCCGTGGCAAGTAGCAGCAACTTCTGCAAACAGAAGTAACTCCCGTCAGCAACCTGCAGCAGCGTGCGCGCGCCCGCAGACTGCAGTTCACGTTGCGCGCGGCTTGAGCAGCAGGCCGGCCCGCGCTGCAGCGAGCGGACGCAGCTCACGCGGCAGCAGGCAGCAGCTGGCAGGTGGAACGTTTCCGGCTGACAACGGTAAGAGATGACCGATAAAAGTGAGGAACAGCAGTTGCTGTGGTTCGTTGATGGCGGCGGAGAAGAAAAGAATGCAGTTAGGGTTTTTGAGTGGTAAATATCACTCAGATCCCTATGGTTCTGCATAATTTCACTTGGGTAAAGTTAGTTTACTATAATGCGTTTAAGTCTAAAAATAGTTTTGGGCTTGGTAAATCCTAGTTTTGAGTCCAATAAAATTTGGGCTTAATGGATTAAAATGCATGGATATAGTTTAAACAAATTAAGTTTATTTTTTGCTAAAATTTTACTTGAAATTTTTATTTTATTTTTTTTAAAATTAAAAATTTGGATCAATAATAAATTTAAAGCTCATATTAGCCAAGACCATCAACAAAGATAATCCAAGAGAAGAAAATATTAACATGAAGCCCAATGAAGATTAGGCTTAGGGTTAATATTTTTATTAGGAAAACCATTAATTGATATTATTTAATTTTTCTATATGTTGTGTTTTGGATGTGAACATGCCATAATAACATGTCATATAGTATAGGTAGTGCCACTCTATGCATAATAATATATGTCATTCATATAACATGAATTCATGCATATTGTTTGAAATTTGCAAATGCTTAAATAATATAAGATATCACTTAGATAATATTATAGGAAGCATGCAATTAACAATATATGTATGTTTTAAAAGGAAAAACCAACTTTAAAATATTGAGTGGGAGAGGGAAGATTCAAGATAATTTTCCCACGGGCTCCATTGTTAGTTTAATAATAAAATTATATATATGCCTCAACTTCATGATACGGTGATGCTCCCTACGGGAGGTATATATATTAGACATTTTATTTGATGAACTTCTTTAAAGATAAAATCGAAATATTTTTCAATCTGTTGATCACCCCAACGGTGGCTACATGATATGAGAAATACGTAGATTGAAACAATGGTTATACACTCAACAAAATTTGTTATTAACCTTTCCAACGAAGCTCTGTTAAAGAAATTTTGGCCCTAAAAGATAAACGATAGTTATTTATCATGTTACGACATGAAAGTAAATAATCTAATAGTTAATTGGGTCTGGTAAGTGGCGGCATGACTTCCCCAACGGATAGCTTGCTAAAGCGGTACTAGATTATCGTTACAATAAAATAAAATGTATTTATGGTTTTTTGCATTTTAGAATTTTATTGTGAATGTTATATCAATATATTTATGCATGTATGTTTTATTTTTCAGAAAATGTATTCTATCAACCCACTATTAATCATCTTGGTTAAAAATGAACTCACTGGTGAAAATTACTTAGATTGGAAACGCAATCTATTTAATATTCTCACTGCTAAAGACTACAAATATGTTCTGACCTAGCAATGCCCTCTAGTACCAACGTTATACGATTATAGAAATCAGAATGAGTCTTTTGAGAAATGGTGCGAGGTTAACAAAATGGCTAAGCGCTATATATTGGCTTCGATTTCTATGGAACTGCAGAACAAACTTCGAAGCATAGAAACAGCCACTGAAATATTGGCTAGTCTCCATCAGATGTTTGGGCAGAATACTGATTCTGCCAGAGAAGCAGCGTTAAAACGTGTTACTGATACCAAGATGGAAGAGGGTACAAGAGTTCTTGATCATGTCCTCAAAATGATGGACTATTTGAATGAAGTTGAGATTCATGGTGTTGATGTCGATGATAAAATAAACATCAACATAGTGATTGAATCTTTACCTGATACATTCAGAGAGTTTAAAGTCAGCTATATCTTAAGCAATAGAGATATGACCTTAATTCAATTGATGTACGAACTATATGCTATAGAAGAATATTATCATAGCAAAGAGCTTCCTAAATAGGAATTCTCTTTAAAGCCTAAGTCGAAAGACAATGGTAGGTAAAAGAGAATTGACACGAGGAATTGTCTACCAGAAAAGATGGCAAGTCGAAAGACAAGTGCTTCAAATATGGACAGAAGGGTCATCATAAGAAATATTATCCCAAGATTATTAAAATCAGGTATAAGAAATCTTTAAGCTCCCTGATTAGTTCATTTTTCTATTGATTAATCCAATAGTGAATTATGAGATAACTAATTTTATTTGTAAAAATCATTTATTTGGTTTTCAAGAAACCAAGAGATTAAGTGAAGAAAGCTTTAAGCAGCAGTAGAGAAAGATACTAGTTTATATCATCTGAGAGGACTAGATCAGTTTTATGAGAATTTAAGTTTTGATATTTGTCTTTGTATTACAAACATTAAAGGAATTTAATTTCGGTGGCTTGTTTTTAATAAACAGAAGCACACTGTTATTTTTTTTATCCTCTGTTAATAACTCAATTTTGTACTTTACAAGAAAATTAATATCATATAAGTCTATTGATCTATTCAAAGCAAGATATAATGATAAAAAGTATATTATTTATCTAAGAAAAGAAATGTTTTTCCAAAACCAATGGCACCTCTAATATTTATGCTTAAATCATATAAACTATAATAAGATTCCATGAGAATGATTAATAATAGGTCCTTCCTAACCTATTTGAGATTGATCATTGATATTCTACAAATCTTATTTAGAAGAGTAATATGACAAGGTAGCTCCTTTTGAGCTAAAAGAAAGCGTAATATTGTATTGCATGGAATTAGTGCATACAAATATATGCAGACTAATTAGTTTACATGTAAATAGAGGTTATGAGTATTTTTTCAAATTGATAAATATTCATCGTATTTATGTTTGTTTAAATGCGTCATGATTCCGTGACTTTTGGAATTCAAAAGAGTATATGGATAAGACAAAGAAGCAATTAGACAAGAACATAAAAGAGCTTCAATCTAATCGAAGCAAAGAATATCTCTCTAGAGAATTCAAAGTCCATTTGTTTGTAAAATGGGATAAACTCCAATTTATAATGAACATTGTGACAAAATAATGTCATTATATGGACAAATAAGATTCTTTTGGATAAAATAAAATATATACTTAGTGATTTATCATTTACCATTTTTTTTTATTCTAGATACCAGTATTTAAAACTGCATAGACTATTGAACTTAGTTTTATCTATATCAGTGCCTATTACTCCATGGAATTATGGATATATCACAAACTTAATTTGTGACACATCTATAGTTGGAGATTCACTAGTATTTATACTAAAATTATAGGCAGAAAAATGGATTCATGTTCAAAAGTATGCATGTTTTAGGTATTCTAAAGGAATAAAGGAAAGTCTAATTTATAGACCTCAAGATAGGATTATATTTGTAAATATACACTATACTTTCCTTGAGAAAGACTATATAAATGATTTATAACATATGAATAAGGTAAAACTAGAGAAATCATAAATAAGGAGATCATATTAATGCTCAGTTTTCTATTTATAGAAAAAAGCAAAAATGATTAACAAAGGATTATCCCTGAACAAATCATCACTTTTAGAACCTCATCGTAGTGGGAGGGTAACTAGATTACTAGCAAGATATATATTATTGGGAGAAACCTATATGGCTATCTCAGATGAACATGTACAAGATTCCACTAGTTACAATGAATCTCTAATAAATAGTGATGTTGAACATTGGAAAAGGGCTATGAATCAAGAAATGGAATCTATGTATTCCAATAAAATCTGGGAACTTGACACCAATTGGGGTAAAACCCATTGGATGCAAGTGATCTATAAGAGGAAAAGAGGAGTAAACAGAAGGATGGAAACATTTAAAGCAAGATTAGTAGTCAAAGGGTTTGCTCAAAAGAGGGAATCGATTATGAGGAAACGTTTTCTCTGGTTGCTATGCTTAAATCTATCAGAACTCTGCTCTCTATTGCTGCAGTGCTAAATTATAAAATTTTGGAAATGGATGTCAATATTGCCTTTCTTAATGGGTATCTTGAAGAAGACATCTTTATGCAGCAACCAGATGGATTCATACAAAAGGCCAAGAACACTTGGTATGCAAGTTACAAAGATCCATCTATGGATTGAAGAAAGCACCCTAGTGTGGAACATTAGAGTTGATCAAGTGATGAAATCGTTTGGATTCATTCAGAATATTGATGAACCATGTGTGTACAAGAAAATTTAGGGAAAATCTATAGCCTTCCTAATTCTTTATGTAGATGATATTCTCCTTATCGAAAATGATGTAGGAGTATTAACTACTATAAAGAGTTGGCTAGCAAAACAATTTGATATGAAAGATCTGGGAAAAGCTAGTTATATTCTTGGTATCAAGTTGCTATGAGACTAGAAGAATAAAACGATAGCTTTGTCTCAAGTGGTCTATATCGATAAGATATTGGTTAGATTTAGCATGGTAAATTCTAAGATTGGTTTGTTACCATTCAAATATAGAATTTTTTCCTCTAAGGTTTAATCACCTGAAATTTATGAGGAGATAGAGAAAATGAGACGTGTTCCTTACACGGAAGTTATGGGAAGTCTCATGTATACCATGCTTTGCACTAGACCAGACACATATTTTGCGATTGGGATGGTTAGAAGATATTAATCTAATCCTGGACCTAAACACTAGACTGCTATTAAGCATATAATGAAGTATCTGAAAAGACGCTAAGGATTATATGCTTGTGTATTCCGATGATGAACTTACTCTAGTGGGTTATGCTGATTCTGACTTTATGTCAGATAAGGATTCTAGAAAGTCTACTTCTGGCTATGTGTTTACATTAGGAAGTGGAGCTATTAGTTGGAGGAGTGTGAAACAATCTCGTATCACGAACTCCACAACAAAAGCTTAATATGTGGTCATGATCCGAGGTCGCAAAGAAGCGGTATGGCTCCGCAAGTTCCTTCGAGATAGGTATCTGCTACAAGTGCACCACTTAAATTATTTTTCGATAATAATGGTGCAGTGGCTCAATCAAAAGAACCAAGAAACCATAAGAAATAAAAACACATAGAGAGGAAATATCATCTCATATGGAAATAGTGTAGAAAGGTTATAACCTACACTTAGAGTCCTACAAGCATGTGCAATTTGCCAGATATACTTTGAGAAGACGCTAAGGATTATATGCTTGTGTATTCCGATGATGAACTTACTCTAGTGGGTTATGCTGATTCTGACTTTATGTCAGATAAGGATTCTAGAAAGTCTACTTCTGGCTATGTGTTTACATTAGGAAGTGGAGCTATTAGTTGGAGGAGTGTGAAACAATCCTGTATCACAGACTCCACAACAAAAGCTTAATATGTGGCTGTATCTGAGGCTGCAAAAGAAGCGGTATGGCTCCGCAAGTTCCTTCGAGATAGGTATCTGCTACAAGTGCACCACTTAAATTATTTTTCGATAATAATGGTGCAGTGGCTCAATCAAAAGAACCAAGAAACCATAAGAAATAAAAACACATAGAGAGGAAATATCATCTCATATGGAAATAGTGTAGAAAGGTTATAACCTACACTTAGAGTCCTACAAGCATGTGCAATTTGCCAGATATACTTTGAGAGCTAGTGGAAGATTGTTGGGATTATGTGCTCTTTAAAGCATATTGATTTTCTGATTAATAAAATATTTCAAGTATTTATTAAGATATTTTGAATTGTGTTAATATTTTGAGTAAAGTCCATTTAATCATATTATATGTATTTATGCGATCACCATGTGGATTCGCAGAAGACATAAATACAAGTTATCTTATGATTAAATAAATTAAGTTCGCAGTTGATAAATAAAGTTAGGCACTTTATTTAGGTATAGACTGTAATAAATTCATTGAGTGATTGATCTTAATCATGTATGAATTTATTGATGTAGTATGTCTACATTGAACTGGATCACATATGAGATTTAATTAACCTAGTAATAATTATCAGACTTATTAAATCTCATAGGCATTGATTTACTGTAATCTTAATCTTGAGTTAGTTATGATTTCATGATTGTAGTTGTTATTTCATTTGAGTTACTAATGGGCATGACATACACATATATTTTAGATTACCCGATATCTTGGTGGGAGCAATTACAAGTATTGAAATTGTAGATTAACAATATAGAATTTGTACGACACATCTTTTGATGGGTTTTCAGTACTTGATCATAGAATTCTCTGGCTAAAGTGTCTTAACATAAATAAGTATGTTAAAAATGATTATTAGAGAAAATCAGTAAGTATCAAGGAACAAGATGTAATTAAATTGATTGGACAGTTGAGATATCAATTTAAATTAACGATGTGGTATAAAGGATTGTGCGGTAAAGAAATCAATGTGGCTTGGGCGAATTATATTCGAGCATACAATTATGGAGGTCAGTTCCAATCTTATAGTGGAGTATAATTGGAATTAAATAATTATATTTTTTTAATTACAAATTTAATTATTGTAGCCACTATTGTATGATCCCAAATGATCCCCGGGTTAGCTCATTTAATTGACAACACCATCACTGGACCCAAAAGCAAGAAAAACTGGCATATTAGATGAAAATCATAATTATAATATTTGTTAAGGCCTAGTATGTTATATTCAAGTGTAAATGGGGGCTTGTAATATTTTACAAGGTGGTCTCCTAGTTAGTTACACATTCCTTCCATTTTTACATAAGTGGAGAGATAGTTAAAAGAGGAATTATATTTTAAATAGAAATCCTAATCCTAACATACTAGGGTTTTTCATAAGATATTATCAAATGGGCATTATTCTCTTAAATAAAAAAGGAGGAGAACCCCAGAGATTTTATGAAAAATAAAGAAGGCATCTAAGAGGAGTCAATTTTAATTGGGGAGTGGTGAAACAGACGCCCATACGTCCAGTGTTGATCAAACTTAAGTATAGCCTGGAAGATCGTTTGGAGTCAGATCTACAACTTTCAATTGTTCATCTTCTCAAAACATCAAAGTATGAATTTCTAGATTACTTAATTTTTATATGTTGTATGAGATCGCCCTAAAAGGTTTTAATTGAAAAATTGAAAAACCTAGCTTTATTCCCTTCAACTAATTATGTCAAAAAAGTGTAGGGAAATAATAATTTATCCTACAAACATGCTAATAAATCTATAATTTTTTCTAGTCATTTTTGTCTATTTGATTACATAGTATTATGTTGAAGATACTCTAAGCAAGTTGTAGAGTTTAGGTTCTCTGTTATTGGCCTTTGATTTTATTCTTTTTTACTCTTATATTTACTGTAGATAAATTATAATAAATTAATATTAATGCACATGTTTCAGGTTTTGATTGTTCTACCACTATACGAAAAAGCTTTTGTGCTTTGTGGTAGCTGCTTTTCTAATTGCGCTCTATAGGTCGGAATCTGATTCTTTTAGAATCTGTAGGGGCTTCTATTTCTTAAAATGGTGTTGTATATTTGTTAGATGATATCATTGCTGCTGCTTTCATAATGATTATGATTTTCATATATATTTTTTATTAAGACATAATGTCGATTGATAAATCATAGATGCAATTAGAAAGATCGACAAGTGAATATGTTAGGGGGTAAAGAGTTTTCTTGATTATGCTTTTAGGTGCATTAAATATGAGGATAAAAATATCTTATGTCCATGTGTTAAGTGTAGCAACAGATATAGACTAGTTTGGGGTGAGGTAAAAAGACATTTGTTATATAAAGAGATAAGATTAGACTACACTACTTGGTATTGTCACAGGGAAACTAGAAAGAGCAATAATGATAGTGAGACTGATGGTGATTATTATAGTGGTGGTGGTGATGGTGGTGATGATGATGATTATTATTATTATTGATACGATGATACGTTTGGCCTAATTAAAGAAAGTTTTTCCTAGGATCCTAACAATGATGCATCAAGTTTTACAAATTATTAGAAGAAGCTTAACAACCAAATTGTACAAAATATTCCAACCTATCTTTTATTGTCAAGCTAATGCATATGAAATACATTAATGGTTGGAGTAGCAAATCTTTTGACACGTTATTAGAGGTTTTGAAGGATGCGTTTCCTATGTGAAAAAAATTACCTACATCTAATTATGGTGCAAAAAAGATTGTTAAAGATCTTGGTTTGCATTATGAGAAAATTGGTGCATGTATGAATGATTGTATAATCTATTACAAAGAATATGCAAATGCATCTCAATGTCCAACTTGTAGACTTTCGAGATAAAAGTCAAAATGCAAGAGTGGTACAGGGAAAGCCAAAAAGGTTCCTTGGAAGGTTCTACGTTACTTTCCAATTACACCTAGGTGAAGCTTCATGTTTTACTACCATAGATCCTATACTTGATGAAGGTAATAATTGAACTTTTAATTCACATTTAAATTCAAATTGATGGCTAATTTACACATTCTTTGATTTTGTATTAGCTTCATGTAGTAAAAAGAAGAAAATTAGTCGAGGAAAGGCCAAAGGAGTTGCTCGAGAGCATGGTCTGACTTTGGTTTGTATAACGTTTACATTTAATTCCGGTAGCTTTGAAATTTACTTACTTTCTTTTTTCCAAAAATTTTAAGGATCATAACATCTAAAGTTGTACGTGAAATTGGTATCATCAATGGGCCATATGTTAAATATTCTAAATATACAAGGAAAGAATTTGAAACATTATTTGCTCATTTTAAGGATGCACATTTTTCTTATACATGGACAGAACAAGAGCTTAAAGATATTTGCTCATTTTAAGGATGCACATTTTCTTACAGATGTACAGACCAAGAGCTTAAAGATGCTGTAGCACTTCATGAACAATTCGTTTTCCCGATTAAATGTCAGAGCTTAGGAAGCGCATTTTTAAGAAGTATGCCTCTATTGGAGAGCATTATGCACATGCTTTAGAGAATGCGCCTCCAATAATATGGAGACAAATGGTTGACAAATGGATTGATGAAGGGTGGAAGGTAATAATAAAGTTTAAAAATTTTATGTTAAATGTGGGATTTGAGTAATTTTTTCACTCTGTTTAAGAGTATTTTTTTTTACTAACTTTATTTCGTTATTATTATATTTGAGTGTGTGTGTTTGTGTTTTTGTGTGTGTAGAAGATGAATAAAACAAACAAGAGGATCTGAATCAAATTAAATCTTATTCATACTACAAGTTCGGTCGCAATGGCCAAGCATAGAAAAGAAGTGGTAAGAGATGTTAGTTGACTTTGATTATAAAAGTAGTAGTGTTTATATATTTTTATAATATAACCTTATTTAATTTCAATTTTTTGTATGCAGCAACGAACGGGAACTGAACTTAGTCCAATTGATTTATTCAAATTATTTCATGTGAGGCAGAATGAGATATGGGCTAGTAACAAGGAAAAGGAAATGTGTGTATTTGATATTAAATTTTCATAATATTTCTGAATTATTTGCAGGATTTCATTACCATATGCACTTACACAAACATATGCACTTGTTATAGGACACAATGGAAGCAATGAGATCAATTGCCGTAGATCAAGGTTTATGGATAGATGAGTGAAAAGCATATCGTGAAGTGACAAGAGAACCAGTATAGTGCTTCTCCAAGTCATGGAAGTAACAAGCATCAATGTGTTGATTTGGAAATAAAAGTAAAAGATTTGGAAAAGGAAGTAAAGAAGTTGAAAAGAATAGTGAAGCTCATGCTCGGAAAGTCAAATGCTCAAGAGTCAGTTCTAAAGATATCAGTTGTTAATTTTCGTTTTATAAATAGATTATTATTTGATTAAGTTTCTCATTAATGTCAATACTTTTATTATGTGAATGGGTATGTTCTGTTTCATGAGTTCTCAAGAAAAACAAATTGATGAGTTATCTTTACTCTGTTAGTTAGTTGGCGGATTATGGACTAGTTTATACTATAGGTGCCTAGGGGAATGATTGTTGGATTTTCTGAAATAGAGACTTTGTTCATATATATAGAAATTTTTTTTTGTACTTTCTTTAACTTGTATGAATTTTTTTTAGTCTTAGTTCTTTATTATATTGTTATAATAGCTCCTAAATTTGGTAACAGTAATGATTAAAACTTCTTCTTTTACGTAGGATATTGTTTTAATGGATGAGGATGATGATAGGGATGAGGATGAGGAGGTTGAGACAAACAATTCAGAGAATGGAGAAGCTACCTTAGAAGATGATTGGACATATTCAAGATATGTTGATATCATTTTTATATATGTTTGAGATACATTTTATGTAAAATATAATATAAAATTGATATCTTGTTGTATTTTTTTTAGTGGTGGATTTGATTTTATGAATTTTTGAAATTAATGAAGTTACATTTTAGCATACTTTGTGTATTCTTATTATGTTACGTTACTTTCATAATATAGAAATTTCAAAACTAAAAATAAAATAATATTATTATTAAAAAAATAGGGGTTACTAAACAAAAAGAAAAACAAATTTTCAATGGTCTATCTTTTATTTCCGATGGTAAGTTACAGTCGAAAATAAAAATAATTAAGCTTATGCTATGTTATTTCTGAAAGCATTTAATTCTATTTTCGATGGCAATTCTCTTAGAAATAATGTTTTTTCTTTGATGGTTCATCGGAAATTCTACTTTTCCGATAAGATTTAATACGACGATGATTGATGGCACATCTTGATCGAAAATGAATTTCTTCGAGGGCCTTTTTGTATTTTTGAGGGTATGTGTCCTTGGAAATAACTATTTTTCTTGTAGCGAGAGATTACAAAAATGTATTTAATTTACTTACAACTTTATTAATAAGATAGTAAACTATAGAAAATTCCCATACATGTGGGCGTAAGGAATTTGTATATATTTTAATTACACATGGTTTACTATCTTATTGCTTATAACTATCAAAATAATTATTTCCTTGTGTGGCCAAATAATTATCTCAATAAATCGAATGCTTTACATTTGATGTCATGCATATAGAATTCACATTCTTATATGATAAACTGCATTTAAACATCATTACATCATGAATTGATGTGGTCATTTTAACAAATATAATGATATTTTAATGACACCAGACAAGTTTTATGGCACAAAACAATAAACTAGCATTTCTGCACATACCTTTTAACTACTTTGAAACAATTAACAGCAACAATCCACAATAATATTAACAAATCAGATCTTAATATGATTATAAACATAAACATGCTGAATTCAAGTCATGCCACTGTAACAAGACCATGATATATATTGAGTAGGTAAAGGAAGCGGGACCAGCAACGTGAACAATCGGACCAACAACTAACAAAGCCACAAGCTACAGGCAGGTTTTTTTTACTAAAAAGGAATGCCCTTTTGAGGACCTTTCTCACATACTTAGACCCGAGCTGAGCCTCGGCTCACGTTTTCACTAAAAGAATCAAGCCATTATATATATAATCAATACATAGAAACACATGATTCTATGATTAATAAAAGTTCTTTGGCATTTACATGCATGTACACGTAAAACATTATATATATTTTTTTAAATAAGCAACAGAATAGGTCATGGACATACATTCTTAAATTCCAAAACAGAAGACATATGCAAATCCATATACTTTATAGACAATATAGATTGGAGATGGCTCTGATACCACACCATTAAAGCTTTAATTAAATATAAAACATACCTCCAGCCATAATTGTTCAAGTACTTGAAGCTTTCTAAGTATATATCACAAAAGTGTCTTCTAATCTATTCTATTACTAGCCAAACATGTGATGGAAAATTAAGGTTTAACTCTATAGGCATTATTTGGCTAGGCTAGGGACCCCTTTGTATAGCAAAACTTAGTAACTTAAAACTTCTTGAATTCCCTCTAATTAAAAGGGAGATTAATAAATGGAGCTCTCCACTTCCTTCCATCAAAGAAGAAAGCTATGAAATTAACACTTTTAACACTTCTATTATTAAACTCCACCACTATCCTTAAAATAAGGGAGCGGATAATTAGTATAAGTTTATCATGTGAGCCATAATTAGAATAAATCTAGCACTGAGTTCTTTGGAAGTACTTAGATATACAATGATCTACACCCTCAAAGCATGAGTTACACAATTTGTTAAGCTAAGCAACTTGATCTAATAAACTCTCAACAATATAACTAACTTTGCTGATTCAACAGACACATCAGCACTACTAACTAACTTAATTAATGGACTTAATCGGTAACTAATCAGCCCAATTATATTATCTTAACTGTGGCTCTGGGTATATAGTTTAAGATTTGCAAGGGGGCATTGCTGCAAGATTCTCTCGGAACATCATCATGCATGAGATTTTACATATAAAGCTTGAATATTGCACACAAATAAAAATATGACTAAGCTTCTATAAATTATGAGAGAATCGGATTCCAATATTTCCTCCATAGTAATTGAATTTTGTCTAACAGACCTCTCTGTCCTTGCTCCGTTTTCTTTTTTCTAGCTCGGTCTCTAACAGGTGCGCATATTGATAAAGAAAGATCTAGACAATGACATTTACACACTCAAATAAGGGGGATATATTATTTATAGACACATACATTAGGTGATCCATAGATAACACATTGAAATATCCGGGGATTTCTCGTCACAATTTTGTTAGAAACGTGTGCTTGTGCGTATGTATATAATGTAAAGTTAATATTTTAAGATTAAATTTTATATTAAATAAACAAATAATAGAAAAACCTATTATTAGTTTATTATCTTGACAAACTAGAAGTCAAAGTTGAACGCAGAAACAATGGACACCGTAGAAGTAAATTATTCTGCGTCTTCATATTAACTGGATTGATTATTATTTTATAACTAGCCATCTGTAAGACGTGAAATGTACATATTCCAACAAAATCATATTTATGAACTAGTGGCTCGGTTTCTTGAAGCATAATCAATCGGCTGCAAGTTATAAATGTCCATCCAAAAAATCATGGTGGATTTTGCATTTTGAAGCTATTTAAATAAGTCTGCGTTGCGTCATATTATAATATAGTAAAACTTCTCTATAATCATATTGTTGAGACTAGTTAATTTTATTACTATAAGAAAATTATAATTTAATAAAGTTTTAGTTATAAAAATTATTGTTTTGATTTAATTATCCTTAATGCAATTAATATATAGTTAAAATATGTGCTACGTTGACAATTAATTAATAGAACATGTCGAATCTAATGTATATATATTGATAAAAGAGATGGATATGGTTTTAAAAAATTAACAAATATATCTATCGTCTAGAAGTGTTGAGATTATTCAAATAAATTTTATTGAAAGTTTAAAGAATAAATTATTGTCCTAAATAAATTTTTAAAAAATGTTTTATTTAATCTTAAATCTCTAATATTACATAGCATATATATTTTTGCAATATACAGATAATTATTTATTACTATATAAAAGATGGAATCTAAAACAGTTATAACTTATTATAATGTGGGGTTTATTCTTATTTATAATTATTACAAATTGAGACCATAATTTTTTTAGAGCTATATGGAGATTATTCTTATATGAATTATTAGTATAGAGAGATTTTATTGTAATAATCATAAAATATTTATTGTACTCTAGAACTCCAATCATTTTCTAAATTGAGGTGTTATAACTTTTAATGTTGTTTTGGAATATATAATCACTAATTATAACCTATAAATTAGGTGAAATACTCTTGATTTTTTAACCAAGCGTACATTATTGATCGTGTATCATCATGATTAAATGTTTATAGAATGCTTCACTAACAACTACTTTCTACCTACGACCCTTGATCAGATGTTGCATTCTTCTTTTAACAAACTGTTTAGATTTTTTTTTTTTTAATCTTCTTTCTGATTTAAAACTAGATTTGAGTCGAGAAAGTTTCATTAGTGGAAGAGATTTAGTAAGTTGGAACATTAAATCATGTCATTAACTTAATTAATGTGCCTTGTTGCAAGTATTTCCTAATGTGTCTCACTAAATAAAGTAACAAAGTCTTGTGTGTTTCTTTAGCTTTACCTCAACAACATGGCATATTGATGTCGATCAACTAGGGAAGAATTGGGATAAGCTACGCAACTTTTCTTTGAATTTTCTTGCTTTATTCGTGGAGTTGGATCAGCTCCTCTAATTATAAAAAGGAAAAAATACAAGAAACTAAGGCTAATTTCTTCTACCGTGCCAATTGACCTATTATTTAAGTCTCCGTAACTTACGGCCGGATAACTACTTACATAAATTGTATTTTCTTCAGATTTTATTCAAGAGACGAGAGGACATTTTTGACTAGCGTAAGACATGAGGAATAATAATCCATTAAAGAAACCTCTAATATTTGTTTATATTCCTGAACAAAAAGAAAGGCGATTAGTGCTTGCTCTGAAAAAAGAATTTTCTTTTAACCTGCACCGCAGTTCTTAATTTATTCAAGGACACAACGTGCTGGCTGGGCAGGCTGATTAGATTCCAAAAATCAATGAAAAATGAAATTAGAGTAGAAACTCGTTTATTCTGGCAAACAGATTTTCTTTCCAATCATCTTACCACAAACATCCGAGTCCTAGAGTTTTGGTAAACTCGAAAACAGTTGTATAACTAACAATTTTCTCATACACGGCCCTGTTTTGTTAATGGAACTTTTCGTATAATTTTTTTTTTTCCCAGAATTCCATTAAAAAATTTTGTTAATTGAATCGTTAGGATTTAATTACAAATGTGCTGCTAAAGTGGTTACTTAAATAAATACAAGGTAATAAAGCGAACTCATATACTTCGTTGTGATTTATTTTATACTCTTAAGGGTGTGTTTATCACACTATATTGTATTGTATTAAGTTGTAATGTAATATTATGTTTGGTGTAGACTATATTATATAAAATAATAATTTTATATTAATAGTTATATTAAATTAGTAATTTAAGATTCATTTATGTTTTACTATTATTTATACTCTATTAATAATTTAAATTTTTGTAATCAAAATAAATATTTTCCACCTCCGGCCACCACAAGTTAATGACGGCTGCTGTCAAACTATCACTGACATTTCATCATCACCGACGACAACATATTAAAGAAATTAATAAAAAAATAATGTAAATAATGTCGTATTACATAAACCCGACCCTCCCTTCTCGAGTTTGTTTAATGTGTCACTGTTCACATTATGGTGTTTATGGTGTAATACACCATAATGTAAATAGAAAAGTTTACCGAAAATAGGATTGCTTTAGAATGCCTTATTATTGGAATACAAATATTAGGGTACCTAAGAATTTAACCATACACAATAGCTATATTTGTGACTCACCACAGTATACGATCCAAATTTATTACCCCAATAAGAAAATTATATATACGACCAAACATGGAAATTTTCCATCTTTAATACCCATCTAAATTAATGAATAGAAACAGACTCACTTTTTATTTTTCGAAATGTTGGAAAAAAAAAACTATATATGTGTTTGGGAAAAAGAAATTAATTTGGTACTCTATAGATATATTTTCTTGGAAAATTGTAACTAAGTGGACAAACTTTGCCAGCGGAAATGTTAAACAGAATGGCAAAACGGTAATAGCCTCAATGAATTTTATTAATTGGTTTGCATTGGAAAAAAATGTTGGAGTATGTTTGCACATGAAATTTGTATTTGTTAGCAATTTCAGTCTCAATATATTTTATTTTCTTTCATTGTTATTGTTGTATATACTTTTTGACCAATAATAAAATAGTAAATACACATGCAGAGATAATTCAAAGATGTTTTATATAACACATATAGTCTGTCTAAAGATAACCCATTTCAAGCGACCTGAAAGATGATGCATAATGATATAACTTAAGAGGGTGTTTGTTTCTTTAACTTAATAATTTAATTTACTTAACTGATTATTATTTTTTCAATTTAATGAAAATTTAAATGATTTTTCTCCAAAATATATTTATCTAATTAATTTGTTTTAATCTTTACCTAAATAAAACTTACTAATTAGCATTATTATTAATCTCCATAGCTTGTAATAATATAGGTGTGGATTCATATTAATATTAATTTTATGTTTTTATATTATTTAAATCAGTACTACTTATCTTTATAATTTTTTATGAATATTTTTCATATAATTCATCATAAACTATAATAAAATAAATTAACATGTTCTAATATAAGATATTAAAGGATTTTATTTAGTCTAACATAATTTATATTAAGATAAATATTATCTTATTTATGTTGATTGACATATTTATTATTTATTTAATATTTAAAATTTATAAGAATACAAATATAAAAGTATTGATTTACAGGCTTTTAAAGTTGAAAAAAAATAACCGAATACATGCCATGAGAGATTCAGTCAAAAAAAATAAATATACTATTTAATTTAAATATTTAACTCTATTCAGAATTTAATTAATTCAAACTTATTCAGATTATGGACAAAAGTAAATAGGTGCCATCGTAACTAACTTAGAATAATTAACATACAGAAGCTCCAAGAAAACAGCTGCAGTGCATTTAAATTCTGTGTAATAACTGAAAGAGGAAAGGGACATTTGGTGGGCGCCATCAACTCACCACTTGATCCACTTGTGTTGAACCTTTTTTTTTTTTTTTTGGATAAAGATGAGAAGTGAAAGTAAAATCCACTACTTGTAAAATCCACCACTTGTTGGGCGTTGCGCAATATACTCCGAACTCAAAATAGAATGTTTTCTGAGAAACCATGCACGCCAATGCCAATTCCTGTGGCCATCATGCCACACCGTCGTGCTAATGGCTCAATGGTGCACACTTCATATATTTAGAGGAGTAGCTCCCAAGCTAGCTAGCTAGGGCAAGCAAACGATATTGTTCTAGGCCACAATTTCTATTAATTAGGGAAATTCACTCCCGATGTAATCTCTCTCTTGTATATTATTATGGTCAAAAATTTAATTTATCTGTTTATTATTTAGCAACTCATCACCCACTTGTATTTGCTACGGTAAAAGAATAGGTCAAGGAAGAGTACCGGTCCCATAAGTTCAAAGATATGCATTCATGACGAGGAAAATTATAATTGCGTCAATAAATTGCTTTCTCTTGTTGTATTAATTGTTCCAGCTAGCACCTTTCTGTATCTAATTATTCATTCAAACTAAATACGAGCCAAACAACCAAATATTTTGTTGTGTGGTACACAAATATATTAAGTCCATGTACTGGTTTCTGGAAATGTGAATGTGTCCACAGATATTTAATTTTCTCGTTCCGTAAAAGTCGTGTGTAAATAAAGAATGATCAGCAAGGTTGCCCACTTAATCCCATAATTCAATTTCGTGTCTTTTGAAACAATACGTAAGCCGTTTGTGCCATCTAAAATAGAAAATAATGATAAGTCTCTGAAGCAACTAGGAGACAAAAGGGCTGTTTATTAATTAATTACTCGTCGAGAGTATATCACAATTCGCACAACCTTTGCCATAAGCTAGATTTTGCAACAAAAAGAAGAAGCAACTTCGAAGCTTCGATCGACTACAACCAGGCATGTCACCAACAAAATATTAGGTGATGATTTGGGTCAAAGTTTCGAACTAGGAATCAATACACTCCATTCGCGGACAAAAGAAAAAGAACATTATAGATGGAAGGAAATAAATAGGACAACAGATATATTCTATATGAACGAAACAATAATGATATATATTTTAAATTTTTCATTCTAAATAATCATCTTAAATGATGTGACATTCATCAATTCCTTGGTAAAATAAAAGTGAATTAATTATATTATCTTATCAACCAATTGATGAATATCATATCATTTCAAATGATTATTTAAAATAAAAAATTTAAAATATATAATATTACTTATGAATAAAATTATAGAAGATAAGTCATTGTACTAAGGTACAATTTTGATTTTTGACTTTTGAGCATATGTTTCAGGAGACAAATGCCTTCTACTTAAGTCGCATGCTTTGAATCAAATTTTTAATTTCTTTTCAACTGGTCCCTTTTTGGGCAAGGGGTCTAGCTGTAAAGAGTGAGACACAACTCATTTTCCATGGAAAACAGTCCAGAAAGGCTAGCACAAGTCAGCCGCCTCGCCTCAATTTCTAAATCCAAATCAAGTACAATACTTGAAATATTCTCACTTATCAACTTCCGAAGTCCGAACTTACTTATTTCCTATATAATGCGCCCAATGTACATGAAGAGTAATGTATCACTCACAAGTCACGCTTACATTACTAGCGAAAGAAAAATAATAAAAATAAGAAACTTTGTTCTAAGCTGATTAATTAATATGGCTGCTGAGCCAAAATCACAAGCCCAGATTGAGATTATCATCGAGCCAACAAAATCACAATCACAATCACATTGTGAAGTCCTGCCGATTGTCATCAAACGGTCAATATCAATCTCATTGACACCAATCTTAACCAGTTTCCATGCAGGCTTCTTTAGAATAAGCCTCTCCTTATGCAGCCAGGCTTTGCTATGGAAAATACTCGGAGAGCGGCCAGCTCGCGATGCACACGCCTTTCGCCGGCTGCTTTCTTTGCTACCCTCTACGGCCTTTTCTTGGCTTTGGTCAATATCCTTGTTCACATTAAGCTTACTCTCTCTTGTTTACATTCTAAGATGTTTGTTTCACTTTAAAATGGTGAAAGATGAGTTCTTGCACGACGTGGGAGTTAACTACTTGTTTGCTCCTTGGATTTCATGGCTTCTCTTGCTTCAGTCATCGCCTTTTATATCTCCAATGTCCAAGTACTACCTGGTACTTTGGTGGATTTTTGTTGTTCCCATATTAGTCCTTGATGTTAAAATCTACGGCCAATGGTTTACAAAAGGGAAAAGATTTGTATCCGTGGCGGCGAATCCGACGAGTCAGATATCGGTGATCGGGAACTTGGTGGCGGCGAAGGCGGCGGCGCAGATGGGGTGGGGAGAGTCTGCTGTGTGCATGTTTTCTTTGGGCATGGCTCACTATCTTGTGCTGTTTGTTACTCTTTATCAAAGATTGGCAGGGAGCAGTAGCGTGCCAGCGATGCTAAGGCCGGTTTTTTTCTTGTTCATTGCCGCACCAAGCACGGCTAGCTTAGCATGGAACGCCATAGTAGGGAGCTTTGACAATGTAGCGAAAATGCTCTTTTTTCTTTCGTTGTTCCTCTTCCTGTCACTGGTACGTACGTAGAAAGAAGAAGAATTAAAATTGAGTAAGTAATTAAATTGATTATGACGTCTTAATGGGACCGGTTCAAGTCATTTTCTCTAAAGAAAAATGAGACACAATCCTCCAACCGGTGACGTTGAAAGTGATTTCATGCTTCATGCAATATCTGAACTTAAAGGTGAGTTTGGAATGATGTTTTAAACGCGTGTTTTTTCGTTTTTTATAAAACAGGTTTCGAGGCCAACTCTTTTTAGAAAATCAATGAAGAAGTTCAGTGTAGCATGGTGGGCATACTCCTTCCCTCTAACAGTCTTGGCGCTGGCATCGACCGAGTATGCGCAGGAGGTGAAGAGCGGCAATGCGCATGTGATGATGCTCGTCTTATCGGCACTCTCAGTTTTGGTATCGCTTGCTTTAATGGTGTTCACTGCGTTCAATACCAACACGTTTCTGCTGGACAGCCTTCCTGATTCAAGTTCTGAAAGCAGTAGTCAGCCAAGTGATTCTAGTAGCACATTATCTCCTACCTCTAGCTTGTAGTGCTTACAAACTTTGTTGGAGCCGAAGTTTGCAACGTAAACTTACTCATCTTCTTAAAAAGGAAATAGATCTGTCTAACAATTTTTTGTTTCTGTGCTAATGATGTAGATATACATATATGTATCCCCAGTCAAATTAAGCAGTACATGGGGCTTTAATTTTTATTTATTTATTCTTCATATACATGTTGTGTCACAGTTTCTGGCCACAACTAAGAATAAATTTTGGCATCTTCCGGTGAAAAATTCTGACAAGACTTTCATTCAATCAAGTAATTGAGAATTAAAAGTAACTGTGAAAAAGTTCGGGCAAATCGGAACTCATGATCAGTTATTTGATAAAAGATACAAGCAACACGTTCATCTACCTAGGAATAAGCCCAGCTGAAAAGAATATTTAGTTTAGCAACCATTTTTGAAGCCCATAGACGGCAATTCTGACGTTGAGTGTATTTACTTTGAACACAATTAGATCAAACTGATTCCTCAGTGGCTCCCCAAAGCAGAAATTTGTGGTCCCATTTTCACTATAATCTGTGTCAATGAAAGTGAAAGGGGGCGTGGGAAGGAAAGGTGAAGGTTTTTCTCTGGCACAAAAGTTCCTCATCTCAGCCATAGTGGTCAATAATAGGACTAACTAAATAGATTGAATTGCCTACAAATCGTTGCTTTCCACACAACAGAATATCAAGGATTGGGGAAACAAAAGTAAATGGCAAATGTGTATGCTTGCAGTAGAGGAACTTACCATATCAGAAAGGAAATTATGGTGAATCTAATCATAAAAATGTCAATAACTGGTCCAGTCAAAGTTACAAAATGGAAACATAAGTGATGATTAAGTTAGAATTTCCACATCAAAAAGAAAAATTCCTCACCAGTAAGCTTGATCAAGAACACTGAGCTGGAGCCTTTTGTACATTACAACTTTCCATGGATAATATTCGTGCATGCCTTAGCTTGTATGACCAGAAATATCAACCGGAAGATAAGGATTCTTTTACATAATTTCAGTACCCACTGGATCAACAGAGAAATGAACGGGAAGCTGTTTCCTGATGATTGGCTGGAATTTGTTGCTCCACATCTGTGATTTCAAATCAAAGACAGTTCAGACTTTTTTCTTTTATCAGCCTATTACTATATAAAATTTCACATTTCCAAATGATTCTTAGTTCTCTTGTAGGCATTACACGACGACAGAGAATTCTCAAAGATAAAATTTAGGAATTTGTACTAGCACCCCACAGGAGCAGGGAATTGTTTTGACGTCAGCATTGCACCAAGTTTAAATCTTTAATGTAAATATGCCAGTTTAATCAGTCATGCGCATCTTACTTCTTTGTACTCTGAGCTGCCCACAAATAGCTCAAAGGCCTCAACTGCAGAAGATACCAGTAATTAGACGTCAACAGAACACACCAAGCATTTAAGATACTAAAAATATGAAAGAAAATTTACCTGACCGAAATCGTATCACTACTCCATGTGTGTATATCTCACTGCTGAGATTAAAATTTGAACCTGCCAATCATATACGAGTAATATAAATTACAATTTACAATCTTACAGAAATAAGTTTATTATTCCGCCACATGACAAAGAAAAATGAACTTGATTCGAGCAGTAAACATTAATTGTAAATGCCTAAAACTTGTAATTTTCCAGTGGAAACAAAATTATAGAACAAGGATCATCAGTTAGCATGCTCAATTTGAGATACGAAAAATAAAAAGAAAAAAATGCATTTTCATTTTATTTTCACCTTGAGTAGATTGGACAATCAAAGATGGAAATTCAGTTGTCAGCCTTTTAAGAGATTCCAATGCATCTTCTGCAGGTCCACCAAATGCACTCTCAACAAATGAAATCATAAGGACAAACTCTAAACCAAAGTTGAAATCCTGTAACCAAATGAGGTTCAACTTATTTCAGAACTTACTGGCAACATTAGTGAAGAGGGATGAAAAATATATTTTTTTTGAACACAAGTGGGAGGAAACAGCTGGTATGGGTTGCACATGCTTATAACCATTAGAACTTCCTTACCAACAGGCAAACTGAGTGGTTATAGTTCCCATTTGAAATACCTAATAGAATTTCCATATTAAAATGGGTAGCACTTACTCATGATTCATGAGGTACTTTAAACTTATATGAAGTGAACAAATAACTAAAGTACCTAAACAAATTTTATTAGAATTCCATAAAGTCCAGGTATGTAGTTTCTTACCTCTCCTTTACGAAATATAGGAAGTATATCATCTTCAACTTCCGTTTCATAATCCACATTCATTAACCCCTGTAAATATGCAGCACATGATTAGAATCACAAGTTATGAGTTATTTTAGTACAAAATGAAGGAAATGCAAATTAAGGGCTATTTGAGTATTGGTGTTTACATGTCAGGGCATACATGGCAGTAGGGCATCACATGCTCCTTGAGAACTTTTGAGTAAAAAGGATTCTCGTAGAACTTCACAAGGTGTTCCTTTCTTTGAAATCGCATGAAAACACCATGGGTATAGTTCTCTACATTTTCATTAGATATGCGTCCTACATGAGTAAATCAAAATATATATGTCATACAAGGTAATTCAGAAAATATATGAGTGAGCAGGGGCATAGTTTTCTTATAAAATAGATGAAAACTTCAATGGTTTAAGCACTTTCTGGAGCTAGATTAAGTAACCTACATGAATTTTCAGATTCATAAGAAAGTTCCCCTAAAATGTATCAATAGCTCCCGTATATTTTTTCAAATTTTGTTAGGATCAATGAAATTTACCCAAAGATGTAATGGCAGAAAAACATACAATAATCGTTAGTCCAAAGTCCAAAGTATTCAAAATATGTTCTCATTACTAAAAAGCAATATTTTTGTTCTCAAAAACAGGAACTCACCCAAGGATATTGCAACAATGCCACCCATTTGATACTGAGAGGTAAAAAGATAATCAAGCATATCCTTTTCTTCCTCTTCGGATAACTCTTTCTTCGCTTTGAGCAAACAAATGTGCTCCACTACTCTCCTATAATAAAAGATGACAGATACCTATAAGCAAAAATCAATCCTATGCTCAAACATTAAAAAGAAAATATCAAAGGCGAATCATCTGCAATAAAATTGTTATACAGTTTGGTGTTTCAATAAAATTGGACACAATTAAAAATAAAATGAAAATCTTTACAGTTTTTTAAACTTTAAATTGGTAATTGGTATCCCTTGCTAAAGAAATATATTCTGATAGCAAATCAAATAAGCCCTAATTTAAAAGAATAAGAACCTCTTTTTCTCGGAATTATAACTGGAACTCTGCTCCTTAGAAGCTAAGACAGTTGTCCTAAGAGTCCTCCCACGTGACAAACGCATGCTCATAGCTTCATTCCATCGTGAAACCATCAACAAACAACAAAAATTAATAAAAATAAGAACCATCACACTAAGCAAATAAACCCAATTCATTAAATTCATATCATCAGCAAATATAACAACGTTTTACAAAATAATAAGAAATTTCAACTCACCGTTTAAAGAAACAGGGGGAGAAAGAAATCCAGGGTTTCGGCGGTGACATTGTAAGAAAGAATTTGAAAATGGGTAGTGTACAGCAAGGGACTCAGCGATCATTTTTTTGTGAAGATTTTTAAAAGTTTTTTTTTTCTTTTCTCTTCTTTTTGTGTCCTTTTGTTTGGTCGCTGAGTCTTCATCTTGATCATTAAAGAGAGTTTTCAAGAATGGGTGGACGTGGAAAATAACGAATTTTTAGCTTGGCGCCTTATTATTTGAAAAATAACCAACTTATTTTTGTAGGCTCTTTTATTTTTATATATATAGTGGTGGTATTTTCTCTTTCCGTTATATAATTATCAATATAGCTCACAAAATTTGACATGATCCATTTATCGGACTCGAATCAATGAGTTTGGAATGTAAAAATTAATATGATTATTAAATGAATTTGATCGGGATTAATATAATTTTTTTTGTCTCGATTAGAGTTTAATTTTTTAACTCATTTACTTAATTATTGACACGATTATTAAACAGTTAGTTAGAATAAATTCATATTTATAGAATCTATTATTAAACAGTTAGTTAAAATGAATTCATATTTATAGAATCTAAATTACACTTATATTTTTTATTTTAAATTAATTTACAAAATCTTATCATCAAAACTATATCTTAGACATAATTCTCTTCTTTTTTTTTTTTTTGGCAAAGGATGAACATTTATATGGTGTTCAATTTTATAAGATTATAAATAGAATGGTATAATATTTCAGTAGACATTTATAATATCAATACATAATATTATTTAGAGATATAAAAAAGTATAATTTTTATAAATAAATGTGTAATATTTGATGTAAATCATGTTAAATTAATATTAAGCAGGTTATTGAATTGTGACGTATTAGGCGACACAATTACATGATTATTAAATGGATATGTTGGGTTACCAATTTATTTTTTATGTCTGATTTGAGTTTTAATATTTTAATATAATTATTAAATAGGTCGTATTTTCATTAGCCTAAAAGTGATATGAAACGAAATTGACTTAATGCGAACATAACCCGTTGACCTGTTTTGGCAGCCCTAATTATTATACCTAATAATTATGATTAATTCTTAATTGAAGTAAGTTAATTGCTAAATTTATATTTCTTTATTTGCTCATATATTTTCTAATAAAAGAAAAACTTTGTAGAATTCTTTTTATTAACTCGCAACTATTAAACTCGAACTAAGACCTAAGTATAGAGAAGACATACCACTAGAGTTAAACCTTAGCATCAAAAATAATTTATAAAATTTATCATTGTGAAAATTTCAGTAAAATAAAAATTCGCATCCACTTTATTTATTTATTTTTAATTATTATATTTAAAATGTACATACAAAATATATAGCGGTTTTTTTAAAAAAATCATTTGTTTTGTAAAATAATATTTTCACATCAAATAAATTTTGCCTGGAAACAATTATCAGGAGGGAAATGCAGATCGCAGAGAATCGAGAACGCATCAGGCCTATGCTTAACATCAATTGGGCTCAGTAAATTTGGGACTTGGAAAATGGGACGTTCTTCAAAAGCCCATTCCAATAAAGACTTTTACCATCCATTTTTGCATCATCTCTCACAAAACAAGAAAACAAGACATGGGAATTTTCCTCTCTTTCCACTTGGTGGAATTTGGAAAACGGAATTGCTTTTGCCTTGAAAATGTTTTGCTTTTGTACGTTCCTTTCTGTGCCCAAAAGGCACTTGTCCTTGACATCTCGTCTTCAAAGTAGTTTATGGAAACTTCAATTGCAAGAAGAGCAAAGAAGCTTCTTACAGAAGAGACTTTTAAGGGCCTCACCAAATAGTGGATTTTACAAATTAGAAAACAAATCACCCAAAGCTTGGCAACTTATGGAACTTTCAGGCTATCCATTTGTCCAATTCCCAGCCATTCAATCTAACTTTGGATTCTTAACTCCACTACCATTTTCTTAAATTATTTATTAAGTGATAAAGATCTGCTTCTGTTAATTTGATATTGAATTTATCAGTTTCTTTATTTCACTTGTATAAGTTAACTAACCAACACGTGTTCATTCTTGATTCAAACAAGTGGCTTCAAAGAGATCAAATTTATGCAGACTCAGTTTCCAAACTTTTAGCATTTTGCATGAGCTGGCAAGAACCTAACCTAATTTATTCAGCAGCTGTATCTACGAACTACATTGATGTGCTTTTTGTGCATAAGATTTTTAGGTGGGTGTCATATATTTACACATGAAATTTGACTCAAATTTTACCAATTAATAGAGAAACAGAGAAGTTGGGCGGCTTGTTAATTGAATGTAGCTAGCAGATGGGAATTAACCGAACGTAACCTAGCAAACAAAAATGAGATGAGGTGTGAGGATTTACGCGGAGAGTGACCAACCAGATAGGCAATTTGGCAGCTGCCTTATGGAGCTATGACTAAAATTAATATGCACTTGACGCTCAAAAGCAGAGGATAGGATTAGGTTGGGGGCACTGAGAAAGCAGCGCCCTCTACACAACAATATCACATTTTGACTTTCCCAAATGTCCTTCTCTACTTCATTGCCAGTTTTCAGCTTGAAAGTACTGTTACCTTACATTTCTGCAACCGTTAGATTTTCTTTAATAATAAAACGGCTGTTATTTGTTAATGTATAAGGTAACAAAGCCCCTTAGCTAAAAGAACGCAAAATTAAGAAGTTAAAAAGACCCAAAAGAAAAACTATAGAGACAGAAAGGTCAAAAACTTTATGAAATTGAAGTACTTGAGATTAATGGAAATGACAATCTATCTCTGTGCCTTTGTAAATTGAGGTTACTACTAACTACGGCACTATCTGTTTTACATATTGTACTAATTCTAATACTACTAACAAAGCTTTCTTGCTCCTCTAAGCCACTACTAATAGAATCCAATACAGACCGACAAATCATATCATCTTGGGCTTCAATCCCTTCAATAATTGCACTTCTTTCCTCATTGTTATTCTCTCTAATTGTGATCCAACTCTCATCCCAATCCCAGCTGGGCCCCTGGGAACATGACAGCCGTTTGATTCTCTCGCAAGCTGAAGTCTTGGAGCTTGAATGGATCAGATTTCCCAAGCTTTCCTCTGTTTCCTCCACCGAGTTCCAGATACCTTGATCAAGAATACTTGTTGGAGAATAATTAGATTCTTGAATTTGCTTTGTACAAGAATTGAATTCTTCCAGAAATGGATGCTTCAGAAGTTGACTTGCTGCCCACCTTTCTTTTGGATCTCTTCTTAAACAATTTGACAAGAAATCGTTTGCTTGCTTCGATAAAAAACCTGGAACGTCAGGCAATTCACGAGAACATGCAATCTTGTAAAGAACCGTTATAGGGTCAGTGGCGTCGGGCCACGGGGCACCACCACTAGCCATCTCAATGATTGTGCACCCGACTGCCCATATATCGCTAGCGAACCCCTGGTGCTCCCCACGCGCCACCTCCGGCGCCATAAACATCGGCGTGCCGCCACTTTGTAACGCCTCCGACTCCCACTTGGCACATCCGAAATCGGCAATTTTGGCGCCAGATTCCGTCATCAGAATGTTTCTAGCCTTAATGTCACAATGTACCACCCCATTCGAATGCAGGTACTCCAGGCCTTGTAATATCTGGCGCGTGTGTGACACGATCAGGGACTCATCAAGTCGGCCGCCATTTCGGAGAATTTCATCGTTGAGCGAGCCGCCCGGTGCATACTCCATGAAAAGATTGTACAATAGCTTGTTGTTTTCACTAGTAATGTCACAGCCCTTGTAGTTGATTATGTGAGGAGAGTTTAAGGAAGAAAGAAACTTTTGTTCCCGTTGCAAGAATTCGGATTTGGATAGCTCGGTAGACTTGGCGGCGAAGACACCACCTGACCGGAGAGAGGTGGCGAGGGACACGGTAGCGGAGGAGCCTTGGCCGATTGTGTGCCCTCTAGTCCAGTCCATGATTTTGTACGCTTGAAAAATGAAAAAGAAAAAAATACAACGAAGAGAGCTTTGCTTTAGTTGGTCTATTCTATTTTAATTTGATATTACAAAGGCGCCTTAATATATACAGGAAGGTAGGAGGGCATGTAAGGTTTGGATTTTTAAAAAGGTTAGTTTTATTGGTTGGTTCGGTGACTTGGCTCTCCCGCTCTCTCTCGAAAAAGAGTTGACAATTCCTTTAACGTGAGCCCACAACGTGTCAAAATTTGGTTGGCAATAAAGGCTCCGAAACCCGGGTCGGCAATGACATGGCGAAACTGGGTTTTTGCCACGTGTGGACAAGTGAGGAAATGTATTACATGTTGTAGATTTGGTTTGGTGCAAAGTGGTGAAGAGAGGTTGGATGGTAGATTGAATGGATAATCAAAACTTCTCTTTGGTTGGTGGATGCCTAGTGTTGTATTTTTGTATGAGATGAGGGTAGACTTTTGAAATTTTGAAGTTTATAGGGGTGGGTTGAATCACCAAATATGGTTGAATTTTAGTATCATTCCTGTTCTGTTATAATGGGTTGAATCGGACCAGTTACTTGGTTTTTTCACTTATGTGTCAATGTACATATATTTATCTTTTAAAATTGAAGTCTAGAATGGGTACTTGTCAAAGTCAAATAAGTGGGAACATTTGGTTATTTTCTATCCAAAGGAATTGGTTTCAAATTTGGCATATCCAAACCATGCACCTTTTAGGATTTTCTGGAACAATTTTTTTCATATTTTTCCCACATTGATACCGTGTTCGTTTTTTACTAGGCTTTCCCTCAAACTTTTGTAATTTAATAACAAATTAACAATCGAATTGAATACCCAGTAACTACAGTGATTAATTAACCGTGGTTACTTTTTGAGCACCAATTATTTTTCAATTAATCAAACTTTAATAATGGAGGAAATTTGTACTCCAAGCAAAGCAATCATGATAAAATCTTGGACGTAAGTACTCATACTAGCATAATCCCGTAATTGCTTGTCAATGCTGCATGCAAAGAGTTGATATTCGCCCATTTAAAGTTGCCCATCTGGCCAACAAATTAAAATTATGATCTTATTAATAGGCTTCTTTATACGTCCAAGAATCAAAAGCTATAATCATATCCACTAAAAAGTACACTTGCAAAACAATCCCAAGAAAAGAAGAAATTGTTTGTGAAATTGACAATACAATCTGACATTGAGTAAATAATAGAAGCCATTTATTCGTGTACATTTTGATTTAATTGCTTGAATCAGATGCCTAATATAAGAGATCATCACAAAAGAATTAAGTATGAAGGATATCATTCTCAAGCTTCGATTCTTATACTTTAATTGTATAATAGATTTTCTTAATTGAGTCAAGGACGTGAGAGATACTAAAATTAATTGAATTACAACTTGGAAGCAGATGAGGGAAGTTAGTTTAGTTTAGTTTAGTTTTGTTGGTGTGAAGGAGAAGTTAAAGGGAGAGGAATCAATCAACCACAACAATCACATTGAAAGCAAAAAAGGGCGTTATAGAAGGTGTAACTAATGCCAAAATGCTAAAGCATAATTTGGTCACACAAATAAAGCAGTAGCTAGCAGGTGCAGGTGGTGGGGTTTAGTTATTGTTAAACAGTAAATAATTGAAAGCCCCTAATAATTGTAATATATTAATTTAAAGAATATGCAAGCAGCTAAGATCGAATTAATTTAGAACAACAAGAGATACGGCAATGGGCATAAAATATTTTATGCGTGGCTTATAAGAAAATGAGAGAGAGAGAAAGAACGAAGAAGAGTTCGCTGACGTGAAGGCTTTACTCACACGCAAGTCACGTGTATTTTTTATTTTTCCCCTCCTCAGTTTTCTTAAATCATAATTTGCTTTTATTATTATGTAAGCCTTCGCGTATTGATGCGATGAAAGTAAGTGGGGTCCACAACAGAAAGGGCAAGTTGCAAGTGATGCACTCTGGAGATTCCAAGCATGAGGTAACACGTGTGTGCGTCATGAAATTGGAGAAGGGAAAGAGAGCACGTTTAGTACGTGGAAATGAAAAATGAGTGTGTGCGTGTGCGTGTGCGCGCGCGTTGGACAGTGCAGTTTTGAGAGCGTGCCCTCATGCGAATGGTAAAGCTTATCGTTACGGCCTTGCCTGCATCCGCATGCGTTCAATGCAAGTGATGTTAAAGCTTCTGGAAAATTAGGTGGTCCTTATATTATTTCTCACTCACATTATTTTAATTTAATGCGTTAAATATTTATATATTCACTTATATAATAAATAATAAATTAAAAAATTAATTATTTTTTTTAAAAAATCTTCAAATAAAATAAGTTTATATTACTTTAATCAAATTTTTTCTTTAATAAAATAATAATTATTATAACACATCTCTTTTTTTAAGAATGAAAAAATCAAAAATAATATAATATTAATTAAAGACTACAAAAGTTCTTCAAATATATTAAAAAGAGGGTATAGGACAATTTTATTTGAATAGTATTTATAATTATTTACGTGACTTTTCAAATAATAAGTAATTTTTTTTTTTGAAGAGTGGACCTTTTCTTTTTCTTTTATATTCACATTATTCTTCTATACGACTATAAATCTAAATAAAAGTCTGCCTCAAACTCCCTATTTTATTCAACCAATTACCAGAATCAACAGATATTGTGGTGGCATAAGGATGACAACAGATTCTCATCATAATTGTGCTGCTTTTTTGTTTTTGAAGACAACTTACTCTTTGGAGTTAATTTATGATTATTATACATGTAATCGATTTTTCTATATGTACATTGTATTTGGAATACTATGCTGCAATCTAACTGATAATACAATTAAAAAAAAAAAAAAAACTATCGATTCAAATCAATCCTTATCAGTATATCAAGGTCAAATGCAATTAAAACATGATTCTAATAAATGAGAAAACTGCTCAATTTCAATAATAAAGAAACCTACCCCACATATAGTTAGTAGGATTTAAAGTCCTTAACACAAAATTGGCAAAAACAAGTGAGAAATGTACAAAATTAAAATCATTTGTTAGGGTTAGGTTGTATAGCATCGGATATTTTTACACAAATTCTTATACAATCTTTATACCACTGGATTTGTGCACATCCAATGTTTGAGATTAAATCTCAAGTGTACATAATTTTGCAATGCATCAAGGACGTACTTCAAATTTAATCTCAACCATTGAAAGTGTTTAGATCCAATGATCAAGAAATTATGTAAGAAACAAAAAAGTGGTGTCATGGAACCTGTTTCCATATATTAAAAAAAGGAACCCTTTTAAGTTATAACTTTGGAAACACTCTCATTGGGACGTTTCATTAGTTTTTTTTTTTTTTCCGGAGAAAAAAGAAATAAAAGGAAATGAAAGTCCCGTTGCTTCGCTTTGCAACGATAAGGTTGTTAGCCGGCATTGTAATGGCCTAATGGGCAGATGATGTTTCTTGCTTGCTTGCTTGCTTTGGCGTTTCGTTACACAATGACCTTTTAATTATTGCCTGCACACGTGCTGTATATGCCCCTCCGATTTATTATCTTTTTCAATTGCTTCCAGAAATTAAGAGGAAGCTGATGATTTCGACAGCCACACCATCGCCGCGCTCGTGTTAATTTTTCTTGCTTCTAGAATCGAAAATGGTCCCAAATATTTCAATAATTACTGAATAGTCCATTTTTCCTTTTAATGCTAACATATTGATTTTGATGTTCTGGAATTAATATATATATATATATATATATATAATAACTTTACATTTGAAAACAAGTTTTTCAAAATAATACTCTTCTAGATAACTGTATTTTATTTTATGGCAAATACACATTATTAACTGCAAATATTTTACAAACGAGTTTTTTAGAATAAGTTATATGTTCTATCAACATGGTGCGTACAACAATATGGAAATGGACGAAGCCTACAGAGAGACTAGAAGTGGATTTTGTTCAAGCTGCTTCGGCAAATCCAACAGATAAGTTGGCGTAGTCGAAGACAGTGTGATAGCGACCCATGAAAACATCTCCTAGAATCCTGCATCACACAGGTAACATTGGTGGGTGATAATTTCATATGGTTTGATGAATTGATGACATTAAATTTATGACAGACTACTTAAAAGGAAAATCTTAAATTTCAGCGGCTGCTTTCAAGGCATTTATAAATGCTCTATGTGTTTTGCCAGCAAGTGCAATAAAGAACCCAACAAAAACTGAATCCCGACATAATAGCAAAGCTCTTGTGCGTGTGCAAGCAGGTGTTCAACATAGAACGCAACAAAATCTAAAACCGAATCCCTACATAATGGCAAAGCTCTTGCGCATGTGCATGCAGATGTTCCACATAGAACCCAACAGAATCTAAAACTGAATCCCCACATAATGGCAATGTTCTTGTGCATACCTACGCTGATGTTCCATATAATGAGAAAATGATATAGCATATAATGGCACATGTAACACAACTCAGAACCAGAATTTACTTTAAAGAGAGAGTGACGACACTAGATAATGATGTATTGTTAAACTTAAAGAACCAGATAGGCTCTCTTTCTATTTCTTCTGAGTGGATAATTTGATTAAGTAGGAGGAACATGAAAAAAAAGGTTGAAAATCAATTACTGAAATCTTCTCAATAGTTATGACACCCAGAATTACTGCACAAAGTTTTCAGTTAAAATCCCTAGGTCTTCAGTTACTGTTAGCCATGCTGTCAACAACAGGAAGAAACAGTAAAAAATATGCTAAGAAACATACCAGAGAGGACCACGAGGAGGGGCCACATCTAAAGCAGTAAATCCACTGATGCATTGGGCTGCAACTCCCTCTCCCACTTGAAGAACATACTGATACCACCATCAAGAATAAATAAATTTGAAAAAGAAAGCATTAACATAGAGCAAGGACAATAATAATAACAATGTGCAACAGGTTCAATATAAAATTAATAAACTCAAATTTATGAACATATTTATCTAAAGCAGTGAGGAGTGAGGAAATAGATTAAGGTTCAGTTTGGCAATATTGAAGTTTTTAAAATAATTATTATTAATTATAGTATAAAAATAATCAACTGAAGATAATCAGTTAACATTTAGTAATTTTTTTTAATTAATATGAGTTTGAAAAATTGTAAAGTAATTTTTTTTAATTAACATGAGTTTAAAAAATTGTATGTGTTTGATAAATTTTTCTATTAAACTACTGTAAAAATGTAACTGACTAAATTGAACATATTGTCTTAATAAAACATGTCTATAAATTATTTTTTATTGTGTATATATAATAATTGATAACTAAAATAAATATTTTATATCATTAATTTTTTTTTTATTTTGTTATCTTAACATAATTAGTAATTATGATAATCTCTTTAAAATTAATGATTTTATTTCCTAATTAATAAGTATAATTTTAGATTTTTATAATATATATGATAATATATATAGAATTATATTAAGTAAAAAATTGATTCTCAAAATCAGATTTTGAAAAGCTATTTATTCCCTAATTTTCAAAATATGTTGTAGAATAAACTAATTTTGCCAAAAATGATTTCTAACAAAATTTACCAAACACTAATATTAACTTTTAACTTTTCAAAATCACTTTTTAGCCTCCCAAATGAGCCCTACAACGGGTAAATAGTAATGTAAACTACTATTCTTCACTAAGTGAAGCCATATCTTATTTTAAATCGTGATCAAATTTTCAGACATTCTAATGATACAACTAATGAACCACATGCCAATTCTATGCTAACATCAATTTTTTTTTTTAATAGTTACAGTGTACAGGTATATTACAATCTGAGATCTATAAGGGATCTAGATAGATACACTACAATCCAAAGGTCTACCAAGGATAGTTTAGAAATCTACTCTTACTAATATTGGGGAGCCATCTACCCCTGTTTCACAGCTTTTTAGTGAAAAGGGATAAAGAGCCCCCTGGGGCTTGAACTAGTGCCTTAAAACATGTAGAGAGCAACAGCCCACCATTGGGCTTGTAGCCCAATGGCACATCAAAAGACATATAATGATAAACAAATCCCGAAAAGTACAACACAGGTCACCTACACTGAACTTAACATATTAGAGTATATTTGCAAAGTTGATCATCAATGATGAAAGGAGTTAAAAACTCAAATATCTAACTGCATATGATTATAAGCTATCTAATGAAAACTCAAATAGAAGACATTAGACTCCCGCGCCCACGGTCTGGGTCGGTGCGGGAGAGTGGGTTATCAAAAAAATGTAAAAAAAAAAAAAAAATGCAGCATTAATTAAATGCAAAATTCTTTCACCGGGGGAGCAACAGAGGAGTCGTTTTGACCAAATGGCACTCATGCTTAAAAGCAGCATAAAACCATACCTGATTTGGTGCAAGGTCAAATACTTTGCCACCAATTGTAAATGAAACATTGGGCATGGAAGATAAATTATCACAATCAACAGCTGATTCTCCATTTGGACTGGGCAGACGGTCACAAAGCTGCCATGCAAAGGCAATTTCAGGCATAAGCTTGCCTCAAGGCAACTTCTCCTAGAAATATGACAAAGAATGATAATATATACCTGATTCACATAATTCAAGATTTGATCTGCTGTCTCATTTCTCCTCAGCTGGTTCTGCATCCATATGACCGCCATCTCACAAGCAGTGCACATAGCAGAGTCTTGCACACCATCAGATGATTTGTCTGAGCTCTTATCCACGACACTCTCTATCCCCATGCTGCAAGACAGTATTTTTGTTTACATTAGCATACAAAGTAGCTTAGTAATTTACTAACTAGCAGATAACCCTAACAAAATGAGAACTAATATCCATTATAACAAGTATATGAAGGTAGGTTAAGACTGACCTAACACCTCCAGTCCCATCAAAAGTACATAGGCCCATTTGAGAGCAGATCTTTTGTGGTTGTGTCTAATAAACAATTGGGTATAAAGCACTGTCAGTTCACAATAAATTTTCAATCGAAATATGGCAAATGACAAAACTGGCAAGTAGGATCTTATCTTAGCCTTGTTTATTTGTCTGATTGTCTCAGATGGAAGAGCACTGATAGGTAAACAAGTGGCGAAAGGAAAATCAAACATCCATCAATTTACCTCAGCTATCAGCATTTCCAATATGGTTTTTCCATAAAGGTCAACCAGAGTCTTGCATTCTTGGCTTACAACACCAGAAGCTCCAATGGCATGATTAATTTGTGTAATTATGGTCTGGAAAAGTGAAATCACCACAGAGCAGTATCAATTACAAATAACTGCAGTTCATATGAATCTGATAGCAAAATAAAAGTGAGGCAGGGCTATGATCAAACACAGCCAATGTAGTTACAAAGCAAGATGACAAATTTTGATGTTCTATATTAAACCTGGTCAGCTAGCAATAGGTCTTTAGAAAGTCTGGAACTAGATAGATTTTTAATTGACAGAAAATTTCTACTTTTTCATACAGAGATATCACTGGACAAAATGGTGATTTCATATACAACACTTGGACATCGCTAACGCTTATGTCAATAGGCCCTAATAGAAGGTTCAACCAGATGGAAATCAATTTCAAACAGGATACTAGCATGTTGCTAACTTCACACTAGATGATAAAGATATACTGAAGATGACCATTAAAGACAAACATGACCAGATATATATAAATGAGTACTTCAGCCAGTTGAGCTCACTGTTAAAATTATGACCAATACAAAGCTCTGAGAAATCCTTAGATGTTCCATTTCAAGCCCCCACACTATGGAAAACTAATTAATGAATGAGGAGTGCAATCACATTATATGACCAATCATGTCATAACGCAACCAAGAAGGGCAAAACCACATTCTAATGGCTAGCAACACATACTGTTGGGCCCGCCAACAACGAGGTTCCAGAATCAGCAATTGCGTTACAACCTGTGGAACAATATCCTGAAAGTGGTATGATCGTTTCTCAGTACCATGATTACCATATCAGTAACAATTATAAAAACACATAAAGAAGCCTATAAAATGCATAAAGAATAAACATATAATTACCAGTTGTTTCGCCATTGATCAGGACATCACCCATTTCAAACTGCCAACAAATGAAATAGGTAACCAAATTTGAAAAAGAAACAAACAATAGAAAATGTAGTGCATGAAGGCAAGCAAAGATGGAAAGCTTGGACAATCAACCTGCCAATAGCCTTTCTGAGTCACAGGCACATATGTGTGTTCACCCTTGTAATGATCAGGATCAACCCCACCAAACACAATTTCCCCACCTTCTTCGCCTTCAATATCACGGTTTAACCAAAATGAAAAAACTGGTTCTTTAACAAGACCTTGATTAATCATGTTATACCTGTAAGAAAATAGCAAAAATGTTCAATTTAAAGGCTTGTTTTGTCATGGTCTACTGAGAAAATGAGTCATGTATAGCATTATATTGGGAAAATTTATTACATGAACTCAAGATTCACTCAGGCAATTCTTGGCATGTTAACAACTGAGAGGCAAATGACTCACCAGACAGGAATGGCTTTTCCAACTGAGATCTCTTGAAATCCAAGCCCAAGGATACCATCAAACTTGGCTGCCAAGAATGTGATGCTAGCCTCTTTGGTTGCCTCAATGAAATCCTAATGGCAAATAGCAAATGTGACTCAAAACAGAATATTGAACTGAAAATCACAAATAAGTAAATCCTGCCAAACTTTACCTGATTCTTAACAACAAGATCACCAATTTTCACATTGTCTTGGCTAAAGAAACCAGAAATTGCTCCAGTTCCATATTGGATTGCAGCAGATGTCCCTGCATAAAAATGACAATACTACTTATGACACTCATAAACATATTAACAAAAGGCCTTGTGGGGATACATAAATTGGTTCCTATATTACACCTTAGATTTTTTATTTTTTATTTTTTATCTTAGTTTCGTAGCTCTCGAATTTTTCTGACATACTAGAAGGAATAATAGTGATAATTAATAGTCTATCAATTAGCTAATGGGTGGGTCTATTTTCACTCTAAAAATTACTTTGAACACTATATTACTTTGTACACTTATATATCAAATTTAAAAATTTAAATTTTACTTTGTACACTCATTAAAACCTCAAAAAATATCCTAACTTAAAACCATTTAAATTAATTGACTGAAAACAACAAGAAAACTATTATGAACAACAAAATTAAAAATTAAAAGATTAGCATATACTTGCAACAAACAAAATCAAGTCAAGCTGTAAATAAATTCTTTAACACGATTTTAATTCTTAGTTTTTGTTTACTAAAGAATACACTTAATATTGACGTTTCTTTGTCTGAAATAACAATTTAAAAAAAAAAAAAAAAAGAAACACCCAATTCACATAAGTTAGGAGATGCAGCAGTTGTTTTGGCTTCAATTTTTGCTTCCTCTCCCTCTTCCAATTTTATTTTATTTATTTATTTTTTTAATCAAAAGGCAGATATAAGAACATCTTGACAATATTTTAAATTAACTTCATGTTTTGAAAAATCAAAATGGTCTCACAAATCTTGTAATTAAAATATTTAAAATTTAAAATATTGATTTACATTTTGTTCAAATAAGTGTTGTTCTTGATGTTGAAAATAAAATTTATAGGGTTTAAAGCAAAAGAATCATAAATTGAATAATGAGTGTGCTATGAATGTTCAAAATAATTATATTATATTGATTCAAAATAAATTGTCCTTAATAGTAATTCTAATAATTGGTATTTTTGTAATAAATTATTTCATTAAAAATAAGGGTTTAAAGTAATTTTTAGAATGCAAATAGCCCCACCCTTAGCTAATTATTCAGACTCCTGTCATTATAATATTCAGGTTCTTTAGCCATCAATATAACTAAAATATTCCTACTTCTATATGTGTGTGATCAAGTGACTATGTACATATATAAGATAGAAAACAGGAAATGAAACAATGTTAGCTCTCAATGATAAAATAGTATCATTTTGTCCATCTAGGGTCTAGGGATCAATCATCAGAGTATATACAAATCTATGGTAACAGTGATAGTGTTGGGATAAGGGAAAGACTTGAATAGAGTGACATAATATAGTCTAAAAGCAAATAATGAACCAGGAATAAGGACTTTACCATTCTTTTTGTAGGTGCTTGAATGGCTGGACTTATATTTGGAGTGGAAATAGCAGGAAACCTGCACCCAGATGAAAACATATAAATCTTGTTTTGCCCAATCATTGACAATAAAGTTGGATGTACAAAAAGTTCTGAAGTAACTTAAGTAATAAGATAGAAGAAACTTACTGAGAAATAACACTTTGCAGAAGGCACCCAAAGATTAGAACTTCCGGTGTCAAATATCACTGTGAAGGTCTGGGAAGGTGTGCCAATACTAATCTCCCCAAAATACTGAGCATCCATAAAGTTCTTTAATGCTACAATATCAGTATCAGAATCTCCATGGAGATCATATCTTCTGACATTTGTTCTCATTGTTTCCCCTTCCTTAGAGTCAGTCTGTCCAACAAGGCGATTGATCTGATCCAATTTCTTCTTTCTCAGCCCAATTCTTACCAATCCATCATTTGGCAAGGCAAAGGCCACAGGGGACAAAATGAGAAAAAGAAAAAGTGTGACCCAAATGGCTGTGAATTTGGTTCCCATGCTGACAACTGTAAAATCCAGTATCCGAATTTCTGGTTTATACATAGAACTACGAGGCACCGAAGTTGAGAAAAATTGTGATAAACCAATAACAAAAATTCTATTTGTTCATCAAGAGCACGTTGTAATAAACAATAAGTTGGTCCAAAAATTGACTTTTATCATGACATGAGCCACCACAGAAATATCATTCTAAATCAGTAGAACTTACTACCATCAAGACACGCTAGTCAGTCATGATTAAATTAAAAAACAGTATACATCATTATAGTCAAAATTAAAATTAATTAATTTCTTTTCAGCCATCTCCTCTGCAACCAAACAAACTACAAAAAGAAGAATAAAACCATTAAGGTTTTTATTATCGATACAAACTATTATTTTAGCTGACACGCAACATACACTGAACGCCACTGGTAAAAAAACAAAATCAAATCAAAACAACCTAATATGGATCATCATAATCAATTTAAGCACATAAAAGATTTTTTAAAAACACAAAAACAAAGAGGAGAAGAACTTTGACCACTGAAATAAATATTAATTAAGTACAAACCACTGGAATAATTCATGTAATTGAACCTTTGGAATATCTTAGGTTTGAGTTTTACATTTTCCAAAGTTTAGCAAGTCCATATTTAGAAACTAATTTCCAATTTCTCGCGTTTTCTTAGCAGCCAAACAGAGGTCCTAACAGTCAACAGCAACTGAAACTGTCCATCAGAAAATTAACAGTAAAATCTACAAAGAAATTTATTAGCACGATCTCAGACAAAAATTATAAATTATTTACTTGAAGTTTAAAATAATAAATAACAATAATAGAGTTAGCTTACACACCTGACACCTGAGTATCGATCAAAAGAGCACAGAGAGAGTAAAGGAGTGGATTGACGAAACCGAGAAATCGAGGCACAATACAAAAAGAAAAGCGAATAAAATGCGTTTCTGGAGTATGTGCTTTGGCCGTTGATTCGAGTTTGAATTGTTGTATCCGACGGTGTTGGCGGTCGTCACTATTTTGTGGGGCATCGAAATGGTGACCTGGCGTTATGAGATTGCGTCGTTGTGAAATAAATTAACTTAATTAAAAATAAGATAAATTAATTATTTTTAATCATTTATTTCCCAATAAGATAATAAAAAAAAAAAAAAACTAAAACTATAAACAGATCCTCGGTACCTTGTCCGAATACGTTGTAGTTGCTAGTTAGCGCTTAGCACTGTTCTCTTCTCAACAACTAGTCCACTCGTCAAAAAAACGTGAGGGGACTTTGATCTACGTTGTCGGATTTGTCATTATGATGCTGATTACGATTTAGGAAAAGGTGAGGATGTTTCCCCTAACCCCAGCCCATGTCCTCACCTAGAGGATAATTTAAATTTTAAAGTCCCTCTACTTTATACAATTATCTATTAATTTTTTTATTTGTCACTTAAATCTTTTGATTATGTTTGGCCTTTAAGATTATTCACATAAGAGAAATTTGATAATATTACATTACAACACAAACTAATCAAGTTAGTCATATAAACATGTTATATTTATGTCTTCATATTTTAAATATTTAGTTTATCACCTTTATTTTTTTTATGAGACCAATAATTTTTATCATATACTTAGAGATGTCGTTATAATAAATGTATATTTTAATTTAATTAAAAAAATCAATATTCAAAATACTAAAGTTGGGCAAATTTTGGTTTAGTTTGAATCTGACCTAGAATCGAATCAAATTGAAACTAATTAGTTTATGATTTTGTGAACTAAATATGAACCAGACACTAGAATAGTGAAGTGAGCAATTGTGTTTTGTTTGTTTTGAGCAATTTTACCCTATATATTCCAAAAAATAATAGTAATATATTATTACTAAAAAAAAATCTTGAGTTCATAAATGTAGAATTAATAAAGAATATTATAAGTTGAATAAATCAACATAATAAAGTTCAACATGAAACAAACTTAAATAGTATAAAAATCTACCGCAAATTACAAATCCACAATTACCAATTTACCATTGACATTCACAAGTACTTGATTCTTAAAATATCTTCTAACAATATTTATTAGAACTCTACTCTAAGTTACCAACTCACATCTACATCCACAATTTTTATATTGTCCCTCAAAGTGAGCCAAACACCAATAACTAAATAAACAAAAATAAACAACTTGACCTAAAATCATTTCGTCATTAAATACGTCCAGAGATAAAGAATATATAGGTCGGGTAAAACAACTTGACCTAAAATTTTTCTTCACAATAATCATTCAAATTTATTTGTAGAACATCATATATTTTTGTAAGAACTTAGCAAATGCACAATTTCTCTGAACCAAAACAAAAAAAAAAAAAAAAACCTCTATTCTTTCTTTTTATGAATTCAAAACAACATTCGAAGAACGACTTACTCCACTAAGCTTGATAATTAAAAAAAGAATAAAAAATATGATTGGATAATTAAAAAATGAACTTATAAAAAAATGTGACAAACACTTGTAGTACATAGACATATCACATAAACTCATATGTGATAAGCATCAAAAAGTTCATTTATGACAGGCGACAGGTGCCTGTTACACAAACTCATGCAACAAGCACCTATCATGCATTTTTTAGATTTTTTCTCCTAATTTGTTTAAAATGTCTACATAAATTTCAAACAATCAAAATTGAAAAATCCACATTGTATAAAAACTAACACTAACCTTAAATTTTTGCTTTTCAATTGATGATTTTATATTCATTTTGTATAACTACATTCATGAATTTAGTGATTTATAGAGGGTGATAAGCTTTTGAGATTTGTTGAGAATATGAGGTTTGATATTTTATTGAGAGTTATTAGTTTCGCAACTTATTGACAAGTTTGAGGGTATTTAGGTCTAAAAATTAGATATTTAGTGATATAATGAAAAAAGTTTGGTGGCACCCAAAAAAATTTGAGCTATTTGTGTAAATAGGAAATAGAACCGTGCTAATTTTGGAAAATAATTTAGTATTATTTTTTTTTCTTACTTTGCACTTGATGAAACTAATAAAAAAAATATGAATTTTTTTTTTTAAAGATGAGGCAGCCTTATAAATTTAAAAATATATATTAATGTATATAGTATGAGTGTACAGACCTTATACCTTTTATAGTTATTGATAAGTTTCAAATTAAATTTTATAATTGAAGGTCCTTAATAATGCGTTGAATTATAAAAGAGATAAATAAAATACATGTAAAAGCTTTTGTAAGTTACTTTGCATCATTTGTAGCTGAGTTACTATGTTCTGTGGCCATTAAATCCTCTATGACAGCTTAAAAAACTCAACCAGACTATTATTTTACTTTTTGATAGTTCCTTTCATTTATTAATTTGTCTATTGAATAAGTAAAATGTAGAATGAAAATCATTATTATAGGATGAAGTAAGAGCTAGCAATATATAATTTGAATTTTAAAATATAATTTAAAAATGTGATACCTTGATTTGTGAGTTGATGTATGAATATTTTGAAATATGTTTTTGTAGACAAATTTTTTTTATGAAGTCTCAGTCTTCTACTTCATTATCAGCATTTAGTATGGCTAATCCTCTTATGGTAACTCGAGACACGGTGACATATAATTGATCATGTGTGAATACTTTGTTAAAGAGAAACAAGCTGACATGTTTAAGAGATTATTTTTGGTTTTTGTTAATCATCATGGGAAAACATGGTGCCAAAGGAAGTTGTCTTCTATTAAGCTTAAATGACCATCTTGATTCATTATAAGACATGATAATTTTTGGAATTATGATGTTTTGTCCAATATTTGTTCTAAAAATGATATTACCTCTAATAGATAAATAGAAAAATAGAAAAACCACATTCAGATGAGAACTCCAATCAGCCTTCAACAATTCTTTAATGCTCATTCTTTTGAGGAACATCTCTTCCTCAAAAGTAATCTTATTCACATTCGAACTTTCAATAACTTCTACAACGTTGTAGATGGTAGAAAATATTTCAATTAATGATGTTACATAATTTATTTAAAGATTTATATATTTTTTGCTTGCACTTGTGGTAGAAAAACTAACCTCATCTGTTTAGAGTATATATAAATTAAAACAAAATTTGAATAAAATCTAAATTTGTGTGTAATATTAAAATAGCCATATTTCATTTGAAAATGTTAGTTAGTGAGATTTAAATAAAATAATTACCTTAGAATTTTTTAATGGTTGTAGAAGTTATTATCGTAAGATAGGGACTCATATTTATTTTACAAGTTTGGATCAAATATCTCTTCCAACTTTTCCCATAAAGTAATCTTTAATGTGATCGAGCTATATATAAAAATTAAAAAAAGTTAATAATGTAAAGATAAAACTCATTATAAGAATATCATATTATCATTAAATTCAAAAGTCTCGAATTACATTATTATATAGTTGGTTACTTTTTTTATTCTAAATCACTAATATTTTTATTCCTCATTTCAATATGAATATTACTACTTGACTTTTTTATTTGTGTTTATGAAGAGCTGGGGTGTGAGGAAAAGAAAGAAATATATTTTTCTTAACAATTAGAACAAATAATTAGGCAGTAATTTAAGGAATTGAGGCTATTCATTCTACATTCCAATTGGATTTAGAGTGATCTTCATTAATTTTTTCTTTTACATTAATTATTTTAACCGTCAATTACTATTGTTTATTCTACCACGTCTATGGAAAGATGCTTCGACTGCCTAGAGCATATTTTCAAATTATTTTTTTTGTGAATACATTGAATAATCTCTAAGGGCTATACCATTTTTCATTGTACTTTTAACGGTTTTTCTTCAACAAATATTGGATGTATTCATTGAAAAAGAAAATTAAAAATTAAGTAATAACTAATAAGATTAGCGAAGTCAAATTATCAATCAATTCTTATAAAACAATAACAAAAAGAATATATACTCATAATTTTCGTGATTATATTCAACTTACTAATTTATTAGAATTTTTATATCTCTTTTTTTTCAATCAGCTCCAACAATCTCAATATCACCTACACCACATAAACTTAGGACAACATTTGTAATATCATGAAAAAATAACATAAACATGTTAAATTATAAAGATCAATAATTTCTACTATGCACTTAAATATTAACAAACATTATAATTAAATTAAATACTTGAGAGGATTGTATTATTATTCACACGTAAATCAATCAAATTTGAATATATGAATTGAAATATATTGATTTGAATCTTAACAGTTCATTCTTCTAATCTCTTAAGTGAAGTTATAACTAAAAAAATAATATTATACTCATTTAAAAGTAGTCTGTACTTACTTGTAGTTGAAACAACTTTCAAATTCTTGACACTGTATAAAGAACTCTCACTCAACATATGCCTAAACCTTATTACTAAATTTTTCTTAATTGTTGCTGCATTAGATTTTCTTATGGAGAAAAATATGCTACATTAAGTGTAAAATAATCTGAAAAAAAAAATTAGAGAAAGAAATGGGAGAATGAATTTTTTATATAACCTGTTCATCTATAAAAATCATGTCCACACTAATCAATTCTTCATTTTTCTTAGTATTAATAGACTTTTACACCCTATAAAGCCTGACCATTATCATCTAATAGACCCCTACATCATATAAAGCCTAACCATTATCATCTAATTACCTCTATCATTGCTCAACTCATGAAGAAAATAGTACTCTATGAAGTACACATTACTAAAAAAATTCAAATAAGTCAAACAATAAAAACATAAGAATTTTTCAAAAGAGAATGTTGGTTAAATAAAAAAAAAACCCAGACATAACAAATTTTAAATACTTAATGTTTAGAGAGTTTAAAGAAGCCAAAATGCACTGAACAAATAATTACATAATTAAATATGAGATTATTACATTAAAATTAGGCCCTAGTGGTGGCATAGGGAAGATGAAAGAATCTTCCCTCTTATATATAATTAGTTGATGTATTTTAAACCACAAAAGTTTAATTGCTAGCATAATAAAAGAAATGAATGTTTTAAGGCTTATAATTAATTATTATTAATGGTTACATATTATTGAATTTAGATAGAAAGAGGAAGAGACATGTACAACAATGTGAGTGTTGTAATTGTTTGAATTTCTCAAATTGCTGGCAAAATAAAAAAAAATGAATGTTTCAAGGCTTATAATTAATTATTAATATTAGTTACATATTGTTGAATTTAAATAGAAATAGGAAGAGACATGTACAATAATTTAAGTGCTGTAATAGTTTTAATTTCTCAACCAAATATTCTGTAATTATTTTCTATTTTTAATATTTTATAATGTAATTATCTTTTAATCTCAACCAATATATTAGATAATACAGAATATAAAAAGATGGGAAATAATGATGCCACATCATATCTCTAGTCCAAACTTTATATGAATATATAGATAGATGGATAAATTGATAGATTTGTTCAAATCATTTAACAATTCACGATATCATTAACTTAAATAACATCTTTGGAGTAGACCTCAATGCATCTATTTATTTTATTTGATTGAGTAGATTTTTTAAGTCATATGAAGAATAATTTAATTAAATATCTCATAAGTATACGCACATGAATAATCAATGGTCACTTTTTTTTTTCCTAATTATTGGTTGTTTAGAATATATTTTGTGAATTTTTTTCTTTTCTTTTTAATTAAGTGGAGCAAATTTTGTTTGATAAAGCTGTAAATGTAGCTGTGGGCCAAAGGGGGTATAGCAGGTGGGTAATGCAACTTGACCATTTAAAGCTAGAAATTAAAGCCTAATAGCTAATGGGCTTGGAGTTAGATACAGCAAGGCCTAATAGGCAGAGTAGGCTCTTCTTAAAATCCGTAGGGCCTAAGATTTTGTGTGTGGCTGGCAGTGACATGTGTAACGTCGTGGCGGCTACAAGTCTATCTATGGCTCTACGCATACGCAAGCGTATGCGCACCAACTCAGCAAACTCATCGGGCTAGTTTCTTTGGTCCTTGCAACTGTCTTCACTCTTCATTCTTCTCTACTTAGCTCGTTTATGGAGAGATTCTTTGCATTTGAGAATAAAATAAAATTAGTTAATTAGTTTCTCATCTTTGAAATCTCTTTATTTATTCTAATTAATATGTCTGTAATTATGTTTAAATTTTAATTCAATAATACTATATATTCTAAATTTTTTATTTTAAATAATTATTTTAAATGATATAACATTCATCAATTAATTAGTAAGATAATAAGATTAATTTACTTTAATTTTATAACTAATTGATGAATGCTACGTCATTTAAAATACTTATTTAAAATATAAAAATGTTGATTTGTAGCATTACTCATTTTAATTACTTAACATTTTTATTGTTTAATGTACGATAATTTAGGAAGCATTTTATTTCATTTTTCTTATTTTTATCTTGATAAAAGCATTTGACAAGGTGCTCAATTATCCTATTATTCTACTTTTGTTGTTATATTTTTTGTTTCTTCTATCTTGTCATTATCATATATAATATATTATCTTTCTAATGAGAATCAATATTTTCATTTAAGTATACGTTCGTTTCACATTTGTTCACATTTATTTGTGTGAAAAAGTTTACATCTCAAATATTACGACTAAGATTTTTTTTAATTTTTTTCTCTCTTAGTCTTCTTTATTTTTTAATTATTAGTCAAATATATATATATATATATATATAAAAAATAAATATAATTATCACACATTTAATTAATTATTAAAAAATAAAAATAAAAAATTATGAAAAAAAAAATCTTTGTCTCAAATATTATCGTATTTATGCTCATTTACTTATTAGGCGAATTGCAACTTGCATACGTGGTCCTTGTTTGGAAACCAACCGAAGAAGAAACCAGCTTAAATGAACTCAACCTCAAATCTATATCCAATTGAACAATTTGAACTTAAAAACAGCTCCAGTCTCAAAGGCAAGTCATTCAATTGTCAAGTGGGATGCTGAAAATGGTGACATAGGGCGATAACTATTAAAGAATGTGACAAACAATCACAATCAATCGTCTCTCTCTTTTTCACTTTTATTACGTGTAAAACGAATCCCATCCTTTTTTTTCTTTTTTTCTTTGTTTTCTTAACCGCTTGTGGACGTTTTTCCTGACTGCTTTGGCATATCACACACGTAACTCCAATAAGGCAATGAATATGATGCTGTCTATTTTATCTTTTTATTTGTTCATCCTCTCGTCTCTTTGTCTTAGGCCTGGCTTCATCCACGAAGATACGACGGACATCGTTGATTAAAACAAACATGGATAGAATTAAAGCATGGCATTCTTTTTTCTTCTTTCCTTTTTTAATTTTTTGATTTTTGGACTTTATATTGACTTACAAATTTGGAGTTATTCAAGAATAATAACCCATATGGTTGATTCTAACCCTAAAAAGAAAGAAATTGAACAAGTATAACTTTCGTTTCTTAACTTCTCCCATCACATAAAGAGGAAAATAAAAAGAAAAAAAAAATATCAAAAGAATCAAACGTAAACTATTATGATGATTGGGAAAACTTGGCATTGCCATTTGTACTAGTAGCTGCTAGATCGTCGGTATTCTGATTGTTGGTAACGTTGTTTGGTTGGGGGGTGCCACCATTAATGATAGAAGTGATTGCTGCTGCTAAGGCGGCAGTGAAATTGGGATCAGCAGCAATGGCTGCAGTGGCAGCACTCACGCTGTCGGCTAATGAACTATGCTGCTGCCCTAGGTGCATTGCTGGTGATGGCAACTGTGATTGGTTACTCAATTGAGAAGGGTCCACATCTTGGGACATTTGTAACCCAGAAAACTTTGATTGATTATACAATGCTTGCCCAAATATTTGAGGCAGCAGCGAACCGGCTGCTGCTGCCCCATTGGCAAAATTGTGGGATGGGTTTGGGAATGGAACTTGAAATTGGTTTGGTGACCTTTGTGCATTCAAGGGGTTGGGGTTCTGTGTTAGGTCTAATGTGACAGTTGGGAATGGGGCTGAAGCTGATATAGTGGCCATGCTAGAAGAGCATGGAAGGAGAGTTCTTGCTAGAAAATTTGCATTCATTAGTCCATCAGCACTTGACATTGAACCCGATAGCAGCAATCGCGCCGCCGATGATGTTGTTGACGCCATTGCCATTGCAGCCGGCGGCAACGGGTGGTTGTGGTTACCCTCATACGTTGTGATCAAAATTGTTCTATCTTCAGCACATCTTTGTACCTATTTCATTAATTAAGCTTATTAAACATAATTATTTTTTAATAAAAATAAATAAACTAAATAATATATAAATATATATGCTAAATACACGATTAAAATGCAAATTAAGCATATTAAACATACTTGTTTTCGAACAGGGCAACCAGCAGCCATTGTGCAACGATAGTAAGCTCGGGGGCAAGGATTTCCCTTGGCCATTTTCTGTCCATATTTTCTCCATTGGCATCCATCGTTGATCTACCCAAAAAAAAAAAAATTAAAAAGAAAATTAACCAAAAAAATCCAACAACTCAAGTCAGTGAATCACCTACTCCAATTCAAATCAAACAAACTATATTGTAATAATATATATCAATTACCATGGGGGCTTCCGATCTAGCTCTAACAGAAACACGAGCCTTCCTCATCGTGGCCTCGGTTTGATCAACATTTTTAGGCGACGAACTAAACTTAGGAACCTTATTAGGCCCATAACATCGATCGGGGCTATCGTCTCTCTTAACAAATTCCTTCTTATTTTGACCAAACAAAACGTTACTCTCCTCATTATTATTAGAATTTCCATTCACCGGTGACCCTCCGAGGTCGCGGCTCCTTCCTTCTGAAGAAGAAAGAGAAGGCTCATCAGTGTTATCAGCTGTATTAACGCCCAGCCCAAGATCTATGAACCGCCTCGGCGCCACAGGCTGTCCTTTCTTTTCTTCCACTTGCTGCCCATCACTGTTTTGATCGGCTGCCTTATCGTTGTGGTGTTGCATAAACGCCATCAATTGCATCTGTAGCGTGTTGTAATTGTTGGTAACCTCGCTTACCATGTCCTTTAAACGTTGATTCTCCGCGTTCACACGCTCAAGCTCTGCCTGAATGACGGCGTACTGAAGAACAAAACCAATAGTACAGTCATCTTAAATTAGTAAAAAAATCACAAACTTGAAAATTTTTTTAAAAAAAACACAAGCTTAATTAAAGATGAATATTCGTTACCTCATCTTTAGCTCTTTTATCTTCCATAATTGTCGAAATTCCATCATCGACCGTAGAATGATCACTGCTGGTATTTGTAGTGAGAAGATTCAACCCAGTCTGTGGCGTTCAATTCAAAATATATGTGAATAAAATAAATAAATAAAAATAAATGGAGATAAGTCAGTAGTCATGAACATGATCATGTAGCTAGTACTTACGTTAACGTTAAGCTCCAATTTGGAGTCTTTGTAATGGCGATGATCGTGGTTGCGGGTATTCTTGTCGGTGAAAAAGTCCATCTCATCAATGACCTTTCGCTTATTATGATGATGATGATCATGATCATCATCAGACGACTGCTGGGGAGAATCTTCATCATGATTCAGGCAGACGGGGAACTGAATGGTTGATGGAGTAGAAGCAGGAGAGCTCTTGGCATCCATTAAATAATGGAATTTGTGGCTGTGGTGACGATCGTCGGGGAAAGAATTGAGGACAGTGGGCTGATGGTAAAGAAAGAAGTTCTTGTTTTTGCCTGCAATGGGATCTGAAATATTGTGATCAATGGAGAGTCCACTTCCCTTGGCCATAAATGAAGAAGAAGTTTTGAGAGAGAGAGAGAGAGATGTGGAGTGAAGTCTTGAGACGGTGCAATGGACTCGGCAAATAAAAAGGAAGTTGTGACTTTAGAAGAAGACCAAACAGGAGTATTAGTCATAATTACTAATTGCTAATTACTAAATAGTCTTTTCTTTTGTTGCTTTTTATTTTTATTTTCTATTAGAAATTTTCCTCTCTCCCTTTTTTTTTTTGGTTAAAATAAATTTTGGGAAAAATTAATGGCCGTTAGAGCTTACAGTTTGCTCAAGTGGATATAATTACACTCTACTATTATTTCAAAAATTGACACTCAAACCTTACTGAATAATAATAATAAAAGAACATTATACTAAAATGCTAACCAACATTAAAATATTGTGATGTTTTTATCTCTATTTAAATAGACATAATTCATTAACAAAATAGAATATGAATGTCCATTCTAAAATGGTGGGGATTTATTGTCTATTTTTAAAATAATGAGATCCATTTTACAACCTAGGAGTTTAGGTGTACGTATTTTTTTTCCTTTTATTATTGTTTTCTATTGACTAAAATAATTTTTTTTTGTTTGAATTATTACCATTCATAGAGATATTGTATTACAATTAGGGAAAGAACCAACTCATATATTTATTTATTGAGCATAGTAACATTTAGAAATAAGGCAGCTGCTATGTTACATTAATTGTAACTTACAGCTGACTTAAAATTAACTTTTCACAATTCCTACATTATTTGAGTGGTAATAACTTAAAAATACAAAAGAAATTATTTTTAGATTATTGTATGTTACAGCTAGCAAGATCTTAAAAACAAATATACCATCCTCACGAATCTCGATTATTAGACTACAAGGCCAATAGAGACTAAAACAAAAGTTAATGCAATGAAAATTATACTATTTTAAAAACTTTTCTATAGAGGAAATATTTATTTTTTAATATTGAGGGAACCTTATAATGTAATAGAATATCAATTAAGCTTTGAAAAATTCAATTCAATGTGATTTCAAGGTAAAATTGAATGCAAATCTAATTTGATTTTAAAGGGATTAAATCAAATTTATATTTAAAGCAGGACGCTTTGATGTATTAATGACCCCAAAAAAAATTTCACCGGTATAAGTTAAACAAAAAGGGAAAAGAAAAGAAAAGAAAGGAGATAAGAGAGTCAAAATATTTTCCTTCACTTCATGATAATATGACAATTGCCACTAAAAGGATTGGGCGATTGGCATTAAAACCAACTCCCACGAGTCGCTGAGGTGCCAGTGGGACCACTCAGGGATGCGCCCACGTGGGCCCCAATTGGTCAATAGTGAAAATTCATGTAAATTTAAATTTTGATTTAAAAGAAAAGAAATGGAAAATGAAAAGAAAAGAGGCAGCGTGGAGATTGACGCGTTCCAAAAATTCATCGCCCCGATTGGCCCGGCGCCTCTGGATCGGTGAAAAAGAGTAATCTGAGTCAACGGTATTGATGTACCTAGGGCCCACATAGTGTGTGAGAAAGACTGACTCTTGTGTGGGGGCCTCGATCTCGAAAATATTTGACTAGTGCCACGTAGGACTGGTTCCGGGCCTGTTTTACCGACAATTCGGGTTGACTCCGTCACTGATTGAAGACCGAATCACTTGGCCATGTACTACACTCGCATTGTCGAGTGGTCCCCACGACTATCCGTAATTTTACCCCCTCCGCCCAGAAATCTAGTTATTTCATTTTATTCTTTTATTTTAGAATTAATACTTCTTTTTATACACTCGAATTTATAGTTCTCAAAATAATTACAATATTGTGTAATTAATGTATTCATTTGTTTAATTGTCTGACCGAAATTTTTTTCAAATTATCAAAAAAATTGTTAGTCCACAAAGGTATATTAAAAGATGAGTTTGAGTTTAATTTTAATTTTTTTTTCTATTTACTAGTTTTAATAATTAGATCTACAACACAGTTGTTATTAAAAATAGTTATTCGATGAGATAACAGTGCATCAACAAAATTTACATATATTTAGGTCATACGTAGAATGTGGATCATCAAAAAATGTAACTCCATATTGAATTTGTCAAGATAATTTTAATTAAAGACAAATATTTGCTTTCTAGAAGGTTTAGTGGATTCATAAATAAACACGCGTAAATATTTCCATGCATATGCACCACTTGCAAGAGTAATAAATTTCTCACTGTATTAAACATATATACCTAACTTTCCTTATTTGAATCAAATTGGTTGGCGCACTATTTCTACTTTCATATCTTCAAAAAAAAAAAATTCTTTTAAACTATGGTACGTTTTAAACTGATACATTATTTACTTTTTTTTTTTTATAAAAAAAATACATACTTAGCCAAAGTAATAAATTTATTTTGTTTTAAAAAATTGTTTAATAAAATTTTGTACTGAAAATTGAATTGAGTTAAAATCAAATAATTCTTTTTCAGAAAAAAACTAAATGAATTTCATTTTTCTGAGTAACATATGATAAGCTTGGCCGCATAATTTAAATTGGCAAGTCAAAAAAAGCAAATCGAGCCTCTTCCTTGCGCTCTCAACCAAAACTACAAGCTTCTTTGTATTGAATTTGAATTTGACTACCCTTTTATTCAACACAGGACGGTGGTCACGTGAATTGCAAAAGCAAATTAAAGGCTTCTTTTGAATACTACTGGCAGCCGTTCCTTCGAATTTTATGAGCTTCATTTCATTTCGTTAATTCCGATCAAAGTTTCATGCTAATAGTCAATCATTTTAGTTGGCACTGTGGATATTTACTTTTTCTTCCTTTTTGAACCATTTCAAGACTCGTGCCATTAAAATTCATGCGTCCAGACCCGTATCAATCTTAACAATATCTTTTGTTTAAATCCGATGTCTTTTCCTTTTTCTGCAAGACGTAAATTGTTTGGTTTAATTCTTTGAGTACAAGTCTAAAAGAAGAGTTCAACTATATTTATCTTTTGATAATTCTTAATAAAATTTTTCTGTTATGTTTGTCCATTTTTAGTTAATTGCATTCTAATTAAAAAAAGATTAGTAATTAATAAATCATAAAATTACTGGAAAACGCACAATAATTTAAAAGAAAAAATGCAGTGAGATGTGTATGAGTTTAATGATATTTAATATGGTGAAAAATTACCATTAAGTAGCTGTTATTTCTTTTTAAGAAAAAATAAATAGTAATTATAGGCTTTATGGTTTTTTTTCTCTATAATAAAAATAATAAAATATTATTTGAAGAAGGATAAATACACTAGACAATATTAAAAAGTGAAAAATATATTTTATTTAAAAAAATTATAATTAAAATATTTTTTAGAATGTTCTAATAATTACATAGCTATTTAAATAAGAATTTACTTCTTATTTAAAAAGTCTTTTAGTGATATTATATTATATAGGTATTATATGCTAAAGTGTGAATATCAAAATTAATCCTCCTCACAACGACCTAAAAAATCAAGTAATCACTTTTTAACAAATCTCTTTTGTTTATTTTTTTTTCTATCGCTTTTATCAAAGATTAAATCAGAGAGATGGGAAAGAGCAACAAGCAATAAGTGCTTTAAACAAGTAGGGCCATGATTACAAAAGTGGCTGCACCCCAGAGAGCACAAGTGAAGATCCAAGACAAAAGATACGGACGCTCGAAAGGTTGTTAAAAAGTTCAATCAATGCATGGGACCGAAAAGAAACAATGCATAACTAAAACGTGATACAATTAATATAGCTCTATCTAGTCACTAGAAATTCGAAAACCTCTTAATGACCCATAGTTCGTTCTCCCTTTCTATTGCCATGAGTGGTATATGTATAAATTATTATTTTGTTTCCAAGTTTGAGTTCCTTTCTGCACTCAATGGGAACCTTTTTTTTTTCTTGTTTTTTTGTTTTTTTTGGGGCCTCATTGAACACTTGAATAATTGTTGTTAAAGCTTGTGGAATTGAAACAAATCCAAGAGAAATTACTACGGAAGTACGTACGCAATGACATAATTTTAGAGTTTTTAGGGAAAGGGGAATTTGGTCAAAAGAGTTTGTCAACATATCAGATGAGAAGTGAGAACACATCTTGTCTGTATAAATTGACCTTGGCTCAAAAAAATCTACAATCACACTAACGCAAACTACACAATTTCCCTTATCAATTGAGTGATATTAATGCACCTTTGACACTTTCATTGGACAAACTTCCACGTGGTCTATGCTCGATAGACCCAGCAATAAAATGAGCTATAATTATATGAATTTAGACAATCGATAGTCTTATCAAGTATTAATGTATTGCTTACTTTACATGATAATAATTTGGAATATAATAATTAAAAAATATATCTGATTAATCTTCAATGTTGATGGTCATACTCAAAAAATCAAGTCCCGTCAATATCGACCTAGGTTAAAGATTTGATGAATCGATTAATTTTGTTATTTATTTTCTGTGAAGAGGAGAGATGGAGAGTAAGATCTAATTCATTGCAGGAGGAGGATGATAAGCTTTCTGTGGAAATAGATGTACAATGCCAGCCGTTGATTTTTTTTTTTTTAACAAATTATTATATTTTTGGTCCGGATAAGTTTAAATAATTAGCTGCATCTTGTAAATAAATAAAACGTCACATTTATGGATCCGATGACAACTAGCTAGGTCTAATAATTAAGGAATATTTTGAAAGAGTTTTTAGTACACTGAAACCAGAGAGAAGTACTCAGAAAGTAGTTGCCGACTGGGTAGTTCTTTACAATTTTGATATTGATTGATATTATAAAAGTGGATCGGTGGAGCTTAGACTCATGAAGTTGAATAACAAGATTAAAAAAAAAAAATTGAACACGCAAATTAAATTATACATATAAATTTTTTTAGAAAAAAAATTGCACTGAGATATGATGATGTTATGCGTACACCAGTAGACTTTGAAAAGATTAAACAAATTGAGAGGAAGTTTCATAAGAACCATTAAACATACATAAATGAGTTATGAAATAAAGTGCATACCCATGAACTTATTAGAACTCAATACTGAATTGATTTGCTTGAAATTATAGGAAAAGATGCTTTCCCACAGATTTGATATATCTGTTTGTTGTGAAAAGAAGGCCTGCGTGGAGGCTTTCGTCCTCAACTTAAGGAATCGTTTTCACACTTTATTTTATTTCAATAGAGCAGAAATATTAGTTGTTCATTTTTAAAAAAAAAAAAATTTCTTGCAATAACAATGCATTTAATATAAAATTAAATAAATCACTTTCGTCAAAGTTCAAACGGGTTTCTCTCCCAACTTTAATGATCGATCTTTTAAAGTTTTAAATAAAATTAATACGGCTACAGCTGCTAGATAGAAAAATTAAAGAAAGCAGAAGTCTCTGTTGCTGAAAATCAATTTTTATTGTAGATTTAATTGAATCACCACTTCGGTGATTTTTTATATGAAAAGGGGAAAAGGGAGACCCATCATTCATTGTCAACTTGGCTGCAGACTTGTCCCGTAAAATTATTTATGGCCACGCCACGACCAAACCATTAGCCCTAGCCATATATATATATATATATATTTACATTGTTTATTGTTCAACAACTTTGAGGAGATTCCGGTTCTTTGCTTCATTTACAAATAACAACCCAGATATAATTTGTTTCTCGGAAAACGCTAATTTAATTTATGAATTAAAAGGCACTATCGCCTATTTATGATTATGTGAACACCCAAAAAAAAGAAAAAAGAAAAAAGAAAAAAGAAAAAAAATGTTATTTTATCAAGAAATGTGTGTGTTTTATGGAAAAAAATTGCAGCACAGTACATGATTTCGTGTGTTTTGGAAACCGAACAGGTTAATAGTAGTAGTAATAATAAAAGTTGTACGCATGTGGACGTGCATCTAGTTGCAATTCGTACGTGATCTTTTTTTTTTTTTATTTAACATGGAGTGATTGTTAAGTCAATTACTATTATTGGTATGTCATATAAATATTTTATTATACATATTTTACACAGAAATTAATACATTGAGTTCCACAATTTGTCACTGATTTCCAAGAAGATTTGGATCTTATAACCCGACACATAATTATTATGAATGAGAAAGAAGATAATGCAAAATTATTATTATTATTATTATTTGTTTGAAAAGTAGATCATAAAGTTATGTAACGTTGAAGCCTAGATTTCTAAAATAGTTTGGTAGTTTTTTGTTTATTTTGAAGAAAAATAGTTTGGTAGTTTGATCAGTCTGTCATGCACTCAAAATTCTTCGACCCAACTTGCAAGTTTTGCAAATGCAATTTTTCTAGCAATCTTTTTCCCTATATTGATTTGGTATATGCATGCATGTGTTTCATTTTAATATTTACAATTTATTTGAAGGCAATCATGATTGCCTCATTAAATTAGGAATTTCATAATAATATTTAGTAATTATGCTATTTGCTAACTTATAATGATAGTTCAATAGTAAAGGGTGACCTGTTCGTTCATGAATGCGGTGGAGAGGACTTTGGTCCAATGGTTACCCAGAAAGGAGAAATAATGACGAGGTTACAAAATAAAAATTGGAAACTTCAGGGGACTAAAATGTAAATACACAAAAATGTGATAAATTTAAGGGAGAATATCAATTTCCACCCTTAATGTAATTAATATATATTATTTATCTCCCTGTTATTGTTATAATAGTCAATAATCTTTTTAACAGGTTAATTTTATAATATTACCCTTATTTTTAAATGTAGTTTTATTTATATTTATTATAAATTAAATAAATTATATAAATAAAAAATAAGAAATATATATTTTGATGTGAATAAAAAATTCATAAAAAAATATTTTTCTTGTACTTTTTTTATTTTATAAACGTTTTCTTATTAAAAAAATATATAAGAAAATTGTTATAAAATGATAAAACATTTATTATAAGAAAACTTAAATGATAAATAAACAATTATTATAAAATTCATAATAAAATATTTTTCTGTACTTTTTCATTTTATGTTTATTATAAGAAAATATTTATAAAATTAAAAAAAGTATAAAAATATTTTATTATTAATTTTTATTCACATCAAAACATATACCTAATTTTTTTAATTTTAATTTTCAACCTATGATTTATTTAATTTATAATAAATAACAATAAATGTGTATTTAAAAATAAATAAGAGTAATATTATAAAATTATATTGTTATAGTGCTATTGACTATTATAAAAACAGTAAAAGAGTAAATGGTATATATTGATTATAGTAGAGAGAAAATTGACAATCTCCCTAAATTTAAATGAGAAGTACCTTTATCTATTCAGTAGTTTTTTTTTTTTTTTCAAATGTTAAGTTCAAATACCATACATATTTATGATTTAAGACATAACCTTTATTTATTAGCAACTAAACGAGTTTATGCACACATTGAAGAATGACGTTACTTGACAACTAAACAAATAAAAAATTTTAGAACCAGAACTAGCTGAAGTGTGAAACCTAACCAATTAGACTATGAAATTATTAAAGTGAGTTCATATTCAACAACCAAACCTCGCTATCTTACAATGAAGTTAAAGAACATGTGTGGCTTTGTGCTTCATAGGAACGTATGGAATGCATGAATTTCATGTGGTCCTCTTGCGATTTGAGCTTATGAGAAGTTGGACTGGGAATGCCTATAAATTTCATTAAAGAAGTCCAAGGGATTCGTTAAACTGTCTAATTCTTAAGGATTTTAATGTAGTATTGAATTAATCTGTACTTAACTCTTTATAATTTTATGCTATACGTGAATGTATAATAATATATAGTATAAAAAATTTAATTAATTTTATATTTTTATCCAATAAGTATCAATTGTATATTTTTAAAAGTTAAAAAAAAATCATGTCAATACTAAATTCAAATCCAATTCTTAAAACCAAATGCCTTTGATTTAATAATTTTAAAGAGATGGCGTAGTTATTAATAGAATTTACACTTACGATGGGCTAGCTGCATGTTTCATGCAATGACGGGCTTGAGTAATGGTACATTCACATAGTTTGATAAGAGATTTTATATCTCAAGTGATGTGACATATAACATGTCATTTGTTGAGTGAAATAATGTTTATGATAGAAGATAAAACTAACTAACATCTAACACATGGCAAATAATGATTGCAACCCTTCACTTTGAACACAAATTTACAATCGTAGCATTATTGATTTTTTTTTTCTATTACAAGTTACATTTATCAAATTTTTTTAAAATTTTTTAAAACTAAGATATAACATAAGTTTAGAAAGAATTATGGAAGGATTTATTTCAATATTGAAGGCCCCATCTTTTCGCATTGTGTGTGTGGCGGTAAGTTAACTGGACGTTTATTGAGCAAAAGAATCAATCAGTGAGGTCTCCTAATTCAACTGATTATATATAGTAAATTAATTATCTCATAGCTGCACCAATCTTGAGCAAATCACTAAACTCACTATCAAACTCGACCCAACTCTAAAGACATTACCACAGTGATAGATATATCTCAGTTCTCATTTTACCAGCTCGTTAATTGTTAATTAGAATTTTCAAAGTTAACATACTCCAACTATTTATCGAAGTTTGTACAAAGTGCAAGAATTGCAAACCCACAAATTGAAAAGTGCTTCCATATTTCTTTCTTGGGTAACCGGATGAGAAGCAAGCAAGCATTAATGTTAACATGTGCGAACTTGGCTCATGAGGCAACCGATTATGTCTCTAGGGCTGTTCATTATTCCTAGTTATTGATTGTTACACGTAGAACATTGAATGCCATCCATTGTTTTTCGTGTACCAAAGCTAGCTAGAATTTTCCATGAATTGACGGATTTATTATTATTATTATTATTATTATTATTATTATTATTATTGGGTCTGGTACTACCAAGAGAGTCGGCTCCTACTAAAATGTCTAAAAACACAGCTGAGAGCCTAAGACCGGTTTTGGGTCATATCCTCACGTCGTCAAAGAAAGACAATATCATTCAACTGAAGCTGTATTTTGATGACCAAATGAGTTAAACGAGAAAAGTTTCAAGCATGCTACAATCTCCATCAGGAATTGACAATATTAAAACAATCAAATAGAAAGAGGGCCACAACTGAAGTAAATAGACTTAAGTTTTAAATGCTCGTTCGTTTCTTTTGAAAGTAAAATTGATAGGCTATAACTTTTAAATTGTAATATTAAAATATTTAATAAATATTAATTATTATATCTTAAAAACTATATTAATATATAATTTTTTACTTTAATAATAAAAATTTATTATATTTTTAATAATTTTATCAAAATTATTATTTAAAAATTATATTTACTCTATACTATTAACCTTTATTTTATAATTTCAATATATTTTTCTTCAACAACTATAACTTAAAATTCCCAAAGTCATCTAAGAAATTTTTTCCTCAAAGTCACCGAAGCATGCAGAATAGTCACAATCTCCATCCTCCAATTTCCTAGATAAAGTCAGCTAGTCGAGACTGAGATACTTGATTGCAAATCATAGGACCACACGCTATGGATCTTTTGGCCCAGGGAAGCAACCTTCTCGGCCGAAGTTGTTTTAATCCAACCGTTTTGGTCCCCATTCACACAACTTGTGAAGTGCACTTTTGTGGTTATCAACAAGCCTTCATCAAACATACAACATAAGACATCTCCCAGTATCAAACCCTTTCAGAAACTAAAGGGATGCTACCAGCCGTCTTATATGTAGAGGTAATACACGCGGTTATTTATTTAATGACAGGAGCGAGCAAAATACCATAGATTCATAACACTGGTGAATTACTTAAGCAAATAAGTAGCTGGTCATCCATGATTGGAAGCGAGACCATGCCAGCTCAGCTGCGGCTGGATCGTGATCATCCAGTCCCATTTCTTTCCTCCTCTTCACTCCATCTGGAGAAATGTTCATGAAAGCATGTGCATTGCCAGGATAAATGTGTACCTCGTATGGAACACCAGATGCTTTCAGCTTTTCCTCCAATGCTTTGGCAGTCTGAAACTCAGAAGAGAGCAAGAATTACATTTTTTATATTTAAGAATTCTTTCTTGGTGGCAATAACCCACTCAAGTCATTCACCAGTCTCACTGGTGTAGCAGCAGTTTGTAAAATAAACATATACTATCTGGCATTAAATCTATAGAGTGATTAAAAAATTAAAAGAAACAATTTCACGATATAACAAAATAAATTAATTTAACATAACTACCTCAAACATCAATTTTTTTCTTTTCCGGTTTTAAAATATTTGCTGATTCTCTCAATTTTCTCTTGATCTCATTACTTCACATCTATTCTCAAAGGTGATGATAGAATAAACTATTGTAAGGCGTCTGCATGCTTTAAATATAAAAGAAGGTTATCAAATAAGAAAAGAGGTACTTATTTTGGACAACACAGACAACTCTTTCATATAGAGAACAAAACAAATGCTTTTTTATAACTTAAAACTTATTGAATAAAGCACATTATTGGCAAATGTACAAAGAGAAATTGGACTGTCATACAAGCTAAATGACAGATAGAAATGCCAAACAAAACAAAAAATTGGTAAATTTTGTTGATTTAAACATACCTATAATGAACAGATAGAAATGCCAAACAAAACAAAAAATTGGTAATTTTGTTGATTTAAACATACCTATGATGAACAGCATCTTAGGATGGTGCAGGCAGGTCATGTTAAGTCCCAACAGGAAAAACACACACAATTGTAATAGATATAACTTAAAAGATTTGAAAGATATATCCGTACTTTCACATCTGAAAAGCCAACAAAATTGTCAAGCTCCCCGAAATGAGCTTGAGTAGGTGCCTTAGCCTGGGTAGGATCGGCAAGCTCGGGTGGGGGAACCCCATAAAATGAAACAACAGCATCAACCTCAGGAACTAAGACAGAACTTGCAATAGCGAGAGCACCTCCCATGCAATACCCAGCCACACCAACCTATTGAAATCTCACAAGTTATTTACTGAAGCTTATGTGGTTTTCAGCTATAAAGCAAGAAACCAGTTAATAAGTGGCACAAAGTTTATCTCTAACTTTACCAACAAGTCATTTCAATTACATATTGAATCATTTGTTGAAAATATCCAACCATTCATGCATATAAATTTTAAGATGCCACTCATGAGATAAGGGAGGTACAGCAGCACACAATGCCAGCTCTGTTTTTGCTGATTTGAGAAATGGAGGTTCTAATAGGTGGGGGTGGTCAGTGGGCCAAAAAAATGTGGGCAGTGAACCCAAACCAACCCAATTAATAGACAACCCAAACAAGCTATGTAAGTTTTTGCTTGTGTCGACGTGAGTTTTGGGTTGTCAGTATTTTTGCCCACCCATACGGATAGAAATGTAACTTTTCTATAGTGAGTAGTCCTAAAGTGTACCTCAACACTCTTTATTATTTATTTATTATGGAGGTTTCTGATAATGAAGGTAGGTATATATCACTTTAACCTTTTGTTGTAAAATGCATATTACTGAAAAATATGGGCAATAATAAAATGCTTCAAATTGAATTTGAGCTATCCAATTGACTGATACCTACTGGCAAAACATGAGCAACATGGTTCAGAAGAACTGGATGCCAGACACAAATGACTGACCTAAATATAAGACCATGAGTATAAATCTACAATTACAGTTATGCATATAAATTGTGTGATCAAGTCCTCATAATTTGTTATGTTAAATGGAAATATTTTTAATTAAACCTAACTTTCAAGGAATGAGGCATATGCCTTACAAATGCTTTGCATTCTGCAGAACAACAAGAGACCTGATGGTGATGTGATATAATCCTAATCTTTTACGAATTAGGATACAGAATACTGATGTCAAGTGCGTCAACTATCTCTTCAAACCATGAAGTTGTACAGAAAACTAGAGCATTTTAATCTAAAGGAATTTTAATGAACATTATCAACTTAGGCAAGCAGACTGTGCAAACCTTCTTGGAACCATTAGCCTTAAGCCAATTAACTGAAGCATGGATATCCTTGACAGCACCTGGCCAATCAAGACCACTCATCAAGTGCTGTGCTTCAGCAGTATCCAAGCCAACCTTTCCTCGATATAAACTGAAACACGAGGCACAACACTTTTAGCACTCACAAGCAGCAACTATTAAATAAACATAATTAGCAAATGCAATGATAAGAAAATGAAATGTATAATGGTAAAGATCATAGTCTTACTCTGGTATAAGTGCCTTGAATCCAGGATTTAGTTGGGAGATTTTGACAGCATGGTTCTTGATCTCAAAATCAACACCCCACCACTCCTGAACTACAACAATCCCAGGAGCGTCTTCTTTGCCAACCACATATGCATCAAAAGTCTAATCCATAATTACAAGAACAGAAATCATACGCCCATGTCAACCAAGGTCTAGCTTTTCTAATGAATTCTAAACTAATAAAACAAAACCATAACAAATATGATTTATTATGCCTTAAGCTGATTACTGGTACGTTTGGAATAGAGGTACTGGGCGGGTGCAGTAAAATAAAATATGTGAGTTGGTGATTGGTGCTAAACATTAACTATCAAATAAAATAGTGCTCATCAAACACTTTTGACTGTTATGAGGAACATCAGTTACACACGTATACTATATCGGAAAAAGTAAAAAACAAACACGATTTCTTTTAATCAAGTTCTTACTGCTACTAGTCTACCTAAGCGACCCATCAAGTAAAAACACCCAAAAAGATTAAAAAAAAAAAAATTCAGGGAAAAAAATAAAAAAAGATAGTGAAATGAAGCTTACAGTATCATCTCTGTGAATTTGGATTTTCTTGAAGGGAGAAGCTGCAGAGTCTGCCATTGATCTGACTGCGAAGCGATAACCGGAGGGACAGTGAGTCCTTGAGAGAGAGGGCTTAAGAAGAGGAGTTGATCTGCTCAAGATTCTCGAAGCAGCTGCGAACATTATTCACTGTGACTGAGATCCTTTATGCCCGTACGTATCTACTATCTATAGGTCAGCGTTGATTAACGGTGACGTTTTATCAATCGGACTAAACAGTAACAGGGAACAGGCCAGAAGTCAATTGGGCTTAAGCGGGCCATAATAGTGGATTTCTGGGCTCTCTTACTTTAGCTTTGCTCTATCAGACCTCTCTTTTCCGTAATCAACTAGAGTTGTACAAGTTTATAAGGAAGCCAGTTTCGATTTCGACATTGCAGGCTTGCAGGTTCCAGACAAGAAGTGACTTGCTTCTTATATATGCCTCCATATTCCTCCGCATTTCTCCTCCAACTTCTCCAACGCTTTATCAAAAACTCAAACCAAATCAAACAAATCCATGCCCTCGCAATCACAAACAACTCACAAAACTCCGACAATTACAAACTCACCCTTCTTTACAACACTCTAATCAGAGCCTACCTCAACATTAACCAGCCTCACACAAGCCTCCTTCTTTTCACTGGCATGCTTTCCCGCCAAGCCCATCCCAACGCCCTCACATTCCCATCTTTGATCAAAGCCGCCTCGTTTTCACCCTCTTTATCTTCCCTCACTCTCCACTCCCAAGCCCTTAAACGCGGCGTTTTGGCTGACCCCTTTGTGAGAACATCATTGTTGAACCTCTACTCGCAAATGGATTATTTGTGCAGTGCCCGTTCAGTGTTCGACGAAATTCCAAGCCCTTGCATTGTTGCATGTAATGCGATGATTGATGGTTATGTGAAAAATGGCGATATGGGCTCCGCTATTTTGCTGTTTGAAAACATGTTAAAGAGGGATGTGGTTTCTTGGACTAGTATTATTAATGGGTTTGTGAGAAACGGTTGTTTGGTGGAGGCAATTTGGTTTTTTAAGAATATGATGGGAAATGTAAATTTAGTGAGGCCAAATGAGGCCACGTATGTTAGTGTGCTCTCTTCGTGCGCTGGTTTAGTCAATGAAGGTGGTCTTTATTTAGGGAAGCAGGTTCATGGTTATATTTTGAGAAAAGAGATTTTTTTGAGTGTTTTCGTGGGTACAGCATTGATTGATTTGTATGGAAAGGCGGGTTGTCTAGAAAGAGCAGTAAGGGTTTTTAATTCAATGGTGATTAAAGAGGTTTGCACCTGGAATGCAATGATTTCTTCACTTGCAAGTAACAGTAGAGAAAAAGAGGCTTTGGTTATGTTTGATGAGATGAAGGAGAAAGGGTTGAGTGCTAATGAGGTTACGTTTGTTGCTGTTCTTACAGCTTGTGCCCGTGCAGGACTTGTGCAATTAGGTTTGGAATTGTTTCATTCAATGTTGGGTGAATTTGAGGTTGTACCAATAATGGAGCATTATGGTTGTGTGGTTGATCTCTTAGGAAGAGCGGGGTTATTGAGTGAAGCCAATGAGTTTATAAGGAGTATGCCCTTTGATCCTGATGCTTCGGTTTTAGGGGCTCTTCTAGGTGCTTGTAAGATTCATGGGGCCGTGGATCTGAGCCATGAAGTAGGGAGAAGATTACTTGAATTGCAGCCAAAGCATTGTGGGCGATATGCAGTGTTATCAAACATCCATGCTGGAGTGGAGAGATGGAATCATGCTACTGATCTAAGGAAAGCAATGGTAGAGGCTGGAATTCACAAAATTCCAGCATATAGTTTGATTGAGGCAAGTTGATGCTTGTTGTTAAAGCAGAATATTGGTAGAGAATGAGCTTAACTTTTGCCTGAGAAAAACCAGTGGTGAGATTGTGGATCACATATGACAAACTTCCAATTTTGACTGTGATTACATATTATTGTTATATTTAAAAGTTACTGATCAAAATGAATTGCCCTATGTAATAATTTCAAGCAGGTGCTGTGGTAGAAGAGGACATGAGAGAGGTCTCAAAGATTTAGCCATAACTGGATTGGTTGATTACTAGAAATGTTGCTTCATCTCCTACTGCTGTAGTTGCAATGGTCATTTATATTTACTGGATATATTGAAATTGGGAGGGAAACAGAGCTACCAGAAGTTGATTTTGTTGGCCTCAGGCAGTGGATCACATTAATCATTACCGGTAGGTTTCTATCATATAAAAAACTTACAGTTGAGACATCGTGAGTGGTATCAATTATCACGTCAATGCAATGGTGCAAAGCTGGTGTTGTCGAACCCTTTTGCTTTGCTGACGCCTGAAGTCCTTAAATTGTTTAAATTTAGTATATCATTGCTCGTGCCTCTCGTAGTTGATTCAGAAACGCATACATATTTTCTCACAAGGCGAAATCACAAAAGCGCAAAAAAATTAAATTTGCCGGAAGGGATGGATTAGACAAAAAAAGTTGTGTTGTTTTTATCAAGTCGTCCAGAAACTGAGACGTCATGCCTTATCTCATTAGTTGATTGCTTTCCCCAACATCATATCGCATGGTCATATGAAGAAATATGTGGCCATCTTTAATGTTAATCAAGGCCATCAATTATATAGCTGATAAAGAATGGAGCCGTCCAGCGTATGGTGCTGCTGGCTTCAAATCTTGAGAAGTCTATAGTTTCTCAAACGATTTCTCGGAGAACTGAAAGTACCATTTTTGTTGGAATTAATATATGTACCTTCATCAAGTGGTGAATCTACAACATTAATCACAGATGTAAACCAAACCCACTTAAATAAATTACTACATCCGTTGAGGCCTAGACACCTCGTATAGAGCAAGACACTAATAGAACACCAAAATAAATTCCTTAATCTTAATCCAAGTTCATGGCCAACCAAGAGAAAAAAAAATCATCTGATCTATTCGAAAAAGTTTTTCATAAAAACACTACTCATAGAGTTTTAGATGTCACAGTCTTGCTCCTGCTTCTCTGTCTCCTCTTCTATTGCCTAGTATCTTTCAAGTATCATGGAGTTGCATTCGCTTGGTTTCTGGCTTTTCTATGTGAGTCTTGTTTCACCTTCATCTGGATTCTCATCGTTGGCTGCAAGTGGACTCCTTTGACCTACAAAACTTATCCACAACGTCTCCAAGAAAGGTAACAAATCAAATGGCATTAGCATTAATTAATAATATCCTCATCATTTGCTGTCTTTGTTATTATGCACGTTACTACACACACACAAACACACACGCTCTTTTGTGTACAACTGAACAGGATACAGGAGCTGCCCCCAGTGGACATGTTTGTGACAACTGCTGATGCAGAGCTGGAGCCGCCAATCATCACAGTAAACACAGTGCTGTCTTTGTTGGCAGTTGATTACCCAGCTCAGAAGCTCGCTTGCTATGTATCTGATGATGCCTGCTCACCTCTCAATTTCTACTCTCTTGTTGAAGCATCTAAATTCGCTAAGCTTTGGGTTCCATTTTGTAAGAAGTATAATGTTCAAGTTAGAGCTCCCTTCAGATACTTCCCAGCTGGTGAGCCGCCCAATTCGAGTTCGTGGGAATTCCTGCAAGACTGGAAAAACATGAAGGTAGAAGATAAGTTAGAAGTTACATGTATTTTGTCTGTGCACCAAAGGAAAATGATATTTACCCATATGGTTCTAGAGCAGCGATAGAAACAACGATATAGCTATATGGTACTAACGTATTTTTTCATTAACAGTAATTCCCCATGATTTTAACTTGTTTGTTTTCATTAGTTTTTAAATTAATGTTACTCCACATAGTTTTAATCATTGATTAATTAAGTGGTTAACTTGATTCTAAGTGTTTGATCTTATGTAGAAAGAGTATGAGCAACTTAGTGGAAACATAGAACATGCAGCCGAAAGATCTTCTTCATTTGATCTAACGGGGGAAATGACTGTTTTCTCGAGTACAGAACGCATGAATCATCCAACAATAGTCAAGGTAATCATTTGATTTGTTTATACATTTAATTGAAAAGTAGTGGGTGTTGATATCGAAAATTTGGTCGTTTCTCCTTCGAGTTGATCTCTGGACTTCAGTATCATCATTATATTTGTTTTTTTGGGAAGCGGCTTGCCAATCATCAAGAGTGCCTGTAACTGCTAGCAGATTTTCGTCAATTACCTGAAAAATGGTCAAAGGCGCCAAATATTTTTTCGGCGTGAACCCTCCGATGCTCAAGTCAATAATCGGATTTTTACAGAACAAATTTATTTTACATTATTCTCATTGCCTTTAAACTAACAGTTTTTTTCTTCATTTCTAGAAGAGTTCCCCTATGTCAAAGAAAAAGCCCCCCCTTAAATAATTATAATAATCCAAATAAAAATAACCATAATTGTTGTAACCCTATAATTATAATAATTAATGTACTAATGGGCACCATAATGATCACTAAACAATATCTATAGTAACATTTATCATAATAATTGTCATAATAATGACCATAATAATTATTATTTATTGTATATATCTGGTCAAGGTAATTATAATTACCCCCTGGTCGAGGTGATCTACTCCAGATAATCTGTTCACCTAGTCGAGATGATGTGCTTGAACTAGCCAGATAACCACCTAGTCGAGGTGCTCTGTTTGAGCTCATTAAATAACTATTTAGTCATAGTAGTCTGCTCGAGATCACTTTAATTTCTTTCTCAAACACCAGCTCCTAGTTTCTAGTGTTGAGAGTTTTAATAAATCAGGACTAGAAACTATATAAAGTTTAAAGTGACCTCGAGGTGACTTTAATGAGTCAATTTAAGCTGCTAAAATTGACCTTATCATAGATAAGAAACATGGAGCAACTTTTTATACTTAAAGTATTTTATAAATAACACTCATATAATCCCTGCTTATTTACTCTTAGTTGAGCAAAAACAGGATGCTTTGACTTTGTCTCACCTCGAGGAGGTTTTGAGACTCAAATTCTTTTATTTATTTTAAAATATATCGCTGCTCGACTTTCGTCTAGTTGAGCATGAGTAAACAGATTTCTGACTCTTGTCTCGCCTTGAGCAGGCTTTGAGACTCTAAGTCTTTTTATTTGCCTTAGCGTATTTTCAAATTTATTGGTTTCCTGCTTAACTTAATCAAGCTTTGAAAAACTTTTGATTTTTGTTTTGCCTTGATTAGGCTTTAAGACTTTAGGTATTTTATTAGAGCTTAATTTGCTCGAGCCTATTTTGGCTAAACTTGGCTCTTTGTCTCGCCTCGAGCAGATTTTGAAACTTATAGCCTTAACATATTCTTAGAGCTTAATTTACTCGAGCCTTATTCTGGCTAAACTTAGCTCTTTGTCTCACCTCGAACAGGCTTTGAGACTTCTATCCTTACCATATTTTTAGAGCTTAAGTTGCTTAAGCCTTATTCTGGCTAAACTTGGCTATTTGTCTCGCCTCGAGCAGGCTTTGAGACTTATAGCCTTAACATATTCTTAGAGCTTAATTTACGCGAGCCTTATTCTGGCTAAACTTGACTCTTTATCTCACCTCAAGTAGGTTTTGAGACTTCTAGCCTTATTATGTTTTTAGATCTTAACTTGCTCGCGAGCCTTATTCTGGCTAAACTTGACTCTTTATCTCACCTCAAGTAGGTTTTGAGACTTCTAGCCTTATTATGTTTTTAGAACTTAACTTGCTTAAGCTATATTCTAGTTAAACTTGGCTCTTTATCTCGCCTTGAGCAGGCTTTGAGACTTATAGCCTTAACATATTCTTAGAGCTTAACTTGGTCAAGCCTTATTCTGGCTAAACTTGGCTCATTATCTCACATCAAACAGGCTTTGAGACTTCTGGCCTTATCGTATTTTTTGAGAGCTTAACTTGCTCAAATTAACTTTGGCAAATTTCTGAATTTTGTCTCGTCTTGATCAGGCTTTGAGACTTCAAGCATTTTTTATTTGCCTTAGAGTATTTTCATTTTCAACTTATTTACTCAACTTCATCTAGTCGAGCTAGATTTGGAAAACTTTAACCTTTGCCTTGCATCGAGTAGGCTTTGAGGTTTTAGATCTTTTGCTTGCCTTTGAGCATTCTTCGTAATCAACTATAAAATGATACCATTATATCAAAAGGAATACAATGGTAGGATAATACAAAACTTTATTTATACTCTTAATACCATAGATGGCTAATGATGATGAGTCAAAACCCAACCCAACAGATATATTAAGTCAATAATAGATATAAAAGTTAATATAAAGTTGAAGTTAAATAACAAGTGTACCTGGCCTGAATTTTAAGAATTTTGTATCAATTTGTAATGAACTAAATTTTATAGCAAAATTGTTCGGAATGCCTTCCCTGCACATTCCTCATGACAACAAGCTACTGTTGCATAATGGGTTATAAAACCAGAAAAAATATATTGAAGAAACCAATTATCCATAGATTCTTTTATGTTTATCAACAAATAAGTTTATGAATAACCTTTATTTAAGAACTTTAACACTAATAATACAACAAATCAATTATTCTTTGGGCTGATTTTACTTCTATAGTCTAACAAAATGAGAATAATTAATAAAGAAATATGAATATGCCAGCAAGATAATAATGATACTAAATATAAAGAGCCAGAATAAAGTTGAACTATCACTTGTTTAAGACATTAAGCCAAGCAAATTGTGGGCATATACAAAATAAATTTATTTGTAAATGTAATACTATGCAATCTTACTAAATGAATTATAAATAAAATCTGTACCAATAAATTGATTTCATAAGGAAATATTATCAATGAATTACAGGTGTTAATATTCAATTTCAACAAGGATATCATGCATGTTACTAAATAATTTCTAAGCATCATCGTTTCGATAAACTAATTATCATGATAATTGCAATTTAAATTTTAATGATTATATGCTTACAAAGATACATAAATTGGAACCTTCATGAGTAATATTCTATCTAGTCTTGTTTAGTTTCCTTATTATAGTGAGTTCAAACATTCGTGCATGATAATATTCTATCTTTCCCTTGGCCAGATGAAAAATTGATAAATAGCTTTTTGTACCATCCCCACAGACGACGCTAAATATTGATGCCGAAAATCTAGTCGTTTCTCATTCGAGCTAATCTTTGGACCTTAACATCATCATTATATTTATTTTTTGAAGAAGCGGCTTGCTAATCATCAAAAGTGCCTGTAACTACTAGTAGATTTTTGTCAATTACCTGAAAGCACATAAAACGGTCAAAGGTGCCGGATGTTTTCTGGCGTGAACCTTCCGACACTCAAGTCAGTAATCAGATTTTTACGGAACAAATTTATTTCACTTCTCTTGTGGCATTATTCTCATTACCTTTAAACCAGTAGTTTTTTCTCCTCATTTCTAGAAGAGTTCCCCTACGTCAAAGAAAAAAGCCCCCTTTAAAAATAATCATAATTGTTGTAATCCCCATAATTATAATAATTAATGTACTAATAAGTATTATAATAAATATAATAATGATCACTAAACAATAACTATACTAATATTTATCATAATAATTATTATAATAATGACCATAATAATTATAATTTATTGTATATACCTGGCCGAGGTAATTAGAATTACATCCTGGTCGAAGTGTTCTGCTCAAAGTTATCAGGTAATAATCTGCTCTAGATAATCTGTTCACATGGTCGAGATAATCTGTTCCAGATGATCTGTTCACATAGTCGAGATGATCTGCTCACCTGATCGAGATAATATGCTCCAGATGATTTGTTCACCTGGTCGAGATAATTTACTATAGATGATTTGCTCACCTGGTCGAGGTGATCTGCTCCAGATGATCTGTTCACCTGGTTGAGATGATGTGCTCGAGCAAGTCAGATAACCATCTGGTCGAGATGCTTTATTTGAGCTCATCAAATAACAATCTGATCATAGTAGTTTGCTCGAGATCACTCTATTTCTTTCTCAAACAGTGGGGAATGTTTTCTAAGTAAAACACATTTTTTTTTTAAAAAAAGTAAAAATAACTTTCTTGCGGTAAAAGTAGTTTATTATTATTATTTTTTAAAAATGATTATTTTAATAATTGTTTATCATTCAATTTAATTGTAGGTTATATCAAAGAATAAAGGGGGTCCGTCAGATAAGATACCACATTTAGTTTACATATCAAGAGAGAAAAGGCCAAAGCATCCTCATCACTACAAAGCAGGGGCAATGAATGTATTAGTAAGTTGCTTTTTGTGTGCCAAATATTATGAATAGAGTATTTTCACACTAGTTGTTACTCAAATTATTAAGCCTCAAATGGCAAAACGATGAGGTTTCGTACATTATTGTTATTCATAAACAATACTAACATTTTATTTTTTTATTTCTACTAATTTTATACAATAATTAAATAGACTAGGGTGTCTGGGCTGATGACAAATGCGCCGTTCATGCTTAATGTGGACTGCGACATGTATGCCAACAATCCAGAGATTGTTCTTCAAGCTATGTGTTTGCATCTGGGTTCCAAGAACGAAAGAGAGTTTGCATTTATCCAGTCTCCACAATATTTCTATGATAGACCAGAAGATCTGCGCAATCTTCATGAAGTGAGCCATATCTATGATATCTCAATAATTCTTAAAACTTAAAATTACTGTACGAGTTTCCTTATTTAATGCTATGCCTAGCTAACCGGGTGATGCTGATTAACTAATATATTTTACTTTTGTTAGTATATCGGAAAAGGAGCTGTAGGAATTCAAGGACCTTTCTATCAGGGTTCAGGAACTTTTCATAGACGAAATGTTATATACGGTCTATGCCCTGATCAGATTGAACAACAAGGTAAACATGCATGTGTCAAATGTTACACAAAATATGTTCTTCTATGACTATGCTAATTAAATATTTTGTCCGTGATCTTGCAGGAAATATAACAGAGGAGGAGTTGCTGAAAAAATTCGGAAATTCAAAGGAATTCATCAACTCAGCTGCTCAGGCTTTGGAAGGGAAGACAGCAGGTTATTCAAGCAACATTTCGAGATCTCTTGATGCAGCATACCGAGTTGCAGATTGTGGTTATGAGTATGGTAGTAGCTGGGGTAATGCGGTTAGTATAAAGAACAAACATTACAAAATTTGGTTGAAATTGTTTTTGAGTCAAAATGTGTACGTTCCCCACATATATTGTGGTTGTGGCTATATATATATTTTGGGTTTTCAGGTGGGTTGGTTTTATGGCTCCAAAGCAGAAGATAACTTAACTGGCTTGGTGATCCATTCAAAAGGCTGGAGATCAGGCTACTGCTTGCCGATCCCACATGCCTTTCTTGGCTGTGCGTCGCCCGGTGGCCCCGCTGGGATGAGACAACAGAAAAGATGGGCCATGGGACTGCTTGAAATTCTATTCAGCAAGCATAACCCCATATTGGCTACATTCACCGGGAAACTCCAATTTCGACAATGCCTGGTCTATTTGTGGATCCAAACGTGGGGTTTGCGCTCAATTCCCGAGCTGTGCTATATTGTCCTTCCAGCTTATTGCATCATCACCAACTCCACTTTCCTGCCAAAGGTCAGTCAAATAATGCAATCTTCTTGCTCTTTCCCAGTTATAATTACAGCTCAATAATTACTCATCACTTGTCATCACAAGCATGTCCTTATTTAGATGTCTTGGCTTTTTGTTGACGGCAAATGATTAATCAAAAAGATGAAATAGTGACCATTATTTATTAGGAATTTTATTAGTCAAGCAGGGTCAAAGCTAAAATAAAATTAAAAAAAATAAAGAATAAGCACAAATTAAGACACAAGAAATTACGTTGTTCGAATTTTAGCCTACGTCTACGGGCGAAGACAGAAAGAAAATATTTTATTAGTGATATGAGGATTACAAGTGTTGTAATATTTTGGCTCACTTCCTAGAACCCCAATACATCCAATCTCTCACTCGCTAATTCCAAAATAGTATTAAACTCTTTAAACTCTCACACAAGCTCTCTCTCTCACAAATGAAATGCTGAAGATGAGATGCATGGAGAGGGAAATAAAGCCTCTATTTATAGGCTTCATTTCCTCTACTCATTATATTAAAATAATAATAATATATATTTTATTTTATTATTTTTCAATTTCAAAGTTTGAATTTGGAATTTAAACTTTGAAATATGGCTTCTAGATCTTTTTATTCTTCATTCTTCATTAAAAAAATCGTTACTTCTAGATTGCATGCTCTTAGATTATGCATGCATGTATTTTGTTGAAATTCTCCTACTTTGAGATTTGATTGAGAACCAATCAATCTCTACTTTTCAATCAATCTCCACATTATCATTTCTGTCTCGCCATTGATATGTTGCTTATGTCTTTGCTAGTCCACAAGAGGATCTACTCCATATAAACTTGTCAGTAATGATTGGCTTGGTCATAACATTTGCTAAGTTCTCATTGGTATGGATTTTCTGTAAATCTACACTTCCATCTTTCACAACTTCTCGAGCAAAGTGATATTGAACTCTTATGTGTTTTGTCATGGAATGAAAAACTGGATTCTTTGCAATGCGCAAAGCACTCTGACTGTGACAAAACACATGAATTTTCTTTTGTTTGTGCCCGAGCTCCTCCAGTAACCTTTGTATCTAAATAGCTTCTTTGCAAGCTTGTGTACCTGACATGCATTCTGCTTCTGTTATAGATAAAGCCACAATGGTTTGTGGTTTTGAAAACCAACTTACAACTGCTCCTGCAAGTGTAAACACATAGCCTGTAGTGGATTTCCTTTTATCAAAATCTCTTACGTAATCTGAATCTATATAGCCACTAACAGTAAATTCTGATAATCTATAATATAATGCAACATCTGAGGTCCCTCTGATATATTTTAGAATCCTCTTTATTGTTTTCCAATACTCTTCACTTTGCTATGTAACGACTAGTTGCTCCTACTGCTTGTGCAATGCCTGGTCTTGTACAAATTATAGCGAACATTAAGCTTCCCATTGCTGATGTATACGGCACTCGAGACATCTCCATCCTCTTTGCTTGATTGCTATGACACATACTTGAAGATAACTTGAAATTAAAAGGAAGTGAGGTAGAAATTGACTTACAATCTTACATGTTAAAATGCAACAAGATTTTCTTCAAGTAATTCTTCTGAGAAAGCCATATCTTCCTATTATTTCTGTCTCGGTAAATTTGCATATTTAGAATCTTGTTTGCTTGTCCAAAGTCCTTCATTTTAAACTCTCTAGCCAATTGAGCCTTTAATTCCAGAACTCAATCTTTTTTGGGAGCCTGCTACTAATATATCATCAACATACAACAACAAAGTGATGAAATCATTATCTTTAAATCCCTTATAATATGCACAATGGTCTGAGCTAAGTATGTTGTATTCAAGGCTCATGATGAAAAAATCAAAACTCTTATACCAACACCTCGGTGCCTGGTTAAGACAATATAAAGATTTGTTTAACCTACAAACTAAGTTTTCCTTTCCTATTTCTGAAAATCTTCTGGTTGGAGTATATAAATTTCTTCTTTAAGTTCTCCATAAATAAATACAATTTTCAAATCTATCTGCTCTAAATGTAGGTCAAATGTAGCACACATTGCCAAGGCTATTCTGACTATCGTGAGCCAAACTATTAGAGAAAATATCTCATTGAAATTATTATATTCTTTCTGAGCATATCTTTTACCACCAATCTTGTACGATACCACTCCACTTAGTCATTGCCATCATGATTGATCTTGTCGACCCATTTGTATCTAATGAGTTTTCTTCCATGTAGTAGTAGCACAAGTTCCTAAGTTTTTGTTCTTGTGTAGAGCTTCAATTTCTTCATGCATTTCTGTCATCCACAAAACATCATCTGAGTTGTTTAAAGCTTCATGGAAAGTTGATAGCTCTCCATCCTTTATTAAAAGACAATATGCAATATTGATTTTTATAACATACTCTGAGTGCCAAGTTGATGGTCATCTCTTTTGGTTTGACCGACGAACTTCTGGAGCCTCAGACTCAACTGGTTCTTGCTCTTCGTGCTCTGGTACTGCTTCAGCATCTGGATTATTTTCTACATATACTGGCACAGTCTCTAATTTTTTTTTTCAGTGCTATCATCTCTATCTTTTCTTTGCAGTTGATCTTTTTCAAAGATAACATCTCTACTGATGCCAATTTTGTGGGCAGTGGGATCCCACAAACGATACCCCTTTACTCCATCAACATATCCTAAGAAGATACACCTTCTAGATTTTAGATCCATGTTTGTTCTTTTTTGGATATTGTACAACACGTACACAGGACATCCACATGCATGTAGATGAGAGTAATCAGCTGGCTTCCTGGTCTACATCTTCATTGGTGTCTTTAACTCAATAGCTATTGATAGAGATCGATTAACAATATAACAGGCTGTTTTGGGTGCTTCTGCCTATATTGAGTTAGGTAGACTAACAGTTCTCAACATAGCTCTTATCCTCTCTGTAAGAGTTCTGTTTATTCGCTCCGCTACTCCATGTAAGAAGCTCGCCATCTGTATATTCTCCACCATTATCTATCCTCAAACAATTGATTCCTTTTCTGAATTCAAGTTGAACCCGTGCTTTGTATTCCTTAAACACTGGAAACACATATGACTTATTGGGATAAATTTGGTGATTCCCAAATATCAGAATGAATTAGGCCTAGGATGTTTTTATTTCTGGCATTAGATCTGCTAAATTTTAATCTATGCTGCTGATTTTTAACAGAATGCTCGCAAAATGGTAAGCTTACCGATTTGAGTCTTAGAAGCAGTTTTTACTTAGAGAGAATCTTCATACCTTGTTCTGACATGTGGTTTAATTTGAGATACCACATCATCGCCGATTATTCTCCATTTGACACGACACATGCATCAGTTTCCTGTAGTGTTTCTCTTTTAAGCATAAATAGATTAGTACCGATTTTTTCTGCCTTCATTAATACAATAGATTTTGCACTCAAGACTATTTTTATGATCTCATTCTCGACTTGGATTTTGCACTCAAGACTATCTATTTGTTTGAAAGACAATAGATTTTTCTTCCAACCTTTTACATGTCGTAATTCCTGAATTGTGCGTACTGTACCATCATATATTTTTATTTTAACAATATCAATACTAGCAATCTCTAAGGCATGGTTATTACCTATGTACACAGATCCTCTTGAGATAGATTCATATGTATGAAATCACTCTCTCCGAGATGTCATATGCCATGTTGCTCCTGAGTTTATAAGCCAGACATCAGCTAATCGCTTCTTACCTTCTGCAACAGTTGTTGCCTCACTGTAAAGTATCTCTCCATCATCAGAGGTACTTGCCACACAACCTTGAGCATTTGATAACTCAAGTGCTTTACTATCTTTACTCTCTGATTGCTCTAACAATCTTTCTTAACGTGCCTTTTCTTGCCACAATTGTAGCATTTGACATTTTTCTTACTTATCGATTTTGATATATTATGATTGTAACCCTCACTGGGACTACGTTCTGTTGATCTCACTCTCATCACCAATGGTGCTTCCACTTATTGCGAACTTGCATGTCTATTTTTCTTGTTCTTGCCCCTGCTTTCTTTATTTAATACAGACGCTACAACATCATCAAAGACTAGACTGTTTGCTGGGTTGTTGTTTGTCAGATTAATGATGAGTTGATCATACTAATATAGTAGACTTTGAAGTAAAAGCTCTGCACGTTTATTTTCCTCTATTTTGTGACTCAACGTTGTGAGTTGCGAAAATATAGTCTTTAAGGTGTTGATATAGAGTCTCATTTTCAAGAAAATCTTATTTTGCAGCGATTTAGCCTCGTACAATTTTGAGAGAGTATCACATATTTCATTCACTATCTTTTTCTCCTCTACACTGGATAACACCTCATTTGCAAGTGCTAAGTGAAGATTAACAATTGCATTGCCATCCATCTCATTCCACTTGGCATCATCAGTTATCTCCGTGGGTCTTTATCCGCTGCCAAGCAATTATTTTTCCTCACAATAGCTTTTATCTTCATTTTCCACAACGAGAAATTGTTTCCGTTGAACTTCTCAATCTCGTATTTTACCACTATTACTTTTACCACAAACTGCCTTTATTATGATCGGCTCTTACTGTTTCACATAAACAGTACTGTATCTGTGAACAGTAGCTACATACGTGAACAGTAACCCAATTCCAAAAAATATAACCAAGGCTTTGATACACTATTAGGAATTTTATGAATGAAGTAGAACCACAGCTAAAATGAAATTGGAAGAAAATAAAGAACAAGTACAAACTGAAACACTAAAAATTATGTGGTTCGACTTTTAGCCTACCTTCATGGGAAAAAACAGAAAGAAAATATTTTACTAGTAATATGAAGATTGTAAATATTGTAATATTTTGACTCACTTCTTAAAATTCCAATACACTCAATCTCTCACTCACTAATTCCACGAGAGTATTAAACTCTTTAAACTTTCATACAAGCTCTCTCTCTCTCAAATGAAATACTGAAGATATGATGCTTGGAGAGAGAAATAAAACCTCTATTTATATGCTTCATTTTCTCTCTTTATTATATTAAAATAATAATAATATATATTTTATTTTATTAATTTTTAAATTTAAAGTTTGAATCTGGAATTCAAACTTTGAAATATGACTTCTAGATTTTATTTTTTTTTTTTATTTTTATTTAAAAATTATTATTTATATATATATATATATATATATATATATATATATATATATATATGTGTGTGTGTGAGTGTATTTTGTTGACACTGTCCACGTACCATACATACAATTTTCAGCTGGGTAAAACTTAAATTAATTTTTTAATTAATCTTATCTTTTCTAGGATTGATCTTGAGTAGCTGAAAAAAAAAAAGGTTTGAAAAACCATTGATCAGATACTTCGGGACTGCCAAGTCAAATCAACATGATAAAGCAACTTATTGCTTTTTAAACCGCTGAAAATGTCAATTGGACGTGCAGGTGCAGGAACCAACCATATCGATCCCTGTAGCACTTTTTGTGGTCTACAAATTATATACTCTATTAGAGAACATTCAAGTTGGTTTATCAATCCATTCATGGTGGGTTAACAATTGTACGGCAAGAATTGTCACAACAAGTGCATGGTTATTTGGTCTTGTAAGCGCCGTACTCAACCTGTTTGGATTAGCCGAGACAGGTTTTGAAATTACACGAAAAGTTCATCGATCTAGCGATGTCGATGATGTGACGTTCGATGAGTCCCCTTTCTTTGTTCCCGGCACTACAATTATTCTGGTGCACCTCGCTGCATGGGCTACCGGCTTGCTAAGGTTGCAATCACATGGTGAGCAGGGCTCAGGGCTAGGAGACTACTTTTGCAGTGTGTACGTGGTGCTATGCTTCTTCCGCTTTTTGAAAGGGCTGTTCATGACGGAAAAAAAGGGATCCCTTTGTCGACCATTTGCAAATCAAGTGCTTTAGCACTTCTTTTTGTGCAATGGTGTAAGATGTGAGCTCTATCAATTTAGATTTTATTTTATGCAGGACAAGGTAAAGGTTGAATTATTTTAATTTGTTGTTGATTTCATGGCCAATCAAGTATATTCTCATCAGTCTCGTGAATAATTTTTTAATTTTAAGAATCTTCCACCTAATTTATTTGGTATTTTGTATTTGGATGCTTTCGAGATTTCATATATATTACACTCTGACATACTTATAATTAATTTTTTAAAATTTAATAGTTGTTTATTATTTTTATTTGTTGAAAATTTTAGGTTTATGTTCCTTTTTTTTATTATCTAATTTATATTACAGTAGGAATTCAGTTAAAAAAAAATTGAATTATTTTAGGAAGTATCAATTATTTTCCATTAATTTTAGAATGGATTTAGCACAGCAACCTACCATATTTTGAAATCACTCGATCACAGCACCATCGCGTAGATCGGCGGAAGACTCATCCAACAGTGCTGGCGGTGACATCCGACGTGCCGAAGAACTGAAAATTTTTCCTTTGCCCCCGAAACAATCTAATAATTATTGAGGTAGCCAAATCATTCACATAATCCTAAAGGTTGGGCATCAATGCTCCGATACTTTTATTTTATTTTAATTTTTTGTAATTGGCAGTTCGGGATTCTTGTTGTGATGATGAAAATGATCTTGAGCAATTAAAAGTTGATTTCAATGTTTAGATTTAAAAAAAAAAAAGTTTCTTTCTGCAAAATACTCCCATTTACATCAAAATTTAAAAGACAGAGGTGAGCCTATTCAAAATGTGATATTACGCTTAAAATCAAAATTATCTTCATACAAATTATTACATTCCAACTTTAAGTTGGAAAGAAAATCACTACAATTTTGACTTAGGTGGGATGAAAATAAGGGACGCAACATTTACAATTGGAATAGTTCGATTACTCATTATCAAATTAGTGATAGAATAATAAATCAAATTTTAATTAATACATGATAGTCAGTAACTAGTGAGATAACAATTGAGATGACAATTTTGTAAGTATAACATTACCAATTATTTTGAGATATCCAAGACATGTAAATTATATTCACAAAATTTATGTACATACACATGTAATAAACAAGTGAAAATAGTTTTCATTCATTTTTTTTTTGTTTATTTTAGTCATATTCTTTGTTATTATAATAAAATACATTTAGAACTTACAGTATTTCAATTATTTAAATTCAATTAAAAAAAAATCATAGTATGTAAAGTAGAATTAACCAAGCAACTGACTAATTAGTAGTCTTCAGAAGCGTAACTCATCGGGATCATTTTAAAGGACACAACAATACCAAATGGGCCAAAATTATCCCCAAGAAGTTACATTATATGCCAAGGCTTTTCCAAATTTGAGTGAAACTGACATATGAGTTCTTGACAAACAGACAAATACATAAAACGGCTGATCGATAAAAATTTTGTTTCCTCACGTAAGAATTATGATATTCCCCCTAAAACAAGAAATTGCTCCTTCTAGCTTCTGAAAACTACAGTCTTATTATCTGAGAGACGTGTTTTAATTTGTAGGAATCTGATCAATAAACTGTAAATGCTTTTATTAATTTATTATATTAAAAAAGCACACACTAATTATTTTAGAGAAAATTAACTCTCAATTCAGTGATTCACATTCCATTTTAAATTAATTCAAGAATATTTAAGCAAGACAAAATGATGTTCATAATTATTTTTAAGAAATGAAATATTTAAGTAGCAGTAGTTTGGGATTTGCAAATCAAACCAGCTGCAACAGCCGAGATAGATCACATCGATGGGTAGCGATAGGGTTAGTTTTGATCAAATCATATCAAAGACTTAAGTTTTGAGATGATCTCGTTCTCATAAACGGTGGTACTGGCACATAACTTCAAATCAAATCAATGCAGCACTACTGGGAAAGGCAAAAAAATTAAAATTTTCTCGAGATTTGATGTTGCTTGTATCAAATCGTCCAGAAACTGAGGCATCATCCCATGGGTCACTCTTTTGGCAAAGTTACTTTGCATGAAAAACATATGAATCGGGGCAGGCCATTAACGCCTTTCACTCTTTATAGCCTGGAATGAGAATAAAACAAGACAGAAAGATATTTGATCAATCAGTAATCTGTTGTTACGTTCTTGGTCAGCCGAAAGTGGCCCTCCAGCACGGTGCAATTTGACTTCGAATTAACTTGTGGTCTCCGGAGTTTCTCGAGAGTGTACGTTAGCCCGACAAAGAATGAAATAAAAATAATCCCAGAAATTTATTAGTTTCATTATTGAAGGAGTCTGTAGTGAGCTCTCTTGTATTTGCTTGATTTACTCAACTCGAAACACTGCACCAACTCAACTCTTGTTGGCCTGTATTACTCCCCATCTTGAATTGATAGTCTGCATTAATTAACTAATTAATTTTTTGTTTAGGTGAATCACATACTTCATCGGTGGACTCTATAAAATCAACTCAGCTTACGGATCACAAAAATAAATATATATCAATTATTTAGTGTTATAGCTTTTAATCTATAACTATCCAAGTACAACACCGAACAAAACCTTAGTGAATAAGTGGCAAACTATGGCTTGCAGGCATGGCACAAAACCATTACTTGCAATTATACATAGGCGGTCTGCACATAAAATTTGCCAGTATAATTGCTTAAATATATTATAGCATTTGAGAATGAGAAGTTATTTACTGAAAAAAAAGGTTAATATATAAGACGTGGTAAAGAATATCATTTTTTATATACGAATTCTTCAAATACAACATATGTACGAGGGGGAATTTTGTCCTCACTTAATATGGGGAAATTAATAAAAATAGGCTCAAAACTTTTGGATTTTTTAAAATTTACCTATCTAATTTTTTTCTATCACACATATGCTGGGTTTTGAGTTATCACACATCTGCATCTGCCACCCCCAACATTTCAGATCCCCAGCTATCTCATATACTTTGTGCAACATGTACGGTGACACATGCAAATGTTGTTTGACATTCATCATGTCGCAAAAAACAGATGCTATTGCACATATTTTGGGTTTCGTTTTGAATCTTGAATTTTTATTTTTTTAAATAGCTTTTTTATTTATCAACTCAAATTAAGTACTTTAATAACCCACATTATTTCTGAAAAAAAAACAATATTTATAATAAAACCCACATCAATTATATTTCAAACTAAAGCCTTAAACTTAAAACGTTAAAAAATTTATATTGTGTAAAAACATAAACTAACCTTAATTTCTTACTCTCTAATAGATGATTTTATTTTCAGTTATGCATTCTACATTTGTTTGATGAATTTAGTAATTTGTTGAAAATTATGAGATTTGGTGATTTAATGAAGTAGTGAGGTTTGATAATTTCTTTTAAAAGTGATATTGGTTTGATAATTTGTTGTAAGTGATAAGGGATATTTAGTCTAAAAAACTTGTATTTAACTAATTATAAAAGAAAAAAAATTAGAACGGTCAATTTCATAAAAAAAAAAGTTTTGGAACTATTTTTATAAATTAGTTTTGGAGCTATTTTTATAAATTTTTTATATATATGAATGCAAACTGACAATAGTGCATTAGTTTATGATAGATGTCGTATGGTTACTTAATTTGTACGTCGACGAACTATACAAAACATCCAAAGGATTTTGATCTGTTTGAAAACTTAGGGGGAGGTTATTAGTTTCTTCAATGAAGAGATTGTCCTAATAATGTATTAGAAATATATAATCCTTTGATTCCTTTCGGCAATGGACATGGCTCCATCACTACATATGCAACAAATGGTCATTCTATATGATATATATATTTTTTTTTCATAAAACTACATATCGTAGAGCTTTAAATGTTATCATCCTGTTCCTTCTTTGTCTGCTCTTTTATCGGCTCTTAACTTTCAACCATCATGGATTTGCTTGGTTTCTTGCTTTTCTGTGCGAGACTTGCTTCACCTTCACTGGGTCTACTTGTTGACTATCAACGGACTCCTTTTACCTTCAGTAAAACCTCTATAAAATAATAATATTATTTGAATAAGATTATTTATTTATCGATAAATGAATAATTTATTAATTTTATGAAGAGTTTTGTTAATACATGTATTATTCTTTTAACTAAAATTTATGTATAAGTTATACATACAAATACATATACATAGAAGCCAAAAAGTTAATGTAAATACATTTTAATTTTCATGTATTTACAAATGATATTAATATATGAGAAAATGTCCTTTTCACCCCAAAGGTTTGATACAATAACCTATTTCATTATTGATCATTTAAATAATAATTTGTTTCATCCATATTTTTTAAACAATAACTCAAAACTTTAATTTGATATTAGTATACAATATAATTCATTGAGGAAAAAATAGGATTTTCAAATGAGGATATACAAATTATTTTAAAGTCAAACTTTCAAATACAATTAAAAACTATCTATCTTTCTGTATAAATTTAAATTTAAAAATAACTTAATGACTAAACAATAATAACAATAAATAATATATATTTAGGACAAAATTAAAAAAAAAAGATCTCAGAGGCACTAAAGTATTTTTTTTTATCCTTTAATTTGCCCTCAACTTTAATATAGTCAAGATAAATAAATAATCAATCACTTATGTTATTCTACCATAAATAATATGAACAATGACTCTTCAATGGAAAATTATTATTATCATTGTATATTAAAAAAATTAGTTGACTTCATTAAAAAAAAATCAGATGTTATTTAATTATTTTTGAGATTTTTATTTTAAAATGGTTTTCATTTATTTAACAAAAATCATATTTTGCCTTCAATGAATTATAGAGTAAACTAATTGTAAATTCATAAAAGGGTATTTAAATAACCTTGGCTAAATAATTGTAAATAATTGTGTATTGTTTTGCTGTAAAAGTTCCTGAGTTTTTGATTTGGATTTGGGTCGGCCAGATCAAGAAGACAATGACGGTAAATCACAGGGGTGAAAAGAGCCTTTTTTTATTAATAAATTAATATAAATACGTGTACATAAAAGCCAAAAATTTAATATAAATACATTTTAATAATCATGTATTTACGAATGATTTTACTAAATTAATGTAAGTACATAGTGCATAGAAGCCCAAAAATTAATGTAAGTACATTGTACATAATACATAGAACATATAACACAAATTCAATAAATACATAATCCATTATTTTTAATTTTAAACTCAAATCATGTAAGTTATCAAGAAATTAATAATATAGATTTTATATTTTTTATTAACATATATTTTTTTTTATATTTGATCAATTATTAATTTATATTTTGTTCGGCCCTAAAGGATTAAAAAAAAATTATAATACTCTATAATACATAATACATAGAAAAAACCTTCCCCCTTTACTACTGGAAGACCAATCGACTGTAAAAACAAAGTTCTGAGCATAAAGGGAGGATGATGACAATCTCCCTCCTTTGTCCTTTAAGGACATACTGATGGAAACACACAAAGTGAGTGAAGATAAGTTACTAGACAGCAAGGAAAGTCTAGAGCTTAATTTGGAGGATATGGCGGTTGAACTGATGGATCTTTTCCTTTTATTTCATTTTCACAAAAAGTTCATGCCAAATTGGTGAAACCTTGGCTAAATACGGTGGTGGTAACTCTTTGGGAACCGATTGGCTACAGGTCACTGTGTACTAGGTTGGAATCATTATGGGGAATGTCCCAAAGTTTCACAGTGATTGACCTAGAGAATGATTTCTTCTTGGTTCGTTATAAAACACAGGGAGACGCCCAGTTTGCTTTAACCAAAAGACCATGGACTATTCTAGGCCTTAACAGTAGAACAATGGCATCCCCATTTTGATTGCATGAATGATAAAGCTGAGTCTACCGTTGCATGGATTAGATTGCCAGGATTGCCTCTTCACTTCACCACAAACGAATCCTTCACATGTTGGGCCAAATTATTGGGAAGGTGATTGTTGATGCAGCTTTTCCCGCGTACCTCAACAGTGCTTCGAACCTTCCAACAGAGACCGCAAAAGCTCGGGCAGGAATGTCTGAAACTTCTGCTCGCGGATCCAAACAGTACCTCGATCCTTCTGCTCGCGATAAGCTCGAGCAAGATTGCCTCCTTCGCCTGCTCACTGTCTTCTTCGTAGCGGTGATCTTCCGGACCGTACTCACGTAAAACCGGGTCGTGGGTAGCCAGGCGTTCCTACGAAACCCTCCGACGCTCAAGTCGAGAATCGGGTTTATCTTTTTGGTATCTCCCTTAGTGAGGGAGGCCGGAAAAATGAAAGAGGTATTATTTCGCCCCCCCTTTTTTGGATAAGTATGGTGTTTTTGAGAGAATCGATGAGAGAAATTTGAAAAGGAAGAACCTGTATCAAGTTACAGATCCTCTCGAATCGAAGGTAGAACCTCTCGTGTATCAAAAATCCAACCTTCGAGAATCAATTTTTCAACCCTTTGTGAATTAGAAATGCCAACCCTTGTGCCGCTCTCCTTCGCTTCCTTTTATACTGCTTTTCCCGCTTTTTCCTCTCCAGCCGTCCACTCCCACTCTAATGGTATCCGGGTCCCTCCGACGACCAGTGTTTGGCTGAATATTCCCGGGATGAGCGACCGTCCCTTAACCCGATTCACGTGGCGCGATCACCATGTCCGCAAGTGCGCAGGAATGATGACACCTGGTGGCACGTGCCGATCACCGACAACAAAGGTCACCTCTCCACCATGCTGGGACCCTTGTCGACATCAAAAGTGTGCCAGGATTCTAAGATAATCGGCTCGGGCTGCCTCGGCTCGGTCTTGTCCAACTGTGCTCGTGGATCTCTACGAGCAGGAGAGATGTGCTCGGCCTCGACCTCGACCAGCCTTGACCGAGGATGACCTCGAGCGTGCAAGGAGCTCTCGACCTCGACCGCCTTCGACCGAGGATGACCTCGAGCGTGCAAGGAGCCTCGACCTCGACCAGCCTTGACCGAGGGATGACCTCGAGCGTGCAAGGAGCCTCGACTTTGACCAGCCTTGACCCGAGGATGACCTCGAGCGGCAAGGAGCTCCCGACCTCGACCAGCCTTGACCGAGGATGACCTCGAGTCGGCAAGGAGCTCTCGACCTTGACCAGCCTTGACCGGAAGGACCGCTCGGCCAGGTTGCCCTCGGGGTCTTGCTTGAGCCGGAAGGGCTTCGAGGGACTTGTCCGATATTTACCCAATACACCTGAAGGGCTTCGAGGGCCTGTCTGATATTTACCCAAACACCAGCCCCCGGCTTCAGTCTTTGAGTGAAGCGAGATAAGACTGAAACTCGAGAATGATGGGTCAATTGCGCCTTTTACTCTTCCCCATGCTTCCCAACTGCCTCGCCACTTGAATCATTTCTCATTTAAGACGGACACGTGGGTCGATCCCACCACAGATTTGAAATTCGAAAGGACGCGACCTAAAAGGTCGTGTCCCTCAAACGCACGCCGCCACTCGAAAGGATCGCCTTCCTCTTTAAAAATCCCCAACTTCTTCACTCGTCCTCTATTTGCTTACTTTTCATTCGAATTCAAAATTCATCCGCTCTCCCTTGCTTACCTGGCCTTCTTCTTTCTGCTACAGGCGCTCCGGCCACCCACACTTCCCTTCGTGTTCGTGTACCACTCAATTTTCCATTTCACCACTGCTTCTTCCTCTCGCGATCTTGTTAGTCCATACCCTTTAAAAATGTCGATCCCCAAAGAACCCCAGTAGGATGTCACCGGAGGACTCTTCCTCTTCTAGCTGAGGCACGCCTCCGAGTATAATCCCCGTGAGGGATTCTAGTCCCGAGAGGGATTACCCGCTACCGAGACCCACCAGCATCGTAGGTGTAGGGCCACCAGAGGTCCGAGCTGGGAATACCCCATTGATTACTTAGAATGTGAAACCACTCAATCTGAGTCGAATGCACTTAGTGGACACTTACCACATTCTCGATAGTGTAATTCGAGGTTGCTGCAGTGGTGAAATCCTCACCGTCTCCCACGGGTTTACAACCTTCTATTCGGAGTGCTTCAGATGGTGTTAGTCGCCTCCAAACTTTATTTTGGCCGGGTTTTGTCTCGGTTTCGCTCTGCCCTCGGGCAATCGAACCCGAATGGGCGGAGGGTCCTTTCCTGACTCTTCGCTTTGTGGAAACGCCGCGACCTGATGAGCCCTCGGTAGGGAAATCGACACCTCTACCAGCCTAAGTGTAGCCCAAAGGATGCTCGGTTGGTATTACCTTACCTCCAAATCAAGGGTAGAAGCCCATCACCGATCTCCCTACCTCCGTGGCAACCGGAAGAGCAAATTCTTCTTCGCTGGGGAGAGCTGGGCACGCTGCACTCGTAGCGAGGAGTCCCTCCAATCCCGCAGATTTCTGCATTCCGTGTCATTTATCCGCCTTGTGAATTTTACTTTTAGCTTTCTACTCGCGTCTGCTTTCATTGTCTTGCCTCGTTGTTTTTTGCAGCCTCCTGGTGCTTCTTATTCAATTAATACTCGACTCAAACACGCAGTGCAGATCGCTTCTGCAAACGCGAGCTCGCAGTGGAGTCGCTGACACCCTGAGCTTTTAGAATCCAATTTAGTTCCAAGTGAAGAAATGACCGCAGGATGCGGAGATGTTGCACAGCGCGTGGGACAATCGAGTCATGAAGTACATCAAAAGACCACGAGCCGAATCGAGTGCTCCACCTCCATCACCGAGCTTCGCTCCTTCTTCTGCTCAGCAGTCGAGCGTGCAGTAGCAGGTCCTCCTCGTAGGAGACAGAGGATCGCTGACCCAACTCGTCCCCAAACCAAGCAGTGCAGGAGCAGTAGTCACCCTACTGCTCCGAGCCTTACCGTAGGGCTTTTAACGAAGAGTCGACCGACTGTGTTTCGGACGAGATAGAGTCCTGCTCTCCTCAGCGCTATGCAAGATCTTCCAACGGCCTCCTCCTCGAGCATCGGTATCTCGCGACCGTGCTCAACGAGATTACTCCGAGTTCCTGTGAAGAACTCCGAGCAAAGCGTTCGTAGCTCGGAGCAGTGCTTGAATGAGCGTAAGGAGGAGAATCGAGTCACTGGACTGAAAATATAAATTTTGCGCAGAAGACAAGAAGTGGCCGACTCAAGGTCTCCGGGCTTGAAAGGTAGTTGATCGAGGTCAAGAACGAGTCAAGCACGCCTGAAAGACCTAGATACTCGTAAGTCTTGTTACGAGCAGCTCACGGAGGAGAAGCTGCCTGCCTTCGTGAGCAAATCGACACTCAAGGTCCAACCTGCCATCGAGTACAACACCAGGCGACTCCAGCCACGATCGCTTTATGTATGCTTTTGGCAAGGCATACCCTGAAGCCGACATGTCCAAGGTTGAAGGGTATGTAGCTGAGTACATGAGCAACCCTGTAGCTACTTCATCCGAGCCCCAAGGTGTTGTCAGTGAGCCGGCTCCTCTTCTTCCAAGTGCCCCTCCCGTCAAGCTCCTCGCCAGTGACCTTCCTCCCGCTGAAGCTCCCGCTGAGGCTCCTCCGGTGTCCTTCCTCCCGCCTCCCGCTGGTGGTCCTGCTGCCGACTGATGTTCCTCGCTGCGATGCTACTCTTCCCTCATTGTCGAATGACTTGGACACTTTTTCTTCTTCTTTTTTTTTTTTTACATATGTAATCTTCTCACATGAAATAAAGAGATACATATTTTGAACAATTCTATTGATCGCTAGTGTACACACATTCTTGTCTTCTACGTTGAGTTAACTTTGAATGTGCTCATCGAGTAAAAATTTTTCTAAGTATTGGACATCCTATTTTCATTTATGAATGCATGGTAGAGTTTTGCTCCGACTTAGGCTAAAAAGGCCTTATGTCAATTTTGCGAGCTCATTTGACTTGCTCGAGCCTCGCGATTTGGCTCTTGCTAGACAACGTCCCGCCTCGAACTTAGGCCTAGGGACTTTGGACAAGGGGTTCCTTTGAACTCCTCGGGCCACAGAATCGACCCGAGCTTCTTCTCATATTACTCCCGCCTCGGTCTTCAAATAACCTGAGCTTAGCACCGTCCCGCCTAATGAGTTAGGCTTGGGACTTCATGCATAGGAGCTCTTCTTCCTCGAGCCTTTTAATCGACCCGAGCCTTCAGATAACACTCCCGCCTCGGTTTTCAACAACCCGAGCTTGGCACCGTCCCGCCTAACGAGTTAGGCTCGGGACTTCATGCCGAGGAGGTCATCTTCCTCGAGCCTTTTAATCGACCCGAGCTTCGATGACACTCCCGCCTCGGTTTTCAAACAACCCGAAGCTTGGCACCGTCCCGCCTAATGAGTTAGGCTTGGGACTTCGGCCGAGGAGTTCTTCTTCCGCCGAGCCTTTTAATCGACTCGAGGTCTTCGATAAAACTCACGCTCTGGTTTTCAACAACCCGAAGCTTGGCACCGTCCCGCCTAATGAGTTAGGCTCGGGACTTCATGCCGAGGAGGTTCTTCTCCTCGAGCCTTTAATCGACTCGAGCTTCGAAACACTCCCGCCTCGGTTTCAACAACCCGAAGCTCAGCACCGTCCCGCCTAATGAGTTAGGCTCTGGGACTTCCGCCAAGGAGTTCTTCTTCCGCCGAGCCTTTTAATCGACCCGAGGTCTTCTGAAAACACTCCCGCCTCGGTTTTCAATAACCCGAAGCTGCAGACCGTCCCGCCTAATGAGTTAGGCTTGGGACTTTGGCCGAGGAGTTCTTCTTCCGCCGAGCCTTTAATTGACCCGAGCTTCATTTTGAACTTACATTATGAATGCTATTCTTATTTTTACATACATTTGTACTTTTACATATCCCATATCGGATGAAATATTTACATTAGCATTTCAATACAAGAAAACCTATTGAAAATACTTCCTCGTGAGTTGTGCGCTCCATGGCCTCTTGACCTCTCGTCCATCCGGATGAGCCACCGCAGATGCTCCCGGTCCCGCTAGTTGAGTGACTCGACAGGGACCTTCCCAGCTTGGTCCAAGTACACCTTGTCTCGGGTCTTTCGTGCTCTGTTGACTTTCCTCAATACCCAATCACCCACTTGAATCGACGAATGTGTACCTTTCGATTGTAATAACGAGCCACTCTTCGTTGATATTCCGAGATCTTGGCAGCCTATCCTTTCTCTTTTTCTTCCAAGAAGTCCAGCCCCGCACATCTCGCTCGTTGTTTTGCTCCATCGTCAAGTGCTCTCGTCCGGTGTCCCCATTCCTATCTCAGTGGAACCACCGCTCGTGTCCAAATGCCAAGGAGAACTGGGGTCTCTCCAATGGCCGCTTTGTGTGTGGTTCTCAGAGCCCACAAGACACCGTGCAGCTCATCCACCCAAGCCCCTTTGCTCGCCCAACCTTGTCTTCAAGAGGCGCTTTATAGTTTTATTCATGGCCTCTACTTGCCCATTGGCCTGCAGGTGTGAGGAGAGCAAAACTTCAACTCTATCCCTGTGTTCGACGTAAGTCTCCGAACTTGCCATTATCAAACCGCCTCCCATTATCTAGTGACTAATGCATGAGGAATCCCATACCGCAAATCACATTCTTCCAAATGAAATCAGTGGTTTTACCTTCCGCGATGCCGCTCAAGACTCCCACTTCGACCCATTTGGTGAAATAATCAATCGCGACTATGGCATGGGTGGCGGATGCTCTCCCTTCTAGCAGTGGCCCAATCAAATCTATTCCCCATCGAGCAAATGGCCATGGCGAATCCATCGCCGTAAGGTTCTCCTGAGGTCGAGTCAGTGGTGAGCAAAGCTCCGCAGCTCTTGCAGCCTCGCCTTCTCCCGAGCATCTTGGTGCATGCGAGGCCAAAATACCTTGCCTCAAGGCCTTGAAAGCCAAGGACCTCGAACCTGAATGATTTCCACAGACTCCTCGTGTATCTCCTGGAGGACGTAATCAGCCTCCTCGGTCTAAACACCGCAACAAGGGAGAGTGTACCTCGCCTCATATAAGACCCCATCGATGAGAGCTGCACTGGCCGCCTTGCACCTCAATTTCCTCGCTCGCTTCTTATCACCTAGCACCGTCCCTTCCTCGAGGTAAGAAATGATCGGCCGCATCCAAGTGTTGCTCGCTGTTAGATTCATCACCTGTCCTCCCGCCGATGCTCGAGCAGTATTTTAACTCCGGAGGGATAGACTTTGGAAACTTGGGGTCCGAGGTGGCTGCCATGCGAGCTATCATATCCGCTCGAAAATTCTTCCCCTGGATCCGCTCCACCTCGACGACTCGGAAATTCTTCATTACCGCCTTACCTTCCGAGGTAGGCATCCATCTTCTCCCTTCGCTCGAAAGCTCTCGTCGAGGTGATTAGTTACCAACCGCGAGTCCGCTCAAGCTTTATTTCCTCCGCTTACTACCGAGGCGAGCTTCAAGCCCGCTATTACAGCCTTCATACTCGGCCGGATTGTTGGTGACTTCGAACTCTAATCTCACAACAGATTGCATCTCCGCCCCTCCGGACTCTTCAAGCACCACCCTCGCCTCCCGCCTCCCGACTTCCACATGATCCATCTATCGTGACTACCCATGTTTTGGTCAAGCCCCGGAGCTTGACGAGGGTTCGCCTCCGTCTCTTTCCCTCGCTGCACTCGACCACCGAAGTCTGCTAAAGATTGTGCTTTTATGGTCGCTCGGGGTCGGTAATTGAGCGTCAAACTCGCTTAACTCCACCGACCATTTAACCAACCTTCCGTGAGGTCTCTGTGCTTGTGTAGAGTTTGCCCGAGGGTCGGTTAGTCAAGCACCACCATCGAATGTGCTTGAAAATAAGGCCTCACTTCGGCCGCCGTGACTGTGGCTAGTGCCCACTTCTCCATGGTCGGATACCGAGTTTCGCTTCTAGCAACGCCTCGCCGTGTAATAAACAGTGCATCTGACTCCGACTCCTCCCTTACCGAATCGAGCTCGTTGCCCATCGGATACAGACTAAGCATGTAAATAGACCTCTCCCGCTCGAGGTGTTGACAAGAATCTGAGCTTTTAAGCAAATACTCTTTCATCACTGGAACGCCTCCTCGCATTCGAGGCCCATTTCGTCTTCCCCGCCTTCTTCATTACTCGGAAGAAGACTCGAGATTTATCCGTGGCTCGAGATACGAACCTGCTGAGGGACGCTAGCTTGCCGGCCGACTCAGATCTCCTCGAGGTTACGAGGGACCTCATTTCTATCACCGCCTCGATCTTCTCCTGATTGGCCTCGATCCCCCGCGACTCAAGCATGAAGCCTAGGAATTTTCCCGAACTCACTCCAAAAGCACATTTTTCTGGGTTTAACTTCATCTCAGTACTTCCTCAGGAGTGCGAAGGTCTCCTCTAGATGCTTTACATGCTCCTCCGCCTCTAGACTCGGTGATCATGTCATCTACATATACCTCCATAGTCCGAACCGATCAATGGCTTGAAAACCTTATTCACTAGCCTCCGACACGCTGCCTCCGCATTCTTTAGGCCGAAAGGCATGACCTCAGTAGAAGATGACCTCGATCGGTGATGAAAGTCGTACACCCTCATCCGATTGGTGCATGGAATTTGGTTATATCCCGAGAATGCATCCATGAAGCTAAGCAACCCGTGCCTCGCCATGAGTCCACCAGCTGGTCTATCTTTGGTAGTGGAAAGCTATCTTTCTAGGCAGCCTTGTTCAAATCTGTGAAATCAACACACATTCTCCATTTCCCGTTTGCTTTCTTCACCAAGACTACATTCGAGATCCATTCGTGGTAGACACCTCCAGATGAATCCCGCTTCAGCAGCCTTTTCAACCTCGCAATTGATGGCTTCGTGATCTCTCCCGGTTCACGCACCTCCTCTTCTCGCTTTACCGGCCAAGCATCTCTCCAGATCGCCAGCCTGTGACACGCCACTCGGGTCGATCCCGGCATATCATCATGCGTCCATGCGAACACATCTCGCGGTGCTCGCAGCATTCCACCAACTTTTCCTTCAACGGCTCGCTAAGTGCTCGAGCCGATCTCGACTTTCTTCCTGGGTCATCTGCTCTCACCTCGAGCTCCTCCAACTTCTCACCGGCTCTTGCCTTCCGCCTCGATTCCGCCTCGTGTCCAGCTGAGGTAATCATGATAGTTTCTTTGGTGGCTACAAAGATAGCAGCTCCTCGCCACCCTTCGGTCGCCTTTCACGACCCCTATAGCCCCATTTACTCGATACTTTAGTGGCTAGGTAATGGGTGGACACCACGCATTGGTCGATCCTCATAAATGGCCTCGCAAGAATCGCTCGGTATGGGTCGGTTTCATCTACCACCACGAAATCCAAAGATCATGTTCTTCTCGAAAGGCTTTGAGCCCATGTAGCGAGGCTCTGCTCCACTACTTGTATTGCCCTATCCCCTGGAAGCTCCTTGGTGGGGTGGCAATGCAAGATCACCCCTGCTGTGACTCACTCAGTGTCTACTTGTGGTCGGTTCATGGGTATGTGGCCATCATGACACCAGTATTCTCCGTGATCCCGACCGGAGACCTGCGAGGTGGTTGGGGACCATCCGCGTGGGGAACTCTCCGACACGGGTCAGTACAGGCTGCCTGGTCCCTCGCCGCCTTGGAGCCTCGTGGTCCCCGGCAGGACTCCTTTCTCCTTCCTTCGCCTCCCGTGACTTGTTCACTCCTCGCTCATGCACCTTTTCTTCTTCAATTACCATGTCCAGTTTTACTTGTTCGTACGCGTCCGAATACGAACGGATCGAAGGACTCCGCAGGTTATACCATGGTCTCCCATCCGAACACCCTCTTTTAATCCCTTTAGAGCTTGGGATGGTTGAACGCACCAAGATCTAGGACCGATCTATGGTATCTTTTGATAAACTCCCGAGGGACTCTCATTCTTTCTCGCCTTACTCGATGACCCATCATGTCATCCTCGTGGGTCACTGCGCTCGAAATTGTTCCGCGAACTCCCCGCACATCCGCTCAAAACTCAAAATGCTTCCCGTGGAGTCTCGCAGTACCATTCTCTCGCCCTTCCCTCAAGAGTGAGCTGGAAGGCCTCGCGACCTCTCGGTCGCCGATGCACCTTGCACCCTCGCCATGTCATCGAACCGCTCTATGTGTACTAACGGGTCACTCTTTCCCGAATATTGCAGATCCGGAAGCGAAAGTCACGTGGGATCGTGACACCCATGATCTCCGAGAGAGAGGAGATTCATTGTCTAAGCATTATTCGCCAGCTTGACTCTTTCTGCCTCCAAGATCTTCCACAACTCAGTGCCAACCTCGCGTACCTCTCCTCCAACTCCTCCGCGACGAGAGGTCAGGTGCCTCCTCGCAAATGTTGACGAGACCCCTTTCCTCCATGTTTGTTTCTTCTCTCACCGCAACATTCGGTGCCCTAGGTCTGGGCTTCATCTCCGCATTTTCCCGAACACGAGCATTCCTCTACTGGACTCCGGACATCGCTGCATGCTTTTCTCCGTCCTTCCTCGAATTCTCAGTAATGTGGAGGTCATAACTTCGATCTGCTTTTCCATCCGATCCATCCTTTCCTGGATCTCCCTGCTCGGGCCTCATTGGCCACTTCTCTCGTAGTCACCGATTCTTCAGACTTACTCCTCTTCTACTGCTTCCCTCATCGCTGTGTTGCGTGTCTTCAATGTATTAGGAAATCAGGCTTTTGTGCCGATCCCTACAGACGGCGCTAAAAATGTTGATGCAGCTTTTCCCGCGTGCCTCAACAGTGCTTCGAACCTTCAAACAGAGACCGCAAAAGCTCGAGCAGGAATGTCTGAAACTTCTGCTCGCGGATCCAAACAGTACCTCGATCCTTCTGCTCGCGATACGCTCGAGCGGTGATTGCCTCCTTCGCCTGCTTCACTGCCTTCTTCGTAGCAGCTGATCTTCCGGACCGTACTCACGTAAAACCGGGTCAGGGTGGCCAGGCGTTCCGCGAAACCCTCCGACGCCAAGTCAAGAATCGGGTTTATCTTTTGGTATCTCCTTAGTGAGGAGGCCGAAAATGAAAGAGGTATTATTTCGCCTTTTTGGATAAGTATGGTGTTTTAGAGAGAATCGGATGAGAGAAATTTGAAAAGGAAGAACTCGTATCAAGTTACGGATCCTCTCCGAATCGTAAGGTAGAACCTCTCGTGTATCAAAAATCCAACCTTCGAGAATCAATTTTTCAACCCTTCGTGAATTGAAATGCCAACCCTCGTGCCGTTCTCCTTCGCTTCCTTTTATACTTGCTTTTCCCGCTTTTTCCTCTCCAGTCTGTCCACTCCCACGCTAATGGTATCCGGGTCCCTCCGACAGCCGAGTTTGGCGGAATATTCCTTGGGATGAGCGATCGTCCCTTAACCCGATTCACGTGGCCAGATCACCATGTCGGGCAAGTGCGCAAGGAATGATGACACCTTGGTGGCACGTGCCGACCGCCGACAACAGTGTCACCTCTCCACCATGTGGGACCCTTGTCAGACATCAAAAGGTGTGCCGGATTCCGAGATAACGGCCTGGGTTGCCTGGATCGGATCTTGTCCAACTCGTGCTCGTGGATCTCTGCAGAAGGAGAGATGTGCTCGGCCTCGACCTCGACCGCCTTTAACCCGAGGATGACCTCGAGCAGGCAAGGAGCTCTCGACCTTGACCGGCTTTGACCGAGGATGACCTCGAGCGTGCAAGGAGCTCTCGACTTTGACCAGCTTTGACCCGAGGATGACCTCGAGCGAGCGAGAGCTCTCGACCTTGACCAGCTTTGACCTGAAGGATAACCTCGAGCTGGCAAGGAGCTCTCGACCTTGACCAGCTTTGACTAGAAGGACTGCTCGGGCTAGGTTGCCCTCGGGGCGTCTTGCTTGAGCCGGAAGGGCTTCGAGGGACTTGTCTGATATTTACCCAATACACTTGGAAGGGCTTCGAGGGGCCTGTCTGATATTTAGCCAAACAGTGATTATAATTGATTATAATACTAAGTCCGCCATAAGAGGTAAATTCGCCTATGTAGTTATTGAGATCGGCTCAACAAACCCGTAGTTTCAAGTACTTAAATTGTTAGAATTTTATAGTATTTTAGATAGTTCTTAGGTAAGATTAGAACAAAAGAGACTAAAGCATATAATATTAAAGAGTATCATTACCTTCGTCCTTTTATAGATAAAATACTTTAGTGCTTGACCAATCATGTTTTCTGTTGTTTTCTTTATGATTGCTTTGACTCTTACCAAATTCTTATTGATCTTGGTTGATTTATTATTTACATTAATTACTTAGTTTAATAGTATTTTATTTATTTTTCTTTTTATATTTTATTATTTATATTTATTCTAACGTTTTTTTTAGATATTTTTAGAATATCTTCATCATTGAGTTAGGCACAATCCCCCTTATTTCTCTTACTAGCCATTCGTGTTTTCTTTATATTTTTGCATATTGGCTTGCACATTTTTAGAATAAGAAATATAGAGGACAATGTTTAAAATAGGTTTGGGAGTGAGGTCTAGAAATCAAAAAATAAAATAATCAAATAATTTTAAATTTTTAAGGCATTTTGTATAATCTTTCAACATTAGATAACATGATGACTTCTACATTTTTGGCATTTGTATTATCTTTGGCTTTAAGTTATGCTACACTATATTTGCTAATTTGCATGTTGATGTTAGTAACAAGTATGAATTAAGAGATTTGATGTGTAAAATTGATTGAACTATTTGAAGGAATATACAAGTCATAATAAGTTTTAAGTGAGTTTTTAAGATTACTATTTTTCTTAGAAGGTAACCTTTTTTGCCCATTCTTCATTTATGCAACTTAGCAGTTTATTATTTTATATATGAATCCTATATTTTCTTTTGAGTCGACCATTGAAAAACTTGTATATGTTGCTACATCTGAAAGTTTATTGAATTAGTAAATATGAAAGATTATTTAGAGCTCTAAAAGATAATAGAAATGATATTATTTTATCCCACTACAATTTGGAGTATTAAGTCCATTGATTCGTTTGAGCCTTTTCTGGCCATTCTTATTGTAAAGTATCTATGAATATCCCTTTTGAGCCTATTAAAAAAATATTTTCTTTATTAACTTATTATCCTATCCAATTACAATTTAGAGTATTGCCCTATAATTTATGTTTTTCTTTATGTATTTATAGTTGAGAAAAATATTGATGATTATTTTATTTAGAAAAATGGTAAAATGAAGCAAAAAAAAAAAAAAAGAAAATTGGAAACCACTTTGGTGCAAGGTCTCTAACTTTTAAAGTCTTAAGGCAAGGGTTCTTCTGGCCTATGATGCACGAGGACGCACAAGAAAAGACTAAGATTTACAAGAGTTGTCAAATCTTCGCCAATCACATAGCTCGACCACCAGAGAACCTCACAGTAATGAACTCACCATGGCCATTTGCTCAATAGGGGTTTGATCTGATCGGACCACTGCTGAAAGGAAGAGCGTTTGCAACACATGCCGTGGTGGCAATCAACTATTTCACTAAATGGGTTGAAGTGGAAGCTTTAAGCAGCATTATAGAAAGCAAAACCACTGAATTTATTTGGAGAAATGTGATTTATAAGTATGAAATTCCCCACGCATTGGTCACGGATAACGAGAGGCAGTTCGACAACAATAAGTTCAGAGACTTCTTAGGAACATGGGGATAGAGCTGAAGTTCTGCTCACCATTACACTTATAGGCAAATGGGCAAGTGGAGGCTGCAAGCAAAACTATAAAGCATCTCTTGTAGACCAGATGTGGGGGGGGGGAAAGGAGCATGGGTTGACGAGCTACCTGGTGCTTTGTGGGCTTATAGGACCACACACAAAACCGCTACGAGGGAGACGCCATTTTCCTTAGCGTTTGGACACGAAGTAGTGATCCCAACAGAGATAGGGGTGGGCACACATCGGACGGAGTACTTCGACTAGGAGTAAAATAGCGAGCAGATGTGTGCAAATTTGGACATGCTGAAGGAAAAAAGGGAAAGGTCAGCAATGAAGGTGGTAGAATATCAGCAGAGGGTGGCCCGCTACTACAACCAGAACGTGCACATCCGCTAATTCAAGGTAATGGATTGGGTACTTATAAGAGTGAACCAGAACACTAAAGATCCCAGGTAAGGGGTGGGCCTTAATTGGGAGGGTTCGTACAGGGTCTCGCAAGTAGCAGGTCCGGGGGCATACAAGCTATTTTATCTGGATGGAAAGGAAGTTAAAATGCCATGGAATGCACAGCATCTGATGAAATATTTCTAGTAATTTCCCTTGTATTGCAAGCATTGGTATTCGGTTTATCTCAAAATAAGAGTATGTAAAATCTTGTATATGAATAAAAAGCAAGAAAAAAGCTTCCAATGATAATCCAATGTGTGCAAATTAAGGCTTATGAAAGCAAATAAAAATAAAGGCCCTATGTCTCAAAGCTTAACTTAAGACGAGATAAAGTGCCAAGTATAGCCAAGAGAAGGCTTGAGCAAGATAAGCTCGCTAATGAAGCTAAAGGTCATAAGTATCAAAGTCTAACTTAAGGCAAGACAAAGTGCCAAGCATAGCTAAGAGAAGGCTCGAGCAAGATAAGCTCGCTAATGAAGCCAAAGGCCTTAAGTCTCAAAGCCTAACTTAAGGCGAGACAAAGTGCCAAGCATAGCCAAGAGAAGGCTAGAGTAAGATAAGCTCACTAATGAAGCTAAAGGCCATAAGTCTCAAAGCCTAACTTAAGGCGAGACAAAGTGCCATGCATAGCCAAGAGAAGGCTTGAGCAAGATAAGCTCGCTAATAAAGCTAAAGGCCATAAGTCTCAAAGTCTAACTTAAGGCGAGACAAAATGCCAAGCATAACCAATAGAAGGCATGGGTAAGATAAACTTACTAGTAAAGTTAAAGGCTGTAAGTCTCAAAGCCTAACTTTAGGCGCGACGAAGTACCAAGTATAGACCAGGGAAGGCTCGAACGAGATAAGGTCGCCAATAAAGCTAAAGGCCACAAGTCTCGAAGCCTAACCTAAGGCAAGACAAAGAGTCAAACACAGCCCGGACGAGCTCGAGCACAATAAGATTGAGCACGATAAGCTCGCCAAAAAAGTTACTACGGCCATAGATCTTAAGGCCTGATCGAGTAAGGTAAAAACAGCCGAAATTTATAAGGGGATCAATCCAGTTGCTCGTGTCTTGGTAAATGGGCAAGACAAACAAAAGTAGACCAGAGTCCCGAGGACAAAGGAAAACTTAAAAGCCTGCGGGAAATCCATCTCACAAAGAATTTAGAACAGACTAAAAATATAAAGCCAAAGATGGAAAATCTGGTTTCTTTATTCATTCCAAATTGCCAAAAGTTACAAGTACAAGTAAAAAAAAAAATACATCAAAAGCCAGTCAAGGGGTTGGAGCGGTAGAGCTAGCGGTAGAGGCGGGTGCTTGAAAGAGAGGCGACTGAGGATCCTTCTCGGCAGTAGGAGCAGCTTGAGCTTCTTTGGCTGGAGGAGTAGCCTCTCCAGGCCTTGCAGTAGACACTTTCGTGTGAGAAGATGAATCCCTTGGCTCCTGGCTCTTGGCTCCTGGCATCTTGCTCAGTCATGTAGGCATCCACGCCCGCCTCGAGCTTGGACATATCTAGCTCGGGGTATTCTTTGCCCAAGACAGATATGATACATTCGTAGCAGAATGTCAGCCCTTTGTTGTACTCCACCGTGAGTTGGTTCCCTAAAGAGTCCACCTTGCTCTGAAGGCGAAAAGTTTCTGCTTCCATGTCCTCTCAAAAGTGAATCTCTGAACATCGAGATCTTTTCGAGCATTCACAAGCTCATCTCTGACCATGGACAGCTTATTCTCGAGCTGGATAGCCTTAGATTTAGCCATCGTCGCCTTCTCCTCAAAAGTACAGATGTCAACACAGAGATTTTCTTTCTCCTCCTCCCCTTGCTCCATCTGCTTCTTCAAGATCTGGTTATCAGCCCTAATCTTCCCCTCGAGATTCAGAGCCTTTGCCTTGAAGGCAGTAGCGGCAATAGTAGCCTGGCATGAGAGGCGCTGAAAGATATTGGCCAGCTCGCTAATACTGGAGGACTCCAACTCTTGCACGAAGCTTTTCCCCACGTGCTTGGTGAAATCTCTGACGTAGGAATTAGCAAAATAGGCCTGCTCCCGGGAGCGTGCTGATCTGGGCTTAGTAGGGATGGTGGCTCTCGGACCCCTTTAGGGAGCTTCTCCGGCTACTCTCGTACTCTCCTGAGTAGGAGGGACAACCCAAACTGGTGAGACAGTGAGGTCAACTCTAGACCTCTTGAGTGGAGTAGAGGAGCTGCTCGGTCTCTCGACAGTGCTCGAGCGCTTCTTCAATCGAGCGAGGATGCCGTTCATGTCCTCCTCGGAAGTTAGACCGAGCTCAACAAAATTTTGGTGAGTCAATAACTCTCTGCACGAGCTCGCGTTGTCCAAGGCAATGTTGATGTGCGACTGTAGCTCCTCCCCGACCCAGTACGATACACTCCAAGAGACTGTAAAAGGCCAGAAAGAACAATAAAAGAGAGTAAGCAGAAAAATCAAAGCAGAAGACATGATGAGCAGTTGATGACCTGGAGTACAGAAACAAGAAGGTATTTGAGGAACCTCTTTGGTGGCAGAGGCTGCTCTCCTCCAGTTCCATTTGGCAAAAAAGAATTTACCCTTTCAGTTGCCACCGGAGGTAGGGAGGTCGGTGATGGGTATTTTGCCATTCAAGTTGGAAGTGAAGTAATACCAGCCTGTGTCCTTTGGGTTGCTCTTCAGCTGGTAGAGGTGCTTTATTTCTTCTACCACCGGTTCACCCAAGTTGCACCACTTCCATAGGACGTACAACCTAGATAAAACCCTTTATCCGTTTTGATTCAATTACCCTGGTGCCAGATGCAACTGAGAGAGGACTCAGGCAAAATAGGGCTATAAAGGCAACCGTGCCCCACCTAAAACACTCTAGGTAGAAGGTGACATACCCTCGGGGAAGGCGGCTAGGGGTGTTGTTCTTGCTAAGGAGACAAAGATCAACGCTGGCAGGGATGTGGCACATGGCCCTAAGCCAATCTAAATATTGGTGCGAGGTTTCATACCTCATATGGTCAATAGCAAACGACTCGGCCTCCAACCTTTGACCAGTCCTTTACCTCTGTTGTGGCCTGATTTTCCCTACAGCACTGACCTCTTCAAGACTTGGGTCTCTCACAAGAACCCCTTTACTGCCTCGGAGCCGCTAGAAGAAGATGATTCTTCAGGGGACATACTGCGGGGTTGCTGTGTGGATGACATTTTTCCTAGAGACACAATCTACCGAGTGGGAAATGAAAACCCAGAAAATAAAAAAGACAAGAACAAAGAGAAGTAGTCAAAGAGTTTATACCTGAAACTAGGTCTGAAGGACGCGAGTAGTGACGACGGCAATGGAGAAGATGGATTTCACTTGCAGGCGGTGGGTTTTCAGTTTTGAACAAAGTGTGGAAATAAGAAAACACATAGTGGAGAAATTAGGAATTTATAAAGAGGAAAGCAGGTCACGCCAACAGACGGCACGTTGCTTAAGGGGACGTGACTGTTCAGGTAACCGCCTCTTTAAATTTCAAACGAGTAGTCTAGATTAGCCCACGCGGCTCATATTAAATTTGAAATGAAGGAAGAGGCAGACAGCTCAGCGTGAAAAAGTTAAAAGGGGGGGGGGGAACCTGCTCGAACAAATAATTTTTAGTCTTATCTCGTTTCACTCTCAAGACTAGAAACTGGGAGACTGGTGTTTGGGGAATGCCGAGCAGGCCCGCTTGAGGACAATTTAGCCAGAGTAAAAGACCTGATCGCTAGCACGAAGAACCCCTGCTCGGTGTCAAAGCTGGTCGAGGTCAAGTGTTCTAAAGCTAGTCGGGTCCTGATGAATCCATCCTGCTCAGGTAAGGTCACAAAGACCCTCGGCCACCGAGCAGGTCCTGGTCAGGTTATGGACAACACCATGAACAAGGAGAGAGCAGAGCTCGAGCAGAGCAAACCTAAGCATGGTAGCCCCATCCCGTGACAACTTGTCACGACGATCGATAACTGACAAGCACCCCTACGGTGTAGGGTTTCATTACTGTTACTGATGACCGGTGCAAGCCTCCACGGTATTATCATTTTGCACAAACCTACACGACATCATCATTTGATCACGGGAACCCATAACCGTCTAACATCCCATACCCCCAGGTTGTGCCATAGTAACCCATAGCTATCAGAAAGACGCAGGTGAAAATAATACAGGGGATGGCGCCCAAGCAAAGGGGGGCGGGAAAACAGGTGAATAAATATCATGCAAAGGGTAAGGTAAAAGGATTCTGATTCCAGTTCTGAATTCTGATTTTCTCTTCTTATTCCTTATCTATTTGAACCTCCTATTTTCTGGTTTTCTCTTAGATTAATAGAGAACTCATAAAGAATCAACCCGATTACTGACTTGAGCGTCAGAGAATTTTCGCTGGAAAAACACCCTACGACCCCTAATACTTTTTCTGTGGATACAGATCAGAGGACATCACCGCTTTAGTGGACGGAAAAACGCAGGAACTAATCGGAAATCCTGGTCAAGCAACCAGTGATCAGAAGGCAACATTACTATTTGGGAGCGAGCAGAAAACTGCATGAACATGTGCTATAAACATTTCCGTCTACCAAATTCTTAAGCCAAATGAAAATCTATGAATCAAGCAAAATTCATCTCTTTAGACCACTAAATATATACAAGTACTAAAAAGCTCTTTTATAAGTTTACAAAGACAACTTAATTTCTTTTCATAAGTTACAATCCAATTTCAATTTCTTTTCATAACTAACCAGCCACGTATTCACGCAACACATCTAAGCCACCACCACGAAGTTGCACATGAGAGAGGCTTCCATCACTGACACCGCTTTTTGCCGTGCTAGCCACCCACAACTACAGTACACCACTAAAATTTTACTTAATTGTTGTTTTTGATTTTCAATATAGATTGCATGCCAATTTTTGTTAAATTTTACATTACATTTGGTCAATGACTAAAATAGAACAAGAATTAATGTGCGTGTATAGCTGGAATGAAATAAATAAGCTAGCTCCCGAGCCAAGGTTCCTAAATACATCATTAGAATTCTCTTTTTCACAAATTTGGCCATAAAGCATGAAGACTACTACAACAAATTTCACATTTTTACTTAAAATACCATAGTTTTGTTCGAATTACAATCGGGCTTGTGCTTTTTTTGAGCCCGACCCTAGCTAAATCGAGTCGGGCCTAAAAAGTCCAGGCCTTTTTTTTAGGGTCGGACCTTTTGCTTTTCTTGCAAAGCCAGAATCGATCCATTGCCATTCCTAACTATATTAAAAGTTTCTCCATTCAAGCTGAACCCAAGACCTAAAATATTTCAATAATTATTGAGGTAGCCAAATCATTCATATAATCAGGGATGAATGTTCTAATGATCTTTTTTTTTTTTGGGTAATTGGCAGTTTAAGATTGTTATTTTGATGGTGAAAATGATTTTGAGAACTTAAAAATTGATTTTGATGTTTAGAATTTTTTTTAAATGTTAATTTTTGGCTTTTTGTTTTTGCAAAAATCATTGTTTTACAACACTAATTAAAAAACATAGTGCTATAGATTGGTTGGGAAGGACAAATATGATACTTTTCAGAGATTATAATTTAGACTACAAGTATAGGTTTATGATATATAATATACTGCTTCGAAACTTGCGACGAGATGAACCAAAACCCAATTTGCTAAAGATATTTGCCCCTTAATCTAGCTAGAAATTTCATTTCTTTCGTCATTATTTTGTAATTTTAAGATATTTTACTATTTTTCTAATGTTTTTAGGATTTTTATTTTTTTTATTTCCTTTTACATATAAGGTTCTGTGCCGTTTATTTTGTTTTCTTTATTTAAAATAAGAGAGTTTTATTATAGAATAATATTTTGAATTTGCTTATTTTGTTAATATCCCGATATTTAAGGTTAGTATAAAAGAGACCCAAATTCCTAGTTTTGTTCAATGGGACTGATCAATAATATTTAATTATTTATTAATTTGATAAGTAGTACTAATTATCAAATTAATAATAGAATAATAATCAAATTTTACTTAATACATAATAGTTAATAATTAGTGACACAACAATTGAGATAACAATTTTGTAAGTATAACATTACCAATTATTTTAAGATAGTCAAGAAATGCAAATTATATTCACAAATTTTGTATACATACACATGTAATAAATACGTGAAAATAATTTTCATTCAAAATTTTGTTTATTTTAGTCATACTCTTTGTTATTATAAAGTACATTTAAAGCTCAGTATTTAAATTATTTAAATTCAAATAAAAAAAATCATAGTATTTAGAGTAGAGTTAACCAAGCAACTGACTAATTAGTAGTCTTCAGAAGCGTAACTCACAGGGATCATTTTAAAGGACGTAACAGTACCAAATGGGCCAAAATTATCCCCAAGTTGCACTATATGCCAAGACTTTTTCCAAATGTGGGTGAAAAGACATGTGCAACAGACAAATAAATAAGACGGATCGATAAAATTTTATTTCTTCACGTTAAGGATTATGATATTCCCCTTCAAATAAGAAAGTGTTCCTTCTAGCTTCTGAAACTACAGTCTAATTATCTGAGAGACGTGTTTTAATTTGTAAGAATCTGATAAATAAACTGTGAATTGCTTTTATTTATTTATTTTTTAAAAAAAGCACATTAATTATATTAGAGCAAATTAACTATCAAATCAGTGATTCACAATTCATTTTAAATTAATTCAAGAACGTGTTAGCAAAACAAAATATTGCTGAAAATTATTTTTAAGAAATGAAATATCTAAGTAGCAAAAGCAGTACCAGCTGAAACAGGCGAGATCACAGTGGGGTTGCTTTTGAGATGATCTCGTTCTCGTGAATGGTGGTACTGGTACATAACTACAAATCATCACATCAATGCAGCACTACTGAGAAAGGCAAAAATTTAAAATTTTCTCGAGATTTGTTGTTGTTTGCATCAGATGGTCCAGAAAGTGAGGCATCATCCCATGCGTCACTCTTTCCGTAAAGTTTGTTTGCATGAATAATACATGTATCGGGGCAGGCCATTAATGTCTATCTCTCTTTATAGCCATGAACGAGGCAAAAACAAGACAAATAGATATTTGAAAAACAAGAAAACAAGATATTTGGTCAAGCTGTCATCTTTTGAGCGTTCGTATTCAACTGAAAGTGGTCCACCGGCATTGTGCAATTTGGCTTCAAATTAACTTGTGGTTCCGTAGTTCCTCTAGAAGGTACCTATGCCTGATAATTGATGAATAAAAATAATCTCAGAAATCTGTAAGTTTCATTATTGAAGCTCTGTACTGAGCTCTCTTGTATAATTACTCGATTACTCAACTCGAAAGAGCCCACTGACTCAACTCTTGTTACCTCTTGATTTGATTGTCTGGATTAATTAATTAATTTTTAATTTAAGTGAATCACATAATACGGTTAGTGTATTTTATAAAATTAACTCAATTTTTAAATTATAGTAATAAGTATTTATTAAATTTTGTACTTTCATTTTCAGACTGTAATTGTCATACTACAGTATCAAACAAGACCTTACTGAATAAGTGGCAAATCATGGTTTACACGCATGGTACAAAACCATTACCTAGAGTTATAGTATCATACATAAGCTGTCAGCGAAAAAAAAAATAAAAAATGGTAGTATAATTGCTTGAATATATTATAGCATTTGAGAATGAGAATTTATTTATTAAAAAAAAAATATAATACATTAGACATGTGAAAGAATATTATTTTTTATGTATGAATTCTTCAAAATACATCATGTGTAAGTGTAAACATTGTCCCCACATTTAAATGTATGCAAATTGATCATAGTGCAATAATTTATGATGGATGTCAAACGGCTACGTATTTTGTACGTCGACCAAGTATATAAAACATCTAAAGGGTTTTGATGTCCTTTAAAAATTGAAGGGAAAATGATTAGTTTTTTGAATGAGGGGTCCTAAAAATTTATTTGAAATATATATAAAAAAAAATCAAGCAAATTTAATTTATTCTCACAAGCTCTTATACAATCCTTTGATTCCTTTCGGCAATGGATATGGGCTCCATCACCACATATGCATCAAATGGTCAGTCTTGTAACTATAGGACCTACTAAATACCTTTAAATAAACACATTTCGTGAGGCTGAAACACCAAAACCCAAAAAAAGAAAGGAAGTATATTTGCCTTTCAAGCTCATGGCCAATACAAAGACGCCATGTCTCCCACTATACGAATATGTTTTTCGTAAAAACACATATTATAGAGCTTTAGATGTTATCATCTTGTTCCTTCTTCTCTGTCTGCTCTTCTATCGGCTCTCATCTTTCAAGAATCATGGATTTCCTTGGTTTCTTGCTTTTCTATGCGAGACTTGTTTCACCTTCATCTGGGTTCTCATCGTTAACTGCAGATGGACTCCTTTGACCTATAAAACATTTCCACAACGCCTCCAAGAACAGTAACAAATTAAACAATTAACATTAGCATTAATTAATTTAATAATGATTTTGTGTATTTGTTATTTTATATATATATATATATATGCACACACACTTAATTAATTATGTGTACAACTCAACAGGGTGCAAGAGCTGCCCCCAGTAGACATGTTCGTGACAACCGCAGATGCTGAGCTAGAGCCACCAATCATCACAGTAAACACAGTGCTGTCTTTGTTGGCAGTTGATTATCCAGCCCACAAACTTGCTTGCTATGTATCCGATGATGCCTGCTCACCTCTCATCTTTTTCTCTCTTGTCGAAGCATCAAAGTTCGCTAAGCTTTGGGTTCCATTTTGTAAGAAGTACAATGTTCAAGTTAGAGTTCCCTTCAGGTACTTCATGGGGGAGTCTGCAAAACCGTCAAGTACGAGTTCATGGGAGTTCCAGCAAGACTGGAAAATGATCAAGGTAAAACATTAGTTAGTTAGAAGTTACATGCACATAGCTAGATAGTCTTTATTTTATTTTATTGATGTTAGAGAAAACATGGCGTGCCACAGGCACCAGAAACAACAAAATATGTTTGTTGGGCATATTAGCTTGAAGCGTGTAACTTGATTACATGTGTTTAATCTTATTATGTAGGAAGAGTACGAGCAACTTTTCAGAAACATTGAACAAGCAGCCGAAAAGTCGTTTTTATTTGATATGACAGGGGAAATGGCTGTTTTCTTCAATACAAAACGCAGGGATCATTCAGCAATAGTCAAGGTAACAGCCGATTGATTGGTTTAATCAATTTTGTTGTTATTAGAAGTTTTTAGGAGTACTTAATAGAGGCTATATTATTAGAAGTACTAAGACAAAAGAATAACTTTGATAGGCAAATTAATATCTTAGATTTAATCCTTCTGTGAACCAAAGATTCAATTGGTTTAATCATCTGAATTGTAGGTTATATGGGAGAATAACGAGGGTCTCTCAGATGGGATACCACATTTAATTTACGTATCAAGAGAGAAGCGGCCAAAGCATCCACATCATTACAAGGCGGGGGCCATGAATGTACTAGTAAGTTGTTTCACTGTGCCATATGACTTGGGACATTGTAAATAACACCTTATTACTAATCCAATGAAGTTCCTTGTCTTTATTGAGTACTAAATGATTAATAATCTTATTAATTATCTCTACTATGTTTAATGATAAATAGACCAGAGTCTCGGGGTTGATGACGAATGCGCCGTTTATGCTTAATGTTGATTGCGACATGCATGTCAACAATCCGGAGATTGTTCTTCAGGCAATGTGTTTGCTTCTGGGTTCCAAGGAAAGAGACTGCGCATTTGTTCAGTCTCCGCAATATTACTACGATTGTCCGGCGGATCCATTGGCCATGTTGCATGAAGTGAGTGATATGCTTCATTCGTGAAGTTGCTCTTAATGTATTAGTATCATTTATTTAGTTTTTTTGTTTAATAGTCCTAATGGGTGATTAATTTTTTCTTTTATTAGTCTTTGGGGAAAGGAATAGTTGGAATTCAAGGACCTTTCTACGCAGGAACAGGTGCTTTTCATAGAAGAAAAGTTATCTATGGTCTATGGCCGGAAGAGATTGAAAATCAAGGGAAATATATTAACTCAGTTAATGGTATTTACTCTAATTTCAATTCTCACTTAATTCACACTTACACTGTTATACATACACCTTTTCGTCTATCCTAATTTTCACTTGTATTGAAAACATTTTTGCATTGTTTGTAGCGTATTTGTAACCATTGTGCTTTAATTTAATTTTAAAAGTGCAATTAGTAAAGAGTTTATAGGACATTCACTTTCGCTTTGTAGCCAATAGTCAGCAGTGTCTATTAAAAGTCGTACACCTAAAATATTCTCTTAAATGTTTGGACACTAATTAATCTTGCGGGATAAGTAGGGGGTGATGAGTTATTACAAGAATTCGGAAATTCAAAGGAATTCATAAAATCAGCTGTTGATGCTTTGGAAGGGAAAAGTACAGGTTTTTCAAGCAACTTGTCGAACTCTCTCAAAGCAGCGAACCAAGTTGCATGTTGCGGCTACGAATACGGCAGCAGCTGGGGCAAAAAGGTTGGTTTAAAGAAAACAATTTTTTTTTTTAAAAAAAAATTTTGAATCATAATATCAGCTGACTGTATCCATTCCGCCATATTAAGGTGGGCTGGTTGTATGGCTCCACAACAGAAGATATCTTAACTGGCTTGGTGATCCATGCAAAAGGTTGGAAATCAAGCTATTGCTCACCGAACCCACATGCCTTTCTTGGCTGTGGGCCGTCTGATTTCCCCGTTGCAATTAGACAACAAAAAAGGTGGGCCATGGGATTGCTTGAAATTCTATTCAGCGAATATAACCCTATATTAGCTACCATCACCGGAAAGCTCCAATTTCGGCAATGCTTGGCCTATTTGTGGATCCTTATTTGGGGCTTACGGTCGATTCCTGAGCTGTGCTATGTTGCCCTTCCAGCTTATTGCATCATCACCAACTCTAGTTTCCTGCCAAAGGTGATGCAATCCTCTTGTTCTGTCCTCTGTTATATTTATTGCTCTTTAATTCTTCATCACTCGCCGTATCATGCATATGGTCATTGTCATTAATTTAATGGCCTTTTCTTGACAGAGGCCAATGGCCTACGAGATCCAAAGCGTAAGTTAAATGTCGAAGACAACTATTTAGTCTTTTTTAACTGTTAAAAAATTTGTGAATTTGCAGGTTCAGGAACCAGGCATTTGCATACCTGTTGCAATTTTTGTGATCTACAAATTGTATAATCTGTCAGAGTACATTCATGCTGGTTTCCCGATTTATTCATGGGCTTTTAACAATAGTATGTCAAGGATTGTCGCAACGAGTGCATGGTTATTTGGCGTCGTAAACACAGCACTCAAGCTCTTAGGATTATCAGAGACAGTATTTGAAATTACTCAAAAAGTTCATCGATCTAGTGATGGTGGCAAAGATGGCCAAGAATTGATATTTGATGAGTCCCCTATCTTTGTTCCCGGCACAACAATTCTTCTAGTGCACCTCGCTGCGTTAGCCACTGGCTTGTTTGGAATGCAACTGCAAGGTGAGCAGGGTTCAGGACTGGGAGAGTACTTTTGCAGTGTGTATGTGGTGCTATGCTTCTTGCCTTTTTTGCTAGGGTTGTTCAGGAAAAGAAAAGATGGGATCCCTCTACTTACCATTTGTAAATCAGCTGGTTTAGCACTTCTTTTTCTTCAATTGTGTAAAATGAGCTCTATGAATTGACATGATACTCTTGACATCCATGAAATGTATGGATTCTCTTCCTAGCTGTAGCTCTGTTTTGGTTCATCATTATTATATATATATATTCAATAAATGAATAAAAATAATTGACGGACTCTTCTCTCCTCTAATGTTATTTTATTGGCTTACTATGTCAAAAATCTTGGGTTCGGTTAATGATTCCTCTCATTCTTATGCATGCATGTCTTGAATCACATGGTCTTCTATTCCCTTGAATGCGTTGATATATCTTTTAACATTGTTAGTTTTGGCATACATGTATAGATAAATTACTTGTTGGTTCAGGGTGTAATAATAAAAGGCATTTCAAAACTTTGCATCAAATTTGAATGAGCAGAAAAAATGAAAATAGGAAACTTAATTTTCTTACAAGAGAAACAAAAAAGGGGTGTTTTTAATTAAATATGCCTAAAAAATAGGGTATTTATGTAGATATACCCCATGCTAAAAAATTATGTAGATATGCCATATTTATGGTATATTGACTAAAATATCCTTGAAAGAAAAATATGAAACACACAAAACTCCCCTCCATTTCACTCCACACAACAAAAAATTACTCCATACTCTTAAAACCACTTATAAATAGGCAAGGTGTTGAGATTTTGATTTGCAACTAGGTATATTATTCATCTAATTAATAAGATAATTTAAACTTTACATTTATTTTATATTATTTATGTATTTTTTTATATTATTTTATTTTTAAGATTTTAATTGGTTGTGATAAACAACTAAGCAACTCACAATTTCATTACATTTGCATCATATGAGTGCTATGTGACGGATTTTCTAACTACATTAGTTGAAATCTTATTTTGTGCTAAACATTTTTATTCCGCACCCGTTGTACACTACTGTAGTCACGTATGCTCGTATTTATACAACTACATTCGTGTATTTCAATAAGTTACATGGTTGCATTTGTGTAGGCATGAATTTACATGACTACTATTGTGTATATATAAACTTACATGACTACTATCGTATATGCATGAATTTACACAACTACAGTCGTGTATGTATGAATTTTACATAATTGTAATTGTGTAAGTGTGAAAAATGTTATAGTTATTATGACACCTTTGCTTTGTATTTGTACAAAAAATATATATTTTTTCAATAAATATGTCCACCCTAGCTTTGTATTTATACAAAAAAAAAAAATCACCAAAATATGTAACTTAACTATTTGTTAGATTATAGTTGTGTAGTTTAGCCAGTTATATGACTGTTGTCATATAAATAGGCAGGTACTTCCTTCAATTTATATGCCTTGTTTGATTTTATTTTTATATTTTTTGTATAATTGAGTGTTGTATTATTACATAAAATGGTATTAGTACATGTGTTTATTATATTTTGTGATGAATGGATTGAGTGAAATAGTCATTATAGATTTAATGGTACGAAAGCAAGAGAAATCATGTTGCCTTGTTCTAGAACATACTCGCAATTGATAGAAAGAGTATCTCGGATTATTTTCATTGATATTTATGAATTTGACATTAAAATGAAGTTCAAACTTAAAGCATTCGATCCAATGTCACCTGTTTCAATTATGATTGATGATAAAGTTGGTGCAATTTTTGAACTAACTGCAAAGCCTTATCGACTATAACATTTTAACTACTTTATAAATAAGATATAGAAGGTCAATGAAAGAGTTGCAAAATATCTTTATAATGCAGGCTGTGACAAGTGAACTCGATCTCATTTCATTGAGATTCATTATAGTATTAGGAGAACCAACATAACAAAATCTATGAATTCCATCCTTAAAAATCTCTGACAACTGTCCATTTATAAGTTATTAGATTCGATCATTGATAAGCCACATGAGTGGTTTTGTGATAAGTGAGAGAAGGCAGTTAATTGTCATACTTGACTAATAAAATAAGCTGAATATGTATGGCAACTTATGTTTTCTTAAAATTTATTTATGATTTGAATATGTATTGGACTTGTGTGGTTTGATGTATAATAACTTTTGTTGTTTGTTGGATTGAAGTTTGATATGTTAAAACTCATTTGATTGTGTTATCATTATAATGAACGTTTTATGTAGTTTTAATTCTATGTCCACATACACTACTACAGTGAGGATATCACTAAAATATCTCCATGATTATGACTTAATTTCATTTATCTTCTCCTCGACCGTTGAATCTCTTTCACTTAATTAAAGTGAGGGTATCACTAAAAATTTTAAAAAATATAGATTTTAATATAGTTCTACAAAACTATTAAATCGTACGTTTTAATAGTGTAATGACATTATATTATTAAATTGTACATTTTAATAATTTTCTCGGACTTTAATAAAGTCTAGAATCCTGGACCAGAATCATTTATTTTTAAAGGGTCCCTCTATGGTGTTGAGCTAAAACTTCAGCATCAACAGTGAGATAATATATATATATATATATATATATATATGTCCATTAGTTCTTAGTCATTAATTAAAATTGAGTAAAATATCAAAATTTATTGGATAAAATAATTTTGCCAATTAAAAAAGGTTATTATTTTAATAATGGGTGATGATATTTCCACACCAAAAATTTTATAAATCCACCTCATTTTTAGAAAATTATTATAATAAGTTCATATTATTTTAAAAAAATTCAAATTAATAAGAAATTTAAAAAATTAATTAATTAAATCCATATTCATTGTTCTTTTGAGTCTATGATTTTTTATTATATTTGATCAATAAGTTTGATTTAACATAAATTAATATGACTATTTTACCCTCAAAAAGTACTCAAATATCTAAAAGTTTATTTTAACTTTAATAATTTTTTTTGCAATTTTTTTTTATATTTTAATGATGTATAAGCAGTAAATTATTAGCATGATTATTAAAATTCCTCTAAATGAACAAGAAGTCATGAGGAGTATTGAAAATTATTATTAGATTATAAAACATAAAACTAAATGCGTAAACAATTAGTTACAATAATTTATATTTCTTAAAGTAATTTGGTTATTTTATAGTTTAAAGGTAAAATAGTCATATTAAAATTATGTTTAAACAACCTTAAATAGTTATTGTTAAAAACTAAGTCAGAAAAGAAAAAAAAACTATTATGTGAATTATTAAATTAATTAACTTTCAAACTTATTCCTAATTTGAAATTTTATAAAATAATGTGAATTTATTGTAATTACTTTTTAAAGGAGAGGTGGATTTATAAAAGTAATGAGAGGTGGATTTATAAAAGTAATGAGATTGAAATATCCACACCCTTTACTAATTAAACAGAATAGAGAGCCCAAAAACATATTCTTTTTTATGCAATAGTAAATTAGTAATCTACCAAATCACAACTCTTTTAATTTTCTCCAGTCAAATATAAACAAAATAAGTTATACTAATATACTGTAGTATTGTATTTGCATTAGAGATTACATCCATAAATTGGTTCTCCTATGTCAATTCATTCATAATTTTATTCCAAATGCATTAATAGATTATCATAAATTTCTTGATACATCACTCATGATTAATTTAATATTTGATTTTTAAATTACAATATCTAAAAAAAAAATCAATTAAGTATTCATGTAGTTGACAATTTAAAAAAAAAGACATACGAGTAAAACTAAAGAACACTTTCAGTAAAAAAAGTATTATATTTCAATTTATAAAAATTATCTTTATTAGATTAGAATTTCATTTTTCAATGAACTTAAAAAAAAAATCTAGAATTTCATTTTTCAATGAACTTAAAAAAAAATCTACAAATAATTAAAGTAATAATTTTCTTTTTAAGATTAAAAAGATAAATCAAGTTACCTATCTTCATGTTACTCCCAAATATAAGAATGTTTAGTTATAATATAACTTGGTGAGTCCGGGGTCGAACCACAGGGAATTTTAAATTTAGTAGTTTATTATTAAATAAAAATTAATAATAGAAAAATAGATTACCTGTCTAAAAAGTACTAAGTCTACGGGATTCACTGTTAGAATTTAATATTATTTATTTATTTATTTATTATTACAAATCAGCTCTTTTTTTTTTTCTTTTATCTCTCATTTTCAGTTCTGATCTCTCTTCATTCTCAAAATATACCTATAATAAAAAAATATAACAATTAAGATAAAAATTAACATAATAAAATATAATTTATATAAAATTACATATGAGGAACATTAAGATAAAATGTAAATTATGTACACATTAATTAATACTTTAAGTGAGAAAATAATATATAATTACCTTAATAAAATATACACTTTCTAGTACTAATCATCCCTCCCAACCAACTTATTGCTAGTCCCTAGCAATTAAAGTGCTATTTTAAATTAAGAATTATAAAATTTACCTACAAGTTAATAGTTGTTCATCTATCCTCTAAACTATCAAATAAATAAATTCTCCTATTTATTTATTTTAGTTTTTTGTTATTCATTCATTATCCAAGATATCATCAAACCTTCTTTTGTGCTCAAGAAATTAATAAAATACTTATGGAGCTTCATTAAAAGAAAACAATATTTTTTTATTCTAGTGATTTATCAAAGATAATATCTTTATTAGGCAGTAGATTATTCATACAATTTAAAATATTACATCTTCAATCCATATAGCGAGCTTTGGGCCAATGACTCTCAGACTAGTTGGCCTTAGGGCACTAGGTGTTAAAACATCCTTACGGGTTTAATTACTCGGATTTTAGATAAATAAGCAAATAATATATCTGCAACCTATGTTGCGAGCTTTGGGCCAATGACTCCCAGACCAGTTGGCCTTAGGGCACTAGGTGTTAAAACACCCCTACGGAATAAATTACTCGGGTTTCAGATATAGTAAAATTAAGCACATTTCTTTTTTCTTTTTCTTCTTCTTGTTTTTCTTTTTTTTCCTCTTTTTTTTTTTGGAAAACATAACACACTTTCCACTACCTTAGAAATTATCTCCAATAGATCAAGAGAACGAAATATAGCAAAAAATTTTAACTTACAACCTAATAGCATGTGTCATAGTGTGTGTGTGAAAAGAATAATTTAATAATACCTGTTTAAATAAATAACTGCTAAAAAGATTTAATTAATGATTATCAAGTGAAGAATTCATAAATTTGAGTAATTCAAAGAATAAGGAACAAAAACAACTTAATATGAATTTTAAAATCAGAAAATAATATAGACTGGACTGTTAGGATGTGTATAAAAAATAGTGACTCTTTACACAGCCATCCTAAAAAAAAATTATTGTTTTTGGATTTTTTTTATTTAAAGAAAAGTAAACAAACACATATATTTACAATTTACATCAACTATCCCCACCCTTCAACATAATCTAAATATTATTCTTAATATTTTATAATTTAAAGACATGCATGTAGAATGAGAAATAGAGAAAATAAACATAAAAGAAGAAGTAGAGAATATCATACCTGAACTTGTTGCAGAGGCTTAGAATAATTTTTTTTTTTGAAAAATAAATAAAAGACTCTAAGACTAAGAAGATGCGTTTCTAGAATCACTCACTCCATATTCGGCCATCTTCGACTCAAAATTTATCCAAAATTAGTCTTTACAAAAAAAAATTAGTAACAATATCACCAGGATTGACACATTCCACAATTGTTAACTATTTCCTCCCCCCAACCTAAATGAGACATTGTCCTCAATGTCTTAAAGGAAAGAAGTAGAGTTTAGAAGACATCACATGAACACAAAAAAAAAAAAAAATTTACAAATGGAGATTTAAATCCAATTTGCACTTCTTACTACTGTTACTGTTATCATCTTCAGTTGTCCAATCCAATGTCAAAGTCATGGGTTCTGGCTCTGATTTGTAAGCTTGTAAAATATCAAGTAATTCATTAGCAGTAGAAGCACAAATAAAGATTTTTTTTAACTGAGGAATGAATAAGATAATTGTTAATTGCATGGTTAAGAAATGTGAACAAGTCATTATAAAAATTATTAACATTTAACAAATCGATGAGTTTCTGATGAATGTTCAAATGGGCCCAAGACACAAATGTAATTAGTGCCTCCTAAGTTGCAAGATCGCCTGGCACAAAGATGAAAGCATCGACATGATCTAACATTTTGAATATTTATTCTTGCATACCTGAGACAACTAACTCTTCTCCAATTGATGGGCAAAGTAGACATCCTAGAGGTTTAAGGGCTTTTGAGATGATTTCTAGCACTTGACTTCCTTTAGTGAAAGCTGTTTCTGAAATAAGTTTAGATAATCCACGGTTACCTCTTCCATATGACACAACCAAGATCTACAGCTGCCTCAACGAATTCCTTGTACTTTCCATAGCAAAACCCAGAAAGCACACAAATATTTTTGAATTGTCTACCCGAAGATACTGCCATTGGAATAATCTTCAAAAATAATTTGTGAAAGTTTAAAATAAAAGCACGTATTTAAAGATAGAGATATTGATAAACAGTTGTAAATAGAGTGGTGTACTTATCAAATGACGTGTGAACCTTTGGTTTATATTTCAAAAGAAAACAGATAAAGCAAATAGTAAAAAGAAAAAGAAAACAGTAATCATACTATTAAAAGTAATAATGCATAAAATAAAATATTATTAAAAGAAAATGGATATTTACTGGTAGTTGCGACTGTGGCTCACATCTTCCTCTGATTTTACGTCCAGTAACGGCTTGAACGCCCTATATGGGTCGAAGATAGGTTTTTTATCCAGTTTTCTTATAAACTAGCAAACAGAATCTTTTTGAGTCAGATCCCCAAGACTAAACTATGTATTTTCTTTTTGGAATAGTTTCTAATACCTTCGAATTGAATGTTGTACATATCTGTTTCGATGCGTCTCAAGAGATCGTAAGATATCATCTAATGATTCTTTACTCATGCCATATTTAACAAATTTAATTTTATCTTCACGACTATCAGAAACCATTCCTAAAGATTTACAACGCGGGTTCTTGCAATTACATCTTACACAATTACGACAATTAGAGCCGAGTTGTTTAGCTCTTCTCTTTTTAGCGTATGTACTTTTTCTAAAACCAGGCATGTAAGAAATAAATGGATAAGAAAACTCACTTGCTAATCGGACCTTTACTTCAATTAACCAACGAACGTCAGAAGGAATGCCATGGATCATTAACAAATGTAGTCGTTCACATCGAGTTTTGTAAATTTTCCTGAGGGCATTCTGAGGGAGAGAAGGAAAATGCTTATGTAGCTTTTAATGTATTTCTTCCATGTTTGGTTTTTGAGGTTTCAGTTATTATGGAAAGCTAAAAATATCGACTGAAGAAGTCATGGAGTACCGTTATCCACCATTTATACGGGAAAGCAAATTAAAACAAACCAAATAAATAAATTAACTATGAAAAAATAATTCAAATGTGCAAATAAACAAAATACAATGAAAAAAATAAAATAATTGAAACTTACATTCGTCCTCTTATTGCATTAACTTCAAGTTCCAACAGAACGTTATAAATACCTTCCTCAATTTCTCAAAGTTGTATTTCTAGGTCTTCAACATATGACACAAACTCTGGTGGTTGTTGATCCCATATTGAATGTGATTTACAACTTCGTATCAATCTTGCTAAGTGAAATTTTACACGTAAAAGAGTTTTAAGATGTTTCAAGAGGATCTTTCTAATTGAGGTATTCATGACGTATAATAAGAGAAAACACAATTGTCAAACAAACACGCTTAAGCAAGAAATATTATATGCTTAATAAATATGCGGTGTGAAATTAAAAATAATCAAATAATCAAATGATAAATTAATAAAACAAATATATATATATATATATTAGTCACACATTAAAGATTTAATTAAGATTTTGTGGGTCACTCAAGTTGATTTCGGTGTCTTCTTCACATGGTTGGAATTCCATATATGGTTTTAATCTTTGACCATTAACTTCAAATGTGACACTGTTATTTGGATTCTCGATTTCTACAGTCTCGTATGGATATACATATCTTACAACAAATGGGCCACTCCACCTTGACTTTAATTTCCCTGGAAACAAATGAAGACGAGAATTATATAGCAAAACTTTTTTATCAATTCAAATATTTTTCTAAAAATTTTTTATCATGAAAAACTTTGGTTCTTGCTTTAATAATTCTTGAATTTTCATATGCATCATTTCTCAATTCTTCGAGTTCATTCAATTGCAATTTACGCACATTACCAGCATCATCAAGATTTGAATTAAAAGCTTTAATAGCCCAAAATGATTTATGCTCAAGCTCAACTGGTAAGTGGAAAAGCTTACAATAAACTAACCAATAAGGTGACATTCCTAAAGATGTTTTAAATGCAGTGCAGTAAGCCCAAAGTGCATTAGTCAATTGAAGAGACCAATCTTTTCGACTTAGGTTAACCGTTTTTTCTACAATATGTTTAATTTGTCTATTTGCTAATTCAACTTGACCACTTGTTTGAGGGCGATAAGGAATAGCAACTTTATGCGTAATTCCATATTTTTTTACTAAAGACTCAAATGATTTATTACAAAAATGTTTATCTCCATCACTGATAATAGCTCGAGGGATTCCAAATCTGATCAAAAGATTTTCTTTTAAAAGGGGAATCACAGTTTTGTGATTATTCTGCAGACAAGGAATAGCTTCAATCCATTTTAAAATATAATCAACAGCAACCAAAATATAAACAAATCCAAATGATGATGGAAAAGGGCCCATAAAATCAATTCCCCAACAATCAAATATTTCAATGACAAGAATGAGATTTAAAGGCATCATGTTTCGCTTTGAAATGGACCATAACATTTGACAATTCTTGCACATTTTACAAAATTTATGTGAATTTTTAAATGATATAGGCCAATAAAATCCACACTGCAATATTTTTGCAACTGTTTTCTTTGAAGAGAAATGGCCACCACAAGCTTTAAAATGATAAAATTGAATGACACTACTTACCTCACTGTTTGATACGCATCTCCAAAAAACTTTGATCAGAACCGTACTTGAATAGGTCTGGATCATCCTAGTAAAAACTTTTTACCTCTGTTAAGAATTTCTTCTTATCCTGAGAGTTCCAATCCGATGGCATTTCATCTGTTACAAGATAATTAACAATGTTAGCATACCAAGGAATATTGTGTATAGAAAATAAGAATTCATCAGGGAAAGAATCATTGATAGGTGTTGTATCAATTGAAGACTCATTTGTAAGTCTTGACAGGTGGTCTACAACAACATTTTCAGCACCCTTTTTATCCTTGATTGTCAAGTTGAATTCTAGGAGTAGCAAAATCCATCGTATTAACTTGGCTTGGCATCCTGTTTAGACATTAAATATCTAACAGCTGCATGATCAGAATAAACAATAGTAGATGAGCCAATTAAATACGATTGAAATTTATCCAATGCAAATATTACAGTAAATAGTTCTTTTTTAGTTGTGGTATAATCCATTTGAGAACTATTTAAAATTCAACTTGCGTAATAAATAACAAAGAGCTTACCTTCCTTTCTTTGACCCAAAACAGCTCCAACAGCATAATCGCTAGCATTACACATTAGTTCAAAAGGTAAAGTCCAATCAAGGGATTGCATTATAGGGGTTGTTAAAAGATTGATTATTTTTCTAAAAGCTTTCTAACAATCTTCGGTCCATTCAAATGGTGTGTCTTTAATCAAGAGGTTACAAAGTGGTTCAAATATAGCACTAAAGTTTTTAATAAACCTCCTATAAAAACCTGTATGTCCTAAAAAGGATCGAACTTCTCTCATTGTCTTTGGTGATGGTAATTTTGAGATGACTTCAACTTTTTCTTTATCAACTTCAATCCCATTAGAAGAAATGACATGTCCTGAAACAATTCCAGAAACAGTCATGAAATGACATTTTTCCTAATTTAAAACAAGTTATTTTTCTTTACACATTTTCAAAACTTTTTCTAAATTATCAAGACAATTATCAAAAGAATTTTCAAACACAGTTAAATCATCCATAAAAACTTCCAATTAGTTTTCAACCATGTCACTAAAAATACTTAACATGCATCTTTAAAATATTGCAGGAGCATTACAGAGTCCAAAAGGCATTCTCCTAAATGCAAATATTCCAAATGGGCATGTGAATGTGGTCTTTTCTTGGTCTTCTAAGGCTTTATCAATTTGATAATAACCTGAATAGCCATCAAGAATGCAGTAATAAGGGTGTTCTGCTACTTTCTCAAGAATCTGATCTAGAAATAGAAGGGAAAAATAGTCTTTTCTAGTGCCATCATTTAATTTTCTATAATCAATGTACATGCGCCAGCTAGATGGGATGTGTGTTGGATTAGTTCACCTTTTTCATTTTTTACAACAGTTACTCTAGATTTCTTTGGTACTACTTGTGTTAGACTTATCCATGTACTATCAGAGATATGATAGATAATTCCTACATCTAGTAGTTTAAGAATCTCATTTTTTACTACTTCTTTCATGTGATGATTTAATCTTTTTTTGTGGCTGACGGACTGTTCAATATCCTTAGTCTCATTTTCTCCATCTTCTTTATCATGAGGTTGTTTACACATGTTTAATACATTAAGTTCCAACTTCATATTGCCAAATGATAAATTCATCACTCCATTCCTGCAATTAATCAAAGCATTAACAGTAGCTAAAAATGGTCGACCTAATATTACAGGAATTTACTTGCATTCATCAATAATTGGTTCAGTTTCCAAGACAATAAAATCTACAGGATATATGAATTTATCAACTTGAACCAATACATCTTCAATTGTCCCTTTTGGTACCTTGATTGACCTATCAGCAAGTAAAAGAGTAGTAGATGTAGGTTTTAACTCATCAAGATTGAGTTGTTGGTACACAGAATATGGAAGTAAATTAACACTAGCTCTAAGATCAAGCAAAGCATGTTCAATTTTATAGTTCCCAATAATATAAGAAATAGTTGGACAACTAGGATCTTTGTATTTCAAAGCATTATTAGTTGAGAGAATAGAACTTACCTGTTCTGCAAGAAATGCTTTCTTTTGTACTTTATGTTTTTTTTTTTACAGTGCATAAATCTTTCAAAAATTTAGCATAAGATGGTACTTGCTTAATGACATCTAGCAAAGGAAAGTTAACTTTCACCTGCTTGAAGACTTCATAAATCTCTGGGTTGTGGTTTGATTTCTTTGGTTTGATCAATGCTTGAGGGAATGGGGGTACAAGAGGAGAGTTAGTTATTTCTTCGTGGACTATTGGTTCGTCAGACACTACTTTACTCTCTGAAATTGAATCCTTACTAATTTCACGAGGATTAAGAATGTGTTTTTCGACAATTTTACCTCCACAGAGAGTTATAATCAATTTAACTTGGCTCATGTTTTGGTTTCCAGTACTACCCATATGAGGATGTTGTTAACTTTTGGGATTTGGTTCAGATTGAGAAGGGAACTTACCTTTTTCATGAATAGTAAGTGCTGAGGTAAGTTTTGAGATGGTTTCTGTCAAGTTGGTCAATGTTTGCATAATTTGATTATTAATTGGCTCTTGTTTTTCAATGAATGAATGCAATGTGTCTTCAAGAGTTTTTTTGGGTGGTGGGACATAAGGTGGGTAACTCTGAGGATTTTGAAAATTCTGGCATAGTGGAGGTGGTTGTGCATAATTGTCATTCCTCCAACTGAAATTTGGATGGTTTCTCCAACTAATGTTGTATGTCTGTGAATATGAATTGGGATTCGGCCTTTTGAAATTGTCTATGACATTCGCTTGTTCATGTAAACTTTCTTTCAGAGCTGATAAGGTTGGACAGTTCTGCGTGAAATGGTTAGTAGAACTGTAAATATGACATGAAGCATCTTGAACATATTTAATATGATCATTCTTTTTCGACTCTAATGCTTCAACCTTTCTAGCTAAGGATGCAAATTTGGCTTGAAGGTCATGGTCTTCCCTAAGGTTGTACATGCCTCCACCAGGTGGTGATGGTTGAGGTTTACTGAATGACTCATAAGAACCAACAGTATCCTAGAGTTGTGCATTTTCAGCTAATTGGTCAATATAATCTAATGCATCATCAGGATTTTTATCTCTAAACTCACCATTACACATCATTTCAATAATCTATCTACTTTGAGATGTTAGTCCCTGATAGAAATATGACACTGACCTCTATGCTTCAAAACCATAGTGTGGGCAAATGTTAAATAATCCGTTATACCTATCCCAACACTGGTAAAAAGTTTCTCCTTATTTTTGAGTGAAAGTGGTGATTTGTCTTTTGAAAGAATTTGTTCTATGGGGTGGAAAAAAATTTTTCAAAAATTATTCTTGCATGTTATTTCATGTTCTTATTGATTTAGATATGAGGTTTTGTAGCCAAGTTTTAGCTTTATCTTTTAGTGAAAAAGGAAAAATTTTTAATTGAATTATATTCATGCTACAATTTTAGTCTATGTATATATTACAAACTTCCTCAAAATCTCTTAAATGCAAGTATGGATTCTCAGATTCTAAACCATGAAATGTTGGTAAAAGTTGGATAATACCTGGTTTAAAATTGAATCGTGATGCTTCAGGAGAAAATACTATACACGAAAGTGCTCCAGTTCTTGTTGGATTCATGTAATCTTTCAAAGTTCGTGGTTGATTCTGATCCTGTTCATATTGCTGAGAATGATTGACTTATTGATCAATTTGTGGATTAAGCTGGTTCAAAATTTTTTCACCTTGAATGTCTTCCATGATTGGTAGTGGTGGTGATTGAGATATTCGAATTAACCTGCCACTTAAAGTTCGAGACCAACGTCTCATACAATGATGATGATGCGTGTGTGTGAAATTATTTAATGCACAAGCAGATGAAAAAAATAAATAAATATTATAATTGAGAAAAATAAAAATAAAAATAAATAAACTGAAAATTAAATGTGCAACAAATATAAATGTACAAAAGATAAAAGTATAAAATTAAATAACAAAGTAGGCAGTTAAACCAGGCTTATAAAATAATAAAACATAAAAAAATACGAAATAAAAATTACACAATTTATTATACAAGAAAATTAAATAACTAAAAAAATAAATAACTGAAAATTAAATAACAAAAAATAAATAACGAAAATTAAATAGTAATAAAGGCGGTTGAACCAGCTATAAAAATAAATGCGGAAATTAAATTTCAGAAATTTAAAAGTACAAATCTAAGTCCATGTCCATTCAGTCTAAATGTCCAAATTGAGTCAAAAGTACAAAGAAAGTCAAGTCATAAGTCCATAAGTCTAAGTTTAATTCAGTTCAGGGTTTTTTTATTAAAATCAAAATTTTGTATGTTTTATAATATTTTTGTAATTTTAGGAGAAATAAGGGGTTTAATTAAAATTTTACAATAAAAAAACAAAAGATAAAGTGATGGAAAGTGATGACAGAATTTAAAAAAATAAAAAATATATATATGTAATAAAATAACACTAAATTTTTGAAATTTCCTCGGCAACGACGCTATAAACTTGACACGACTTAAAATTGTTTGATTTACTCTTAAGTATAAGAGTGTCTAGTTATAATATAACTCAGTGAGTCTGGGGTCGAACTACAAGAAATTCTAAATTTAGTAATATATTATTAAATAAAAATTAATAGTAGAAAAATAGATTACCTGTCTAAAAAGTACTAAGGCTACGGGATTCACTCTTGGAATTTAAATTATGTTCATAATATTCTCTCATATTTATATTTTATATTTTATTTACTAATTAAATATTATGTCATTTAATTCTTAACTAACTAATTTTATAGATGAATATGAGAATAGAGTACATGATGTGCCACAACTAAATTGGAGTATTGACATAATATCAAAATATCATATAAGTCCAATAAGATTTTAAGTTTATAAATTAATATGACATAAAAATATTCAGTAAATAAAAATAAAAAATATTAAACATTAAATAAAATAAACTTTGAACTTACTTGAGAGAGATTTTAATTCCATAATGTAAATCATTGAGTTTCACCATTTACCCTAACTTAATAAATTAGCCACTCGTATTGAAAAAAAACACTCATTTTATTTGACAAACTTCTAAAATATATTACAAGAAAATTTTAAGAACTTGAAATAATAGAAGAATAAAATTTAAAAGACTCAGCTTCACCCTTTTCTTTATCATCTTTTTCTTTCTCTCATTTCTCTTCTCTTTTTCCTCTCTTTCTTTTCTTTTCTTTCTCTTCTCCTCTGTGCTCCCCCATTTCTCCTCTACGCTGCTTCTCTTTTTATAGTAAAAATGAGAGGAACTATTTATTATTTTATTATTATATATTATATTATTATATATATATATATAATTCAGAGAAAGATTGAGTGCCGTGCACTTAATCTCTTTATCTCTTCTTCTTTTTTTTTTAATATAATATATATTATTTATTTATTATTACAAAATAACTTTTTTTTTCTTTTTATCTCTCATTTTTAGTTCTGATCTCTCTTCATTCTCAAAATATACATACAATAACAAAATATAACAATTAAAATAAAAATTAATATAATAAAATATAATTTACATAAAATTACATATGAGGAACATTAAGATAAAATATAAATTGTACACATTAATTAATACTTTAAGTGAAAAAATAATATATAATTACCTTTATAAAATATACACTTTTTAGTATTAATCAAATGTCCAAGTCCTTGCATTGTTGCATGTAATGCGATGATTGATGGTTATGTGAAAAGTGGCAATATGGGCTTCGGTGTTTTACTGTTTGAAAACATGTTAAAGAGGGATGTCATTTCTTGGACTAGTATTATTAATAGGTTTGTAAGAAACGGTTTGATGGAGGCAATTTGGTTTTCTAAGAATATGATGGGAAATGTAAATTTAGTGGGACCAAATGAGGCTACATATGTTAGTGTGCTCTCTTCATGTGCTGGTTTAGTTAATAAAGGGGATCTTTATTTAGGGAAGTAGGTTCATCGTTATCTTTTGATAAATGAGATCGTTTTGAGTGTTTTTGTGGGGAAAACATTGATTGATTTGTATAGAAAGGCGGGTTGTTTAGAAAGAGCGATAATGGTTTTTAATTCGATGGTGATTAAAGAGGTTTGCACCTGGAATGCAATGATTTCTTCACTTGCAAGTAACAGTAGAGGGAAAGAGGCTTTGGTTATGTTTGATGAGATGAAGAAGAAAGGGTTGCGTGCTAATGGGGTTACATTTGTTATTGTTTTTACAGCTTGTGCCCATGTGCGACTTATGGAATTAGGTTTTGGAATTGTTTCATTCAATGTTGGATGAATTTAAAGTTGTACCAATAATGGAGCATTATGGTTGTGTGGTTAATCTTTTAGGAAGAGCCGGGTAGCCAATGAATTTCTGAGGAGTATGCCCTTTGATCCTGATGCTTTGGTTTTAGGGGCTCTTCTAGGTGCTTGTAAAATTCATGGGGCGGTGGAGCTAAGCCATGAAGTCAGGAGAAGACTACTTGAATTACAGCCAAAGCATTGTGCGAGATATATGGTGTTATCAAACATCCATGCTGAGTGGAGAGATGGAATCATGCTGCTGATATGAGGAAAGCAATGGTAAAGGTTGGAGCTTTGCAAATTCCAGCATATAGTTTGATTGAGGCAATTTGAAGCTTGATGTTAAAGCAGAATATTGGTAGACAATGAGATCGTGTCAAAATTTTGCCTGAGTAAAACCAGTGGTAGGGAATGAGATTGGATCACAAATGACAAAATTGCAACAAGGACCGTGATTACATATTATAGTTATATTCTATAGTTACTAATCAATATAAAATTACCATTTGTTATGATTTCAAACTGGTACTACAGCAGACGGGGACATGAGAGAGGTCTCAGAGATTAGGCTATAACTAGATTGGTTGAATACTAGGATTTTTGCTTTATCTGTTGCTTCTGTAGTTGCAATGGTCGTTCATATTTACTGCGTATACTGAACTTGGGAGTAAAACAGAGCTACCAAAAGTTGATTGTGTTAGCTTGAGGCAGTCGATCAATTACCTGGAGTCACATTGAATAGACTGAATATACTGAACATTAGCTCATAACATTGGAGACATATTGTGAAGTTTGATCAACATTCAACTTATCTAGCTGACAAAGTTCCAATGTTGACTGCTGCATATTAAAACTTCAAGTGGGTGCTATATCAGAAAGGCAAATGAAAAAATTATCAAAATTTAGGCTTTCAAAGATTATTGAACTGTTGCTTCTTCTCTAACTACGACGACCATTTACATTTACTGGATATACCGGGAGGAAACAAAAGCTACTAGTAGTTGATTGCGATCAGTTGCTTGGAATCTCATTGAACTAACTGCACTTACTTCTGATGGCATTGAAGAAATTACTTCTAAATATTACAACCTAAGAAACGTTTGTATAAGAAATCTAAAAAATAAAGCTTAGTTGTTTTTAGATACTTTTCTTTTTGGCAGCTACAAAGTTGCATATAATGCCCTTTTCTTTTTTTCTTTTCTCATAAAAATAGTAATTATAGCAAACTCTAATCAGCATGTGATTTAATTAAAGAAAATTGACTGTTTGGTCCAACGTTTGGGGAAAGATACATAAAAATTTTTTATGTTAAAAAAAAAACATATAAGTCATTTTTGTTGTTAATAATTTCATTTATTTTAATTAAAAAATAATATTATATATTTACAATAAAATACACGAAAAAAGACGGTTAGCCTCTCAATATTTGGGAAAAGAGATGAAAAGTTCTTTAATATTTTTTAAAAAAAGACATATCCCCTTTTCATTAATAAATTTTGTTTATTTGAATTGAGGAAAATTTAGTAGTAGAAGTAGTAATAATAAAAATAATAATAAATTTTAATAATATAATTATTAATATAATAATAAAGACATTAGTAAATAACAAGAATTATGATAATGAAGATGATAATGATAACAATAATCTTTTCTTGGTTAAAATAAATGGAATTTATTAATAGAAACAGGCTTATATTTCTTTTTAAAAAAATTAGGAGATTTATATTCATTTCCTCAAACGTTAAGAGGCTAACAGTCTTTTTTAATGTATTTTGTTTATTACTCTTTTTTCTATTAAAATAAATGAAATTATTAAGGAAAAAGAAACTTATATGCTTTTTTTAAAAATTGCATGTTCTTTTCTCCAACCGTTAGACCAAACAATCATTTCCCAATGCAAGAAAATAATTTGAATGTAACGGTTTATGTGACTGCAAAATAGGAGGTCATTGAAGATACTAAACTTTGTCACGACAATGCATCTCAAAGCTATTTTTTGGGCAACATATGACGGTGTTTAAGATGACAAAGAAGAATCACAAAGAGTACCATGAAATGGTACCATAAAGTAAAAAATTTTCATTTGGTTCCTATAACTCCTCGAAGGAGTTACCTTTAGTGTTAATGTTAATGCGGTATTCTAGTCGCTCTCAAATAGTGATATTTTTGTCTGGTCGTTAATTGCTCGAGCAGATCTTAACAAAATTTCCTCCAACTCTTCAACGGGTTCTTGTCTCCCTTTCTTTGACTTACCCCTAGTGTCTAGTGACGTCATCTGCATCGCTTCCTTAGCTGCTGTGGCATAGCAGCTTCTCGCAACCCTCTGATCACCCTTAACAACCTCCACTGCTCCGTTTATGTGATATTTCAGTACTAGGTAGTCGGTGGACATCACTGATTGACTACTCCTCATGAAAGGCTTTCCTAATATTGCCTGGTAAGGGCTGACCTCATCCACAATCACGAAGTCTAACATCATATTCTTCTCAAAGGGCTTCGAGCCCATGGTCATTGACAGATTCACAATCCCTAAGGAGGTTAGCCTTCCTCCACCGAATCCTTTCAAGGAGGTGCTCGTATGCTCGAGCGTCGCATCTGCTACTCTCATCTCATCTATGGTGGACTTGAAGAGAATGTCTACTGAGCTTCCTGAGTCCACCAGAATCCGGTTGAGCTCCTTGTTTGTAAAATTTGCCTTTATAACTAGGGCATCCTCGTGGGGGTATAAGACCCCCTCCTCATCCTCCTCCGTCCATATGATTGGAACTTGTCTGGTTTTATCTTTCTTTGTAGTAGGCATAGTGAGCAGAACCTTGCGATTAGCAGAAGCATATATGCTATAGTTTTTCCTGGTACTATTTGAATCTCCTGCCATCGTCGGCCCTCCTGCTATCACCCTCACAGCAGGCGGTTCTCGGTCTATATCATAGGCCCGGTCACCTTCAGCCACTGGCCGCTCTACTACCGAGTGTCCCCCTTCAATGAATTCATCTGGGTACCAATTTCTTACTAGATCCTCCACCAAGTTCTTTAGATTGTGATACTGAGATATTGAATGGCCATGATCATTGTGGAATCTGTAAAACTTGCTCCTGTCCCTTCTATTCGCCAGTTTTGACATTGATGTCGGGGAGCACAGCAGACCTTGTTCCTTCACGACATGGAATATCTCCTCTAACGACACTTTCAGAGGAGTGTACTACCTATAGGTAGGACTTTGGTCAATCATCTGTATGGTCTTATCCGTGGAAAAGTTTCCTACGTGTGGAGGCAGTGGACGGTCAATTCTGTTGTGGCTCTGCATGGACATTGAGATCTTTCCTAGCACTCACAAGCTCGTCCCTAATCATGGACAGCTCCTTCTCGAGCTGGAACGCCTTTGACTCTGCCATGGCAGCTCTCTCCTCAAAGGTGGAGATTTCAGCAAGAAACTTTGTAGATTTCTCCTCTCCTTGCTCCAGCTTCTTTTTCAAGCTCTGGTTTTCGGCTCTAATTTTTCTCTTGAAATTCAAAGCCTTTGTCTTGAAGGTGGTAGAGGCAGCAGCAGCTTGACAGGAGGAGCGTTAGAAGGAATTGGCTAGCTCTTTAAGACTTGAGGGACTCCAACTCATCCACAACACTTCCCCCCACGTGCTTTGTGAACTCCTTGATGTAGGGATCGGCAAATTCGGTCCAGCTTCCTAAAATGTGCTGATCTGGACCTGACGGGAACAGCGGTGTCACGACCCTTCGAAGGAGTTTCTTCGACCGCTCTCTCGCTTTCAGGAAGAGGAGGAAGAACTGTGACTGGTGAAGGCGTAAGGTCAACTTTGGATCTTTTATGTTGAGCAAAGGAGCTGCTCAGGCTCTCAACAGTACTGGAGCGCTTCTTTAACGGAGCAATGATGTTGCTCATGTCTTCTTCCTCGAGCACTAAACTGAACTCGATAAAATTTTGGTAAGTCAATAAGTTTTTGCATGAGCTCGCGTTGTCGAAAGCAGTGTCTATATGCAACTTCAGCTTCTCCTTGACCCAATGTGATACACTCCAAGAGACTGCAGAAGACCAAAAATAACAATAATAAATGGTAAGCAGAAAAACCAAAGCAGAAAGCATAATGAGGAGCAAATGACCTGGAGTACTAAAGCAAGAAGGAATTTGGGGAATCTCTTCTGTGGTAGAGGCTGCTCGCCCCCAGTCCTCCCCATGAAATAAAAGAATTTACTCTTCCAATTGCCATCAGAGGTAGGGAGGTTGGTGATGGGTTTTTTGCCCTTGGAGCTCGAAGTGAAGTAATATCAGCTCGCATCTTTTGCGCTGCTTTTCAGCTGGTAGAGATGTTTTATTTCATCTACCACCGGCTCACCTAGATTACACCAGTTCTACAAGATATATAGCCCAGATAAGACCCTCCACCCATTTGGATTTAGTTGCCTAGGTGCTAAGTGCAACTGCGACAGGACTCGGGCAAAATAAAGTTGTAAGGGTAGCCTGACACACCACCTAAAATACTCGGGCTAAATGGTGACATACCCTCGAGGAGGACGGCTGGGAGTACTATTCTTGCCAAGCAGACGAAGGTCAATGCTGACAGGTATACGATAGGTGGCCCTAAGCCTATCTAGATCCTGTTGGAAGATCTTAAACCTCATGTAGTCTATGGCAAACGACTCAACCTCCGTCTTTTAATGGGAAACGAAAACCCACAAAACAAAAATGATGAGAACAAAAAGAAGAAGTCAAAGAATTTATACCTAAGACTGAATTAAAGGATGCAAATAGTGACTACGGCAACTAAGAAGGTGGATTTCACTTACAGGCAGCAGGCTTTAGTTTTAAGCAATTTATGGAGATAAGAAAGTGCAAAATGGTGAAATTAGGGATTTATAAAGAAGAAAGAAAGTCTCACCAACAGACGGCACGTTACTCAATGGGGGCGTGATTATTCAGGGAACTGCCTCTTCAAATTTCAAACGAGTGGCCCAGATTAACCCACGCGGCTCATATTAAATGTCAAGTGACGGAAGAAGCTGACAGCTCAATGTAAAAAAAGTAAAAAAAAATAAGGAAACCTGCTTGAACAAGTTATTTCTAGTCTTATCCCGTTTCACTCTCAAGACTAAAATCTGGGGGACTGGTGTTTGAAAAATGCAAAGCAAGCCTGCTCGAAGTCAAACCAGCCAGAACAGAAGACCTTATCACTAGCACGAAGACACCCTTGGTCGGTGTCAAAGCTGGTTGAGGTCAAGTGTTCTAAGCTGTTCGAGCTCGGATATTCGCATCCTGCTCGAGCAAGGCCACAAAGAGCAGGGATTTCCACAACCATCGAGCGAGCCCTGGTCGCATTATGAGCAGCACCAAGAACAGAAAGAGATCGGATATTCGCATCCTGCTCGAGCAAGGTCACAAAGAGCAGGGATGTCCATAACCATCGAGCGAGCCCTGATCGCATTATGAGCAGCACCAAGAACAGGAAGAGACCAGAGCCCGAGCAAAGTAGATGCAAGCATGGCAGCCCCACAACTGTAGTTCAGGGCGGCGAACGCTTCTCTATGAAAAGAAGAAAGTAACCGCCAGATGCCCCCCTCACCCTGACATCTCATCATGACCATCGATGACTGACAGGCACCCTCACGCTATAGGTTTTTGTCACTGTTACCGATAACCATCACATACCTCCACAGTATCATCATTTCGCACATACCTAAACGGTATCATCATTTCATTACGGGAACCTATAACCGTTTGACACCCCACACCCTCAAGTTGTGTCACAGCAACCCATAGCTATCAGAAAGACGCAGACACAATGAATGCAAGGGATGGCGCCTAAGGAAGGGTGGCGGGAAAAAAAAAAAGGGATAAATATCAGACAAAGGGGGAGGTAAGGGGATCTGCTTATTCCTTTTTCAACTTTCTATTTTTTGATTTTTCTCATATTAAGAGAGAACTTCAAATAATCAACTCGATTACTGAGTTTCGCCGGAAAAACACCCGGCAATCTCTGATGCTTTTTCTGTGGATACAGGCAAGAGAGAATCATCGTTCCAGTAAACCAAGAAACGCAAGAAACATTTGGAAATCCTGCTCAAGGTGGGTGCGACCAGAAGAAAGCAGTATCATATTTAGAAGCGACTAGAAAACCACATCAGCAGTCAATATATGCGCTTCCCAAAAGCCAAAAGCTAAAGCTCCTTGAAATTTACAGTTCAATATTTTTAAAGTGCTTTATTTTCTAATTTATTATTTTCATTTGACCATTTTATTTTCATTCCGACTCACCATTTTAGCTGCATTCTATGCTCGCATTGTCTTTGTCAACTCCAAAATTGAATCTGGTAATTACGTATTATCTTTCATTTAATTATGCTTTCAAGTCCTAATTTAAATCATTTGAATTCCTCAAATTGGAATTTGAATCAATTACAATAAATTGAAGTTTAAATCTAATAAATTTCAATCATAATCCATTTAGATTCATAGGATTTGATGGAAAAGTTGTTTCCTCACAACTTTTTTTTTTCCTTCTCTGTAATTTTTTTTCCTTACTATTTAACTTCTCAATTTTTTGATTAAATGTGGTGTTGATAAGATTTTAGATCCCGTTCATACTGTATTGCAAAGAGCTTGATCAATGTTTAACAATTTATTTTACTATGTAGACTGATTTTAGGTTTTTTAATATTTAATAGTTACTTGTCTAAATTTACTTTAATTTTATGTTTCAAGCTTCTGCAATGATTAGCTGAACTTGGGTCTCAGTTTTGTTTGCTTGATCAGCTGCGCTTTGGACTTAGTTTTGTTTGTATTGTCATGTATTCTAACATACAATCTTTTTTTTTTCTATCTTAATGCATTTTTTAATATTTCTGGATAATTTTGCTGTTATTTTTAGGTTTTTTTTTTTTTTACTGTTTTTGAGTTGATATGCTGTTGGTTCTTGACTTTTTTGTTGTTTTTAGCTTCTCTTCTTTCTTCTTTTTTTCTGAATTAATTTTGATACTATTTCTTGATTAATTTTGTAGTCTCAAGTGAGTCTTAACCCACGGTCCTGCCTTTAGTCTAGATGTATGAGGCACAAGGCATAAAATGCATTTGGAGTTCAATTCAGGTCCAAATTCAGCAAACTTTACCACCCACTTGGGAAGCATAGCTAAAAATGGACAAGGGGTTCCTTTTGCATATGTCAGGAGGAATGATATAGCAGAGAATATCCATGAACTGATTTGGAAGGAAGTAAAGGCATGTAATGCGTAAATTTCATTGTTCACGTCACTGTTGTGAAATTATATATATATATATATATAATTTCATGCAATTACCAGGCTCCATCTGCTTAGTTATCCAATTTCCAAAATGGGCTTATGATTTAAGAATAAGAATAATAATCAATAATTTGCTTGACTGATTGTGGACATGTTTGTTGTGTAATGTGTTCTGTAATATACATTAACGTGTAATACATAAACTTTAAACGGATTTACAATACTTGGTTAAAAAATGACCCAAACTTTGGAAGACAATTACTCGTTTCTTAGTCCATTATTTATTTTTTTTTTAAAATGTGCTAACAGTTAAAGTTATAAGACAATAAGTATTTTAACTAACATAATCTTTTAGCTAAAAAATTATACTGTAATTTATTTAATATGTGTTCTTCGCTGAAAGGTTCCAAACATATTTAGTGCGCACTATCATAATACAGTTACTAGTGCTAATTACGACCTAGACTTCTGGGTAAGTTTGTACTTTTAATATTTCCTTTTTATATTTTGTCTAATTCAAAATATTTTGGTTGTTGATGTTTGATATATTTGGTTTCAATTACTTATTTGCTAGACATTTATCAAAGAAACTTGATGGTATGTAATATACAAAGAACACTTTTCCACAAAAATCAGCCCACGGCCGCAGGTCATGGCCAAGCCCCAAGAGGCGAGTCGGAGTGACCATTGCCTTTTGGGCTGAATTTTTGTACAACTGTACGAAAAAATGTAAGGAATCAGGGACAATGGTTTGGATTTTGAACCAGGCCCTAACGTATTTTTTAATATTTTTTAATGTTAAAAATTGCAAAAATAAAAAAAATGCAAACATGTCGGAACGCGTTCAACTTTCGGAAAAGGTGTCCTCAGGCCCAAAGTGAATTTATAAACCATAAAATGCGGAATGGCACGATGAAAAATCAAGACGTTGCAGTAAAATGTGCTTTCTATAAAAATTAATCCACGGCCACAAGCCATGGCCAAGCCCTAAGACGCAAGCCAGAGTGTCTGTGGCGTTTTGGGATGAATTTTTATACGGTGGCAAGAAAAAATGCAAGAAATCGGGAAAAATGGTCCAGATTTTGAACTGGGCCCCAAAATTTTTTTATATATTTTTTAGTGTTAGAAATTGTAAAAATCGAAACAAATATACAAATATGTCATAATAAATTAAAACTTTCTATAAGGGTATCCTAGGCCTCAATTACAAGTTCTAAAATTTATACATTAATGATAGTATGTTACAAGTACCAAAAACAAAACAAGTAATTAGCTTATGGCCCTAAAAAAATAAATCAATTACTAATGTTGATTTATTGAAATATGATTTTTACATGTCTTGTTGCTCTGGCCACATTCTCCATATCGCGATAAGTTACATTTGTCTGAGCCACATCCTTACCTCTGGATGGTATTCTCTATGTTTTTCGATGACCAACGAAAAATGGCATATCCAATTGGTTTAGTTGCGTTAGTGGTATGTTTTCTGAAATTTTTCATGTCCCTTTCCCACCAATGGGAATAACAGGTTCTGAATATGCTACTAGCAATGCTTCCATTATATAGCAATGAGAACAAAAACTTATTAGATCAACTCGAAGGTATAGACAAACAATAATTGCATGAGCACAAAAAAATTGATCAAGTTGAAATACTTTACATTGAACTCAAACTTGTCTCTAATGGCAATAATATTAAGCTCTCCATATAACCGTTCTTTTTTGTTGAATAACTGTCTAACATAAATACCACTTGAATTATAATATTCAATTATAAGTATATCTGAAACTACCTAGTTTGATGGCATAACTAGAACCTCCAATTATAGCGGGTCAACTATAGTTAGTATTGGAGGTCGACTTTGGCTACGTGACCTAGGGGTGATGGGCCGACTTTCTCGTGGATTATTATCTTCCCCAAACTAAGGCATTGCTTCCATATCATCTAAGAGAGAGTTGTCATTTACGTCATTACATTCACGAAATTGAGAATAGCGTTCCATAATTAGAAATCATTGTTTTTCGGTATCGGGAAAAAATTATTACTATAATTAAAAGTGGATCCATAGCCAAATGGACATTCAAAGGATGACAATTTGGTTGACAGCATGAAAAGAGTTTAAGTTTGTTGAGACGGCATCAAAGAAGCTTTAATTGTAACTTTAGGTGATGTAGTTTCAAAAATAAGAGTTCTACCATAAGTTATCGAATCAAAATTCATACATAATAATATTCACCATTTCATCATCTAGTATGTCCATAGCTAAAGAAGCAATGGGTTACATGGGATAATTTACGGCCCAAACTATTTTTACTATCATAGAATATTTGTTTGAACTTAACTTTAATAATTAATATACTCTAGCAATAAATTACTCGAAAGTCGCAACATTTCGAAGTAAAAATAAAAATGCTTTAGTTTTTTCATTCTTGTATTCCATACGACTACCAGTTAAGTTTCCCATTATCCATCACAACACATCTTAAGCACAATTGTTGATTCCATTAAACTTGAAGCAAATTAAAACAAATATAATTACATTACTGAAACAATAATTTTATTTCTTTAAAAAATAATTAACTAAAAACAATTAACATTAAAAATATAATAACATGAGGTGCCTTACATTTAGATGATGGAATATATCAATTGATGGAGACCATCACCAGCAAGAAGTGAGGGCGATGGCTACCATGGGCCAAAAACCAAGTGCGAGCGATGGATTCTATCGCCTGTAAAAAGTGGGGGCAATGGTTGCCATCACTCGCACTTGAATCACAAGCGATGCCTACCATTGCCCACGATTTGGGTTTTCTCAAAATCACGAAACTTACCAAATTTTTCTTAATTTTTAGATTCACTCAAGTAAATATCCACCCACATTACAATAAAAATTAACAAAGCTATAAACATCTACAAAGCCTTTTTTTTTTTTCCTTTTTGTGTTGATTGATTTTGTCTTAAATGCTAGGTAACAATTGTTGTTTGATACTCATGAAATGAGAGTAGTTTTGTGTTTAGTTGTTTAGGTGGCATGGTTTGGGTTTTGTTGTTGGCGTGCAATGAGAGGAGTTTTTGGCAGGGGCAATTTGGTCCAGAACAATTGTATATGCCTACTATTATAAAAAAAAATTGGTACTATGGCTTGGAAAATAGTTATATAAATAAATTTCCCAAATACGTATGTGGCCATCTTTTAATGTCTTCATAAACAAGAACAAAACGAAATTGAGGAGACTAGAAGATTATTAATCAATGTATTTCCTGATTTGTTGAAATGGCCCTCCAGCACCCTAGGTGAAAAATTAGTTTCTTACACTTGTTTCTTTAGAAAGTTAGCCCAAAAGTAAATTAAAAATCTTTACAAATTAAGTCAGGTTTATTATTAAGGTGTTGTAAAATTAAATTATAATTATAAAATAAAAGTTAATAGTGAATAATAAATATGATTTTTAATTTGACAAAAATAATAAAAAATATTGACCAAATACTTAATCAAGTGATATAGTTGTTTAATCAAGTGATGTAGTTGTACTTGTCCAATCATAATACTAACCTAAACCTTGAGTAAAGAAAAAAAAATCCTTTTACCCCTAAAAAATATATTAATAACATTAAAATATAATTAATAATTTACATCGCATAAAGTTAGAAAATTTGATTCTAAGTTAAAACATCAGTAAACTTAAATTAATATATTTATATAATCTCAAAATTACAAAAAAAAATAATTAATAGAATACTATCTCCCCAAATATAATTGAGCAGCCCTCCTATAAATTTACATGTCATTTTCAAATTCAAGAAGATGTGGAAAAAAAAAAAAAAAAGACAAAATGTTCCCAATAAAACAATATAGAAAAGTTTTAAATAGGGACATCAACAATTTTTGCGGACCCTCCGATGGTTAAAAAAATGAACTCAGGTCTATTTTAGAGATAAGCCTAAGGCCTCAAAATTATTTCAGGTTTAGGTATGAGAATTTACTTTTCCTCTTAACCTAAACCCACAATATCTTTAAATTTACTAGATTCAAGAAAATTAAAAATATTATAAAATTATTACATTAATAATTTTAGAAAGTTACTTAGGTGAAACCCTTAATTTACAATTTTGAATTTTTTTCTCAAGTCTAAGAATTAGGAGAATTATGCTTGAATTCTCATAGTACTGAGTTCAGTTTGTGACGAGAATTTGAAATCCTCCTCAATGATGTAACTTTTGCAATTATTTTAGAAACCACTATAAACATTCATATGAATTATTTTTCCATTTAATAGCTCGCAATGATACAAAGAATTGATCAACTCCTACCCGCATGAATTTTAGTAAATTTGTCTAGGCCATAGCCATTTGTGATTTGGTATTTAACTTGCATAGTACCAACAATTGTCATATTAAAAATAGATGGGTCATTTTCTTCCCAAGTTCTTGAGCCTTTATAATCTACAATCACTTGCATTTCTAATTTTTTCTTATTACATTATAAAAATAAATTATGTGTGCATTTTACTATCATTTGGTCATCAAGTTGTTTATATAACTGTTAAGTACCCAATTAATGCTCTAAATCAAACTCGATCTAACTCCTTATTTATACTTCAATTAAATTGACTTTTCAATTTTTTTGGCTTTTTTTATGTATTTCTTTATTGATCTTAATGCGCTGAGAGTGTTTTCACATCTTGCTTCTACTTCTATTTACATTATTATATTTTAAAAAATTAAATAATTGAGAATTGATCATGTTTTTATTTCCGTGGAGATTATCATAAATATCCCTAGGTTTTTTTTAAATAGAAATTTTCTAGTATGAGAGTAGGTTTAGAAATTATTTTTATTTTTAGAATGGGAGCAAGGGCCATTATTTATTGTAAAATTATAAAGTCAAAGATCCCATTTAGCTTTAGTTATGGGTTTTAACTACTTGACTAATTTTTATTTTTATTAGACTCTTGATCATGTTAAAAAAACTAAATTACCCATACTTACATTATAATGTTGCGCAATATAGAATAATTTTTTGCAATACATGATACTATAGTACAGTACAAGATACTGTCATACAATATATGACAATATAGTATAATACATGATTTTATCATGCATGACGAGTTGGAGCTTTTAGAATTGAAAGTGAATTTGATTAAAAATTTTGTAAGAAAATTATTTCTTTTATACATTCTTACAACAAAAAAGATATTATAGATATTTAACTAACTTTAGTGTCTAAATTTAATTATAATATTCAAATTGTTGGGATTATGTGCTCTTTAAAGCATACTGATTTTCTGATTAATAAAATATTTTAAGTATTTATTCAGCTATTTTGAATTGCATTAATATTTTGAGTAAAGTCCATTTAATCATATTATATGTATTTATGTGATCACCATGTGGATTCGTAGAAGACATAAATACAAGTTATCTTATGATTAAATAAATTAAGTTCGCAGTTGATAAATAAAGTTAGACACTTTAATTAGGTATAGACTGTAATAAATTCATTTAGTGATTTGTCTTAATCATGTATGAATTTATTGATGAAGTATGTCGACATTGAACTGGATCACATATGAGATTTAATTAACCTAGTAATAACTGTCAGACTTATTAAATCTCATAGGCATTGATTTACTGTAATCTTAATCTTGAGTTAGTTATGATTTCATGATTGTAGTTGTTATTTCATTTGAGTTACCAATGGGCATGACATACACATGTAGTCTAGATTACCCGGTATCTTGGTGGGAGCAATTACAAGTATTGAAATTATAGATTAACAATATAGAATTTGTACGACACATCTCTTGATGGGTTTTCAATTAGGGTGGGCAAAAAAGCCTGGGCCGGCCCGGCCCGGATACGCGGGCTTTAAGTCCGGCCCGTGTATTAAATCTTTAGACATGCGCTCAAAAATTCAAGGCTCGCTATGAACGGGCCCAGATAAGGGCTTTTATAAGCCCGGACTTTAATTTATAAATTAAAATATATATATATATATATATGTATGTATGTATGTATGTAATTTTAAAAATTAAGTCCAATTAAATTATATTAAATTAGATTGAATTATATATAATATTATCTTTTATTTGGTGTAATATTGAATAGGATTACATTAAATTTAATTTAATAAATTAAAAATAATTCTTTAAATAGTTCAATTATTTTTAAATTATACTACTAATTATTGAATTTAATAAATAATATGAAATAATATTATGATGAATCAATTGATAAATTTTTATGTTTAATATTATTTAATGGTTTATACAAATTATTGAATAAAAATTTATTATTTGATTAATTTATTTTCGATATTAGCATTTGTGAGTTATTTGTTATATTGTTAATATTAGGTAATCGTGTATAATTTAAGTTTTTTTAGTTTATAGTATTATTAAAAATTTATTTTAAAAAAATTAATAAAAGCCCAAGCTCGGCCCAAGCCCATTCAAGCCCGGCCCAGGCCTAGCCCGCTCAATATGAACGGACTTTTTCAGGGCTTGGGCTTATTTTTGGATACATGGACTTGGGCCTAGGCTTACAAAAGCCCGGCCCAAGCCCATAAATTGCCAACCCTATTTTCAGTACTTGATCATAGAATTCTCTGGCCAGAGTATCTCAACATAAATAAGTATGTTGACAATGATCATTAGAGAAAACCAATAAGTATCAAGGAACAATATGTAATTAAATTGATTGGACATTTGAGATATCAATTTAAATTAACGATGTGGTACAAAAGATTGTGCAGTAAAGAAATCAATGTGGCTTGGGCGAATTATATTCGAGCATACAATTATGGAGGTCAATTCAAATCTCATAGTGCAGTAGAATTGGAATTAAATAATTATATTTGCTTAATTACAAATTTAATTATTGTAGCCACTATTGTATTTTCTCAAATGATCCTCCGATTAACTCATTTAATTGACAACACCATCACTGGACCCAAAAGCAAGAAAAACTGGCATGTTAGATGAAAATCATAATTATAATATTTGTTAAGGCCTAGTATGTTATATTCAAGTGTAAATGGGGGCTTGTAATATTTTACAAGGTGGTCTCCTAGTTAGTTACACATTCCTTCCACTTTTACGTAAGTGGTGAGATAGTTAAAAGAGAAATTCTATTTTAAATAGAAATCTTAATCCTAACATACTAGAGTTTTTCATAAGATATTATAAAATAGATATTATTCTCTTAAAAAGAGACAAGAGAGAATCACAGGGCTTTTTAAGAAAAATAAAAGAAGACATCTAAGAGGAATCAGTTAGAATTGGGGAGTGGTGAAACAGACGCCCACACGTCCACTAGTGTTGATCAAACTTGAGTCATGGCCTGGAAGATCGTTTGGAAACGAATCTACAACTCTCAATTATTCATCTTCTCAAAATATCAAGGTATGAATTTCTAGATTACTTAATTCTTATATGTTGTATGAGATCGGTCCTAAAATGTTTTAATTGAAAAATTGAAAAATCTAATTTTATTCCCTTCACAAATTCAATGACCCCTCTAGAGGTTCTCTTAAAACAATTTCTCTTCAAATCCACCCCACTACCATTCCTAGTTTTAAGTACTAAGAATTTAGGATATGCAATCCAACCCTCAAAGACATTGACCAATTAATGTTTACATACTTTTACACATGAGATGATATAGTGAGTGATATCATGTCAGTGGTTATACTATGCTACATAAAAGATATACATTACTCAGAATTTGGAGTTGTTGACATCAAATCGTCCAGAACCTCACACATCAAAACCATTAATTGATTATGTTAAGTTGATTTGCAGCGCTTACTTACGTGCACGCTAGTAATTACTATATTTCATTACTATTTTTTTTTTTTTGTAAACTCATTGATGCATAAGATGTCATATTAATTATAGATTTTTAAAAGCTCCACAAATCATAAGAAGATCTTAATTCATCAAATATACCTCAATCAAATATGAAATAAACATAACATTATTGATATATAAAACTCAATAAAAAAAAACTCAAGGACTTTTTATAATGATTTGTGACTAATATTGTGTCTAAATAATAAGTAAATCTAATTCTAAGGTCTCATATTATTCACTTGATTCAAATGAAAAGAGGTATCTTAAAACTTTTCAACAAGTAGAAGATTTTAAAAAGAGCTCTTTTGTTATTAGTTGTTCTGAGTGCTTAAAAGGATGCTACGAAAAGGTATTATTTGAAAATTTGTTAATTGAAGATTTTGGATTTTTAATGTATCTAATAGGGTGTGGGCCTTTAATACCTACTATACTTTCTATTACTCTAGTACTTACTATTCTTTTTGAACTTAGGGCTTTGTTCCATCATTTTGCTTATATATGAATAATTATGTATGTGAACTATTATATAAGGTTAAGTCCAATTAAAAGTAATCTATTAAGATTTTTGATAATTTGGGCTTTAATGTGTCTAATAATGTATACGTCTTTAATGTGTAGAGACTTAAGAGTAATTTCTATTTCTATGATGGATTGAAATAAGAATACCTAATGATAACATAAATGTTATATATATAATTAATTATGGTCCCTATCCTTATCTAATCTTATCTTCCAAACATAGACACTAGATTATGATCTACTTAAGAATCCGGAGATGCTTGATTCCCTAGTCCTTTTAATATTAAGTGATGTTATTTGCACCCCTCTTTTTCTTTTAAAATCTATATTATTTTGTAGTTACAATTTTATCTTTATATTTTAAATTGGATTAAAAATCAAAATTCACTTAATTAGAGTCGTGTAAAATTTTGCTTTCAATATCTTTCTCATTCACAAACTCTTAAAATCTACACTCATTTCACTTTTTCTAATTTCTAATTTCTCTCCATAATCACTTTTCACTCTTAAATTTTCATCAGTTCATCATCTTTAACACAAAATCGCCAAGTTTTTTTAATAATCCTAAATTTCAACACCTTATAATCTCACTTTCTTCAATCATCATTTTCACTCTTCTCAAGCCCTTATTTTACAAAATTAACTCCCTGCACTCTCTTTAATCATCCTCTAGAACTCTTTAACCGATTTGATATCATCACTTTCTCACAAAAATTTTTAACTCTCTATACAAGTGTTTTTAAAAATGGTGAGAAGTAAACAACCATCTCGCAAGCGAAAGGAACTCGAGGAGGATACTTCTGATTTCTTCTCTTCACATTTTTCTACTCCACATTTATGAAGGCACTACTCCTTATAATTCATGACCAGGTCAATCATTCATTTTTTCTTTGTTAAATTAGACTTTTTAAATCATTTAGAGGTTAATAATAAAACTCTTAGGGAATCATTAGTTGACATAGGTTTGAGACACTTGTTAACACTTAGGGAACCTATTTATCCGAGCTTGGTTAAATATTTCTATTCAAATATAATACTTTCTTCGACCATTGGGAACAAAATTTTCACCAAGGGTTGAAATTGTCTTTGATGTTAAGGAAGTAAATAAAATTATTAAGCTTTCAAATGGAGATTTCAAGTCTTTAAATCTAGGTACAAGATAGAAAAGCCATGGTATAATGTTATAGATGTTGTGGGGAATATAACTAAGAGATCCGATTTATCAAAATTCTTTTGTAACACTTCTTTTAAAGCTTAAGTGTTACCACTTCAAGTTAGAGTTCTACACAGTATTATTCAACACTTAATTAGTCTTAGAATGAGGCACTTTGATGAGGTCACACATTGAGATATTTGCTTGTTGGATAACATTATCATAATTCAACACATGCTTAGCACACCTGATAACAAAAGTTGTTTCCTCTCTTACGGTAGCATCATCACTCAAATACTTAAGCATTTCAATATCCCTATCACTGAAACTCCTCTAGATGACACTAATGAATTCAGAGATGAGATCATCACTAGCTTAAGATTTGAGTGGGATGTCAACTATGAAAAGTCGGTGAAAAATAAAAATTTGAAAAACAAACCCACTAAGGGTATGTTTGAGATTGAGGTTGGGCAGCTGTAACTTTTAAACTGCAGCACTAAAGTGTTTGGTAAACACTAACTGCTGTAACTTTTAAGTTATATTAGTTATGTTAATATGATTTTTCACTTGTATGATGTAAAATCTATTATGTTTTTAATAATTTTATTAAAATTATTGTTTAAAAATTATATTTATTACATATTATTAAATTTTATTTTATAATTACAATTTTTTTCCATAACAGTTGTAGCTTAAAAGCTACAGCACCTTAATTCTAAATATACCCTAAAATGGCTCCTATAAATGACCAGAATTTTAATAAGAAACAAACTCCCAGATCATCATTAGCTCCAATGTAGCAGTTAATGTCTAGCGTTGATTCTTTGTCACTTTAGTTCGCTAAATTCCAATCTTAGCGACAGCAAATCTTTGAAGCATTGCAGCACCTCTTTGCTCAGCAGCAGCAGATTCTGGATAGCTAATAGCTTCTCTTTAGTCATTTCGGTGTCTTTCCGGGCTCCTCTTTATAGGCACCTCGCCCTCTTCAATGATTTGTTTTTCTGTCGATGTCATATGCCTTTTGTACCGACATGTTATGTATATATGCTTTTTGTCTGAGAGTTTATGGATATGGATGGCTTTTGGATTTTATAGTTTATTATAGATTCTTGTTCTTGATATGTTTATTATTTTAACTTATTGTTATGGATATTATTCTGACTTATTGGTGTGTTGATGCTGTTGTGTTGGATTGGTCTCAATTGAAGTTTTTATTACAGTGCAACTATATTTGGAAGTGCTTTTTAGTAGGATTGATTTTTTAGTTTTGGCTATGCTTGTGGTTCAGGGGAAGTGCTATTGAAATTTTAGAGAACTTTGCTCTCATCTTTCTATTTTTGGTTTTTGATGATGAAAGGGGAGAAGTGTACATGTATTTTTTATGTGTCATGTTGCATATGATAATTTCAATATGTTTGGTATATTTCTTAGGAGGAGTTTGTATTCATTTACTAAGGGGGAGTTTGAAACGTTTTCATAATTTTATTGAACCATATATGCCATACATCTAAGGGGATCAGTAATGTTAAAAATACATGTATTTGTCATCATAAAAAAAGAAGAGATTGTTGGCCTAAAAAGATATATAATCTTTGATTTTGATTATTACAAACAACATGCACAAAAGGGTAATTTAGTCATTTCATATCTGACTATCTCACGCATGTTTAAAAGGCAAATTATATGCAAGTGGAATAAAACTATATCATAGATAGATGTGCACTCAAAGAAAATTTATAAATGGGTACTAACTTGCGTAATCAATGTTATAATTTGGTATCTGTGTATTTTAGTAATTTAAAAACTTATGAACAAATTATTATTTTTCATAAACAAAAGTTTTATGATTTTAAAATAAATGATTTTATCAAAAAAAATAGTTTTAAGTTTTAAAGGACTAAATTGAAAATATTTAAATCTTTGTAATTTATAAGTTTATTTTCAAACTCTAGAAAATGATCTATTTAAAAATTATTTAAATAGTTTAGGCCACCGTATAAACTTCAAAAATTATTTTTGGATCATAATTTAATTTCAAAAAAACTGTAAATCAATTCTATAAAGTTAGTAGTTAGCTGAATGCTTTTTAACGGCTAACCAAATGCATAAAATTTTTAGCCTATTGATTCAAGAGAGTTAGCGGTCAATTAGCTCTATCAAGCTATTAACCAATTATGTTACAATTTTGAAATACACATTCCAAAGACTTAGCAGCTTATTGCTTTGTTTTTAAATTCTAGTTAGCAGTTAATTGGTTTCGTGTAAATTATAAAAATATCTCCAACGGTAGCATTAGCGACTAACTGACTATTATGAGTGACTAACCGATTCTTTTTAGAAAAGTTTATAATAGCTAGTTTGACAGCATATACTATAAAAACTCAATTCAAACTTTTTTTTTCTCTTCTCAATCATTATTGAAATATATCTTGAGCATACTACTACTTTTGAGCTTTTATTTTGCTAATACACATACATTGGGTTATATTTGTGCTATTATTTGTATATCTATTCTATTAAAAAGTTTTTGTTGTAATATTTGAATTTATCGTCAAGATTGTAAAATTATAAGTGTGAGAAACACTTGGGAAATTTGCATGTGAGTATAATATCATTGAAAAGATTAATTGATATCTTAGAAGTCAATTGTAAGATGTTGAAGGCTTGGGAAACTTAATAGTAAAATCTTCAAGCATGGTTATCAAACTACATAAAAACTCTTGAGTTTGCTCTCTTTTTTTCTTTTTATTTATTACTTGCTTGAATTTATATTTATTAAATTGTTAAATTTAATTAGTTTAAATTGAATTATGTTGAAAATTTATATATTTTTATATTATTCAATTCACTCCTCTCTCTCAGTTGTATCTTAGAATTTCAAATGCATATGCACTTTTATTTATGTATAATTAAGATCTATTTATTTACTATATTTTTATTTATCACATGCCAATCATGTAAGTATACTTACTCAATAGAACAGGTGAGGAGAGAATCCTCATTGTTGAAGTAAGAGTCGTTCACTGGTTTATTGAACAACGACACTAACAAAGGTTATTTAGGAATTAAATAGGGCACAAATAGAAGAGGAGTCGGAAAAGGATACGGGGGGGGTGTAATTAGCAAATATTTAATGTTGTTCCATCAGACGGGCCCGCTGTACAGACCCAACAAAAGAGATTGACCTCAATATCGGCTTATTCAGCAATTTTGTTCCAACTCGTATATCAACTTCCAAATCCACGTTAGTTTTAAAACGACGGCACCAATAGTTTGACTTGACTTCAAAGCACTTTTTTATCAGTCGAGGTCGCACGTCGCAACGTGCACCCACACGAGTCTTTTAAACACATATATATTCCTTTTTATAAGGCTTACTGGAGTCAAAATCAGGTGCAAATCATTCTTAAATTTTGTCTTTTTCCGTTTTTGGATAATATTAAAATTCTATGATGCATGCCTGACACGTGTTCTCTTAGCACCAACATTTGTTCACTTTCTTGTCACCCACTACCATGAATTATTATTATTATTTTTTTTTTTTGAGAATACCCAATATTGTTATTTGTAAAACAAGAAACTGAAGCGTTCAACAAACATATATCCAATTTTTGTCAGAACTTTAATTTGTAAGAGGAAAATGTTATATATAAAAAAAGGATCATTTAGAATTATTATAACAAAAAATGTTTAACAAAATAACAATCTTAAGGAAAATAAGATGATTTTATTATAACTTCAGTATCGTCTACGATATTACATTTATAATAAAATAGCTTGAAACTTCACTTTTTGTTTCTTTCAAAAATAAAATTGCACTAAAAATTTTTAAAATATATTCAACTGACTAAATAATAATTGAAGCAAAGAAAGCCAACTACTGAGTATTTTGTCATATTATATATAAACGCAATAATTAATTATATTTCAAACACGTTACGATAAATCTTATCTTGTTTTTTTTATCAATCTATCCCAAGTAACTAAACACACGTCACATGTTACGCGACCAAATTAGTATAGCCAGCCTATAAATTTTAATACTTTCTCAGGTGATATATATAGCATAGTGTAACATATTAATGAGTTCCTTATGTGATACGAATTGTAGAAGAGTTCTAATACTAACATACAAATAAATAAAAGTTATAGTTTGGTTAGAGTGATTCTAAAATAGAATATAAATAAAAATATATATTATAATAAACGGTGATTAATTCTGAACCCAAAGGAGTGAGTTTGTATAACTAGCGGCGACACTTATAAAAGCTGGTCAACAAAATTGTCAATGCCATAAGGAGACCCCATTGAATTCGAAAAATTGTTGATTTTGATAAGTGCGTGACCAAAGTACAATGCCTTTTAGTAGTACTTTCACTTTTGTCTTCCTTGCTAAAGTCGTCTACTAATACTACTCTGCCACTCCACAAGGGACAAACAAACCAAAACCCAAAACCCAAATCAAAAGCTGCGAGAGCAACTTTTAGAATATTTTTGCCTTTATAATGATGATAATAATAATATCACACTAACACACAATCAGATTCAGGGGTCTTGTGCTTTTTGTTTGTTTTTATTTTATAATATTATCTTCTTCTTCTTCAATGGCGAGTGACCTGAACCTACCAGAGTCGCTATACGAAGACTATTCAACACCGGATCACGCGGCTCATGGTACGGCATCGGTGCCCTACTGGATTCAGGCTCTTCAGTCTCGTGAAACTAAAGAGCGTGCTCTCCTTATCCTCTCCCAGGTATTTTTTATGTATAAATTACATAACCTTTCCCTGATTCTGTTTGGTTCCTGAGAAAACGTGTGGGAAAAGAAAAGTTGGAAACCTGAAACATGCAATATTGTGATCATTCATATATGATTTATAATCCCACATTGTTTTTTGGGATATCAGATTTTCTGTTTCTGTTGGTGTTTTTCTTGGGAATCAAGAAGACAAGACAAAAAAAGTTTACATTGTTTTGTTGTTCATTTTTTTATCATTATTTGCTGATAATTTGCTTTCTGGGATGAGTAATTAGCCGGTGTGTTTCATTATATTCGTTTAGTTAAATTGCATGCAACATCAACTCTGAGTTCTTGATCAAGAACTAGAATATCAAAATAAGAATTCTTGTAATTGAAATACGGAATCTTGATTTGATTTGATTTGATTTGATGCATTAATATAAATATATATATTGATGTTTCAAAGGGACATGCCTCTTACTTAATTTTCTATGGTAGTGTCTCAAAAGCATTGAGTTCAGATGACAATTTTTTTTTTTTTTGAATGTTATGAAAATTCATTCACATAGAAGACTTAAAGGAAAAAATAGTTTGATACAATTCAATTTTACAGCGTATTTCATGTAGACTGCAAAGATTATCAAATATGTTAAGTGTCCGCCAGAACAAATATGATGTTAGTGTTGAATTAATGTTCTTGAGCATGCACTTCTGTTTAACTTGTTTTCTAAAGTAGGAAATTTGTTTGGTTTCTTGAATTGCCATTAGATGATGATTCAGATAATAATGTTGTCTTTCCAGAATAAGGAAATTCGTAAAGACTTGGCGCCCCTGTTATGGAACTCATTTGGTACAATATCTGTGCTTTTACAGGTAAGGCATGCCACTTGGCTTCATCAGATTCCATCTGCTCCGCAATTATCGTACTCTTTTATTCCTGAATTTCATTGTTTATTCCTTAATGTATCTGACAAGTTACTGTTTTTTTCTGGACTATAATGTATCGTAGCAGACACTTAGTTGTAGTATACCGTATACAAATAGAAAAATCATTAATGCAGATAATTAGACTAATGATTGACAGTGAATTTGTCGTTTTCAGGAAATACTATCAGTTTACGGCACACTATCAACTCCAAATCTTTTGGAAACAGCATCAACCCGAGTATCTAATGCTATCGCTCTGCTTCAGGTATTATTAAATATCTTTGAGTCTAAAAGATATTTCACGATTGCTTTTAACCTGTATCTGTGAAACATTTCATGATAACTGGAAAACAAAAACTTAAGGAGGTCTACTTAATCTAAATGAATGAAAGCTGTTGGGTTCGCATATATTTAGAGGTCCAACAGGGCTTTCTAACTTCTTAATTGTAACGACCAGTTAATGGTTTCGGAAAATAGCAAATAGAAAGAACTACAGGTAATGTTTTTCCGAATAATTGGTTTCAAGGCCTATAATCCTTCTTGCAGCCAATTGGCAAATTGTTAGTCAGCTAAGATATAATTTTTCAATCAAAGGATCATATTTTCCCTATTGATTAACATGATGAACAGCATCTGATCTTCTCCTTTGATCTGTTTGCCTTTTAGTTAGGATATTCTACTTTTATTTGTCGTAGCCATCTCTGTCGCCACAATCTATAACTCATATCATTTATTTTTTACAGTGTGTAGCTTCCCACCCAGAGACAAGAAAGCAGTTTCTTAAGGGTAAATTTCTCTAATTCTTTAACTCTGCAAAGGATATCTTCTTCCATCCAATATAATTTTCAAATTGCATACTTTATGTAAATGTATGAGAAATTAAAGATCAAAGGTAATGTATATAATTGAAATATATATAACTGAAAATAATTTCTAAAGAGATTCACATAGTTGATACTATTGCATCCACTGCCCTTTTACCTTTGTCTTTCAAAAGAACACTTGAATATCTAGATGCTTAAGAGGTGATTATACAGTGAACTTGACCTCCTGACTTTCAGGTAATATTTACCAATATTTGTTCCGACTCTGCTATTTTCAAGGTATATAACTGCATGGCCACTTTCAGAGCAATAAAAAGTTCTATGATGAGACTTATCTCTGTGTTAATGATTCTTGGTATATTTAAGCATGCTCATTAAAGTTCTTTCCATATATGAAGTTATTTTTGGTATTTACTTCTTCCAGCTAACTTAGTGTTGCTACTTGGTGGAAAAGTTAGGTATGTAACAACTTCTCTAATGATTGAATTTCATTCTTGCAGCAAAGTTGCCATTGTATCTTTACCCCTTTCTGAACACTAAGGACAAAGAAAAGCCCCATGAATATCTAAGACTTACCAGTTTAGGTGTTATCGGTTCCCTAGTCAAGGTAGTTTTTTTCGATTCATTGCTCTGTTGAATACATTTTTACTTATAATATTCTTCAGCAGTGAATAGTGATATAATGTATTTTATAATAAGAGCACACTTAGATTTATGCATCCTTCCTATAGATATGCGGTTGCAAAATTAAATTGTGAGTTTTGAACTCTTTCTTTCTATGCAGTCCGATGATCCAGAAGCTATCCTTTTCCTACTTCAGACAGAAATATTTCCTTGTTGCCTAAACAGCATGGAGGTGGGCTCTGACTTGTCAAAACAAGTAAGTGCTCAAATCTCAATAGATGACTTATAGCATCTGTATATTGACATTACAGCAAGCAATCAGTAAGAAAAACCATTGCATACAATCTGTTGCTGATGCTCAACTAATTCCTTGTTGTCTACAGATATTGACATTAATTGATTAGCTTCAAATTCCTTATACATGGCTTACAAATGCTTTAACTCTATTTTCTAATTTTCTTATTGGAAAATTTCTTTACTAGTGAATAATATGTAGCAATCTTCATGTTGGTTGCACATAATTAATTTATAAAAGTTTGCATATTTTATTTTTGTTTAAATTTTCTATTTTTGTTTAAATATATAAAAGTTTGCATATCTCACTGTAAAACTTGCACTAAATCAGGACTTTGTGAATAAGGCTTAAATGTATTTCTTAAATCTGTACAAGTTTCTGACCATAACTGAAGTACTCTGATTGTGATATCGGTTCTGCAGGTTGCCACATTTATCATTTATAAAATCTTATTGCATGAGGAGGGGTTGAAGTATTGCTGTGTTCTGGCAGATCGGTTCTTTGCAGTGGCTCGTGCATTGGCACGGATGACTGAAAAACTTGTTGAACAACCCTCCCCCAGGCTGCTTAAACATATTATTTGTTGTTATCATAGGCTCTCCCAAAGTCCGAGGTCAACCGGACATTGATTCATTTCTAAATTTGTTCCCTTTTAATATATCAGCACATATATGAATGTTTTATATCCGATTTTGAAATGCAGGGCATGTGATGGACTAAGATGTTGCCTTCCCCTGTGGTTTGGAGATCATAACTTTACTAGCCAATTACACGTACGTTCTTCAGAAACCTTGATTTCTTCTTCCTGCTATTTTGAAATTTATTAGTAGAGCAGAATATTGATGTGCACATAGACATACATTACAATACCTATTTTGGAGCAAGGTTGGTCTTATAGTGTAACAGAAACTGAAATCAAGGTTGCTCTTCTTATCTATATCAGAGTATGATGGTATTGGATATTCTGCAGTCTATATATTTTTATTAGTATGAGGGAATCAAAGTTGATGTTTTCTGTTCATGAATACATGAAATTTTGATCGTTTAGAGCTCACTCTAGCAACATCCAACTATTCTGGCCCTACTATTAATTTTCCTAAGATCTCAAATTCATTTTTACGAGGCAATCAACTTGGTATCTATTGCAAGTTTGAATGTGACCCCCCTTTAAACAGATGTACATTGATAATCTCTTAATCTGTTCTGAGACCTAAATTGTTACAGTTCAAGTTTCTAACCATTTTTTATAAGAAATCATTTAATATAAAATTTAAAAAAATATAAATTTATGCGAACGCAGGAGTATTGAGAATGCTTCCGTAGAGGACACCACGTGGTTATTATATTGAATTAGTTACATAAAATAATTACCTTTGTGTTGAACTAATTCTCATCTTTTCTTTTCTTTTTTTTTTTTTTTTCATTTTTAGGGCGACTTCATAACCTTGAGATACCTTCAAGAATTACTTGGCAATATCATGGCAAGACATGAAGCTACAAGGCAACCAAAGCAACTACTGCAACCAATGCAACTATTGCAACTTGTGTAAGAGTCGTACAGGTGCATCAGAGGCTATACACGGCAACTTTGTCATCTGTGGTAGCTGAGACACCGGGGAGTAACTTATCATCTAAACAACCACAAAATATAGTTCAGTTTATACTCTGTATTACTGTTACAGTCAATCCATCTTGTGATGCTGTATATGTTAATGTGACATCTTGCTCATTGTAAAAGTGGAAACTTATCATTAAGCTCAAATCAAAGGAGAATTGCATCTCCAGTTTGAAAATTAAATGGTATAGAGTTTATCATGGTATTCGTGTTGACGTTGAGTCATAATATCTCTACCTTCATAGATCATAGGATTTGTCTTTGCAAATTTTCATGTTTGCAAGTGTTTCAACCATGCGCATACAACCATATGAGGTTAAATTTCCACTTCCCTGGAAATAATTAGCAAATGAAATTGATTAAAAGGGCAGTCCACGATTTTCTGTTTATCTCACTGCTGCTACCCATTCCTGTTGCTGAAAAATTTCAGCTATAATCAGATCACTACGACAAGTACTAAAAAATTTTGCCTGGTACGACATTTTTATTTCACGTTTCATAACGGAAAAGGAGCTGCTTGTGGAACGAAATCAAGAGACAAAAAGGTCGAATATCAGGCACATGACAACTACGTAAAAGAATACCGGAATACAAATCAATCAATATAAATACATATTGAACAACAAATATTATATACTGAGACTCCAATAAAAAGGAATTTGGGCAACAATCCTGAGAAACTGAAGTGAATTCATCTCTGTTTTGGAGGAATTGAGAGATCGCTAGCAAGCATGAATGAGAGATCATGCATCTGTGACATTAAAGTCTCTACATCTTCAGTTGACCTTTTAGTTGCACTTAAAATGTCTCCTTTTGCTGCTTCACCAGCATTTACTCCTCCTGCATTCACATCAGATATCCTGAAACATGCAAAGACATGAGTTACTACCCTGGTTCTTTGTTCTAAAAGCAAAAAATTTGAACTCAGACAAGACAAAGGCCAACATGTTACTTTCTTTTTTCTTTTTCTTCACACTTGGAGCCAATATCATTGTAAGTAAAGCTTTTTCTGATTTCATATTAGTACATCTCACACAGGGAGAAAATGGGAAAGAATGGAAGGAGCTAAAATAGTAACAGTTCGACTTCCATTAATTTGACCAGAGGCAATGTCCTCAAAATTTCCTACTGGCGGCTCCACTGGTGAGATATCTTGGTCTCTTTTGCTACATTATCTTGCCCACTTTAAGACTATGGGAGTCTGTGTGGAAATCATAGATAAGAGTTTCTGATGCTATCTAGAATTAAAAAGCAGATACGCCTTGCAGACTCTTTATGAGACTTTTATCAAAAATTAAGAATATTAAAAAAAAATTACAAAAAAGAAACAGAAGTGAAATTCAATTTTATTCAAATAACAAAGGCAGCCCAAGCATACATACCTATTTGAGACTGAAGGTTCTGACTTCATAATGCTTACATCGAAAGAACTATTTTGATCGCATGACGCGCCTAAAAATACGTCTGGTTCCAAAATGCTACCAAAATCAACATTCTGCAAGTTGTTGGTTGCCGATGACTTTATTTCTGATGTCTGCTCAGCAGATGGTGTCACATGATTCACACATTGATTATTGGAAGGATCCTGTGCACTAATAGAGCTTGTAAAATCGTTCCAAGTATCAAATGAATCAGGGTTTTCATCGACGATTTTATTATCAGGTGCCCCATTGCTGCTGCATTGCAACTTCTCACCTTGTAACCAATCAAAAGAACTGCTCACATCCATAATTCCATGGTCCTTCACATTTGTATTCACTTCAACATCTTTGGCTTGGCCAGTTTGCTTATTAGTAGAATCTTGCGCAGTGGCTGAGCTTGTAAAATCATTCCAAGTATCAAACAAGTCATCCCCTTCATCAGTGGCTTGACTACCATGTTTCTTGTTGCTGATAGTTGGCCACTGATCATCTTGAATCAACGCAATACTTGTTGAATTATTTGAAGTCTCCACCTTTCCACCATCCTTCACATCAGTAATCACTCCAAACAGATTGGCCTCACCAGTCTGCTTTTCAGAAGGATCTTGTGCACTAATTGAGCTAGTAAAATCATTCCAAGCATCAAAGAAACCACCAGAGACATTAATTGTATTATTATCAGGCCCCTTGTTACTGTTGGTTTGCCGTTCAAAATCTTGAAACCAATCAACATTCAAGGAAGAAGAACTATTAGCATTTTCTGCTTTTTTTCCATCCTTCACATTGTCAATCACTCCAAACTGCTTGGTGCCAGTTTGTCTATTATAAGGATCTTGTGCAGTGGTTGAGCTTGTAAAATCATTCCAATCATCAAATGCATCAATTTCTTCATCAATGGCTTTATTGTCTTGTTCCTCAGTGCTGACAGTATGTGGCGGTTCATCTAGAGACCAGTTAACATTTCTGGAAGAAGAACTATTTGTGTACTCCACTTTTCCACCATCCTTAACAATGGCAGTCTCTTCAAACTGTTTGGCTTGGCCACTTTGTTTGTCAGGCAGATGTTCAGCAGTAGTTGAGCTTGCAAAATCATTCCAAGTATCGGAAGAATCATCTAGTTCGTGAACAGTTTTATTTTCTTGCATCTTGCTGCTTTCACTATTCCATTGGCCATCTTGAACCCAATCTATACCCATGGAAGAAGAATTATTTGCATTCTGAATTGTCCTGCCATCCTTCTCATTTCCAGTCACCTCAACCTGCTTGGACTGGCCTGATGTACCAGAACTGGAACTACTGAATTGATCATCTTGAAACTGGTCGTTTGATCTGGACCCAGAAGAAATTATATCTTTTTTGTCTCTTCCAAACTTCATTCCATATCCAAAGACTTCATCCATTTGAGCAGAAAGATCAACAGAGGACCCCACAACAGGATCAACCAACTTAGATTCCTCATGACTAGTTCCAGTAACCGCAGATTGGAAGTTAGCCTCCCAACCACCAAAAGAGTCTGTACCACTCTCATCCTCAACCGTTCTCACACCTGCCTCAGAACTCCGAACATTCTCAAACAAATGCACATTATCACGAACCCGAAAATCATCATTTCCACCTCCATTATCATTATTTATTAGCAAAGACTGCTCAACTGACACAGCAGAAGTATCATCTCGCTTTCTTTCAACAAAAAAATTGTCAGGATTAACTCCAGCAAAATTAAAAGAACTCTGATTACTCTCAGTCCCTAACTTATCAAAGTCAGAATTCCAAGTTATTTCTAAATCTAGAAGATCAGACAGTGGAATCTCTTCCTGAGTCGCATTCTGTCCTCTGTTTGATTCATTTTCTTGCACAGGCAATGCAGCAGTCTCCTATAGAAAAATTTGTCAGTTAACCACATGTGTTCCAGCAAGCAATCCAACAAAAAACATACAAAAAGCATAAAGAAAATCATTAAAAGAGAAAAAAACTTAATTACGAAGCCTTGCATTAAAGATAATATTTTTCATATAACACAGATCAAGTACAAATTTTGAACTTTACCCATTAAAGCATCATCGAATCAATATCTCCAGCACTTTCCATATAAGAAAGTAAAAGCAGTTTTTGTGCAAACATCTATCAATTCCGTTTCAAAATCACACCAAAAAATTTTGGCAATTCAATCAAAAGGACACCTAACAAATCCAAAATCTGAAAATTTTTCACCATTAAATTTCGTAAAACAAAATAAATAATCGACTTACAGATCCATCTAGGCCGAGGGAATCAAGTAACCAGCGGCAACCAAACGTCGACTTAAAATTAATAGGCTCAGGTGGTGCCGCTTGTGGGGCACTCTGCCTGCCGCAAAACACGCAAACTAAGGAATTTACGCCCCTGAGGAGCCTTCCCTTGCAATGCTTGCATCGGAGATGCGGCGGCGAAGGGTCGAGTTCGGAAATGGAAGATTCAAACGACGGTAGGTCTGGAAACGACGCGTCGCCGAGGTCGTACGACGAGAAGTTGGTTTCGATGAGTACAGCATTCTGGACTTGCTTTATGAGATCGTATGGGATTTCGATTGACATTGTTAGGTATGTGCGATCCGGGATTTGGGATTTGGGATTGCAAGCTTTGAAGTGATTATGCATCAGTGTTGTTTAGTTACTGGTCTGCGGTTTGCTTTTTGGCTAAAACGCAGTGGTTTCTTGCGTTTCTGCTTGTCCAAACGCTTCGTTTTAGACTTGGGCTTAAAGCCCTCTTGCTTTGTTTTTCGATTTATATTATTTTCTTTTTAAAATGATTAAAAGGGGAGGATTTTTACTTTTTTCAAAAACATGAAACTTAGTTTATTGAATACTTTTCTTCTAAATGCACCCTAATTTTTCAATACACCCGAATTGATAACGCAGGTAGTGGTAGTGGACGTTGTACACTTAACAGTAGAATGTCGTCAATAGACGGCGAGACAGGTGACGGGCTGACGGCCCCGAACTTAAAGCGCGTTTAGACGAGGACGTCAAAAACCATTAGAAAATAATTAAAATTTAAAAGAAGAATAATGTTATATATTTTAAATAATATAAAATTTATTATTTATTAATTAATTAATTAATATCACATAATTATTTAAAATTAAAAATATGGATGCGTAATATTATTAAAAAAAAAAAAAGCTACACTTACGACGATGAGGTGACAGCCTAGCGCAACTCTCATTCATCATCCCCGCCCATCGTATCGAGGTCAATACAACCGACTCAGAGAGAAATGGCGATGAATCAAGCGGCGATAGCGAAGGTGGGTTTGAGTTTATTGGGCCTCTGCTTGTTCGGATACATCGTGGGTCCGCCTCTCTACTGGCACTTCATCGAGGGTTTAGCCGCTGTTAACCACTCCTCCGCCGCCACGTGTCCTCCTTGTGTTTGCGACTGCTCTTCTCAGCCACTCCTTTCAATCCCAGATGGTACTTTCTTTTTCCACTTTCCCGATCTGCGTAGATCCAGTATTAATAATTCCCTCATCTGGTTTTTAGTTTTCGATCTGCGGTAATTTTTTTTTTGTTTCCATTTGATCAATCACATCAACTGCTAGAATTGGAAAAAAAAAAAAAAGAAGAAAATGAAGTAGAGAGCTTTTAGTTGCTACTAAATTTGTGAATTGGGATCAAAGACTAATGGAGGCATTGTGAACCTTCTAATTGAACTTCTTAAGATCGTCTATGAAGCCTTTTATTTTATAGTGCACATACAAAGCATTCAGTAAATATCCACGATGAAGTTATGGTTGTCGGTTCCAAGTAGTAAAGCCATATTTATACCTGTTTTGCAGATCATGGTGTCCTTGCTTTTGTATATGGCAGTCGCTTTGACTTGAGATTGTGCATTTTAACCACTGGCTTGGTTTGATGTAAAAGTGTTTTGCATCTAGCTAATAACTTGAGTTATGTGTAGTTATTTTAACATTCTGATTCTTTTGGGGATTTGTACAAAAATCAAACTTTTGCTTATTTTAGCTTTTTTGTTTTTTTTTTTTTGGCAGGACTTGGCAATGCATCCATTACAGGTTATTCTCCATATCAAAATTTAACTGTTAAAGAAAGCTGTTATTGAATTAGTTTCTTTCTCTATGATTTTGTCACGAATTTGGCATGAGAAAAGGAACCATTCCACTCCTTGCCATAATGCAGCTCTTGTTTTTGTCGGAGCAGTCTCTTTTGATACAAACCAATCTTGTTTTTCTTCTAATTTGTCGTAGGGATTACTTTCAAATCTGGGAAGAGCTATGTGAACATATGGTACATCAGTACCTATTATGTAGAAAATGGTTAACTGTATAGCACTAATATACTCAAAACCTTGCCATTATGATTTCATAGCACCATGCTTGCAACTTGAAAAGGTGGCTTCATAGGCATATGATTTCATTAGAATCCATAAAACTAAATTTCTAAAACTTGTAATGATGTTGATGCTCTTCAGAAACAGTCAATTAAATGAAACCCATTCTTTCCCCTTGCATGAAATGTCTTTTGATGCACCCTTTTTAAACTGTCCTTTTAACATGAATGATAGGTTGGCTATGGAGTGCTCATTATTCATGACAATCAGAGAGAGCTCTGATGGTCTCTAAAACAAATAACACGGTAAAAATGAAGCCCTTAGATTTTTGACCATTTATAATCTGTTATTATCTAAAATCATTCAGTAATCTTCTCTTTGAATGCCTCTGCATCAGAATGATCATAACAATCACATGATGGCAGTCCCATCAATAACAATTCATAGTGATGGAACGTAATGATTAACATGTTTGGTTTGTTTTATTTGGATAATAAATTTTCTCTTTTTTATTTGTTTTAAAACTTCAAAATTGCTAGGTTTAAGTTTGGTTTTAGGAAATGAACAAGCTGGTTCTTTTGATTTTTTAACTTCTTGCATACATCCAAATGCTTAATCCTACTATTTCTTTTATTTCATTGGTTCATGCAGATTGTGCAAAGCATGATCCAGAAGTGAGTGAAGACACTGAGAAAAATTTTGCTGAGCTATTGACTGAGGAACTGAAGCTACGGGAAGCTGAAGCTTTGGACAATCAGCAGCGTGCAGACATGGCTTTGCTTGAGGCTAAGAAGCTTACATCTCAGTATCAAAAGGAAGCAGATAAGTGCAATTCAGGTATGGAAACTTGTGAAGAAGCCAGGGAGAAAGCTGAAGCAGCACTAGCAGCACAGAAGAAACTGACAGTGACATGGGAGCAGAGGGCTCGGCAGAAAGGGTGGAGAGAAGGGGTTACAAAGTCACATACTCAGTCTCAGGGAACTGCACAGGCTAGGTAGAAAAGAACTACCACAATGTTGTATAAAATCTCGTGAGGACTCATCCTAAGGGCATGATATTTTTTGTGAAATTTGATGAACGCATCTTTAGCTATCTGATTTATTTATTGTGGTTAATACCAAGTATAGACAGTCTTATTTTTGAAGCCTTTCAAATTACCGTGTACTCTTCTATTTTTAGTGATAGGCTCCACGCTTAACTGTCAAAACAAGACAAGAAGCTGTGATCAGTGTGAAATAGAAGTGCCAGTTATAGCTCAATGTCTATAATAAAGCTTGAGTTTGTTTCTGAATTTGGATTTGCAATTGAAGTTTGTTGCGTCATCGTAACTCAGAAGTAATTACTGCAGTCTACAGTGGTTTGTTTGCTTCAAGCCATTCCAGCAACAGAACAGAAATGGCATTAAGGCCCTGTGATTGAGAGCCAGCGTAGAGAATAGCGCCCGATTTCTCTACTTGGTGAGTTGGTGGCATGTCGGCAGCAGCTACCACTGCTTGCTGGGTCTAACTACAAGCTCCTTTTAAGCCCATTTTGGTTTCCGTGGTCCTACTCTCAACGAGCTCTGTTACTGAATTATCATTACTAGTTTACCACTATAGCATTTTGGTCTCAGTCGGTATCATTTTCCTTCAACTTTAATCAGGCAATTTTGCACGTGATAAATAACTCTTCCAATCCATATCTATATCTTGGGAAATTTACATAAATAACCTTTCTCATTTTATCTTTTTCATTAATAACCTTTCTATATTTTTACTATCATAAATAGCCAATCAAAACTTACATTTCCTTAATTACCCTCCATATTTAATTTTTATTACAGAACTATAAATTTAAAACTTCAATCTTCGTTCCTACAACAACAGCCAACCCGTTCCCTAACCACTCACCGTTCTTGCAAACTACAAACACCGTTCTGAAGATCAGAACTTCTTCTTTACCTAACTGCGTGTAAGGTAATATAATATTTATATAAATATTATGAATTTATGTGCATCGTTTGCGAGCTAAGGTTTATATTTTGGGATTGTCTGACAGTTGGTGACAGAGACAGAGTGTCTGTCTCACTCAAGCCTCGGTGAGACAGGCGACTGTCTCACTGCGGTGAGCAGCACTGGCTCAGTGAGGACAGGCGACTGTCTCACCGATGCTGAGACGACTGTCTCACGGATGGCGAGACATTGTCTGCACTAAGCTTGAGTGAGACAGTGCACTGTCGCACAGTCGCACTGCGTCATCGCACTTTTTATATATTTTATTTTTAGTAATTATATTTTTAACAAGATAATAAAATTATTTTCTTCAATCATGTCGAGATTAATGGACTTAGTTGTACTTGAACTCTGTTATAATGGTTGGTGGGAGACATTGGCGGATGGTCGGATGGATTATGTGAATGCTAAGAATACAGACATTTTGGTTGGAAAAGATTGTTTGTTTGTTCGGCTTTTATCAAGAATATATCGAGGTTTTACGGATAAATCCTAATGAATATAATATCACGTTGAAGACAACATTGAAGTCTAATAACACAACCTATCATGCATGTTCACTACCCATGGACATATGTAATGATGAAATGGTGAAGGTTGTATTACATTTAGCCTCCGATGTGGCCAACATTGGATGTATTCCTATATTTGTTACCACATCTCCTAGAGTTCCAATCCAAGATGTTGAAGATGTTGAGGCACTTGTAGAATCGGTCTCGTCCCGGATGTTGAAGAAGAGGTATTACCAAGGACAACATTGTTGCAGTAATATTACTCTCCAGATCCACGACAATAATGACACTATCGATGATAATGGTATTGCATTGCTCGATGTTAGAGAAGAGATGTTACCAGTAGAAACATCTTTAGAGCAATATGGTGAACCTATTAATAACATGGGCAATCTGAGCGAGATGATGTTCGTGTTAATGATAGGGTGTTGATCTTATTGATATTCCTTCTAACAATGAGAACGAGCGTGATGATGATATTGTCGCTAATAGTCGAACAATCGATCTCATCGCTCCAATGGACCGTTCGATGATGACGATTGTTGACCCTCTTATAAGTCTTGCTCCAGGTTATGCCATCAAACTTGATTGCTCCAGATTTTATTAGAAGTTGTAATTGGGATGATATTAGTGTGGGTAAGTTGTTCTCAAGAAGAATGAGTTAATATTGAGCTGCATAAATTTGCCCTTCGAATAAGTTTGATTTTAAGATTGCAAGGTCCACAACTACACGCTTTGAGGCCCATCGTTCTTCGAATCGTGTAAATGGCGTATTCGAGCAACGAGACCTTCGAACGAGGAAAATGTTTATTGGGTAGTTCGGAGAATTGATAATGTACATACATGTCATAATGAAGTATTATTGGACGATCGTCACTAAGTAAAGAGCGAGGTTGTTGGTCATATTATTGCTGAAAAATATAGTTTTAGGAAAAAGGATATACACACCAAATGATATCGGAGTAGACATGCAGCGAGGAATATGGTGTCCATTTAACATATCGACAAGCATATCGGGCCGGAGAAGTTGGTCTAGAAATTATTAGAGGAATCCTGCAGAGTCATATAACTTACTACCCAAATATTCTCATGTTTTAAGGTCGCAAATGAAGGTGCAGTTACTCACCTTGAACAAGATGCAGATGGTAATTTCTTATACTACTTTGTAGCTCTTGGATCTTCCATCAAGGGTTTTAAACAGTTTATTAGACCAGTGATTGCGGTAGATGGTACTCATCTAAGGGTCTATATCGGGGAAGTATGTTTGTTGCAACCTGCTTAGATGGAAACAATCAATTGTATCCGTTAGCCATTGGAGTTTTGGATTCAGAGCTGAGAACACCCTCTGCCGGTGATGATGTAAATCGAAGAACTGTGAAATGTGGGCGGTGCAATAAATCGGGTCATAACCATAAACGATGTAAAAATCATGTTGTATCAAACCGAAACTAGTTGCATTCTTCCAAGTAATATTGTACTGAGTATTAAAATTTTTTTTTATATTGCATAATATATATATTGGTAAAACAATTTATTTAATGTTATTTTTATATTGAATACAATAGTTTATAACATAATATCACCATTAAATATGTCTACTGACAATCTTTTCCTAAAATACATCCCATGACTGCCGTTGAAATCGAGCCTAAGTCCAAACATTAAATACATAGTAAACATCAATAAAAAAAAACCACAATCACCACTACCAGGCTCTTGTTGTGGGACACCTTTAATCTGCAATGACTTTCCGATGATTCAACACGCCGTAGGTCATGTCGAAACCGTAGAATCCAACATGGTCTAGCCATCGAGGGAATATGACTTGAATGCCCTAAATTGATCTTTAGTACGTTTTATTGTCGCGGAATGTAAGCAATGAGTCATAAATCCATACTTTGTTGTTACGAAAGTCTACTCTGGCTAGTACCCAATGATCGCCGCCAAGGTTAACTGGAATGAAAACCTACATATAAAAATATTGTTCGAATTCAAGATTTCTTACACCCAAATTAATACAAGAAAAAAATTTTATATTGACATACCATATCCACATCTATCACCGCTTTGACATTATGAACTCCACTCCACGAATATAGCTATTAAAATTATCACTATATTGTAAGGTTTCGATCGAACAATTTCCGTTGTTCCATAATTGCTTAAGGAACACCTGCAATATCATATACACTAAAATTCAAAAATACACAACATATAATTTTAAAACAACGAATATATATTTAGTAAACTCATCGTACCCAAAAATATGTATGCGATGTCGTGACCACTGAGACAATGCATTTGGATATCTGCGTTGCTTCTCACCGATCAAGCGATAATACTCATGAATATGCTTGTACATAAGAAATAAGAATAGCAAACCACCTGGTCAAATTAGAAAGCAGTCCTACTACACAAACACAACCAATGGTAGGCACAGGATTGATGTTCCTCCCTCGTTTGAATGACTGGAATCAAATATGGACTATTAAAGACATAAGATCTTCTATATGGACGGCCAAACTTACTAATATCCCAGGCACCTCCTTAAGAATCTGCCCGCTTTGTCCATCGACATCCCCATAAAAGTATATAATGACATAGGATCGAAATCATCCGATTATCTACGCCAAGATACACTCCACAATCATCTCGGTACCTATCCATTTGTCGAGATAAATAAATTTAATAAATAACGGATTAAAAGCTAAAAGAACGCACAAATGACATATTAAATTTGCTCACCGCGATACGAATGTGTAGCTCGGAGAAGGGCCGTGTGAGCGTTCAATGATACTGAACTAATAAATCCCATCACCGCTTCTCTAAATTCTTTGTGTTCTTTACGCCTCGCCTCAAAGGTCGACTTCAATTCACATATAGAACGATCAATCTTGTCCATCCGTCGAATGATATAATCATTATTAAACTTTGTCCTCGATCGTTATGAATTTAAAAATTATAAGTTTAAATAAATATATATAACCTCTTAATGACATATATATATATAGAAAATAAATGATTTATAACCTCCGAATCATATGTGTCATTGGATTCGTGTGTTTGCTCATGATGGTCTTCTGCTGGAAGCTCCTCCTCCACAAGACCTTGCGGCTCCAGTGTTGAGCTAGCAGCACTTGCGATGTTTTGATTCTCCTCTGTTTCAGCCATAATGGGAGGTGCGTTGATTGATGGTTGATGTCTGCATAAAGTAACATTACTTATAAATACATAAATAATCATTTACAAAGTAACATTACTTATAAGATACTCACATTACAAACCCAACTTGGGATATATGGAACATAATCCTTTACTGATTTACCAATATTTTTGTGCTTTCTCTTAGAGTTCGACTCGATGGTTTGTAGTACATTTTCCTGCAATAATTCAACCCAAATTTTAGGTTAGTAGAATCATAGTATTATTTATCGATATGAAAAACAATAATATACAACCGCACAAAGTAATATTACTTACAAGACGAGAGTTATCATTAAACAATGAATTCACAACAATGAAGTTGATTTTGGAGGAAGCGATGGGCTTCCATTAGTACAATGCGTGGAATCTTTTTTTGTTTTCACGATCCACCGTGATGGCAGACCTCCAATAACTTCGAACATCCATGCCTACAATAAGTAAAATGACAATATTAAAAAGTATTAAATATTTACTATTAACAAACAATTATCGAAGAATATAATTTTAATGTAGTACGATTTTAACGCACTCGAACTCCGGATGTAAAGCCGTAAACATTGTACTTTTCAATATTATGATTTGGCTTTTCCAAGCGAGTCTTCTTAAATTTCTCCATTTTACCATACAATGCATTGTCAAGACTCGTCAGATATCGCTTCCCATGACAAACGACCCTATGGATCGGCTTCTAAAGTGATCAATGTCATCCACCTCGTTAAGCAATGAAAAGTTTATCCGACTATGAACTTTTCTTCCATTTAGAACTCGTCTCGCAAAATAAAAGAGTGCAATTTTACTCGCATCAATGTCGTCCATAGCGTCAAGTCTAAATTACTAAACCTTTCGTCGAACTCACCGAGATTTAAATTGCGAAATGCACTCATCAAAATACGTATTAAGCAACTCTATGATTCTTTTTTATCATTTTTGGTACACTGTCGTCACCCCAACAAAGTCCCGTAACTAAACACCACTCTCCAATTGATAAGCGTATCAAATACTCACCAATTTCAAACCACAACTGATCTGTCTTATTACAGGCCACTTATCTTAAGCAACAAATTATGCATAATCACACCATCGAATGGAAAGCTTCGACACTCTAAGAAATGGCCAAATATATCATTTTTGAATAATTGCAACTGTCGTTTTGTTAACTTACCCTCAATAGCTTTTACGACTGTATCTAATTTACACATACTTGTAATACGCCTGAGAAAATGAAGCAGCAGTAAGGCATCTGCGATCATGCCAGTACATACGCTAGAATCGCCATATTTCATTATAAATATAACATTATTAAATTAAAATTATATAATTTACAAATTTTAAAAAAATCTTTCGTAAAATTTCAGAAAATATTACAGTGCGACGAGCACCTCGTCGCACAAAAATTATACTGACAGTGCACACGTCGCACCAAATTCCGTAAATTACAACCCGATAATTTGGTGCGACATGCAGTGCGAACGTCGCACAATGCGCCGAATTTGAAACCGGGACCGTCACGACTAAACCGCATGCGACAGGATGCCTGTCGCACTAAATTCCAGAATCTGAAACTGGTAGCGTCGCATCAGGTTTGGTGCGACGGATGCTCGTCGCACCAAATTCCGTAATCGGGATTACGAAATGCGTGTCGTCGCGACAGATTCCGGTGCGACGGGTCGAGTCCGTCGCATCGAAACGGTGCGATGGTCGGTGCCATCGCGACCATCCGTGCATGGCTGTCCATGCACGCTGCTGTAGCCGATGGTCAGCTGCGATTGTCCGAGTTTCTTTAAAAAAAAAATTACAGAAAAGTTACCTCGGTGTCTCCGGTGTCGGTGTCTGTTTCTGATCGTCTTCTCAGAAGTCGAGTAACGAAAATTTTGGCCAAGAGTATCTTCGTCTGAAAAATTGAAGATTAACTAATTACGATATGAAAAATATAGAAAGGTTATTAACGAAAAATATAAAACGAAAAAGATTATTTGTGTAAATTTCCCGCATATCTTTATCTTTCTCATTTCATCACTTGATTACAAGCTAGGTGGTACGTCAATCAATTGCAACTTGCAACCGACCCATTCACCAAAGGTCTGGCTTAAGTTACATCCCTATCACGGGATCTACTGAATTAAATAAACTCAAGGCATGCATAAATATGCTTGGGAAAGACGGAGAGAGCCCATGTTGCACCCAAATTGTCTATCCTGGCCGACACTGGTTCTATTTCTCCTAAAAAAGTTGTCTCAATCTATCGACAATATTTACGGTACATTTGAGATTAAGATAATACAATTGATTATTATTATCATATATATAATTAAATTACATATAATTATTATTTATATATTAATTTTTTAAAATAATTAAATCAAAGTATAGCATTATTTACTTGTAATATAATCAAGGATGTAGTCTAAAATTTAATTAAACAGAAGCACATTTAAAATATAATATAATTTTAAAAATTTACATAAAAATATATAAAATCTTAATTATAATATAAATTATAATAAGAAAATTTATTACCAAGTTTCACAAAATTTTAATAATTAATTAAATTATTTTAAATTAGATGTTTAAATTAAAGACAACATAAAATATTTTAAAATTAATAAAGACATTTTTATAATTTTATAATTCAGCTTAGACATATTTATATACAACAAATAAAATACTTTTTTTAATCCAGATAACCAATCAAAAAAAATCTTGAAAGACAGCTACGGCATTTGCCCCAATTGAGTCTATACTAACTAAATCCCTGAATTCCATTGCCTCGTTTAATTTGGGCTGTACCTTACATAAATTGTGTGGAAGTAAAACCCTGAATTCCAATGTATTGTAAAATTCTGCCCATCTATTACCCAAAATACATTTTTTATTCGTTCACCAATTCATTACTTCACCCAAGGGCACCGATGGGACCCATCTCTGCATAACTTTTCCCATTACAAATAAACCGGACAAATGTTACGAGTTGACATAATTCACACTATATTCATCATCCATTATCATCATATGACCCCATTCACGTGATGCTGCTCACATTCAAAATCGCCATCATTGAGCCTTTTCAACGGCTGTGATCGAAGATGAGTCCCCAGTAATAGACTCGTACCTTTGGAACACGTAAGCCACAATCAAACAAGCAACGAGAGTCACATAATCCTTACCAGCACACTGCTTGTTCATGTCATTGGGAGTCCCCGTCTGTGGCCCATTTGACCAAAACAAGTAACTCAACAGCTCGCCCCCTTTTTCACCCATAAACCTCTCAGCCTTAAAACTCTCAGAATCATCAAACACCTTCGAATCCCTCATAACCAAAGGCTGATACCCACAAAGCAACTCACCTTTCTTGATATCATACACCGAGTCATGCGAGCTCAGTTGAAAGTCCTTCCTTGCCCTTCCAAACTGAAGAGGAACCGGTGGGTTAAGTCTCAAAGTTTCATAAACCACAGACTGAACTAACTCTAAACTCTTGACCGACTCAAAACTCAAACTGGATGTCCCACATTTCTCTTTCACTTCACTTCTTAACTTTGCTTGCAACCCTGTTGTGTCACTACCAATTGCATTGATCAACCTTGGCACAAAAATGGAGAACCCACCGAAAGCATTAAACCCTAGAATGAACAGCAAGTTATGAATGGCCTCTTCTTTTGTTAGCCCGAACTCATCTTGCCCTCGTTGCACAACTTCTTTGCCTTCGTTTTCAATGAACCTGAAGAGCTTGTTATAGTCTCCTCTGACAAGGGCAAAAGGGTAAGCGAAAGAGTGAAGAAAGATCTCTTCTAGGGGCTGCAAGATGTTTATACTGACTGTGGGCAGAAGCTGCAAGGCCAGCCACTTGTCGAGCATGAAGTAGCCGTACTCGGCGATTTCGGCGTCGGCTTTTGGGTCGGCTCCTACGACCGATTTTGAGAGGAAGTTAAACAGGCACTTTTGTAAAGGGACTAAGTAACTTATGCTGTTCTTTTCGGAGAGCTCCTTCTCGACGGTGTCGAACAGTGTGTCCAGACTTGATACCACTTCTGATACCCATAATTTTGAGCTTCTTTTTAGAGTATCCATGGCGAAGTCTTTGAGCTGATGAATAAGATGAATGGAAGTTAATTAACACTGATATATACGTATATATTGGCGGGAAAACTATTGTTTTCATAACTTTTTAAATAATTATGGTAATGCTATCAAAATAATGAAATTATTTAAGCTGTTCAACCTAGAAAACGTGCACATGTGGTACTAACTAGGTGACTTCTTTCATCGTAAAATCTGGATATTTTATAAAATATAAACATCACAAATTAATATTTAATTTTCAACGAAAGACAAAAAATAATAATAATAACTATTTCAAAATTTTATTTTACTCTAACTGAGGGTGATATTTATTAATTAATTAATAATTTTTTTATAAAATTATATATAAATTAATTATATTATTTTATAAATTAATAAATAATATCATAATATTTAAAATAAAATATTATAATGTGTATCATCACTTAAAAAATAATAATAATAATAATAATAAAACAAAATTTTAAACAATATATGTCTTTTTATTAAATTCTTGTCATAAACATCTCGTGATAAGAATCTATCCCGCTATCCAGGAAGCACCCAAAATTTTAACCCGAACGGAACCTCTCATCTCACGTGCTACTAAGTACGATTTCACGACAAGTGGCAACAAAAAGCTTAAAAGGACCGCCTAGCTAGTTTCCAAAAATGTGACCTTTAACGAGTGAATAGCGACAGGCTTAAATGTTTTTCTACACAAAACAAAATTAATAGGAGGTGGACAGCACAAGAAGCCCCATGTGGGCACACAAAAGAGAGTGCAAAATATCTACCAGACTTAGACTACAACGTGCCCGAAAGTTATTGGGTCTGCAATTATCTCACGAACCTTATCGCTTGAGAAAATTTCTTTGCAATCAATGGTTCTGCTGATGACAAAGAGTAAGTCTAACATTAGATAGTGAAAGATATTAAGACTATTATTTGATAATTCTATTTATACCATTACATATTCATGAATTTTTTTTTTCCACTATTATTATAAAGGAAAGAACACTGCCTCCGGAAAGAAATTAGTATAATAATAATATGAAGACTCGAACTCGTGATGCTCTCACTGGATTATACCACTTACTCACTTAGCCCCTTAAATTTGATCCGTATTTTACGCTCTATATAGACTTTGTTAAGATTTGTGCGTGTCTAAACTATAAGCAAATTACTAATTGGCCAGAGGAGTACTTCAGCCGTTCACATCTTATCCTACCTGTGAAGAGTTTCACTCACATGTTGCTTTCGCGAAATGGCCCAAATGTTTGTTCATACAAACAAAGTTTAGCATTTATTACTATTAATTAATTTAATTGACTTCAATTCCGAAACAAAAACAGTTTATATATATATATATATAGAGAAATAAAGTTAATAATGATAACTTGATCTTGTGTTTGTGTGTATCACGTCATAGAAAATTACAAAAGTTGCAATTGAAGGTCAATAATGGGCGATGTTTTATTTATATCAATTGAAAATAATTATTCAGCGTCATGCATTATCCCACAAATAATAATAATAATAATAAACAATTTGATATTCTTAAACACCAAAACAAATGGCCATCCATAATATAATTACGTTGACATAATGATTGTCATAAAAGGCTAATTAGATTAATTGTAAAGAATAGAAGATGATATTAATCATAATTTTATCATTATCACAAATAAATAACAATTGATCATCTTAAACGCCGAAACCAAGAGTCACCGATAATATATTACACACAGGCAAAGATTGTCAAAATGATTAGATTTATTGTAAAGAATGAAAAATTAATAATTAATAATGTTTGATGTTCTTGAAGAGTAACACATTTTAAAAAATAAATTACAAACTTTAAAACCAAACGTTATTTTATCAGTCAGAAAATATGTTCCCTTATCTTGTATGATTAAGAAAATATACTACCAAAAGATCAGATTTTTCAGCAAGTTATTTGGCAAATCATTACTCCATAAACAGTATCAACAAGCAGCAACATAACACTAAAAATAATAAAAAAAGTGTTAAAAATTTAATACTAAAGAAATGAAAGTAGTCGATGAATTAATGATTCATACCTGGGCATGTTTAGGCTCAGAAGTATCAAGATAAGCAGCAACCCTCAAGTCTCCTGTAAACTTGACACTGGGCATGAAATCACCGACAAGGATATTTTTCTTCTCCACGATCTCCATGTCAAAAAGATGCGCAAAAGATTTGCAGTCAAGAACAGCAATGACATTGGGGTTTACGCTGAGAAAGAAGGGCCAAGTGGGTGGCATGTTTGTACGGAACACAGTGCTCTTGTGCTTTTCAATGCGTTTTCTGAAGAAAGTTTCAGGACCCTGGAACCAGAAGTAGTCAAGGCGGTCGGAGATGGGGCCCAGCAGAGGCCAGCCGTAGGATCCGGGGATTGTACGGATCGGGAGCGATGTGGACGGTGGTGATGAAGTGGGTGTGGAGAGCGACTGTGACTGGAAGGGCGATGATGATGGCAAGTCTGGTGATACGCTCATTGAGCTTATCATCACCATGGAGGTATTCATTTTGAACTTGGATTGGTGCGTAAGTGTTATCTTCTGATATTTTGACGATACTACTTAGAATCTGAGGACTTTATAACTTCATATTTATATTATATTGGAGGCAAGACATTGACACAAACAGCTTTTGTACGCATCTTTTGATTATGCTGTGCACAAGGAATTCATGGAGGAAAAGCAACAGGCAAGTTAATTTACCACCGACTATTGATGACCCCACCCTTTTAAACAGACATCAATAGTGGGAGTAAATCCCGTTAGAAATTTTAGGATACATTCAAAATATTTTACGAAGAGTCATTGTTAACTTATAGTAAACGTAAGTTATATTTATGTTAAATGAATAATTGGAAATGAGTCGCACTCTCATTTTATAAGAAATAATAATTTATACAGGCTGTAAATTAACAAAACTCTTATATTAATTATATAATAAATAAATTATATTATAATATGTATATTTATTTTTTAAAAAAATTATATTATCTACCCATTTTGCATGTTTATTCTGAGTATGTGAGGAATCATAACATGGCAATTACTAAATTGTATAACAAGTAACTTACGCAGACATAATCAAAGGATTGAGGTTGATTTTATGTAAAATTAATAACTATTAAGACGTGAGGTATAACTTAACGAAAATAATAAGACAAAAGAGATTCTAATAATATTTGTCCCGTACTAACAGTGATGAGGGTAATGAAAACAGCTTTTTGTGCGTAATAATGTCATTATTGATATATAAATATTGTTTTTTTATTTGTTGATATATAAAATAATACATACTCGGAGTATTATCTAATTTTTACTGTACAAGATGTTCCAAATTAAGTTTTCAAACTCTCATGTTAATTTTCAAATCAGATTCAAGTTTTGTATTTAAATCCATGCCTCTACGTTAGGGAATCGTTATTTTAACAAACGGATGTACCCTTGGGGTTAAAATGAGTCAATTGAAGGGGAAAATTCAGAATTATTTGGGGTTTTGAAAAAAAAAAATTAAGGTAATAGGGTCTAGAGGGAGAAAAAAGAAATAGGTGGATCTTTAAATATAGGCTAAATATAATTTTTCCTTTAGATACGAGGTTTCTACAATTCAAGATTGAAGTAGAACTCTTTTTAGTTATTTTTTTATTTTTAATAATTAATTAAATATGTATATTTATTAAAAAATTAATATAATTATTAAATATTTCAATAAAATCGAGAAATTGACAGAAATAACCTTAAAATAATTTCTTTTTTCATAAATAGCCTTTAAAAGTTTTAAATATCATAATTAGCCAAACACAAATATTGAGGACTAAATTGCCCCTCTCATCTTCTCTGTTCTTCGTCATGATTTGGTAACTCTTTCCCTTCGCGTAATCCACCCAACAACAATGAAAAAAATCACTAATCAACTCCAACGAAACGTAGATCAGTGAGTTATTTAATTTTTTTAAGTAATTTTTTTTTTACTAAAATTGTGCTGCCCATCGCGCGGCACTCATCGGCGCGATGTGCAGCAGCCTATCGTGCCAGTCTGAGCAATGTGCAGTAGCCCATCGCGCCATATTTTTCGCTGTAGGTACCCCGTCGCACAATTTTCTGCGACAGGATACCTGTCGCAGCAAATTATTAAGTTACGATTTTCTGTATTTGGTGCGACAGGCACCTTGTCGCACAAAACTTGTGCGACAAGGTTCCTATCGCACCAAATTCCTAGATTGCAGTTTTTTGAAATTTGGTGCGACAGTGTGCCTGTCGCACATAATTTGTGCGATAAAATGCCTCTCGCACTAAATTCTTATGTGACTAATAAATATTTTTTTAATTTATCATATATTTTTTTTATTTTTTAAATTATATAATTATAATTTAATAATGTTATATTTGTAACAAAAACATAGCAGATTCTGAGTATGTACCAGGTATGATGCAGATACCTTATCCTGAGCGTATTATAAGTATGTATAAATTAGATACAGTTGTAAAAGCCATTGAGGAAAAGTTAACAAAATGACAGTTGCAATTATTCAAAAAAGATATATTGGGGTATTTCTTGGAGTGCCGAATCTTTCCATTCAGTGGCGTCATTATCCATAATTTATTGCTTAGACAAGTGGCCTGTAATGAGAGAGATCAGTTATACTTTGAAATTTGTGAGCATTTGATGCGCTTATCAATTGGAGAGTGGTCTTTAGTTACAGGACTTTCTTGGGCAGAAGACACTGTACCCAAAACAGCAAAAAGGAATAGGCTGTTTAATACGTATTTTGATGGTTTGTTTCACAATTGAAATTTCGGCGATTTCAACGAAAGATTTGGTAACTTAGACTTCGACACTATGGACGACATTGATGCAGTAAAGATTGTATTATTTTATTTTGCAGACATAGTACTAAATGGAAAAAAATAGTTCATAGTCAGATTAATTTCTCATTGCTTAATAAAGTGGATGACATTGATCACTTTCGAAATCATCCATGGGGTCGTTCGTCATGGGAAATGATATACGACAGTCTTGACAATGCATTGTATAGTAAAATTGAGAAATTTAAGAAGACTCGCTTGGAAAAGCCAAATTATAACATTGAAAAGTACAATGTTTACGGCTTTACATCTGAAGTTCAGGTATGTTAAGATTATATCTAGAATTCAGGTATGCTAAGATCACGCTCTATTTAAATTATTTTGTTCGATAATTAGTTTGATAATAGTGAATATTTAACACTTTTTTAATATTCTTACTTTACTTGTTGTAGGATGGATGTTCGAAGTGATTAGAAGGTTCCCATCATAGTGGGTCGTGAAATCCAAAAAGAAGATTCCACGCATCGTGCAATGGAAGCCCATTGCTTCCTCGAAAATAAACTTCACTGAAGTTTATTCATTGTTCAATGATAATTCTCGTCTTGTAAGTAATGTATATTGATAATAGTATATTACTACTTTTCATATTACTAAATAATACTAGATGATTATACTAACCTAAAATTTGAGTTGATGATTATACAAATCTAAAATTTGGGTTAATCGAGTCGAACTTAAAGGAGAAAGCCCAAAAATATTGGCAAACTGTAAAAGATTATGTTCCACATATCCTAAGTTGAGTCTGTAATGTGAGTATCCTTTAGTGCTTTATAAAAGATGATTACAAACGGCTCTTTCTTTAGTAAATTATTTACCAATTTAAATGTTACTTTGTGCAGCATCAACCATCCAGCAACGCATCTCCCATTACAAAGCAAACAGAAAAAAATCAAAACACCGCTAGCCCAACACTAGAGCCGCAAAATTTTGTTGAGGATGAGCTTCCTGCAGATAACCATCATGAGCAAACACATGAATCCAAAGACACATAAGATTCAGAGGTTATAAATTATTTATTTTCTTCATATATATAAATCATTTTAATATTCTCTTTTATATATATATATATATATATATATATATATATATATATTCATAATAGTCGAAGATAAAGTATAATAATGATTATATCATTATACGGATGGACAAGATTGATCGTTCTATATGTGAATTGAAATCGGTTTTTGAGGCGGAGCGTAAAGAACATAAAGAATTTAGAGAAGCGGTGATGGGATTTATTGGTTCGTATACTGAACGCTCACACTGTCCTTCTTCGACTACACGCTCGTATACGGTGATCAAATTTAACAATTAACTATTGCATTCTTTTAGCTTTTAATTTGATGTTTATTAAATATGCTCATCCTAACAAACGGATATACCCCAAATGATTGTATAGTATATACTAACGTGGAAAATCAGAATATTTCAACTCCTATGTCATTGTATAGCTTTTATGGAGATGTCAGCAGAGAGAGCGTGCAGATCCTTAAGGAGGCACCGCTGAATAATAGTAATTTTTGCCGTCCATACAGACGGCCTCATGTCTTTAATAGTCCGTATTTGATTCCGTTATTCAAGCGAGGAAGGAACATCAATCCTTTACCTATACTCCAAATAATGGATCGTCAAATCGACGAACGAATGAGTGTGGATATAAATCCACTTTGAGGATTACAGGATCCAAGTATATGCAATGAGTTCGACCAGTGGTTTGCTAGTAACATCACAGTGGATCGTTCAGTCCCATACCCGCACTCATTTTTTCAAGTACTTTCGGGTCATACTTCAATGGGATGGCTAGCTGACGAGGTAATTTTTTTTAACATAAATCCATTCCGGCGTTTGTGTATTATGATTGTATTCTAAATTGACCAGTAGTTTTCTATTCTATTCATTCACAGCATATTCATGAGTATTTACCCTTGATCAGCGAGAAGCAATGACAGTATCCAAATGCACTGTCTGAGCAGTTCACGCATACAAACATATATTTTTTGGTATTTAGTTTACAGAACATATACTCATCGTATTTACAACTTAAATTTTGTTAATATCTTATTTCTTATGTATGTAATATTTCAGGTGTTCCTTAAGCAGTTATGGAACAACGGAAATTGTGCGGTCAGATCATTAGAATATAGTAATAATTTTAATAGCTATATTCATAGGCTCGTTTATAATGTTAAAGCAGTTGACAGATGTGGATATGTTATGTGAATATTTTTTTATTTTTTTAAGAAACATAAAAAATTAACGAATGTTTTTATGTGTAGGTATTCATTCCTGTTAATATTGGCGACGATCATTGGGTACTAGTCTGAGTGGACTTTTATACCAACATAGTATGGATTTATGACTCATTGATGACATTTTGCGGTGATAAAACGTACAAGGATCAATTTAGGCCATTTGAAGTCATATGTTCTCGATGGCTAGACCATGTTAGATTCTACAATATTCGATATGACCTACAGTATGCTGAGTACTAAAAAGTCATCGTAGTTAAAGGTGTCCCACAACAAAAGTCTAGTAGTGGCGATTGCGTTGTATTTTCATAGATGTTTACTATATATTTAATGTTTAAACTTAGGCTCAATTTCAACAGTAGTCATGGGGCATATTTTAGAAAAAAGATTACTGTATATATATTTAATGACGATATTATATTATAAACCATTGTATTCATTCGAATATTGATGTATTGAATGTTTTATCATTAATGTACTTAATTACATTAAAAATTAAAAAATGGGTGTTACACATAATTGCAATAATAAATAACACTAAACAAATTGTACCAACTATATTCTGCAGTATAAAAAAAAAAAATTCAGTAGTACATTATTACTTAGAACAATATAACTAACTTTGATTCGATACAATATGATTTTTATATTGTTTACGGTTATGTTCCGATTCGTTGCATCGCCCACATTTTACAGTTCTTTGATTTACATCTTCACCAACATAATGTATTATTACCTCTTTACGATGATCAAGTGGTGGTGCTTCTACTAGTGGATAAAATTACATCTCTTAGATTTCATCTGGAACTTCCCAATCTATGACGTTGCCAACCGGCTCCACTAGTTATGCATAAACTTTTACCAATGATTCCTTGGAGTAAAATTCAAAACAAAGGCTTATATAATCCACTTGGACAGTTAAGGAGGTGGCAATTGCATGTACACAGACGAGCTGATCCAATTTGAATACTCTACATGAGCAAATTTTATTCTGTATGTCAACTAATCCCTCCTTGATACCATCACCCAAAACATGGAATCGATGTAGAGACACAGGAGGGATGATCATCCTTTCAGCCCAAGATCTCCTCTCAGCGATTATTTTATCTGCCTAAGTTGTTAGTCGATTACTCATCGATTCAACCATAAGTTTGCTATCATAAAACCATTGCTGCATTGTTTTCCTAAAGTGATAAACAAGATAAGTAATTAGAAATTTTTGCGGTTCCCTCATAAAAGAATTCACACTTTCTACGATGTTAGTGGTAAGAATATTATATCTTCTGCATTCAAACTCAGACCTTACCTAATTACATGTACCCACATTATCCTCTAAGTAATTGGCTGCACTAGAGTGGAGCATCCACAAAACCTCAAGTTGTTTTCTAAATTCTTCGTGTCCCTATGCATTTGCGGCTTTTATAAAGATAGGCTCGAAATTATCGCAAACAGCTTTGGGCATCCTGAATTTTGCTTTTATGTTATCTTTAACATGGTAAAAACAAACGCTATGAGCAGCATTACGAAATACTTGCATCAGTCGGAGATAAATACTAAGTCTGGCATATCGCCAATCACTCCATGTAACTTCATCATAAACCATTCCCAAGCATCATAATTCTCTGAATCTAAAACTCTAATGGTTAACGGATATAATTGATTGTTTCCATCTAAACATGTTGCAACAAACATGCTTACCCGATATGGGCCCTTTAGATGAGTATCATCTATAGCAATCATTGGTCTAATATACTGTTTAAAACCCTTAACAGAAGATCCAAGAGCTACAAAGTAGTATAAGAAATTACCATCCTTATCCCGTTCAAGGAGAGTAACTGTACCCTTATTTGCAACCTTCAAAACGTGAGAGTATTTGGATAGTAAGTTATATGACTCTGCAAGATTCTCTCAAACAATTTCAAAACCAACTTCTCTAGCATGATATGCTTGCTGGTATATTAACTGGACACTGTATTCTTGTTGCATGTCTACTCTGATATCATTCGGATTGTATATCATTTTTTCCTGCATATATTTGTCCGCGATAATATGACCAACAACCTGACTCCTTACTTAGTGACGGCCATCAGACAACATCTTATTATGACATGTATGTACATTGTCAATTCTCCTGACTACCCAATAAATATTCTGCTCGTTTGAAAGTCTCGTTGTTCGAATACGTCATAGTGAACATACATGATGGGTTGTGTTATTAGACCTCAAAGTTGTCTTCATCGTGATATTATATTCATTAGGATTTATTTGTAAAATCTCTTATATTCTTGATAGAGACTGAGGAAACATACAATCTTTTCGAACAAAAAATATTGTATTCTTAGCATTCACATAATTCATCCAGTCATCTGCCGATGTTTCCCACCAACCATTATAACACAGTTCAAGTACAACTAAATCTATTAATCTTGAATTATTAAAAAATAAATAAATTTATTATACAGTAGAAACATAATCACTAAAAAATAAAAAATATATTAAAACTGCATTTAAGTGTGACATGGATCCTGTCGCCGACAGGTAAGAAAATGTCCAGCTTCTCTCGGCTGCACATAAACATAAACCTAACGCTATAAACGCTTCTTCGTACATTTTTAACATTTCATTATGCATACTACATGGTAGAAATTCATAACAGTTATACAAATATTTATAGAATTAGCTTAACTTACTTAGGTTTTTAATAGACGAATACAAGGATGCTAGATTTTTGTCGTTGGACTTCGTTGTTTCGTTTTAAACTATTGATGAAAATTAAAATTGATAAGTTAGTTATGAAAAGATTGATAGAAATTGAAAGAACTTTTATTATTTCGTTTTCCAGATCGATATGTAACTTACACGGAAGATAAAGGCTTGCAAGGAAGATGAAGAATTAAATGAATAAAAATAAAATATAAAGAGTAATTTAGGATAAAATAATTTTATTTAACTATTTTTGATCGAATATAAAGTAAAAAATTAATTTTAAAAATTTAAAAATTTTAATAACTATTTATATCAATTTTCTAATAAAATTCAAAATCTATACAATAAAAATAATCACTTTATTGTTAAACATATACCCAGTGTTGTAATATAATGGCTCATAATTTAGCCAAATTGGCTTTTTCTTCTTCAGAGGGGTATATTTGGATTAAAGATTGTCCCATAGAAATTGCCAATCTCTTGTAATTTTCGTTGTTTTAATATAGAATCAATTATTTCCAAAAAAGTGGTCCCTTGAAATCTATTGGCTGGGCTGTGATTTTCTTCTGTTATTTTTTATGTTTACATTATGTGTCATTGTGTCACGTCATCGGCATGTAAATCGTGAAGTGAACATAACGCGTAACCAAAAGGATGCACATGGGGTCACGTCAGTTGCATGTTCTCATACTTTGACCTCCGAAATTAATTATTTGTTTATTTTCCGTGAAATTGTCTGTGGAGCTGGATGCGTATGCCAGGCATCCAATACTTGCCACGTTAATTAAATGAATTAACGGCATGGTTCTCCAAACTTGCAGTCTCATGCGACAGCCTTCATTGCTCCATTCAATTTTTCACAGTGGCACATTTGATGCGCACGCTTTATCTACTTGGCAGTGGATCAAACCTCATTCAAGATTCCACATTATTTAAATTGAACTGAATTAAATTTGAGTCGGTTTAAAATAAATCTAGATATCAATGTATGGATTAAAGACAGTTATGAAGCAGATCTGAATTTATTTTAATATATAGATTTAGATTCATATCCACCTATTTTTAATATTTAATTTTATTTTAAAATTTTCTTAACAATTGTGTGATTATAAATGATAATAAATTTTATTCATAACATATTAATGGTGCTTACCATGTATTTACAAATCTTAAAACTTAAAGATTAGTTTTGTAAATTTAAATGATAATAAGATAAAATAATTAAGTTTAAATTAAAATTAGGACAATCAACCCTAATTTTTTAAGTCTTTCGCTCTTCAGTTTAGTCTCCTTCCTCCTTAATTACTCTCGAATATTCACTCTATTTGAATACTTGAATCAATCCTTTAATTGTCAGGTAAATCTCTAAACTTGAGTTTCTTTTTTTCTTATTTTATTATAACCTTATTCATGTTGTATAATCACAAATAAGTGCGGGTTATTTACTGTCAAATAATTATATAATTCATATATTTAGTTAAATATGATTATAAGTTATATTCGACTTATATATCATTATTTAATGTTGTAGAAATGATGATGGGTGTGTTATGGATATATAATAGTGAAGAAAATATTAGAATATTACATTGATTTTACTCTTGCAATTACTTTTGATGAATATTTTAGTATTTTTCTTATTATTTGTTTTGGTGTAAACGCATAAACTATAGTATTTATTAGAGTTTTGAGACAAATTATATAATTTAATTGTTATCAACACATATTAGTCTTTAATTATCTTTCTAAAATGTTATTGCTCTCTTATTATTGAATTTTAGAATTCATGATGGATCTAGAATAAATTTATATTTTATTTTATTTTTTTAGATTTAGAGTAGATATAAATTTTTTTTTTCAAATCTAAATATGGAGCAAAAAATATGAATTCATGATGAATCTAAAGCAGTTACGAATCTCAAATTTTATTATGGATCTAAATCTGAAACAGAATAAATCCAACTCATATCTACCCCATTACCATCCTTACTAGCCAGCCCCCTTCAATAAAAGTATTTACTATTTATTTGACAACGTTGGCAAGTTTTGCTTTTTGATGTAATAACAAATCTCCACTTAAACTTGTTTATTTGTAATTAGTAAAAATAATATTAAAAAATCACATCAATAATAATAATTAAAAAAAAACTCCAATCACACAAGACAGAAATCTTTTGAGACTTGACTTGAATTAGTTCTAAATAACATGTACGAGTATGGATTGGTCTCATTTTAGGATAATAAGGATGTTTGAGCTTATTTTCAATCATGTTCCACGCTCAAATGGTTATGTCTGAATTACTTTTGGTCGGATGTATGAGCCTAGGCTCGCAAGTTTGAACTAATTGTGGACTATTTCAACGTCCATAATTCTTATATCCTAAAAAACTAAATCATAAAGTGTAAATTATGAATTTAATAGAAGTCCAATAGTGGCTTAATACTCTCAATAATGTTGAAGTCATTAATTCAAGTCATTAATACAACATTAAACAACCAAGTCAAAGTCTTCCCATGAGAAAGGGCTTTGAGGTGGGTCTTACGACAAGGAAACTTTGGACCGCCACTAACATTTTTGGGACCATTTACTTGAACAAGCATGTGGAACTATTCTTTGGTCTCAAAATGTTTCATATATCAAAGAAAATAAATGTGTAACACATGGGGAGCCACACAAAAAAAGAAATGTGTAGCACAAGATGAATCCATCCACAGAAATTATCACAGAAAGATCAAGACAAATTTCACAGTTTTGTGGTACAAACTTGAGTATGAGCAAGAGAGATACAAACAAAATGTGGCGTGTGGAGCAGTGAGCTAACCTGGATACATAATTTTCATGAGAGCAGCAAGCATCAGAGAGATGATGATGCATTATGCCAATTGTGTGTACATAATTTCAGGGAAGGATTATGCTGAGATCATCTAAATTTGCACAACCTTGGATGCTTAAACTATGCTCATTAGCTAAATGCAATAAGCATATGAAACACAGATGAGGGGAAATATCTTTGATAGTTGCAGCAGCCTTGCAATCACTGGGAAAGCTGGATAAGAGGCTCCTGAAAGATACTGTTTGTTCTTGATCCTTTTTACAAACAAAATAAAAAATCTAAAATTAGGAATCACCATTGGAAAAGAATAAAAAATATAAATGAATTACATGATTAATTCTCACATAAAAAATACCCATTTTACATTATTAGATATTGATAGAATATGAGTGTTGATTGACTCAATTGGTAAAATCAATTAGGGTTTTGAGGTTCAAATTTTACACTTACCAGTGTTTGGGAGGAATTTAGTTTACAATTATGTAATATTTTAATTTCTCATCTGGTGGGATGGCTTTTCATTATTCTCAAGCGGGTTTTGGAATTATATTAATTGGTGAGAAATCAGCTCCATGAATAGATAAAAGCTAAAATTAAAGTGATACTTTCAAGCTTTGTTTTGTAAGCTTCATCTCTTTGTTACATAAATTATATACAAAGCCACATTCACTGTTTGGCAAACTAATATCAGCCTGATTTATGCATTTATTCATTTTTACTTTTCTTCTCAATCTATGGGAATTGTGTGTTACTATTAACTAGAAGGCAAGTAGTCATGGCAACCAGTAGTTAACATTCTAAAAAAATCAGTATTCTTATCAAACCACTTTGTTTAAGTTATGTGTATTATATAGCACTATTTATATCACAAAAGATCACTTGGAAAGGGCAAAGGCTATATCCATATACCTGAGCAGCCATTTGAGGAGACTCTTTTATATGGGACCCAGATGGTGTCTTTCAATGTTTAAACATCAACTTGTTTAGAAAATTTGTATGTGTATTATATAGCACTATTTTATATCACAAAAGATCACTTGGAAAGGGCAAAGGCTATATGCATATACCTGAGCAGCCATTTGAGGAGCTTCTTTTATACGGACCCAGATGGTGTCCTTCAATGTTTGAACATCAACTTGTTTAGAAGTTTTGTCATACTCAACTTCCATCTTTTGCACCTGAGATGTTAAGACAAAAATGAAAAGCATGAGTACCAGGGCAATAGTTTCCAATACACATACCAGAGTACTTGACATAGCCTTTTAAAGTACATACAAAAACTATTTAAATACCGAAAGCTTTTACCACTTAACAGATGTTCTATTATAAATAACCTCATCATAAAACATTGCCATAAATTACTATTGTTCCAAATCACAACCCCTGTAATTCACACTTATCGGAAAACACAAGGATTAAATCGAAGACATAAAAACCAACCTGGCGAGGCTGAGAGACAAGTATGTCGGAACTCTCCACATCACTTGGATCATTTCCATCATCAAACTGGCCATCAAACATATTTTCATTACCCCAGGATGGAAATCCTTCATGATCATCAGTTTCCTGCCTTTCAACTGAAGATAGAGGAAAACATGAAAATGCACACTAGCAATTTATTCCATTTCATACATCAAATACATATTATATCATAATTAGAAAAAAAGAAAATCAAAATTATCATTGGAAATAAAGTTTTGTTTAACAAATCCTTATTATATTTAGCTTCAATTAACTGAAAACCAAAACTGTAATAAATAGAATTGTAAAAACTCAAACTTGTTGAACATGTAAATATTATATAGTAAAAGAAGGAAACTATTTTCGGAGTAACAAACAAAAGACAGATTCATTCAAACAATTTGTAAGGGAGGGCATTAATGACATTGGATGCCAGGCAACATGTTTCTGATAAACTTATAAATAGTTCATGCCAAAATATTAGTAAGATGAAAATTATTAAGCGTGTCCTATTAACGAGAAATAGCTAGACACTAATTATCAGTGCATCTCCTTAGACATTCAAGAAAGCATTTGATAAGCATCTGCGATAGAAAATAGTACCTGAGGACTTTCTTCTCCTCTTCCCAAGGCACTAGAACCAGCACGGTTATCTCATAAATAGAGTTAAGAAAAGATAAATAAAAAACCAAAAACCAAAAGAAAATGAAAAAAAGAGAACCAGAAGAAGAAACATTTGGACGTAATCATTTCATAGAGGCATAAAAAATGTCAAGAATTACCATAACATTAGGAAGAAGAAATAATTTAATGAGATCTTCTGGCTGATAGTGACAATCTTCAGGCAGTGTTGTATTACTAGGTGCTCTACTTCCAGGCATCAGTAATGACTTTGGATTTTTTGGAGGCACAAATAAATCCAGAAATTTTTCATCCAAGGCTTTTGTAAAATCAATATCAGGTTCTGGTTGTCTTTTACCCCTAATTTTCTTTGTTGTCACTGGAGATCCACCTTCAACAGCAGGATCAACTTTTGAACCTGCAGAATACAGTCTATTTCACGTTCCCAAGCCAAGAACCACCAAAATGGAAATCATATATTAAGGGTATCACCTTCAACTGGACCTTTAGCTTTTCGATACTTCCAATGGTCAGGACCTGCCCAATCATTTTGTTTTGAGGAGAATCCCAAATTTAAAAACAAATATTCATCAACCCTCTCAAGCCTGTCATCCGCATCAGGGTCTTGGAATAAAAATGATTCAGTTCCCTGCAAAAGTCAGTTTATCTTATTGGGGTACGGTTTCATATAAAAGTCTTCAAGTAACGAACACATAGTCTGAGACAAAAACCTCATGATAGCTGGTAAAGGTAGAATCTGAACCACCAATGTTCTCATCAACAATGCTTGGTTGGTCATCATTATAAAAATCATCGGTCCCACAATCATCAAATGCAACACCATCAGACTCAGCTACATTATTATGCACAGCTTCAACTTGGTCTACCAATTTCTGGATAGAAGAAAAAGTATCTGATGACCTTCTATTATCTTCATCAAATTGGTTGACTATAATCCTAAGCGTTGGTGAGATTTCATCCTTTGCTAGCATGTTCAGCTCCATCTGTTCAATGTATTCTATAAATAGAAGAGTGATTGATTGCAATTAGAACCTTAATTTCTATAACAACACAACTTCAGAACAGAGACCAAAATCAATATACTAGGGGAAGCAACAAACCTCTGGCAAACGAAAGGTCAATTGTATCTGACATAGAATGATGGCTTGCACATGACATGCCCTTCCCTGGTATTTCCTGCGAATCAAAGAGCACTTGACATCCAGCATGCACTCCAAGATTATTCAACAAGAGCCCCTTGGCCCCACCTTCATCGAATTGAGCAGATGTTTGATGATAGAGGGGATCAACAGCGAATGCAGCTGAAAAAAAAAAAAAAAAAGCAAAAGAACTAACATCATATTTTTGAAGTTAAATCTCACACCACTAATGGACATGGCTAGGATGCGTGGTCACCATCAAATTTCTTCACATTAAGAGCCTCAAAAGACGATTCCAGTGTTGATAAAGGTGACAGCTGCAATATGGAATCTGTTAATATAAGATGGATACATTACCCAATTGTACACAAATAAACAGTATCAACCTTTTTTTCTTTATCTTTCTTTGAATAGCCTTCCTCATGTACACTGTGAGCATTAGCATCTTCCACTCCAGTATCTGACACTATATACACCATCAGGAATCTTACAACCATGAAAGGGGCACAATTTACGTCGGCAGAATAATACAGCAAATCAGCTCCTTGAATCAAGAATCCTAGGATTATGCATACAAATGTCAAGTAAACAAAGAACCCCACAATAAGGAACCTAACCTTGTTCATTTTCTTGGCCTGCTCTATTAATCCCCCCTAGAACCTTGTAAGCCTCTGAATGCACCGAATCCACTCTCAACGAGTAAATCTTAACTCCAGCTTCAAGAGTGCAACTTGCCTATAAAAATAGAAAATTTAAAGCATGTTACCCATAAAGAGTGCAGGACTAGTCTTTGATGGCATTTGTATTATATTTTGAACAGGTTTAAAACTCATCTTCTCATACATGACTCAAATGTTTCAAGGATGCAGACATGCCGACAAGATTTGTAAATGGAAACATGTCTCGGCAAAAGCGAAAAAGTAGCGAAGGTAACTACTGAACCATAGCCATGATTAAGTGCTATGTCCATGCATCAAACAATCACATTTGAGAAGATGAGAGTCTCAAACTCAGTTTGAATTTCTAACACATAATGACACAACAATCATTTCCCCTGATATGTCTCAACACTACTGGAAAAGTACTTATCCAATTATATGGTCATTATAGCTGAAGTAGTGCAAAGGCACACTAATATGGCCAAACATCAATAAAACAATAAGAAAAGGTATTTTCAATTCATAATATTTTGAAAATTTGACTCTAAGCCTACAATAGCACCAAAAACATAAATAAAGATTAAAAAAAACTTAATCTTCTCCACATTAATCAGTTAATTTTTTTTTTCTAAAATATATACAAATAAAAAAGGCTAGCATACCTTTTGAAAATTGGTCTCCACATCATTCTCTTCTTCAACCTTAATAATCTCACAGAGATGGTCAATCAAATTCAACTCCCATGTATTCTTTTGATTAATTTTCTGCACATCACATCAATTAAAATCCACAACAACAAACATATTAAAAGAATTCAATACAACTGAAACACGAAAATGCCAAACCCCTATATCTATCAATCACAATTATCTCGCATAGGAAAAAAAAAAGTCCACAAATTTAACATATAATCACTGCATCCATCTTTATAAGCATAAAGCACAAAAAATCACATTTTCTAGCGAATGCATTTTTGAAAAATAGAACTCATAAACATTGAATTAAGGGGTGTTTTGTCACGGACATTTTCGCTGGCGAGCTTGATGCAATTGTGGAACAATTCAAGAATCTGGTCCTTGCCGAGGCAGGAATCAGAGTCACCATGTTGCGGCGGTGGATTATGGATAGTGACGGGCTTGCGGCGGATGGCGGCGGCTCGGGCCGCTCGGGCCTGGGCTCGCTCCAGCCCGTCGTCATTGGAGCCCAAAAAGAACGGGCTGGTTGGAGATTGGATGCGAGAAGCTATGGCAACTTTCTGCCTCCGAAGTGGACTTAGGGTTTCAGCCATCTATGTTTGATTCAAATCAACCCAGATTGGGAATCACAATTTGAGTTAATTGATTTAGTTGTATTTTTTTAGTGTGTGAGTATTTTCCCTCCACTGTGTTTTGAAATTTGAGATTGGGAGAAAAATTATGGCGTGTTGGGATCTACAGGAGTAATTGTGGCATAGCAATCAAAGCCGTTCAAACTACTAATTGGTTTATTTGAGTGCTTTTATCATGTGTATCCCCGAATTTTAATGTTTTATGAATAAATATATAATTCATCCATTTATGTTAAATTGGTTCCACATCTCTGAAAATCTATCATTTTAGGCAAGATATATTAGCGAGAGAGATTTTACTCAAATGGCTAATAAGGTGAACGATGACAATAAATTAATCTTGAAAGATTACTTCGATCAAAAGTTGAATAACACATTCATGAGTTTCGAAAAAGGAAAGATGTGACGTTTATTAAGTTAACAGAGGTTTTAAGTTTACAAGATGAAGTTCTAAGTCAACAAAATACAGAGTCATCCAGTCTCCAAACACATTATACATCATCTGTTTTGGTTGAATTGTATCTGCTAGCCAAGCCGCTGCCTCTATCTACGGGGTATTGGCCAAATGGAGACGAACAAATAATCAATGTTGATCTTGTAATGATCTAGTTCGAGGTTCTCATCAGAAATGCTACAACGCATCCCAAAATACCACCGGCCACAACCTGTATAATGCAAACAAATTGATCATTGACTAGCTATAATGTTGAATAAACATTCAGTTTTCAGTGAAGTTCATCAATAGTATAGTCATATTTTAACAACCTAAAGCAACACTAGTGTTTTCTTATCATAGAACTGGCGAATTGTGCATTTGGCATGGTCTTGGGAGTTTACAAAGAAATTAGAAGAGCTAGGGACAAAATCATCATTCTTACCTGTATTGGAGTATGACCAAGTAATTCACGTAGAGGTCTAACACTAGATAACGGGTGATCTGGTGGAAACTCACATACTATTTGATTCAGCAACTGCAATGAGCAAAAATAAATAATCACGAACATCAATTTATGAAAGAAGAATTCTGTATGCTAGTATCTTTACAACATAACCATGAAAGCAATAACAAAGCCAACTAAGGTTTATAAAGAATCAAAGAACCAGAACTTACTTCAGCTTGCCGACCAGCATGTAGTCTGACCCCAGATGCATCATACATTACCTAAACCAATTTAAGAATTATCAACCACACCCAACTAACTTGCAAAAGCAGATTGCCATTATCAAAGAGGTATGAAGTGAGATTTTGCAGAAGCACAAGGACATTAATAAGCAACTAAAAACCAAATGACTAAAAAATGGTGATTGGATCTATCAAGGTAAAGCCTGAACAAGGCCAAGTTATAGGCAACTTGAAGAAAGTTACTGTATCCCATAACAAATTAACAATTCTGCACCATCACATGGAACACAATGATTATTGGGGTTATCTCTGACATCCATAGCATAGCAGTCAGATATCTTAATTGTGAATAAATGAGTCTCCTCAATCAAGGACATTTGAAGAAGCTCAAACTAGAGAAAATTAGACAAAAGAGTATCAATATCCATAAAGAATTACTTTTAAAGCATTCAACAATGTATACACAAAAAAGCATTCAACAATGTAAATTCATTTCAAGAATATGGTCACTTTTTCTTTTCTAGGGACAATTACTATGGTTGATAAAGAATTACTCAGTATAATCAAAAAGTGCATCAGTGTCTAGAGAAATCTGCATAGATTTTAATTCTCTAATCAGTTCAAAGTGAAGAAAACAGTATTTTTTACACATCATTTGCACTTGATTCCTCATCCTTACCAATCGTTTGGTTAAAAAGAAAAAAGGAGTGGGTGAGCAACAATCAAACCAACAACCAAACAAACGACTGAACCAACATGTAGTAGGCTCCGCTTTTATTATACCTGCATTGTTCACAAATGACAGGACACATGAATACAACACGTTCTCTTAGGAAAAGATGAGCTTTCAACTAATACAAGAAACTCAAAGAGAAATAAAAATCATAAGAGTCAGTGAAAAAGATACATCAATAGATTGAAGAGAAATGTCAACAAGATACAGTGAGCACCAAGCAAATTCAAGCATATCATGCTCATTGCAGAAATCAAGCCATATGACAATTGAAGAAAATGTCCATGAGAGATAACCAATAAAGTTAAAAGAGAACATACAATGCAAGCCAAGACCACTGCAATGGCAAAAGATGAACTTCCTGACCCTTCTTGAAGACCAATTGCTACCGCTAGAGCAGACACAGTGGCAGAATGTGACGAAGGCATTCCACCCGAATCAAGCATCCTTTTAGAATCCCATCTCTTTTCTTTATACCTGAGCATCTAGCAAAGACATACAGAATAAATGAGATGTTATTATTTCAAAATAACAACTTTTTAATTACATTAGCTAACACTAATTTTCTATTCAACTAACATTTATTATATCGTACATCCATAATTCTTTGAATTCGAGGTTAATCTCAATCAAAGCAAGCATTTCGGAGCTCCAAGCCCTAATGGAAAGATCAATCTAATTTTTTATAAGAAAAACGATTATTTATGCAAATAAAGTATCAAATCAACAAAATTTGCAATATGTAACCAATCAAATAAAGAGAAATGCTGCAAACAAAATAAAATTACAATGAAAATGGAGATAATTAAACGGACGGACCAGGTGGTGAAGATCTTGAGGAACTGAGCAAAAGCAAAGGCGAGAAATGCAGAGATCAGAGGGAGGTTGTTAGGGAGGAAAAGCGACGACGACGATGGAGGAGAATCCAAGAACGACGTCGCTTGAGCACTCCTAAACGACGCCGCATCTCCTACTGTAACCACCTCATCCATTATTTCAATTTTTTTTTTTTAAATTCCTCTTTTTCTTCACCAAAATTATGGGATGAGTCGATCCCCAACAGTTCGCAATTTACAGTTCCCACAACCACAACCACAATCACAACCCCCTTCCTCTCCTCTTTCTCTCTCCAACGAGGAGTGAATGATGCACGAATTTCCAATAGCGAAGGCATTCGAAAGAGAGTGAAGAAGTTGCCAAGTTGGTGCGAAGTGGGCCCTCTTGGGCCAATAATGGCTGCCAACTTTGTGGGCCCCATTTGGGCTGGAGTGAGATCAGAATTTTGGCACTTCTTGGTCTCCGCCTCTGATTCCCCAGTCCTGAACAAATGACTGCCAATACCGACATAGGATATTTTAACAATTAATTTAACTAATTAATGGTCTCTATTAATAACTTGATTAAAAGGATAATTTTAAATTTAAAAATTGAAATTAAAAGAGATACGATAAAATATAATATATCAATTCTTTTATTTGCAATTGAATTTTTGACAAGTGGTTTTATTTAAAATTGAATTCTTAATACATTAAAGACGTAATTTTACAACTGTTTATCTTTTAATTAATTAATTAATTAATCATCATTATATTAAATTATATTAAACACATGGCTGAGATTAAAACACTTAAATAGTTTGATACAATAGTTTATTTTATTCTTATTATTTAAATAATAATCTATTTCGTCATTTCTTTTTAAACAATAACTCAAAATATCGCTCATTTATTTTTAAAAGATAATTGTGATAATTTACGTAAGCAGAAATGAGATTTTAAATAAAGATATACAAATTATTATAAAATTAAATTTTCAAACACAATTAAATAATATCTACATTGTTATATAAATTTAAAATTTAAACATAACTTAATGACTAAATAATAATAACATTAAATAATATGTAAAACATATATTAAGGACAAACTAAAAAAAATATAGATTTCATAGGGATTAAAGTGATTATTTTTTTCTTTAACTTGTCTTTAACTTTAAATAGTCAAGATAAATAAATAAATAAATAATCAATTATGTTATTATTCAAAAACTGAATACAAATTTCTTCATTTACTTAAAAAAATACACACTCAAGATATAAAAATATATATTTAAAAATATTATAAAATAAAATATGTTGTATTAGAGTTTGTTTTATTTTTTATTTTTATCTTTTAACTTATCATTGGCCTTAATGCGAACAATGATTCTTGATTAAAAAATTATTATTATTATTATTATTATATTAAAAATTTAGTTAACTTCATTAAAAAAAAATTTAATGAACACACATATGTGCATACGTATGTTGCATATTTTTTATTATTCTTTTTGTTTTGTTAAGTTATCTTTAAATTTTTAATTTATGTATAAAATCATATGTTATTTAATTTTTTTGAGATTTTTATTTTAAAATTATTTGCATTTATTTTATTGAAAATCTTATTTTGCCCTCAATGAATTTTAGATTAAATTAACTGTAAATTTATGGATAAATATTTTAGGTTACTGTTTAAAAAATAAGGATGAAATAACTATTGTACTAAACCTTAGGGTGAAAAGAGTTTTTTTTTCCCATAAAAATAAATATATCATTAGAGTTGAGATATTCTCACCCATTAATTATGTAAACACACCCCACTTATAAAATTTTTTTACAATAGATTCCCAATATTTTTAATAAATATAAATTAGCAAAAATATTTGTATAATTAATCAATTAAAATAGTCTTATTTTTTTTTTACTTTTTTTTAGTATTAAGGTTGTTTAATATAAGTTTTATTTAATTATTTTACCTTTATGACATAAAGTAACAAAATTGCTTGAAGAAATATATGTTCTTGTATTTAATACTTTAGGTACTTAATTTAGTGACTTATAATCTAACTTTTTAAATGAAATCTAATATTTTAGATGTAATGACATAAATTTGAAAGCTTCATAATATACGTGAGTATTATATCATGAAGACATTATATTAATTTAATTAAAAGTTGATAAAATGAAAGAAAAAATTGAAGTTAAAATTTTTTCTAATATTTAATTTTTAAGGGTAGTATTGTCAATTTAAATTTAGACCAAATCAATCTTAGTAATCAAATATAATAAGAAATTTAAGTCACAAAAAAAAATTAAAATATCACAAAAAATGAAGATATCACAAAAAATAAATTAAGCTAGATTTAATTGATTAATTCTTCTTTATTTAAAATTTAAAAAAATAATGTGTACTTTCTATAATTATTTTTTGAAGTGAGATGAATTTACAAAATTTATGGGGTGGAAATATCACCACCCATATTATTATAGAGAAATCCATTAATTAAAATACTTTTTTCACCCCCAAGCTTTGATGCAATAGTTCATTTTATCCATACTTTTTAAACAATAGCTCAAAATATCATTTTATTAATTTATTGCTAGTACATTGTATAATCCATAAAGGGCAAAATAGAATTTTCAAGTAAGGATATAGAAACTATTTTAAAATAAAATTTTCAAACATAATTAAATAACATCTATATTTCTATATAAATAATAATAACACTAAATAATATGTAAAACATATATTTAGTAGAAACTATAAAGAACAACATAAATTTCATATAGACTAGAGTAAATTTTTTTTTTTTTTTTGTGTCTTTTAGCTTGTCCTTAACTTTCATGTGGTCAAAATAAATAAATATATAATCAATTCATTTTGTTATTCTACCAAAAATAAGCACGAACTTCTTCATTTACTTTTAAAAATACACACTAAAAACATAAAAAAATATTTAAAAATATTAAAATATATTGTATTACATCGTGTGTCTTTTTTTTTTTTTAATTTTTAGCTTATCATTGACTTTAATATAGATAATGATTCCTTATTAGAAAATTATTATTATTATTACTATATATTCAAAAATTTAGTTAATTTCATTAAAAAAACTTAACGAACACACATATGCATATATTCATGTTGCATATTCTTTATTATTATTTTTATTAAATTACCCTTAAAATTTTAACTTATGTATAAAATCAAATGTTATTTAATTTTTTTAAGATTTTTATTTTAAAATGCTTTGCATTTATTTAATTAAAAATTATATTTTCCTCCCAATGAATTTTAGAGTAAATTAACTGTAAATTCTTGAAAAAAAAGATAAAATGGATTAATCTTTTTTTAAATAAAGATGAAATGAAGTATTGTACAAAACCTTATTTCACTAAATATCTAAATAATTTTTTTTATGACACAGTATTATTATATAAATTATTGACACTATGAAACTATCGAGTCACTTATTGAATTAACCTGCTTTTTCTTATGTTAACACCAGAGCTGTGCATGATCATCGTGCATGCATCCGCGCAATTGTTGGTGTTGGACTTGGACGTGTGATTTGCTTGGAGGTCAATCTGTGAATTGCTTCCAAGAGAAGCATTCATACCATCCTTTTTGTGCCCTCAAGCTTCGATCATGCTGTGAAATTCTTTTCCTGCAGCAACAATTTAGTCTTAATTTGTTAGATGCTAACATGCTAGTTTTGTTTTTCAAATCCGAAGAACACATACTATAATTCTCTTTAAACTATGTTAAGATGAAACTGAAAAATCTTGGCTAAATAGGGATATCAGATTCCTATCTCTTTTACTAAGTGTTATTCTTATCACATTTACAATGTATATCCGAACCGAAATGGACCTATCTAATCTCCTGGCAACTGGAATGTACAATGAACGAGAAGTTAACAATTCCTACAATATTGGAGATTGTTACTCAAGGAGATGTTATTGAACCCGCTATGTTTGCTTGGCGATGGAATGTTACTCAAGAGGATGTTACTGAACCACTGTGTTTGCTTGGCACTGGCGTGTTCATTCGAGATTGACGCTTTGTTGGGATGAGCACTGGTTCCTGATCTGATTCGTCAGAAGCTGGATCACTCTCACTCTCCTCTACACCTTTGAAAACTGGATGGACATATGCAGTTTGGAGGAAGCTTTTCAAGTTCAGGTTTGGTTCCCTTGCCCGTTCCAATGTATCTTTCATCATCGCTTCCTGGCAACCCAACAGAAAATTGTTGAAAATTTTGTAATTTGAAATTACAGAACGAGACAGAATAAATTAAAGAAAAAACTAAAGGGGCAACACCCAAAATTCAAGTTATTATACCACGTCATAGAGGAACAATGTGCAAAGCAGTTGCAGTGTTAAACCTACCTGTAATGGATATCTGACAAATGCAGGTTTGTAGCGTCCTTCGCAGAACCTGTGGAACCATATTGTCAATAGTGGAAGCGTGATGAGCAATGGAGTTGACTGAGCAGCTTCTTTTGTGCTTAATAACCCCATTAGTAGTAGCTGTGAGACAATTAGTGCTGTAATGATGCGGCCATGGACATCAGGCCAAAATGCTGCAGCACTCTCATACTGTTGATTGTAGACATTTATAATCTACAGACTCAATATAAGTGCTAATCAGTGTAAAGAAACAATTATATATTTTTGGCGTGAAATGAAACTGATAGCATCTATTTTCTATTCATATGATGTGCTCGTATTCTTACTGCCCCTTCAATACAAACACAAAAGAATAGTTTACTTATGGAAGAACCCTGAAATTTTACCTGATGACGGTACACAACAAATGCCAGTGCGAAGAATACTATTATGTAAGGGAGGAGGAAGGGGGTCACAACAGCGTAAACAAGGCCAAGTAAGAAATAAAGTTGAATTTGCGGTTCTCCATTGTTAAAACCAAGGGTTCCAGGATCCATAGCCTCTTCTCTATCCGTTTCAGTCTTCACCAAGAAGAAATTTTTCAAGTGATAGATTATCAAAGGTTTCAACCTCAGAATCTCCCCAGCGACTCCAGCCCACCCATCAACCATGATGTAAGTAATAAAGAAAGTTGCTTTCATTGGAATGGAGGCACCAATTGTCTTTGGTATGCTGCAGAGAGTAGTCAACTAGTGTTAACAACAGATGCATAATGCACCAAATAAGCAATGGATCAATTAATGTGTCACAAATAATATGTGCTGGTGCTATGATATTATGCTATTGAATATATCATGTGCAAACTGGTAACTTAGAGATGATTACAAAAGTAAAGCTAGATTTCTTAAATTCTTAAATCTACAATTGTGAGGGAAAAGAAAAAAGAAAACATATGAACAAACAATGGCAACTTAAAATTTTTTAATCATCATTGTAAAATGTCTAGCACATGTGTGAAAAGGACATACTCATTTGCTGACTGGTGCATGAAGTTATCTAGTTGCTGAAATGCTGTTCCAGTGATTATGCTCCCAAGAAATACATTAACAAATTGGAATATATAATATCTTGTTGCAGATCTCCTCTCTAAAGCTGATTGGCTAATAAATCCTTCAAACTTAGACATTAGCATCAATATATCAGGTAGAAAGAGAAGAAAAATCTTCAATGCGATTCCCGGAAGGAAACCTTGAATGAATGACTTTATGACCTTCCTGCATAAAAATATGATAATCTATGTTTAGAAAACACATTAAAACCAAAGTTAAAAGAAAATAGATATCCTTTTTTAGTTAAAACTTAGTCTTCAATTTACTTTCAATAAAACTTCTAGCAACTCAAGAAGTGATAAATTTAAAACATTCTTAAAATATTTTCAACCACATGAAAGCTTTATTTCAGTCCTACAATTGGCTGCAGAGACTTTACGGTACAAAACAGTACAGAAGCAACATTGGTTTCCCAAACAGATTCGCATAAATATTCATATTATCAAATGAAACTACTTCGATCTGCAAGAAGTAGTGTGAGGATATGAAAATAATGAATTACAGGCTTTACAGAAAGAAGAAGAATCTTACACTTCAATTATGGGTTTAAGGAAGGGTAAAGCTTTCTCAATGCCCTCAATGTTTGCAAGGGACTGTACAATTGCGATGGGAATCATGAAAAAGAAGGTCAGGAAGAAATACGCGACAAAAATAATAAGTCTCCTGATTGTGAGTGAAACATATGGAATTGCCAGGTTATCCCAATATACATCACGGGGCTCCGGAGCCCACTCAGTCAGCCATAAAGTCGGATTTCTGGTTTGTTGAGTTTGTGCACAAACAGCAGCTCCCCATCGAGTTTTGAAGGAAACAAATGATGCTGGAATGATAGATTTGCCGCTGCCCATTACCTTATCTCTCTCCAAGCTTATCTGAAAATAGGACCATATGATTAAGCACATGGGCAATATATAAAATTGACCATAACATGTTACATTCAAAATTACAAAACATCCATCACAAAAATGGGGCCTACAAAAGTTGTTTGGCTTATATACGAATGGATTGTGTTGCTTCAGCTTCAAATGGAGATCTTTGATAAATAAGGACTAAAGTGGAACTCTCAGTGGTTATATATTAAGAATGGATTGTGTTGTTCCAATTTTAGAAGTTGAAGAAGAAAAAACCTTTGGACATAATGACAATAAATGTTTGTAGACAGATAGGTCATCTAGGTGGTTTTAGAAACAAGGAAAGAATGATGTATTAAATCAACAAATTGAAAAACAAAGTCAAAGAAGATTAAGAAAGCTACTTACCTCTTTTTTAAGTGTCTCAATCTTGGAAGTATAAAAATCAATTGCATCCACTGTTTTTCCCCAGAGACCAAGAAAACCAGTCTGCTTAATGAGAAGGATGCAACCAGTCAGCTGAGTCACTCACCCTCTAAGTAGGAAGATTTTCCGCCCAAAATAAATAAATAAATAAAAAATGTACATCCTGTAAGAGTTCATCAATTGCTATGCAGTACCTTCATAGAGGGCTTTCCAGATGGATTTCTTGAATATTTAAGTTGATAGAAGTCCAGCCAATTCTGCATTTTCTTCTTCTTATTGACTAATTCAGAGAGCTTGTTAGCATTAAAAACAACCTGTGCATATTCCAACATGTAAAATAAAAGTTAAAGAGGAAACATCGACAGGTTGTTGAAGTTCAGTATAGAGAACACAAATCCACACACCACACTCATATCGCAATGAAACCAAGAAAATGAAATATATTTAATTTATCAGTGTAAGAACTTAAGCCTATGTTTGGTTGGAAGAAATGAGAAGAGAGGAGAGGAATGGAAAGGGGAGAGGGAGAGAGAAAATGAGGGAAAAAGATGATCAATCTCAATTTTGTTGCTTTTCACCTCATTTCTTTCCCCTTCTTTCCTCTCCTCTCTTCTCCTTCCATTTCTTCAGACCAAACATGCCATTAGGGTATAGACATCAAGAATCCAGCAAAATTATGAATTTGCTTTACATAAATGGTCTGTCTGGTTCAGGAATTTCAGCTGATACTGTTTAATATGACATGGTTAATCTGCAGTTGTTAATTCATGACATTATTCTTAGAGACAAATCCATATTATATACTCACAAGAATCATTTACTCTACCACTGTGTGTGATGTACATCTAATATTTGAGGATCAGCATAACATAGTTTATAGTGAAATCTAGTATAAGCTTATTAGTTTCAATAAAATTGAAAATAATCATATATAACCAATCTTATACAAATTACTCTCTCTTTCCAGCATCTGTCTCAGTGTATGGGCGCAGAGAGGTCTTAAGCACATAGAGACAGTAATAAGAATAAAATATTTTTGTGTAGGCAACTAAGGCAAGAATATTTGCATAATGAAGATATAACAAACCTGATGAGTAAGATAATGATCTGGATGATTGACGAGAAAAAAATGTTCCACAAGCTGGGTAACTGACTCATCGGGATCTGGTGGCACATTTCTCACCAGCACCTATAACAAAATATGCAAATTCCAGAAATCATGATCGAAAAGAAAGGAACAGCCCCCTGATTGGTCAAAGACATCAACTTGAAAACATTTGAAATAGTAGTAATAACTTATTAGCATTCCTAAACATCACAACATGCTGCAAAAAGCTAAATGAAAATGAACAAACCTCTTTGGTTGTATAAATAACCGGTATATTGTTCTAAAAAGAACTCAAAAATGTGAATTACACATCTAAAAGCATACAAAAGAGTGCATATACAAACAGCATCGCTTGGTAGTGCATTTGTGAGAAACAAGAAACACTAATGACCCTAATTGCTCCGCATCTTAACAGAATACAAAACACAGCCAATTAGTTAAACCAATTTTGATAGCCCTCAACTTTTTAACTTACTGTGAATTGATCTGGCCGCCTGTGCTCTGATGCAAGAAAATGCAACCTCATTGCTGCCACAATCTCATACTCCCTCTTCAGCACATAGCATGTCCAGAAGGTAAACACATAAGCCATTACCAAATGGGTCCAAAATCTGCAACCAAAAGTACGCACAAGGTAAGAATATATTTTACTTTGCCAACATTTAAATATTATTGATGGAAGTATTCGCACCGGAGAACCATGACTCTGAAAAAAGAAACTCCAAATTACAACTTACCCAACTGCTATACTAGTGATCCCATCTGAAAATAATAAAATCTATAAGACTAAGGCTCTATAATTGATATTATAAAATGAAATCCCCCAATGATCATACATTTGACTGTTTAGAGCCTGATATCCTGAAACACACGTAAAACCAAAAGATGTAAAAGCCCTGCCTCTAAACAAAATCCTAAAAAGGCCAAAGTGCCTATATTGCTACAAAATCTTTGGAGTGGAGAGATTCTGAAAATGTGTAGCGAAACTTGTCAATTCACAGACAGAATCGACAACATCTTTTAACTGTCATGTTGGCTTGCATAAAAACTTGAAAACATCTACTTCAAAATGGTTAACTCTGGTGGAACCTAAAAGAAAATCATTTAATACTGGTGACACCAGCCATATCTTTTTGACTGCATGTTGATTTGCACAAAAATTTGAAAACACCTAACTTCATCATTCTTAACTCTGGTGAAAGCTAAAAGAGAACCATCTAATAATAAGAGAATGAATCTCGGGTTTGTAAATGATCCAGCACTTACATCAAAATTTGTAAACATTTCAGTAGTCAAAGTGTAGACATCAGGAAGAAAAGATGACAGACCTAAAAATCAGATGCTTCTGCTTACCTATTGGATCCAAGTGGAACATTTGATATAGAGAGCAAGTCTATGCTGCTGTATTTTAATTTAGAATGCTCTAAGGTCTTATTGGTCCAATTAACTGGTACCATGACTGCAAAAGCAAGGCAGGCAATCGGAATGAATATTTTGAGCCTGCACTTAAAATAGAAAACAAAAGAAGTTAAGATAAATCAAGCAAATTCAGGCAAAAGGAAGACATTCAAAATACTATCTCTTTTCAATTCCAGATAGTACTCTGTGCAGAAAAACTAATTCCTAGACAGGAAATGACATAGGCCGGCGTAAAAGCAACTTTCCATTAATTTTTCAAATTATGATAAGTATTAAAACAACTCTCCTCTTGATATAAATAAGAAAAGATCATACATTTCAAATAGCCAATTTCACGAGCTAAAGATAAATCATGTAATACAGCATACCCTATCAAGTAAATCCTCAAGTAAACAGCAGAATCCAATCCCGCGTGGTCAATTAGCTCTGGCTCTGGCATTTGCAGCGCTGCTGGCATCCAACTCAGAAACCTCAGATATGACCGAAAGTCCAAATTGACAAATTTGCTTACAAATGAACCAGTGTGCAAAGGGCTGCTTCTTAAACCCTTCAGATACCATTTGGGAAAGTAGACTCTATCATTTACAGGTTGAATCCGAAGAATGGCAAATGCCAAAAGGAAAGCAAATGCACTGAGGATATTAATAGTTGCCGCAACTCCTATATCACCAAGTGTAGCCATATGCCCGTTTCAAAGATTAAAAATTTGTTCCTGTGAAAAAATAAAAAATAAAAAAATTACAATAAGCCTTCATAAAATACATCAGCTTACTTCTTAATGAGAATATATTATGGGCTGTTCATTTGGACACGACAAGTTTTAGGTAAACAGAAAACACCACCGTTCATTTGAAACCAAATTTGCAGTTTGAAAAACATGATTCAAAATAAAAGCTACTTTTGACTTTAATAGATCGTTTTCAAAGGGGTGACGCCTTTACTCGTAGCATGCAAATAACCTTAATCAACAACTAAAAGTGAATGGAAAAAAAAAGATCAAAAGCAATCAAAGATATTCTTTTTATCACATCCCATTACTGAAGATGCAGATCACGTTATGCTGGTATAGAATTGAAACAGAAAATATGAAATCAAATGTAGAAGCCATAGCAAAACCGTTATCAAAGCATTTGATTTCAGCAGTTCTTATAACAAAGAACATCAATTGCGACAAAAAGAATTTAACTAATGCCAGTCTGAATGACTAAAATAATCTGCCAGATCCTTGATTACAACACTAATTGAAGCAAGCACACATGCAAATAGCAAACAAACAGACAAAAGGAATGAAAGCAATTCCACTCATCTAAGCTACTACTACAATTCCCTACATTGAATTGGAAACGATAGATTTCCTTCCATATTCTCAGCAACCAAACAGTCAACCAACCAAACTTTGAGTTTTGGTTAAAAAAAATGGATGAAAAGCAGGGAAAAAAAAAAGAAAAAAGACTGTCTTCTATTCATCAAGAACAAAACAAGAAACAAGAAACGACAAAAGACAGAAGTATAGGACATTTTTCTTCTATTTTTCCCACAATTTCCCATCAACCAAACAAAGAAACAAAAAGCAAGATGCCAAGAAACTTTCAAGATCCGTTGACAAACCTTCTTTAAACTGAATCTACTCACTTTACTTAAATCTTCACAATCCAAAGTCCAAACCCCACAAAATGTCGTCAATGAGAAGCAAAAAGAGCCGCAGCGTTTGGACACAATGAGGAGTTGAGGCCCTTTTGTAAGTTGTAACTGCTAGAAGCATGACAGATCAGAACACAATCACAATGAGTCAAAACCCCACTAAAAACGTGACACTTCGCGTCTTCTCTGAATCGAGTGAAGTAAGATTCTTAATAGATTATATTATCACTGTTGGCTCTTTCAAAAAGAAAGAGAGGAGGAAAAAAAAAGAAAAAGAAAAAGACCGTGAAAGCAGAGTAGAATGGAACTGTTAATATTACCAACACGAAAACAAGATTTGCTTTGAGAGGGGGTACATTATCTTATTTCGGTTTCTTTATTTTCTTAATAAAGTTTCGTAATAAAGTCGTCGGGCCGGTTCTTTTCTGCATGCCCGGCATCTCTAACGGCTACTATTCATTAACGAACGTAAAAAGTCTTCTCATCAATTACAAATTGAATATGAGTTTTTATCATACCGATCACTCATTGTTTTGTATTTTAAAATAATAAGCAAAATATTTATATTTATACTAAATAGACCCACAATTCTATTGAGATTCTCAGTTTATTATAACTTTTCCAATAAAATTCATTCAATTAGAGCTTTTATAAGTAGAATTATTATAAAAAAATTAATTATTTACTTATCAAAGAAAATTTTGTTAAAATTTATAAATTTATTTTAGTATGCAAGCATTTTAAATTTATAATATAAAGGGATTAGAAAAAGATAATGAAATAAATAAATAGTAATTTAATAATTTAACTTTTAAAAAGCTCACCAACCGTCACCTTCAAAAGTCTAATTTAAGCGAGGAGAGGTAAAGTAACTTATTTAATATTTAAAAATTATACTTAAAATATAAATAAACAACATAAAAATTAAAAAGAATTTTTAAGATTAAATTTTTTTAATTATTAAATAAGTTATACAAAATATATACTCAGTATACGAAGAGTATTAACAGCAGTTACTTAAATAGCTATTGTTATAATTATTACCTCAACTACAAGACACATAAATTTATTGAAAAAAATTTTAAATAATAAATAGTAAGAATTTTTTATTTTGTTGAATTTGCTCAAAGAACGAAAAAAAAGAAAATCCCAAAAATTACCCTTACGGGAGATTGTTGCAAGCAGCATCCCCTATGAAAGAAGAATAGTTTAGTCGCTTATTAAGTAGATGGGGATGTATTAGATATAAGTGTTTAAACTAGGTCATTATTTTGGGAAACAAAAAAACAATGAGATACCTCAACGATAACCTCCCAAAAGGCACATGCGTCATCCTACGGGGACAAGTTTACTTTTTATTATGAACTTGAACTGACAAGTGTCTTTGTTTTAGTTTTTTGAAAAAATGTGATTTGACAAGTGCCGCCCGTGGACCATTTTGGTCATGCCATGATTGTCGGCCCTCTAAGTACTACTCTTAAATGTGTCCTGTTACGTTACATTAGACTGTGAGTCATAATTATATATATAAAATAATAAATAATAAAAAATATATTATAATTTTAATTATATAATTATAAAAAGTAATTTATTATAGAGTGGTTTTAATATAATTATATCATAAATAAATTTAAAAATTATGTTAAAACTTATTAGAAATTTAAATGAGACAACATGTCTAATAAAAAAAAATGAGACAACATGGGATAATCAAATTATCAGATTATGAACGTTTCTCCTCATGACTCAAAAGAATTTGGTAAAGATGGGGACCAGGGTGTTTAATTTGGCCTATGTTTCCTGGCACATTCGATTAAGAACAAAACAGTGAAAAATCAAAAGGGGCATTCTCTTTTAATCCGTATCAGATTTCCTTGCCGGAGAAAGATTGTGCAAGATAATCAACCAATCATTTAATAGTCTATTTGTTAATTAATAATTAAAATGAATTAAAATGAAAATGAAAATTAAAATAATTTAAAATCAAAATCGATAATAAGAATTAGTATACATTTATTTATTTAAGTTGTAGAAACTATTTTAATTTATTAAAATATCATTTGATAGTTATTGTCGTTAATAATAATAATAATTCAAAACGATTTTGAATACAACATCAGTTCCAACGACACTAATAAAAACATAAAAACTCAACCAGATAATGGAAGAGTAACAGCTATGAACACAAAACAAGAAAAAAAAAAAAAAGGTAAAAATGGAAGCACTGCAAACACATAAAAATGGGACGAATGCTTCAGAAGTGAAAAACTTAAATTCCTAACATGAGATGATGGACTTTTCTTCAGAATCTGATGTTGAAGATTGCTTGGGCAGCCACCAAACTCTGAGGCTTTAATCCAGGCTTCCACTGTAATGCAAGAATCCACCACCGACGGCATTAGATAAAGCTTGCAACGTTGCAAGCATTTTACAGGCCATTCATGGCCAGCAACACAAATCAAGATCGCCACACGTGACAGAACCACGGTAATGGGCTACAATCAACGATGAATCCGACCAGTGACTGATGCGAGATCGGTGACAAGCGGTAAAATCAGGCAGTGGCTGATCGTTTCTAGGTGAGCGAGATGAGATGGGTCGGTTTCGGTTTTTGTTTTTGTCTTTTTTTTTTTAATTTTTTAAATTGATATTTTTCAAGAGTGGACTGTGTTACAGTTCCGTACCTTACCACTTACATAAACAATACTTGATTATAGACCTCGGATAGAACTTGCAGTCAGTTGTAAGTGGACGCGGTACAGATACTGTACTAGACAAACCCTTCCCAAAGATGAAAGAGTATTGTCGGTAAAAAAAAATAATGAGGGTATTTTCGTCATGAGAAAAAATAAGGTTATGATTCCAAATTCCTCCGCCAGGATCACAATCTTAATAATCATTCTTTATTTTATGTAAAAAACCCATTTATTTTATTTCCATTCCCACGCTCAATTAAAGAAAATTAAAAGAAGTAAATTATTTCTTTATTCTCATTCCAGTATCATTTCTGGATTAGTGTTTTTCCTTTAATATCATTCCACCGTTCCCATTGTCATTCCAGATTAGTTAACACTGTCTAACACTGTCCAAACGCCTTATTAACAGTAACAATAACAACATATGAAGCGAGAAAGAGTTGTCAAATTTGAGCAGCCCACAACCTGCAACAAACTTGCCGACCCGTACAGGCATTGAAGATTTGATGACAAAGATATGCAGTGTTTATGACCCTCAAAGTCAATTGTCATGATACAAAGAACATGCAGCATCACGTGGTCAAGACTCACAAGAAGATGTGATTTAATGTAGAGGAAAGTAGTTCACATTTGTTTAGAAACCAGACCGGCTAGTCTCAAAAGCTTATTATTCAGGAGTAAAGAATAATAAATTACATCATATGCAACATTACAACCGACGTGATCACCATTTCTCTCTGTCTTCGCCCATGCACAAGCAGCCAAATCAGCAAAGATTGTGCCTGTGTCTAAGCTGTAATATATATAACAACCATGCCAGCCGCTCAGTTGTATACTTGGCATTAGCTCTTCTGATGAACAGCGATTTGGTGGATGTCCATGTCCTTCAACATGACAGCACGCCCACAAGAATCACATGGAGCAGTCCGCGATCCGCAAATGCTCTCATGCTCAGATAGCCCTCTCATTCTATCCCGAACATCCATAGCTGATGTTCCAGCATGGACCATGTCCCCACAAAACCTGCATGCAATTAGGCGTAGGGGGCAATCGGAGGCTTGATGTTGCACCTGTCAAAGAAAAATGCAGATGATTAGACATTCCTAAACAAAAATTTAAGTCAAGTATACTCTGCAACAAGTCTGTATCCGAGACTTCAACATTTTCTTAGTCCCGAAAGATAACATTTTAACTTGCAGGATTTCCAGAAGTAACATCAAACTTTATTCATCTCTAAAACTTGCTACACGAACAACTTGCTGCACGAAGAATTTCTCATCATTTCCTTTCCACTTTATATAGATATAAGAGCTGTGCTTTCTTCACTTATATATTTGTGAATAGTAATTAAGACATACTAGTAATGCAATGCAGTACCGCGTGTCACTTAAAATTGTTAATTATGGCACAAATATCTTGTTTAACATATTTAATCCAATTTGCATCCAAGCTATTCTGATTCTGATGGCCCCATAAAAGAAACAATCTTTCACTAGGGCTTGATGCATAATAGCACTGAAAAGACAATATGCAAAACAAATGACCATCTTTCCACAGTCTAGAAGAACACAGGAGTATTAAATAATATCTTAAAGTAGGTTGAAAGCTGAAGCAAAGCTAAACCATCAGAACACCAATCCAAACAGCATGATCAATTGGTTGAAAAGAAAAAAAAAATTTAAAGAAGGAATTTCAAGGAAAGGACAATATCTTACCATTGCCACGTTCTCAAGGACTACTCCACAAGGGCAACTACATTGCTCATGGAACACTTTCATGTGCTTCTCCATTTCTTCGCGTTGAAGTCCTTGCCCACATTTGTCACAGTGGACATGGTCTCTGGCTTCCTCAGTCCTAAGAACCATTCCACAACCAGCATGCTGACAGGCTACACTATGTCTGCTACAATAAGCTTCATGCAACACTATACTCTGGCTGGGTATGAAACGGTTACAATTTTTACACTGCACAGTATCCATTCCAATAGAAGATGAGGGCGATGTTGATTGTTGACCCAGCTTACGGCCACTATTATCCTCAAGAGTCACCAAAACCTGGAACTTTGTCGTGTCCTTGAAGCCATACATACCAATGCTATATGTACCAACATCCACAGACTTATCCTTAGAACTAAGGATTACAACCTTTGAACCTGCATCATGAGAAGACCATTCATGCAGATGACGGGTTGGAAATAAGAGGGGATGCCTAGATACATAAACACTAGTGTCTCCTCCGGCTATCTCAGAGTCAACCCTTACTTCAACTCTTTTCTCCCCAGATACAATTTTCTTACAAGTATCATCATCAATTGTAAACTTATAAAACACATACTTTCCTTCTTCAACCATTCCTGATTCTGACTTTCCAAATACAAGCGGCTTAAGTGTATACTGATCTGTCCCCGCTGATATCTCATCTGGGCTCACTATATCAACCTCAATATCTGTTTCCAGAACAGATACACTTGAAGAGGGTTTTAACTCAAGAACTTTTAACTTGTATGCCAACTCCCCATAATTCACAGTGAGTACATCATCTTGAGAAAGAGTGGCATGCTGACGAAGGCTTGTTTCAAGAACAGCCTTTTGATTGGGTAATTCTGCAAAACCAATCCCCTCAGGTTGAAGTTTTGCATAATTTCCTTTCGGCAGTCGAACATAACGAACTTCAACTAATGAAATGTTTGGTGTGTCAGTAGGGAATAAATTTCTCCATACATGAGGAGGAAGTCCAACAAAACCTTCATCAGCAGTGAACTCCAAAACACCTGAATGGGTGCTCCTATTACTTTCTTTATTGCTATTCACCACATTCAATGAACCTTCTTGGTGAAGCACTGATAATTTGAAATGCAGAGGTCCCTTATCAAAAGCACCTTGATCAGACAATTCAGTGAAACAGGACGGAGGTAATTTGATCTTATCTCCACTGCCCTGAAAAGGCAAAGCTTCCAACATACGATAAAACACAATTCCTCCTCCAGAAAGCAAGCTTTCTTGCATCTCTTGATCAGCCTGCAAAAGAAATATTCTAAAACCCTTGTGAATAAAGCTGACTCAATCCAAGGCAACATTTAAAACTAAAACATGATTATTGAAATCATATCAACAATGCCTAAAGAACTTCTAATTAACATTCATGCCAAACTAAAAGTATCTGGTAAGGTCAAGTGCATCATTTCACAAATAAAGAAAACAAAATTTCCCCATCATCAAATTTACTTAGATATACACATTAATCACCCTTAATAAACATATAACACATACATCTTCTTCTTCTTTTTTTACAACAATTATTTACAACATAAATCATAAACCCCAATAAAAAAGATGCAATCAAATCAGCAACGTAATACAATAACAAAAATAGATAATGAAAACAGAAAAGGGTACCTTGAGCTGGGCATCAATGGCATCGAGTCTACGAGATCTCTGGGCAGCTTCAATGGCTTCACGTTGTTTCTTCGCCCCTTCTTTGGCCTTCTTCTCTCTTTCAAGCTTCAATCTTGCTTTTTCTTTCCTCTCCTTTTGCTCTTTCTCTAGCTTCTCTCTCGCTCTCCTCAGCTCAAAATCCATAATTTTTTTCCTTCAAAATTGAAACTTTTTTTTTTTACCTCCTTCTTTGAAGTTTGATCGAGAAATTTTTTTTTTTTCTCCTTTGATTTTGTTCTTGAGATGGGTTGGTGTACTATTTAAGGTGATCGGTAATGATGACTACGGAGAGTTAAAAGAACAATCGAAGCTTCGTGTTCGCTAAGAAAAAGGAAATCGAGTTCAGTTTTGTTTTGTCCGGTCGGAGTCGGATTCTGATTTTTTAAACCTGTCGGGCTTCCAAAATAATCTGGGCCTTTCGTTGAAGTTCGTTAGGCCCAACAGCTTGACTGATTCTATCTAAAACCCACATATATTCCTAAAAAGTAATAACACTTTCTTGTATATTGAAAAATATAAAACCGAGTTGTGCTCCTGCCGCCCCTTCATTTATCTTATGAAAACCTTTTTTATCCCTCCAAAATATACCTGTTAAAATTCCATAAATAACCTTCCAGATAAATCCCAAATAATAAAATTAATCTGTTTTGCGTTTTTCCTTTTAACTACTTCTTTCTCTAAACTCTATTCTAATCTCTCTTTATTATCGAAAAATTCTATGATAATTATGGCATCAATATTATAATAAATGTTGACTAATAGATTATATCAATGGTCTATAATAATTATAATATAAGAAAAAAATTAATTTAATTATATTTAACCGGTTATATAGACCAGTTAAACATTGTTTTAAAAATAAAATTTAACCGATTTTAAAACGAAACGTATTTGCCGTTTGTAAAAAGAAAAAATTATAAAAGACAAAATGCAATCCCAAATTAACCTATCAAGAAAGAGAGACAAAAGGCAAAGCGGTTGACCAGCTTTCGAAATCAACCACCAAAGTTTTTAATCTGACAAGAAGAACTTATACGACGACGTCGTTGAGGGAAACTGAGTTGAGTTCATGTTTGTGAAGGCGTTTCGGGTCGATGATAAAGACTCGGAAGCGACTGTTCAAGAGGTTAAGAGTTTAAATGTGATTCGGACTACTCTTGAGAATTTAGAACCAGCTTGAGTTTTTTCTTGTACGACTTATTTTATTTCTTTTTATTTTTTTTATAAGTAGTGTCTTTGTAATTTTCGATAATGTGTGTCTATTTTGGTTGTGGTTTTTTTGTTTGGAAAACTTTGAGGGAGAAATATGGAAACTTTGAGTTTTAGCCCAAGTAACTCAGTTAAATGTCGAATTATATAATAAAATCAGTTCACTGGAAAAGTAAGACACATACTTGTTATTTGTTAAAGCAGCAACTTCTTCACTAATCCCACATTTTCTGAGCAACCAAACAGGGCCTTAATTTATTTTTAGTGAAACCCACATCTTTCAAACAACTGTGTCCCATCCATAGTCTAGCAGAAACCAAGTAAAGCCAGTTTTTTTTTTTTTCTTTTTAAAAGTAAACTTGTATTTTCTTCATCACGATTATTTTGTTTCAATTACCGACTTCGTGACAGTAGGGGAGTTTTGGTCCAAAATGCCGCCAGTTTTTTTACGAATCTGCCGCAAGCCAGAAAGCCCACCAAGTTAGCCAATTTTCGGTTACGAGCCAAAACACCCACTAAGTTCCATTAATTCTTTTGTTTCGTGGTTCTATTTTTATTTATTTATTTATTTCTTTTTGAGTTATCGGCCAATGTGTTAAATTTGTGCTTGGATCCTATACATTGGTGGTTAATGCTGATGTTTTAATGGAACTTTTCTAAGGAAAGTCTTATGAGTTATTTGTTGAAATGCCTGACAGAAGTTTGTGTATGTTCTATTATTCAAATATGAGGTATGAAAATGAATACAATCCAAACAATATCCTTGCAAGATTTTGTTGGAGTTCTGGTTCAAGGAAGCCTTACTGTTGCTTCTATGGAAATTATCTCTTGGGTTATTTGACAACCTGAAATTTTCATAATTCTGTGTAGGTTTGTATTTAATGCAGGCTGGGCATTTTGGACTGAGAAATAGAATTGGGGGGAAAAAGAAAAATGTTGCCTATCAACCAAAACTCAACGATCGAGTAAGAAGAATTGCAATTAACTTTCCATAATCTTAATTTTGGCATGAATATTTTTGCTACATACTTTGAGGTTTGATGGCTTTCCTTTCTAAATGAAGTTTATTTGATTGTGGTGCTATTTGGGTTGACTTCTGTTGTCTCATACAATGAAATGAGTGATTGCATGGTTTAGGAAAGTCTCCGAGTGTGGGTGAGCTATATACGGTGCTATATGGGTTCCGGTAATTGTTCATAGTGTTCTAATTGTTACCCTGCAAAAATCCTTTTAAGGTTTTGCTGTTTTATATCTATTTGTCTGTTCAGTTTTAGTTTCCTGATTTATGAATTTGTTTATGTAGGTTATAAACTTATAAACTAGTGGTTAGAAACTGAAGTTAAAATTGAAGCATCAACTGTTTTCGTTGTAAGAATTTGTTTTGAACTTATTTTAAGAATCTGTTTTGTTAGTGGCTTTTTTGTTTGGAAAACTTTTGAGGGAGAAAGATTAAAAACAAGTTTTAGCGCAAGTAATTTGGTTAATCTATTGCTAGAATTTTTTTTATAAGTTTCATAAGGATTTAATCTTTGGGCTGTTAAGAATTGCAATAGACAGTAAGCATATTGGGGAGGCTATTTCACTTTATTAAATGCTCATCATAGAAAGAAAATCAGTAGTACATTAGTGATTTCTTTCAACACTAAGTTAATTTTCTATCAGCTTCCCAAATAGATAATAGATGATCAATGTGAAGGTGATGAAATATTCTGATTTAATGGAAGATGAATAAAATCCAATTGGCCTTATGAATATGTCTATGAATTTGTAATGAGTTGTGAAGGTGATGAAATATTCTGATTTAATGGAAGATAAATAAAATACAATTGGCCTTATGAATATGTTTATGAATTTGTAATGAGCTGCTGCCAAGGTTTTTCTAAGAACACAAAGGTTGTTTTGAGCAACGGCTTCTAGCCTTACTTGGATGGAAGTGTCCAGTTGAAGCAGAGACCAATGATGTAGTCAAGTAGAGTCATTACCATAATTAAACTTAAAAAAATGACAAATATAAGTATTATTGACAATTATAGAGATATACAATAATCTTTTATATTCATCTATTGGCAGATCAATCTTAAAAATTCTCGTTTTATGCATTCTCATTTTATGCATTTCTAGCTCCTGTATACTGGGGAAAAGATCATTCTAAATATGATAATTTATGTCATTGCCAAGCAATGTTCCAACTTCATCAACAAAAATAGGACGCCATTGAAAATTCTTGCCTAAAAAAGAGTCTGGAATAACTTAAGAATTCATGAAAGACTATCTAAGAGCACAAATCATCCTTAAAAGTGTCCAGTGCGTGTTGTGTGAGAAAGTTTAAGAGACTGTAAATTCAACTACTCACAGACTCAACAAAATCTTCTGCAATATCCACAAGAATATCTTCAACGTAGCATCCAACCTCTCTGATAGATCAACCTGTCAAAAACGCACAAGAGTCCAACTGAATATTGAGAGACAAAACAAAGGCACAGGAACTCATTTAAAATCTAATGGAACCAAACACAAGATAGTTAAGGAGTGAAGGAAACACCAACCATATAGAACCTAGTAGACAGGCATAAATTGGCCAATGCTTCTAAAGCTAATATATACATATTATCTCTAAAGCAAATATTGAAATGCACAATCAACAAGTATGCTTTCAAGACAGAAAATAATAATACTTACAATACAAATGTGATTACAATATTCAAACCAATTCCATATTTGCACACAACTACAAAACCAAAATCACTTCAAACTTCTGAAATAAATATGTGAAGAGAAGTAAATGATAACATTCTTACCAAGTGCCACCAATATCATGCTCAGCAAGCCTCTGTACAATGTCAATTTCAATCGTGGCTGCTTCACGATACTTGTTTATAGAGCGGACAATTTTTATTGCCATAAATTCCTTCTTTTCATTCTCAAAACATTTCAAGACTTGGCTGAATGTCCCTAAAAAGCATCAGAAGAAGGGATTTCAATAACGGCTACTACACAAAATTTTTAAAACATGCAAAACCCAAGATGCATAATTACTGACACCAAAGGCACCATGCAACAATATAATCAGATGGAAAGATTGTAAATAGGAGAAAAGTAGAACTCTTACCAAAAAAGAAAATTCCTGTTGATGTGGTTTTCTGCTCACTTCCAAGTAGTGATGTTACCTTCGGTCTGCTGGTTGCTCGAGCCGGATTTTCGGTTGGCTCTCGCGTTTATCCGTTCACTGAAGTGGTGATGTCCTCCGATCTGTATCTACAGAAACAATATCAGGGGTCGCCGGGTGTTTTTCTACCAAAAACCCTCCGACGCTCAAGTCAGTAATCGGGTTAATTCTTTTGGAATCTCTTTTAGTCTGAGAGACCGGAAAAATAGGAGGTTCAGAGAGGTAAGGAAAAAGAAGAGAAAAGCAGAATCCAGATAGAAAATTAAAGTTGGAATCCTTTTACCTTACCCTTTGTCTGATATGACATAGCAGCTTCTCGCGACTCTCTAATCGCCCTTAACCACCCCTACAACTCCGTTCGCGCAGTATTTCAGTGCCAAGTAGTGGGTGGACATCACCGATTGGCTGATCTTCATGAAAGGCCTTCCAAATATTGCCTGGTAAGGGCCGGCCTCATCCACAACCACAAAGTCCAGCATCATATTCTTCTCGAAGGACTTCGAACCCAGGGTCATTGGCAGATTCACAATCCCCAGAGGGGTTAGCCTTCTCCCATCGAATGCTTTCAGAGATGTGGTCGTGTGCTCGAGCCTCGCATCCGCTATTTCCATTTCCTGAGGGTGGACTTGAAGAGAATATCCACTAAGCTTCCCGAGTCCACTAAAATTCGGTTGAGCTCCCTGTTCGCGACATTTGCCTTTATAACCAAGGCATCTTCGTGGGGGTATAGGACCCCCTCCTCATCCTCCTCCGTCCACATGATTGGAATTTACTTAATTCTGGCTTTCTTCGCTACAAGCATAGTGAGCAGAACCTCCCGACTAGCAGAGGCATATTTGCTGAAATTCTTCCTAGCTCTGTTTGAATTCCCTACCATCGTCAGCCCTACTGTTATCACCCTTACAACAGGTGGCTCGCGGCCCATATCATAGGCCTGACCATCCTCACCCTGTTGCCGCTCGACTACGATGCCCTCCTCCAATGAATTTGTTTAAGTAATAATTTCTCACCAAATCCTCCACAAGGTTCCTTAGGTCGCGGCACTAAAATGTTGAGTGGCCATGATCGTTGTGGAATCGGCATAACCTACTCATGTCCCTCCTATTTTGCTGACTTAGACATAGGTGTCGGGGAGCACAGCAGACCTCGTTCCTCTATAACATGGAACATCTCCTCAAGTGACACATTCAATGGGGTGTATTGTCTATAGGTAGGGCTTTGGTCAACCATCTGCACCGCCCTATCCCGGGAAAAGTTTACAGAGTGTGGAGGCAATGGGTGATCAGCTCTGTTGTTGCTTGGTGTGGGCCGATTTGTAGGGGGATTATAGGGCGGGTTGCCACTGTATCGCCGGTAATCCCTGCGGTCCCCGCTTGGAGACCAGCGGAGTAGAGCGACCCAGTCCCTTGTTCCTCTAGAAGTCAACGAGCTCCGGGCAGGCCCTCCCTTCTCCTTCCATTTCGCTCCACTGCTCTGCTCACTCCTTAGCTTTGCAACTTTTTCCTCCTCGATGACGATGTCCATCTTCATTTGCTCATAGGCATCGAAGTATGAGCGGATCGAGGGACTCCGCAAGTTGTACCAGGGTCTTCTCATCTTCACCCCTTCCTTCAACCCTCTCAACGCCTAGGGGTAATTGAATGCCCCGAGATCCAAGACTGCCTAATGGTACCTCTTGACGAACTGTGGGAGGGACTCCTCCTTCTGTTTTATCTTCACCAACTCCATCATATCATCTTTGGGAGCCACTGCCCCCCGGAACTGCTCCGCGAACTCCGTGCATATTTGTTCGAAGCTCAGAATGCTCCCCCGCGGTAACTTACAGTACCATTCTCTCGCTCTCACCTCCAGAGTCAGCGGGAAGGCTCTACATCTTTGAAACGTTCTATGTGCGCTAGCTAGTCATTTTTTCCCGAAAATTTCAGGTCGGGAAAACAGAAATCCCTGGGGATTGTAACACCCATGATTTTTGCTGAGAGTGGGGTTTTGTTGTCCAACATGATCCTCCAACAGGTGCTTTCCCGTTTCCCCTATGGTCTTCAACGACCTGTGCCAGCCTACGCACCTCCCCTTTCAATTCCTCGGCATAGGAAGTAGGTGTCGTGTCATGCAAGTGTTGTTGGGACTCTCTCGCCTCTAAGTTCGTCTCTTCCCTTCCATCAACGTTTTGTACTCTCTGCCTCTGGGCTTCATCTCTTACATTCTCCCCAGTGGGAGCGTTCCCGCGGCTGGATTCAAGAACGTCATTGCTTGCTTTCCTCTGCCTGTCCCTAAGCTCCTGTAGGATGGATGTCAGTGTCTTCATCTGCTTTTCCATCCGGTCCATCCTTTCTTGTATTTCTCTATGTCGGGCCTCATTGGCCACCTCCCTCAAGGTCACTGATTCTTCAGGGCTTACTCTCTTCTGTTGTTTCCTCTCATTGTCACGTTGCTTTTTTGAATGTACTGGGAATTCAGGCTTTTTGAACTGATCCTCGCAGATGGCGCCAAAATGTTGATGCGGTTTTCTGCTCGCTTCCAAGTAGTGCTATTGTCTTCTGGTCGCTGGTTGCTCGAGCAGGATTTACGGTTGACTCTCGTGTTTCTCCGTTCACTGAAGCGGTGATGTCCTCCTATCTGTATCCACGTAAGCAATGATCGTGGGTCGCGGGTGTTTTTCCAAAGAAAAGCCCTCCAACGCTCAAGTCAGTAATCAGGTTGATTCTTTTGGAATCTCTCTTAGTCTGAGAGACCGAAAAAATAGGAGGTTCAGAGAGGTAAGAAAAAAGAAGAGAAAAGCAGAATCCGGATAGAAAATTAGAGTTGGAATCCTTTTACCTTACCCTTCGTTTGATATTTATCCCCTTTGTTTCCCGCCCCCTTACTCGGACGCCATCCTCTGAATTAATTGCGCCTGCGTCTTTCTGACAGCTATGGGTTGCTGCGGCACAACCTGAGGGTGCGGGATGTTAGACGATTATGAGTTACCGTGATTAAATGATGATGCCGTGCAAGTTTGTGTAAAATGATGATACTGTAGATGCATTCACCAACCATCGGTAACAGTGACGAAACGCTACGGCGTGGGGGGTGCCTGTCAGTTATCGATCGTCGTGACAAGTTGTCTGGGTGTCTGGCTACCATGCTTAAGTCTGCTCTGCTCAAGCTCTGGTCCTTTACCGTTCATGGTGTTGTTTATAACGCGGCTAGGACTCGCTCGGTGGTTGAGGATCTTTGTGACCCTGCCAGAGCAGGATGGGAATATTAGAACCCGACCAGCTTTAGAACACTTGACCTCGACCAGTTTTGACACTGAGCAGAGTGTCTTCGTACTAGTGATCAAGTCTTCTGTTCTGGCTGGATTATCCTCGAGTGGGCCTGCTCGGCGTTCCCCAAACAATTTCAATTCAAGAAAAACAAGTATTTGAAAGATACAAAAAACAAGTAAATAAAAACTGAAATCAAAATGTAAATACTAACCTTCATCCGTTTTGCTGAGATTCCAGTCTGAAAGAATGAGGGAAAAGGGTATCAGATTTCATTTAACAAATTTCTCATTCCCTGCATACAATTGCAAATTTTAAAATTTAATAAGGTTAATACCAGAATAGGCATGTTAAATTCCGAAAATTTCTTCTTGGCTTCGACCACAAACCTTGAATCTTCTGAAGCAGAACAATGATCTGGATGTCATCTCTATATTCGCAACGATCTGGATTGCAATTGAGTATAGCTCTCGTGCCAGCAGATTCGGGTTCGGATTTGGTGGATCAAGGCTTTGTATTCTCAATTTCGAGAGAAATTCAAATTTGGGAATAAAAGGTAACAGACAATGGTTTTTTTGACTTTTTATGTTTTCTATATTTTCTTTTTCATTTCTTCCAAGGTGACGTTGAAACTTAAGGAAAATTATTATATCCATCGCCTTTTATTGTTTTAAAAATAGGATAATGTAAAAAAAAAAAAAAACAAACTCGACGTCGTTTACTTAATTTTTTTTTTGTTATGAATTTTTTGTTATTGATAATGTAATAATTGTTACAACATAATTTTTAAAAATTAATTTAAATAAAAAATTGAAATATTTTATATTATTATTATTATTATTATTATTATTATTATTATTATTATTATTATTATACACACACACATACATAAAATATATATATATATAGACCCAAAACTACTTTATATAAAAAAAAGTTTTCAACCTAATGTCGTATTTATTTTTCTCTCAAATAATGGGATATTTTTCGACATATTGGACTTTTTGAATTTAATGATACTTTGTATTTAACTCATTCATTATTTCATTGAACATTTTTTTGTGAGTGATGATAGAGTTATACACTCTTTTGTAAACTTATTTTATACAAACTAATATAGTCTAAACTTATTAGTTGAATGAAATTACAAGATAATAAAAATAAATAAAGTAGATCAAGAGCTAATCAATCAAAATAAATGAATTTTTTTTACATCAGTTTGTAAAAAAATAAGTTTATACAAAAATTTGTATGATATAATTTTTTTCTCTAATCCATCATATATATAATGTTTTTTTTTGCTATATATCCAAATTCCAATAAACAAAATAGAATGAATCATGCCTACTTTAGATAAACAAAAATAAAAAGTAAGATACGAACATATATACATGTCAAAAAGATTTTGTCCGAATTTTGGCCCAATTGAGCCGATCTGAATTTTTTGAGATTTGACCCAAATTTAAGGTTCACAAATTGGGCTCGAGCCAAAATATTAGGGCTCAACTAATTTTGGATCATGGTTTGGATCTTATGTACCCTATCATGTCCCAATTCTAAAACTTAAAAAAAATTATGTGTATATATAATTATTCTATGTTTATTATTATTTATATAATTATATAGTTGAGACTTTGAGTAATTTTTATGTTTATATTACTGTAAACAAGTTCTAAAATTTTTAAATTTTAATATGGGAAGACAATGTCCGTTCTTTAAATTTAAATTAATTAAAAATAAAGAAAATCTTTAAAAAAAAATTATGGTCGGGCTCCAGCTTTCAAATAACCGAGCTCTTTTTTAACTTGGAACTTTTATTTCAGTGATCAGGTCAGGTTTCAACATAGCCAAGCCCAAGCATGACTCAACCTATTGCCATCCCCACGAATATATTATTGATCCATTATGAACTTATCAGTTAAATTCATACTCACTATAAATGTGTTATTATCATTTAAATCTCATACAATCATATTATAAAAAACATCAAAAGGTTTTCAAAGACTTTTAAAATAATGCTAATAGTCAAATTTTCTAACTAATTTCACACTAGATTTGGGTTAGGTCAACCCAACTAAACTAATGAAACTAAATCCTAATTAAGCGTGAAATGAAACAAAAATTTTGTAAACCACACATAGACTAGGAAATAGAAGGAAAAAGTGGTAAATTAATGTTGGAGTGGTAAATTGACATTAAGTATAAAATAAAATAAAAATTTTTGTAAACCATACATAAAATTAGTAAATTGAAGTAAAAAGTAGTAAATTAATGTTGAAATTGTAAATTGGTCTTTAAAATTATTAACAAAACAAAAACTTGTAAATGTTATATAAAACTTGTAAATCAATATTAAAACTCAAATAACATATTAATTTTAAAAATTACACATAAGATTGGTAAATGTAACCTACAACTTGAACCAAAAAGGATAATTACATCTTTACTTAGGTAACTAGTTACCAATTTATTTAGAATAAATGGTATGAATTTTTTATTCAAATCTAACAATTCACATTCATTACAGCATTGATGTCATAATTTTAATTATGACATTATAGAACGACCCCTCTGTTATGATTCTATTTTAATTGTTTTACCCCTTCTTTATATATGATATAATTGAACTTTTTTAGATTTTTAGTTAGGTTCTAAATATTATATCTTCGTTATCATATCTTTTCCTAAGAAAGATTAATCCACATGTCTTTCTTTCAACTTAATGCATCTATGGTTGTTTCTTTAAGAGAAAAATTAGTAAAAGAATTTTTAATTAATTTCTTGAAGATAGCCATCCTCGTAAAAGCAAAGGAATTACAGGAGAGTATTCAACTAAATATCTCTCACTTTGTTTTTTTTTTAATAAAGGCTAAAATAGTAATCTTATAGTTTAAGAGGTTTCTTAAGACTTTCAAATGAGTGTTAAGACCAATTTGATAATGCTATAACTTTTAAAATAATTATTGTTTAATATGCTTTATAAATAATTAATTATAAAAAGAATCTATTAAATATTTGATAAATTTTATTTCTCAAAGTTTTGTAAGTTTTAAAAACAGTTATATGTATTTGATAAATCTTACTGTTAAACTGTTGTAAAAATATAAATTATTAAATTAGACATAATGTTGAATAAATTTATTTACACGTTTATATTTGTATTATTTATATATAATAATAAGTAACAAATAAATATTTAGATTATTAATTTTAATTTTTGTTATCTTAATATAATTGGTAATAATAATAATCTCTTTAATGATAATGGTTTTATTTCCTAATTAATCAAAATAATTTTGGATTTTCACAATGTATATAAAAATACATATAGAATTGTATTAAATATAAAACTAATTTTCAAAATCAGATTTTGAAAAGCTATGCTTTTCAAAATAGATTAATATGATTTTACTAAAAGTAATTTTTTTAAAAATTTACCAAACAATAAAATTAATTTTTATCTTTTTAAAATTATTTTTGAGCAATTTCAAAGACAATAGTAGAACTTAAATACTTCTTAAAAGTTGTTTTAGTACTTTTTTTTGTCCTAAAACATAGAGCTCAATTACGATAAAGCAATTTTTTTTTTTTAAAAAAGAAAATGGGGCGGGTAAGTCCAAATATAATTTTTAATCCTCCTTCCCATCTCCAAGAATCGAACTCGGGCTTCTACGACTCTACGGCGAGCATGGTGACTAAATCGACCATACTCTTAAGGGCAATTACGACATAGCAGTTAAATTCATTGCATTTACCAATTACCTCGTGAGACATTTTGAACATCTTTAATTTATCTTTTTTAAAAATTACATTTCTAATATATTCACAAACTTTGTTTTTTGAAAGACAATATATTTACGACTTAACAATTACTAATACCTTCAAAATATACATATTCACCCGTTATCGATCTATCCACTATGCCTTTCGGCCTAATCTTAGGTCCTAGCTCACCTTCCATGGACAATTTTTTATGGAGGAACGCTTGAGTTTTTTAGGACAATACTCAACCAGCATTCTCGCTTTTGTTTCGTTCATGGTTGTTGCAGGTGCTTCCCTCTAAGGCAAAATACTTTCTTTTTGATGCATTTTCACATCCCACAATTTTGGGATCTCTCAGCCTCGTTCATCTTCAAGGATTAATCTTGTTTTCACTTGAAACAAAAAATTTGAACAAGTTTTCCAATTTTTCATTGCTGCGAACCAAAAAATTGAGGCATAAAAACAATACCAAACAAAAGCTTAATTGCAAGGTTAGATGCTAAAAAGTTTAGGCCACATCTAACTTGTACATAAAAATTTGATATTAAAAGCTCAAGATGCACTATACATGCATACAAATCTGCTCTAAACTCTAGGCAAGATTTAGTGCTTTCAGAGATCTTAAACAGTTGAATTAATAATTTGAATGTAATAGATGTTAGGAAATATGTGTTATTTTTAAATAAGAATTTCTTAAAGATTTTTTTTTTCTTTAAGAGGATTACTATTTAAGAAAATAAGTAATTTTTTCTTTGAGACTTTACTTATTTAAAATGGAATACAGTTACTATAAGTAAATAAATACTTATCCTATAAGAATTAATCACTATATATAGGGAGACTAAGTTCATTGTTTACATAATACAAGAATCAGTTCTTTGTAAGTGGACAATTTTTAATATGAGAAAAATGATATGCCTATTGAGAAATCGAGTGTTATTATAATTTTGAGTGTGAAGAAAAATGTTAGAGTGACTATAATAATTTTTTGTATAATGAATTTTTCTCTCGTCCTCCTTGTCGACTATGGTTTTTCTTTATTATAGAAGTTTTTTACATAAATTCTTGTATTGTGTGATTGATTTTATTCTTCATTCATTTTTTATTTATTATTTATTTAATATTTTTACTTACAAGATCTCGAGAGAGATTAAAATTTCCCAAACAATAGAGAAGGAAAGTCATAAGAACTTGTTTAACATGATAACATGATATATACTTACTACTCACAACAAAAGAAATCAGAAAGAAATAAGATGGAGTTTGTGATCATTTGTGCAATATGGATTCCATACATTTTCACAAAAAGATCTACAATACAAAGAATGCATGGAACCGTGCTTTTCGGCTTAATTTACATCTCAAATTAATCATCAATGTCAATCCATGGAACCGTGCTTTTCAGAGTTATCTTTTTCATTCAAGAGCCTCTCGATGTTGTTTAATGCATCTTTTGCAGCCCTGTTATGTGCAATTTCCTTCTTTGGAGCATAAGCACCTCTACCCAGAAGTTGATCTTCTATGAAAATATGAAAAGCCGTGCTTTCCTTCCACAAGTCCACAAATTTCACCTTCAATTTTCTCTTCTGGCACACTTCATAAAGTTCAGTCACTGGGTGTGGCTTAAGTGTTTCTGGACTAATCATTGGCTTTAATAGTTCCTTAAATACCTGTCCAACAACCAAAAAGAACACAACTATATTTGCTAATTACGAATAACTTTATTTGTATGTATAGAAAATGAACACCACAATAAGGTTTTGATTTATATACATGTAAGATTAGTAGTGCCCATTTGTAACTGTTGTGTTTTAACTCAGTTTTATATATTTCTATTATCATTGGAAAGTTTTAAATGTTTTACGGTTAAACTAAGAGAATATATAAAATATGAAGAAATTAAGTTGACAGGGAGAGATTGATCGTTGAAGTACCTTCCACACAATATCTATTGAAGAATTGCAGTCGATGAAAACTGCCCCAATTGTTGATTCAACGATATCGGCTAAAACCTTGGGTGCATCAACCAGACCATTGGAATGCAAAGGATAGTCCAATATAGCTTCTGAAAATTCTCTAATCTGTACAAGTTAATAACAATTGTCAAAGAGACAAATCATCAAAGTAAGTTTAAAGCCCCCCATATTTTAGAAGACTGCAGTGCAAACTCCTACAGTGTTACGTGTTGACAGAGCTAATGTAAATGTAGTTTAATTTACCCAAGACATAAACTGTAAACACCATGAACCAAGGTGCAGCCTACCCTTTGCTCCACTTTGTGTTCAAACACAATCCAAATTTAGCAAGGCATTCAATGATTTCAGACACAGGTACTCTTATTTTTATTTTTATTTTTTTAATGTAGACAAATCGTTAAAACGTACTGTTTAAAAAAATTATTTTAAAAATTTTTTAATAACGATAAATCGGTAGATTTAATAACGTATAAGTACTGTTTCTAACAATTTTAACCAAATTTTGCTAGTGATGGCGAATGAACAAAAGTTGACTTTGGTGCAAAGTTGATGCCATAAAATGCGAAAGTATCGCGATCACGGTCAATGCCATATATCAAACCGCATGCACCGACCATTGATAAAAAATCTAATCCGATACAGACACATCATCAATTTTATCAGCCAATTAATACAAATATTAAATAACACGTTGAAACATTCAAAGTTCAAACATTGTGCAACTTACTTGTTCCTCAAGAAGAGGCTTGTTGTGGCGTAAATACTTGTGCAATCCTAACTTAATGGCAACACGTGCGAGCTTCTCTGTGTCGACATTGGCTGAACGGAGCCGAGTCAGTGATCCAGGAGGCAAATCCGGGTACAAAAAGAATTGTTCCTTGCTGAGCAACAGATTAAGCACCGAGTCACCCACGTACTCTAAACGCTCATACGAAAAGCACTTTTCAGGACATGAAGGATCAGTAAAAGCTTCTTCTAATAAGCTTTTGTTGTTAAATTCGTAGCCCAGAATCTCTTCCACTTCATCAAGATTATTAGCATTAGGTAGTGATTCTGACTCAGACTCATCACCCGCTTTTTCATTAACGAAAAGGTCTTGTAGCAGTTGGCTGATGAGCGCTTCTTCTTCTAGTGCTTCTTCCATATACGGCTATGTCCAAATAATGATTATTGGATTTGGAGAGAATGCAAAGAAAACAATAATGAAGAGAAAATATTTTATGGGGTTTTTTATTTCCAGATGTTTTTTCTTAAAAAAAAAAAAAGATAAAATCAAATAGAGTGAGAAGATCGATGCCGCACTTGTACAGCCTATGAAATCTTTTTCTAGATTGTCCGTGCAAAGGGTTTTGCAAAGAAAGAAAGACAGAAAGTTGGCTCCAGAACGTGTACAAAAGGGCATTAGAAGTTGACTCTTTTGGGCTTATAGAAATTATGATTTTCTAATTAACCTCTGTTTATATTTTTGTGGAGCCTGGAAACTGATGTTGACATAAGCCCGGAGACGATCGAGGTCAAACATCCCCTTTTACGTGTGGCCCAAGACAGAGAGAAATGGCATTATTAATTGTTTTCCTGTGCTCCAGACTTAACGATAAAAGTGTTTTGCGTTTGAATGCCTCATAGCTCAAGAAAAGTTTCTTCTTAAGAGTAAATAAATTCAGGCCTTCATCATATTTTTAACATTAAGAATGCACTAATTCTGTATGACTTGCAAGTCCATGTCATTTCGTTCGTTGGTAGCTATATAGCTCAGGTGATAATTATGGTTTTAGGCTTTTGGCCTTGGCTTTACAGTGAAGTTGTTTCTTGCGGCACAGGAAATAGGGTATTTTATAGCATTTTCCTGAAGTTTTTCTTGTTTTGTTCAACAAGACTCGTCTCCTTGTAAAATTGATATACAATGCCAAACAGAACAATAAATGAATAAAAATGAAGATGATGAAAAAACAAGAGTCTTTTCTTTCCAAGCTTAACAAACTTAAAAGCTTAACAAACTATAAACAAATTTTATAGCCTTGCAGTAAATCTCAACTATGTGCATATACAAACAATATAGGATAGTGAAATGACTAAAATTAATATATAATTCACACCAAAACAAAAGCATCCATAATACAAAAGCATCCATAATACAAGGTCAGTGCCGTTGCTACCTTCCTGACATTAGATTGACAAGAGCATGATTGTCATAGAAGGAACCAACATCCCAATCCTCCGTTGTCGAAGAAAGAGTCATTAGGGCAACCACAATGGATCTCATACTAGGCCGTAGTTGCGGGTATTCTTGTGTGCACACCTTGGCAAGCTGGGCCATCTGCAATTGAAGCAGACAACATAGGTTTAATGAACTGAAATCATCAAACGGAATCTTAATGTACTTTTCTCTTACAATTGCTCTCACCTTGAGGACAGAGTCCAGTGGATAGCTGTCTCCAAGCCCAGGGTCAACAAGTTTACGAAGATCTTCTATTGGATCAGGCAGATTAAGAACTCCCTCGAACTGTGAAGCAAACAAAGACAATTAAAAACTGGTCATGGCTGCTCTTCCAACCATCTCAAGGCAAGTGGAATCAGACAAGTGAAGTTAACTGACTATAAGCTTGATATGTTACAAAAACCAATCAGCACAAGATTGTCATTAAGCGGACAGCGAATGATTTTAACTCCTATGGTTATTTGATTTAAATTTCAAAGCAAGATCATTGAGTATGAGCTCACTTATCACAACTCTTAAATGATGAACTAAATACATGACAAGAAAACTAACCAAAGCAACAAGGCCCTTTGACTCAGCAGAGGAACCACTTCCCTTGACTATGGCTTCTTTGGCAGAAATAAGTTCGTAGAGGACAACCCCAAAAGCATATACATCTACTTTGGGAGAAACATCACCATATTGAGCATATCTGCACAAGCATTAGAATTGTTTTTTTTATATAGTAAGCATTAAAAGAAGTTCGGTCCAATTTTCTAATAAACAAAAAAAAAAAAAAAAAATTTGAGGCAAAGAATACAGAACTCATCCTTCAAAATCCACACCCTTTTTCTTGCAATAATCAACACATCCAGAGAACATCACTTACTAGCACGTGCATATTTTAGGTCTCCAATTCTCTCTTTCTCTCCATTTTTTTCACTCAGAAAAATTTTTCCAGTCCATCTGGGATGAATTTTGAACACATTTCTGGGTCTTGGCTCAGGCTTGGGCAAAACTATTAGTAGACTAAAAATAATTAAAATTTTGGCTTCTCTGCAAGCCTACCCACATATAGCAAGCATTACATCTTGATTCCTAAACAACCATGCAAAAAATTCAAGACAACTGAGGTCAGATATTTAATACTAGTGCAAGCTGCTACAAACATCCAGGGTAACTGATTGCTCAAATTCAGTCGTTCCTGACAATTACTGCTTAGTTTTCCTTTGCCAAATTAAAATAAAAAAGCGAAGATCAACTTACTCTGGAGGCATGTATCCAAATGTGCCCACAAGACGCGTGGGGAGAGATGAACTTCCAACTTCTGTCAGTTTTGTTAATCCAAAGTCAGCAACCTGCAACGTCAATGATTCAGTACAAGTTGTGAACAGGCTTCAGAGAGCACCTTGGCAACAGAGGTACGAATGTAACCTTTGCATGGAAGTTCTTGTCTATCAATATATTTGCTGATTTAATGTCTCGATGAATATAAACAGGGACCGTGTGCTCATGAATATACTCCAGACCTCTTGCTGAATCAAGAGCAATTTGCACCCTATTAGACCATGGCAGAGGATCCCTACCTGAAGACATAGAAGCATATAATCAGCATTGCTCTCAATGTGCTGAGACAAAAAACAATACTTACCAGGAGTTTCTAACTTTACCTGATCCACGTAAATGTTCGCTTAAGTTGCCATTCTCAATGTATTCATAAACAAGGAAAAGAGAACCTTCAACACAGTATCCGATTAGGCGCACCTACATTGGAAGTTAATGACATGTAATGCCAATTGATTAACGATGTAAACAGTCTATGATCAACTACTCAAGAAGGGAAAAAAGAGGAAAAAAGGACCACCCATGCATATTACCAAGTTCAAGTGATGAACATTTGTTAGAACCTTCAATTCAGCAAGAAATTCCTTTGATGCTTGCATATCCATTTTTTTTATAGCAGCTTTCTACATCATGAAGTATACATGGATGAGTCTTGATAGATAGGAATTTGCATAATTAACACAGAAGCAACATGATGTGGCCAGTGCTGGCAGTGCTGTGTCCATGCCTAAAAAGCACATGCAGTATGCCAATACAAAATGAAGCGTGTGCAAGGTGATATATCAGGATATATTAGAAATGAAAAATGGCATTACACTCAGGCAACAAGTGTAGCATACGCCACTAATAATGTATAATATTTACCCCCACTCAACTTTAACCTAATTTAATACAGGCAGCAAAGTTCATTCAATTCTTGTATTCACTTTTAACTATCCAACACAATTGCAGTCAACTAAACCACATAAAAGTGTTTGGAGTCTGCCCAGAAAATCCTTTCCCTATACTTGTCTAAACTGTGAGAACCATGGATAACTATTCTTCTCATAATGACCTCCAGCCCCCTAAACTGCGGCCAAAATCACACAAACCAAACAAGTATGGATTGACAAGTTCAATAAAGATAATGTGATGTCAGATTAAGCTTTCCAACTTGCAAAAAGTAATTATGTTGAACCTTGATGTAAGCTTGAATGACATTTTTTTCTAGATTATATAATTGTTGATTGATGAAATATCTAAGCATTCACCTCTGAAATCTAAAAAGGTGTCTCAAATAATTTGTTGATTGATGAAATATCTAGGCATTCACCTCTGAAATCTAAAAGGGTATCTCAAATTATCCATTTCAAATTCACTGCTGGACAATTTACTTGATGCATGGCAAACTTATTTGGTCAGAAGAAAGCAGGAACTGAGCTAATTAAACAATAGTATGAAATACTTCAGAGTAAGACTCTTCTTTAACAATTGATTTGTGACAAATTAGAAGGCACAGAGCCACAGACCTCTCCTCTCAGCTCTGCATAGTAAACAGCTCCAAAACCACCTTGACCAATTTTATGCGCCATACTAAAATTATCAGTTGCCTTGGAAAGTTCTTCATATGAGAATTCCACCGACTTGTTCACAGTTATTGCATTAAGGGATTTGGGAGTGCCAGCAGCTGGACCGGCAGATTCCACAGCTTTATCTACGTCATTCAAGGAGACAAATGCTTAAAGTTTGATATCATCATCTTCAAGAGCATAAGAGCAAGAAAAAGCAGTAAAGCACACTAATTTTGTTCCACTGTATGCACAGAGAGGAGAAGGGGGAAGAAGTAAACACATTGGAGAAGTAGGATGGTTATATCAATCAGAATGCTTCATAATCTGTAGAGGATAAAAATTAAAAAGAAAAGTAAAAGACAACATATTGTAATTAACATATGGATAATGTTGGCTCGAAACAAGCATAAAGACAGCAATCTCTGCTATCATGCCTCACAATTTTAGATCTTCAAACTTTCAGAACAGGCAGCCACCGGTAGTTTATATTCAATTTTGAATTTCTTTTTTTTTTTTTTGAGTATTATTAAGAGGTAAGATAAGTCTAAAGAAATAAGTCAGAAGCTGGAATCATTATGTACTGTAATTCGCATATGTCCAAAATAAACAAATAAGAAGCTGAAAATGAAGGAAATAATACCAGATCCAGATTGAGCAGACAGATCTTGAGATGCAGCTGAGATCAATGCTGCCCTCTTCACCTTCTTCTTTCGGTAAAATCCAACATATACAAAAACTGCAAGTAAAGACAACCCCGCTACTCCTGCTATAGATATACCAGCAATAGCTCCACCAGCTATTCCTGCTTATAAAAAAGTAAAAGATAAGCTAAAAGCAGCACCAAGTTTCTGGTTTACCATGTCACATCAGCATTCCAAAATGAAGATAATTGTCATAAAACTAACATACAGAGAAGGCCAAATCACCTGTGCTGCAAAAGGGAAAGAAAGACAAACAATAAGAACATTAGAAGACTCGTAAAAGATTCAAAATTAAACAACAGACAATAAATTTAGTAAGCATAAAGATGGACCTAGTAGAAGTTACCTCGATGACTCCAGGGCTTGAAAGACACCATTTGCATCTGTAATAAGGGAAGCCAGTCAGTATGCCAATGGAATTAAAATCTGCTACTTGAATTTTATAAGTCAAAAGATTAACAATTTTCTAAAGATGTCATGAGTTGGGCAGTTGACAACTAGTGAAACAAATAACTTGATGTTTTCCATCGCATTTCAGTAAGCAAATGTTGGCACTTGGGTCCCCAACAACATCACTAGAAAGAAACTATAGAAACCTTAAGATACAACAAAAAACAAATTGGAGGCATTTTAAAGACTGTGAATGTACAGAACAGTTGCATACTGTTCCATAACCCACCTAAATAACAGTTTGCCCAATTTTGAGGGGATACTGATTTGCTCTTCCAAAATGGTTAACGCATCCATAATTAATAGTGGCATCACAAAATTCAACAATTTATAGAACAACAAAAAGAACAGCATCTAACATATAATATTCTAATCAACCTACTAATAACGATGAGATCTCCGCTGCATGGTTCCACAACTTAAATTATCCATGCCAATGGCTTGAAAAAACAAAGGATTATTCCAGTAATTATCACCAAAACATAAAACAAAAGTTGCAGCATACTAACTTCTCCACACATGAAAAAATAACGACTCCTAACCCATAAATCTCCAAACAGCATCAACCGACAACAAATTCACTGAAGAGTGAAGCTAGTAGACATTCTAATTCAAAATCTACAATGTATATTGCTAACCGTGAGCCAGTATCAAATAGAAAGACCAATCAAACTGTAAACCAGAAGATCATTATTTACCTTAACTCCACACCAAACCCTATAACCAACACCCGGATCCCATTTGATTGTACTTACTAAATAAACAAACCACTAAACCTCGAACTCATCATATAAGGGTAGGTTTGTAATTGTCCTGCTTCTACTTAACTGTGTAAGCAGAACATTGATACCATTTGGTAAATATCCATTTTACTTGGCAGTTAACGTTTACAAAACCATCCACCCACAGTTAGTGAGTTGTGTGTTACACAACAGCTGTAAATTGAAAAAGCCACAACATCTCAATCCAAACATACCTTAAATTAACAAATGCCATAGCTATGCATTAAATTCCCATAAAATAATTACCCTTTTCAACACAATTTTCAAACCCTCATTAAAAAAATAATAATAATAAAGATTCATTAACTATTTATCAATATTGTCTTAAGTACTCAAAATTAAATCTTTTGAAAGGAAGAAACAATCACCTGTGCCCGGAATAAAGACCAAACCACTCCCACGACTAAAATTCACACCAGGATTATAATTCTGCAGCAAGCTCTCACTCAAACTCACATTCCTCGCAATCGACTGCAAGCTATCACCCGGTCTCAACGGATACGTAACAAACAACCCGTACTGCTTCGACACGTCAGCATCACCACAGGAGCAATTCACGGTCACATTAAGCGTCCCAGTATCCGGAATCCTCGTCGGTGGATAATTATTAATCCTCTCCAACGACGCCGCATCAGTCAAATTCGAGTAATAAAGAGTGGCGACCTTCTCGTACGTGTCACCGGAATTGATCGAGAATTGGAACACGTGGCCGAGGAATTCACCGTTGATGCAATCGCAGGGAAACGGAACGTTGATTCTCGTATCAGCAAGGAGACTGTCTTTGTTGGGCACTTGCTTGTTGTAAGATAAAATAGATTTAAAATCAACATCGTTGGGGTCGACGAGGGAAGATCTTAGGGTTTGGGCTATGAATGTGAGATTCGAACCGGTCCAAACGTAATACGAAGCCAAAGCTGTGTCACAGCCTTTGGTGCATTTTGATTCGACGGTGACGCAGATAAGTGACAGTAAGATGAGCACAAAGAAAGTCATACACAATTGTCTCATCGGAGAAACAAAAAACTGATGAAAATTCTAATCGAAACCCAAGATGGAACTAAGAGAGACGAATTAATGGGGTAATTTTTGGAGCGTTGACCAGTTCGTTTGAATTTTGGTATGACGGTGTATGATTATTTGAAAAGAGACTGTGATTAGAGTTTATTAAATTTTCAGTTTAAGTTATTTTAATTAAAATTTTTTAAAGGTTAATCTCATAGCAGAGGCTGCTCAAGTGAAAGATTCAAAAAGTCTTTGAGACTGTTTGATTGTTGTCGTGTTTTGAATGAATATTTGGCTTAACCAGCTCGCGGCTCACATTGAATTCCCGCGGTTTTTACATACAACGGTGTTGGCGGGACTCGCTCGAGTAGATAAAAGTGAAATACTCGCGCAGGGGAGTGGTTTTGTGGCCCAATCAGAAAGCCCAGACCAAGCCCAATTTAGCTGGGATGTGTATATATCTAATGAGCTGTCTAGTTAATTTCACAACTTGAATTTAACTGCAAATATGTACAGGTGCTTGCTAAATTTTCTCTTGAAAGATTTCTTTTTTTCAAAAAAAAAAAAATATAGCAGAACTTTTTTTTTCTTGAATAATTTGTTTATTTATATCCTTTATTTTAAAGATTTGGATAAAGATAAGAAAAAAGGTCCACCGTTTGCAACTCAATTGGTCATAAATTTTCTTTAATAAATTTAATTTTCTCCCCACACATATATTTAAGGTTCGAATTTCAAATCTCTTATATGAAAAATAATTAATTTCCTCAGCTAAACTAACTCGAGATCTAATTGACTCTAAAGTATGATATATTAAATTTTAATTACGAGATTAGCAAATTCAAATTGTAAATCAATTTGACCGTTGGGAGTGCTTGCCATAATCACTTACCACGAAATAATAGAACCATTTTAAAGCTGGAATGAAGATGTCATTTTATAATGTGCAAATACATATGAGCATATGAGATAGTTCAATTCACTGGAGATATTACTCTTAAAATTGTCTTATATATGATATAATGGTTATAAATTTTTTTTTTTTTTTTGGGTTACATTTATAAACTTGTGTCTTGTAATGTAAAATTTAAGAAATATAATAAATAATTTAGAGTATATTTGTAATTCTTTAAATTATCAAATAAATGATTATTTGATAATCTGATCTTTAAAAAGTGTACGGTAAATATTTAAAAAAATAGATTATTTAAAAATTTGGTTATCAAATAATTTATTCTTGTACTAACTTCTAAAAGCCTACAAAGTAGCTTCTAAGAATCTAATTTATTAAGAATATGATATTATAATATTTCATACCTAAATTATCCTTACTTTAATTATATATTTTCAAAATAATCCTGAAACTGAAATAATATAACTAATTCTTAAAATTACTACTAATTTTTAAATTTAACGAAACAAAACAGATGAAGAACAAATAGCAACATTTCAGGTGTCATCGCCAGCATTTGTCAAACAAACTTCTTAGGCGACGCCACTGGTGCTATTAGAATGAAAATCGTTTGAACAATGCAAATATGGTATCTTTGTTGGAGACGGAGATATTACGGCGGCGCATGTCCTTAACAAATATTCCGGCCACCACTACAACACCACCAAAATAACGAAGAATTAAGGTGCACCACCACCGTAATTGAACGGATCGGCAACATCTGAATACGATTATGATGATTTCGAAGCCAAGTTAGCCGTTGTTTAAGCGGCTGTTAATGGTGGCTGTGAACTTAGAGTGGCGCGTTCTCTGCCGCCACGCCTCCGATGCTGAAGAAATATCTACCATTGAGTAGATTATGAAATTTACAATCGGTGGTGCCTAATTAATCAATTTCTGGGAAATATTTTTGAACGCTGTCGACGGCACCGACTCCGGCAACGGAACCTCTAATATTTTTTTTGATTATTTTACATATATATATATATATATATATATATTGAATTAATTTATTTATGGAAAGATAAATTGATTATATTTTTTTAATAAGTAATTAATAAATACATTTAGAATTTTAATTAAAACTAAGATTCTATATGTTTTTATCATATAAAAAAATTTGTACATTTTGATCATTGTATACAAATATTCTAATTTAATTAAAAGGTGTAACGAAATACTGAAATTTGATCAATAATAAAGAAATTTGTGATTGTTGAAGCATACAACAATTACAATGTCCTTTAATTAGCATTCACATGTTATTTTTCTAATTTATTTATTTTTTGTTTGGGCCAATTTTATGGAATTTTAATGTTGTCCAAAATTTGTGGCAAGGGTTTGTCATTGCTAAAGCGCATCACATTTCTATTTGAAAACGTTAAATTTGATCGAGAAATTTCCAATTTGTTCCTATTGAAATAAATTTATATCATTTATTTCTGAACTATTTTTAAAATAGTCTACAATTTCCTAACGCTCTAATTTTACAATATTATCTTGGTTTTTAAATATATTTTTATTAATATTTATTATTAATTAAATAAATTATATAAACAAAAATTAAAATACTAAAATTAACAAAAATATATGTTTCGGTGTAAATAAAAAAATTAATAATAAGATATTTTTCTATATTTTTTGTAATTTTAAACCTATTTCTTCATAATAAATATATATTTTATATTTTCAAAATAAAATATTATTAATATAACTTAGCTATCATTCTTTTTTTTTTTAATTTTTTTATATCAAGTAGATGATTGACTATTATAAAAAGAGTAATATCAATCATTACTTTTATAAAATTAACAAGAAAATAGATGATAAAAAATTAACAATAAAATTTGAAATGTCTATTGCTACTCTTATAAAAATAGTTGGAGAATAGATGATAATAAGAATAACAATGAAGTGAGGATGAGCAAGCTATTTCATTTTCTACCCTATTATAAATTTTGTCATCGCTCCTTACCCTAGTTCATAATAAATTTAATGAGTGTGGATGAAGAATTCTTATGTGGAAAATGATTTTCACATCTCCATCTCATTATTATTTTACTTATTTTAAAGAATATATAGATGTATAATTTTAATAAATTAAAAATTAGAGATTTAAATAAAATCATTACTATATTATAAAAATATTTAAATTATTAAAAAAATCAACTAAAGTTTGGAATAATATATTGAAATTATATAAAAAATATAAAATATTTTAAGAGGTAATGTTTTAAGATTTAATAAGAATTATATTGTTAATTTTTCTTTCAATTATAAAAAAATTTATTAACCAACATTGTAATTAATAAAATAAAAAAAAATATTTACATATAATGGAATTTAGGATGAGAGTGAGGTTAGGGTAGAGAATATAAAACTAAATTTTATCTCATTAAAAATTTATAAATTATTTTTCTCTCATTCTCTACTTTATTTTTAAAAAAATTATTTAAAATTCATCTTATTTAGAATGATACCATATAAAACCCGATGAAGATTTTATTATTCCCGAATAATAATTTGAATCGGTCTCAACATTCTGCCTGGTCGCCTGTATCATTTATTTTCAAATAGATTATGAAACTTGATTCTTGACCACATTAAATTAAATTATTGGACAAAAAAAAAAATTATTTCATGTATAACACTTGATGGCACTCAAGACAAGGCGGACAAGTTCTTATTCGCTTATTTTATTTACAATGATTTGACAATATATTAAAATCAACGACCTGTATATTAGTCTATTCATGATGCTTTTAAATAATAAGATTGAATAATGACTCAAATAAGAACATGATCAAGAAAAGGCAGATACATATATTCTTTGCATCCTTGCTCTCTTTTTTCCATTTGATCTACCCTTTTAGAAAAAAATAAATTTACATTATCTATTCTCTTTGCCCTCTCTCTTTCCTTGTCAGTTTGATTATATTTAATCCAAAACATTTAAGAAATTTTTGTTTTACCCAACAAAATTTAGTCAATGAAATTATTATCATAATGAATTAATATTGAAAAGTAAAAAAGTTAAGCGAGAAAATATAACAAGAAAGTGACTAATTTAATTGTGATTAGAAAGCAAAGTGATTAAAGCATAACAAAAAAGTAACAACAGCATGTTATTTGTTCATAAACTTTAATCATAACATATTTGATAATAGAGAATTTTCAGTTTCTATGAAAACAAATTCAAAGTTAAAATGTTGATAGAATTTTAGACTGTGCATGGTGTTTCATATTCACAAAACTTTCTTGCCGAATTTGCTTTAATTACTTCAATGGACGAAATTTTATGATAATGAATTATATATATGTATTCACCTTGGACCCTACACGAAGTTAATGAAATCTTAAGCATTTAAGGAAATATGAATGTGGTAAGTTGAATCATTCTAAATGTTTCAGTCTCCCAAACCTGAACCCAACAAAAAAAATAAATAAATAAATAAATAATGTTTTCCTGACTTTGAAAAGCTCTTGTTCTTCCAGGTTGCTCTATATTTGACCCATTATAATGTCGAGAAAAGGTTAATTATATTTCATCAACAGGAAAAAGTGTTAATATCAAATATCATGGGGACAAATAATATTGGATTCATTCAACTTCCCACTCAAGTGATCATTTTCTATTCAACCACCGCACAATAAAAGTAAAAGATGCCTTTCAGATCCAATTGAAACTTGATCCCAATCCAAAACTTACTATGAAACAATATTGAAAACCAAATGGGTTCTTTTTTCTTAATTCCCACGATCATACATCTTCTCAATTTTAGAATTTTTTTTTTGGGAAAGACTACATATATATTATTGTATTTAGCACTATTAGTTTTTAAAATTGTGCAGATATGTAGATACCATAAATAGCTGCACAATTTTAAGACGACTGTAAACCCAAGACGCATGTATAGTTTTGTTATAGACATATTTGCATTTGAAATTATGGTGACATCCACTTAATTCTTGTCACCATGAAAGGTGATACATATGGTACAATGTGCCGAGTCGGTAATCCCACGGGCGAGATATGTAATTTGTGATGTGGAAAATTGACATATCAACTAAAGAAGAAAAGATTGTAACTATGTTAGTGTGGTGGGTTGCAAAATGAGCAAATATTGTCAAAGTTTGAGGTCATGTAATGAGAAATTTAAGTGTTCCGTACGTGAAAGATTAGTCGCGCATTATGATTTAGGTGAACATTCATCTTCATACATCCTCTTCATTTTCATCATCATTAATTCCATCTAACAAATGCTTCCACTATCTGCAATTCATTGGGCTTCCTCAAGTTTGAGCAATCTTAACACATGTATCACTCAATAAGGCAAGTCTAATTGGTACGCGATAGAAGCAAAAGTGTTAAGTGTATTTCGGTGGTTGAAAAAATCTCAATCCCTCCCTAGTACCCACAATTGAGCAAGACTTTTTGAAGTATTCTTGAATATGTTTTTAGAAGAAAACTCTCACGTGGTTCCACTTTAAAAAATTATAGGGATCCATTATATACATTTCTTGTTTTTTTTTTTTTTTCTTATCTGACATCCGAATCCGAAATGCCCTGCTCAAGTTCAAGTACTATCTATATATGTTTTGAAAGATTTCAAATTATTTGGAGGTAGATTTGGTCTTTCATGTACCCAAACCAATCTAATAGATAGATTTTTGTAGGGATAACAATGGGGAGGGGAGGGACCAACATCCTTATACTCATTCTCGATATTCCCCGTCCCCTCACCATTCTCATCAAAATTACTTAAGTAGATCTTTATCCCCTCCTCGAATAATAACAGAGAATCTCTGAAGATCCTCAATTCCTAATTAAATTTCTAAATAAATGATACTTTTTAGTTTTTGAATTTAATTTGATCATATTAAAATAAAAAATTTAAATAAAAGTAAAGTTTAACAATATTTCTTACATTAACATTAATCAATTATAAAATTCACACTACAAAATAAAAATAATTAGCATAATTATCTTCGATCTTCATTCTCCTATAATAAAAATAAAAAGAATTTTTTTTTTCATATCAATAATAAAATAAATGAAATGGATATAGATACTGAAATAAATATTTTTAATAAAGTTTTTGTTTTTATTTAATAGAAGTATAAAATAAAAATTTTGGGCCAAATTCTTTTGAATAAGACCTAATCGAATAGTAATTTAAGACGATAACTAGTTAAATAAGTTCAAAAGTTTCATAGTATATTTGTATAAATATTTTGATATTTGATATTTATACTAATATTTTATTATTTATTCATTAATACTTTTAAAAAATAAAATTAAAATGGGGAAATAGGAAATTTGGGATGAGATAGGATTACAATTCATTCCTATCTCTTCCCAACAAAGAATTTGAGTAAAATATCATTATTGTTCCCTCTTCAAATAAAAAATTACTTATAAAATCGTGTCCATACCCTTACTAAATGAGAAAAATTCCGGAAGAAACTTATTTCCATAAGAATTTGTGCCATCTCTAAATTTTTTATTAAAAAATTAATAGCCTTTAATAATATAATAATATAAATTTATTTGACTCTAAATACGTGTACAACCTTTAATCTCTTTTATCTCTAAAAATTTGATTGAATGATTTTCAAATAATTTATCTTTTTATTGACTATCGAATTTAAAAGAAGGGGAAATCTAGGTAAAAAAACTCAAACATACAAATATATATACATTAAGAGAGAACAATGATTCTCTCGTAACTATACAAATTTGATCAATAATTAAAAAATAAAAAAATAAAGAAAAAAATTAACAAAAAATCCTAATCTATTAAGAGAAACTCACCTCTTTTAAGTTTAATAAATGAATAAACTTCGCGGCAAACCCTTTGCGGCATCATTAGCACAGTGTACATTGTCAGCCAGAAATAAATGAATGATGATAATTAAGATTCTTTTAGTTATGATACATTCAATGTCATCACAGTTTTCAATACTGTGAAAACGTTCAAAGTGACAGCTAGGCATGAGAGGGAAAGAGTCTGTCAATTAGGTTTAAATGGCAAGGCATGGCATGTCGTAGCATGGGGACTCACCTAATTAAACATCGATCACAACATTAATAATTTACTGGCAATTACATTGTAAATTTGTGACAATGCAATGTTCATCCATATTCTCATAAAAAAGTCGGTTATTAAATTAAGTAATATGACTTAGGCCAATGAACACAGGTTTGAAAGTTAGAACTCTATGTGGGCGGACCGCGGAAAAATCTTTTGGTACAATCTAATCTATGCATATTTGCATAGAATCGATCTTCCAGACATCGCTTCAAAGAATGCCGTACAAATAAGAAAGTCATCTCTCGACGGCTTGACCTTTGACCTTGTTATTTTAATTATTTGCTTAGAAATCTCATTGTCATTCTCATTGAGTGATTTCTAAATTAAGAGCCATCGATCAAGTTACAAATTTGGAAGAATAGTTAAGGACATAAAAATTACTTCATTTTGATACCCACACTTAACATCAACCACTGATCATGTTTGCTTTGTCATTAATTAATTTTGCATTTGAAGGGAGCCAAAAGAAAGCTCTTGAAAAATGGAAACGGAAAAGCAATTGTGTGTCCGGGAAGGAATTTCATGCACAATAGTTGTCATAACCTACAAAGAGAATTTAAGAAAAGTGAGGAAACTTTTTCCACCCGTGCACCCAAAAGGGATTTGGGGTCTAATCCAATAATTCAGCAAAGTAATAATTGTTTTATTCAACGTTACATCATTTTTAAAATGAACAAAACTCCTTAACTTGCCAACAAAGATTAAACAAACCCACTCATTAACACAATTAATTGAGTTGGTTTGGTGACTAATATTTCCCTGGCTAATTGCATTGACCTTTGCCAAGCAACACAAACTTTTGTTCCCACAAGCCTTGTACCAATGCACTTTTTTTTTGTGTCCTACGTGGCTCCCGCTGATTGGTCGTTAAACACAATTTCTCCAATTACATTGCCGACCTTTGATACGTGTCCATCCCGCTCTTCGTAATCTTTATTACACGATATTGTAGTTAATGGAACCACGCGCTTCTAATAATTTCTACAAGGATAATCGAGTGCGTCGGTATTGGACCATTGACTTTTTCTTACCAAAATACCCCTCCTTACGTTGAAATTCTATGTCCTTTGATTTGACTTTATGTATGGGCCGTATTGGAACTTCTGACCATAAAAGATTCATGTAAAATAGTAAAGTAGCTAGCATCATCGCTTCACTTACCCTCAAAGCTTTCACATATACATGGGGTTACTGGTTAGTGTTTAATTTTTCTTATGTCATTGTCCCATTTAAAATTGTGACCTCCGCCTCCACCACCACCCCCAAAACCGCCATTCTAAGCCACTGATTCCACATCACAATAGTCAAATCACCGCCTGATCTTGATCAAACGGTAATAATTAAATTGAGAAATAAACCAAAATAATAATTAATTGGGTCTATATATAGTCATAATCATCTGTCAACAAATGCATACACACATAGTACTTTATTAAGAAATATTGGACCGACCGTAGCGACAGCATACACACACAAATATAAATAAATACAAGCTGAACCACAAGCTTGCCTTCCCATACTCTCATTTCCAAAGTAATAAGATGAATCGCTTTCTGCAGCGAAGTTGCCAGCTTCTTGCTCTTCTTGTTCTTATCTTTACTAGTAGTGCTCCAAGGATTAAAGCAGGTCGATGGAAGAGCTTTTCAAGTCCTTCAAGCAGAACCCAACAAGTTTATGCAGACTCTTCAGTTTCTGTTCCTTTCGACGGCACCAGACCCAGTAGCAGCCAAGAATTCGAGTCTGAGAAGCGTAGGGTTCCTACAGGATCCAATCCATTACACAACAAGCGACGGTTATGAAGATTGATTTTTTCAGAGTTCAGACAGCCAGCTCTCCCTGCTCAGATAATATTAGTTAACATGTTTTAATTTATTAATTATTTTCTATCTTATTATTATTGTATTATTATTACTTACGCTTGAGCTTGACTGTTATTTATATTACATATACAGATCGTTAGAATTTTTGTACAGAAAGGATAAATGAATGTTGCTTGAATCTAGAAATTCATATAGCATTACTTTATTAGTTCTGTATTAATTCGTACGTAATTTCTTGATTTAGGGTTCATTTGAGTCCCCATATTCAGATATGGGTTCATATATACATATATGTATTTTGGGATTATTTTTTTCTTTTTTTTTTTTTTTCAGTTCCTGGATCTGTATATATATATATGCATAACAGATTAACAGTAACAATCAAACAGCAGCAGCACTGAAATCAAGGGTGCTTGACAGGAGTTCAACCCAGCTGTGAGTTTGATTGATGCTGAGTTAAGACTTAGGTTTTATTTAGTAGTCCATTTCATCATCATTCATCATCATCCATCCCTGACCTGTTTATTACACCCCAACATTAATGGCCACTGTAAATATTCATTATTTCATACAACCACCAACCATGCAATTAAGAGAGTTTCACCATCTTATTGCAGAATATGGAATATATGTTTCCATATTTTATTATACTTTTTGGTCCACATAACCAAGCCCAGTTAAACCAACTAGAGCATGCAATTACTCACATCTTCTCATTGTTACTTGATCGAAGCAATAAATTTGTAATTTGAAACGTAACACTGGGTTGTAATGTCAAGTTCGTAACATTTTATATTTACAAAAATCTCACACTTGACATTACCAGGGGTGGAGCCAGAATTGGGAATGTTGGGAGGACAAAATACATATCAAAGTGGTACGTAGAGGTTGCCAGAGATAGGCTGAAAGACTAAAAACTAAGTGCAGAAATTTGGGGGTAAAATTTTGAAATAGAGCCAAAACTAATATTACAATGGTAAAGTTAGAAAGATCAAACTCTATTAAAAGAATAGAGATATATGGGAGGTAAAATATCACACCCTTAAAGCTATATAGAGGCCAAAATACAAAAGTATCCATTTTTGCAGCTTAAAATGAAAAAAAAATATTCAAAAATGTTGAGTTGTAATAATTCTCAAAAGGGAACGTTTTGACACTTATCATTGATATTTTACTATGTCGTACATAAAATATATATATTAAAAGTATGGATATTTGGAAGAGAAAAAAAAAAGGATTCTGTGGATAATATTGTAACAGGATAAGTAAGTCTTAAGTGTGCTTGAGAGGTATAATAACAATGAAATTAAAGGGTAGATAAAGAATATGATGAAATTGGTAATTGCATGGAAAATGAGGTGTGCGAAGTGAAGGCAGATGCATGTGGTCCAATAATTGCAAGTGCACACATAAATACTGGTTCCCACACTACACCAGGCGTGTAATGTTTGAAATTAGTTGAACAAATTATTACGGAGCTGAAAATGAAAAAAAAAAAATACACTTTATTTTCATAAGTCAAATTAGAAGTATTGCTATCCCCACCGATGGCGCCACTTCGCAATTCACATTTTATATGTTTGTTTCTTTATAAGCTATAAATAAGATTTGATTACATACGATTATGGTTATAAATTATAGTTTTGATAAGGAATGTGGCGGATAGTTGAGGTATATTGGCAGGGTATTTAGGGTACACTTATATCACAGTAAGCTAATTTGGCATTGAAGTTCTAATCAACAACATGGCACACGATAGCTATCTAACTGCTGCAAAAGTTTTTGCGACATAATTGAAATTACCCATGATGATTAGATAACTACCCATATCCCTGAATAGTTGGATAACTAACTATGGTGATAGATAACCGTTGTGGTAGTTATTTTAGTAGTTAAATAATTGAGAGTTTTATTCCAAAGGAGGCCAAAAAGGCAGGCCAAAGGGGCACAATTAGGGGGCAGGTCAAGGTATAGCCAACGTCGAGGAGGGAGGCCAAGGTGAAACCACGGGCCGAAGTACGGATTTGGGAAATACTTGAGATACTAGGCGAATAGTTTTTTGGTAGGGGAAGAAATTGTAAGCTGGGTAATGTATTTTCATTATAAAATCCTTAGTGATTACTAAACTCGGCAAGTGTGGGTTTGTCCTCGTGGACGTAGGCCTAACGAAACTGTGTATTGGGTTTGCCGGAAAACTCGACCATTTACGGCCCCAAATCAGAAGTTTAAGAAAGTTGGCCATGTATTGGGTTTGTTTGACAAAAATATATGTATGTCCATAATTGAGACATCAGAGGGTTAATTTAATTATAAATGTCATAATTAATGTTAAAATGTAAGTTAGTGTTATGAATAACGTATGAAATAGTACATAATATGAAGATTGTAGCTTTAAAAAATAAATAAATAAATTGAAACATTATTGCAGAAAATTTGAAAAAGATAACTGAAAAGTTTGTATATTATGTTCTATGCTGTTGCGTTTGGGTAAGCTAATGCTTGTATTTAATAGGTAATTAGGATGTGGAGGCTTAATGCTGTACGTATTTTGAATTTAAAAGGTTGATGTTCTATTCAGAGTTATAAGGTTGGTGTTTGTAGGAGATGGTTGTAAAAATGCTCACAATATGATTAATTTGTTAAATATCGGTGGTATGATATGAGGATGTAACAAATGATTGATTTTAAGTAAGGACGTAAAGGAATGATGATCGAAAACAAAGAAACGGGTATAAATAAAGATGATGGAATTGTGTAAGCATGTCAATGTAGGATTTTCATTATACAGTACAATATGAAAATACAAACTTAATGGCAAAATTTTTTTAAGATGGTGGTGGTGATGAAAGATGAATGCTAAATAATATTTGATTTAGGTTAATTTGCGTGGGAGTGTAACAGAAAGTTTAAGAGCATTTGATGATGAATGGGAAAATTATGAATTTCATAAATAGGAGCAGAAAGAGTATGTAATGGCATAGACATTGGACAATGGGCGTGCAAGGTGCATTCCGATGATGCTGATATGAAGCAGGTGACTGGAGAGATTGATTGTGATATACAGGGGATGGGATGCAGTTCGGTTAAAATTAGAGAGATAATAAATTTGAATAATGAATCGAATGAAGTGAATGGACAAAATGACCAAATTTTCGAAGGGATCACATGGCATGGCAAGGGAAGAGGAAAGAAAAGTAAGATAGTGAGGGAGGAAGGTGGGGGAGATGAACAGGTTTCATTCGATAAGTATGATGTATTGTCTCATAAAAGGCTGCAAAATGAAACCCTTTTATTGGGAAATATGGAGGTGAGTGAGGATTAATGATCAGTTACCTAGGCTTATTCCCGTGTCTTACTGTTGTTATTGTTGTATTTAAATTTGTTTAAAAGTATATATATATATATATATATAATCGATTTAAAAGATGAATGTTAATTGTAATTTTCGTTATAGACACAGGAAAAATTCGAAAAAAGCAAAAATGTATCATCATCGATATAGAGTCCGTCAAGGTATTACACTGAAAAGGTAGTTGGGTTGGGGAACGGACAAGTGAATCACAAGGAAAAAGAATGTGCACATATAGCCCGTTTTAGGATTGGACCATTTGTTGTGATTTGCCCTGAGTCTAATATTCATATGAAGTTAATTGAATACATAATGAATGAAGATCTAGATTAAAGGTAGGGTGCATGGTGCTTGAAGCATAATTTGATATAGTTTAAATTTTGTTCATGGATATGTATTTTTGTAACGGAATAAGAATTATTTCTGATTTATAGTGAATATATCGTCATTACAAAAAATAATTAGTTCGGAAAGAGATGTTGTCGCTATGCCCAAAAAGATGGATAAATGGTTCGGTGAGTGAAATGATGGTGTACAAAGTTATGTACCATATGAAAATTGAAATTCCTTAAGAAATTAACTTATGCGATTTTTGTTACAATGGTGCTGCTATTGTCAGATAATTTCAGTTGTTGCTGAGAGCCTACCAAAGTATGAAAACGGCAACGCATCACAGCTTTCAAGGAGTTGGTTCCTCCCAACATATTTTGTGGTGAGTATTTTCAATGCATTATACTTTAGCAACATCTTATTTGGCGAATTTAATTATGATTTGACAAGGTTAATATTTTGTGTACATAAGATTGATAAATATGTAATTTCAGCAATACGGTTAATGTATGTTAAATATTTTTGTCAGTTATTCATTATTATGTTTTATTTAGATCAATCGTGCTTTTAACTCCTGTATTGGTTACTGTATGAGCCATCTGAACAAAGTTTGATTATTATAGATGGTAAAACAAGTTCAGTTGTGAAAGTGAAAGAAAAATATCGATAATAATGTTACTGGAGGTTGGGTGGGATAGAAAACTTGCAAAAGTGGAGGTAAGAGTAATTGAAATACAGGTAGACAATTGCTGAAGTAGTGGGAAATTTATAATGATGCCCCAAGGGAGATAATAGAATTTATGTTATTTTTAATTAAGTACAACATGACAGCATGACTTTGGAATTTGTATATATAAATGCGGGATTTTAGCTCATAATATAACAAATTATAGTGCAGTTTTATAACATAGTTCTGATTGGATACAACAAAAGGTTATGTTTAAAGGAAGTGATGTTTCGTGACTAGGGTCATGGAAAGGCTTGAGGGCATCGTACATGCAAGACCTATCTCGGTGTGACCAAGTAAAGGAGAAAACTTATTAGTACATATAACATCGAAGAATCATGCGAGCAATATATAATAAGAAATATGCTTGTTGCGCAGATATACATTCCAATAAACCATGAGGAGGTGCACTGGTATATTGTTGTTGTGAACATTCGTGATACATGTGCTGAGATATGGGATCCACTCCAAAGTTCGTCCTTAGAGAAAGCTTTTTATGAAGAAGCTAAAAAACTGGTCAAAGCATTTATTGCTATGGTTTAGCGTTGTTTAACTACTTATGGCAGTGGTTGTATTATGAAGTTGAACTTTAATCCATTTATTGTTATGTTGCAGATGAGAGAGCTTGATGAAGTATTGAAGAATGACATAAAGATGTTATTAGGAAGTGATTTCTCGTTTCAGAGATTTAAGGTAAATCACAGCAAGGGAATGAACAGACAACTTAATAATTATGATTGTGGACTGTTTGTTATATGGTATATGCAGAATCATGGAAAAGATTGGGACCACGATGCGTACCAGGTTCGTTGAGTAGATGACTATTAAGAATAAAATTACAAGTAATGAATTAGATAAGATGTTTTCATTATATGTGTTATATGTGAATAAAGAGATTTTTATGGTTCGATTGCATCACCAGGAAAACAAAATTTAGTTCTGAATGATCTATGAAATTACAATAAAACCAAAGTGACTATTTATGTCAATAAACAAAAAATTAGAATATTATAAATCATAATAGTCAATGAAGTTTATGTTACTTATGGTTAATTGTTTTCAACAGTATGATTCAAACAAGGCTCGAAAGAATTTGGCCATTCAGTTGGTGATGTGCAGTAGTAACATGGTGAAGGAAAAAATAGTACAATGTTCATATACTTTTAGTGTCAAAAATTAGGTTGAAGAAATCACACGAGCCTAGCAGTTTGAGAAGAAGTACGTTACTCAGGGAAGAAGGTCGAAGCAGAAGGGTCATGGGCATAGAAAGTAGAGGATAATTGTTCTAATTTATGGTTATGTCAAGTACAGGTTTACTACGGCTAAAATTGTTTTGTTTAAGTAGGTTCGGTATCGATAAGTAAATCCCAGCATTAGTAATGAAACATTTATTAAAGGCAAAGAAATAACATATTCGCACTTCTTGTAAATGAGTTAATGATGCTCAAGTTACAATAGGTGGAGCATGTACATACATTCATAGATTGCAAAACATATCAACATAATGAAAGCAATGTCACATTCTCATGTTTCAAGGTTGGATAACCACATTTAGTTAACATTTCAGTTGTTAAATTTATGAGGAATCGACTTCATTAATAATAAGAACATGATGCAATACATGCATTAAATAACTAATATTAATTTCTTTGTAGGCGTAGTAGCACATTCGAAACATAAGGATAAGAAGAGGTATATTGAATGAACATATTTCACTACGGACATAAAAATTACAACGTAAATAAAGTAGTTGAGAAACATTGATTACAAAAGATAGATAGAAAGTGAAGCAATACATTGCTCCATACATCTTAAAACTATTTGAAAGCAAGAGATTCATTATATTCATTATAACATATTTCAGTACCACAATTTGGTTAATAGAAAACAGTTACTTTCTTGGTTATTGTGCAATCTTAAATGGAGTTTCCTGGAAAATGAAATCAATTAATAATTTATTAAAACCTCATTGTCATAGTAATTGTCATATACAAATAAAATATGAAAATGATATCATACAATAGTACTTAGTCGTATATTGAGTGGTCAGTCCACCATCCATCGATGTTCTTAGAAATGTGTCTTATTTCGTTTGGAGTTTCTTGTGTCATTGATAACCCAATAGTTTTATTGTCTCCAATCTGTTGTTCATCAAACTTAGATGTGGAAGCCATACTAAACATATTGAGGTCAAATTTGGCATTATTGTTGGTCGATCTATTGGCATCTGACGACGATTTTTTGTGGTTGAGTTGAGTTAGGATCTACCATCCCTTTTACATGTAATCGTCTCCAATGTGATGGGTTTCCACTTGAATTTTCACTTCTCTCTTGTGAAATTTTTGCACCATCTTCACTTTTACGTTTGTAGTTGGATGAGATATTTTGTGGCATCTCTTTACAAGTTCTGATTGTGTGGCCTACTCTCGAACATCTTCTACATTTCCTTGACTTCAGGGGACCTGATTTAACTACTTTCTTTGCTCCTTTTGTGAGAACATACGAAGGGTCTTTAATTAACTGTGTGTTTCCTCCCGTCAGTCTACCATTCCACTGTATTGAAGGAAATGACATTGCCTCAAGACGAAATGTCAGATCGTGTATAGTTTTAATTGCTTCATTGTAGGCATCTGAGCTTTTGGCTGCAAACCTGTTTAAGTTTCTGCAAGCTGCGTGGAGGGACCCAATGCGAGCGTGACTGCTCATGAAGTAGTTTGTTGGTGAGCCTTTGTGCTGAGGTAACACACTGATTTTTGCCGTTTTCTTCCAGCGTGAAAACTGCATTGATTCTGGAATAACGTTAATGTTCTCCGATTTCAAAACTGCAAAACAATGGTAACAAGGAATCCCCAAACTTTCTAGTAGGTGGCAACTGCAGGATGCAAGCTCAGAAGCCTGGTGAAATACTACTTTCCACTCTTTATCTCGCTTTCCAAACTCTGTTATGATGTATGTTTGACTACTGATATCTGACACAATTCCTCTTACAATCATTAAACCCACCAAAAGAAAAATTTTCTTTGTGTAAATTTTAGCAGATTGCTCCTCATATTATCTAAGATGGGTTATCAACACCGGCTGACCATATGAACTGTCAAAATCATGTTTTCCTTTCAACTCACGTTGCCTTTCCATCATCCTATCTATTTGATCAGCAAAATCTATTAACCGTAGTTTTCTATTCACGTATGGGTTCAAGTAAGCATTCAATCCCTCACATCGTTGGGTGCTCTGCATTCCGCCGAAAAATTTTCCTTTTAAGTAAGGCTTTGCCCATAAATGCCTATCACAGTGCATCTTCTTCACCCATTCATGTGTTTCTACTTTGTGTTTATGGACTATTGCAAGCCATTTTTTTTTCAAAATCTTCCTTACTATAGGTGTAAAGCATACAATTCTTGAAGTCTGATGTAAATGTTATACTGTGCACATTTACTTGGGCGTTACGCTCCAGATGCCAACAGCATAGACGATGGGTTGCTTGTGGAAATGTTTTTTCGATTGCATTTCTCATTGCTCTGTCACCATCAATCATTACAGTGACGGGGTGTTTTCCATCTATTGCATCCAAAAATGTTTCCAATAACCAAGTATAGGTGTATTTTGTTTTCACTGATAGAAGAGCAAATCTAAAAACTGTAGTTCTCTAGTGGTGATTGATGCCTATAGTGACCACAATTGGCTTTCGGTATGCATTAGTGCGGTAAGTCGCATAAAAAGCAATTGTGTCCCCAAATATAACATAGTCTGACCTTGAACCGCCATCACACCAAAAGATATCTTGCAATTTGTTTGTGGTGTCTATTCTGTATTCAAAATAAAATGAAGGATTAGAGCTTCGTTTCCCTTCAAGAAATGCTAGGCATGATTCTGAGTCAGACTTAAGTAATTGTTTCATTCTATACTTGGCAATATTATTTTGCACATCTTGTCTCATGCATCCAACAGCCGGATAGCTACCTAATCTTTGCACCATGTATTCATGTATCTGAGAAGGCTTAATCCCAACACGTGTCATTGCTATGGCAGCAGCCATATCTGGCTCTGATACCGTTCGGTGGGATCGAATGTAGTGAATATAATGTGGCGGTGTCAGGTCGTGGTTGTGATCTGAATTAAATAAAATGGTATACTATGCACCTTTTTCCTTGTCGTAGGCAACTCGAAACTCTGCCCTGCATCTAGTTCTTGTAAGTGTCCTTGCAGCCCATTTTCTATTCAAGTTGTCGACAAACTTGCACGGCCTGAATCTTTCTTTGCTACACACCCATCTTCTACATTTGACATTCCCGTCCGTGTCCTGCCGTCTAATATCTTTCCTAACCCCAAACCCTATTTCTCTTGCATAACTCATGTACAAACACTCAACCTCAGCCTCACTGGAAAATTGCATCCCGTGCGATAACCGATTCTCTAATGGACATTGCTCAAATGCATCATCTGCATCCTTGCAATTCGCATTATTAGGCGTTAGTTGTTCTATTCCAAAAAATTTTTCGTTGTTTCTCACTTCCTCCTGTGACTTATGCATGTCATTTGCAATTAATCTTCGTTCAGAACTGATTCATATGTTCCTATTACATGTAATGCCTTTAACGGGGTTGGTAAAGGGTCTTTCTTTATAACCAGCATCATCTCTACACTTGAAGACTGTGTTCCCATCATCTGAACCTGTGTTTTTATAGATGCAGCTAAGTTTTTATGAATACTAGAACGGTACATGGCTTGCATACTAATTTATATGATCAACATCAAAGTTTGTTTTTATTTGAGGAACTACAACAATTATTTATCACTGCCTATATTTTCCCATAATATACAATTAATCATGACAAAGTATAAAAATGTACAGCGTATTCGTATTTGATATCGATTCAAATATTTGAGTTTTTGATGTTACCTAGTTTGTCCACTATTGGTGTCGGCCCCATTTAACCTTTTGTTAGGAATTACGGTCTTCACTATGCCCTGCCTTGTTAACTAACTCCACCAAAGTTTACCGTCCAACGAATTTCCTAGCTGCCTTCTGTTTTTGTTAAACATTAATATTTTGTAATTGTTGAAATAATTTGTCTGAGGAAAACTTAGGTCTAACAGCAATACTTTACCGAAATATTCTACATGTTGTGAAGTGCCAACTCTCTTTCAGATTAGTGATTAACTGCAGTTTTTTCAATCTTGAGTGAATATTATTCTCGTTGATCACCTCCGACTTCTTCACGATGGTTATTGAACAGTTCAAAGAACGTATCTTACAAGAAAATTTTTGGTCTCTCCTACTGTGATTTATGGATAAAAAGGGGAATGTTAAGCCGAGCTTGGCTTGGCGCCGAAGGCAGTTACAGTACCCTTTATACAACTTATTTACCTTTTTCTTTTTATTTATCTTTTATTTGAATGTTAATTTTACAGTTTCAGCTTCTCTCTTGGTTCCCATAACTACTATTATAATAATTATTCATAATAAATTTAGCAAGACTGTTCCACATTTTATTTTAATTATAAGATTTTCTTTTACACATTCAACGGTTAAATTCATTGGTCCTTTTATATAATTTCTGACATATATGGTACTTTGTTGAAGAAAACCACTCTAATACATTTACTAATGGGGTTTATTAACTATACAGTTTTACCTAGTTTTAGATTTTTTTTTTAATTTTGTTAATCTGCACAAGTTGTTATTCTATATGGCATTGGTTTTTTTTTTTGAAGTTATTGAGGCATCCATATATTATCAATTATTGCCAATTTTTTTAATGTGCATGATTGCATTTATTTGTTCATCTTCAATGTTGTTATATCAAAGTTGAAGACATGGAGTCTCTTTAATTCTTAGTTTACCCTGCACAACCAGAAATAACTTTTTTTTTTGGGATTCTCATAACGAAATTTAAATAGTGATTAATCAACCATTTACGGCTTATGCGGTTGCCTTATACATTGCCCTTTTTTTAGTGTCCAGTGAGTTAATGCTTATTTTAAGTTGATTGTAACTGAAAATTTTTTGACACAATCGTTTGTCGTCAGTTCATACTTCAGTTAAGGAATGCTTATGTTAAGTTCAAACTACCTTCTATGCAGATGGGTATAATGCCAACAATATTTCAATGATGTCAATATTAAATTCATTTACTGCAGTCAGATTTTGTAAATATTGTCAACGATAGGTGAAACTTATTTACATTCAACTTCTTAATTTTGTCATAACGAAATTTTTTAATTGTTCATTTGGACAGTTATAGCCTTTCATCAGGCAGCATGAATGAATCAGAACAGTGTTCAGGCTATATGAATGTCTTCGCGTGATGTTTTCAACTGCCAACCATAATTTCATCAGGCATAAAATTTATTCATGCACGAAATCATGGATATGCAATGTATACGTCAGGTTTATCAGTCTATTTGTTAATTAATTGATGACATTCAGTGACAATGACTGTTGTGTTCTTTCAAATGCTGAGACTATGCGACTTCAGTTTTGTACTGGAGCTTACGTTATGTATTGTGGTCGCTTGTGATTATCTCATTTGTGATTCTGTTATCACATAAATCAATTAATCTCCTAACACCATCTTTATTGAATCTGCTTACACAACCTTTAACTGAGTATGTATGTTTTTACAATATTTATGGCTCGGATGTTAAATATTTTATTTTCTTTATTCCATTAAATTGGCAATACAATTCAATATATTTATGCGGTAATAAATTTCAGCTTCTTAACATAAAATAAGAAAATTGTCAAATACTATTATGTCCTGCTCTCTACCTATATTAAGTTTTCTAAATATTAACAATTACATATATACATATGATTGCCAGGTATTTTTTCAAAAGACATCAGCAATTCATAAATAATTGTTACATTCAACAATTTGATATGAATGTAATCAAAATGTTTACACATGATTGCGATAAATGAAAATTTAATTTTTTTTTGGATTGTCATAATTGTTATGTAACATTCAACATTTGTTTCAGGAATTCAACATTTACACATACATGAGACATTACTGAATTGGCCCACAATCAAAACGTTTGTCATCCATATGGGCCCGTCAGTTTTTTTTCTTCAAAATTCTAAACCTGGCCCAATCAATAGAAGAGTGTCAGAACGTTGTTTATGGGATGACTTTGCTGTTCAATTACTCGGTATTAAATTATTTTCATCAAATAAATTCAAGGTATGAACTTACTTCCTTCACTCTCGGAAAGGCACATTAGTTTAATTCCCTCGTCGTCGTGATTTCCAAGCTTCTTAGTGTCAGTATCTCCATGTACCTAACAATTTACAACACCACGTAGTCTCAGAGAATTCTTGTGTCACGAACTTCAAATGATTATTATTGTACAGGACTTCTTTATGGTATTGCAAATAGAAATCGTTCAACACTTATAATCTACTGTTTACCCCAGAGCAGTTACATAATACTTACAATTTTACTGGTTTCGATCCTGCCATCTCTTTTGCTGCTTTGTTCAGAGACAGTATATGCTATCTCTGATCCTTTGCCCTCAACATCCTTTCTTCCTTCCTTCACATTAAAATACCATAAATGATTGTTTACTGAACAACAGTATTTTTACATTCAGTTGAAAATTGTATTAATTGATCAAACTAAATGAAATTTATCTTTTCAATTAGAAATACTAAACCAATATAATGGAGAAATCAATGTTTCCCATGTCTGGGGTTGTAAGGCGACTGGTCGTTGTTGGTCCAACTGAATCTGTGTAATTATCTTCGTTCAATAGAGGAAGTAATGGTCTAATTGTAGATGTCAACCAATATTCCTCCTTTGGTAATGCTTCCATTTTTTTGGCATATGTCCTATTATAGGTGTCATTATTGAACAATGGATGGTCAAAGTCCTCACACCTCCAAAAAGAATGCATTTTGTTGTATGAGCACATGGTATCCCACTTAGCTGCCACCCCCTGCAAGAGCATGTTCGCTCCTCAATGCGTACCTGAAAGTGCTCTTTTTTGTAATCTGTGACAATAAACGAAAAGGGCTCCCCTGTTTGAATGTTCAAGTGTTGTGCAGCTTGTATGGCCTTCATCACCTTCTGACGAACTACTGGCGTTACCTTTTGCTTCAACAACCAGTCAACTGTTCGCCTTCGATCCATCAGATGTTCTATCTTTCTAACCAGCCCTTCAAATCGCCTTGTGATGTTTTGCGCATAGTAGTTCTCCATCCATAACTAAAATTGCACACTTATTGCATTTGTTACGTGTGTGTTCTTTGTCGAAGTTGGCATGCAGTACAGGGCCCACTTCTCCCATCCAGATTCTATGAGCCATGCATGACATAGCTCATTCCTTGACTTGATTTCTGCCATGTAACAATTAAACTCCAGCGCACTTGTTGTACGACATGCTTTCCAAAAATATCTCCCTAATATTGGACATGGGAACATAGCTGTCATTCGCTTATATACTTTGGCAGCACAAATTCGAATGTCTGCCCCAAAAAATTGCATTTTTAATGCTTCCGCAAGACCATTTTCTTCATCACTAACAACACAATATCCTTCACCTTTTTTAACCAATAAAACCATATTCAGTTTCTCTAAGAAATCATACCCTGTCAAAGATGTTTCAGCCTGAACCTCATACATTGCTATAGGCAAAATTCTGTCATTTCCATAAAGTCCAAGAGCCGTCAACATAACGCCTCCATATTCACCTCCTAGGGGCCATCTATTGAGTGAAATAAATGGCCTGCAGTTATGTTCGAAAGCCCAACGAGTGTCATAAAAACACAAAAATATACCTTTGAATCTGGGCTCCCGGAATAACAAGTTGCTTTCTATTTCGACCGTGAATTTATGGGAGTCTATTAATCCCTCAACTGCAGCAGTAAAATTTGTCACTTTGGTGTAAGCCTCTACATGATCAGCTCCTATAATCTCTCTTCCTAATCGTTGTGCTTTATTAATCTTTCCAATTGGGCAGTCATTCCAAAAAATCTTCCATATTTCATCCTTAACAGCTTTTTCATTTACTTTCATATCTCTTATCCATTTGTACAGGAACTCATAAGCCACCCACACTAATGTCCCCTTCATATATCTTCATTTTTTCGGGCAAGTATGAACGGGATTGAATTTAGTTACTTCAAACATTGGACACATCTTTAATTTTTTCCCTTCAATACACCAGTCACATCTCATGTCTGAGCATTCACAAGAAATACGTTCTCTATTTTTTATCATCGGGCATAGGTTAAAACAGTCCCGTTTTGCCAGGGCCTTGATACTATGTCTTAAAACTAATGCGTTGTGAAACAATTTCCCAGTTCCCATTTTTATTCTCTCATCTTCAAAAGACACACTCCTCCCGCGTAACACCTCCTTACAATCTGCATATAACCTCTGAAGGTTCAAACCTTCATTGTTCGATTCATAGCCCTCCATGTCATCATCATTGTCGTTGGTATATGGTAACAGATCTTTATCGTCATCTGAAACATCATCCTCAAAAGGATTGTCATTAACAGCATCCATTATTGGATCGATGCACTGAATTGCACTGTTAATTCTCTGAATTGTGATTCCTAAGTGCTTGAAAATCAATGCATCATCAGAATCAGTATCTGATGGTAGCTCTGACTCCCCCAATACCTCTCTGTTTTTGATAATATCCAACCCTGAATCTAATTTATCTTTAGCCTTGGAAGCCTCCACTACTGCATGTTCCTTTTGTTTTGCTGCAGCTTTCTGTTTTGTAATTGCCAATTGAGACTCCACTGTTGACAGGTGGTACTCACAGCTGTCTTCACATGCACGTCCAAAATCCAAAGCCCTTACAATCGACCTCAACTTCTTTGCTGGTACTATTGGACTTCCATTATCATCATATTCACTATTTTTCCTTTGATGTCTGTTCGAATCACCTGATACAGTCACCTTAGGTGACAAATTTTCGTTCACCTTAACATCTTCTCTTATTTGCGCTTTCTCATCCATGAGTACACCCTTATTTGACTGAAAAGATCGATAATAATATTATCAATGAATCTTTTAATAATAACATTAACTAATAACGGTCATGAAGTACCCTTAGTTCCGCAGTCCAAATTATCATACATATGGTAACCTTTTTTAGCCCTATGAAATTTTATTGGACACCTTTCTCATTTCCATGTTTAGGGTAAATTCATAATCACTTACACACCTATAATACAAACTATTCTGAATCACTATACATATAATCAAGACAACCATCTTCATCAGGGCATAAATTTTGTATAGTCATTTAAAATAACATTCGAATATAACAAAATTGTAAACTTCGGTATATGTTGCTACATAAAATTTAACGCGCAATGTAATTGACCGTCATAGCTGATGTTTAGCTTGAAAAATAGTTGAAATCAACAAGTTATAGTCGTTAATGTTATAAAAGTTAAGAGTCTGGTATTATTGATCTTTGGTGGTCTTCGTTTCAGCAATTATTTCAAAGTTCTCTTTATAGTATATGCGTTTTTTTAAGCTTCTGTTTGTCACATTAACTATTAACATATTATGTTGATACTAAGCATTTGCTATTCACTCACAAGTTGAGACATACTGTGGATATTCCTTCCAACTTTCATAACCTAGGATACTTTTAAATCCTCTTATATAAATTGTTCAATGACATTTGTAGTTATGTAACACTGTTTAGATGATATCTGTAATACAGTTGCTACTACTCAGTAAAACAATTATTAGAACATGTGCTTAAACATATAATACACAGTATTGATAAAAATAGAACGCTGACATGCAAAAATACATAATTTTATAAACTAACCTGAACGAACCGATTAAAAGAAATCTTTTGTTTAATGACAAAATGTGTGTCCCATCATTAGCTCACGTTCCCTACGAATGAACAAACCCCAATTACAGAGGAAGAGTTTTCATATTTACACATTATGAAAATATTCACATATAATGAACTTGCTTAATTATAAATTCTCACCATCGTTGTGTTTGTATCTGCAAAGATGCAATCTATATAATTTTAATAAAATGAACTCGAACCCCGACGAACTATGTTTATATACACATAATCTTGCCGCCACGAAATATTACTTCGCTCAAAAAATATATAATTAAAATATAATATGTTTAGGTTGGGGTACGCGAAATTTTCTTCCCCTCTAAGCCATTTTAACCGACGTTCTCGTACTGTCATAAACGCCGACATATGAGATTGTGATTGACTTGCACCATATACAAAAGATCAATGAAATTATCTTCGACTTCAGCAACGTCGGTGAAGCCAATTTTACCTTAATGGATACCACAATAAAATTCTTTTCAAAAGTAACCAAATACTTACGTCCAAGTCCTCACATAATTGAAAAACCATGCCATAGACGAAGCCCTCTCGTCTGTTGACGTAAGCAAACTTAGGATATCTACCCCATATACAGCCAATTGGGTCAGATATTATTTATTTGCATATTACTCTAATTGAGGTTGTTATTAACAATTGTAACATATGAATTTAAAAGCTTTTGGATTTGGTGTTATATGACAAATTATATTTTCCATTCTACTATTGGATTTTAAGAAATTAGTTATCGTCCATATAATTTTAAATTGGACTAAGACAGTACAACCACTAATTATTAATAATTTCTATTGCCCTCTACAATAGAGTCGATATTATTCATGATGCTTAAGGTTTCATTTATGTCACATTATAAACTTAATATCCTCTACAATTTTTCTGACATATCAACATTTGCGTTTCAAATAACTGTTGGACCATCCTTCTTTTTTGTGCTTTGACCTACAATTGCAAACTTTCTTCATTGAACATCTTATAACACTCTATAATATATAATATAATATGTTGTTGAACATATCATTTCTAAAAATACCTGAATATAGCGGTTGGTCAATATTCAATTACCACCACTATGCTTCTACCTTCATCCCAACTTATAAACCCATGATTGAAATTAATAACACGTGCGAATCATAGTAAATTGTTGTTATTGTACATACCTTACAAGCAATCATAGTGTAACAACGTCTATGAATAGAAATAATGTTGTTAATTTGAACAACCTTTTACCATACGTATTTCATTCATGTTATGCCTAAGTTTCAAATGAGTATATGACGAGGAAAATACATTATCTCAATAAGTTCCTATCATTTGAAGTATAAATATCATATATGACTATGTGTCATTATCTTTATATTAAATTGATTGAAAATGCCGAATTAAATTAATACGTACATAATTATTATAAGGTTATGAAACCTTTATATAAATACATTAATGAAGTTGTTAAACTGCTGGTCATTACGGTAAATATCCTTGGTTGTCTTACGACCGAATTGGAAAGTGAAAGCAATAATTGCTCTCGTTACATTATTCCTATCGTCGATGATCTCTATTAATATATATGTAAACCATACCATATAAACCATTATTAAATTGAACGCCCATAAATGTAAACATACGGCTAACATCCATGAACTGTATTTCTATTTATTATTATCAATGGTATATAATTGGCAATGGACGTGCCCTGAAAGAGATGATCTCGTCCGATCCACTCATAGTCAGATTGAGACGTTTTACTTAAGGGTTAAAATAATGAAGTGTCCAAAAATATCACACGTGGTAACATGTAGCACAACAATTGAGGGGTTATTCATTCGGAGATATTGCCAATGTCATCAACTTCCTTTCCATTGGATTACTAGTTCCATTATGTTAATTTCATTTCTTAACTTTGTCATTTCTTTGATAAATGATCCCATTTTCGGTCATCGCAACAAGTTAATGGGGTTTGTGTCTACCAACCCCCTTCAGCTAAATTGACCGTTTACTGATAAAATTTCTGGATAGTTGAATTGACATTGATTTAGCATTCCTTTGCAAGATAATCTGTAGGAGTAGGTTGTGTTTAGTCCACTGCTACCTTAATAAATAATTATTATATATGAATATAACGATATATAGACCAACGGGTTAATATAGAAATACTTTAATGCATATGATGAAAAAAATACTGTACATAGTTCAAACAATAATGGTAAGTCACCAATGTCATGTCCATCAAAGTACTCCTGCTAAAATTGATGTGCTTAAACAAAATTATCTTTAAAATGAAGAACAATAGTTGCTTAATAAGGTATCCCATATTTCTGAATTTTAATATAGATCTCATTATGTGAACTTCCATATGAATACACTAATGATTTACTGTGCTAATTATAAAATGATGACCCGAATTTCTATAAAGTAACATAATATATTAGACTGATATTTTCTTATGTTATACTAATTATAGGATACAGATTGGTATATAGTAGTTGTAGTTGGCATTATTTTTCCGGTGATATTATAAACACATAGTACACGTATGCCCTTCCCAATGTTTCTTTGGAGCAGAAGCAATATAATTGTGGTCCCTGTGCGACCGTCGATATGAATGGTTACAATCAAGTTAAGGGACGTGGGGAGATAATCACATGACCTATTCGTACACAGATGCTGGACTTTTAGAACGCAAACAACATTTTACGTAATATAAATACCATATGCCGTTTCCTTCTCATACGCCATTGTTGCAACTATTAACAAAGTTAAGTCTAGAATCCTCATCTTCTTCTTCATTGTTTACATTAATTTATTTCAATCTTTATTTCACTACGTAACATTAGGCGTTAGGTTGTTTCGACATTGTAACATAATTGTTTTGATGGTCGTTTAGTTTGTTCGGTTCTTTCGAACAATAATCATATTAACACAACACATTATTTTATCTTCCAGGAACATATTTGAAGCAAAGCAAGAAGATACCATCACCAACAAAGAGGAAAATTACTTTCCAACTTTTTATCTTACAACATAAAATACTTAATATTTTTTATTCTTCTCTAAAATGGAACTGAGGTTTTGTATTATAAATACAATATAAGTCCAGTCTGCTGGTTTTGCGGAAAGTGATGTTCACAGCAATAACCTATACAACTGTGAATATAATATATTCGTTACAATTATTTCGGTTTTACTTTTACTGTTGTTATGGCAAAAGAACATATCTTATGTGCGTATGTTAACACAATTTAAATATCAACCTAGTTGTTATAGAATATATTTTGTCCAACTGTAACAAAAAAATTACAGCTTTAACGAATATTTGTTTTATATTTTAATCCTTGGAATTGTTTGTGCAGGCATACAATGGATTTTGGCTTTAAATGCAGCACCAGTATTGGATAATTCTCCTTCATAATTTCTACAAGGAAGTTCCATTTTCAATTCAGCTTGATACTCAATCAAAGTCAGCTTACTGTGGCATACAGGTTGGGAGAAGGCACGAGACTTCACACCTTCACTTATAAATTTAACTAGGTGGTGGGAATGATCTTTTGCATCCAAGGCATTTAGCTTAACTATGGAAGAATATATTATAAATGTTTTTTTGTTTATGTTATAACATTATGGGGATTTTGGCTATGATTGAGTTACAGTTCTTTGACAATACTTGGATGAAGTTACGCAAATATTCTATATGTTTTCATGACATGGAGGATATATCTGTAATTTCACCAGTATGTGAAAAAATTGTAACTCTTTCATGATGTGTTATAGCAGTGAAGAATTATGTTCAGATTGGCAGTGTCATGTTGCTGATCGTCTATGGTATGTGATGTAATAGCATAATGTGAAAGATAACTGCTCTTAATTAACATGAAATATAATAATTCCTTGCATGGATCATGTATTTAAAGCTTACAAACCGTTTGATTATGTAAAATATATACACAGCTTATTTACATGTGCAACTTATATGACGGTAATTCAGAATTATGCATAATTCATTAATCACTTAATTACTTTATCCTAAAGGTTTTTCAAAATTTTGTAGAAAAAAATAGAATTGTTTGGAAGACTTGTAACTAATATCTATAACCAAAACATATTGGACATATATTGTGAAATTATGATATGAATATACGATTGACAGTTTTGTTTGGAATGCAACATAAACCCCACCTTCAATGAGATTGAAGATAACACCTTACAATGTATGAGCCTCATTGTGTAATAAAAGGTAATGCAATAAGAAACTATAGCCTTCACATGGGTTACAATAAAGACAGGAGTTACTGAATTAGTAAGCAATGTAATACATTATCAATTTCCAATTACTGAGAAGTAATGTTCGTAAAACTATTTATGGAAAATGTTATCATTTCATATAAATAAAAGTTTGATAATATATAAAGGTTATTCATTACTGAAAGGTTATTTTACTTTGTTATCACCTGCATTTTTAAACTGATTTGGTGAAAGATAATGTACCGACGCAGACTCGTGTTGACCAAGCAAAACTAAATGTCAAACTCTCAAGTTATAAAATGTAAAAGTTTCTCTCACTACTGCCAACAGTTAACTCGATTTCAGCCAGGCAACATACTGACAAAAAGCTATGATAACAATGTCGGTCAATATTTTCCAAATTTTTTTTTACAAATCAATAACCAACGGTTACACTGTTTGAATGTACTTCAATTAACATTTCAATTTTTGATAAGGCATAAATGTTTTGGTTGCAAAGTTAAGTTAACCAAAGTAAGGAACCAAAACAGTTCCTTCCAGTCAAAAGTTAGAGACTGTCGTTCTTGTATATAGTTCATATGTAAGGGTTTAGTGTTATTATATGTTTCTTTAATAAAAAAACGATTTCTTGTTGACAACATTGTAAGCCAGCATATGGACTGTCAATCGTCCGTCATTTCTTAACAGTCCATCAATCCACTAATTTTACCTTTTCCAATGACTAGGCCAGTGTCTCTGTTCATTGTAATTATTAAGTAAATAGCATATTCGTAATAATTAATATCAAACATAAGGCGTTTGGTTTCCTTGTCAACTCTAATTTGTACACATAATTTATAGATAATCACTACTATTATTGAAACCTCGTGGTACGGGATTTGTAGACTCACGGAGGCAACCAGACTATAGAATAAGATTTGATAAGTGATAGTAAATAACTTATAATTCATTTATCAACAAAAGTATTTCTTCCATTAAATTCAATATTTGCAAAGAAATGTGGATTCAGCCTCAATAATCAATTCCACCACGTGATGAGCAAATGTGACAACCTGCAGCAAACCAATAACCATTGCGAATGCTGTAATAATAGAAATATAATTAAGTTTATGTGGCAATAAATGTCGGACAACCATTTAATTCTTTAGCAATCCAATTATAATGCAATATGGAAGTAAGAACGTAATCTATAACACTCAGCAAACGAACTAAATCTTTATTTTCCAGTTACCCATATTTATAAATAAAGATTTAATAAATAGGAACAAATGAAATAAATTACACAAATTAAGAATGTAATGTGTGTGCCAGATCACTATCCATAAAAAATAAATATCACCATATTTTAAACAAATTTCTCAAGTGCTCACCAGAATAAGAAACAGAGTATTCTTCTACAGTTCAATTGGTTTACAACTGTAATGGCGGACTCGAAAAAATAGTTACTCGAAAGCACAAATTGTGTGTTGGTAATTAACTACAGGGAGTTTGAAACTGAAGGAGACGAAGCATTTCATATCAAATTTGTGAATATAAATAAACAAAGCAACTCCCTTTTTATAAATTCCATATTCCATGTCATGTGCATGATATGTACCAATAGTCATTCATGAAAACTGATGTACAAACCTGATATCCACCAATTGAATAAGCAAACAGAATCACAATTACTCGGACAATTGGTTCTGCTTCCCTTCACCAATTGAAATCAAAAACAAATTTATTATTTTAAGCAATCAAAATTATATATACTGAATATTAAACAATATTAGCCAATATATGGTCCAAACGACATGATTGATTAATTCTATCTCTCTCTCTCTCTCTCTCTATATATATATATATATATACATACATACATACAAAAATAAATAAAAATATATATATATATCTTCAAAATATATTTAATAATTGCATGGTGGTTGTTGAAAGTAACGTTGATAAGGACTTATATAATTTCGTTAATTAATATGGAACATCCAATCATGGATTTCATGCTTAGAAATTTATACTTTATTAGTAAATAACAATTACACTTGACGTTGGCCATGCAAATATCGGCAATATTTATAGTTAAATAGTTAACCAAAATTGTAGGCCGATGCGTTTACTCATGTTTAAATTATGTTCGTATCAAAATAGCAACAAATTTAGGTTAAAAGATCAGCAAATGAGAACTAATTTCTTAACGTGAACATAAGAATAACTAGTTCCCCTGTTATGGATGAACGATGTTGATGACATTAAAATTGATAACAATTGTTCATTTATATGCTGAAATGTGATTGTTAAATACATTATTCTATTAAAGGGAAATTAATACTTAAACTATCACATAGAACATAATGATGCCACATGACTATAGATTGTCTTGAATGAGTCGTGTTAACAATGGTTTTATATTTCACTCGAATAACCTACATATGAAAAGTGAATTATCGTTGGTTGACAATCGAAGTATATAATGTGAAATAAAACTTCATTACTATAAAAATAAATTTTGAGGAAGTTGATATGTCAATATAAGAATAAATGGTAAATAATAACATTTATATTTGAATATATTTGATTATTTATATAATATATTAAATGTTGCAGATAATGGGAGATTCGTTCTTTACCAATTAATAATGTATGGGATATTAATTGAAATGAATAAGTTTATAAAAAAGTTATGTTACATTATCGTGATAGTTAATGTTAATATTTCTAAAAAAAATTGATAAATATTTTAAACATAATTGAAAAATTAGAATACAATGTTTCCATATGCAATTTGTAGTTTGAATTAAATAAATTATAGAAATTTTGTATCAGTAATAAATAATGACATTAATTCGTCATATCATTAAAGGTTTCATAATTTCTGAACCTATTTAACAGATAACAGTTGTCAATAAAACTAAATAATATCAAGTAATATAACAATATGTAATGTATGCCAATTGCATATAAGGAAACTAAATGTTGTGTGGAATTGAATACAAATTTGGATTGTAATGTATTACTCAATGCAACATCATATACAGCTGTATTAAATTGTTCTATATCCATAAAGCGACAAATATTGTCTCTATTCTTTATAATGAACTAAATAACATAGCTTATGACAATGTACAGTGTTTTTAATCAAAATGTCGAGCCTCATTAATGGTTAACATACTGGAGTGACAACTCGAGCAATTAGACAATTTCGCCTTCATACAAATAATGTGCATCCAATAAAATTTTTTATTTTAAGGAACGTAAGTAACACGCAGAAAGTAACAGAGACACCATAATATAAATTAATTAGTTAGCATCGATCTTGTGAAAGTTAACCAAAAGGAAGACTCAATTGTTGTGAAATTAACTTAGCATATAATTCAAAACTTTGCAGTATAAGTTTTCGCCTCAATGCAGGTTACAAATAAATTAAATTTGTATAAAATAACGACAATAGGTTTAAGGCATATGTGAGAAAATACCTTAGCCCACAATTCGCGAAACATAGTTATCCACCATACAAAAATAATTTATTATTCCTATTAATTTAATACATGGGGGGATCAATACAATATGATGTTATTGTATGTACAATCTGGCCAATTACCAAGGCACGGTATTGTCTGTTGTAAATGTAGGATTTCTCATATTACAATGAATAACATTATGGTGTCCAAAAACTCATGCCACAATTGCATTACAAGTGGCCATTAAGACGCTTCACGACAATGTTAACGTGTCGGATTGGATGCTGCAGCAGGCGACTTAGTGGTATAATTAAGGACCTTAGGCTGTACTCCGCGATGCATTAAAAACACAAAGCATGTCGTCGATATGCTTCACTCATCAATTGCAGCATACCACGTTATCCAAAATAATTTCCTATACAACTGTTAATCGCAGCTACATAGACCGTTTTTATCTTCCACTCTAAAATGCTAGCATTAGTCATCAATTGCATGTGAAATTGTGGAGTTAACTTGTTATTTTTGAAAGGGTGAAAATGGATATAGCCGCTTGAAAGAGTAATGCAGCTGTACGAACTTCAATAATGCTTTACATGTAAACGTCCAAGGCTTGTGCACACCGAACCAATTCCACATATAAAGTTATTTCGGGGATTAGAAATATAGATAAGGTAATGAAATAACTCATGGGCCGCCAGCCTTATAACTACTGCTACTCTATGAAAGGATAATGTCATATAATGGGGAAAAGCATTAGATATTGATAATAAATGTTGAAAATTATTATTTTTATTGTGGACTTGTAATCGAAGAAATAAAGAGGCTTTCAACAGAAGTTTCCAGGATAAATTGTTCAAAAAGAAGTTCACAAGAAGGACAAAGCATTAGGGTCGGTTGCAAAAGGTCCAGATGTTGAACGAGTAAATTCAAACGTGGCCCTTCACTCTGTCAGAATGCTGCAACAAGTCGGATTGGATTATGCGTGTTCAACTTAATAATCTTTAAGTTACAGCAGCATCCGGCCAGAAACCTCTTGCTTGCAGAAGAGGAGCACAATTATTAATTTAAAAATAAACAACCCCGCGCAATTGAGATAGAGGACTAAAACAGACCGCAAGTGTGCATCAATTTTAAAGCTACCATGGCATACAGTATCTGCAACTGCTTGCGGTGGAAGAAATCTATGCCTTATATAAAGGCGCAGCAAATACAGATATGTGGTTGAATGTTATAAAGAAAGAAAGTTCTTTTTACAAGATTAATTTGGTTGAGCAACTCAGAGATTGGAATGGCACAAGTACATCCTTAACTTCATACTTTATTGTAATTGTTCGCCGACTCATATCATACATGCATTTATCTTACCGAGCATCGTAGTTTGAAACAAATTTATAAGGGATTTGATAATTAATAATTTAAAGTAAAAGTCTGATTCACGATGACATTGCAATTTCCATCATTTAAAAGGAATTGTGTTTTCTACACATTAACGTTGAAATATTAGTTAACATATTTCAATTACAGTTTCAACTGCATCTAGTTTAACAGGTGAACATGTTAATGTAACCCATGTTAAATATGGCCTTAATTACTTGTTATTACGAACTTATTCTTACATTGGGTGACTATATTAATCCTAAAAATCAAGTACATAGCCATAAAATACTGCCAAATCAACAGGGCAATTGCATGTTGTCCTAAGATAATGACCACGAAAGTAAAAGCTTAAGAGAAAAATCATTACATATAATCTAAATTCGTAACTGAAATAAGTACAAAAGTACTGTAAATGAATGATAATATGCTTCAAGTTAAATATTCCTATGCAGCTGAGGAATAGCAATAGGAATTTGTACATACAAAATTGGTAGTGAGAGATTAATATTTCACTTTCATATGTGATAATCAACTGATACCATTGCCAAGAGACATATATAAACTAATTTTGGTTATGTCAAATATTACAGTTGAAGCAAGTCAAATATTACAGTTGAAGCAAGTCAAATACTGAGCAAGAAGCTCTCTGGGAGAGTACAAAAGATATGGTTAAAGTACAAGATACCCTCACCATTACACTGCCCAACAGCGGTGGAAAGTGAATCGAATATAAGAATTTTTCAAATGATAAGGACAATACTTACCCCAAGACAAACAACATTGTTTTGTGATACTTGCTTTGGCTATTTCCTACACCTACCAATAGATTTAACTTTCCAAGGGAAAATGCTGTATAATGTCCTAGTTCGTGAACTGTTAACTGAAAATGTCGGGGATGAGTTGTGGTTTTTTATTGGAGGTAGACCATGTAGGTTTTCAAAATCAGAGTTTGCACTTATTATTGGGGTGAAGATGGGACCGACTGAAGATAATGAAATTGATAAGACCACGTATCTCCCCAGTATTTGGGAGTGCACAAAGATGGGATTTGACAAACCTGTGAATTTGGTTCAATATGAAGAATAATTCATTAACACAGATTGGTCTGCTCAGGAAGATGATATTGCTATACGGTTTGTAATGGTCTTATTATTGCATCGGACTTTGCTCGAACTACCAGATGATGCAATAGTGGACATACAGTGGGTTTGACTTAGACTGGATATCTCAAAGTTTAATAACTATCCATAGGGCTTAATGGTTTGGAAGGCGACATATGATTCGATTAATCTGAACATGCAATCATAGGCAACCCAAAACATTAAACCCAAAACCACTTATATAAGACCAACCAAGCACACTTATGTCTTGCGAGGTTTTCCCTTTGCAGCTCAGGTATATACTACTATATATAATTCCACAAATATACGCATGGACACATATAAGTTAATTAACTTATTTGTTCAATATTGATTACACACTTAGTGCTGCTCATGTAGTAATGTTTTCAAAACATTTACATGATGTTTATGATAATAGTTTCTGCATGATTTCATAATATGGAGAAATAAAATAAAATTCATCTTTTTTTTTAACATTTGACAGTCCATTACACCTGAATCCACATTTTCAAAAATGGATATAAATCTCGATATGTGATTTGTCATGTTACTTTTCTGGTGCCTGATTATTTTAAGGATGGACATCAATGAAGGTTAAAACATAAGTCATGAATTACCAATGTAGCCTATCGTCTTAGTGTATATGGGGCAGATAATTAAAATGTTTTATTTCAGTGACATAAGTAAGGACATGAACAACTTGCTTTATATGAAAGTATATGTACTAGAATGGTAATTCACTTACGAAATTATATAAACACAGGTTGATGTTAAATTTATCCTATTGCCTTTTGCAGATATGGATATACGAATGTGTAAATATCCTTGGCCAATTGGACGGAAGGCAAATGGTTCACGATATTATTCCACGCATGAATCGATGGAATTCCCGGATGCAGCCAAATGATGCGACAATTAGATATCATCTTATGTCAACAACAGGTAGCCATATCAATACTGAACCAGTGACATTAGCAGCGTCACAGAAACAGAAAGATAGCAGCTATTACAAGAGTTTCATACAACTTAAAGACCCTGCTGAACCAGTCCAGTTCATTGGATGCATTGTCAAGGTGATTGGAAAACCTTTTCTAGAAAGTAATTGTGTTACTTTCAAACAGATTACTGGTCTGCTGAAATGGTCCATTACTGTATATATTGCAAAATAATTGAACTCATTTATAAGCTTAACAAATTTGACATTCTCCAATAATGTTAAAATTTCAGCAGTGTTTGTATTTAACAAGTCGGTACAAATCATCCTAAACTGTATAATTTTCAACAATTATTTCATCCTTTCTAAGGTAAACACAAACCACATTATACAGGACAACGATGGTATCAACTTACAACGACAAGAACAACAAACCGATATGTTTTTGTATTTGGTGTCTGCCGCGATCTCAGAACTGACGGTAGAGATAATGACAGGAATTAGGCACCTAAGGAATAACATAGCTGAAGAGATGCAAATTTATTACAAACTATTGATGGAAGAACTTCGAGAAGCAAGGCATATGTCAATGGAGAATGAAGATGCTCCTACTAATAATAATGTTCTTAATGAGGTATGCCATAACCTCGAAGTTCAGTGCCTTGTTAAACGTCAATTGGTAAATTCTTCATTTGACAAATATATGAAATAGGTAATGTTACAACATTATAATAACAGTCACAGGTTGTGTTGTATATAGTACACTACACTAAATTATTCATTGGTTTAAACTGATGTTAAGTCAAATCTTATGTTTTTTAAAGTGGAACAAAGAAATATTAATGAACATTTATCGTTACTGTAACGACATCACAATAGCATATTACAACGAACACTAACTTCTCCCACTCATTAACAGGGGCTGCAGTTAGTCTCTAATGACAGCGAAGAAAGGGGCCATTTATTATCAATATCAGCAGCAATAACAATTCGAAGAACAAGGGGATTGCACAAGAGACCACGGATAGAGGCAGATGATGGGGCTGTACAAGACAGGCATCGCTTCCCAGTACCAATAACTGTCACTGGTCTTTTTACAGCAGTTATACCAGCAGTGACAACAAATGTAGAAGAACTAGAGTTAATGGACCCTACCACAAAAGCTGAATACCAAAACTTGATAGACATTCAGTTTCAAGGGTTAAGTGTAAGGAATTTCTATGAAGAAGTGCTATTTGTTGATTGTAATTTGTTTGAATCAGTGATCCGTGGTGATTGGCTGACCAATAATGTAAGTTGTTAATACAAGTTTACTTATTTTGACATTACACATAACATCAGTTATAACTAATGTTCAATTGTCATTGGCGTCAAATTTTTAGCATATGAGTATTTACCTTAGGCTCGTTAAGCGGCGGCTGTTCAACTCTACAGTTTGGCAGGAACGGAGGTGCACTTGCATCGATACAAAATTTTGGGTAATTACTTTGACTATATAAACTAATCGAAATGATTGACATTTGACATGATCTACTTTCCATGTTATATGCGAATTACGGACACTTATGTTAATGGAAAAAAATATGTTTGGGAACACTTTGATTTACCATAATCAAATACAAATATCATATGTATTAGCTGACAAACTTATCTCCAATAAAGAGAGATCGCATATAACATTATAAATTATTTATAAAACCTCAACCATGAAACATGTACTTCTGTTGATGCAATGTGATTTGATGCAATTATTTTGTAGGCAAGTGTTTCTGGTATTTGGACGGACATGCAAACATCACGCAGACTGATCCACCAGATACAGTTTGATCCTTATCTGACTAATAGATTCATGATGGGGGAAAGACCTTGGTCGACTGTTGACCAGGCAAGTAATCTGTACATAACAGTTAATACTTGGTATGTTATATTCAATAATTACATAGGTTGTATACTGTCATGATTATGAATGCACATTTTTTTTATCTGCCCAAATAATTCTTCCTCAAATAATATGTAATTATAGATGTCAGCTAAATTTTTTGCCAACTTACTCTTTTTTAATGGACAATGTACATGTACATGTGTCTTTTTTGTTTTACTTGTTACTCAAAAGAATTTCACATATTTTGCAGCAGCCAATATACGAAATGTTTTTTGTTATTTTGCTAGTGGATGCCAACATATTTCTTTCATTTCCAGTTTGCTTATAATGAAGATTGACAGGCATCATAACCTTTTACACATTTATTCCCGTTCATTTAATTGGTCTTCAAATAATATGTTTCTTATTTGATTTGTAATTTATTTTCGTTCATTTAAAAAGCTCGGCCTGATGAAAAGCCCGATAATTTTTATTTCGAGCTGGGCTCAGTCGGGCCTGATTTGGGCCAAGGTCGGGTCGGGCCGGGTCAGTACAGTACCTTAGCTTTATTTTAATTAAATTATTTGATTTGTTCACCCAGTGTCTCAGATATGTATTTAATTACTTTAATTGTTTGATTTATTTCCAAGCACAGCATACCCACAACTTATATTCAAAATTTAATTTGCACTTGTGTCATTTGAAAAAAAATAAAATTCATCGTATACAAATAAAACTACACAATTCTACAACCCAACATTAAAAAAAAAAAACTTATGTCTTGTACAAATAAAAATACACAATTCCACAACTCAACATAAAAAAAAAAAATTAACACTCATGTCTTATACAAATAAAAATACTCATTCAATCTGTGATGTGTCATGTGTGCGTGTTAGTGTAATTTTTTTTTTAAATTTAGTATATGATCGGACCGGGTCGGGCCGGGTCACGTAAGGCCCGAGCCCGAACTCAAATTTAATCGGGCCTAAAAATTAAAGCCTGAGCCTGAGTTTTAACTTCTAAGTTCGGGCTAAAGCCCGAAAAAATCGGGCCGGGCCAACAGGGCCAAAATTAGGGTCAGGCTTTTTTGTCATCCCTATTCGTAATATGTAATCCAAATTAATACTGAAATGTACTTCAAACATTACGCATAATTTTGTCTCAAATAAGAAGTTAACTAATTGACTATAATGTCACATGGTCGGTGTCCTATTTTCCTTGTTGAAGGTGTATATGCCCATCAACTTTGGTGGTGCGCATTGGGTTGCAGCAGAAATTAGCTTTGCAGAACGCCGGATTGCAATATGTGATCCTCTAACAGAACTTATACCTACTAAACAAGTTGTTCAATCCATTGGCTGCTTGCGAGAATTGTTACCTCGAATGCTGATAGCTTGTCCAGGATTTAACAGAGACCGTCCAACACTTCATGTATCCACTAACCCTTACGATGTCGTTAGAGTCACTGCTGGGGTGCCCCAGCAACAACCTGAATCTAGGGACTGTGGTGTGTTTGTGCTGAAGATAATTGAGTACTTATGCACTGGATCTCCTTTCAATTTCGGTGCTTATGATGGCCCTATTCTGAGGCAGAAGATTGCTGTGTCTATGTTGAAGGATAATATAGTTTGACCACTCTCATACCTGCATAGTTCCATTAACCATCAGAATAATTAACTCAACTTCACAACGATTGCTATAAATTATCTGTGACCTTCAAATTACATTAATATTTTGCTCTGTATGGGAAAAGTTGCAGTTTGTATCCACTGGTTTTAGTATTTCGGTCAGCTATCTTATGTATTAGCTTATTGCTTAACTTATTATAACTTTAAAATTATATTATGTTCAACCAATTTTACTATTTGGTTATTTAATGATTATTTCAGTTGTGTTTTCATTATCACCTTCCTACAATGTCAAATGTTTTGGTGCTGCAAAGTTTCATGTTTTGTTCCAACGTATTGTTTCGTTTTTCTTGCTTAAAACCTGTGCTTGTAAAATAATAGTTTCTTCTATTTTGTCACCATGCGTCCATATTATATTTCATTATCCGTAAGCAAACATTAATATTCTGCTGCATATATATGTTAATAACTTCATCAGTCCCATATTTTTTGCTTCATTATTTCAATTCACCATTCATTTAATATGACATTTATCACAACTGTATTCATGTTGGTTTGTAGGCCGGATTGAAGATCTGCTAGACGTAAAATTTATTTCAATCTTAACTAAGTTGTTCATTTTTTACTTAGATAAGTGTCCAAAATTTGACATATATAATTTTATTATATATTTCTATATAATTTACATAAGCTCAACCCTACCTCATAAATTTCCTTCTGAATTACTTTCAATTTTGATTCCATTAAACTTCTTCTATGCCAAGGAACATGCGTATATTAAGGACCAACTTCATTTACACGACGACAATTCTTTCAACACATTTCTAAACTAATATTAATAATTAATCATGTATGATGTGTCTAAAGATATGATGTGTCTAAAGATTAAATATTATTTCTTACTAACACACCAACAATATGTCAAATCTATATTTTTTGTATATACCTTATAAATTTTTCTTACATTATATTTCGTTTAAATTAATAATATGTTTAGGTTACGGACAAAACTATTACAAATGAGCGCCCATGATACTAGACATCCAATTCCACATACACTGCGTCCATCTTCAATTCATTAACAAAAGCGCAACATTATTTTACATAATTATGTATGTTCGTCATAAATTACTCAAATTTTTTTTCTACTTACCTACTTGACTACAGCTAAAATAAAATGTACACTCGTAGTAGCATCATTTATGGTGGTCGTGAATATCTTTCTCTTACCATGTTCTACCTTTCAATTATTTCTTCTTTACATTATCGTTCTACAGTAACCAAAACACATGTCATTTTCGCATTTACATGTACTATAAACCAATAGAAACAAACATAGAAACGTTAAACTCAATCCACGAACCCCCTCATCATGTCCAATCATTTGCTTCAATTTTCTCTTATGCTCAATTATTATTTGCTTATTTTTATGTTTTATGGTTTATTTAAACAAAACACAATATATAGTGCAGTTCACATTATATGTTGGTAATACTATAACTAACATACTTGATATTAAATTAATTTTTAAATTCGACGTACATTTATAGTTTTTAACATAAATGAATATACTCAATACTATATAATCCCATTACAATTTTAGCTTTCGAATATTAAGTCGTCAATAATCATATCTTGCCATAGCTTATAGCTGACACACATTAAATAAACCACACAATAGTAGCTTTGCTTCCAATATAACAGAAGAATAACGATTGAACCAAATGACTGAATAACTTGGATAGCCATAATTTATAACATACATAACAAAATATAAAATATCAACAACTTGTCCACCAAAATATCAACATATCTAGCAATCATATCTGTTTTTTAAATGACATTCATTGACCAAATAAACTTAAAGACAATCTACATAATGGACTATAATATATATGTCTTCAATTTGAATAGAAACTCATTATTTCTGGAAATATGTTGCAATTTTTTTCCCACTTGTAGTTACACAGATTCATTATTTTGACAACCACCAACAGAGCTTACCCAAAGCCTTCAAAACACATTAATTTCAGTTGACTCACATCCTCTTTCATAGCTTAACAGTTTCTGCCGTAGGTTTTTCAAATGTCTCTTTCCACAAGTTCCCTTTGTAATAATGATCATTGTATCCAACACAGTACTATGCTTCAACAAGTACTTCAGCAGTGGAAGTTTATCTTCGTCACCCTCTATTCCTTTTACTTCAATTTTCTTAACATTATGACGCAAACATTCAACGACATTTTCTTCTTCAATCCAACCAAATTCATCATCAACGAATTGGATCCAATGTGTCTAAAAACATAAAAAATTAATGTCATAAACAATAATTTCAGTTGCAATTACTTGCATTCTTTATAATTTCCTCACATTTTCTAAAACCAAATATTCTAACTTTGACAAGCTGTTTAGTATGATAGGAAGAACTCCCTAGCCATATTGCCCAACCTTCACTTCCAAAAAGGTCAAACCAGCAAATAAAGGAAATTTTTTATCGTTTACTTCGTGAAGTGCCTGTACGTGTTAAACATTAAATATTATGTTATTAACAAATTATATGACCAAATATTATATTCTAAGCTCATAATTTAATTTTGTAATGTTAATTCTCTACTATATCAAGTTTACTAGAGTGTCCTCATTTGTACATAGTATCCAAATGCCATAACATCAACTAAAAACATTTCTCATTTACATTGTAAGGCTACAAATACACTTTTCAAGGCCTACATTAGGTTCGAGATAACTTACATATATCATGCCAGGGGATAGACTCAGAACCTTCGTCTTTGTCAGACCCTCGAGAAGGTGTATAGCAAGGTTAGCATCAATACCTATCCATTCAACAAAGAAAACATTTAACACAGCTTTCATTATGGAATTTAGTTCCACCAACTGATATGATCCCAAGCTTTCAGTACTAATTACAAGATGTTTAAGATTAGGCGCCGTTATGACCACATTGTGCTCAGCACCAATTATAAAATCCTCTTCCAGAGAAACTGTCAAGTCTAAACTCTTCAGTGTAGATGATGTAATGATAAAGTTCGGTGCAGGCCAACCATCACACAAATATGCCTTGATCTCCAATAACTCAAGCGATGGGCAAATGGAAAATAGCTTCTCCGTTAGGGTATTCTCAGGATATTCAAGTAATACCCGAAGAATCTTCACACTTGGAAAACATTGTCCATCTTCCGGAATGGTGATGATAAAATCTAAATCTAGCTTCAGAACTTCAAGTATTTTGCATTTGTAAATACTCTAAGGTAACTCAAATCGGTGTTGAACCCCCCATATACAGCTCAATCTCACGTACATCACGCATCATTGCAGACGAAATCCAACCTTTTATACGACACAAAGTAGGTGCACTAGACCAGTGGACAGAGAACTTGTTAATCTTTGCCCCCTCAGTTCGATCAACCACGTTCTGTATAAAGTTCAAAAACCGAATCATCACATCATCATCCAACGCACCAGGTCGTACTCATACTCTATCATCAAAGCATAGATTATGAACATGAGTCCATACAAACTTCCATCTTAAAGAAAGAATGCAGGTTGCCACGGCATAATTTGTCGGAAGATAATTAAGAATGTCGCATAGGAGTGCATCAGGTAAAGCACTTAGCCTATCTTGAACTCCATGATTGCCGGCTTTTCTTAGTCTATTGGATCTTCGAACCATGACATGTGATTTCTTCATCATTAGAGGTGAAAACCAACTTGTCATTTTTGAACATATAGCGTATTAATTTTATTTCCACACTAGTAACAGATCATTTTCGATTAATTATATTAATTTTATTCCCAAAATCTACACTTTCATATGTGTATATAACAATTTGAATATCCAAGATGCTACATGTTTACTAAATTTCGATATTCATTTTTTCATATTAACTACACTTCATAAATTAAGTAAATTAAATGTTTTACTCATGCCAACAACCAAGAAACATCACTATTATACAATATCTGTAATCATTGTAAACAAGGTTCACCATAACATTAACATGCATATTTAGCACAAATCCATAACTGAGACAGAGGGTAAATAAATTTAAATAACGAATGCTTACACACCACCCTCACCATAATGATAACAATTTGAACTGCATGATAAATAACTTCAACATAACATATGGCAAATCCATAATCAATATCGCCTTTGCCATCAAACAAAGATACAGATTTTAGACACCAAAATTATCCCTTACCATACTATGACTAAGGAATCATTACAAGCAAACGGACCAAAATTATTTCACAACATAAGCAACAACAAAAGACATACAAACGAAAAATCTTGATTTCGCACTTCCAGAACAAAATCGAATGTGTTATGTCTGTCACAACAACCACACTATCAATGTGCCGAAAATCCACCATTATATGTTTATATTTACATATCTCTACCCTTTATAATGCAAAATAAGCAAGTACTATAACAATATACCATTCCAAGACAATCATCCACTGCACTTATTTTTCATCCAAATTTATGTTCTTTTTTTCCAATATTATTGTTACATCAGTGTCCTTATAATCAAAAAATTCATGAAAAAGCAATCAATATCTCATCATTTTCTATATTTGATTATACACACTATCTGTCCGAGTCTTAGTACACTTCCTTACAAATACTAAACTCATCATTTATATGGACTTCCTAACTAAATTAAATATATTCCACCCTTAATAAATATTAATCTACATATGTAATTAACAACAAAAATTTTCAATAATATAATACCAAAAGCTCTAGAGTGGTCGGATGCTCTAATGATTACTCAGTTTCCAGGTTTGGGTTAATAAATAAATAAAATTGCCGCAGTCCTGCTGGTGCTTTCTGGATTACACGGGTTCGTTACTTGGGCCGAAACAACACTCTACCTTGTGATTACTTTTAACTCTCAAAGAGTCACTGAGATAAAGTTGTTAGCCTCAGTCGTTGCCTGAGAAGCCAAGCTGTTGTTACATTGGTTGGACTAATCGTCGAACCCAGAACGCTGAGCAGATGACAGAGGATGTGGCTTTTACGGCTTGTTCTGTTTTCTCAATTTCGGATTTTGGGGATCAAATTCATGCCCTCAAACCGCAAACCGCGGGACCTATTTCTCCATAAATGAGTCGCTAATGAGACAGATGACCAGATGATATGAGTTGTGCCTGTTACGGATTATATTTCAAGATACGAACCAGCTACTTTGTTTCTTGTTCTGATATTGTCATTTTCTTGTTTATTGCCTTTTATATTGCATACCACCGCATCACTTTCTTTATTTTTATCGGGTTTATTTCCAACTTTTGTATTTCAATTTTTCTTTCAAATACTCCCCTTGTTCAACCATTCAACCGGCAACTATAACCATTTATTACTTCAAATTACCTTTGACTGTTTTTCCAACCGGTTTCCCTTCCGATTCTGCATGTTGATATCTCTTTCGTGAACCCCCACGTGTTGTTCCTGCATTAGTCAACTTATATCCTCTTAATTGTTACTTACATTAAATGTAACATAAGCTTTCCCTTAAATAAAACCATGTCCCATGTGAAAAAGGAAATTATTTAATAGATATATTACTTAATTTTTTTCCCAATTAATTTGTTTTTTCATTGATTTTTAAGTACTAATATCCTATATATTTTGACAAATTGTGGGCAATCCTATGCTATATTTGACAACACTCTTCAAAAAAGAACCTATTTGGTTTAGCTAGTCTGCTCCGTATTGGGGGAGCCCTTGCAAAACATCTAGGGTTTTAGCTGTACGTCCGTTCTCTCTTTATTGTTGTTTGTTGATGCTGCTGTTGTATTTCTTTTAAAATTTTGGTCAAATCCTTTGCCCCAAGCAAGAGGGAGAGGATGATGAGCTTTCTGCAGCTTGTTCGCCAAGAAAGTTGCCTCCACATATTGTCTCGTTGTCCAAGCACAAAATGATTCCCTTTTAATTTAAAAAACGGCCCTTATATTTGACTCGCTTTCCTCATTGTTTTGTTAATGATTAGATGGACTTTGATTTTCTCAACTCGCACCTTATTTAGTATTAAGATAAGATAATTATATATTTTAAATTACGTTATTAAAATATTTAATAAATATTAGTAGTTGTGGTCTAAAAGTTAAGTTAATTTAATTTACTATCTGTATCATAAAAAAACTTACACTATCTTTTTATTTTTGTTAAAAATATTATTTAAAAATTATATTTATTGCAATCTATTAATTTTTTATATCATAATTATAACTTTTTCATAATAATTATAACTACAGTATCTCAATACTAAATATAGTTTTGAGCAAATTAGAAGTTCAATACTAAATTTCTTTTGATAATAATTACCTCTAACAATTTTCATTACTAATTATAATCGAAATGGTTTAAATTAACCCAAATTGGTGATTTAATGATATGTGTATTTGTATATATGATGAATTCTAATTTAGACATTTTATTATAAATCGTATGCAAAACTAATAGAGGTTGAATTCAGGCGATGCTATCTTGGCTTTACCCTTTTTGCAAAACATTCATTTTATTTTGAGGCAAAACAATACAATCTCAGATAGTTTCATGTCTTAAAAATGGATAAAATCAAGAGAGCATCGCCTAAAAAACTATATATCAACACAATTAACATTTCCTGAAAAGTGTGGGATAATTAACTTGGGATCACTATTTTGTAAAGTTTTCCTTATAGTAAAAGTGATTTTACTTGAGAGTTTATTTTCGGACAGTACCATATTAAAAAATATTTTGTCATATTAGACAATACTAGGGAAAAAATTTTGATTTATTTCTAATTGAAATATTAGTATATATATATAATCAAACATTAATCTAATTCTTTCTTTTGTATGTCGTCTGTACAGTTTTTTCAAATAAAATATCACATGCTACCAACTCAAATTATAAAATCTTTTTGTCACAAAATAATTATGGTCCAATAGAAATAATTAATTAAATTATTAACTACTTAATCTGAGTTATAAAGGAGTTCGAATAGATTATTAGATTAGTTTAATAATTATGTCAACAAGACCATGCTAATTTATATTATATTTGTTTCGGGTTAACTAGTCATGTCATAAATTGTAACACCTAATCTTGAATTAAGACCTTTTTTGATATGATCAGACTTTTTTCTTTATTTTTTTTTATCCTATTCTCATATTATTTTTTAAATATAATTTTAAAAAAATAGCTTAATTATAGTAATTTTTTTTTAAATGACTTGATTGCTGAACATCAAAATCTAAAACTTAACCTTAACTATTTGTTTAATAAGAAAGGATTAGAGGTAAAAAGAAATAAGGAGACAATTCTTGTCCCATTCGATAATAATGAAAATATTATAACTTTCTCTAATACAATGTTAAAAATAGTGATCTTGATATTTTGTACATAAAGAAAGAAATATATTAAAATAAAAGAAAAAAAACTATTGTCACTTCTAGGGTTTGATATAATAACTTATTTCATCATAATTTTTTAAATAATAACTCAAAATATATTTCCATAAATTTACAATTAGTTTATTCTATAATTGATTAAGGGCAAAATATGATTTTTGGTTAAATAAATATAAACTATTTTAAAGTAAAAATTTCAAGAATAATTAAATAACATTTGACTTTTTGCATAAATTTAAAATTTAAGAATAACTTAATGATACAAAAATAACACAAAAAATGCAACATATATAATAACACAAAAAAAATGCAGCATATATATACACATATATGTGTTCATTAATTTTTTTTAATGAAAAGTTAACTAAATTTTTGAATAGACAATAATAATAATTTTTCAATCATGAATCATTGTACATATTAAGATTAAAAATAAGTTAAAATGTTAAAAAAAATAATGTAGTATATTTTATTATATAATATTTTTAAATATACATTTTTATATCTTTAGTGCGTTATTTTTTAAGTAAATGAAAGAATATGATTTTTTTTTGTAGAATAACAAAGCTAATTGATTATTTATTTATTTATCTTGATCATATTAAAGTCAATGATAAATTAAAGAATACAAAAAGAGTTCACTCTAAAGTATGTGAAATCTAAGTTTTTTTGTCCTAAACATATATTTTATATATTTTTTAGTATTATTATTATTTATCTTATCTTAAGTTTTAAATTTATACAAAAAAATATGTTTTTAATTATATTTTAGAATTTTATTTTGAAATAATTTATATATTATTATTTAAAATTTTTATTTTAGCTTAATAAATTATACAATATATTATTCATAAATTAATAAAAAATTTTTAAATTATTGTTTAAAAAATAAAGATAAAGTAGGTTATTATTTAAATAATATAAATAAAATAAATTATTATATTAAACTTTAACTAAATGAAAAAGGTGTTTCCCATAAAATAAAGAAACTTGGACAACGAATCGAACCCTTACTATAAATAGCCAACTGAACTCAAAATCTGGTCGGATTTGGATCCAGTGCAAACAAAACTTGAATTCCGCAACTGTCCAAAAGATTAAAAAAAAAAAAAAAAGATAAAAACAAAACCAGAGGAAAAATGAGTTTTCTTGCGGGAAGATTAGCAGGAAAAGAGGGAGCATATTTTTTCCAAGAATCCAAACAAGCCGTTAACCGTCTTGTAGAAAAAACACCCACCAAAACAAATGCCAACGTCCAATTACAAACTTTAACATCACCGGCGGCCGAGCATGAAACCCCAGCTGACGTGCTTCCGGAGGTGTTGAGACACTCTTTGCCGTCCAAGATCTTCGGACGACCGTCCGATCCATCGTCTCTTTCCAGGCCATCCAAGTGGGCCCTACACAGTGACCGAAATAAATGGTCCAGTGTGTCACCTGATGCTTTGAACCCTCTCAGGGCTTATGTGTCATTGCCCCAGGTCACCTTTGGCCCCAAAAGGTTTGATGTTGGATGGTGTGATGTAATGTTAAAGTTTGGTTCTCTTTTTTCAGCTTTGTTGTTGGTGTGGTGCAAATTTTTCAGTGTTGATGGTGGTTTTGGTGAATCTGTAGGTGGGAATTGCCCAATCAAGAGCACTCAACTTTGGCTTCAACGGCTAATGAATTGAGGAAGGATAAGTATACGGGTGTTAATCCTGAGAAGCTAAAGGCTGCTGCTGAAGGGCTTCAACATGGTAGGTTCTAAATTCTCTCTCTTGCTCAGTTTGATTTGTTGTTACTTCCCGTTTGGTATTTTTGTTACTGTTTCCAAAATTCTAATGTACATGATTTTGAAGCAACTAGATATGTAGGCTTGATTTTGTGGTTTGGTTTGTGTCTAAATTGGAAGTTTTTTTTTTGTCTCATTTCAGATCATAACAAAAAAGAAACATTGGTTTATTTAAGAATATAAATGAATGTCCATGTTTTATGTATCTGAAAACTTGTGATGAACTAAGAATTATATGAACTAGTTGAAAACCAAGTTTGCTTAGGAAGGAAATAGACTTTCATTTATTTTGCTATCAATAGTTGATTTGGTTTTGCAGGACTGTTTTGTTTGCAACTTTGTTTAAGCACATTCTAATGGACTTTGTTAATGGTTTTTCTGTAGTTGGGAAGGCATTTGCAGTAGCAACTGTGATAGTATTTGGTGGGGCTAGTGTGATCTTTGGGTTCGCAGCCTCCAAGCTGGAGATACAAAGCGTAAGTATAGTTCTTTTGTGCCTTGAGAATATTCTTTAAATCATGAAATTTTTGCTCAGGCTTATACCAATTACTTCACATCCCCTAGAAAAGATTAGAAATCTGTATCTGTTTCCTTCCAATTACTTATTAACAGAAACATGCTTTACATAACCTTTAGTTTCCAGGTGATACGCCATGGCCTGAAAAAAATAAAAAGGATTTCACATCCACCTAAATGATCGTGTGAAAACCAAAAGCATCAAGTGTATAAATCATAAACTCATCGTGAACTTCAAAAGTTGTCCCCTATCATCTGATCGCGAGCACCAGCCTCCTAAGCCCTACCTTTCATAATCTCCGAGATTGTGTAGAATTACCCTAAGAATCTGTATAATCAGCTGAGAGTTTTCCTACTATTACTGTATCATAGTTTACAATATCTGAAACTAATTTTATGATAGTATTAAGTTAAATAGCATTGGTGGACTACATAAACAAATTCTGCAATTTCTTGCCATTCTTTGGTCCGTTTACTAAGACAATCCCTCACAGCATGTAATTGCTAATGTTTCTTATTTTTTTATTTTTATTCCTCGAGGATGTCATCTATGGTTATTTCATTGGAATTAGGTGTTAAACTTACCAGAAGTAATTGTTTTTCTCTCCCTTTTTTGTCAGACTGATGAAATCCGTACTAAAGGAAAAGACTTGGTTCAGCCAAAATTCAAGATGATTAAGGAGCAACTGACTCCCATAAGAACTTGGGTACGTAAAATGAAATTTGTTAACACGATTGCTCTACTCTTTTCCTAGATGTTATTTTGCTTGTCCTGACCTGGAGCACCTAATCTCAGGCAGAAAACACGCAAAAGAAATGGCATTTGGAAAGAGAGGAAGATATTAAGGAGAAGCCTATGGTCAAGGAACTTTCAAGAATTTTGGGTGCGAAAACATCTAGTTGATTTTAATGTAATTCTTCTGCCCTCTTATGTCAAATAGTGTTCAAGAAATTGTACAGCAGCTATCTCTGCAAATCTGGTTGGGTAGGGGGTATGTGTTTATGAATAATGTGAATGTATATTGTTGTATTAATAATTAAGAAGGAATTTCTATTAGTTAATTTTGAACCTGTAGTCTTGTATATATGTTCAGTAGCAATATGAAACTTGATTTTTGCTTTTCAAATGAGGATCTAACGAGTATAAAACAAATTCAAACTTCGAATCTACCTATTATTCATCCTTGAGGGTGAAAGGCTGAATAGTTTGTGGCCAGTGAAGGGTACATTGATGCATCTTTCTGAAAATCTTTAAAATGTGAGGTACCATCCTCTCATCTCACTCCTAAAATTGTAGAAGAGAAATCGGATTCCAAAATGTTGTGAATTATTTTTATTAAAGGAAATTATTAAAAAATTGTCTGTACACTGAATAAGAAGTTATTTGCATGCTCATGAAAATTAAGTTGTAAACATCTGAAAGAGCTTCAGATAGCACAAAAATCTTTAATGAATAGCCATTTTGGAGCTATCTGACAAACCAGACAGAAGATCTAGTTCACAGTCAGTTGTAACTCATTAATCCTCCTTGAGTGACTTCTCTCATAGCTTGTAATCTAAACCCGATCCATATTTCCAAGCCTCCAGATACTGCTTCCACTCATACTTCATTCTTGGAGGAAATGCTTTCAACAAAGACCTTGCAAAAGATGCAACCAAGAACTAAATTTAGTGAAGAAATGATGAAAATGAAAAAATAACAAGATACGTTTCTACTTGTAATGTTGCTTAAGAACAGAATCATTAGAAGTATGTGGGCATACTACTGCATGATCGGATTATTACCTTATCACAGGGTCGGCAAAGGTTGAGAGGAGAGTATAGTAACCCAGCATGAAAAAATGTCCAGACCAGTCAACAAGCACAGGGATACCAACCTGAAGATGGAAAAGATACATCGCCCATGAGTATCAGTATCTATGTCATTGGTTAAATTGAAGATTTAAGTGGAATTGAAATGATTTATTATTCATAGCAACTTATGTTTTCAAGTTAACATGCAAACAGCAACAAACAAATCATAAAGAAAATAAATCATCACCATCTTGTACTATTTGAGCTAAATGGTATGCTGACAATACAATTGAAGAGCAGGAAGACAGTTTAAGCACGGAAGTTTCTGACTCATTAATTACCTGCTTGAGTATTGATGGAATAATTTGAGGTTTATTTAGCATTACAAGTCCTAGTGTCTTGGCAAGAGGCCCAAACTTTATGACATCCTGAGACGATAAAGAAATTCAGCGGAAAATCAGCATTTTGATTTTGATTTTGATTGAGTTGGTTGCACAAAATTAGTTTCTCTCTTAAATTCATTCAATGAATTGATATTAAAATATCCGGTGGAAAGAAATACTAAAAGGACCTGAAGAAAGGGTCTCAGCACCGGATCGCCCAGCTTCTGCGCGAAAGCAACAGAAATTCATCAACCAATGACAAGAAAAAAGGACTTGAAGCACATGTAGCAGAACTCAGATAGTATTGGCTTCATCCGATAGAAACATAAGCTACCTGCATACTTTGAAAATTGACATGAAGAAGCTCATTGATAAAATCTGGTGAAACATCAGACTGTTGTTTTGCTGACATAGCACGTTGAAATAGCCATGAAGCGCTTAAGTTAGGCTGCATGACATGAATTTTGCTTCAGATTTTGTACAAAATTCCTTTTTATCTGTACAGCCAGAAAAGAAGAGTCACAAACCATGTATGGATTCAGCAGGGACAAGCTGTATGAGTCAACAAAATCTCCTCTGACAGCCTCGTATACACCTGTCCTCAAGCCGAAGAAGAGATGTGCAATTAATTAATAACTGTAATTTTTGTTTTAATGCTTGGATTTAGGCAGCATGCAAAATGGTGTCATTCTATTTTTCAAAACATGTCTAATAAGTAAGTCTATCCTATTGAATTCATTACAGATACAAGCAAAAGGTCACAAATAAATAATGATAGATTTGTAGAAACCTGCACATATTCTGTGTGATTACAATGACTTCAGACGCAGCAAAAGAACTCACTGAAATTCTAAATTAGTACGCTGGTAATTCTACAGAAATTGGAGATAAAGATTGTACCTGTTGATAATCTCCCAAGGTGCCTAGTCAAGCTCCCAAAACCACCAAAAGAAACAGGTGATTGTATGCCACTAGCATCACCAAACTGCAGGGGGAAAATAATGTGAAAAATTGCATTTTATTTCTCATATGCGATAATCAATTGTATGCTTTAGAAGTGTATGATATAAACCACCTGTAGAATACGATTAAAAGCAGCTGGCAGTGGGCTGTCAAGTTGATTTCCCCCATTTAGAAATTGAAGATGTTAGAGTTGAAGAACACAATTTCCAACATATTCGACTTGAGCAACACAAAAGTCATTTTAACATTGAGTAAAGTAAAATAACAAAAATCACTAGTGACAACCTCTGTATTTAATTAAACATCTGGTATGAACACTTTTGCATTTAGTTAATAAAAACTGATAAAGAAAGGCCTAAGGTATGTACATATTATGAGATTTAAAAGTTTAATTATGACCACCTGTCTCGATATGTAGGAAAAATTCCATATATAACTCTCCGAATCTCCAGATTGTCAAGGGTGACGCCCTACAAAGTTAAATTAGCACCTCAGCATCTGCAAGTATAATTGTGCCATCTTGAAGGATGGAAAAACAAACAGAGAAGTACCTTTTTCAGTAGAAAAAAGGAATTCCTGATGTTAAGTAATAAAAAAAGGCAAATTGATGAAAGGCAGTGGCTAAGTCTTACATGATAGTGTAAACAAAACAAGGAAATTATTGGCTAAGGTGGAAGTATGATTAGTAAAAATTCTGGAGAATGGATCTGAAGACGAACCTGATATTCTGGCATCAGATCCCAATAACGTTCTAATAATTCTTCCAGTTTTGGAGATCCAGGTTGAGGATCAATATAAGTGAACATGTAAGTAGTACGATCCAAGGGACCGGAACCAGCTGGAAATGCCTGTGAAACATTTTTAAGACCCTTGATTTTCAGAACAAAAAGCCATTAATTGATAAGAAGGTACACAAAAACGTAAAATACCTCCCAAAATAATTGTACTTCTGAGTCTCCAACTTTCTTTATGGATGAACTACTATATATGACATCACCTGTAGAGTTATCCTTAAAACCACGAGCACAAGATCCAACAACCAGGCAAACACCATCCGGCTTTCTACCACTTCTTATCTGTACAAATTTTAGCACACTTAAAGTTGGTTTCCGCCTAATTGTGAGCATAAACTAGATGCATATGTATGAAAATAAATGAAACCTGTCTTTTAATATCTAAGTACAGAGTTTATTCTACAACTCTCAAGCAAATTCATTGCTAATTCAACCATGCAAATGCTCATGAGGATAGACCTACACCACTAAGTACTCTTCGAATAAGGACTAACTGTATATTTTACCCGAGAGGATTAGTTATTTATTTGCAAAAAAAAATAAAAAATGTAGACATGCATAAACAAGTAGAAGAAATTAGCTCATCTGGTATTTAGAAATTGCTCCTAGGTTTAGCAGATGTTTGATGGAGGGTGACTAATTGTAATAGATCAATTACGTACAAGGAACCTGACCTGTTTCACCACAGGCGAAAAGTTCCCCATTGCATCAATGATAAGATGAGAAGAAAGGATCTTCCCCTCAACAAGTTGCAAAACCTATGAAGAAAGGCAAGGTTATGCTGACATCTTAAAAATGTCAATTAACAGACAATATAGTACTTTTCAAGAGTCAGTAAACTAACTGCTGCATTTTCATATGTGCAAATACTGGACACACTGTATCCCTCAAAAATGACTCCACCGAGGGAAATAAAACGCTTCTTCACAATTTCTATAAGCTTCACAGGTCTGATATGCAAGTCAAATTAATGTCATTAGCTGCAGAAACAAGGCCAATTTTCACAAGGCAAAGGACACAGATAACAAAATATTTGACAAGTGTGAATGATTTGTTTTCTGTTGCTACTAAGTGTAAAAAACAATAAACCATCACTCTTGTTCTCACACTATATTCATAGATGTACAAATATGTGTGCACAAAAAGTTTGGTATTCAATTACATCAATTCAACATCCATGACCATAGTAAGAGGTCAACAATAACTCACGAAACTCCAAGATTGAGAATGTCTTCAACCCAGATTTCGCCCTTCCCCTCAAATCCACATCTATTCTGCACAATTTTAAAAAAGCCAACAGAGAAGATAAAAATCAATAGCAATAGAGCCAAAGTAGCACAATACAGAGCAGTTTCATAGTATTTGCCACAGCTACACAACAAAATCCAAGAAGCAGAAAACCAATTTTAGAAGCATGTATGGAGACCAATTGACAGTCTAAGACAAACTTCGAAACACATGTATGGCTCTATGGCCCAATATGAAATTACAGAACTTACAAACTCCCGTCGGTAATGATTTAAGAGCTTACAGGATTAAATTTTGCAGCTGTAGCCTGATCAATGTCATCTTCTACTAGAATTCCTGATTCTACAAGTTCCAAGAGCTCTTTCCTTGAGATATTCCATTCTTGTTCCCTCTATTCATTGGTTATGAAAACAGAATTGACATCTGTTAGATCACCCTGATATTTTGAAGAAAGTTTTTTACTTCAAATGCTATCTCTTGATTCTAGAATCAACTTCACAATCTAGTATACCCCTTTCAGTATATTTTTTTCCACAATGGCAACTCGAAGACCTTTAAAACTCAATGCTGTTGCGATGAAGATTCCCAAAGTACCTCCACAAACTATAACATCAAATGTATCTACTGCTTTGTCAGACAAATCAGACTGGCTAAACAGACCAGCCTTACTTGAAACAACCTGCTGGGTTTCTTGCTGAACTGCAAATGAGAAGTAAAGATCACCCAACAGCCCAAAACCTTGCTGTATATTGTATAAGCAGATCAGATGACATCAAACAATGAACTAACTCTACCTGTTTGAGCAGAACAAATGTTAGACCAAATCTGGTCCAGCCTCTTTAAGGCTTTGTATGAGTAAGCTCCACCGGCACCACCAACTTCCCCACTAACTGAAATGCTCTCCATTATCCTCTAGATAATTGAAATATGAAAATGTTAAATTGAATTAGCATATAACAAAACAATTAAGCATACTTTATTTGTCATCTTTCTATTCAAACATTTTCAGACATATGGCTGCACTAGCTGTGACAGCTTATATAAAGATGATGCTCAGTTTAGAACACCACATGCTCTTAAAAAAGTGGTAATGCTAATACAGTATATTCACTAAAGCCTAATACGTTCCGCACAATTTAATCATGGACCAATGTACACAACTTTACTACCTACACAATTCTAGGAAAAACATTAAAAATTGAATGAAAATAAAATTTCAAAAGGACCATTAAACGTTACCCGGGTTCTAGAGGGAACTTCTGCCTGTGCTTGCAAGCATATACACCTTTGAGCTACCTTTCTTTTTCCATGAACCAGTGATGGAAACTGAGAGATCCCATTAAAGTGTCTTAGCTGCAGAAACACCATGACTTATAACAAAAGCAAATTCTAAAGTCTCCCAACTGATTGCCAGCTTCCTTTTATTTTGCACATTTTACATTTTTATTATCTGAACTTGTACTCTTAACTAGAAGCTTACTTGTTAGTTGTGTGTTTAAAAACCTGACACGTTGAAGACCAAAGCTGAGCCATTTTTCTTTCCACCGAAAGGCGCGGTAACTGGTAAGCAAGAGCCTGCGGGTGAAATGTAAAAGGTCACCGGCTCGTGACCCAACAATAAATCCTTGTACATAATCAATTAAAACCTTAGCTGAAGGGTTTTAGAAGAACAAACCTCTCTCTTGTTCTTTCTTCTTCTTCCGTCGTCAAGAGATTTTTATATATTCGAGAACAGGTAAATACCCACAAGTTTTTGTTTCCTCTTTTATCTCCTGATTATCGTTAACCATGTTATGATTTTTCTTGTTTAACCATCTCATGATTTTTCTTCTTTCCCTTCTGTTTGCTTGCTGGAAGAGCGGGGGAAAATGAATTTTGAGTCCTTATAAATTTTCTATGCAAATTTTTTTTTCTCTTTTTCTTTGGGTTGCCGAATAATGAGATTTATTACCTCAGCTTAATAGTTCTTCACTTTAAGTGTCTCTTCTTGGATATCAAAGAGAGGTTCGAGGCTTGAAGATTCTCTTCTCGGGATATTTTATTTTCTTCTATATGTTCTCGTCATAGTTATTAACTGTTTATTGTTTATTGTCTGAAATGCAGTAATGTATTCCAAGACTGTGTCGAGTGTGGTTTGAAGTAATCTGATTGAATTTGATAAATGGCAAATTTTATTTTGGGATTTTGTTGAATGCCATGTGATGATTTGGTTTAGAGTACCTGCACTAAACAAGGCCATGAATCAAATGAAATATTTCTTAAGCCTTGTCTGGTACTTGTTTGATAAGAATGGTTGTGTTTGGGATGCAAAGTCTTTCTATGTAATCTGGAACCGCGCTCCAATCTTTGCCAATATGTAATGTAAAATGCGGCGGCAAAGAACAGTATTATTGATATCACATTCAGTATAGCTGAAAGATGTGTTTGAAAGGATTTCAACGATCTTACTTAATATTCCTACTACTATCTTGTCCTCTATTGATATAGTGAAGTTTGTGTGATAATTTACGTTTACTGTCTTGGATGTTGGCATTCAAAAGGAGTTCTCAGAGATTCTCGATTTATCAAGAAACTATGGACTTGGTCATTTGGATCTACTCGTTGATGCATATAGTTAATTTAGATGTTCTGAGCTTCCGTAAGATTTGACACAACTATTGACATTTAGTGCAGGTGACCAACATTGACTTAGAGACTATCCTATAGATATGGCAAGTGTGATTTCTGCTCCAACATTAGGCTTCTTCTTTGTCAAGAAAACCAGCAGAGACTCAAGAAAATTAAATAACAGAAATGTGCAATGTCATGGTATAAGGGCAATGCGGGTAGAGAAACCTCTTGAGGAATTATACAATGTGAGGGTGGAGAGACAAGTGTCATCCAAGCGACTGAAGGAGCTTGGTGTCTCCAGATGGTCAATGTGGAAGACTGGCAAGTGCAAGCTGCCCTGGGACTGGCAGGTAGACCAACTAGTTTACATTGAGGAAGGAGAGGTGAGGGTTGTGCCTGAAGGCAGCCAACGCTATATGAGATTTCTGGCTGGAGACCTTGTTCGTTATCCCAAGTGGTTTGAAGCTGATCTCTTCTTCAACGGTCCATATCAAGAACGTTACAGTTTCCGTGCGTATGGGGATGATTAACGGCCCTTCAGCACAGCATGGAATGTTATCTCTATCTTGCCTGATCTTCAAACCTTTTTAAACTTTAGAATGTAGAATGAATCTGAGACATAAACCTATATTTGGGCAATGATTCAGTTATGTTGTAGCAATAGTAATGCTTTCCCTATACAGAACGTTTCATAATATTTAGCAAATGATTTAAAAGGTTTTCATCACACGTCCAAAAACATGCTGCCATGCAGGTGATAATAATAGGATGCAGGTAGTGTAATGACTACAACTACAGTCCAGGGAGAATCTCACTCCCACAGCCCCCCTTGGGGCTCAGGCACAAGTTCTGCTCATTCCAGACTTCCACTTACCATTGCAGTCCAAATCAGATGTGTTTGGTAATCCACATCATATAATTTCAGTACCAACATCATAGAAAACCAACTACATTATCCCTAGACTCTTACCTAATATCACAATCAGACATCACAATTCATAGTTCCATATCAGCAACCATTGGACAATGGTATATGAATAAATTACTGCCGAGGTGCTATATACACTTGGCTTAAAATTCAACAACGAGCAAAGATGGACTAGACTAGAAAACACAACTTACACTGAAAAGGAACATCTTTGCATCATTACATAAAATAAATAATTATCAAGTAAGAAATCCAAAGACCTGTATAAACCAAATCCCTTATCCTTATGATACACAAACACCACCATAACAGGAGAGGAACAGGGATAACAAACAAATAAGGAATGAGCCGAGAACCCAATGAAAGAAGACACCTCAATATCCACATAACTCCATATTCACTTCAATCACTTAGCTGGCATATTTGCATTAGAAGGATCAAGGGAAGTGAGACCAAACAATTCCTGTATGGCACCATTTGGGTTACTCCCTTTGACATTCCACCTTGGTTACTTAGAATAAGCTCTTCTTAATGTGCATGCAGCTCTCAACTACTGGCAGTAGCCCGTGGGCTTGTGCTAGGGGCAACAGCAACAGAAGAGATGAACTTTGAGACAAGCACAGCCTCAGTACTTACAGCTCTGGAGGCAGCCAAGTCTTCCAAGCGTTTCCAGGTTGTTTCTCGCTTCTCCTGTGTTTCTTTCTCCTTCATTTCATCCTCTTGGAATCTGGCCAAGCACTCATCAAATAGAGCTTGATCAGCATCCGAAAAAATCTTCCTGACATTCAGCGTCAGACTTTGAACAGCTTGATTCCAGTGACCCCTTGTGTTTCTCTCCAGAGCTGGCAAGATTATGGGCAGTATCACTTTCCGATTTAAGTTGATCAGATTCCTTATGTGATCATTGTTCCACAAAAACAATGCACGTTCAGCCACCTGGAAATGAGACATGTTAGATCATTATCCCTCTCAGTGATATAGGGATTAAATTCAAATTAGAACTGCTTCATGTGGATCAATGTGATAGTTGACCAAAAATGAGTCCACATCACATCAATAAGAAGTCCAATATCTGACATGTGTGCCATAAACACGCACTTTGACATCTCCACTTATGAATGATTGTAATACAACAATACACTCATTTGTCAATATAAATCTATTCCATACCTTGTTTCATAGGGAACCTCAAAGTGGCTCTATATGACAATTTCTTTGTAGGAAAAGGAAGCCTTATCAACAGAATATATTCTTTGGGTAAATAATATACAATAAAAGCTCAGCAAGTGTGATTGCTGAGTATTAAATTTTCAGCAAAGGTAAGGTTGCCGAGGCAAGGAAATTTGAAAGGTCTAAATTGAACACCCACAAAAGTGGGTTAAATATTTTACGAAGAACCACAATCTTAGGGTTAAATGGTGAGGGGACAGTGTACTTGGGTGTAAAAAAATATAACAGTCGCATAAATACACAAATAAAGCCTAATTGCCAATGGAAAACATTGAGTCCTCACAAGTTCCTCAAAACAATTTCCCATGATTATCTCAAACTCTTCACAGATGGAACTTGAAGTAACATTGATTTAAGTGAAAACTCATCATTTCACAATAAAATTAGTTTAGTAAGACATCAGATACGAATAATTAGTAAACTTTCAAATTGCAAAATAATACACAGATTTTGTAATACACTTGCAACATAATTAATCAATAAAGCACAGATATTACATACCTGAAAATGAGAGCTGTTGAGGCAGCGACCAATTTGGCGAAAGAGAGGAACCATGCAACGTTGAAATTCTGCAGCCTGGGTAGCTTCTAGAACTTCCTCCAACTCACCAAGGAACATCACCTCCTTTGAACTATTAGTTAGGGGCCAATACTTCAAAAGACCTCTAATGACAGTGTCAGCTAGCTTGAAATCTTTCTCCACAAACTGAGTAATGCAATATGAAAGTTGTTGGTGGTACATTGACACACACTTGGGTTTGTGAAGGGGAATCAATGCCCGAACAAGGAAAAGCTTGTGCTCTTCCTTCAAAGGCAGAGCAAACCCGTTAATAATACTCCCCAAAATCTCAAGCAATTCAGCAATTCCATTGTGCTTTTCTGTCTCAAATATGAACCGATAGAAAATATTGTTGATAGCTTTCCTAATAAAAGGGCGGTGCACCATGAACTTCCCATAAATCCGATGAAGAATAGTCTTCAAATACTCCCTCTCTCTTTGGTCCTCAGAATCAAACAAATCTAACAATCTCAACACAAAGGAATGGTCAATATACCTTTTAGCAAGTTTGGCATCAGTCTCTGATGAAGCCACAAATCTAAGCAGAATTTCATACACAATCTGAAGATGAGGCCATGCCGGCTCCATAGCCGGTTCCTCCTCTTCAGGGTCATACATATCTAAACCCTTATTATCATGATTCGAAGATGTGAACGTTCTAAACAGATTAACAGCTACCATCTTCGTAATCTCTTGCATTGCCACCTCATTGAATTTTGAGGTCACAGATGACATGTAATCAACAAGCTCAAGCAAAGTTTGCCTCTTTATGTCCTTCTCTTTAAGATTCTTTGCCGGATCATTAAAGTCGAAAATAACACAACACATATTCAACTTCCTAATGAACAAATTTGGCTTTTCTGCACTAGGAACATCCCTAAAACTTGGCAAAGCCTCATAAACACCAGAATTCAACATGGAACCAACCTGCGTTGCAGTGGAAGCCGATTTCTTCCCTTGACTCGATTTAGTTGTTGGGGCAAGAGTCCCATTGTTCAAACGTGAACTTGAATTCAGAGACTTTGAAGAAAGCAAATTGGATTTTGAACTATTTATTGAGTTGGGAACTTGAGTAGAGTTCAAAGACTCGCCATTTGATTCATTGTTGGTCGATTTTGAGGGTTTTCGAGGTAGTTTACCTAATATTTGTTTAATCATATCTACAAAAACCTTAACGCAAACCCTTATTTATCTCAAACAAAAATCAAACTTTTCAACCCCGAAACCTCTCAAGATGTACACATTCCTACCAATATTACAATATACTCCTAACTGTGTACATAAAAACAAATAAATAAATAAAACTCTATTCGAAAGTTAACAACTTCATCAGCCTGTCAACTAATAATATACAATTCCAAATATTTGTTTTTCCGACAACAGAAAACTTGGAAGAAGATTACGCTGAAAAAAATGAATGTATGAAGAATAGAAAACAACTTACATTGATGACATGATGGGAAAGATCTGAGAAATTGCAAGAAAGTGAGAGAAAATGCAAGAAAAACCCAAAAAACCGAGCTTTAAAGGATCTTTCGATTGATAAACCCTAACAAGCTCTTTTTGCCCAATTCATTTCGAGATAAATACGGAGAGATAGAGAGAGAAAGGAATTAAATAAACAACACATAAAGTAAAATATATAATTAAAATAATAAAAAAGAAAAAGAAAGAAATATCTATAGAGGTACAAAATAAAAAACACTTAAATTAAATACACACCTCTCTCTCTTTCTCTCAATGTTTTACTTTAAAAAAAAAAAAAAAATTAAGGAAGTGTTTTAGTTGATGAAAGTAAAAGCAAACACATAGGAGATTGGGAACATAGCTGAGATGATTTCCAGACAGAGGGATCGTGAAATTACAGTTACGTCCCCCGATTTTGAATGTTAAATGTGTGACTGGTGATTATGATGAAAATGGACCCGCTGATCATCACATAATTTGCAGTTGTGTGGGTCCCATTCTCTGAACTCTGTCGATTCCATTGACCATGTAAACCCCCTGACTTTCTCAACCTCATCCGAGCTTCTGATATTTGCGTACTTTTGTTTTGTGCCTTCTATTTTTTTAATAATTATTTATTTTCATAATGTTATCCCAAAAAAAAATAATAATAAGTATCATGTTTTATTATATATTTTAATAGCATTTTAGTCATTAATTGAGCAACGAATTAAAAATACTTTGTTGAGTGAGTCTTTATACAAAAATAAGGATTCATTATTCATGAATCCTTGATAGTTGATATTGTCTGATTTGAACTTAATCATTTAATCAATTGACTCAACTTTCGGTGCCAAAATTAATTAGAAACTTTGCACAGGGACCCTTTTCTAGTGCAAATGCGACACAAAAAACAAACAATTTAGTAATCATTTACTCCTTAAAATCTATTAATTTATTGAACAAATTTCATGCTATCTAGAGGGTAGCTGGTAGCATGGTAAAAAGTTTCACGGAGCAAATGCAATGACAATGACATAAGCATGGATTTTTAACAGTTTCTCTTAAACCTAGAAATAATTAAGGGTAAGAAACCATTAAACAGAATCATTAAAGCTGTGTTATGCAATGAAAAATATCTGAAAAAAAATTAAAAAAGGCAAGATTTGCTTTAACTTTCTCAGGTATTTCTTTTTGGGCACACGAGAAACGGTTTCTATGGACTAAAGCGCAAAAAGTAGAAGGAGAGGAGATGGCTGTTGAGTGTTGGCTGATGGCTGATGCCAATAGTTAGAGCTTTCTAATTTTTATTCCCCCTTTTTGTTGGTTTTACCACCTTATTAGGCTTATTTACTCGCCCTGCCATTAATAGTCAAGAATCTGCAGAGTCCATCATGCCATGTACGTTGTACATAAGTAGCTTTAATTCATTTTTTGTTTTTTATTTTTTCAAGTTATTATTGTATGGTGGTGAAAAGTATGTGATTCCAGGATGCACACGTGCAAACAGCCTCAGAAATTAAAGCTGCACACGTGTATGTCCACCTATTCCCAAAAAGCTGCACACGTGAGACTTGGGAAAGAGTGTGAATGTGAGTGACGCATCAAGTTAAAAAAATCACTGCTGCTGGTCTACTAGAAAGCTGGTGATGAATTTATTAGTGCATCTATCTGCGATTGCCACTTTGGAATTTCACTAGATAAACAAATTTTCTTTTGCCCTCTTATCATGTTTCAAGATTCCAATAATTTACTTGTTACTTCAATCCTTTAATTCTGTTTCTGAGGAAAAAGAGTAGGATAACATCATTGCAGTGGACTATAAAGTGGATTATAAGTTCCAGCTCATTTAGCAGGCAGAACAAAAACGAAAAAAAAAAAAAGACAACACCACACACCCAGAAACCAAAAATGGAAACAAAAACGATTTCAATGTGCAAGTGGAATTAACCAATATTATTTGCATTGCCAAATGCCAACTTTTTTTTTTAATTTTATTTTAAATTGGGGAGACACGTTTAGCTCTTAAATTATTTTCAGTGGTGTCAAAAGATGATAGGACTTAACAAGAATGAACAATGCCACAAGCATCCACTAACACACTTAATTTTCTTAGGAAACAAACGAAGTTTACCATGGAGAAGATTCAGATAATAAAGGGACTAGTGCTCTGTGTGTGCGTAGGTTAGCACACAACGATAGATCAGACTGATGGTTTTGATTCATGAATCGCAATGTGATATTACAAAGCAAAGTGCAGTGATATCATGGATGTTTCGAAAACATCTCTCCAAGTTACTGTAGTTCAAATTTCTGGCTAATCCAGTGACTCAGTTAGAATATGTGCAAACCTGCTGGTTGCTGCATGCAATATTCAATCTTGGAACCCACTGGAAAAGTCGAAGTATAGTCATCATAACATTATTTCAAAAAATTATACCAGTATCAAGCACATCACAACAAAAAAAAATCCATAGTTTCCCTTAAGATTTTGTTTTAAAATGTTGTTATGGGCTCATTTCTCGAGTAAGATGACAGATTTATGCACAGATTCTAATCACTGCAACATTGCTTATCATAAAGTTTAGCACACAGACAGAAAACATTGAGACATGGTAAAGGTGAAAATGCCGCTGGTTTATGCAAAGCACCATATCTTGTCTGCTCTGTACAATTCGACATCACAAAGATGACGACAACAACAATGAAAACAACAATGCTGGAGCTACTGTGCAAGAAAACCAGTACCTCCTCATTGTGCATTTTGATAACTAGGTCATCTCTTTCTACGTTTTGGTTCCACCTAGCAACAAAATCAAAGACGTCAATTCATGAGAGAGTACAAGAAAACTGATTCGTGATCAAAGTGTTATGCGTGATTAAATAACCAGATATATGAGCAAATCTTGAGTAAGTCATCCATAAAAATGGTTTAACTGACTACTCAAGGAAACCAACAAAACTGCACCATGATCAAGAAAAGGTCACTCAAAAGTCCTCCACTAATTATGTAACTGTCTAATCTACAACCTAAATAATTATATAAGAAAAAAAACAAAGAAACAGAAAGGAGAGAGAGTGGCTTCCAGCGAAGAGCAAGAGCAAAGCCAAAATCATAATAAGAATTTGGAAAATGATGATGCAAAAACAGTAAAAAGTCATGGAAACAGTAGTCATAATATGAGCAAATCTTAAGTAAATAGATTACTGATTTAGCTCCAGCATGAAAAGGATTTAACCTTCTACTTGGAAAGCCTGAGCATATACTCTAAAAGCAAGTAATAGAGTAAGAGCAATAGCACAAGAAAGACAGAGAGACACTGTCCTACAAAAACCCAAAAAAAATCTCGGTTCAACAGACAGTAAAAGGATGATGGTACAAAAACTCATACCCAAACTGTCAGAATCAAGAGAAAGGAATCATGAACAGTCTTTAAAAAATAAATAAATAAATAAAGAACATGCTGGGTGGAAAAATCCAACAATGTGAGAGTAGTCCTCATATGCTAGACAATGAGATAACCACAGGTGGAAGCTACCCTACTGGTTTTTATCTTTAAGAAAATAGACGACATACACAAAATGAAACATGGGTGCTCGCACCTTAGCTTCAACGGATGGGGAAACCGGGAATGCATTCAAAGATCTTTTGGCATCATCATCTGATGAACAATCAGAACACAAAAAGTGATCCAATTTTTTTGCCTCTTCTATGGTCATACCCATACAAGAAGGATGGAACCTGCATCACAGATATGTCATCAGGAAAGCAAGGTTATTATCAATATTGTCCTCATCATTGAAACTACGATACAAATCATACAATCTTTACAGTAAAGAGAGCAATGACCACCAAAAGCAGAAACATAAACTATATCATAAGAGGCAAATGATAATGATTAAAATATAAAGAGCACCTCCAAACAGACTGAAAACATAAAACATACTCCTAAAGTTGAGGACCAACCAAAAAACAGAAGAATAATTGTAATTTATTTCTTATCACTCTGCAAATAGAATAGTCTACAAATTTGGCCAGCTTAAATAAAACAATAATGTAACTTGCAATATAAGTTACGATTTGTATAAATAGGCAGATAGATAGGAGGACTACTAGTTGCTCGATGAGGACCCTGGATTTATTGCGAGCCAAAAACTTTGATTGATTCCCCTTCCCATTGGTAGGGGGTTGCCCCGATAGTTCCCATCCTGCAACCTCCTATGGACTCGTAAGTGGTGGGATTTCGAGGTAGAAGGTTCATGGTAGGTAGTTCCAATGCAGTGATTAGCATCCTTTTAGTATGTAGCGTAATCCATCCTCCAACCAACGGATTGATATGCAAATCATAACTAAGGCTAGCCCGTTGGGAGTAGAAGAAAGCAAAAGATTCAGGCAGCCAGGCATCAGTTTGAGTTTGAGATTGAGGCCCAGAAGTAGAGATAGAGGCAAGCAGCAGGAAAGAGAGACAACAGCAAAGCTCAGTTCGTGAACACGAGATCTGGTCCGTGAACGAGATGGAGAGTCTGATGATCATAATCATTATCCGGTTCCAGAACCACCTACCCAGCATGTTGTAATATGATATTGGAACTTTCCAGTCCAATAAATTGAATCTCTTTCAAGTAATTATACAACTTCTTCCTATAATTAGCCTACAGATACACCTAAAATATGTTATTCATAAAACAGTAATTATAACGTACACATGTTAAACCTAGTTTCTCTTCCACACACCCAAGGGAGAGATAGGATGTTAGAAATATATAATGTATCTAAAGAAACTCCATAAGTAAGAGTTCAACATGTGAGCAAGAGAAACCAACTATAGCATCATTAACAGATTACCATCTCCATTGGAGCAGAGTAAGATTACATATAATTCCAAATTGCTAAACTAAGCCTGGGATGAGCAGAAAATATCAGGAAGGTTTTATCTGCATGCCAGGGACGTCAGTAGTTGATCTAATGCAAAAGATTTGCAGCCTTAACACAGTTAATAAATCCTGCAAATGTGCATTCTATTAATCAATTTTTATTCCTATAAAGCAACCACATGCAAGACAATGATTCGATTGTAAAAACTACAAAATCTGGACAAATAATAGAATGTATCAATGAAATGGTATTAGAATTATTAGACAATTAGAAACAAGTAAATGCCACTTGGCAGTTGCAACTAAGACACCTAGATAAACCTCAACAATGCCACTTCATGAAATATTCTATCTGCTCCAGTAATTACAATTAGCTTATGTCAGGTTCAGAAGTGTTTTCAATCAAACAGAAACAGAGCTTAGAGAAATGGTTTTAGCCAATTTCCAAATTCCTACCTAAATTGGTAACTTCTAATAGTATAAGCATTTCTTTTTGCAAAATATCCATAAAAGGCAGTAAATCAATAGCAGGCCGAGATTATAAATGAATGCAAATTCAAGAAATACAGAGAGAAAGCAGTAGAATGTAAATCATAACAAGCCAAATTCATTAAAATCTCAGTAACTTCAATAATTACAAGATTACAAACTCAAATGAATCTAAACTCATCTAAAAAATAGAATTAAAAAAAAAAATCAATTACAGAACACCATCAAAATTACAAAACAAAAAATTGTATGCAACAATATTTACCAATCCTTGCACCCCTCACACTGCACCATCAGGTCGTCCGGGTTATATGGCATCTCACACTTGCAATAACTTCAAAATCAAAACACAAAACACATAATGAATTCCAAAACCGATCACCCAAAAGCATCAAACCCCAAGAAACACGCACAAAAAGAAAAGGAAGGAAGCTCACACAGCCACGCGGTCCGGAGTGAAGCCTCCAGTGGCAGCTTTATATTCAAACCTACAAAAATAATCCTCGGCACCAACATTCTCAAGCTTAGTGTAGTTCTTAAAAGAGTGCACTGTACATTTCCCTTCAATAGTGTGAGCACTTTGCACATCATAGTGGTCTGATAAAAACAACTCCTTAGCTCCATGGAACTGTCTCCGCCCTCCGATTGACTCCTCAGGCCGATAGTACCACCGTACACGAACTTTCACGTTGTTCCGATGATCAGCCTCGATCTTCTCCACACGCGCCACGTACGGGGGCTTATCAGAGTCCGATGGTCTCATTAACACACAATCACTAGCTGTAATAGTCAACAAACTAATAATTAAAACAGAAAAAAATCCAATTTTTAAGCAAACCAAGTTGTAAAACATAAATTAAAATATCAATTTCTAATTTCAAGCCTGGAATACGCAGAAAAAAAATGAGATTTTGGGTTTATTTAATCGGAGATAAAAATGAAAACTATTGAATGTTTTCAGCTGAAAAATGAAAAATAAAATCAGGATATTTGAGAGAGTATGAAAATACATACGTCTAACAACTTTGTTGGTGCCTTTGATGTTGTATGAGTCAAGGTCTTTTTTCCAGGTTTGGTTTTTGCCATGAAAAAGGTTGATTTTTTTTTTTCTTTTACCTCAGCAAGATAGTTTGAGTGAAATGTACTCAATTTGTTTGTTTGAGTGCAAGGCCTTTGTGGGTTTTGTGCAGAGATAAAGCCTCAGCGTTTAGAGCACAGAGAAACCCTAGACAGTGCAGAGAGAGAAATGGAGACAGATGAAGAGAGAGAAAGAGGGGATTTTGTTGAGAAGCTAGAATGAACAGTGAGTATGACACGTCAGCATCAACTATGATCCAGTCAGTAGTCATGCACAGAGAAATGAACAGTCCATGACTATTTTTAATGCATGCACTCTTTTGTGTGTGTGTTTTTTCTACCTAGTAATTGTAAGCAGTACCATTCTATGTTTCATTTGATAATTCACAATGCAATGTTCGGATCTCAACGTTCTTTTAACACGGACATGTAATCAGATTTTTTTGATCACTTTAATAATAAAATTAGATGTTTGGGTAATGTCGGGTAGGTTTTCTTGAGGTAATTCCAGCTTGAATAAAATATTCTGGGGTCGATCCAGTTCGAGCAGAAGTCCCGATCGCTGGTACGAAGACGGTCTCACTAGACGTCGAAGCTGGTTAAGGTCAAGGAATTCAGAACCATCTGAGCTCCAAGCTTTCTTGCTTACTCGAGGTCATCAGGCCCTATCAAGACTGGTCAAGGTCGAGGAGCTCGAAGGTTGGTCGAGACTCGAGCTCACTCTTCTGATCGTTGCATTCAGGTCCTCGAGCACAACTGGACCGCATCAGTCATAAAACAAAAGTAACGCAAGACCCGGATACGGCTGGTTGAGGACAGCTCGACCTGTTTTCTCAGAGATCCGGCACAACTTTCGACATCTGACCGAGACCCCAAGCTGTGTGGTGGTATTACTGTTACCGATGGCCGGCACATGCCCCCACGGTATCATCATTCCTTGTGCACATGCCCGACATTATGATCTGGCCATGTGAACCATACCAAGGAGACAGTCGCGCATCTCCAGGGAATATCACACTAATCTCGGCTGTCAGAGTGGCCCAGGCACCACCGTGGGAACAGACAGTCTAGACAAGGAAAGACCGAGAAAAATGGAGGATAAAGGGAAACCGACGAGTAAGTTGCGGGGGTTCAGAAAATTCACACAGGTTCTTCTAATCCTTGCTTCCCTCTACACTGATTCTCCCAGAATTCTATTATTCAGAAATAAAGACAAAAATACCACTTCCATTCTTCTGGTCTCTCTAACTAAGAGGGATACATAAAAAACAACCCGATTACTGACTTGAGCGTCGGAGGGTTTTCACTGGAACAACATCCGGCGACCCCTGACCCTGCTTTCTGTGAGCACAGGTCTAGAAGACTTTCGTTTTGGTAAAGATAGAGGAACTGGAATTGAGGGACAGTCCTGCTCGAGCTCGAGTTAACCGCGAGTAGAAGGTTTTTGACACTATTTGAAGGGACGCGAGAAAACAGCATCAACATTTTTGGCTCCGTCTGTGGGGATCAGATCAAAAAATCTGAATTCCCAACATATTCAGAGGACACAACACAACGCAACGATAAGAGGAAACAGTAGTAGAGGAGTAAGTCCAGAGGAATCGGTAACCTTGAGGGAAGTGGCTAATGAGGCCCAAAATAGAGAGATCCAGGAGAGGATGGATCGGATGGAGAAGCAGATGGAGACGCTGACATCCATCTTACAAAAACTCAGGAAGGGGCAGAGGAAAGCAAGCAACGACGTCCCTGAGTCCAGCCTTGGGAACGCTCCCGTCAGGAATCAGGCTGGGGACAAAGCCCAGAGATTGAGGGCACCAAATGTAACTGGGAGAGAAGAGACGAACATGGAGGAGAGGGAGTCCCGTCAGCATTTACAGAAGACAGCACCAATCTCACATGCAGAGGAGTTAGAGGGGGAGGTGCGTCGATTAGCGCAGGTTGTAGAAGATCTTTGAGGAAACGGGAAAAGTCCAGGTTTGAAGATAATGTTAGACAACGAGTCTCCACTCTCAACGGAGATCATGGGTGTCACGATTCCCCGTGACTTCTGTTTTCCAGACCTAAAGTTTTCAGGGAAGAGTGACCCGTTGGTGCACGTAGAGCGGTTCAACGACATGACAGGAGTGCAGGGCCTGTCAGCAGCCTAGAGGTGCAGAGCCTTCTTACTCACTCTTGAGGGAAGGGCGAGAGAATGGTACCGCAGGCTGCCACGGGGAAGCATCCTAAGCTTCGAACAGATGTGCAGAGAGTTCGCAGAGCAGTTTCGGGGTGCGGTCACCCCTGAAGATGATATGATGGAGCTATCAGAGATAAGGCAGAGGGAGGAAAAACCCCTCCGAGAATTTGTCAAGAGGTACCACATATCGGTACTAGATCTTGGTGCGTTTAATCATCCCCAAGCATTGAGGGGACTGAAGGATTGGATCAGGATGAGGAGGCCATGGTACAACCTACGGAGCCCTTCGATCCGTTCATATTCATATGCGTATGAATAGGTGAAGATGGACATGATCATCGAAGAGGAAAAGGTTACAAAGCTGAGAAGTGAACAGGGCAGTAAAGCGAGGGAAAAGGAGAAATGAGGTTCCGCCTGGGGAACACTAACTGCAAAAGCAACAAGAGACCGGATGGTTCGCTACAACCCTTACCAGAGAGCTCCCCAGCCGCGGATGATTCTCATGCCACCCCGCAGATCTCGAAGCCGGGATCATAGGGAGTACAGGCGTCGCGATGACTACCCCTCCCGCAACCAGCCCACGAGCAGATCTGAGATGGATCATAATAGAGGTGACCGTCTATTGCCACCTCCACCAAGAAGTTTTCCAAAAGATCGGGCAATATAGGTAGTGGAGCAAAGCCCCGTTTAGGGACGATACACGAAGTTAAAAGTGTCTCTCGAAGAGGTACTCCAAGTGGCAGAAGAGCGTGGACTACTAAGCCCCCCAATACCAATGGCCAAGTCGGCCGGCAAACGAGACAGGGGACGGTTCTGCCGTTTCCATGGTGACCACGACCACTCCACATCACAGTGCCAAGATTTGAAGAACCAGTTGGAGGATCTGGTCAGAAATCGATATTTAGACAAGTTTATCGAAGGAGGACACCCAATGGTTGAACAGCAACCTGAGGAGGATAACTGAGATTATGACATAGAGTCGGAACCGCCGGCTATAAGAGTGATCTTAGGAGAGCCCATAATGGCAGGAAATTCAAATAGGGCCCGAAAGAACTATAGCAGATATGCCGCTGCTGGCCGAGAGGTCCTATTCATTGCCTCTGCTGCCAAAAAGGCCAAGGTCCGGTAAGTGCCCATTATGTGGACGGAGGAAGACGATGAGGGGGTACTGTACCCCCATGAGGATGCCTTGGTCATAAAAGTGAACATCGCTAATAAGAAAGTTGATCGAATACTGGTAGATTCAGGAAGCTCGGTGGACATTCTCTTCAAGTCCACACTCAAAGATTTGGGAATAGCAGGAGCGAGCCTCGAGCAGACGAGCACTTCCTTGAAAGGATTCGGGGGAAGGAAACTGTTGCCTCTGGGAATCATCAAATTGGCTGTGACCATGGGCTTGAGGCCTTTTGAGAAGAACATGAAGCTGGACTTCGTGGTGGTAGACGAGGTCAGCCCCTATCAGGCAATACTGGGGAGGTCGTTCATGAGAATCAGCCAGTCTATGCTATCTACCCATTACTTGGCCTTGAAGTATTGAGTGAATGGGGCTGTTGGGGTGGTAAAAGGCAGCCAGAGGGCAGCAAGGAGCTGCTACGCTGTGGCAGCCAAAGAAACCATGCAGATAACCTCTCTGGACTCGAGGGGGAAGTCAAGGAATGGGAGGCAGGAGCCGGCAGAGGAACTGGAGGAGGTTGAGGTGAGAGCAGACGACCTCGAGAAGAAAGTCCGGATCGGCTCGGGCATTAATGAGCAGTTAAAAGAAAAGCTGGTAGAATGTTTGCGAGCACATGCAGATGTATTCGCATGGACGCATGAGGATATGCCTGGGATCGACCCAAAGGTGGCGTGACACAGGCTGGCAATACGGAAAGACGCTAAGCCAGTGAGGTAGAAGAGGAGATGCGTCAACCAAGAGAGATATGAGGCCATCAACTGCAAGGTGGAGAAGCTATTGAAAGAATGATTCATAAGGAAGGTCTCATACCCTAAATAGATATCGAACGTGGTGCTGGTAAAGAAAGCAAGTGGGAAATGGAGAATGTGCGTGGACTTCACAGATCTGAACAAAGCTTGCCCTAAAGATAGCTTCCCATTGCCAAAGATAAACCAACTAGTAGACTCCACGGCGGAGCACGGGCTGCTTAGCTTTATGGATGCATTCTCGGGTTACAACCAGATTCCCATGCACCAATCAGACGAGGAATGCACAGCCTTCATCACCAATTAAGGACTGTACTGCTACAAGGTCATGCCCTTCGGCCTGAAGAATGCAGGGGCAACATATCAGAGGCTGATGAACAAGGTCTTCAAGCCGTTAATTGGTCGAACGATGGAAGTGTATGTAGATGACATGATCACCAAGTCGAAAGACACGAAGGAACATGTAAGGCATTTAGAGGAAACCTTCGCACTCTTAAGAAAATATTGCATGAAACTAAACCTAGAGAAGTGTGCCTTTGCGGTTGGTTCAGGAAAGTTCTTAGGTTTTATGGTCAGTCATAGAGGAATCGAGGCCAACCCAGAGAAGATAAAAATAGTGGTGGGAATGAGGTCCCCCTGTACCCTCAAGGAAATACAGAGTCTCACCGGCAAATTAGCATCCCTCAACAGGTTCATATCTCGAGCTACGGATAAATACCGGGTCTTTTTCCAGGAAATGAGGAAAGGCAGGAAAACAAAGTGGATGCCATAATGTGAAGCAGCGTTCCAACAGTTGAAATAATACTTATTGAGAGCCCCGTTACTATCTACGCCTCGAGCAGGGGAGGTATTGTTTTTATATTTATCTGTGTCCCAATGGGCAACGAGCTTGGTGTTGGTCAGGGAGAAGTCAGAGGTGCAGTACCCCGTCTATTACACGAGCAGAGCTCTGTTGAAAGCTGAAACTAGATATCCATTAATGGAGAAGTGGGCACTAGCCCTGGTAATAGCGACTCAAAAATTGAGGCCCTATTTCCAAGCACATTCTGTAACGGTTCTAACGAACCAGCCACTCAGGCAAACTCTGTATAAGCCCGAGACTTCTAGAAGGTTGGTAAAATGGTCAGTGGAGCTAAGTGAATTCGACATTAATTACCAACCCCGAGCAACCATAAAAGCACAGTCCTTAGTTGACTTCATGGTCGAGTGCACTGTAAGGGATGAAGAGACAGAGAGCGAGCCCCCACCAAACTCCCAGGCCTCGACCAACGCATGGTAGTCACAGTAGATGGGTCTTGTGGAGATCAGGGAGCAGGGGCAGGGGTTGTGCTCCTTAGTCTTGAAGGGGCAGAGATGCAATATGCTGTGAATTTGGAATTCGAAGTTACCAACAATCAGGCCGAGTACTAAGCTGTAATTGCGGGATTGAAGCTCGCCTCGGTAGTGAAAGCAGAAGAGGTAAAGCTTCGAACAGATTCACAGCTAGTGGCAAACCACCTCGACCAAAGCTTCCAAGCGAAGGGGGAAAAGATGGAAGCATACCTACGGAAGGTGAATCAGCTAATGAAGAAATTCCGAGCAGTCGAGGTGGAACAAATCGCAAGGGGAAAGAATTTCTTACCTCAAGGAATTCAAGACCTGCTCGAGCATCGAGCAAGGGGACGAGGTGATGAACTTATTGATGAGCAGCACCTGGATGGAGCCAATCATTTCTTACCTCAAGGAAGGAGTGTTGCCTGTCGACAATAAGCAAGCCAGGAAGTTAAATTGTAAAGTGGCCAGGTACACTTTAATCGATGGGGTTCTATACAGGCGGGGATACACTCTTCCGCTGTTGTAATGTTTAGATCAGGAGTAAGCTGATTATGTCCTCCGAGAGATACACGAAGGGATTTGCGGAAACCACTCAAGCGCGAGGTCTTTGGCTTTCAAGGCCTTGAGGCAGGGATACTTTTAGCCTCGTATGCACCAAGATGCCCAAGAGAAGACCAGAAGTTACAAGAGCTGCCAAAGTTTTGCCAACTACCTGACTCAGCCTCCAAAAAACCTTACAGTGATGAACTCACCATGGCCGTTTGCTCAATAGGGAATTAACTTGATCGGGCCATTACCGAAGGGGAGAGCATCTGCCACCCACGCCATAGTGGCAATCGATTATTTCACCAAATGGGTCGAAGTGGGAGCCTTGAGCAGTATCACAGAGGGTAAAACCACTGACTTCATCCGGAAAAATGTGATTTACAGGTATGGGATTCCTCATGCATTGGTCACGGATAACGGGAGACAATTCCACAATTGCAAGTTCAGAGACTTCTACCAAAACCTAGGGATAGAGCTGAAGTTCAGCTCCCCCTCACACTCGCAAGCCAATAGACAAGTGGAAGCTACAAACAAGATTATAAAACGTCCCCTGAAGACCAAACTTGGCGAGTAAAAGGGAGCCTGGGTGGACGAGCTGCCTAGTGTCTTGTGGGCTTACAGAACCACACACAAAACGGCCATAGGAGAGACCCCATTCTCCTTGGCGTTTGGGCACGAAACAGTTGTTCCTGTTGAGATAGGAATGGGGACACCGAACAGAGTACTTCAATGAGGAGCAAAACAACGAGCAGATGTGTGCAGGTTTGGACTTGCTAGAAAAGAAGAGAGAAATGGTCGCTGCTAAGATCGCAGAATACCAGCAGAAAATGGCTCGTTATTACAACTGAAATGTGCACATCCGCCGGTTCCAAGTGGGGGATTGGGTTTCAGAAGAGTTAATCAGAACACAAAGGACCCAAGGCAAGGTGTATTGGGACCGAATTAGGAAGGTCCTTATCGAGTCACTCAGATAGTAGGACCAGGGGCATACCGGCTAACCCACCCAGGTGGACGAGAAGTCAGGAGGCCGTGGAATGCATAACTTCTAATAAAGTACTTCCAGTAAGTTCCCCTATATTGTAACCATTAGTATGCAATTCCTTCTGAAATGTAAATGTATAAAATATGGAACATATGTAAAAAGCAAAGAAGTGCTTCCAATGTAATTTAATATAGGTAAGTTGGAGCCCATAAGTTCACCAACAAGAATGCGAAGTCCCAAAGCCTAGCTTTAGGCGGGATGGTGCCAAGCGTGGCCAATTGCAAGCCGAGTAGAAGAAGCTCATGAAGAACGCTAAGGCCAGAAGTCTCAAATCCTAAGCCTTATGAGGGACGGTGCCAACCATGGCCAATTGCAGGCCGAGCAGAAGAAGCTCATGAAGAACGCTAAGGCCAGAAGTCCCAAAGCCAAAGCCTTAGGCGGGACGGTGCCAAGCGTGGCCAATTGCAGGCCCGAGCAGAAGATCATAAAGAACGCTAAGGCCAGAAGTCCCAAAGCCTAAGCCTTAGGCCAGACGGTGCCCAGCGTGGCCAATTATAGGCCCGAGCAGAAGAAGCTCATGAAGACAACGCGAAGGCCAGAAGTCCCAAAGACTAAGCTGTAGGCGGGACGGTGCCAAACGTGGCCAATTGCAAGCCTGAGCAGAGAAGCTCATGAAGACAACGCGAAGGCCAGAAGTCCTAAAGCGTAAGCCGTAGGCAGGACAGTGCCAAGCGTGGCCAATTGCAGGCCCGAGCAGAACAAGCTTATAAAGACAACGCTAAGGCCATAAGTCCCAAAGCTTAAGCCTTAGGCGAGACGGTGCCAAGCGTGGCCAATTGCAGGCCCGAGCAGAAGGAGCTCATGAGGACAACGATAAGGCCAGAAGCCCCAAAGCCTAGCTTTAGGCGGGACGTGCCAAGCGAGAGCCAATTGTAGGCTCGAGCAAGAAGAGCGCAAGGAGATTACAAGGAATTTAAACATAAACCAAAATCGAGCTCGAAGCGAATGAGCTCACAAAATAAACAGCTAGAAAGCACGAGCCAAACGTCAGTTCAAGTAGACCGAGCTCACGAGACAGGCAAAGGGTTTTCAGCCTAACTCAAGGCAAACATTTGCCATGTATAAGTTAAATGATGATACAAGCAGTAATGAACTTGGGCATGAAATAAAAATAAAAGTCTAACACTTATAAAATTCCTACTTAACAAGCACATGAAGTCAATCCCACACATAAAACGCAAGAATATGTATACGGGTACAGAAATGAGTTATCCAATATATGCTCTTTATTCATTGGGAAGATTACAAGTACAAGGAGTCAAAAAAAAAGAGTTCAAGCAATAGGGGCATCACCGGCGGCAGCAGCAGGAGGGGCACCATTAGCAACAACAAGAGGAGCACTTCAACAACAGCATGAAAAGAATCTTCAACAGCAGCAGGAGGAGCATCAACAACAGAGAGAGGAACAACTTCCCTAGGTTTAATCTAGGGCTCGGAAGGGGAAGCTTTAGACCCTTTGATGGGACGTCGTGAATGCGCATGTACTCAGCAACTCCCGCTAGGACCTTCGACAAGTCGACCTCGGGATGTACCTTACCCAAGCCCCATCATTGTACTCGGTAGCGAGCTGGACCTTCAAAGAATCTATCTGCCCTTGGAGACGAGAAGTTTCCCCTCCATGGTCTTCTCAAAGGGGAACCTTTGGGTGTCTAAGTCCTTTCGAGCCTCGAGCAACTCTTCCCGGACGAGGGACAGCTCCCTCTTGAACTAGGTAGCCCTAGAGTCCGACGTCGCTGCCTTATCCGCGAAGGTGTAGTTCACCTCTTTAAGCCTCGTGTTCTTCTCTTTCAACTACTCAATATTCTGCTCCAAGCTTCGAATCTCTGCTCGAAGTTCCTCCTGAGAATCTTGAGTCTTGGCCTTGAACCTAGTCATAGCAGCTGAAGTACGGGAGGAGAGGCGCTGGAGAGTGCTGAACGGCTCATCAACATCATGAGACTCCAGCCCATCGAGGAATCTGTAATTCATCTCCCCAATAAAGTTCCTCAGGTAGGGCTCGACGCGGCTAGGCAGACCCTGCTCTTGCACACTTTCGGGTCGAGGGCGAGCTGAAGCCGCAGTCCTCGGACGCCTGCGAGGATGAACTTCTTCTGCTCGCTGTACCTGCGGAGCAGAAGGGGAAGTTCGAGCAGGTGGAGGTGGAGCATCTGTTTTTGCTCGGGGTCTCTTCGAGGTGCTCGCACCTCCGGAAGTCCCTACAAGCCGATGCATCATTTCAAGCACCCCCTCATGTCGTCCCCTGGCACCAGACCAAACTCTAAAAAATTTTGGGGTGTAAGCAGCTCCCTGCACGAGCTCGCGTTGTCAAGTGCGATTCTTACGTGTGCTCGAAGCTCTTCCCCAATCCGATAAAAAGTACCCCAGGAAACTGCAAAAACAATCAGGGTAGAATAGTGAGAACAAATACAAGCAGAATGACTAAAATGAAAATTCACTGGACAGATAAACAACTTAGAGTGCAAAAATGCCGTGAAACCGGATGGATCCCCTCGGCGAGAAGTGCAGCGTGCCCCCATTCCCCCCCAACAAAGAAGAATTTGCTCTTCCAGTTGCCACCAGAAGTAGGGAGATCAGTGATGGGCTTTTTACCCTTCAGGCTGGAGGTAAGGTAGTACCAACCAGCATCCTTCGGGCTGCACTTCAGCTGATAAAGGTGCTTTATTTCCCCTACCGAGGATTCACCCAAATTGCACCATTTCCATAAAATAAAAAGTTTGGAAAGGACCCTCCACCCGTTCGGGTTCAGCTGCCCTGGGGTTAGACGAAATTTGGACAAAACCCGGGCAAAATAAAGCTGGAGTGGCAGACTGACCCCCCATTTAAAGCATTCCAGATGGAATGTAGTATACCCTTGAGAGGGACGGCTGGGGATATCACCCTTACCCGGCACCCGTAAATCCACACTATCGGGTATATGGTAGGTAAGCCTAATGACACTAAGCCTATTTAAGTCTAGATGTGTGGTTTCACACCTCATCAGATCAATGGGGTACCCCCTACCCTCTGACCTTTGGCTGGCCCTCTCCCTCTGATGCGGCTGGGTCTCCACTGCAAGCAACTCCCCTTCCAAACTAGAATCCCTCACTAGAACTACACTAAGGGGCTACTACTTCACTAGAAGAGGAAGATTCCTCGGGTGACATCCTACAGGCTTGCTAGGTATCAGACATTCTTCCCTAAAGTATAATCTACCCCAAATGAAATTAAAAACCCGGAAGAAGGAAGAACAGAACTGGTGAGAAAAGAAAGAATAAGGGTTTGTACCTGAACACAGAGAAAGGTTTATACGGCCGGAAATCGCTCTGACACGGAGGAGGAAGACGAAGAAGCACTTGCAAGAAGATTTCGGGTTTGAGTAAAAATGAGCAATAGGGGGTACAATGAAGAAATCGGGGGTTTTTAAAAGAAAGGGGAAAGGTGCGTCTCTTTAGCAGACGGCACGTAGATCAAGGGACGCAACCTTTCGAGTAACGTCTCCTCAAAATTTGAACGCATGGCCAGAATCCTTCCACGTGTCCCGCATTAAATGCGAAATGATGGAAGCGAAAGACAGCTGGAAAACATGGGGAAGTGGAAAAGTCCGGCTTCATAAGTTTCCAGTCTTATCTCGTTTCACTCTAAAGACTAGAAACTGAGGGACTGGTGTTTGGGTAATATCGGGCAGGTCTCCTCGAGGCTATTCCAGCTCTAATAAAATACCCCGGGGTCGATCCAGCTCGAGTAGAAGTCCCAACTGCTGGCACAAAGACGGCCTCACTAGACGTCAAAGCTGGTCAAGGTCGATGAATTCAGAACCATCCGAGCTCCGAGCTCTCTTGCTTGCTCGAGGTCATCAGGCCCTGTTAAGACTAGTCAAGGTCGAGGAGCTCGAAGGTTGGTTGAGACTCGAGCTCACTCTTCTGATCGTTGCATTCAGGTCCTCGAGCACAACTGGACCGCATCAGTCATAGAACAGACGTAACGCAAGACCCGGATACGGCTGGTTGAGGACAGCTCGACCTGTTTTCTCAGAGATCCGGCACAACTTTCGACATCTGACCGAGACCCCAAGCTGTGTGGTGGTATTACTGTTACCGATGGCCGGCACATGCCCCCACGGTATCATCATTCCTTGCGCACATGCCCGACATTATGATCTGGCCATGTGAACCATACCAAGGAGACAGCCGCGCATCCCCAGGGAATATCACACTAATCTCGGCTGTCAGAGGGGCCCAGGCACCACCAACGTGGGAACAGACAGTCTGGACAAGGAAAGACCGGGAAAGATGGAGGATAAAAAGAAACGGACGAGTAAGTTGCGGGGGTTCCGAAAATTCACACAGGTTCTTCTGATCCTTGCTTCCCTCTACACTGATTCTCCCAGAATTCTACTATTCAGAAAGGAAGGCAAAATACCCCTTCCATTCTTCCGATCTCTCTAACTAAAAGGGATACAAAAAGAACAACCCGATTACTGACTTTAGCGTTGGGATTTTCGCCGGAACAACATCCTGCGACCCCTGACCCTGTTTTCTGTAAGCACAGGTCCGAAAGACTTCCGTTCTGGTAAAGATAGAGGAACTGGAATTGAGGGGCAGTCCTGCTCGAGCTCGAGTTAACTGCGAGCTAAAGGTTTTTGACACTACTTGAAGGGAAGGGAAAACAGCATCAACTCTAGATAAAGAAAATGAAGCCGAATACTTGGCACTTGATGTCGTCAAAATTCTCTCATTTTGAAACCTTTTTGCCACCTCTTCAAGGAGTAGACGAAAATGAAACTGCTGCCGCTAAGTTGTAGAAGTTTAATGTTCATTCTTTCAAAATTGCATATTATTTGCCAAAATCAATTTAACAGATCAAATTACCAAAGAATTATTCAAAATTGCATATTATTGAAACCCCTTTTGCCACCTCTTCAAGGAGTAGATGAAAATGAAACTGCTGCCACGAAGTTGTAGAAGTTTAATGTCTATTGTTTCAAAATTGCATATTGTTTGCCAAAATCAATTTAACAGATCAAATTACCAAATAATTATTCAAAATTGTTTGAAATATCATAAATAATTGTTTGTTGATTAGCATTCTCATTTGGGCCGACCTCAGACTCCACGAACAGGTGAACAAAAAACTAAAGTGATTGGGTGACAGGCAGAATCTATTACAAGGAATTTGCCATAATATTTATTGCACTATAAAAATTGCATTAGTTTTGAAATTATCTAGTAACAAGGCAATAAGAGAAAATATAGCGCTATTGGAAGGGCCAACTAAGGTGGCACATATATGGACCATACATTTATTTTAACGAATACCATTTTACAACTGCGTTTGAGTCTTCACAAAAGAGTAATGGCAGCCGGATGGCAAAATTCTTGTGAAGGAAGCTCCCATTAAACATTCTCACAAGTTAATCCATAAACAACAAACTATTTATACAACAAAATAACGTAAAGTGAATAGGATACTTCAAGCTATATTAATTAAAACATCTGCCCCTACCAATCATCCAGCTGCTTGGACCCATAAGCAGTAACTTATTGAGGGAAGAAACCAAACACATTTGTAAATCAATCTTGGCATCAAATTAGAGAATTGTAATTGATATTTGATAACTGAACACCAACAGCATCCCCTTCTAGTTCATTCATAATTGATATATCAATATATGATTTTCACAACACTAAGAATATATATAAGATGGTACCAGTCAGATCAGATTGAATTGTTAACATAGAAGCTTAGCAGTTTTTCAAAATACAGCTCAAGCTGATAAAAGAGCATGAGAATGTCGTCAAAAGGGTGCCATGGTGGTACAATCCATGGTAAAGGGATTACCCATACCATTTTCCATATAGCATTGGGGATAAGCCGTATCCATCACAACAAACTGCATATCCTCCGAAGGCTTCCAATGGCGTTTTCTTTGGTTGATAAACCAGTTGTTGATTTGTTTTTGATCTAGGCCCGTGGATTCTGCAAGTGCTAGCTTTTGCGGCTCCTGTAAATACCGGCTCAATTACTATAGCACATGAACAATTGAAGAAGTTTTATATATATGTGTATATATGCTGAACTATTATAAGTCTGAAAGAATGCTTAAATTACTAAAACTGACCAAAACTTCATCATTGCAGACAATACAAGTTTGATAAACTAAACCTGGGACCTATTAAAGACTGGCAATTAAGAAGTATCGGCACTGAAGCACAAAAGGGTACGATGCAAATGAATTCATACCGATGGATAAGGCCACCTGTGATGTCTGCTCCACCAATCCAACAACTGCTGCCGGGCTTCCTTTGGCAACTTCCCTTTCTTTTTCTTCTTCAAGAATTCCTGCTTGAGATTTCCCAGAGATCCACTGTATCTGCGTAAAAGCTGATCTTTAAGATCCCCGTCCTCAGCCAGAGGATCTATGTAGTGGTCTTTCACATCAATCTCTTCTTCTGATGATCCACTTTGCCCTGCAGAATCACGGAAAGCAACAACTACTAAAGTAAATAAGCAAATTAGAAAGGTGTTGGTAGGCAAGCATGCATTTATCTGCACGTTTATGCCTAAATGAAGCCTCTAGGTCTATAACACAAATAATTCAGCTGCATCAGTGGCCACTTCATACCCAGAAGCAGCAAGTTTGAGACGCATCTAAGTAAAAAGCAAGATCATTGACAAAATAAAAAGAACCAAAAGAAATTTCTATTGGCAGAGGTGAGAACAGAAAATATTTACATTTGGGAATCTCAAACAAATAAAGTTAATTTGCTATTCACATCCTTATAGTTGTGTGAGGCTATGACAATAAAAACCAGACACCACCTAAAAAAATATTCTTCCTCATTTAATCTTACACATGATACAAGTTCACCAAGAGAAGGATATTATCAGTTATTACAACCTTCTTGTTATTAATTTCATTATGAAAGACTAAAATAGCAATGACAGATGATATTCAAGAAAATAAAAGCACACAACCACTGTTCTCTCAAAAACAGGACAGTAGATGCATGTATATTCAAGGCAAACAAATTTGCTAGACTTTATACATGGTTTTCTAGATCACAAAGCGTGACTTCAATTAGGAATTTTGACTTTGAGGATTCATTTTGTAACTGCAAGTGCACACTTGTTTTTTCAGCCAAATAGCAATACATCAGAATGTATATGGTTCTCAAAAATCAAATCAATATATTTGAAACCTTTTGTTCAAAGAGTCAATTTACTCGAGCATGCTGATTTATTAAAGACTTTCAGATAGGTATCAAATTATTTCAAATAGAAATAGATAACAATCAATGAACTGAGATAATAGTTTCCAAAAATTATAAACATTAATTAGTTTCTTGTGTTAAGTGTTTCCTAAGTAAGCTGTTTCTGACACAATGATCTCAATATGCTATCAACATTTAGCCAAGCAATTCCTTTGCTCCCAATTCTCACTGGGGTGAGGAAACAGTCACAACTCACTTAGTGTGAACTTTTCTAGAGAATCATAATTGTCAATCATTTATAGGAACAAAGACTTCTCTTCTTCACCTATTAGATAAGGCTTGATGTTCATGTTTCAACTTTATCTAAAGGTGGAGAATGATAACCAGAATTAAGATTGAACTAATTAACTCATCATACTCTTTAATCCACACAATTGGGGACAAGTCTACTTTAAACTTATGGATAGGCACCTATTCTAGATGAAACCAGAAGGTTGTTGTGGAGGTATATATTGATTACATACCGACACAAATTCAAATTAACCTTCAGCATGTGTCCCATGTCTTACCAAAAGGGAAACATAATGCATAATTAAAAGGAACTGACATATATTAGAATAACTAATAGAGTAGTAAGAGTGAGAAGTGTTGGAGCTTTAAGGTTAATTTGGAAGAAAAACTAATGGATTAGTAAGAGTGAGAAGTGTTGGAGCTTTAGGGGTAATTTGGAAGAAACACACTTCTTCAGTTTATTACTGAAAATTGGAAATATGTTAATGAAGTCTGTTAAATTATTATAGTCAATTAACTTCCTCGTATGAAAGTAAAGGTATTCTTTTTTGGTTCCGTCTTTCACGGACAAAGAAAAAGTGATACAAATGATCATTAATCTCAACTAATGAATGCATCATTTCTCATGTCCATATAATGAAAGCCAAGACCTCTCTGATTGATTAAGATAACAACATTAGATCTAGTTGTCTTCGGACTGCCAACAACCAAATAGTACATTCAACAATAACCTTAGCGAAAATGTTTTGACTTGAATATTATGAATTTCTTAAACACATCAACTTTATTACAGTAATAAGACTAATTAAATAATTTTCATTTCTAAATATTCAAATTATTGAAATATGTTCATCATGATAACTCTACCTTAATCACTTGAATAGAGTACTTACCTATCCTACTTGTTCTTTTTTTAATTCCACATGAAAACATATTGGTTGGGAAGACCTAGCCTAGCCAGTTTTTCTTCATTAACTTCAAAAAGAATGACTGGACTATTTTTTTTTTTTTCATTAACTTAAAAAAGAATGACTAGACCAAGATCAATTCATATAATGTGACATCAAGCTAATGACAACAATCTAGAAATTCAAAAATAGAATACATATATATGGCTAAAAAATTAACAAACCTTTGGAGCAAATATGCATCTCTATATACATCCTTCAATATTATTCAAAAGAAGTAAATCTACATCCCAGGTTAATTTTTATAGTGACAATAACATAACAGTTTCTCTACTAACACTTAAAACAAGTAAACAAACCCTAGAATTACTTACGGATTCAATGCAACATTCTACAAGATAGATGGAGAAATTAATTGGTCAGAGTTCTAGAAAAATATATACAAATAAAAGAGAATCAAAGCTACAGACGCCTAATTAGCTAAGCTATCTATACATGCATCAACAGTCGAGCCTCTCAAAATACAAACCCAAAAAAAAAAAATTGTAAATTCTCTTACTTTATACACACATGTATTTATGTGTGTGTGTGTGTATATATATATGCAACTCATTTTTCATGGAAAGCTACAAACATGCAAGACTTGAAATGACTAGTCACTCTAATCTTAGAAACCATTACAAAGAAAGTACAAGGAGTAGCAAAAAGCGAGAACATATTTCATTACCAGAAATATTAGAAGAAACAGTTAGGGTTTTGAGCTGAGCGTCGACCTCTGAGAGGAAAAGCATGGCATCTTGAAAGGGTTTAGTAAGCTCTTGCTCATATTTGGTTAACATTTCACAGTAAGCTTCCATGAACTGGTCCAGTGCCGGGTCATCACCTACACGAGAAGCTACCGTTCCAGCTGATGACCTATTCATGATGGCTTCCCCAGATGCATATGCTTCATCTAACCTAGCCACCACTTGTGCAGGAGCCCCAACCTGATCAGATAATTTGATTAACACGTATTATGTATATCATGACATCATCAATCTACAAGAAAATTAAGAAAATCTCAAGCACACATGTTTTTTTTTTTTTTTAATTTTTCTTCACCTTCTGACAATTGACATAAGAGGCCAAGAGGCGAGGGAAGTGAGGGTGAGCAAAGATCTTAGCCTTGATGGAGTTAGAATTATTGTCGGTGCAGTAGTACTGAACTTCTTGTTGTGGTGGCGGCATCATTAAATTAGGAGGAAGAAACGCCTTATTGTTATGATCATTTGCTGTTCCTGTACTAGAATTCATCATCATTATAGAACAAAGTGATCCATTCATATTATTATTAACATTACCATTATTATTGCTACTACTCTCTCCCAAACCAATCACACAATTAGGGTTTCTACTGCCACTAGATCCTCCACCTTCCATAATTCCCTCTCTTTTTGTTTTTTCCCCTTATGTTCTCTCTCTCTCTCAGAGAAAGATCCTGCTGCTAGTAGCTGTTCTCTGAAAAAACACCCTCGGTTTTGTAGCTAACACTCAGAGTAGTAATCTTTTTCGCAGAAGATTACTAGTCAGCACTCCTTAATCTTTATAATATTAATTCAGTACAATTTATCTGAAGACTGAGAAAGAGAGAGAGACAGCACGGACATAGATAGATAACGTGCGCCTCTGTAAATACTACTGGGTTTTTTTTCCTTCCCAATGAATGAAAATTGAACAAGCTATCTGCTAGACACTTCCAATCACCTCGTTTATTGCAGACCCTCTGATGCACTACTACTGTTACTTGCCGCAACTCTCATAGTGGGCGTCAAAGAAAGAAACAGAGAGAGAGAGAGAGAGACTAACAATGGCTTGTGGAGCTTGCTAGAGCATCATGAATCATATATAAAGTTGGATGACAAGCTAGCAAAATTAAAGCGCTTGAAACGATTGATGTGAACCAAAGCTCACCGCTGTACTGCCCATCTCTCTCTTTCTTTATGATGATCGATGCTGATCAAATTAATCTGAACCGTCCATCGGTTAATATTCTCTTGGGATTTTGTGTTGTAAGACGAGAATAGGCAGGCACTGGCATTGGCATGGCATGAGTACATGCAGAACTGTTTGTTAACCTGTTCTTAGTTATTACTTTACATAACGACGGCGTTTAGTTAATACTTTTAACAACATTTTAATGAAAGAATATCTGAGTCAAGAGGTCTAATCAGAGATAATCGATTGAATTGGCATTTGGCATTGGTAATAATTTAGACAAGAAAAGTTGGGTTTAATCTTGGGGGGTAGAGAGAAGAGAACAAAAGCTAAAGCTCTGGTAAAGTTGATTGGTGGGACAGTCCTACCATTGTCTCTTCCCAATTCTCTCTCTCTCTGTCTCTCTCTCTCTCTCTCTCTGTTGGAGCCCTTCCGTATTTCCTTTGCTTTTAATCTCTCTTCCACAGAATAACATAACACTCTCCTTTATACTCTTGCATTTTATGGCTTTATTATGTTCATGCCCTAAGTATAATATTTACTGAAGAACATGTCACAATTTAGGCAAGTATATATAATGAGAGTTCAATGAGATATTTTAAAGTACATGGGAGGTTTTACGTCAAAAACTTGACGTGAAACCACCAATTAATAGAAGAAATATTTCACGTGGTCTCGTTAATTTAAATCCTAAAACCATGAAATTAATTATTTTTTCAATTAATTATTCAACACTTCGGGTTGTTACGGCTGTTTGTGTTCTCTGTCTAACATTCGAACTCAATTATTTTCTCTCTCTTTAGTTCACCTGTTATCATTATTCAAGTCGATCTAATAAAATCTCCTCCATCAATCATCATCATCATCACAATCTTTTCACTCGCCCATTTTAATTTATTTTGCATGTCAGGTGATTATTTGTCTCTTCTGCTGGATCTATTGATAACTAATAAAACAAATCAAACCCAATAAAACAAAATAAAAATGGTAGCAGTAGGCTAGTGTAACATAAAATTTTACAGAAATTAGATCTCTTTCCAAAAGATGCCTAATTTGTCAAGTATCATTGAATGTAATCACAGGACCATTGAACAAACAGGTGGTGCACATTTCAACTAGTAGGGGAAACTTTTAAGATTCTAATTAAGCATCATAAGCAAGCGTCAATTGATATCAAATATAAAATAGAGATCCATTGGGTAGCCTTCATGAGTTGATAGACGGGGAGAAGGGGAAGATTGGAGAGAAATTGGGTTTCAATCTTTGGGGAAAGGGGCAGGCGTTGGAAAACTAAAAAAAATAATTAAATTTAAAGATTTAAATTAATGAGACCACCTGACATAATTTTATTAATATCTGAATCCCCATCAGATTTTTTATGTGAAAACTCCTTATGCACTCTAAAATTCGTCAAGTTTAACACGAGAGACTGTGGCTTAGGATAGCAGTGGAGAGGGAAAGAACCGATCACTCCGTACTCATTCACGATATTTCGTATATGTGTTTATTCGCTCATCTTTCTTATCATAATTACTTAAAAAGAGGGATTAGATATATTGATTTTTTATTCTTATTTTTTAAATAACTGGTGTAATTTTAATTTTAAAATTTAATTTAACCATATTAACATAAAAATATATAAAATAATCATAAATATATTTAATTTTATTTTATTCTATTAAATTTTTAATATATATAATATTAAACTAATACCTTTAAAAAAAATTCAAATAATATAATTTTTATATGATATTGACTTGAGTGAGTTCATGATCAATGATCTGCGTTAGCCACCAACTATTTCAAATGTTGCAAGTCAAGCTACTCCAACTTCGCGACGAGCTAGATTGCTCACCACTAACTACGTAATGTACAATTAAGTTACGATGAGATTAAGAAAAGTTGGTATTAGTTACAGGACCAATAATTAAGAAATAATAAATGAGATTGTTGAGTGACTTATGGTTAGTGATTTATGGTTTGATTTATAAATTGAGGATTTGTAGAGTTGTGGACTTTGGGCTATAATTAAGTATAAATTATATTAAAATCTTTACATTAACTAATATTTATATTATTTGTATAAATATTTTGATATTTTTTATTTACACTAAAAATTAATATTTATATTTTAAATTTATTATTTATTTATTAATAATTCAAAAAATAATATTTATTACTAGTTATATTAAATTATTAGGCAATAATCAATTTTTATATATTAATTACTATTTATAATTAAATAATCAAATATTATGTTATATTTTTATTTTTATATATTATTTAAGTATTTATTATTAGTTATATAAACTTATTAAATATTAATTAATTTTATATATTAATTATTATAATAAAATTAAATAAATAATACATTATTTAATTATATTTTTAATATAATAAAAATTAAAACATAATATAATATTATTGAATAATCAATTATAAATTTATTAATTTACATTAATAACTATAACGTAAAAATGAAAAATATAATATAATATTAAATTAAATAAAAAAATTATAATTATTTATCATTATTACAAAGTAAGTAAGTTAAAAAAAAAAAAAAAGGCTAATGCGTGAAGTTGGCGCAAAAGGGTGCATTATAAATTTGGTCTTAAATAAATTGATTAATCATAGTGTGTGATTGTAAATTGGTCTCAAAGAAATTGATTTTTTAGGACTCCACATAAAGGATGAACACATGATACCATAACCACGTATTACAGAAAAAATATCTTAATTTTCTGATGAATTATCAAACAAAAAGTAAATCCAATAACTTTTTAAAATTATTAATTATGCAGCAGGTCACATCTAAGATCAGACAAAAATAACGAGTCAAATTTTCAAATATTTAAAGAAATGTGCACCCTCGTAGTCGAAAGATGCAACAAAGGTTTTAGAGCAATTAAAACAAAAATGTTAATCACTTTCACCTTTGAAGATTTCAGATAAGGAATAACTCATCCTCGAGAATGATGCTAATAACAATCATTGGGGTGCAATACTGATATAGGAATTCAATAGCAACAACTGAATTTGTGGCTATAAATTAAGACAATTCAGTGATGCTTATCACCACTACCCATCCTTTAAAAAAAAACTACTAGTAATGATCAAATGAATTAAAAAATTATAGTTCTTTCTTTTTATAACTTCATATGTTATCGAAACAAACTACAAATACCTTCAAGGGTTACTCAAAAATGAATGAGAAATTTCATATCATCGATTAACAAGGTGGGCCAGATCTTAGTCTATATTCAAGTTTGAAGTTAAGCATATAAAAGGAGAGTAAAAATGTACTAGCATAAGTCTCCCTACAACCTGGTTCGTGAAAAATCCTTCTTATTTATATAACTTTCCAACTTTAGTTGCAGCACTACCTTTAGAAATCAAAGAGATTACTTTTGAAAGTTAATTGACTATTATGAAGATTATGACGAATATTGTAAATTGATTAATTAGACTATAAACTGATCATCTTATAACTTTCTTTTTTTTGTATTCTCTGATTTTTGGAGGTAATGCTATAACTAAAATTGGAAGGTTATACCTATAGGGAAGATTTTTTACGAATCAGGTTGTAGAGAGATTTCTATTGGTAGATGTTTGATTTTTAAATGTCATTTTGATTATTAAAATTGGTTTGACAAGAAAATCAGCAATTATATTTAACTCTCCTTTTATGTGCTTGATCTCATATTAAAATTTGGACAATACTTTTTAAGAATATATAGAATGTGATGATATTTGAACTTAGATAAGGTTAGGGCTCTCATATGAGACCCATTATTCAATCCCAAGCTAAGTGAAAAAAAAAATTATTTAATGGGAGTGATGGGATAAGTAGTTTAGGATAACTCAAGAAATAAAAATTTCATTATTTTTATTTTATAATAAGGATAATTAATTGAAATTATATTTTACAGCTGTATAATAAAATTAAGAAATATTTTTATAAGTAAATAAATATAGATAATTATTTATTAAACTATAATTCATAAAAAATTTCATTATTATAATTCTTTATAAAAATAACTATTATTTGAATATTGTATTTTTATAATAAAAAAATATTATTAATTTTATGAATACTAAAGTGCTCTAATTTTATGAATAAATCATATCTTATTTTATTGCAAATCAAATCGTGCAATAATTTTAAATAAACCATTATGATAATAACTATAGTATAATAATTGTTGTGATGTTGGTGACTCTCTATCATTGGTTAGTATAATTTGCAAGTCTGATGTAAACAATAACACATGGTGTCATATTTTAGTTAAATGACTATTGGCTTATTAGCTTAAGCGGAAAAAGGAAATAAAGCAGCAGCCAAAGCCTAAATAAGTGCAAGCACGTGGAGCGGTGGAGCTAATAGGATAAAGGGCAAGGTAATTCGGGTTAGAAGCATAAACGAAGGGCTAGTATGCCATGTCTAAATAAGATAGCAAGATAAAAAGTCGCACGCATATTTGATCTAAGTCCTAAGCCAAGTAAATATATGGGTTATCCTCCATTTGTTAGATAAGCTTTGATATGAATCCATTGAGAAGAAAAGCATTACTTGGCGCCTCTCTCTAAGCTCGCGTCTGCTTTAATTAATTAATTAATTTATTTTCATCCGTAGCCCCACTTATCTCGTTTCATCAATATAATTTATTTATGTTATCAAATACTTCTTGTCCGTACTCTCAATAATTATACTATATTATATTATAGGTAGTGCATAATATCATCTTCATTTTATTAAAATAAAATTTAGTTATAAAATTATCTCCACAAAAGAATTTATATATAAACCCAACAAACATAATTTTCACAATATTTACTCTATTTTTTAAAAAGAAAAAAAACTTTTATTTAATTTTTTCGTCAATTTAAAATTACGATGATTGATGAAATAAAGAAATCAATTACAACTTTAAATATTTCAGATAAGGGATACCTCATCCTCCAGATTGATGTTAATGACAATCATTAGGGTGCAATATTGATATAAGAATTCAATAGCAACAACTGAATTTGTGGCTATAAATTAACACAATTCAGTGATGCTTAGCACCACTACCCATCATGTAAAAAATAAACTACTAGTAATGATCAAATGAATTAAAAAATTCTAGTTCTTTCTTTTTATAACTTTATTTGTTATCGAAACAAACTACCAATACCTTCAAGGATTGCTCAAAGGAAAGGAAAGAGAAATTTCATACCATCGATTAATGAGGTAGGCCGGATCTTAGTCTATATTCAAGTTTGAAGTTAAGCATATAAAAGGAGAGTAAAAATGTACTAGCATAAGTCTCCCTACAACCTGGTTCGTGAAAAATCCTTCTTATTTATACAACTTTCCAACTTTAGTTGCAGCACTACTTCTAGAAATCAAAGAGATTATTTTTAAAAGTTAATTGACTATTATGAAGATTCTGACGAATATTGTAAATTGATTAATTAGACTATAAACTGATCATTTTATGACTTTCTTTCTTTTGTATTCTCTAATTTCTGGAGGTAATACTATAACTAAAATTGGAAGGTTATACCTATGGGGAAGATTTTTCACGAATCAGGTTGTAGAGAGATTTCTACTGGTAGATGTTTGATCTTTAAATGTCATTTTGATTATTAAAATTGGTCTGACAAGAAATCAGCAATTATATTTAACTCTCATTTTATGTACTTGATCTCATATTTAAATTTGGACAATACTTTTTAAGAATATATAGAATGTAATGATATTTGAACTTAGATAAGGTTAGGGCTCTCATATGAGAGCCATTATTCAATCCCAAGCTAAGTGAAAAAAATATTATCTAATGGGAGTGATGGGATAAGTAGTTTAGGATAATTCAAGAAATAAATTTTTCATTATTTTTATTTTATAATAAGAATAATTAATTGAAATTATATTTTACAGCTATATAATAAAATTAAGAAATATTTTTATAAGTAAATAAATATAGATAATTATTTATTAAACTATAATTCATAAAAAATTTCATTATTATAAATTTTTATAAAAATAACTATTATTTAATATTTTATTTTTATAATAAAAAATATTATTAATTTTATATATACTAAAGTACTCTAATTTTATGAATAAATCATATCTTATTTTATTGCACATCAAATCGTATAACAATTTTAAATAAACCATTATGATAATAACTATAGTATAATAATTATTGTGATGTTGGTAGTTTTCTACTATTAGTTAATATAATTTGTAAATCTGATGTAAATAATGACACATGGTGTCATATTTTAGTTAAATGACTATTGGCTTGTTAGCTTAAGCGGAAAAAAAAAAAAAAAGCAGCAGCCAAAGCCTAAATAAGTGCAAGCACGTGGAGCGGTGGAGCTAATAGGATAAAGGGCAAGGTAATTCGGGTTAGAAGCATAAAACAAGAGCTAGTATGCCATATCTAAATAAGATAGCAAGATAAAAAGTCGCACGCATATTTGACCTAAATCCTAAGCCTAGTAAATATATGGGTTAGCCTCCATTTGTTAGATAAGCTTTGATACAAATCCATTGAGAAGAAAAGCATTACTTGTCGCCACTCTCTAAGCTCGCGTCTGCTTTAATTAAATTATTTATTTATTTTCATCCGCAGCCCCCCCTTATCTCGTTTCATCAATATAATTTATTTATGTTATCAAATACTTCTTATCCGTACTCTCAATAATTATACTATATAATATTATATGTAGTGCATAATATCATCTTCACTTTATAAAAATAAAATTGTCTCCACTAAAGAATTGCTATAATATATATACACCCAACAAATATAATTTTCACAATATTTACTCTATTTTTTTTAAAAGAAAAATCTTCTATTTAGTCTTTTCATCAATTTAAAATTGCGATTATTGATGAAATAAGGAAATTAATTACAACTTTAAAGATTTCAGAGATATCTCATCCTCCAGATTGATGCTAATGATAATCATTGGTGTATAATATTGATATAAGAATTTAATGACAACAATTGAATTTGTGGCTATAAATTAAGATAATTCAGTGATGCTTAGTACCACTACCCATATTCTAAAAAATAAACTACTAGCAATGATCAAATGAATTAAAAAATTCTATTTCCTCCTTTTTATAACTTCATTTGTTATCGAAACAAATTAAAATAACTTAAAGGGTTACTCAAAAGAAAAGAATGAGAAATTTCATACCATCGATTAATAAGGTAGGCCGGATCTTAGTCTATATTCAAGTTTGAAGTTAAGCATATAAAAGGAGAGTAAAAATGTATTAGGATAAGTCTCCCTACAACCTAGTTTGTGAAAAATCATTTTATTTATACAACTTTCCAACTTTAGTTGCAGCACTACCTCTAGAAATCAAAGAGTTTACTTTTGAAAGTTAATTGACTATTATGAAGATTCTGACGAATATTATAAATTGATTAATTAGACTATAAACTGATCATTTTATGACTTTCTTTCTTTTGTATTCTCTGATTTCTATAGGTAATACTATAACTAAAATTGGAAGGTTATACCTATGGGGAAGATTTTTCACGAATCAGGTTGTGGAGAGATTTCTACTGGTAGATGTTTGATCTTTAAAGGTCATTTTGATTATTAAAATTGGTCTGACAAGAAAATCAGCAATTATATTTAACTCTCATTTTATGTACCTAATCTCATATTTAAATTTGGACAATACTTTTTAAGAATATATAGAATGTAATGATATTTGAACTTAGATAAGGTTAGGGCTCTCATATGAGAGCCATTATTCAATCCCAAGCTAAGTGAAAAAAATATTATCTAATGGGAGTGATGGGATAAGTAGTTTAGGATAATTCAAGAAATAAATTTTTCATTATTTTTATTTTATAATAAGAATAATTAATTGAAATTATATTTTACAGCTATATAATAAAATTAAGAAATATTTTTATAAGTAAATAAATATAGATAATTATTTATTAAACTATAATTCATAAAAAATTTCATTATTATAAATCTTTATAAAAATAACTATTATTTAAATATTATATTTTTATAATAAAAAAATATTATTAATTTTATATATACTAAAGTACTCTAATTTTATGAATAAATCGTATCTTATTTTATTGCACATCAAATCGTGTAATAATTTTAAATAAACCATTATGATAATAACTATAGTATAATAATTGTTGTGATGTTGGTGGCTTTCTACTATTGGTTAATATAATTTGTAAATCTGATGTAAATAATGACACATGGTGTCATATTTTAGTTAAATGACTATTGGCTTGTTAGCTTAAGCGGAAAAAAAAAAAAAAGCAGCAGCCAAAGCCTAAATAAGTGCAAGCACGTGGAGCGGTGGAGCTAATAGGATAAAGGGCAAGGTAATTCGGGTTAGAAGCATAAAACAAGAGCTAGTATGCCATATCTAAATAAGATAGCAAGATAAAAAGTCGCACGCATATTTGACCTAAATCCTAAGCCTAGTAAATATATGGGTTAGCCTCCATTTGTTAGATAAGCTTTGATACGAATCCATTGAGAAGAAAAGCATTACTTGTCGCCACTCTCTAAGCTCGCGTCTGCTTTAATTAAATTATTTATTTATTTTCATCCGCAGCCCTCCTTATCTCGTTTCATCAATATAATTTATTTATGTTATCATATACTTCTTATCCGTACTCTCAATAATTATACTATATTATATTGTATGTAGTGCATAATATCATCTTCACTTTATAAAAATAAAATTGTCTCCACTAAAGAATTGCTATAATATATATACACCCAACAAATATAATTTTCACAATATTTACTCTATTTTTTTTAAAAGAAAAATCTTCTATTTAGTCTTTTCATCAATTTAAAATTGCGATTATTGATGAAATAAGGAAATTAATTACAACTTTAAAGATTTCAAAGATATCTCATCCTCCATATTGATGCTAATGATAATCATTGGGGTATAATACTGATATAAGAATTTAATGACAACAACTGAATTTGTGACTATAAATTAAGATAATTCAGTGATGCTTAGTACCACTACCCATCCTCTAAAAAATAAACTACTAGCAATGATCAAATGAATTAAAAAAAATTATTTCTTCCTTTTTATATCTTCATTTGTTATAGAAACAAATTACAAATAACTTCAAGGGTTACTCAAAGGAAAGGAAAGAGAAATTTTATACCATCGATTAATGAGGTAGGCCCGATCTTAGTCTATATTCAAGTTTGAAGTTAAGCATATAAAAGGAGAGTAAAAATGTACTAGCATAAGTCTCCCTACAACTTGGTTCGTGAAAAATCCTTCTTATTTATACAACTTTCCAACTTCAGTTACAGCACTACCTCTAGAAATCAAAGAGATTACTTTTGAAAGTTAATTGACTATTATGAAGATTCTGACGAATATTATAAATTGATTAATTAGACTATAAACTGATCATTTTATGACTTTCTTTCTTTTGTATTCTCTGATTTCTAGAGATAATACTATAACTAAAATTGGAAGGTTACACCTATGGGGAAGATTTTTCATGAATCAGGTTGTCGAGAGATTTCTACTGGTAGATGTTTGATCTTTAAATGTCATTTTGATTATTAAAATTGATCTGACAAGAAAATCAGCAATTATATTTAACTCTCCTTTTATGTACTTGATCTCATATTTAAATTTGGACAATACTTTTTAAGAATATATAGAATGTGATGATATTTGAACTTGGATAAGGTTAGGGCTCTCGTATGAGACCCATTATTCAATCCCAAGCGAAGTTAAAAAAAAATTATCTAATGGGAGTGATGGGATAAATAGTTTAGGATAAGTCAAGTAATAAAATTTTCATTATTTTTATTTTATAATAAGAATAATTAATTGAAATTATATTTTACAGCTGTATAATAAAATTAAGAAATATTTTTATAAGTAAATAAATTTAGATAATTATTTATTAAACTATAATTCATAAAAAATTTCATTATTATAATTCTTTATAAAAATAACTATTATTTAAATATTGTATTTTTATAATAAAAAAATATTATTAATTTTATGAATACTAAAGTACTCTAATTTTATGAATAAATCATATCTTATTTTATTGTACATCAAATCGTGCAATAATTTTAAATAAACCATTATGATAATAACTGTAGTATAATAATTGTTGTGATGTTGGTGGCTCTCTACCATTGGTTATGGTATGTTTGGGATTGAGGTGCTGTACCTTTTAAGTTATGGCTGCTGTGGAAAAAAAGCTGTAATTATAAAATAAAAGTTAATAATACATAATAAATATAATTTTTAAATAATAATTATAATAAATTTATTAAAAAATATAATAGATTTTATATCATATAAGTAAAAAATCATATTAACATAGCTAATATAACTTAAAAGCTATAGCAGCTAATATTTACCAAATACTTTAATACTACAGTTTAAAAGATACAACTGTCCAATCTTAATTTTAAACATACTCTTAATATAATTTGTAAGTCTAATATAAATAATGACACATGTGTCATATTTTAGTTAAATGACTATTGGCTTGTTAGCTTAAGCGGAAAAAAGAAATAAAGCAGCAGCCAAAGCCTAAATAAGTGCAAGCACGTGGAGCGGTGGAGCTAATAGGATAAAGGGCAAGGTAATTCGGGTTAGAAGCATAAACGAAGGGCTAGTATGCCATGTCTAAATAAGATAGCAAGATAAAAAGTCACACGCATATTTGATCTAAGTCCTAAGCCAAGTAAATATATGGGTTATCCTCCATTTGTTAGGCTTTGATACGAATCCATTGAGAAGAAAAGCATTACTTGGCGCCTCTCTCTAAGCTCGCGTCTGCTTTAATTAATTAATTAATTAATTAGTTTATTTTCATCCGTAGCCCCCCTTATCTCGTTTCCTTATCTCGTTTCATTTATATTATTTATTTATGTTATCAAATACTTTTTATCCGTACTCTCAATAATTATATTATATTATATTATATATAGTACATAATATCATCTTCACTTTATTAAAATAAAATTGTCTCCACTAAAAAATTGTTATATATATATACACTCAACAAACATAATTCACAATATTTACTCTATTTTTTTTTAAAAGAAAAAACTTCTGTTTAGTCTTTTCATCAATTTAGAATTGCGATGATTGATGAAATAAAGTATTTTTGTGTACGGATAAAATAAATAGTTAATTATAAAAAAATTTAGTATTTAGTAAAGTGTATTGTTATAGTTACTGTAAGTTTGAAAAGTAGAGTACATGCGTTTGATAAATTTTATTGCTAAAATGTTGTTATTATATAATAAAAAAATAGACATAAATTTAAATATTAAATAAAATATAATAAACTTCATAATTTGTTACATAAAATATGATAAAAATTCATACTCATACATAATCCAAATAAAATAAAAGGTAATATGCCTTACATTCACATTAAATTTGTCACAATAATAATACTTAAAATTTTCATTCTTGTGATTTAGAGCTATTAGTATTGTAATATTCTCTTTGAGTATCATTGTTTCTTTTTATTTCTTTATCAAAAATTGAATTAGGATCATTTCCAATGTTGCCAAAATGAAAATCACATTGTGCTTGCTTCCTTTTATAATTGTGCAATGCCATGGTTGAAATGACATAATTATTATCAGCATTAATTGATTGTAGAGGCAATATGATATTTAATAGCTTATATATTATAATTTGTAGAAAAATATGTCACAAATATCTTTTTGTTAAAATATTAATAATGTTATAATAAGAACTTTAGAAATATGTGATTGTTTATTTAATAATCTGTTTATAAAAAGTAACCTCTTACTTACTTTTAAAAATTACTATTAAAATAAAAAAATTTGAAAATGCCATTTTTATAAAAAATTATAAAAGAAACTACATATTAAGTCTTAACCTCAATTGTAAAAGAAGTATCCACCTCTCATTTTATTTACGGGTTGTTTAAGATATAATATAGGGGTGGGCATAGGTTGGTTTGGGTAAAACTTATGAAAACTTAATCCAACCCAACTTTTAAACCATTAGATTCAGTTGGGTTAGGTTGATCGAATTGAAAATTTAAAGATCAAATCAAAATTAAAAATTAAATAAGGAGAAATATATAAAACTTGTAATCAAACTTATCAAAATTAAATATAAATATATTACAATATGAAAATTTCATTCACAGACTAGTATTCAATAAAGAAAACTAGAAAATAAATTATGTTAAAATTAAGAAAATTTTGACAATAAGCTTTTAAATTTTTATTTCTAGTTTTCCATGTCTCTTTTTTTGTATTCTAAATTATGAAATTTTAGATAATTAACTAGCTCATGTCTTATAATAAAATGAAAGTGATTTATAATTGTATATTGTTTATCATTTATTAAAAAATAAAAATAAATTGAAACTAATTTACTTTCAAAATTATACTTATAAAATAATAAATTTACCAAGTAATTATATTCTGCCATATCAATCAATAATCATAAATTCAGCTGAAATGTTTAATATTTATAAAATAAATAAATATTATTATTTACGGTGGTTGAGTTGGATTAGATGAGTTCGTCTTAATTAACCCAACCTAACCCCAACTTAATTATGAATTAGGTTAAAAAAAATTATTCAATTAACTCATAATAACTCACTTAATCCATCCGTCAACATTAAATTGGGTTTGGTTGAGTTGTGTTCATTGAGTTGGGTTGGGTTTATCCCTATTGTAATATATGTGTTGATCTATTAATATCTGAGGCCTGCATATTTATTAAGAGGGGTGTTAAGTATTTTAATAAAACTCTTTCTTCTATTAAAATTATAGTCAAGGACAAACACAAATGTAATGAACCCGTTTATATTCTCACTCGCTTCCATCTCTTTTGCTCGGACTGGTATGCCTTTTATTTATTTATTTTGCAAACTCTTCAAATTTATCATCAATCTATTTTCTTATTTTTTTTCCAATTTATGGCTTTCATTTATTCGATTGATTTACAAAAATTTAAAATCATCTATTTCTCTTTTCTCTTTATTTTTTAGATTAACTATATTTATTCTTGGGAAGCTTATGTTTTTGAATTTAGTATAGAGAGAAAATTTGAGGAGAAGAATAGATATAACAAAACTTAAAGAAATTTATCACCAATAGAGTTATTTATGTGGAGGATAAGGTAAGAAGATTCGCAAAAGATTTTTTTTTATTCACTGTAGAAGAAATTTTTTAATAATGAGAAAACTGCTACAAATTAAAGAGTGAAATAAAAAGATTATTAATTCAAAGAGAAAGAATATTTTTGGTATTAAACAGGGTACAATTTAAAAATATTAAATTATTTATCAAATAGGAATACTATATAATAAGAGAGAGAGAGAGCATATAAGAGGTATAATAATATTTTAAATATAATTTTTATTCATTTTCAAATATACATAAATAAGGAGATAACCCTCATTTCATATTCACATAATTAACCATATAAATGAAGTAAATAATTAGTAAATAGATATATCATTAGTCATAAGATAAATAATTAGTAAATGGATACATCATTAGTCTTAAGTTGTTAAGAATCTTAAGTTGTTATGAAATAGTGAGAGTTATAGTAGATGAAGTGTTGTTTGGTGGAGATAAAAGATTGGTTTGAGAAACATCTAAATAATTATAATTATTTCATAACACTCTCGTTAGATGTTTATCCTATAAAGAATGTGTTTTATTAAAACCTTTGCTAATTGATTAACACTAAAAAGTGTTTGTTTTATGAAAGTTTAGATTATAAATTTTCTTACTTATAGTATGAATTAATGCGTTTATAATTCATATTTTATCTTAATACTTTCCTAATATAATTTTTTATAAATTATATTTTGTTATATAAATTTTTATATTAATTATTATATTTAGTTATAGTAGATATATTTCGAAAATAAAGAAGATTCAAAACTGAAAACAGATTAAAAAAAATGCAGCTAATTTATAATAATAAATAAAAAATAGATATTATATATATTAAAAGAGAAAGAAATAAAAATCAAAAGTGGCGTGCCACTTTTGATAAATGTTAAATAAATATATAATATAATAGAATAATAATATAATATTGGTGGCTACTAGCTTTGTGGAGGCTAAGGGATAGTGCAAGGTAGGGGGTAGAATTTAAGAAGCCCTGAAAAATTTTCTTTTCTTATTTGATTTTTAATTTTTTTTGTAATATATTTCATAAATTTATCAATAAAATGAGTATATATTTTTTAAAATATAAGTAGCTAATCTTATAAGCTAAGATGGAATGTGAAACTTAATGATTTAAACTATGGAATTAGTTTTTCTCTCAAGTGAGTTTAAAGTTTATTTCATTTATTATATGTTTATTATTTGTATTTTTATTTACAGACTATTTTTATGTTATATTAATTTAAGACCTAGATATGATTGTATTTATATAATATTTTGATATTATGTTGACACTCTAATATAGTTGTGATATATTATGTACTTTATTTTCATATTTATCCATAAAATTAGTTAGTTAATAATTAAATGACATAATGTTTAACTAATAAACAAAACAAACAATATAATTAAGAGAAAATATTATAAGTATAATTTAAATATTAAGAGTGAATCCCGTAACTTTAATATTTTTAAAATTATTAATTTTATTTTATGTGATTAATTTTTATGTAATAACTGACTATTGAATTTAAAATTATCTGTGGTTCGACTTCGTACTTATCGAATTATATTATAACAAGACACTTTTATATTTGAGAGTAAATCAAATACTTCTGAGTGTCACACCGTTGCCAGATAGTTTTCTAAATTTAGTATTATTTTATTATTATTTATTATATCATTGTCTTATTTTTATTTTATCTTTTTTCCTTTTTTTTCCCTTTCCTCGTTTTTTCTTTTGTTTCTTCTTGTAAAATGTTAGTTAACCCCCTTCTTTTTATCAAAATTATAAAATACTATAAAAATTATGAAACATTTATCTTGACCCAAAAATCTTGCAAATCTGACATTGAACTGTATTGAACTTTGGATTTATGGATTGTAACTTATAACTTGAACTTTTGGATATAATTTAGACTTGTTTGGATCAATTAGATATGAGCATGGACTTTTAAATTTGAATTTAATTGTTTGGTAATTTGTTTTATTGTTTTAATTTCTGTAATTTAATTTTCACATTTATTTTATTTTATATGGTCAGTCCAACTATTTGAATTATTATTTAATTTTTAGTTTATTTATTTATTGTACATTATTTTGTGTAATTTTTATTCTAAATTTATTTTTATTTTAATTTATATGGCTCATTTTATAATATCACCTCTATTGCTATTATTTTGTTAATTTGTTATTATTCTTTTTATATACTCAGTTTAATTAATTGTTTAAATGGCTGGACTAACCGCCTATTGATTTTATTTATTTTCAGTATATTTATTTTATTTCTTTTTTCTTATACATTTATATTTGTTGCATATTTAATTTTCAAATTTTTATCATTTTTATTTAATTTTCCATACGTAACCCATTTATTAGTGTATCATCTTTGTAGCATAATTTCATACACTCATTATCATTGCATGAGATGTTGGTCTCAAACTTTAAGTGGTGGATTAATTTATAGATTTCAATCACCACCACCAATCATATAAATGAATCATGGAGAAAAATTTTTAAACAAACTTAATCTTCAAATTGATAAAGGAGATAATCATTCTCCTCAAGATGAACATAATCAGAATCAATCAATAAATTTGAGAGATTAAATGAATCCAATTAGAATTGGAGCACTTTCATGTATAATATTTCCTCCAGAAGCATTTTAATTTAACTTTAAATAAAATATTATCTAATTTTTACCAACATTTCATGATTTAGAATTCGAGAATCTATACTTACATTTAAAACATTTTGAGGACATTTGTAATCAAAAGCTTTTTCCTTTTTCACTAAAAGATAAAGTTAAAACTTGGCTACAAAACCTTAGATCTGAATAAATAAGAACATAAAATAATATGTAAGAATAGTTTTTTTTTTAAAAAAAAATTTAACCTCACAGAATGAATTCTTTCACAAGGCAAATAACCACTTTTACTCAAAAGCTAGCGTAAACTTTTTACTAGTGTTGGAATAGGTATAAAGAATTATTTAACATTTGCCTATACCATAGTATGGAGGTTAATATCATATTTCTTTGAGGGATTAACATCTCAAAGTAGACAAGTTGTTGAAATAATGTGCAATTGTAAGTTTAAAGATAAAAGTCCTGAAGATGCATTAGATTATCTTGACTAATTAGCTAAAAATACACAATATTGGGATACTGTTGATTCTTATGATTTATCAAGTGAACCCCAATTATCTTCATCTGAAGGCATGATGAACAACCTTAGGGAAGATTATGACCTTTAAGCCAAATTTGTATCCTTAGCTGGAAAAGTTGAAGAATTAGAGTCAAAGAAGAATGATCATCTGCTCAAGATGCTTCATGTTATATTTGCAATTCAACTGACCATTTTACATAATATTGTCTATTCCTGATAGCTTTAAGAAAAGTTTGCAAGAGCAAGAAAATGTTATAGACAATTTCAGAAGGTTGATTCCTAAGCCATATTTATAGACATAAAATTTTGGTTGGAGAAATCACCTAAACTTCAGTTGGAGAAATGACAGTCATGCATAACCTTCACGACAAAGTTTTTAGAATTCACAGAGTTACCTACCTTATATCCCACCGACAAGAAAATTTTTTTGAAGATATGTTGGATTCATTAATTGAAAAATGAGAGCCGATTAATAAACAAACTATGCAAACCTTGACCAATTTGATGGATGGCATCTCCAAACTTATATCTACCCCCATCATTCATAAAAAAGGTAAGTTTCATTTTTAACCAAAATCAAACTCCGAGAGTCAACAATATCCTTAAATAGGCAGTACTGGAAGTCAAAACATGAGCAAAGTCAAACCAGTTATAACTCTTCGTGGTGGTAAAGTTGTAGAAAGTCACATTTATCATCGTGAAATTAGTAAAGAGTTAATTTTAAAGAGTAAGATAGTGTCCGATAAACCAATAGTTCAAAAAGAAATAATCAACTCTCCTTATATAGCCAAATTCTCTCAAGCATTGATTAAGCCAAAGAAATCAAATCACAGTCCAGTGATTTATAAAGTCTTTAAATAGGTAAAAGTTAATATTCATTTGCTAAACATCATTAAAAAATTACCATCTTATGCTAAATTTTTGAAAGACTTGTACATTATAAAAAGAGAATATAAAGTAAAAAAGAAAGTCTTTTTAGCAGAACAGCTAAGTTTCATTCTTTTAAATGATAATGCTTTAAAATATAAAGATCTTGGTTGTCTAACTATTTCTTGTATTATTAGAGATCATAAAATTGAACATGCCTTACTTAATCTTAGAGCTAGTGTTAATTCACTTCTATATTCAATGTAATAACAACTCAATATTGGTTAGTTAAAATCTACCTCTACCATTTTTTTTGTTGCTCATAAATTAATTAAGGTATCAAAAGAGATAATTGAAGATGTATTGGTTCAAGTTGATAAATTTTTATATCATATATATTTTTTTTGGAAACTGTACTAATTGCTAATAAATGTAAGTAAATTCATGTTATATTAGATTGACCATTTTGAGTAATAAATTTATCCATCGATAATATGACTTTAAAACTTAATGTATTTAATATGTGTAACGACCTCGTGATAAAGAAGATAAAGATAGTGAGAATGAAGAAACTAAGCTGATTAAATCAATCATTAAGGAACACATTCAAGATGAGAAACTTAGAAACTTTATGGAATTTTTTTTACTGATTCATTTGAATCAAGTATGGACTTAGAATGTAATAATGTTAACGCATGCTCTATAATCATTCTATATAGGTGCTTAAGGATGACAATGGCTAATTACAAGATACAGGACAACTTGAAAAGACAATTGAAATGAATGAACCAAAACTAGAGCATACACCAATTTATGTTATTAAAGCTTTTAATCTAAATCTTGATGATGCTGATAGTGTAAGTAAATTACAATTGAATAAATTTAAGGAGTTGAGAAACGAGGCATATGAAAATTCAAGAATTATTAATGTAAAGAACAAAAAATTTTCATAAAAAAGAATTTTTTAAAAAGCATTTGAAATTGGTAAAAAAAAATTGCTTTATAATTTTCATCTTTATTTATTTTCAGAAAAGTTAAAGTTAAGGTGGAGTGACCCATTTATTGTGAAATGTATATATTTATATAGGGCCATAGAATTCGATAATATAAAGAATGATATCATATTTAAAGTTAATAGTCAAAGATTAAAACCATATATGTAATACCAACCACATGAAGAAAATATCGAAATTAACTTGAGTGACCCACAAAATCTTGATTAATTATTTCATGGGTGATTTAATTTTTTTGTCATTTTATTTTACTATTAATTTTCAGTTTGATTATTTATTTTTATGTTTTGATTAATTCACACCACACGTCTTTTAAATATTATAATATTTATTTGTTAAGCATGTTTGTTTAATAATTGTGTTTTCTCTTATCATTTTTATTATATATCATGAGTATCTTAATTAGAAAGATCATCTTAAAATATTTTAAAACTCTTTTATATGTGAAATTTATAGTTTCCAACCAAAATCTAACAATAAATATGGTGGGTCATGTATCTAATAAATTCTATGGATAGTTAATCTGTAATATTTACTCAAACAAAATATAAACTATTATATGAAGTTTACTTATTACATATACTAAAAAATTCCACTGAAAATAAGTTTAATAATCTTAGATTCTCCAAACTGATAATTAGATATTGCTGAAACAATCACATTGTAAATAATAATCTTACACCTTCATGTAGCCGACCTTACAAGTTTACCTACACAACTTATTTAAACTCGAAATTGTCTGGGGAAGAAAAAAAGTTTAAAGAGGGGTGAGATTTAACTGAGTGAGTGGGATTTTCCTATTATAAAAATACTTAATATACCTACAATACTAATTAGACATATAATGAGCTAGTCATTTTTTAAATCGATATACTAATTATACATGTCGTAAATTTGGAACTAACACTATAAATTTATATTTTCTAATTTATCATTTTCTATTGTGAGCCACTATATTGTTGGATTAATTAAATACCATTAATCTGGAACTAAGTAAATACTAGTAGTATGAAATTAATTAAATACTAATAATGTGGAATTAATTAAATGCTAATAATCTAGAATCAATTACTATAACAATATACTTAAGGGGATAAGTTAGTCATACTTGTGACACTGAATCTACACGAGCAAAGTAAGAAAAAATCTTGCTAGTCATACATTGGCTTATCTAACGCACATGCAGAGTTATAAATTTATCTTGTCATACGCATGTGTAGAGTTGCTTCCAAAAAGCTAAGCACGCAAACACACGGCCCAAAACTTTTGTGTCTATTTGAATGGATCCTAGAAATCTTTATCTGCATTTATAAGTATATCGGAATGAGGAATGGTATATGCTAGGTAATTTAAAATTATTCTTTTATCTAAATTATAATTATCAATAATTATAGTTAAACTGATATTGTATTTTCTCAATCTTAACAAAATTAGACAATTAATAATTATAAATTATTAATCTTTATTAAAATCGCATGAACATTAAATTATTATGAATTTAATTCTAATAAATATAAAATTATTGCAACACATACATCACCATTATTTATAAAATAATACGAACTACATTATTATTTTTTAAAAAAATTACAATCTAGTACACATTTTCTAGAACTATTATAAAATTTAAATCATTTTTAATTAATTCTTTTAATCTAAAATTCTAAATCAATTTCTAAAATAAATATAAATTAACAATTATCTATTCTATTCAGCTCTTATTCTTTTAAACTAGGTTAAATAACAATTTCAATATACGAATTAGATAAAATAAAATAAATTATAAAAACATTAAACAGCACATATATCTATGTGTGTGTGTTGTAGAAAATAACCCACTCACAAATAATTAATGTCACTCTTGAATTACTGTAGGTTCTTCGGGCTAATCAGATACTAACAAATGAAAAATACTAAGAGGGAAAAATTACACTAAAATACTTCACCTTAAAATCAAAACTAACTTATAAATTTGAAAATGCAGAAATTTCCACATAATTCTCCAAATCATGATTTAATTCATCTCTTTCTTTCTGTTAATTCAACTAAAATTCTTCTTCTTTTTTTTTTCTCTCATTTCTTCTTATTCTCTTGTCTCTCGTTTCTTCCTCTCTTCTTTCTTTTCTTCCTCTCTTCATTCTTTACTTTCTTTCTTTTGTTTATTTTTTTTATAAGCCAAAATGGCTTAAATGATTGTGTCACTTGTAAGAAATTTTGCTCATGGGTGAACAATACTTGTCCCCCACTACTTTTTATTTATTTATTTTTTTTTGTGAGTGTTACAAAATTTTACTTAAGAAGCTTGATAAAAAGTTGTAAATCACATTCAATTTTGGATATAGGACTACCGACATTCATATCTTATGTCGAGGATTTTGAAAGACAACTTTGAGAAATAGAGTATGACATTTATGATATCCAATTAGAACTTGAGAATAATGCAATATGAGATCGATTGTAAGTTTAATTTATTTTTAGTTTGTTTCTCTTTATTGTTTTGTTCTCTTTTACGTTTTATTTGATTTTGCAGATTTGAATCTCTTTATTTTGTTATTTTAATTTACTTTCTCATACAAAAAGTAGATAATAATACTCTGTGACTTCTTAAGTTAGTATTTTAGCTCTCATAATAACTAAAATCATAAAAATCAAACATGAAAGAAATATAATAAAACATGTATAAGTATTTTCCTTCTCTCCTTCAGAATGCCGTCAAAAAAATTTACAAAGCTCGTTGTGAATGATTGCGTTTGTTAATGGTTTTTGACATTCGTTGATTAATTGAAGCAATGGTTTGATTAGCAGATGAGTTTTTTGATATATTTGTATCTTACATGCCTGGTTTTAGTAAAAACATGTATGCTAGAAAGAAAAAAGCTATACGACTTCACTTTGACTGTCATAACTATGTAAGACTTAATTGCAAGCGATTGGCATATAAATCTTATGGAATGGTTTCTAATTATCATGGAGATAAAATTAAATTCATTAGAGATTATTTGAGTAAAGAATTGTTAGATGATATCTTACGATCTCTTGAGACACATCGAAGCAAATATGTAAAGCGTTCAATTAAACAATTGAGGACAAAATTAAAAAAAGAAAGTGCACAATTTAGTCTTTGAAATTTGACTAAAAAATACATTGTTTGCCACTTTATAAGAAAATTTAATGGGAAGCTTATCCTCGATTTATAGAGGGCGTTCAAGTTATTACTTGACATAAAACGAGAGAAAGATGTAAGCCACAGTTGGAACTTTCAATAAATATTATTTTTCTTTTAATAGTCTTTTATTTTATGCAATATTGTTTTTAATAGTGTGATTCATATCTGATTGATGTTTTCTTTTGAATTATGAGTCAAAGTTTCACACGTCATTTGACAAACACACCACTCTATTTATAACTATGACACCATGTATCAGTATGTCTGTCTTTAAATTCGTTCTTTCTTTTTTCAAACCCTCATAAGTTTTTTTTAAGATTATTTTAATGGCAACAACTTAAAGTAGATAATTCAAGAACATTAGTGTGCCTTTTGGGTTTCGCTATGAAAAATACAAGGAGTTTGTTCAGGCAACTGCAAATCTTAGTCGTGTTATAGTAGAGAAAGAACTATACATAGTATATGAAGGAGGTGACCGTGGGTTATTAAAACTTATTTCAGAAACTACTTTTCCTAGAGGAAGCCCAGTGCTAACATTATCCCAAAAGCCCTAAAATCTCTAGGATGCCTACTCGGCCGACTTAGTTATCTCATGTACGCAAGAAAGAATATTCGAAATACTAAATCAAGCTGAAGCTTTCATCTTTTTGCCATAGAATCTTGCAACTCTAGATGCACTAATTACATTTGCATCTTGAGCCTATTTGAACATTCGTAAAACACCCATCATCTTATTAAATGTTTATAATTTTTATGATAGCTTGCTCACATTCTTAACCATGCAATTAAAAATTATTTTATTTCACCCCAATTTTTAAAAAAAATTATTTATGCTTTTATTGTTAATGAGTTACTTGATATTTTACGAACTTGCAAACTAGAGCCAGATCGTATGACCTTGGCATTGAATTGATTGACTGATGATGATAGCAATAACAGTAGTAAGAAGTGCAAATTATATTTGAATATTTTTTTGTAAATATTTTCTTCGAGTATTCAAATGACGTGTTCTAAACTCTACTTTTTCTCCTTTAAAACATTGAGAACAATGTTTTGTTTAGGTTAGAGGAATGGAATAGTTTATAATTGTAGAATATTTTATTCTTAGTGATGTTTTTTTTAATTTTTATTGTAAAGACTAATTTTGGATAAATTTGAGTAAAAGATGACTGAATATAGAGTATAGTGATGCTAAAAATGCATATTCTCAGTCTTAGATTTTTTCTTTCTAAAAAAATTTAAGGAATAGCTGATAATTATAAAATGTTTTAGTCCTAATGATATTTTACTAATTTTTATTATAAAGACTAACTTTAGATAAGTTTGAGTCGAATATGACTCAATATAGTGTAATGACTCTAGAAACGTATCTTCTTAATCTTAGATTTTTCTTTTCCAAAAAAAACAAAAATTATTCTTTGTCAGATTTCTTTAAGCTTCTGCAGTAAGTTTAGGTATGAACTTTCCTACTTTTTCTTTTATATTTATATTTTGTTATCTTTTTCACATTTTTGCATGCATATCTTTAAATTATGAAATGTTTAGATTAGGTTGGGGGTTGGGGATTGTTGACGTAAATTGTATATATGTGTGTTTGTTTATGTTTTTTAAAAAAGCACATTTATTTTTATTGTCTAAGATGACTGTGTAAAGAGTCACAACTTTTAAGGCACATTCTGATAGTCTACTTTATATTATATTTTGATTTTGAAAATCATAATAAGTTATTTTTATTCCATATTCTTTGAATTACTCAAGTTTGTAAGTTCTCTATTTGGTGATCGCTAATTAAATCTTGTTTTTATTTATTTATTTAAAGAGGTATTATTAAATAATTCTTTTCATACACACACTATGACACATGCTAATTGGTCTTAAGTTAAAATTTTTGTAATATTTAGTTCTTTTGATTTGTTGTAGATAATATCTAAGGTAATGGAAATTTATATTTTATTTAAAAACCAAAAAAAAAATGGAAGAAATGTGTTTAATTTCGCTATATCTGAAATCCAAGCAATTAAGTCCATAGGGATGTTTTAATACTTACTGCCTTAAGATCAATTGATCTGTGAGTCATTGACTTAAAACTCGCTATATGCGTTGTATATATATTGTTTGCTTATTTATAAATAATTTGAGCAATTCAGTTTGTATGGGTGTTTTAACACATAGTGTCCTATAGACTTGGCAAAAAAGTGCAGGCATACAAGCTTTAAGCCCGATCTGTATGATTTGGGCCTAAATATGTGCTTCAAAATAAAAAAACCCGTGTTGAGTGGACCTAAATAAAGGCATAGGGAAAAAGTCCAGGCCAATTTATAAATAGAAAAATAAAAAAAATTAGAATAATATTTTTTATTAGTATTTGTGATTTATTATGTTGTATTACTAATATTTTGTATATTAGACTATTATTTTATTATATATTGGATAATTATTTTTAATTTAAATATATTTTTTAATTTTATTAAAAATTTATTTAGAATATTAAAAAGCCCAAGCCCGGCCCCTCTAAGCCCATATTGGCTTTTAGTGGGCTTTGGCTTAAGCTTAAAAAAGCCTGAACTAAGCTTGTTTTTTACCAACCTTATTGCCCTAAGGCCGATTGGTCTAGGAGTTACTTGCCCAAAGTTCATTACATGGATTAAAAATATAATATTTTAAATTGTGTAAATATTCTATTGCCTAAAGATAGAATCTCTGAAGTATCATTAGAACAAAAGTATTGTTTTCTTTTTTATGAAGCTTCGTAAGTGTTGTGTTAATTTCCTGAGTATAAAAGAAAATCTTGTGATATACTGAATAATGAGTAAATGACAAAAAACTAAAATAAAAAAATTTGAGAGAATTTTTTTATTTGATAGTTTAGAATATGTATATTATAATAAACAAATTTACAAAGAGGAGGTTGAGGGAGAGTGTTGGCAAGGAGGCAGAAGCATAGAAGCTTTGAGAGTTTTTCTTTTTCTTTCTTTTCAATTTTCTTCTTTAATTTTTAATTTTTTTGTAATATATTCAGAAGTTTGTCAAATAAAATAAGTATTTTTCTTTTTAATATGAGCGGTTAATTTTCTAAGCTAAGGTAAAATGTGAAACTCAAGGATTCAAATTGTGAAATTAATTTCTCTATCAAGTGAGTCTAAAGTTTATTTAATTTATTATATGTTTATTATTTGTATTTCTATTTAGCGATTATTTTTATTTTATATTAATTTAAGACTTAGATCTCATTAAATTTATATGATATTTTGACATTATGTCGACACTTTAATATAGTTGTGGTACATTATGTACTTGATTTCTATATTTATCCATAAAATTGATTAGTTAAGAATTAAATGACATAATATTTAACTAGTAAATAAAATATAAAATATAATTAAGAGAGAATATTATGACTATAATTTGAATACTAAGAGTGGATCCCGTAACCTTAGCATTTTTTAAATTGTTAATTAAAATTCTATATGGTCCGATCTTGAACTCACCGGATTATATTATAATAAGACACTCTTATACTTATGAGTAAATTAAACACTTTTGAGTCGTGTTACTAATAGCAACCTTATAAGAAAAATATTAGTAAAAGAAAAAAAAACTATATTGTTAATTTATATCTTAAGAAAATGCAAACTGCTTCAATTAAATCTTATTAGTAAAAACTCGAAGGAATAAAAGCATAATGAAGAAAAAAGAGTACACTGCGTGTAATCCTCCATATGAATAATTGCATGGTTAATTAGGCTCGAATGCTTCCCTCAAAATGATGCGGCTACTTCAAAGTCTCTTCCACTTTCCTACCTCCCGATTGTTAGTCAAACTTGTATTTTTCATTTTGTTTTGTCGAGTCTTTTTGAACTTCAGTGTAATATTAGTGGAAAGCGCTAAAGGCATGATCGATTTTTTTAATACAATTACACTTTACGTAGGTGAAGCGGCTTTGCGCCTGAAGTTACCGAGTTTACAAGGTGAAGCGGCTTCGTGCCTGACATGGTTTTTATTCCTGATTTGAACCTCCCACCTAACCACCCCTTCCCTTCCTTCTAGTGTGCCTATCTATAAGTATGAACAATTGTATTTTGTTGTAATATCTTAGTGAAACAATTTACAAGATGAACATCATCTTTTGAAAGCTTGAATACACAAGACAAATTAGAGACACTATTATTGTGATAGAAGAATATTAGATGTATATATCTTCAAAATTTTGTTTGTCTTCTTGGATGGAACCAAGTTTTAGCATCTATATCAAGGATTATTTTAGTATTTTCAAGTTTATGCTTAACATATTTTAATTGTAATTATGTAATTTTTACAATGCCTTTGTAGGCCTAAGTTAGAATAAAATATGCTACTTAAGGGCCAAGACAATGACATTATATTTTAAAAATAAAATAATTTTTAATATGAAGTCCTTCTAATATTTCTATAACATCAGCAGTCTACTCGATAAACTTTAATCCATAAATTAAAGGAAATACTTGCATTTCAAGATCTTTTATTTTGAATTTTATTCTTAAAAGAAATAAAATTATAAGTTTTTAAAGAGTATTTCCATTTTGATATGAACAGCATATTTGCAAAGATTGCAAATTTAATTTTTAATTTTTAATAAAATCACATAGCAAAGTAGAGAATGGCATGTTCCCTTGTAATAAATTCACTCAAGTGCTTGTACTTTATAAGTCTATATTGTTATAATATACACAAGTATGATTATGACTTTACTAAGAATATATATGGCGCAAACTTTTCAATTTAATATTTCAAGTACTTGTTTCAAGCATTTTAACCTTAGAGAATAAGTGTATAAATTTTTCAATTGAATTTTTGCATATTACAGTTCAAATTCAAATTTTATTAATAAATTTTATGAATTCATGTACATGAACTACAAGTTCAAAGTTTTTTTTTTTTATATTTTACTAATTAATTTTAGGTCTTTCAGCGTATGTACTATATGTTTTAATTTTATCCAATCATATAAATCAATATTTTTTCATATTTTAATGGTTTAAGATCCTAGATATCATAACATCTAAATTTTTATTGACAATAATCTTATATTAATTTCAAATTTTCTCGTGCACCAACTACAAACATACCATTGATCAAATATTTTATTTTTCAATATATATGCCTAATGAGAGCTTTCAAAACTTCTAATATATATGCCTTTGATTTGCACGCATGTCTTTTTTTGTTTCCCATCATTTGCCTCTTCAAGGATATTTGATATTCTTTTTTTTACTTTGTACATTATGTCTCTCCAAGGGTAATATATTTACTAATTTAATTATAGATTAAATATTTTTCTATACATGAAAGCATGGTCTGTTTAGGAGCACCAAATTATTTTACATATTTTTCATATCATCTTTTTAGAATTGTTTGCACTAATTAATCTATCATCTGCTTTAAGCAGTTATATATTATTTGAAATACAAACTAAACAACCCAATTTTAGGGAAGAGGAGGGGGGGGGGGGGGATTGGAGGGGTTAATTGGGTTTTTAAAAATTTGCTTAAATAAAACTCAATACAATTTAAGCTAAGCAAACAATTTTGAAACAAACAAGTTAATGAGCAATAAAATAAAAGATAAGAGAAGAGAATGCAAACATGAGATTTTTACGTGATTTGACCGACTGTTTTTATGTCTACGCCTCCAAACTCACCGGCCTTGAAAATTCCATTAAGCAAGCCTCTGAGCCTTCAACAATACTTGCAATTGACTTTGAAGGTGTCAATTAATCTTTATAACAAGAGATTATTCTTAATCTTTTAATCCAAGTATTTCACAATCCTTACAGTTACTCAACTTTAATTTTATGATAGAAATTACAAAAGATTTCTCTCACACAATATATGTGTTTACAAATGATAGCACAACTACTTCTCAATGTATGTATATTAACAAAATTAAAAGCTCAAAAGAAGTGTGCTCGGGATATAGCTCAATGGAGATGCATGATTATTGTTAAAAACTTGTTTGATTATTGTTCAGGCGGTTAGTTGCTTCCCTCATGTGGCTAGCCGCTAACGTTTTGCCTTCCCAGTGCTATAGTTCTAATATTTACATTTGACCCCAAAAATTTTATAAATTATACTATTACCTAAAACAATTTAAAAAATTGTAAATAGATTCAATTCTAGAAATTTCAAATAATACTTATTGAAATCAATGTTTGCAAAAACTTTTTCATTTTAGTCCAAAACTTGAAAAACAACTAATTTCATAAAATACTTAAATTATAATTATAAAATCTTTGAATTATGAAAAATGATTATTTTTTTAAATAGGATATTGAGTTTTTCAAATGCTAAATCATGCAAACATTAAATTATATTAGCTTTAAAAGATTTGTAGTAATAATAATTGCTTTAAGCTAAAAAATTGCTCTTAATCGAGCCGTTATCTAAGTTTACCCTCCATGAACTAGTACAATTGTGAAATTCAATATTTATCAAATTACTTAAGACACATGTTTGTAATTATCAAAATTACAACTTATATAACCCTTTAGGCTATCAACCCATATTAGGATATTTTCAACATGTGATTTTAATAACTTTTTCTAATCAATATGTTTATCCAATAATTGATCAACCGTCCATTGTATAATAAACTTCAAGTTCAAACTAATTTATATAAATATTAAGATGAGATAAAGTGAGACACATGCAATAAAGCGATACACACCATTATCATAAAATCATGTTATCCATCACGTATAGCTTTCCTACCCCTTGGGATGAGATGGCTTTTTTATAAAATTGTTACATAATATTTAGGCATAAGTAATAGTAAATCATAACAAGTAATAAATTCTTTCCATAAATTCATCTTCACTTAATTTAAACAAAAAATGAATAATTAAAAGAATCTTCCGGCTCTTTGATTTAAATTCTTGTGAATTTTCTATAATTTAATACATAATCATTAACCCCTATTTGCAAGCTTACCATTGTAACTTCACATTTCAAACTATGTAAGAAACTCTAGACTTATTGAATTTCTACATCATTATAAATTATTTCAATTTTGAATTTGTTCTACTTCGAGTGGTACAATTTATATGTTGCAATCATTAATACTTATAATGGTGATCATTGTAGTGTCAATAATTTTAATTATGGCACGTCTAGCCCTAGGCCCACAATTATCAAATAAATATTCGCTTCAAGGAATGTAAATTTATTAATAACAATAAGATGAGACCAGTTATTCATATCAAAAGCTTAATATTTTGTTAATATATAAAGAAAACAATGGCTTCAATATACATATTGACAATCTCAATTTGCTATTATAGGAGCATAAAATGAGTCATAAAATCTTTACACACATCATATGTTCTCTTTATATATGTTCTTGATGATTTTCTCCTCATATATAAAAACTAGAAAATCATATGAACTTTTATTCAATCTTTTGGTGATCACATATTTCCTTTAAATTGTTTTGAAGAAACAAATTACGCATTCAGATATTCAATTTTCAATCCTTCAAGATCATTTTAATTCAAACCACAAACTTTTCCATATATTATATTTTTTTTGCTTCATAATTTTCAAGAATAAATTCATTTCTCATCAAATATTTAAATTTTAATTTCATCATTCAGGGAGATGATATATGCTGAAACAACTGATAACTTTATAAATTTAAATTTGTAGTTTGTCAAGGACAAGATGATGAATAATATATACCACAATTTCAATTTTAGTATAGTTCTTCATTAACATATATTGAAATAAACTTTTCATTATATATACATTATAATTTCTCAAAGATGTATTATTAATTTTCTTTCAATGTAATTCACAATTTGAGGTGAAATTTTTTATTCCAAGAATACAAATTCTGAAAATTGAGTGTTGATGCTGTTTTCCCGCGTCCCTTCAAATACTGTCAAGAACCTTCTTCTCGCGGTTAACTCGAGCTCGAGCAGGACTGCCCCTCAATTCCAGTTCCTCTATCTTTACCAGAACGGAAGTCTCCCGGACCTGTACTCACAGAAAACAGGGTCAGAGGTCGTCGGATGTTGTTCCGGCGAAAACCCTCCGACGCTCAAGTCAGTAATCGGGTTGTTCTTTTTGTATCCCTCCTAGTTGGAGAGACCGGAAGAATGGAAGGGGTATTTTTGTCATCCTCCCTGAATAATAGAATTCTGGCCGAGGGAAGCAAGGATTAGAAGAACCTGTGTCCATTTTCGGAACACCTGCCATTTACCTGTCCGTTTCCTTTTATTTTTCCTTTTTCTCGCCCTTTCTCTCCTGGATCATCCGCTCCCGCGTCAGTGGACACCTGCCATTTACCTGTCCGTTTCCTTTTATTTTTCATTTTTCCCGCCTTTTCTCTCCTGGATCATCCGCTCCCGCGTCAGTGGTGTCTGGGTCCCTCTAACAGCCGAGATTAGCGTAATATTCCCTGGGGATGCGCGGCTGTCTCCTTAGCAAGATTCATATGGCCAGATCATAATGTCGGGGATGCGCGCTAGGAATGATGACACCGTGGGGGCATGTGTCGGCCATCGGCAAAAGTACCGCCACCATACCATGTGGGACCCTGATCAGTCATCGAGAGGTATGTTGGGATTCTCAGAAAACGGGTTGGATTGCCCTGAGCCGGGTCTCACGTTCCATTTGTCCTATGACTGGCGTGGCCCAGTTATGCTCGAGGACTTGACTGCAGCTGGCAGAAAGGTGAGCTCGGGTCTTGATCAGCCTTCGAGTTCCTCGTCCTTGTCCAGCCTTGACAGGGCCTGATGACCTCGAGCAGGCAAGAGAGCTCGGAGCTCGGACGACTCTGAATTCCTCGACCTTGACCAGCTTTGACGTCTAGTGAGGCCGTCTTCGTGCCGGTGGTTGGGACTTCTGTTTGAGCTGGGTTGACCCCGAGGTATTTTATTCGAGCTGGAAGGGCCTCGAGGAGACCTGCCCGATATTACCCAAACACCAGTCCCCCAGTTTCTAGTCTTTAGAGTGAAACGAGATAAGACTGGAAACTTATTAGTGATGGGCCGACTTCTCGGCCTTTCCCACTTCCCCACAATTTTCAGCTGTCTTCCGCTTCCATCATTTCGCATTTAATGCGGGACATGTTGACGGATCCTGACCGTGCGTTCAAATTTTGAAGGGACGTTACTCGAAAGGTCGCGCCCTTTGATCTACGTGCCGTCTGCTGAAGAGACGCACCTTTCCTTTTTTTTTAAAAAAATCCTTGATTTATTCACTGTACTTCATATTGCTCATTTTTACTCAAACCCAAAATTTTCTTGCAAGTGCTTCTTCGTCTTCCTCTTCCGTGTCAGAGTGATTTCCAGCCGTATAAACCTTTTTCTGTATTTAGGTACAAACCCTTCTTCTTTCTATTCTCTCCAATTCTGTTCTTCATTCTTCTAGGTTTTTGATTCCATTTGGGTAGATTATACTTTAGGAAAAAATGTCTGATACTCAGCAAGCTCGTAGGATGTCCCCCGAGGAATCTTTCTCTTTTAGTAAAGTAGAGCCCCTTAGTGTAGTTCCAGTGATGGATTCTAGTTCGGAAGGGGCATTGCCCGTGGCGGAGGCCCAGCTGCATCGGGGGGAGAGGGCCAGCCAAAAGTCAGAGGTTAGGGGGTACCCCATTGACCAAATGAGATGTGAAACCACCCATTTAGATTTGAATAGGTTTAGGCATACCTATCACATACCCGATAGTGTGGATTTATGGTTGCCGGGCAAGAATGATATCCCCAGCCGTCCCCCTCAAGAGTATGCTACTTCCATCTGGAATGCTTCAAATGAGGGGTCAGGCTGCCTCTCCAGCCTTACTTTGCCCGGGTTTTGTCCAAATTTCGTTTGACCCCGGGGTAATTGAACCCGAATGGGTGGAGGGTCCTTTCTGAACTTTTTGTGTTGTGGAAATGGTGTAATTTGGGTGAACCCTCGGTAGGGGAAATAAAGCACCTTTATCAGCTGAAGTGCAGCTCGAAGGATGCTGGTTGGTACTACCTTACCTCCATCCTGAAGTGTAAAAAGCCCATAACTGATCTCCCTACTTCTAGTGGCAACTGGAAGAGCAAATTCTTCTTTGTTGGGGACGAGCTTTGAGCACACGTAAGAACTGCACTTGACAACGCGAGCTCGTGCAAGGAGCTGTTTACACCCCAAAATTTTTTGGAGTTCGGTCTGGTGCTAGGTGAAGACACGAGGCTTTAAGAGGAGAACACAACCTTTGCAGAGAGGACAGCGGTGCCGGACTCTAAGGCTACCCAGTTCAAGAGGGAGTTGTCTGTTGTCCGTGAAGAGTTGCTCGAGGCTCGGAAGGACTTGGACATCCAGAGATTCTCTTTTGAGAAGACCATAGAGGGGGAAACTTCTCGTCTCCAAGGGCAGATAGATTCTTTAAAGGTCCAGCTCGCAACCGAGTACAACGATGGGGTGACCTTCAGCTATGACTGCCTCGTGTATTTGGGCAAGGTACATCTCGAGGTAAACCAGTCTGACGTCCAAGCGGGTGTTGCTGAGTACATGCGCATTCACGACGTCCCCATCTAAGGGTCTGAAGCTTCCCCTTCCGAGCCCCAGACTGAACCCAGGGAAGTTGTTCCTCCCCCTGCTGCTGATGTTCCTCCTGCTGCTGCTGAAGATGCTTCTCCTACTGCTGCTGATGGTGCCCCTCCTGCTACTGCGGATGATGCCCCTGTTGCTTGAATTCTCTCTCTCTCTTTTTTTTTTCTATATTCCTTGTACTTGTAATTATTTCTATGAATAAAGAGCATATATTGGATAACTTGTTCCTGTACCCGTGTGTATATTCTTGTGTTTTATGTGTGGGATTGACTTCATGTGCTAGCTAAGTAGGAATTTGATAAGTGTTGGACTTTCATTTTATTTTATTTCCAAGTTTATTACTGCTTGTATCATCTTTATGCATGGCAAAGATTTGCCTTGAGTTAGGCTAAAAAGCCTTCTGCCTGTCTCGTGAGCTCGGTCTACTTGATTCAGCGTTTTGCTCGTGCTATGTAGCTTTTTATTTTGCGAGCTCATTCGCTTCGAGCTTGATTTTCGCTCGCGTTTTAATTATGTGTAATCTCCTCGCGCTCTTCTTGCTCGAGCCTACAATTGGCCACGCTTGGCACCGACCCCCCTAAAGCTTAGGCTTTGGGACTTCTGGCCTTTACGTTGTCCTCATGAGCTTCTGCTGCTCGGCCTGCAATTGGCCACGCTTGGCACCATCCCGCCTAAGGCTTAGGCTTTGGGACTTTTGGCCTTAGCGTTCTTCACGAGCTACTTCTGCTCAGCCTGCAATTGGCCACGCTTGGCACCGTCTAGCCTAAGGCTTAGGCTTTGGGACTTCTGGCCTTAGCGTTCTTCATAAGCTACTTCTGCTCGGCCTGGAATTAGCCATGCTTGGCACCGTCTCGCATAAGGCCTAGGCTTTGGGACTTTTGGCCTTAGCGTTGTCTTCATGAGCTTCTTTTGCTCGGCCTGCAATTGGCCACGCTTGGCACCGTCCCGCCTAAGGCTTAGGTTTTGGGACTTCTGGCCTTAGCGTTCTTCACGAGCTACTTCTGATCGGCCTGCAGTTGGCCATGCTTGGCACGTCCCGCCTAAGGCTTAGGTTTTGGGACTTCTGGCCTTAGCGTTCTTCACGAGCTACTTCGCTCGACTGCATTAGCCACGCTTGGCACCGTCCCGCCTAAGGCTTAGGCTTTGGGACTTCTGGCCTTAGCGTTTTTCACGAGCTACCTGACTTCAACTTGAATTAATTTTACAAATGTTTTTCTTACTCTTACATACATTCAAGTTTTTACACATCCCCATTTTGGGAAGGAATTTTACATTAACGCTTACAACACAAGGAAACTTACTAGAAGTATTTTGTCAAGAGTTGTGCGTTCCATGGCCTCTTAACTTCTCGCCCATCTGGATGGGTTAGCCAGTATGCTCCTGGTCCGGCTATTTGAGTGACTCGATAAGGACCTTCCTAATTCGGCCCTAACACACCTTGCCTCGGGTCATTCGTGTTCTGATTGACTCTTCTGAGTACCCAATCACCCACTTGGAACCGGTGAATGTGCACATTTCGGTTGTAATAATGAGCCCCTTTCTGTTGGTATTCTGCGATCTTAGCAGCGACCCTTTCTCTCTTCTCTTCCAGTAAGTTCAGAACTGCACATATCTGTTCGTTGTTTTGCTCCTCATTAAAGTGCTCCGTTTGGTGTGTCCCCATTTCTATTTCAGCAGGAACAACTGCTTCGTGCCCAAACGCCAAGGAGAATGAGGTTTCTCCTGTGGCCGTTTTGTGTGTGGTTCTATAAGCCCACAAGACGCCAGACAGCTCGTCCACCCAGGCTCCCTTTTGCTCGCCAAGTCTGGTCTTCAGGAGACGCTTTATGGTCTTATTCACGGCTTCCACTTGTCCATTGGCTTGCGGGTGTGAAGGAGAGCAAAATTTCAGCTCTATCCCCAGATTTTGGCAGAAGTCTCTGAACTTGCCGTTATCAAACTGTCTCCCATTGTCTTCTGTGATACTGCTCAAGGCTCCCACTTCGACCCATTTGGTGAAATAATCGATTGCGACTATAGCGTGGGTGGCAGATGCTTTCCCCTTCGGCAGTGGCCCGATCAAGTCAATTCTCCATTGAGCAAACGGCCATGGTGAGTTCATCACTGTAAGGTTCTCTGGAGGCTGAGTTGGATAATTTGTAAAACTCTGGCAGCTCTTACAGCTTCTGGTCTTCTCTTGAGCATCTTGATGCATGCGGGACCAAAAGTATCATTGTCTCAAGGCCTTGAAGGCCAAAGACCTCGCGCCTGAGTGGTTTCCGCAAATCCCTTCGTGTATCTCTCGGAAGACATAATCAGCTTCCTCCTGATCTAAATATCGCAACACTCATTCCTTGAGGTAAGATATGATTGGTTCCATCCAGGTGTTGCTTGACGATAAGCTAATCACTTCGTCCCCCTGCTCGATGCTCAAGCAGGTCTTGATTTCCAAAGGGATAAACTTCGGTATTTTGGGGTCGGAGGTGGCGGTCATGCGAGCTATCATATCAGCTCGAAAAATTCTTTCCTCTTGCGATCTATTCCACCTCGACAGCTCTGAAACTCTCCATTAGCTGCTTCACCTTCCGTAGGTAGGCTTCCATCTTCCCCCCCTTCGCCTGGAAGCTTTTGTCGAAGTGGTTTGCCACTAGCTGTGAGTCTGTTCGAAGCTTTACCTCTTCTGCTTTTACTACCAAGGCGAGCTTCAATCCCGCTATTACAGCTTCGTACTCGGCCTGATTGTTGGTAACTTCGAATTCCAACTTCACAGCGTATTGCATCTCTGCCCCTTCAGGACTAAGGAGCACAACTCTTGTCCATACTCCTTGATTTCCACAAGATCCATCTACTGTGACTATCCATGTGTTGGTCGAGGTCTGGGAATCTAGTGGGGGCTCGCTCTCCGTCTCCTCATCCATTGCAGTGCACTCGACCACGAAGCCAGCTAAAGACTGTGCTTTTATGGCTGCTCGGGGTTGGTAGTTGATGTCGAATTCACTTAGCTCCACTGAACACTTTACCAACCTTCTAGAAGTTTCAGGCTTGTACAGAGTTTGCCTGAGGGGCTAGTTCGTTATAACCGTTATAGAATGTGCTTGGAAATAGGGCCTCAATTTTTGAGCCACTATTACCAGGGCTAGTGCCCACTTCTCCATCGATGGATATCGAGTTTTAGCTTCCATGAAAGCTCTGCTCGTATAATAGACGGGGTATTGTACCCCTGACTCCTCCCTTACCAGAACCGAACTCGTTGCCCATTGGGACACAGCTAAATATAGAAACAATACCTCCCCTACTCGAAGTGTAGACAGTAATGGAGCTTTCAACAAGTATTCTTTTAACTGTTGGAAAGCCGCTTCGCATTCTGGCGTCCACTTTGTCTTCCTGCCTTTCTTCATTTCCTGGAAGAAGACTCGGCATTTATCCGTGGCTCGAGATACGAACCTGTTGAGGGATGCTAGTTTACCGGTAAGACTTTGTATCTCTTTGAGGCTACGGGGGGACTTCATTTCCACCACTGCTCTTATTTTCTCTGGATTGGCCTCGATCCCTCTGTGACTGACCATGAAACCTTAGAATTTTCTCTAACCAACCCCAAAGGGACACTTCTCTGGGTTTAGTTTCATCCGATACTTTCTTAAGAGTACGAAGGTCTCCTCTAAATGCCTTACATGCTCCTCCGCGTCTTTTAACTTGGTGATCATGTTATCCACATACACCTCCATTGTTCGACCGATTAATAGCTTGAAGACCTTGTTCACCAGCCTCTGGTATATTGCCCTTACATTCTTCAGGCCGAAGGGCATGACCTTATAACAGTACAGTCCCTGATTGGTGATGAAGGCTGTGCATTCCTCGTCTGATTGTTGCATGGGAATCTGGTTGTAACCCGAGAATGCATTCATAAAACTAAGCAGCCCGTGCCCCACCGTGGAGTCCACCAGTTGGTCTATCTTTGGTAATGGGCAGCTACCTTTAGGGCAAGCTTTGTTCACATCTGTGAAGTCCACGCACATTCTTCATTTCCCACTTGCCTTCTTTACCAGCACCACATTCGAGATCCATTCAGGGTAGGAAACCTCCCTTATGAATTCCGCTTTCAACAGCTTCTCCACCTCACAGTTGATGCCATCATATCTCTCTTGGTTGACGCATCTCCTCTTCTGCCTCACTGGCTTAGCACCTTTCCGTATTGCCAGCCTGTGACACGCCACTTCTAGGTCAGTCCCAGGCATATCGTCATGCGTCCATGCGAATACATCCGCGTGTGCTCGCAGACACTCCACCAGCCTTTCTTTTAACTGCTCGCTATTGCCCGAGCAGATCGGAATTTTCTTTTCGAGGTCGTCTGCTCTCACCTCAACCTACTCCTGCCTTCTATTCCTTGACTCCTCTCTGAGTCCAACTAGGTTATCTGCAGGGTTTCTTTGGCTGCCACAGTGTAGCAGCTCCTTGTCACCCTCTGCCTGCCTTTTACGACCCCCACAGCTCCATTCACTCGATACTTTAGGACCAAGTAATGGGTGGATAGCATGGACTGGCTGATCCTCATGAACGGCCTCCCCAGTATCGCTTGATATGGGCTGGCTTCATCTGCCACCACAAAGTCTAACATCATATTCTTTTCGAAAGGCCTCGAGCCCATGGTTACCGCCAGTTTGATGATTCCTAGAGGTATCAGCTTCCCTCCCCCGAATCCTTTCAAGAAAGTGCTCGTCTGCTCGAGGCTCGCACCTGTTATTCCCAAATCCTCAAGTGTGCACTTGAAAAGAATATCCACCGAGCTTCCCGAGTCTACTAGTATTCGGTCAACTTCCTTATTAGCGATGTTGGCTTTTACAACAAAGGCATCCTCATGGAGGTACAACACCCCCTCCCCGTCTTACTCCGTCCACATAATGGGCACCTGCCGGACCTTGGCCTTTTTGGCAGCGGGGGCAGTAAATAGAACCTCTCGGCCAGCAGCGGCATATCTGCTATAGATCTTTCGGGCTCTATTTGAGTTTCCCGCCATTGTGGGCCCTCCTGAGATCACCCTTGTAGCCGGTGGTTCCAACTCTACGTCATAATCTCGGTTATCCTCCTCAGGTTGTTGCTCAACCACCGGGTGTTCTCCTTCGATAAACTCATCCAAATACCGATTTCTGACCAGATCCTCCACCTGGTTCTTCAAATCTCGACATTGTGACGTGGAGTGGCCGTGGTGACTATTGAAGCGACAGAACCGCCCCTTGTCTCGTTTGCCAGCCGACTTGGCCATCGATGTTGGGGGGCTCAGCAGTCCACGCTCTTCTGCCACTTGGCATATCTCTTCGAGAGACACTTTCAACTTCATGTATCGTCCATAAGCGGGGCTCTGGTCCACCATCTGTATCGCTCGGTCCCTTTGAAAACTTCTTAGTGGGGGTGGCAATGGACGATCTGCCCTGTTGTGGTTCATCACAGGTCTGCTTGGTGGCTAGTTGTGGGATGGGTGGTTGTCGTGAACCTGTACTCCCTGTGATTCCGGCTTGGAGACCTGGGGGGTGGAGGGGGAATTATCCGCGGTGGAGGAGCTCTCTGGTAAGGGTTGTATGGGGCAACCCGGTCTCTTGTTGCTTTTGAAGCCGGCGCTCCTCGGGCAGGACCTCCTTTCTCCTTCCTCTTTACTCCACTGCCCTGTTCACTCCTCAGCTTTGCAGCCTTTTCCTCTTCGATCACCATATCCATTTTCACCTGTTCATACGCATCTGAATACGAATGGATCGAAGGGCTCCGTAGGTTGTACCATGGCCTCCTCATCATGATCCTATCCTTCAGTCCTCTCAGTGCCTGGGGATGATTAAACGCACCAAGATCTAGGACCGATCTATGGTACCTCTTGACAAACTCTTGGAGGGGTTCTCCCTCCCTCTGCCTTATCTCCGATAGTTCCATCATATCATCTTCAGGGGTAACCGCACCCTGAAAATGCTCCGCAAACTCTCTGCACATCTGTTTGAAGCTTATGATACTTCCTCGTGGCAGCCTGCGATACCACTCTCTTGCCCTTCCCTCAAGAGTGAGCGGGAAGGCTCTATACCTCTGGGCTGCTGACAGGCCCTGTACTCCTGTCATGTCGTTGAACCGCTCTACTAGCACCAATGGGTCACTCTTCCCTGAAAACTTTAGGTCTGGAAAATGGAAGTCATGGGGAATCGTGACACCGATGATTTCCGTTGAGAGTGGAGATTCGTTGTCTAACATTATCCTCCAACCTGGACTTTTCCCGTTTCCACGGAGATCTTCTACAACCTGCCCTAATAGACGCACCTCCCCCTCTAGCTCCTTTGCGCGTGAGGTTGGTGCTATCTCCTGTAAATGCTGACGGGACTCCCTCTCTTCCATGTTCATCTCCTCTCTCCCAGTTACATTTGGTGCCCTCAATCTCTGGGCTTCGTCCCCAGGCTGCTCCCTGACGGGAGTGTTCCCACGACTGGACTCAGGGACGTCGTTGCATGTTTTCCTCTGACCCTCCCTGAGTTCTTGTAAGATGGATGTCAGCATCTTCATCTGATCCATCCTCTCCTAGATCTCTCTATTCTGAGCCTCATTGGCCACTTCCCTCAAAGTCACCGATTCCTCTGGACTCACTCCTCTTCGGCTGTTTCCTCTCATCGCTGCGTTGTATCCTTTGAATATGTTGGGAAATAAGGCTTTTTGAACTGATCACCACAGACGGCGCCATTTGATGCTGTTTTCCTGTGTCCCTTCAAATAGTGTCAAGAACCTTCTGCTCGTGGTTAACTCGAGCTCGAGCAGGACTGCCCCTCAATTCCAATTCATCTATTTTTACCGAAGCGAAGTCTCCGGACTGTACTCACTGAAAGCAGGTCGAGGTCGCGGATGTTGTTCAGCGAAACCCTCTGACGCTCAAGTCAGTAATCGGGTTGTTATTTTTGTATCCCTCATAGTTGGAGAGACCGGAAGAATGGAAGGGGTATTTTTGCCTTCCTTGTTGAATAATAGAATTCTAGCAGAATCAGTGTAGCGGGAAGCAAGGATCAGAAGAACCTGTGTCCATTTTCGGAACCCCTGCCATTTACCTGTCCGTTTCATTTTATTTTCCCTTTTTCCTACTCTTTCTCTCCTGGATCATCCGCTCCCGCATCAGTGGTGTCTGAGTCCCTCTGACAGCCGGGATTAGCGTAATATTCTCTGGGGATGCGCGGCTATCTCCTTAGCATGGTTCACATGGCCAGATCATAATCTCGGGCATGCGCGCTAGGAATGATGACACCGTGGGGGCATGTGCCGGCCATCGGCAATAGTACCGCCACCATACCATGTGGGACCCTGATCAGTCATCGAGAGGTATGTCGGGATTCTGAGAAAACGGGTCGGATTGCCTGAGCCTGGTCTCACGTTCCATTTGTCCTATGACTAACGTGGCCCAGTTATGCTCGAGGACTTGACTGCAGCTGGCAGAAAGGTGAGCTCGGGTCTTGATCAGCCTTTGAGCTCCTCGTCCTTGTCCAGCCTTGACAGGGCCTGATGACCTCGAGCAGACAAGAGAGCTCGGAGCTCAGACGGCTCTGAATTCCTTGACCTTGACCAGCTTTGACGTCTAGTGAGGCCGTCTTTGTGCCGGTTGTCGGGACTTCTACTCGAGCTGGGTTGACTCCAGAGTATTTTATTCGAACTAAAAGGACCTCGAGTAGACCTTCCTGATATTACCCAAACATTGAGCATATATATAATTCAAAGCAAATTAAGTTAAATTTATAGCTTCGCAAGAAAAAACTGTAGCATTGAAAGACGTGCTACGATTTTGTTCAAGCTGAATTTTTGAAGCACTGGAAGCTTGAGTTTATTCGGCCGATCTCCATCGCCTCTATTAAAGGTGCAGCCACGGTACAATATTGGAAACTATTTTCCAGAACTCTAGCACCTTTACAATCACTTTACAAATCATCATTAATTAAAATAAATACAAGATCAGCAGCAATAAAGATATGAAAATAATCATTAAGATTAATTAGACATATTTTTGTTTGGTATAGACATAAAATATGCGAACAATGATTTGAAAAACAAAGATAGAATACTTCCCTAGAGTGTGATGCTACTATCTATTAAATTATTCATCAATTTTTTTAATATAAATTACATATCAAATTACTGATTATATATTAAATATTTATAATTATTATTTCAATAAATAATTATACTAAGATTATAATATTATATTAAATTATTATTAAATTACACAAGGGAGAAAGACTATAAATTATTTGACAAAATTATAAGTCCCAACTATCAAGGAGTTCAAATTTCTTGAGTCACCTTGTTATCAATAGACTACAAGTCTATTGGTAATTATTCATCAATTAAGAACACAGTATAATAAGAGAGAGAGCATTTACAAAGTAATAATTTAGAAACTACTTTTATTCATCCTTATAAATAAAGAGATAAGTTACATAATTTATATATTTATATAAAACTAAGACTAGAAGAGTTGATGTGGCATTACTATTTTTTTTCTTTTTATACTTTCTTAATTGTAAATTAACAAGAAAAAATAATTGATTAATGAGAAAATTAAATAATTAATTTATTATTCTTCATTTTTTTATATTCTTTGTTTTATAAACAAGAGAATTGATGAGAAAATTAAATAATTAATTCACTATTCTTTATCTTTTTATATTATTTATTTTATGAATAACAGAGAATTATGAATTGATGAGAAAATTAAATAATTAATTCACTATTCTCATTTTTTATATTCTTAGTATTATTAATTGATAGGAGAGAATTATGAATTGATGATGAAATTAAATAATTAATTTATTATTTCTCAACTTTTTATATTCTCTATAGAGAATTATTGATTGATGAGAAATCTATATATTTATATAAAGTTAAGAATAGAAAAGTTGATGTGACATTACTATTTTTCTTCTTTTTATATTTTCTTAATTATAAATTAATAAAAGAAAATAATGGATTGATGAAGAAATTAAATAATTAATTTACTATTCTTCATCTTTTTATATTCTTTGTTTTATGAATAAGAAAATTGATGAGAAAATTAAATAATTAATTCACTATTCTTTATTTTTTTATATTATTTATTTTATGAATAAGAGAGAATTATGAATTGATGAGAAAATTAAATAATTAATTTACTATTTCCATTTTTTTTATATACTTAGTATTATTAATTGATATGTGAGAATTATAGATTGACTATTTATTATTTCTGAACTTTTTATATTCTCTATACAATAGAGAATTATTGATTGATGAGAAAATTAATTATCATTTGAATTTGATGGAAGTTTTAAATTTTTTTCAAATTAAAAAATAAAATCTCTCAAACGTGTGAAGAATCCATAACAGCAACCATCAACTCCACTCTCTTTCTGTCAAAAGCGCTTGTATATAATTAAAATTTAAGAACAATTTATTTTTTAAATGATTTAAGAACAATTAATTAAGAATTTGATTAGTCAATCAGTCATATCAGTCATGGCCCAAACTAAAGATAAAATAAAAACAAATGTTTAAAAATATTTTTCATTTTTTTCACACTAAAAATACTTCAGATTTATTAAATTTTAAAATATCATATTTATGCTTTGTACTTACAATATATAAAAAATAAATAAAATATTATGACTAAAGAACGTAAATATATCGTGAATGTAAACTATATCTTCTAATTATATAAATAAAATAAATAACTAGTAAATAAATACACTATTAACTATAACTTCTTATGAGATTACAAGACTACGAGAAGAAAAATCACTTGCTGAAAAAAAAAAAAAGTTCCCTTAATTATAATTCTTTCAGGAAAAAAAGGGCGGAGGGGCAGAGGCGTCGGTTGGGTTGTTTTTTAAAAGGATAAACGAGGGGTACCGGAAGCCGGTCTCATTTTCTAATCAGTCTCGATTTGTGAAGTTGGACAAACCCAAAACACAGAACATGCAATGGGCTTTAAATCAGTTTCCATATTAAGGGCCCGACTTAGTGTTATCAAAGAATTTTGAGCGGTAAATCATCACCCAAAAAAAAAAAAACTAAAAAAAAAAAACCTCAAATAATGAATCTTTACTTCAATAAACAGAAATCCAGATCAAACTCTTTGAATTTTGATGTATGGTAAAAATTAAATTAAGCAAGTACTACTTGGAAGCTGACTAAGCAACTAGAGTTTCTGGATAACCACTGAATTGGCTATGCCAGCTTGCTCTACAGTCTGGTCTAGATCAGTGAGTTGCTTTGGAGGGAATCCCATTGCCTGAAGTAGGTAATTTCTTGCACCGCCTGGTCTTGATGCATCAATGAATCTGTGAATATCCCTGATAGTATGGTGGTGGTTGAAGCGAGAAACCATACGAGTACCATCTGCTAACCTCAGCTGAATTGAGGTAGTAGGTAAAGTTGCATCCACAACTAGACCAGATGATGGTGATGGTGCAGTGTTTAAGGAAGCAGCAGTAAAAGTTGGCTCGGTGGCAACTAGGGCAGGAGTGTCACTGCCACCTAAAGTTCTTCCTACACCCTGGAATGCAGATCGGCGCTTTGGTGGTTCCTACATGAAATAGTGGAGTTAAGTAGTGTAGATACAAGATGGAAACACGAGATCAAATATTCAGAATCGAAGGGAGAAAATGCGAACAGAGTAGTCCTCCTCTCGCTTATTGATGAGTTCAACATGCACACGAGTTTTCTTATCAGCTGGTTCAAGCTCTCTTGGACACTCAGACCTCATGATGCTCTGCATTGAGATGCAATCAATTCATAAGTATTACACATCTCTAGAAGTAAAAGAGAGAACCAACCCAGTCCCCACAACAACATGCAATTAGGAAGCCAGGTACTGAGAAATCTTGGTAAATCGTTATTCCCCGTACAGTAGGTACAATTCCTTTTCATTTTGGAAGTTGAATGTGATGGTCAGGTTGCAACTCAACTCTTTTAATACAATTAGCATAGCACAAACAATTTTCAGTGTCAATGATAGTAAAATCTCATAGTTAGGGAAATATTATTGTCAAATACTACCTCCAAAAAAGAAGCATTTGTAGGATCGTCCATCCTTTGCAATGGACCGTCATCTACAGTGAACCCATTCCTCCAAAAAGTGATGTTGTGTGAGACATTTTCAGGTGGAGGAGCTGGAGCAGATGATACTGTCTCTCCAGAGAGTAACCTTGCTGTTCCAGTGAAGGCTTTTGAGCTCGGTGATGCTCGAAGGTCAGGCCTTTCTACAGCTGATTGTCTAGCTTGATTGAAAATGGTATCCACATGATCCCCTTTAGTAGGATCTTGGACCAGCATCCCACTGCAACCAGAATAAAAGTAAAATTTAAAAATAATTACTTTTAGCTGACCCCAATAAAACATTTAAATCTAGTCTTAAAAACTAGTTGATTGGAGTTCAGCTCATTGAATTAATGAACAGTTAAAAAAAAAGGCCAACAAATTTATCATGCAATGTGAATACTTCTGATCCACAATAAAGAAAATACAGAACCAACTTGGCTACCATATGCCCCCAACTGCTTTACAAAAACTGATAATTAGTGTCTGGATATATATGTTCTCATGCAAATATGATTAATCAGTTTTCAAATAAGTTTTCAATAAAAATCTTCTCAACTTTGTTTCCACTCTTCTGTGGATATATCATGAGATAAGTTATAAACGAAGATCACAACATATAAATTTCAGCCATTAAATGAAATCAAACAAACTAAAAAATCCAGAAAAGATTATCATATTTTTCATTAACCCTCGTAAAAGCTAGACATCAAACTCAAGGGTTCATATAGTATCATACAATTAGAGAAAAAGTTTGCCTTTCCATTAGAAAATTTTAAAAAATATAATTATTAATAATTAACCACATTCATTAATTAATCATAATTAAGTAGTTAACAATTCTGATAATATGAAACAAATTTTTAATTCTCATAGAATTAAAGCAGAAGGAAAATAAAAAATTATTCCTTTTTATTTTTTAATTTTTTAATCTTTAAAACATTTGAATTATACCTCTTCTCACCACCAGTATAATAATGCTGCGACTCCTCGTCGTCGTCGTTATCACTATCGGCCCCACCGGGAGGAGTCCTATTCAGATCAGCAAGAGTCCGAATGCCGCCACGTGATGTCCCAGTCGCCGCCTTCTTATCTTCCTTCTTCCCAGGTCGGCGCCGTGAACGCAGCTCGTACGGATCGCGAGCCGCAGCAGGTGATGGCGACCGAGACCGGGACGCGGAACGAGACACAGACGCAGACGGAGAGGTCGAGGGGGAGTTCGAAAGCGACGGGGAGTTAACAGCAGGGAGAGTAGCGACCGATTGGGCAATTTCGGGAGAGGGGGCGGCGGCGGCGTTGTCTAGAAAAGTCGAAACGGCGGCATCTAGGTCCCACTGATGAGACTCCAAGAAGAAGAGAGCTTCGTCTTTGGTGGATGATGTGATCTCCATAAACGAATTGATTAAAGGAGAGTTCGCCTCTTCTGTTGGGTTCTCCATTGATCCTATTCGATTTCGATTTTTCGACTCGGTGACGCGACGAAATCCAATCGATCGATTTATATGTATCTGTTCGCTTGTTATTGCGGGTTACATCAAACGATGTCGTTTTTCTGAAACAGTAGAATACATAATGTTATTATTATTATTTTATATACGAGGATCTTGTACCGTCGTACTAGTTTAGACTATAGAGTCCCAATACAATATTAGTATGACTACACTACCTCTACAAGAAAATAATCATAATTTAGGGGGTATAATATCTTTTATTTACTAATAAAAAGAATTTTCTCAACTGATAAGAAAGAAAACTACTGATATCTGTGAGAGTTGAGATAATTATTTTCTAAACTGTTTAATATGAAAAAAAAACCCATAAGTGATTTCCTACTTCATTCTATTCAATATTGTTATACAAAATGTATAAAAGTCAAGAAAAATATGCATGAACGGTAGTTAAAAAGTCATATTCCTCAAGGAGCAGCGACTATGCACCCTAGGAAATAGAAATCATGCTGCCATGAGTGAGAGTAAAGTTATGCTCCCGGACGAGCAGCAGCCATGCCTCTAGAAAGCAGAAAATATGCTCCTTAAAAATGGGGAGTAAATCTTGTGCTTCTCAAAGTGTACAGACTAGAATTCATACACTTTAAGAGTGAGGGATAACAAAATAATTCATGGACCATACCCTCATAGGAACCATTAACATGATTTTGAATAAAAAAGTCGGGTAATTATTAGAAACCTCTCCTTAGGTATGATATATTCTCAATTTGATAGATTGTATATGCGTATTTTCATTTACCTCCCCTAACGTTAGTAATCTGTTTGTTTGACCTTTTATTGATCAGTAAAATGAAAAAAAATCCCTAAATTGGAAAAAAAAAATTTATGTACACAAATTAAAGAATTGTGGCAGTAGCAGCATGTATGTGTTTGGCGCCAAAGTGTTTATATTGAAAATACAAAATCACGCTTGTGTCTTTATAAAATGTCTTGGATGAAAAAAAATAACAATTGCTTTTAATTGGACAAGATGTAAAATTTTAAAGTTAATATTTCAAAATGAATTGTAATTGTTACTGACATTTTTACCGTTGTTTTAACGATTATATTGCCAGCAGTGGCTATATAACATGGCATAAACAAGCTAAATAAGCATCATACACTTTCAACTCAAACTCAGGAAAAAAAATTAGCTTTCATTTTCACTTCAAAGGTACCAAATCAACACTGCTAATATCACTTCATCTCTATATCAACCATCTTTGATATTTTTTTCAACAATCAATTAAAAAACTCAGTATTTCCAAGCATTATTCAAAGTTGGAACACTCTCTCACATCAATGGATTCACAAAGTTCAAACAATTTTGTTCGATTAAACACATTTTATGAGCCAGCTTGGAGGAATATAGTCAATGGCAAGCTCATTAAGTTCTCAAACAAGATATGCAAATGTTATATGAGAGCTGATTTGAAGATTTCAGAATCTAATGACAATCCACATATGCTTTACCACCGTTGTGCTAAAAAAAATGGTTGTGAATATTTTAAGTGGTGGGCACCAAATAAAGATGATTTTAACAATGAAGTTTTATTTGAAGGATGCTTGTCAACAGATGTATACTATGCAGTACTATTTGGAATTGAAAATGATGTGAAGGCAGTGAAGAACATACTGGAAAAGTCACAAAAATCTATGGAGGGTGCAACTGTTGCTAAAGTTATGGTTGTATCCAATGTGCTGTTCTTTCTATTCAATATTGTGATGTACTTGATGTAGTGTGTCAATAAGTCTAATGCTTCATAAACTAAATGCTCCAGTGATGAATAAAAATGTATTTGCAGCTTTATAACTCAAATGCAATGGTGCTTTCTAATTGAAATACATTTATAACTCCAATTTGTAATGAAAAACAGAGGCAATCAAACCACTCACATATATATATATATATATATATATATATATATATATATATATATATATATATATATATATATATATATATATATATATACAAGTGATTGAGCTAAGCATTATCAGCATCTAAATGTAATTGAGAAAAAAACAAACTGCAACAATGAAACATCAAACACCAAACAGTTTTTAAGCATTTGTCAAATAATGACTCATGCATGCAAGCACATGATAAACATAGCTTAACAATTTTAATACATCTCTAGCCAATCCATCAACAATATAAAATTGAAGTAAAAAACATCAAGCAACCAAATGTAGTAATATGATATTTCAATATTAATAAAATCCAGCAGCAACACAAGTGTCAACTGTCACCAATGGCTTTGAAACAATTAGCCAATACAACATCAATAGTAGCCCATATTTACAAAAAAAAATCAACTTTCAGCAGTTCCCTAAGTTCTGACTTAACTGAAAGGCTTTGTTAATGGTGTGAGTATCTAAGTATCACATAATTTGGCCAAATTAAACAAAAAGATTCAAACATATTGATATGGTTGAGTAAAAGATGATACAACATCTATACAATCTAAAGCTTCCATAAGTAAGGTGAAGTATCATCTCATCCCTCCAAAAAAAATTATAGTTTAGGCTTTGTCATTACTATACAAAAAAAATTCTCACCACCAAAGCTGTTATTGCCGGTTTCATTATCTATAAGCTCTTTAGGATTGGGTTAATTGTTCTTCAACGAAAAAAATTTATATTAGTAAGTGTGTAACAGTTTATAAACAATAAAGTATGAAAAGTAAGCTGCTAAAACAATAAATTCAAACCATTATCATGGGCAATCTCCTGTGTTCCAGATGTAGTGTCAACTGCTGCCTCATGCTGATTTGGGGCTCTTGAGCTCTATCCTCTCTCACTGTTGGTCCCCGATCCATGTTCCCTGACCTGTAGTGTAAACAAATCATGATTATTCAGTAAATATATAAATTTGACATTTAAATAAAGAGAATTATAAAACTTATAATTACAAAAAGTAACCTGTGTTAACTTAAAATTTTTCTTCCTTGCAATTTTTTTTGAATCTTTATCAATTTTGCATGTCCTCACATTATGCCCCTACTCTTCGCAATTACTGCACCTAACACTAGAACTCTTCTTGAATGCCTTGGTTTCATCAGCCTCTCTTCTCCTATTTGTTTGAGGCCTGCCAGCAGTTCTAATTATTACAGGTGGAAGCATGTTATCATGCAACTCAGGAGGCCACTTACTTTCATCAGGCACTGGATAATACTGATGCTTGTAAGTCTTCTTTAATGCTTCATTTTTTAGTAAAATATGCACAAAATCATTAACATTATATCTCATTGCATCTATACAACATAGTGCATGAGCACAAGGCAAACCAGACACTTGCCACTCTACATAATCACATAGTTTAGCCTTTAAATTGACAATTTTTCTCTTAGAAACATCCTATATAACTTCAAACGTATCATTATGCCTAAATATGACTAACATAGACCTAGACTTCACTCTTTTAACCAATATTTTTCTTCTAACTTGTGGCGGCAACTCATCTTGGCATAGGACAGCCTGCTCATACCTTTTATGAATTAGATTCATCACCTTTCTTCTTATCTCTTGATTTCCAAGGAGATTATAAAATAAGAAAATTGGAAGGAATCCATTATAATTTTTAAACGGAGTTCTCTGGAGAATGAACTCCAGTAAGAGGAAGGTAGAGTAGCATCCTAACAATAGGCAACCCCCTAAAATTATTGATCCAATTGTTGAAGGACTCTGACATGTTGTTAGTTACATGAGAGCACTTAGTGTGCATTGGAAATTTGTGCTTGACCCAATAACAAATTGGAATCTGCATCAGCCAATCATGTGCTACAAGGTGGATATTGTTCAACTCAGAAATATGAGTGTTGAAGTCTGCCAAGTTTGAACTTCTACAAGCTTTCCAAAATGAGTTTCGTAATAATACACCAGAAAATTTCTGCTTGAAATTGGCATATATATGCCTACAACAATACCTTTTCAAAGACTCAGGAAACACCATCTCTAAAGCATTTAAAATTCCCTTCTGCCTATCACTTATCAAACACAGCCCACTACCATTATTACAGCCTATCTGCTTATATAATTTATCCATAAAGTACACCTAAGAGTCAGTATTTTCACTCTCAATAACACACATTGCTAGTGGGTATATACCATTATTGGCATCTATACTAACAACAGACAATAAGACACCTTTATATAACCCTTTTAGATGGCAGCCATCAAGTAATAAACTGTCTACACCCCTCGAAGAACCCTCTCCTATTTGCATCAAACATAACAAAGAACCTTTTGAAATGAGGGTTCTGCTCACCACCTAACCAATCTCTATCTATAGTTACAGTTGAACTAGGATTAGAGTTGAGAATTGCATGCATATACCTGTATAGTTTAGTGTAGCTGGCCTTATGATCTTGCCCTAATAGCTCTAATACCTTGTTCTTAGCCTTATACAGTCGCTGGTTACTGCATTTAATACCAAATCTTCTAAACAGCTCACTTACAATCATATTAATATTTAGTTGAGGGTTAGATCTAAATAGATAAAGAAATGTTGTAGCAATCCAAGTTGAATTTGCTCCGTAATTATCATTACCTCTAGCACAAATGTGTTCATGCTGGAATGTTTTGATTTGAAAGTGTTTCCCATTCCAATTTGGACTTGAATGAACCCTCCAAGTACAGCCTGGTGTTGCACATATCAGTATGACTCTACTCTTTTTATTTTTTACCCTTTTCAGTCTAAAACATTATGTATAGCAAATACTTTCACCACTTTCCTAAACTCATCTACATTCTTGTACACTGCTTCAACCCTTAACACAATCCTCTCCTCATTTACATTAAACTTGAAACCCCCTGAATTGGCCTCATATCTGTTGCATGCACCCTGAACTTCATCATCTGAAGGCATATCTGAGTCAGAACTACTATCGTCTCCTGATTCTTAGTCATCTAAACCAGCGTCCCAAGCATTATTATTTCCAGCATCATACCCACTATCACTATCCAACATTTCATCACATCCTTCATACTCATCAGCAGCTATATCCTTGGCTGGCCCATCTTCTGCAACCTCAACTTGTTGCCACTCTTTGAATGAATCTTCTACAATAAGGCTAAAAAACAGAACAACGAGAAGTAATTAATAAATATCTTAAACAATTTCAAATATTAATAAATTAAATCGTCTAAGTTACACATTATAACTCGAGAAAAGGCAAAAACTAATCAAATTTGGCTAATATATATATAATAGAAAACTAATTAAGTAGTTAGTAAATGTTCAAAACAAGTAAAGTTGATTTCATAATTAATTAAATAATCTAAACTGCACATTATAACCTAAAAGTAAGGAAAAAGAAATTAAATTTGGCCACTTTAACAACAAGCAAGAATGCAGCAACTTATGAAATATTTTCAACCTAATACATGTAAATACCATTATTAAAATAAAATATAAAATCTAGTATTATCAACAGATTAATATATACTGCAAGTTATCTCTACATTAAATCTCATCTTTAATTTAATGAAAAATAGCATGCATCCCTGTTCAACAATTAGTGGTAGTAGCTTAAAAAATTTAAAAAGTTTACATACCCATTTTTTATCATTCACAAGGTCTCATTATGTAGCCAAAGTCATCTCCAGTCTCTTCTCATTTTTTTCAATCATTTTTTTTATTTGTTATATTATTTTGTTTCAAAACAGCGAAACCTGCAAGCCAACTAGCTATGTCTCTTGTCAACGATCTTCTCAACCTTAATCTCTCTAAATCAACTAAGAAAATCATCACCAAATATTTAAGGTATGATACCATATAAACTAAATTATCTCTCATTAAGATAATATGTTAATTAATTAATTTAATTTGTTTTCGATTATTAATTTTTCTTAATTATTTTTTCAATACCCATTTTATAAAATAGGCAGATCTGGTATGAATTTGAGAAGTAAAGCTAGAGTGGGTGCTAAAAACTCATAACCGATAAATGAAAGATTCATACCTCATTCGTGGCTTAAATAAATTGGGTTTGTCTGTGGGTTGACGGCAAAAGTCACTGGTCATCCTTTTTCCACCTGACCGTCGGGATTCAATCGTTCCTGATGTTGATGTCTTCTGGTTCGTCATTGTTTCTTGATCATGGTTCAAGTTTGTCATTGTTTCTTGCTCGTGGCACACTTTCTCTACTAAAGCATAGCAGAAATAAAGAAAATAAATGGTGTTCTTCTTCGTAGCTTTCGTTTGAAATAAGTGAGGAAACACCCATTTTTCTTTGATTTTTTTTTCTTAAGTGATAATGTATATTGGGTAAAAGCATGCTTTTAATTTTTAGCCAATGGATATAACAAAATCCAAGGCATTCTCAAAACCCAATAAAGTCTGTCAGAATTTTTTTATTATTAATGAGTTATATTACCATCTTGCCCTCACTAACTCAAATTATACTAAACGATATACTAACGTCAGGGAAATGTATAAGAATACGCGCATACAATCTATCAAATTGAGAATACGCCATACCTGAGGAGAGGTTTATGATAATTATCCTAAAAAAGTCAAGTCTAATTAGATGGGCTATTGTTAAATCAAAACTAGCTAAATAAAAGTCAACAATTGAAGGATATTGCTTGGTCCATAAGTAAATTAGATAAATTTTGACTCGAATAGGATCAATGAAAAGAAAAAGAAAATCTTATGATTTAAATTCTAAATAATAAATAAGAACTATGATGAATTTAAGTTAGAAAAAAATTTTATCTATAGAGGGGTATTAAAATAAAGGCTTCTCTTAGTAGGAGAGTGAGAATTTAAATGTGATTGTGATCGTAATAAAAAATCTATTTTTCCTGATCGTGAACGTAGGCCAAAGGCCAGAGAGTTAGCGAAGTTATCATAGCTGCAATATTGGGTTGCCATAAATTCCCAGTCTACTAAGAAGGCAATGCAGTAATGCTAGGCCATATCCATCATTTGCATAACAGGTGGTTGATTTAACATGCAAGCCCAAATCTGCCTTTGCAGAAGGAAGAAAGATTACATAATGACTTGCAGGATGATCTACAAAATGATAATAATAGCCCACGATGAGTGTCAGAAAAACAACTATGCTAGGTCAGCTAAAGGAACATAGACTCATGCAAGTTATATTGATCACCCAAGAGACCTTAGGCATGTACTTGAAGCTAAGCAGGATTTGCGACAGAAACTAAATTCAAAACATCAATATAGGAAACTTTATTTAGAGAGCTCTAGTGCTAGTGTTGAGTTAGCAGCTCTTAAAGCAGATTGAAAAAGCTTAATAACGGGCGGATGAGATGGGGCAAAGTCCTATAGAATCACTCTTAAAGAATGTGAGACTTTTGTTCACCTAGGATAAATTGGAGGCCCCATTACTAGCAAAATTTAAGATACCCTAAATAAAGCTATATGGAGAAGAATGAGACCCAACTGAGCATCTAAAGACTTTTAGGTTGTTGATGGATTTGCAAGGTGCAACAGAGGTAGCAATGTGCGGGGCTTTCTCTTGGAGATTACAGGAGTGACATGTAAATGGTATAGATTCAATCTCTTTATTGACCTAACTTAGTCAGATATTTATTACTCAATTTTTAGGCAATAGACCATTAACTTTCCCAAACTCACCTGTTATCAGTGAATTAGGGGAAAGATAAGTCATTGAAGGACTATATTATTCGTGTTAACAAAAAAGCAACGAGTAGAAAATTATACAGATGCGATAGCATTAACTGCCATAATGACAGACCAACGGCCAGGAAGATTTCATTATTCACTCACCAAGAATGCACCAAGAACCTTCACTAAGTTGCTATCAATAGCATAAAAATACGTTAATGTAGATGAGTTGCCTAATGCAAAGAAAGGATCAGATTCGCACTTTCAAAGATCTCGAAAAAAAAGGAAATTAAATTATAAGCATGTTAAAAATTGGGAAAAAAATAAACATGGAAAAAATAGGGGACCGAGAATCTCACAAAGTAAATTTTCTTGTTACACGCCACTTAATATACTGATAGAATAGCTTCTTATATAGACAAAAGACCTAGACTTACTGGAGAAGCTCAAAAAATAGAATCGCACCAAATCAAAGAGACAATAGCAAGTATTATAAGTACCACAAAGATCATGACCAAAATATTAATGATTGTTTTGATCTTAAAGAGAAAATAAAGTCCTTAATCTAAAGAGGATATTTGAAAGACTTTGTAAGAAGGAAGGAGTGTAGGGATATTCAGAATGAGGCCCTAGCGGATGCACTAAAAAATACTACTACAATGTTACCATAATATATTGAGTACCAAAAGGTTGTAGGAGGAGCCCTTATAATAACTATTTTTGATGGACCTGTAGGAGGAGGGAACTGTAACAAGGCATAAAAAAGCTCAAGTAAGGGAGTTTAGGCAATACCAGGATCTCTACCAGTCAACTTAATGAGTAAACCTTCAAAAGGGGCTAGAATGTGACATAATACCATTATATACACAGAAAAAGAAGCACAAGAGATATACTAGCTACACGATTATACTTTGGCTGTTTCGATAACCATGGCAAACACAAAGGTTTTCAGAGTCCTAGTGGACAATAAAAGCTTAGCAATTATTTTATATGTAGCAGCATTTGAAAAGATGAATATAAGAGGAGAAAAACTGAGGCTAATTCGTAATCTACTGATTGGCTTTGGTGGAGAGGTTTAATTCTTTTAGGTAGTATAAACCTACCAGTTACCACCTCATCAAGCTACTAAGATGGTGAGCTTCTTAATAGTGGAGCACCCTTCGGTCTATAATGTCATTTTAGATAGACCAGTTTTAAATCTTATTTAAGTAATAACCTCAACTTACCACTTGATGGTATAATTCTTTACAGAAACTGGGATTGGAGTCTTAAGGGTAGATCAAGAAGAGTCCATAAAATGTTATGCCACAGCCTTAGAAAGCAATATGGACAAATGAGAATGTCTTTAAGTCACGCTCGATCTTAGAGGGGAGAAAAATAAACAAAAGGGATCAATAGAGGATTTAAATGATCAAAGCAAGATAGTTCGTGTTGGTTCATCATTAACCCCAAAAATACGAGCACAACTAGAAGATTTTGTTATAGTACAGTCTAATGTGTTTGTATGGTCTTATGAGGATATGCCAAGTATAGTTCAAGAAGTGATAATCATTTGATTAAATATAGATTCCAATTATAAGCCAATATGACAAAAGAGGAAATCCTTCAATCTACAAAGACATAAGGTAATAAGAGAAGAGGGGGAGAAACTTTTGAAAGCAAGCTTTATTAGAGAAGCCTGCTATCTAAGTTGGTTGGCCAATGTAGTGATGGTTAAAAAGCCAAATAGAAAGTAGAGGATCTGTATAGATTTCATTGAATTAAATAATGCATGTTCTAAAGATAATTTTTCTTTGCTTATAATTGATCAGTTAATCAATGCTACTGTAGGGCATAAACTACTTACTTTTATAGATGCATACTCTGGGCATAACTAGATACGGATGTACCCTCTATATAAGGAAAAGACATATTTTATCATGAATAAAAGCCTGTATTACTACAATGTTATGCCCTGTGGTCTAAAAAGATGCAGGAGCATTTTATCAAAGCTTGGTTAACAAAAGGTTTCATGGGCCAATGGGAAAAGTAGCACCCTACACATAACTAGTAATCAATATCATTAATCCTCTAGAAAGTGGTTGTCAAGTTCGGGATAACGGCTTTCCATCATGGTCTTGACCTTTGCACTACTTTTTAAAAATTTTTCATCAAGGATGTTCTCAAACTCAGCAGAAGCTTTGAATTTTTTAATAGTTGAAGCCTTCATAGTTAGAATTTGAAGGTTTAGTTTATTAAGAGAACTAGACAGTTTTTGAACTAGCAACTCGCTTTGAGCTAGTTCTTATTTTGTAGTATTAAATCTCATTTCAGCTAGACCATGGGTGGTTTCTCTTCACTTAAATACTTTTCCAGCTCATTAATCATTGTCCTAGAAGCTTGGCCTGACTTAAGTAAAGCATTCATCTCTAATGTAAAGGATTTTATCTTTTTCTTCTTTGATATTTGAACAGCGCAACCAAGCTACAGAAAGATGAGCAAAGTTAGAATATAACCTCATAATAGTAATGGTAACACAAAAGCAGTATTCTATAATACCTTATAAACATTGGTAAGCATGACATTAACCTATCAAAGCTTTCAATTTGCCTTACATTATCAAAAGAGATATATTGAGATTAAGATTGAATAAAATATGCCTGAGAATAATATTCTTAAGTGAAGTTCTATAAACCTTCAAATAAGGGCAGAGTTTCTTGGCTAGAATCTACTAAAAAGTGTGTGAACATAGGAGCATTAGTGGAAGCAGATGTAGAGCGAGAGCTTATAGATTGTCGAAACGGAATCTTATGAGTGAAAGCTGGTAATAAAATTTCTTGTTACAATTTTAAAGCAGTTACAGGTGTTTAGTGTAACCCTTGAGTAGTTGTATTAGTGGAAGCAGATGTAGAGCAGGAGTCTACAGATTATAGATATAGAGTTTCATAAGTGTAAGGTAGAAAGAAAGTTTCTTGCTGCAACCTTAGAACAGTTTGAGGTGTCTAGTGCAACCCTTAAGAGGATGATCCACAACTTAGGATGATGATTCAACCACTTGAAAGGCTGGCTTATCCTTAAGTTTCTTACTAATCTTTGAAGCCGAGTATTTGTCTATTTTTTCATTTTTTCGAGTGACATCGTCTCTAGGAGTCATAATTAAAAAAAAAGGAAAAAAGAAAAGAAAAGTAAAATTTTATAACCTTTTTGTATTATAAAAATTATTATTTTTTAATAGAAGCTCACTTGGTAGTGGAATATTGGTAAAAGCAGAAAGGATATAGCCAAAAGTGATTAGAAAGACTTTTTTTCTAAGACCGCAAGTTTTTAGGATCTTTAGAAACTTCGTCGATTTGATTTTAGTTATCAAGATTGATGGGGGTGTTATTTAAAAAAAAGGAGTAAGCTCATTAATAAAGAAAAACACATCATGTAGAAATGTCCTATGAAGCTACCTTAAGTATAAAAGTGAGTTTAAACCCAATGCCTAGGGTACATGTTAGGAGAATCTTCTAGTTCTTAATCCCTAAGGGCAAAAAGCTAATAATCCTTTTTGGAACCATCAAGTGATTTGTCTTGGATGATTAAAAGGGGAGACTTAACCCAAGTACGGACATAATGTAAGCCTTTATGAGATTAGTCTATATATCACATGAAAGGTTTATCAATTGGTAAACTCATTGAAATTGACTAAATGTGGTATCAGGAAAATTCCTCAATTTCTATAAAATATAGATGCCAATCATTGACTAAATGTGGGATCACATTGAGGCCAAGCTGTACTGAGGCACAATTAAGGCATATTAACATATACATCAAGAAAGAGTGCAATGGTAACCTAACGCTATATTAAAAAAAAAATTAGGTTGAAAAGCGACAGCCACAAAAGGAGGTAGACTGGCGAGCTTACCAGTTTGTATTTTTCTAAGCTCAACTGAACTTGAAATCTCATATTCGATTCTAAGGGATGTGATAGATTTTTCAAATATCTTACTCCATACCTTATCGAATACTAGTTAGTGCTGAATTAGAAGATATTTTGGTTATCAGGGATAAATGATGTGGGAGTAAAATTGTTAAATAAACCTTTGAGAACCGATGGGTAAATCTATGTAAAGTAATTGACATTGCATGTGAATAAAAAAATATTATCTGAAACTAAATTACACAGGGTAAAATGAAAGAGAAATTTCTCTTGAACCACTTGGAAAGAGAAAAAATGATAGGATAATAAACAATTATTTCCCTTTCTCATTATACTATACAAACTCTTCAATTTAGTTGACCAAATTGTCTTCTTGTCATCAAAATATAAGTAATTGAAATCAATAATAAAACTTCAAAGCAAAGGAATAAAGTGAAATAAAATAAAAATAAAAATCAGAAGCAAAACAACTGTGGTAACAACTGCCTTTGCATTGCTGAACACTTGCAAAGTCAATGCACTTATATGCTTTGTGACAAAAAAATTAGTCAAATTAATCAAATAAGCAACTATGGCATTCCCAAGTAACAAGAACACAACGAATTTGTTTTCCCAAGCTTTCTTAATTGTAATTGCGGTTGCATTCCCTTCAATATAGAGGGTAAATAGAAACAAGATCAATGCAGCCATGGGTGCTATATAAAGCAACAAATTCATACATGCAATTTCTCAGCCTTTAAAGTTAATGTGATCTCTTGGACCACAGATTTCAAAGCACACCAATGTGGATCCAACACAAACCAAGAATCCAAATAAATGAAACAAGGACTTATTGTTGCTAGCCAACTTTATACTAAACACAACCGACATCAAGATACATTAAAACTCTGTAGATTCTTTCTTACAAGTAATCAAAAAAGCAAAAATTATGGTAAATGATAAGGTTGTATCTTCAATGGCTTGGTTAAATGACACAGGCAAGTAACTCAGCGAAGTGTTGCCGCAAACAACAGAGAAACAGATAATGGCACTCAAAGTAATGATTTTGTGAAATTGCTTTTGTGATAAAATATTTTGAATCAAGACGAGTTTGAGAAAATGAATGATGACGTACATGTTTGTGCCTCTAATTCCAATTGCGGATAAAGTCATTTCTTATTAATACTCACTTTATGGAAATCTTGGGCTACTACCAAAACTCATCTCATTCATAACTAAAGCTATAATCTTTTTTAATCTTGATAAAGCTTCGGGCAAAAGGAGTTGCTTCTCTATAGTTTTAAAAAGATGAAATTGGTGCTGGATTTTGCTTATGTGAAAGAAAAAGCTAAATAATGAAAATTTTGTTATCTTTTGTTCACTGATTAAAGCAAATGACTGGTTAAAAAAGTGTTAGCAGACAATATTTCTAAGATATTAGTACAATATAGCTTGAATTTTGAATTATTTTGAATTTTAAACACTATTTTACATATTTACCCTTTTTTATTGATGCCATATGTATTTTTATACTAATGGTAGGGGAGGTGTTTGTAATTATATAAATACATTCTATGTAAGTGTTAATTATCCAAACCTCAAGGGAGGACCTAAAAATTACCATAATAATCATTATCATCTTCAAAGCAGTCATGGTAAAAGAAATTATAACTATTCTTATAATTGAAGACGTTGAAACTTCTAAAACAAAAAGAAAAAACACTCACCAACAAAAGTGAAAGTCAAAGAGATGGAAGCTTGATGATATTGACGAATGGTGTGAAAAATAGTTAATTTAGAATGAATGGAGAGATAGATGACTAAAGTTCTTACGCTTCTCGTAGAATTAAAAACTAAGATTTGGGGAGTAGCTATTATACAACATGTGTAAAAGTCAAGAAAGATAAGCAAGAATGGTAGTTGAAAGGTCATGCTCCCTAAGAAGCAACAACCATGCTCCCCAGGGAGCAAAAACCATGCTTCCATGGGTGAGAGTAAAGCCATGCTCCCCAGAGAGCAGAAACCGTGCATCCTAAAAATGGAGAGCAAAGATTGTGCTCTACTAAGTGGAGGACCAAAATTCATTCACTCCAAGAGTAGGGAATAGCGAAATAAGTCATGGTGCATAAACAGATGGGACTATTTAGATTATAGACCACACAAAAAGGCTAAGTCTAAATAGAGGAGCTATTGTTAAATTAAGCCCAGCTAAATAAAAGTCAACAATAGAAGGATATTGCTTAGTCCAGAAGTAAATTAGATAAAATTTGACACGAGTAGATTAATGAAAAGATAAAGAATATCTTATAATTTAAATCCTAAAGGATAGAGAAAAATTATAATAAACATAAGTTTGAAAGGAATTTTATCTATAAAGGGCTATAAAAGCAAAAGTCTCTCTCAATATAAGGACAATGATTGAAAAAATATCCAAGAGAGTGAGAATTTAATTGTAATCACGTCCATAATAAAACATCTATTTTCTCTACCCATGGACGTAGGTTAAAGATTAAAACACGATATTTTTTGTGTCTTTTTAATTATATTGCCTCACCTAAATTAATTCTTTAGTTGATCAAATCTTTTAGTCAACATATTGGCGTTGTCTGTAAGAAAGGTATAAATATTATTATTAGGGTCGCATCAAGCCCTCTGTAAGCATGAGTCAGTGAAGTTATTCGCATCCACAATAGTGGGTTGCCACCAGCTCCTAGTCCACTAGGAAGGCAATGCAGTAATGCTGGGCCATATCCACCACTTGTGCAACAAGTGGCTGATTTTTAACGCTCTAGCATATAGAGAACCATGAACATAGAGTAAACTCAAATCTACCTTTGCAAGAGGAAGGATCAATTGTGTTCTTAACGATGTACTTAATTAAATTGTATTAATGTTAATTAACATAATTAATTGTGGTCAATGAATTTATATTATATATATATATATATATATATATATATAATATAAACAAACACTAAGATGCTATTTGGTTTTTTGTCTAAAGTTTGAATTTTACTTATTTTCAGATATTACATCTTTTAATTCATTTGTTTTCTTATCACTTATATTTGATTATAAGTTTAGACTTGAATAGAAAAAGTTAAATAGTCTGACTTTTATTTGAATAGTAAAATATATATATGGAAGTTTAATATTCTATTTTATTAATATTCTTATTAAATAAATTTATTTCGTATTATGCAAAATACTCTTTTATTATTTTTTATTTGTCCTTTTTTATATACATGTATTCAACTATTATTAATTTTTTATGAGAATTTTAAATATAATAAACTTTATATAAGTGTATTTTATAATATGTCTATCACTTTGTATTTATATTTACTATTTCTATAATGGATTTTGGTTTTTAGTTAATATATTAATTTTAATTGAAATTATTAAACAATTCTTGATTCACTTATGTAATTAACAAGGAAAAATATCAATATAATATACTAAAAATAACATTATAAATAAATAAATACACACACACACACACACACACACACACACACACACACACACACATATATATATATATATATATATATCTAACACATGTATTTTTACTAATTAAATAATTTATTTATAACTTGTCATGCGTTTAATTAATAAATTTAAGTATTTTTAACATTTATAAGGTTATATATGTAATAATGTCATATTTTATATGTTTTCTTTATAAAAAAAATTAACACTTATATTCAGATATTTAAAAAAAAAACAAACATGTCATTTAGATATATGTATTCAGACCTATTCATACTTCAGCTAAATTCAGATCCATTTAAATTTTAGACAAAAACAACAAACACTACATAAGTCTTCTTTTATTTCATATTAAATTACTTGAATATTTACAATGGCTCTTCATTTGAATATGTGAAGCATTATGTGATGCATTATGTGAGTATAGTAAAGAGTATCTCATATGCACGTAAAACAATTGCAGCAATGAGCTTTTGAAAAATTTCACTTGTTAAATCATATTTTATGTAAACAAGTAATAATAGAGTCATATTTTATGTAATTAAAATATCATAGTCAATTACACTTGTAATTTTAATAAATTATTAATTTATAATTGAATGAGACCAAAAAGTTATATAATATTTTTTTAGAAAAGCATTATCATATTATTTTATTGAAATTATTATTTTAGTCAATTGACCTAACTCGGGATCGTAAAAATTTATTATATAAGAAAGATTATTAATTTATTCAGTATTAATTTACAGTTGTTCTACTCTCTCTCTCTCTCTCTATATATATATATATATATATATTCATGAAATCATGAAATACCACTTTCTACTGCCAAATAAATGCTTTGATTGATGAAGTTCAATTGTTGCGGCTGGCGATGTGATTAGGGGTGGCAAAAATACCTGTTCAGCTCGGACCTAGGTGATGTGGGTTAGGTGTTACTTGGCTCGGACTAATCTCTAGATCGGATTCGTGTATCACTTGAGAAACCTGAAACCGGGGTTTTATAAAAAGATATTCTAAAAAATATTTTATTTTAAATAATTAAATTTTTAATATTTTTTTCAATATATTTAAAAATTTAAATATTTAAAGTTCATATTTCATGCTTAATGTTATTAAAATAGATTTAAAATTATAAAATAAATAAAAATATATTTATAAATACAAAAATTTAAATTTCATATATATAAAATCCAGCTTAAAAAGCCCATAAAATTCAGGCTCCGGACCTGGCCCGGACATTTTCCAACCCTAGATGTGATGCGTTAGACTACAAAGCTTACCTTTAACGGTCTCCACCCAACAATACCGGCAACCAAACCATCAAAGTTAGCAACAGCGTTCAATCATGGACAAAATTGATGTGGGAAGATGATAACTTCAAGCCCAAGCAATCAAAATTCTTTCGTTAATTATCATTCCATGATCCATTGCTTCTTTTCCACTTGTGGCATCAACTCTTTGGAAAAATGAACAAATCCAAATAGGGCTTAAAGAGCTTATAATCATAATTCATGGATTTGGGTAGTTTACTTGCAAATGAAGAAACCTCGTCAAAACAGAGCGGCATAAGCCAAAGAACGGGCTATTGAGGGCGAGTGAGGTTTCATCATGAACCTCCCTAAGGCATAGATAGTTCGATGAGCTAGGAATAAACTGTACTTTGCAAAGGAGTGTTGATGGGGTTATAAATTTAGCTAATGATTCTAAAATTTCAATTTTTGAGAAGCTACAAGAGAAGAAAAGCGAAGATTAATCTGCAAATTTTTCTAGTTGATGTCATAAAGTGATGCCGTATAAAATGTCATAAAGTCATGCCGACTGAAGTAAATAAACTAAACTTTAAATAACCTTGATCCTTATTTTCCTTTCCAATTTTCATCTAACTAAGCCAAATTGTAAAATTTGCTGGTGAATAATTATTAGATCCATGCTGCATGCACACTGTCAAAATAGTCTAGAGCTGCACCGGTAATTAATGAACTGGAAATAAACGGAATTCATTTATTTAAATTTGCTTGAGCAGGTGGTCCAAGTTCCAGCATTAGAGTGTGATTGATATCATTTGCATTTGGGCCAACAAATTGAATTGGTCCTGATGAACACAAAGGCAACATACCATCAGGACATTAACGAATCAAAAAAAAAAAAAAAAAGCTAAACTAGTGTAATCTTGCATCTTGCAGGATCACCAGAGAGAGCGCATGCTCAAAAGAAATTTATATACCTGGACTGACATATAGATTCTTGATTGTCCAGTCCTCACGTAAAGATGCAAATGTCTTAAATGGTATACCTGACATTTCACAAATACCACAAAAATTAAGTAAATTCACAGCTTCAAGAAACCAAGGAAAATTGAAGGGGTTAAAAATTCAAGATATTACCTTCAAGTTCCACCATTGCCTTCTTAATCACAGGCTTGAACTTCCCTGAAAGAGTTGTAAGAAAAAGAAAAAACAGAGTTGATAAAATGAAGAACAAAAGCCCAGAGACCAGAGTGACTCCTGCATTAATAGGAATAGTTACCATGTCTACGCTCGACATCCATTAAGGATGTCAATGCTGTTCCTCCCACTGTCCATTCTTCAACAGGTTCACCCAGATTTCCCACCTGTGATTTGATGCCGAGGTTTGAAAAATATAAGACAATATCACACATACAAAGTCACTATGAAAGGGGAAACTTCGGTAGCAAGTAATACTAACTGATGAAATCAATCCAGTCTTTCCAGCTTGGAGGAGAGCTCCAGCAGCATAACCTAATGCATAGCAATAATTTGCATCGAAGTTTGTGGGCAAACCGCATCTGCCCTCATAACTGCTTGGTCAAAAAATCAAGTATAACGTGAATTCTCTATGCAATGAATGTCAAACATCAAGAAACAGCTGATTCAAGATTAATTCTGAAGGAACAATATATTGGTTACCCAAAGAAGTGGGACTGTCCATTGAACTGCCCTTTATATGCACCATTCTCCTTCATTTTATTCAATTCGGTTTCCACCATTTGAATAAGCATTTTTTCTGTTTCAATCTTGGCAACCTGCACATGTGATACAAACATGTTGTAACAAAAATAGAACTAAAATACGATGAATTATGACAAACAGGTATAGGATAAAATTGTCATAAGCAAAAAAAATTACCTGTACATTCCCATGCGGATCTCTTTCAAGCAATAATTGCTCCTGAATTGCTTTGGGGAACAGCTCAAATAGTTCCTGAGATTGAATTTTGAGTTTCTTTTTCCACGCCCCATCTTGATCAACACCATCATGAGCCAATATTTCATTGAGTTCTGCAATAAGTTGTTGTACCTGCAAGTTCCAGGGCATATACAAGCAATGTGACAGTTTAAGCTTCAACTTCCATGCAGTAACGGAAAAATATACTCCTGCTATCTTATATATACCTCAGGAATGAAGTCGATCAGGCCTTCAGGTATAAGTATGACGCCATAATTGTAACCAGCTTCTGATCTTTTGCAGATTATATCTGTTATATAATCTGTAACATTCTTCAGTGTCTGCTTCTTGGCAGCAACCTTCGTCAACGCAAAGTGTTGTTAGTGTTTACAGAAGTCGGTGAATTTGCAGAAAGCAGCCAACATAATTATTATATGAGTAACGTAGCTTCGAATTCTATGGTTTGTGTAGTCATTTTGACAAGCAATACCAATGTACTCACAATAGGCAAGTAGCTAAATAAATTAAAATCGACATAGGATATCAGTAGACACCTCTTCCCCAATAATCGTAATATTTGGATGAGTTTGCAAAGCGCACTCCAATGTTATATGAGAAGCTGCACGGCCCATAAGCCTTACAACTGAAGAAATAGATATAAATTAGGAACAAGAGCAACGGCATCGCTATCCGTACGTGGACTTCACAAAATGTAACTATTAAAGCAAATTCAAGAAATCTATATCCAGAGAGCTTACAGTGGTAGTATTTTCCAGTTGAGCGAGCATCTGTCATAACATTTCCTATCATTTCTGAAAATATCTGCATTTTGGAGCCAAGTTAGACAATGAGTCTTTATGAACCGTGAAAATAGTAGTTAAATCTACCCATATTGAGACAGAATGAAATGAGGATCTGCATTAAGTTCACTTTGTTTCAGAACATTTGAAAAAAAAAAAAAAGGCACCTTGCATGCAGTGTCAAATCCAAAACTTGTAGGGACCTCTTTGCATTTGAGATCGCCGTCAATGGTTAAGTTCACTTTGTTTCAGAACATTTGGAAAAAAAAAAAAAAAAAAAAAGAGCACCTTGCATGCAGTGTCAAATCCAAAACTTGTAGGGACCTCTTTGCATTTGAGATCGCCGTCAATGGTTTTTGGGCATCCAATAACTCGTGTTTTCATATCCTTACTCCTGATCAAATTTTCAAGCAGTGAATCATATCGTATTAACAGAACTTCACGAGATTACAGAACATGCAGATATATAGCCTTTAGGTTAAGCACAATGTATGAACCTAAAGTTTTCAGCAAGCAGGCAAGCATTTGTGTTGGAGTCATCCCCACCAATTACGACTAGCCCATCCAAATCAAGCTTCTTTGCTGTTTCTTCAGCTTGCTTAAACTAAACATCATAAGCACACAATATTAGATATACACCTGCAATCAATTAATGCCATGTTTTTCGGCTCAAAGGATCTCAGTTACATTTAGCATTTTCATATCAATTTGATGACAGACCAAAATGATAGACAAGGACAATTGTAAATAAACAGAGTGCACCAACCTGTTCTGGAGTTTCAATTTTGTCTCTGCCACTACAAATCATATCAAAGCCACCCTGCCAAGGGAGTACATAGAAGACCTTTATTATTAAGGAATTCTCAAAGCAATAATATAAGCACTGATCAAAACCCTGACCTGGTTTCTATAAGGATAGATGTACTCAGTAGAAAGCTCAACATATTTACACTTCATGATTCCTGCTGGACCGCCCCTAAACCCATAAAGCTTGCTTCCGTTTGTGCGTTCCTGCAAATAATCTTAAACCCCCAAAACAAAACAAAACATCTTCATAATTACGGCTCCAAAACTTTCCCTTATACATACATACATACATATATATATATAGAAATTTAAAAACAAAGCCCTCTACCGAAAATTCCAGATATGACATTGTGTCCCCCAGGAGCCTGGCCTCCAGACAGGACAACTCCAATCTTCAAACTCTTGCTCTCCATGGTACATGCCTTGGGATCACACTCCACCAGTCTTGCAGGTGGCTGTCCGAATAATTTCGGAAACAACTTCTTTATCTCCTCTGCAATCACATCCGATGAGAAAATATAAAAGCAATATTAAATCTTTTCACGTAAAAGAGTTGCCAGTTGTTATTATATATATATATATATGATAAGTGGAACAGTACCGGGGTTGCCGGAGGCGGAGCTAGGAGTGCCATCGACGACGTTAAAGGTGTTTTTGAGGACAGAAGGGAGGGGGAGGGAGACGTTCAATCTGCTGGTTTGTAGTTCACTGTAAACAGAAGCAAGGCGACCGGGTCCATCCTTTTTGACGATGGGGGGGGTGGTGTTTGACATTATCGACGTGATGAAGGGACAGCGGCTGATACTGGATAGAGAGTAATTAAAAACACACTCAAAGAGAGAGAGATCAGAGATGGCTGTTAGTGTTTTTTTTTTTTTTTCCTTTTTCGGAGGTTTGGTTTTTGTGGAGTGTTCGTTAAGAAAAAGGGGCAAAATCGACATTGCATTCTCCGCCTATACGGGAGTCAATTTGGCCGGTTTGGTTGGGCTGTGAGTTAGTGAGTGTATTGAGTTTAAAAGTACGGCGTCGTTTTGGGTTGGGACCTTGCTTCGAAAGATAGTATGAGTACTAGAGCAGTCCAATTTATAAGAATTTTATAGGTTAACCAACTGTATAAATAGAATAAATTTTACTTGCGAATATATTTGGAAATTTCATACATGATTGCAAGCATGACATGATATTTCTTATTTTGTGAGGACTTTATTATACTAATTAATGCATTAGAAATTTTTATCCTAAGGTGAAGTACGTTCACATTCGAGAATGTCATGATGATTGATAAACAGTGAGGAGAAAGTTAGAAAAAATAAACAGTAAATTGACGGGAACTTGATGAGAAAAGTGAGAGTGTAACATGAAAGTAATAAAAAAATGAAAGAAAAAAAGAGAAGAGAATAAAAATGAGTGCCATTTAAAAAAAAGAGGGCACATAATATTTTGAAATATAATTATTAGGAAAAATATATTGTATCGACTGAGTATTAAACATAGGCTAAGTATATAAAATTTAGATTTGTAGGATTTTATATGGTATTATAAATAGACTCATACATGAATGAACTCACACAACCTTACTACATGACGAAAGTAATAGAAAAAATATATCACATCAATTAAGTATTGAATTTAGTACCAACTCTTAAGTTAGCATTTAAGTTGAGTTCAACTCATAAGTTTCTACAATAATTAAAGAATTTGGGCATCGAAAATAATAATTTTAATGTCTTGTGTTTTGTATAATACATTGCTAGAACAAACTAACTGAACTAATAGAAGAAAATTAAAAATGCTAATATTAATTTATCACTTATTATATATTAAAAATTATATTTACACTAACGGTAAATTACCGAAAATCATTAAAAATTTTATGTATGAAATGTCATTGATATGTTCATCACATAGATGGTACTGAGTCAAGGTAAATGGAACGTGTATGTCATGTCATTTATATATTTAAAGCACAGATGGCATGTCAAGCCTTTTACTTCGGAACAAACATTTAAAATCGCATGGCTCGCCGCTTATAAATCCACCATATCGACAGAAGCAGAGGCTTTATAAGACCGTCTACAGTCTTTGAAAAAATTTTGAAGTTTCTTAATAAAATATTAGGTATTAGATACAAAAAAAATATATTAAACCAGCCTTAGCGTCTTTTTCTCACAATTGTGAGGGCCGCGAGCTCCCATAAAAGCACGAGCAGAGTTTACTTCATTCATTAATTATAAAAATAATTGAGTGAATTTTATGGATGAAATAAACATTTCTCTAGTATATCACTTATAGTTTAAAAAAATATATAAAAATATTCATTTGGCCCCGGCATACTTGACATATAAATTCTATTGAATGAAAATATAATTTTATATTTTGTGAAATCAAATCATAATGGCCTAATATTTGATTTTTATTCTGTTTATTATTTTTTCATTTTTTTATTTACAACAGTAGCCCTAATTATCAATTAAAATCCCTAAATCAAAATCGCTGCAACTACAAGCAAAATTCTCACATTCTCAGTAACTACAACATAACAATAGGTGGAAAAATCGTTTAAAATCAATCATCTAATATCACTTGAAGTTGGAACTTAACTTCTTTTGAGATTTACTCTGAGCTGCACCCCTGTATATAGATTACATCTCATATACTTAAGGATATGGTATGTGTTGATGTAGTTTTTCCCGCGTGTCTTAAATAGTACCTCGAACCTTCGAACAGTGCCTTTAAACAGTGTCTCGAATCTTCTACTCGCGGATAGTTACAGCATCCAGAAACCTCAGCTCGCGGTTAGCTCGAGCTCGAGCAGGTCCACCTTCTTCTTCCTGTTCTACTGTCTTTTCCAGAACGATGATCTCCCAGACCTGTACTCACAGAAAACAAGGTCAGGGGTTGCCGGGCGTGTTCCGGCGAAAACCCTCCGACGCTCAAGTCAGTAATCGAGTTGTTCTTTTTGGTATCTCCTTTAATGGAGGAGACTGGAAAGATGAAAGGGATATTTTTCGCCCTCCCTTTATGAATGAATATGGTGTTTTCTGAGAATCCAGATAAGAGAAATTAAAAATAGGAAGAACCTGTATGAGTTCACGGATCCCCCCTCAATCAGAATTTCCAACCTCTTTTGTGAATCAAAGTTGCCAACCCCTGTAACGTTCCTCATCGTTTCCTTTTATACTTCATTTTTCCCGCTCTTTCCTTTTTCAGATTGTCCACTCCCGCGTTGGTGGTATCTGGGTCCCCCTGACAGTCGGGATCGGCGTAATATTCCCTGGGGATGCGTGGCTGTCTCCTTTACCCGGTTCACGTGGCCAGATCACCATGTCGGGCATGTGCGCTAGGAATGATGACACCGTGGGGGCCTGTGCCGGCCATCGGCAACAGTATCGCCACCATGCCACGTGGGGCCCTGTTCTGACATTAAAAGGTGTGCCAGGATTCTGAGAGAACGGGTCGGGCTGCCTTGGGCCGGGTCTGGCATATCCTTCGTCTTGTAACCGGACAACCCAGCTAGTGCTCTGGTGCTCATCGTCCATGACAGCGAGAAAGGAGTGCTCTGGTCCTCGACCTTGACCGGCTTTGACCGGGGTGGACGACCTCGAGTATACATGAGCTCGGGGCTCGGGTGGCTCTCGGTTCCTCGACCTCGACAGCTCAGACTAGGGCAGATAGCCTCGAGCAGGCAAAGGAGTGCTCGGGACTCGAGCGGCTCTGGATTCCTCGACCTGACCCAAGAGAGACGTTCTGGTGAGGTCGTCTTTGTGCAAGTAGTCGGGCCTTCTGCTCGAGCTTGAATGCCCTCGGGGTGTTTTATTCGAGCTGCAGGGGCCTCGAGAAGCCCTTGCCCGATATTACCCAAACACCAGTCCCCCAGTTTCTAGTCTTTTGAGTGAAACGAAATGAGACCGAAACTCATTAACGATGGGTCAATTCGTGGCCTTTTACTCTTCCCCACGCTTCCCACTTTAATCATTTCGCATTTAAGACGAGACACGTGGGTTGATCCTAACTGCATTTGAAATTCGAAGGACATGTCCCGAAGGTCGTGCCCTCGAACGCACTCGCCAATCGAAGGGACGCGTCTTCCTCTTTAAAACCCCGACTTCTATTGTTCCTCTATTTGCTTATTTTTGTTCAAATTCAAACTTCATCCGCTTCTCCACCGCTACCGGTCTTCTTCTTTCTGTCAAGGAGATTTCCGACCAACCACGCTTCTTTTCGTGTTCGGTGCAAGCCATTCTTCCATTTCACCACTGCTCTTTCCCCGCTGAACTCTATTAATTAACTTCCTCAAGAAGATGTCAAATCCCCAACAGGCCCGTAGGATGTCACCGGAGGATTCATCCTCTTCAAGTGAGGCACAGCCTCTTAGTATAATCCCCGTGAGGGATTCTAGTCCCGAGAGGGAATTACCCACGGCTGAGACCCAGCCACATCAGAGGGCAAGGGCCAACCAGATGTCCGAGCGTGGGGAATACCCCATAGATAACATGAGGTATGAAACCACCCAATCAGAGTTGGATAGACTTAGGGATACTTACTGTATACCCGACAACGTAATTTTGAGATTACCGGGAAGGGGTGAGATCCCCAGCCGTCCCCCCCAAGGGTTCACGACCCTATACCTAGAATGCTTCAAATGGGGGGTTAGGCTGCCTCTCCATCCTTTCTTTGTCCGGGTTTTGTCTGGGTTCCGTCTGGCCCCGGGTCAGTTGAACCCGAATGGGTGGAGGGTCCTTTCCGGACTCTTTATTTTGTGGAAACGCTGTGACCTGGATGAGCCCTCGGTAGGGGAAATTAGACACCTTTACCAGCTAAAATGCAGCCCGAATGATGCTGGTTGGTATTACCTTACCTCCAGCTAAGGGCAAAACCCATCATCGATCTCCCGACCTCCGTGGCAACCGGAAGAGCAAATTCTTCTTCGCTGGGAGAGTGGGGCGAGCTGCACTCGTAGCGAGGGGTCGCCCAGCTCACAGCACTTCTACACCTGTGTCGCTTATCCGTCTTGTAGATTCTATTTTTGGTTTTTCCGCCAGTGTTCTGTTCTCATTGTTTTGCTTTGGTCGTGTCTGCAGCCTTCCCGGGTGCTTCTTATTCAATTGGGAGTCATCTTCGAGCACGCAGTGCATCGCTCTTGCAAACTCGAGCTCATGCAGAGAGCTACCGACATCCTAGAACTTTTGGAGTCCAATTTAGTACCAAGTGGAGAAATGAGCAGCAGGATGCGCGAGATGTTGCATAGAGCGCTGGGGACACCGAAGGTGCGACCACCTCAAAAAGACCTCGAGCAGAGTCGAGTGCTCCGCCCCCACCTGCTCGAGCCGTTTCTTCTGCTCGGCCAACTGACAGGGCAGAGGTGGCTTCTCCTAGCAGGAGACAACGAATCACCGACCCGACTCGCCCTCCAACCGGCCATGTGCGGGAACAACGCCACCGGCTGCTCCGAGCCTTACCGAGGGCTTTCAATGAGGAGCCGACCAGCGAGGTTCCTCGGATGAGATAGAGTCCTCGCACTCGCAGCGCTGCTCAAGATCTTCCAGCGGCTCTCCTCCCGAGCTTTGGCATATGCGACCAAGCTTAATGAGATAACTCTAAGTTCCCATGAAGAACTTCGAGCAAAGCGTTCGTAGCTTGAGCAGGTCGTGAACGAGTCAAGGAGGAGAATCGAGTCATTGGATGAGAATATAAATTTTGCAGAAGACAAGCAGTGGCCGACTCCAAGGCCTCCGAGCTTGAGAGGGAGTCGGTCGGCACCAAGAATGAATCAAGCATGCTCGAAGGATCTCGAACACTCGAAGTCTAGCTACGAAGCAGCTCATGGAGGGAGAAGTCGCTCGCCTTCGAGGGTAAATTGATACTTCAAGGTCCAACTCACATCGAATATAACACCTGAGCGACTCTAGCTATGATCGCCTCATGTATGCTTTTGGCAAGGCATACCCCGAGGCCGACATGTCCAAGGTCGAAGGGTATGTAGCCGAATACATGAGCAACCCTGAAGCTACCTCATCAGAACCCCAAGGTGTTGTCAGAGAGCCAGCTCCCTCTTCTTCCAATGCCCCTCCTGCTGATGTCCTTCCTCCTGCTCCTCCTGCAGATGCTCCTGCTGCTGTTGATGACGTCCCTCCTGCTGGTCCTTTTCTTTCTCCTGCTGCTGCTGAGGATGTTCCTGCTGCTGAATAACTTGGACTTCTCTCTTTTTTTTTTCAATGAAATAAAAAGATACTTGTGGAACAACTCTGTTGAATACTCGTGTGCTCATGCTCTTGTCTTTTATGTTGAATTGATTTCATATATACTTGCTGAATAAAAAATTTTCTAAGTGTTGGACTTCCTATCTTCCTTTTTGCCCAAGTGTAATGCTGATTGACATGTGCATGGTAGAGCTTCGTTTAAACTAGACTAAAAGCCTTATGTTTATTTTACAAGTTCATTCAACTTGCTCGAGCCTGCATTTGGCTCTTGCTTGACACCGTCCCGCCAAAAGCTTAAGCTCAGGGACTTTTGGCCTTAGCATTATTCACGATATTCTTCACTTTGGCAGGCATTGTCCAACTCTAGGACTTAGGCTTTTGGACTTTTGGCCAAGGAGTTCTTCTTGAACTTCGCTCGAACCTTTAATTGATCACGAGCTTCTTCCGATATTACTCCCGCCTCGGTCTTCAATTGACCTGAAGCTAGCACCGTCCCGCCTAATGACTTAGGCTTTGGGACTTCGCCAAGGAGTTCTTCTTGAACTTCGCCGAGCCTTTAATTGACCCGAGCTTCTCCTGCCGTTACTCCCGCTCGGTCCTTTAATTAACACAAGCATGGCACCGTCCCGCCTAGGTCTTAGTCTTTGGGACTTCTGGCCGTAGCGTTCTTCATGAGCTGCTCGCCGGCCTTTTGACTGACCTCGCTAGGCACCGTCCCGCCTAAGACTTAGGCTTTGGGAATTCTGGCCGTAGCGTTCTTCTTGAGCTTCTGCTCGAGTCTTTTAATTAACCCTCGCTAGGCACCGTCCCGCCTAAGTCTTAGGCTTTGGGACTTCTGGCCGTAGCGTTCTTCTTGAGCTTCTGCTCTGGTCTTTTAATTGACCCTCGCTCGGTACCGTCCCGCCTAAGTCTTAGGCTTTGGAACTTCTGGCCGTAGCGTTCTTCGTGAGTCGGTTCTCGCCGGCCTTTTAATCGACCTCATAGCACCGTCCCGCCTAAGTCTTAGGCTTTGGGACTTTTGGCCGTAGCGTTCTTCGTGAGTTGCTTCTGCTCGGGCCTTTTAATTGACCCGAGCTTCTTCTGATATCACTCCCGCCTCGGTCTTCAATTGACCCGAACTTGGCACCGTCCGACTCGACGACTTAGGCTTTGGGACTTCTGGCCAAGGAGTTCTTCTTGATTTTTTTCCTTTCGTCTTGAGCTTACATTACGAATGCTTTTTTTTTTTTATTCTTACATACATTTATACTTTTACATATCCCATTTTGGGAGAAATTTTACATTAGCACTTTACAATACAAGAGGACTTCATCGGAAATACTTCCTCGTGAGTTGTGCGCTCCACTGCCTCTTGACCTCTCGTCCGTCCGGATGAGTTAACCGATATGCTCCTCGGTCCCGCTAATTGAGTGACTCGACAAGGGCCTTCCCATTGGGTCCTAGTACACCTTGCCTCGGTCCTTAGTGCTCGGTTGATTTTCCTCAGCACCCAATCACCCACCTGGAACCGTCAAATGTGTACATTTTGGTTGTAATAACGAGCCACTCTCTGTTGATACTCTGAGATCTTAGCAGATACTCTTTCCCTCTTTTCTTCCAGTAAGTCAAGACCTGCGCACATCTCGCCGTTGTTTTGCTCCTCGTCAAGTGCTCCGTCCGGTGTGTCCCCATTCCTATCTCACTGGAACCACTCTTCGTGCCCAAACGCCAAGGAGAATGGGGTCTCTCCAAAGGTCGCTTGTGCGTGGTTCCGTAAGCCCACAAGACACCAGTGCAGCTCGTCCACCTGTGCTCCTTTTGCTCGCCTAGTCTTGTCTTTAGGAGCCGCTTTATAGTCTTATTTGCGACCTCAACTTGCCCATTGGCTCGCAGGTGCAGGGAGAGCAAAACTTCAACTCTATCCCCGATTCTCGCAAAAGTCTCCGAACTTGCCATTATCAAACCGCCTTCCATTATCTGGTGACTAACGCATGAGGGATCTCATACTTGCAAATCACATTCTTCCAAATGAAGTCAGTGGTTTTACCTTCCGTGATGTCGCTTAGGCTCCCACTTCGACCCATTTGGTGAAGTAATCAATCGCCACTACGGCATGGGTGGCGGATGCTTTCTCCTTCAAGAATGGTCCGATCGGATCAATCCCCATTGAGCAAACGGCCATGGCGAATTCATCATCGTAAGATTCTCCTGAGGTCGAGTTAAGTAGCTGGCAAAGCTCCGCAATTCTTGCAGCTTCTTGTCTTCTCCCGAGCATATTGATGCACGCGAGGCCGAAATATCCTCGCCTCAAGGCCTCGAAGCCAAGGACCTCGCGCCGTAACGATTTCCACAGACTCCTCGTAGTATCTCTTGAGGACATAATCGGCCTCCTCTTGGTCTAAACACCGCAGCAGAGGGAGAGTGTACCTCGCCTATATAAGATCCCATCGATGAGGGTGTACCGGCCGCTTTACACCTCAACTTTCTTGCCTGCTTCTTATCTACCAGCACCGTCCCTTCCTTGAGGTAAGAGATGATCGGCTCCATCCAGGTGCTACTCGTCGATAGGCTCATCACCTCGTCGTCCTACTCGATCCTCGAGCAGGTCTTCATTTCCAAAGGGATAGACTTTGGAAACTTGGGGTCCGACGCGGCTGCCATGCGAGCTATCATATCTGTTCAAAAATTCTTCTCCCTGTGGATCCGCCTCCACCTCGATAACTCGGAAATTCCTCATTAACCGCCTTACCTTCCAAGGTATGCATCCATCTTCTCCCTCGGCCCGAAGCTCTCGCTGAGGTGATTCGCTACCAACCGCGAGTCCTGCTCAAGCTTTATCTCCTCCTGCTTATACTCATCGATGCGAGCTTCAACCCCGCTATTACAGCCTTCAGACTCTACCGATTGTTGGTGACTTCGAACTCTAATCTCACAACAGATTGCATCTCCGCCCTTTCGACTTAGGAGCACAACTCCCGCCTCCCGCTCCTCGACTTCCACGGATCCATCTACCGTGACTATCCAGTGCGCTGGTCGAGGCCCTGGAACCCGCGTGGGCTCGCCTCCGCCTCCTCATCCCTCGTCGTGCACTCGACCACGAAGTCAGCCAAGGACCGTGCTTTTATGGTCGTTCGGGCTTATAATTAATGTCGAACTCGCCGCCTCCACCGACCATTTTACCAGACCTTCCGTAAGTCTCGTGCTTGCACAGATGCTTGCCCGAGTGGTTGGTTTGTTAGAACCACCACCGAATGTGCTCGAAAATAAGGTCTCGACTTCGAGCCACGTGACTGTGGCCGTGCCCACTCTCCATTAGTGGATACCGGCTTCGCTCAGCCGCTGTAATAAACAGGTATTGCACCTCGACTCCTCCCTTACCGTAATCGAGCTCGCTGCCCATTAGGACATAACTAAGTATAAACAAGACTCTCCCGCCGAGGTGTTGACGAGAATGGAGCTTTCAACAAATACTCTTTCAATCACTGGAATGCCGCTCGCATTCTGTGTGTCCACTTTGTCTTCCTTCCTTCTTTATTTCCTGCAGAAGACTCCAGATTTATCCGTGGCTCGAGATACGAACCCGCTGAGGGACGCCAGCTTACCGATCGACTCAGATCTCTTCGAGGTCGCATGGGACCTCATTTCTACCACCGCTCTTATCTTCTCCTGATTGGCCTCGATCCCTCGTGACTCACCATGAAGCTCTAAGAATTTTCCCGAGCCCACCCAAACGCACATTTCTCCGGGTTTAGCTTCATCTCAGTACTTTCTTAAGAGTGCATTCGGACTTTCTAAGAGTCGAGGTCCTCTAGACGCTTTACATGCTCCTCCGCGTCTTTAGACTTGATGATCATATCATCTACATATACCTCCATAGTCCGACCGATCAATGGCTTGAAAACCTTGTTTACTAGCCTCTGATACGTCGCCCCTGCATTCTTTAGGCCGAAAGGCATGACCTTGCAGCAAGATGTACTCGATCGGTGATGAAGGCTGCACATACCTCGTCTGGCTCGGTGCATGGGAATTTGATTATATCCCGAGAATGCATCCATGAAACTAAGCACCTGTGTCCCTGCCAGTAGGTCCACTAGTTTGTCTATCTTCTGTAGTGGAAAGCTATCTTTAGGCAGTGCCTTGTTCACGCCCGTGAAGTCAACACACATTCTCTATTTCCCGCTTGCTTTCTACCGAAGACCACATTCGAGATCCATTCGGGTAGGATACCTCCGAGATGAATCCCTCTTCGAGCAACTTTTCAACCTCGCAGCTGATGGCTTCAGATCTCTCCCGGTTAACGCACCTCCTCTTCGCCTCAATGGCTTCGCGATATCTTCAGATTGCCACCGTGACGCGCCACTCGGGTCGATACTGTGCATGTCCTCATAGGCCCACGCGAACACATCCGCATGTGCTCGCAGACATTCCACCAAGTCTTCCTTCAACGGCTCACCAAGTGCCCGAGCCTATTCTGGACTTTCTTCCTGTGGTCTCTCGCTCTAACCTCGACCTCTTCCAACTTCTCTACCGGCCTTGCCTCCGCCTCGAGTCCCCTCGTGTCCAACGAGGTTATCTCAGATAGTTTCTTTGGCAGCCACAAGATAGCAGCCTCGCTACCCTTCGGTCGCCTTTTACGACTCCTACTACCCCATTTACTCGACACTTTAAGGCCAAGTAAGGGTGGATAGCACGACCGGCCGATCCTCATAAATGGCCTCCCTAGAATCGCTCGATACGGACTCGGTTTCATCTACTACCACGAAATCCAAAGATCATATTCTTCTCAAAAGGCCTCGAACCCATGGTTACCGCCAACTTGATGATTCTTAGAGGCATTAACTTTCCTCCCCGAATCCCTTCAAGGAAGTGCTCGTCCGCCGAGGCTCGCTACCGTTATTCCTAAGTCCTCGAGCGTGGATTCAAGAGAATATCCACCGAGCTCCCCGAGTCAACCAAGATTCGATCAACTTCCTTGTTTGCTACATTAGCTTTTACCACTGTGGCATCCTCGTGGGTACAAAGACCCCTCCTCGCCTTCATCTCGTCCACATGATTGGCACCGCCAAACCTTGGCTTTCTGGCAGCGGTGCAGATGAACAGACTTCTACGGCAGATGCAGATATCTCGCAGTAATTTTTCCGGCCCTGCTTGAACTTCCTGCCATCATTGGCCCTCCCGAAATTACTCTCGTGGATGGCGGCTCGTGTCCATTCCGTGAAGTCCTGGCCACCTTCCTCAGTCGTTGCTCAACCACCGGTGCCCTCCTTCTACGAACTCATCCAGTACCGATTTCGACTAGATCCTCCACTGGTTTTTCAAATCACCAGACCGTGATGTGGCGTGGCCGTGGTCTCCATGGAAACTGCAGAATCGCCTCCTGCTCCGCTTGCTAGTCGGTTTAGTCATTAGCGCTGAGGGCTCAGCACCCTCGCCTCAACCACCAAGTATCTCTTCAAGAAATACCTTTAGCCTTGTATACTATCTCGTAGCAGTGGCCTGCTCCACCACTCAGATTGCCTCTATCCTTCGGAAGCTTCTGCTAGGGTGGCAACGAATGATCCGCCTCGCTGTGGCTCACCTCAGTCTGCTTGGTGGCTGGTCATGGGATGCATGGCCATCATGACGCCTGCATCTCTCGTGATCACTGCCCGAGACCCGCGACGTGGCAGGGGACCATCCACGCTGGGGCTCTCCGATATGGGTCAGATAGGCAACCCTGGCCCTTGCCGCTTGGAGCTTAGTGCCTCTGGGAGGAACCCCTCTCCTTTCTCCTCGCTCCATCAACCCGCTCACCCTCAATTTGGCGCTTTTTCTTCTTCGACTACTATATCCAGCTTTTACTTGTTCATACGCTGCTCAATACGAACGGATCGAAGGACTCGCAGATTGTACCATGGTCTCCCTATTCTGATCCCATCCTTCAATCCTCCTCGTAGCTCGGGATGGTTGAACGCACCAAGATCTAGGACCGATCTATGGTATCTTCTCGACAAACTCCCGAGGATTCCCCTCTTCTGCCTCACTCCGACGGCCCATCATGTCATCCTCCTGGGTTACCGCTCCCTGAATTGCTCTGCGAACTCCCCGCACATCCGCTCAAAGCTCAAAATGCTTCCCGTGGAGTCTCATGGTACCATTCCTCGCTCTTCCTTCCAGGTGAGCTGGAAGGCCCAGACCTCCGAAATGCCGACAATCCTTGCACTCCTCGCCATGTCGCTGAACCGTTCTATGTGCACTAATCGGATCACTTTTTCCCGAAAACTTCAGATCCGGGAAGCTGAAGTCACGTGGATCGTGACACTCATGATCTCCGCTGAGAGTGGAGATTCGTTATCCAAAGATTATTCGCCACTGGGCTCTTCCCATTCCCTGAGGTCTTCCACAACTCAGGCTAACCTCATGCACTCTCCCTCCAACTCTTCCGCACGAGAGGTCTGGGTCATGGTCCTGTAAGTGCCGCCGGATCCCTTTCCTCCATGTTTGTTTCTTCCTCACAAGCAACATTTGGTGCCCTAGGTCTTGGGCTTCGCCTCCCACATTTTCCCGAACATGAGCATTTCCTACCTGACTCCGGACATCATTGCATGCTTTTCTCTCGTCCTTCCTTGAGTTCTTGCAGCAGGGAGGTCAGGGTCTCCATCTGTTTCTCCATCTGATCCATTCTTTCCTGGATCTCCCTGTTCTGGGCCTCATTGGCCACTTCTCTCAAAGTTACTGATTCTTCTGGACTCACTCCTCTTCGGCTGTTTCCCCTCATCGTCACGTTGTGTATCTTGAATGTATTACGAAATCAGGCTTTTTGTGCCGATCCCCACAGACGGCGCCAAAAGATGTTGATGTAGTTTTTCTCGCGTGTTTTAAATAAGTGCCTCGAACCTTCGAACAAAGGCCTTTAAACAAGTGTCTCGAATCTTCTACTCACGGATAGTTACAAGATCCGAAACCTCACCGCTGGTTAGCTCGAGCTCGAGCGAGTCCACCTTCTTCTTCCTGTTCTCACTGCCTTTTTCGAACGATGATCTCCTGCACTGCACTCACGTAAAACAAGGTCGGGGTTGCCAGGCGTGTTCCGCGAAACCCTCCGACGCCAAGTCGAGAATCGAGTTGTTCTTTTGGTATCTCCTTTAATGGAGGAGACCGGAAAGATGAAAGGGATATTTTTCGCCTCCCTTTATGAATGAATATGGTGTTTTTGAGAATCCAGATAAGAGAAATTAAAAATATGAAGAACTCAGTGATGAGTTCACTGGATCCCCTCAATCAAAATTTCCAACCTCTTTTGTGAATCAAAGTTGCCAACCCCTGTAACGTTCCCCATCGTTTCCTTTTATACTTCATTTTTCCCGCTCTTTCCTTTTTCAGATTGTCCACTCCCGCTGGTGGTATCCGGATCCCTCGACAGCCGGATCGGCGTAATATTCCCTGGGATGCGTGGTCGTCTCCTTTACCCGGCTCACGTGGCGCGATCACCATGTCGGGCATGTGCGCTAGGAATGATGACACCGTGGGGGCTCGTGCCGACCATCGGCAATGATGATCGCCACCATGCCACGTGGGGCCCTGCTCGACATTAAAGGTGTGCCGTGATTCCGAGAGAACGGGTCTGGCCGCCTCAGGCCGGGTCCGGCATATCCTTCGTCTTATAACCGGACAACCCAGCTTGTGCTCGGTGCTCATCGTCTCATGCAAGGTGAAAGGAGTGCTCTGGTCCTCGACCTTGACCGGCTTTGACCGGGTGGACGACCTCGAGTATACATGAGCTCTGGGCTCGGGTGGCTCTTGGTCCTCGACCTCAATAGCTCGGGATCAGGCGAGATACCCTCGAGCAGGCAAAGGAGTGCTCGGGACTCGAGCGGCTCTGGATTCCTCGACCTGACCCAGGAGAGACGTTCTGGTGAGGTCGTCTTTGTGCAAGTATTCGGGCCTTCTGCTCGAGCTTGGATGCCCTCGTGGTGTTTTATTCGAGCTGCAGGGGCCTCAAGAAGCCCTTGCCCGATATTACCCAAACAGTATGGATTGTCGTTTATAATTTAACCCCATAGATAACAGCATATTGTAAGTAATCCTCTCACTTTGGAGAAAAAAACTGTATGATCTGTCATTTATAATCCATGACAAAGATGACATGTTGAAATTATTTTCATTACTTATATGATAGCTCATTTATTTATTTAGCATATAGATGACATGACATATTATTCATTGATTGAATTATTTAAATAAAATTAATTTAATGGTTTTACGTTAGTAAGTATTATTAAATTACACTACAAGAAAAATGATATTTAGTGACATAAAAATAATATCTCTAAGTACTTTTAATGATACTTACTAATTGTGTAACTGATCTAGTAGTCAGAATTTATTAACACTAATTTTTGATGTCACTATTTTTATTATAGTATAATGATAGGTATGACACCAGAATTAGTAATTGTTGATATTTTTTTTGCTGTCAACAATTTCTTCTACTATTGATATATTTTGGCTAAATCTGTATTCTCATATTATTTTTTATTGATTACTTTTTTTACTTTTACCACTAAATTATGTCATTCAATGATAAATTAAACTACAACTAAAAAAATTAAACTGAAAATTCATTTTATATCTCAACTCTAACATCCCAAATACAATTATACCAAATACATAATTAAACAAGAACCAAAAGAAATAAAAATTCAGAATATCTCAAATATAATTTGAAAGAAATACAAGTCTCTCACACACAAGTATTCAGTTTGTAGCAAATTTCTCCTCAATACCTCTAAACCTTAAGCTTCATTGATTTCTTACATACAAGTACAATATATAGAATTAAATAGTATGATACAAAAACTAATTCTTGGACATTTAAATGTAAAAATATACTCATACATTACCTAATTATGTATGCTACAAGTAACTTGGCAACATATATAGCCCACTTATTGCGAAGTCACAAAAGATTATTCTTAATCTAGTAATTAAATCCCTTCAACTTCAAATCCAAATACTAACAATGAGTAAATCATGACTATCTGATGAAAATAATTCAGACACACAAGATTGCACCATGTAGTACTCTCATATTGGATAGAACACATTATCATGACTATTATTTCATGTATATCCTTGTACGGTACGTGTATGTTTCGGTCCACTAATATGTTGTCATGTCATCGGTCAATGCCAAAGCCAACAACTATGATTCAGTGCATTGCATATATTGTAAGCTCATTTTGTGGTCCAATAATACTCTATCACATCATCAGCCAATGTCATATCATCGGTCAATGTCATGTCAGTTGTCAACGATATGTCAGTCGGGCTCACCAAAATCTTAAAATTATAATTTTGCCTTTTATGTTATTTCTAAGGTTTTCAGTCTGAGTTCAAAAATACTATTTATTTTGCTGTCTAATTTTTTTATTTTTTATGAAATGACCAAAATACTCTTAAAATATATAAAATATTCAAATTACAACAAAATATACGTAAACACATACAATCAAAGCTTGATTGAAATTTTTTTTAATTAAAAGTTCAAATGACTTAAAATACATAAAAGTGGATATGTTAATGAGACTTAAAATATAAAATGAGCTTGCTGTAGAGGCAGCAAAGTTAGAAAAAAAAATTAAAAATAAAATACAAGATCAATCAACATGAAAATTTTCATATGTTGAATAATGCATATAAATGTTTAGTTTTTCCTAATTTTTTCTTATTTTGATATTGTTAGCCATTCATTTGCAACACTAAACATAATACATGAGTAATTTCTAAAAAAATTGGACAACAACCAACCATTTTGAAAAATCCATTAAAAATCAAATATAAAATCAATTCATTCCAGAATTTTTAGAAATAAAACAAAACACATTTATTTTTAGTTTCTCAATGTTTTAAGTCAATCAAATATCATTTAATCAAGTTTTGAAAAATTCACAATAACAGTCCATCAACCCACAAATTTCCTATAGAATTCCATAAACTATTAATCAACTTTTTGCCTTAAAAATCAAGTTTCTAGCATCTTGAATATCCTCGATCCACATGTTTAAGCAAAATTAGACATGTAAAGGAAACAATAACCTTACTTTTCACTTTTGGAATATCCAAAAGTACAAGTCTGAAGCACTTGAAGCCATAGAGACATAATTAGTCGATGAGTTGATTTAGGAACTAAAATCCCTAGTTCACTAATTTCATTATCATAACTTAAATAATTTTTAAACCACCCAAAAAAGAAAAATATTTTGCAAGACCAATGACTATGGGATTGTTATTAAACATCCCTAACCTAAATTAACAAACTCGTTACTTAAAACACTAAATTAGCAAAATCATTCACTCTAATAAGCAACAAGATTTCCAAACAAATACAAAGTCTCATTGAAACTTAGTAATATCAATCAATTAACATATAAACACTTAAACAATATGATTAGAGATATACTGTGAAGTTGATTCAATTTTTAAAACAATAAATTTGCCCAAATAATTTTACAGTTTCCTCATGATGCCTTCTAGTTTTGACATTCTATTTTTCACCCTTATGATATAGTGAATCAGTATTATTGAAAAATGAATGTTTTTTTTATGGTAGATTATTTATTTTAAAAAATATTTAAAACGAAAGAGAAAAAATATCAGAGTATCTTTCTTACTTTAGCATAGGCCTTCGTAACCAACGAATTTTCTAAGTTTTATATAGTGGGGTGTATGAAAATGGCAAAAGTTATAATAAGGGTAAAGTGAGGATTTGACGGGACATTTAGAAAAAAAAATCTTTTTATTGTGGAATACGAGTTGGATGCCTACATATTTTGCTAGTAGATTCCATTACTCTGGGGGTTCATTATCTTATGGTAGTAGAAGGCCAATCATTCCACTATACATACCATCATACATTAATACTTTATTGGTTGAAGGCCATTCTCTGCCTATAAAAGCTTGATACAATCACAAAAGAGATGGTCCTTGTATTCGCAATTAGAATAAAGCCTCATCCTTAGTTTATTTAACTTGTTTTTATTTTCTACTCTTTTATTGTTGAAACTATCAACATGACTTTGTTCTAGTACAAGAAGTATCTATTCCCCTTACTCTTTTATTTTCCACATATTTAAATTACCTATATGAGTAACTCTAATTATTTACATTTTATTTCAATATTCGTCATACTAATTTTTGTTTATTTGTCTGTGATAATGTCTCACTTGATAAAATTAGGTTAATACCTTGGATATATTTGATGAAAATTATTTATCTTGGATCATGGATGCTGAAATTTATCTTGATGCTATGCGCCTTAATGACACAATGAAAAATAATAATGACTCATCCCTTTAAGTTCAAGTTAAGGCCATCATTTTTCTTCTTCACCATCTCCATCAAGCACTCAAAATGAAATATTTTATTATAAAGGACTCATATATCCACTGAAGTAGCATGTACAAGAAATATGATCATCTAAGGTCAATAATTCTTCTTAATGCTTATAGTGAATAGAATGTCCTCAGGCTACAAGATTTTAAGTTAGTAATTAATATAAATCTACACAATATATAATTACTTCGTTGTTAAAACTGTGGGGAGAAAATGTTGCTGGTGATGATATATTGTAAAAAATATTTACAACATTTCATACTTTCAATATAGTTTTACAACAACTACGGGTGGGCATATTTTAATTGAACCAATCCAAACCAACCATTTGGATCAGTTTGGATCGGTTTCAGAGTAAAAAAATTGGTTTCGATTTATTGGATTGCAAACTGACATCACTTGGTTTGGATTTTGGTTTGGAAGGATTCCTAACCGATTCAAACTGATCCACACTAGAAAAATTAAAAACTTTATGACATATGATATGTTAATTTATTATTGGATTATTAAGAAAGACTGGTACACTTACATACACAATAGCATACTTCCTATTATAAAAACAAAAGCACAACAACCTAATTGTCTAACACTCACAACTGCCTCTAATGCCTCTTATCTTCTCAACTCTCTCTCTTTCTCAAGTATGGTAATAATAATTTCAAAAATTGAAAGCTAAGGTATGTTCATTTTATTAATAATGTTTGATTTTATTTGTCATGCTATAAATTTATTTCATTTTAGTAAAAAATTAAAATGGATTTTGGTATAATTGATGGTAATTTATTTGATTTAATAACTAATTTTTTTAATCTTAATTAATTATAAAAGCTCTTAACATAGCGAGATGATGATGGACGATTTTCTGGAACCCAAAAATTAAAAAATCTAAAAGAGGGGATAGATGATTTTTTTTTTTTTAAAGGGGAGGGGGGTGGGCAAGCCCAAAGAGTTTTTTACCCCCTCCCCACCCCCAAGACTCGAACCCGGGTTGCTACGAATCTAGAACCGACTATAGCAGCCAACCTGACTACGGTCTTGGGGGCATAACTAATATTTTAATCTTTTTAAATTACAAAAGCTCTTAACTATGCTTTAAATATTGTATAATTTCATTATATTCTAAGTTAAGCAATCTAACTAATTATATTTGTCATTTTATGTAGATTTTGACAAATTAAAACAATTGAGTCATAAGTTTGGACGGACAAGATGCACAAAATTTGATTATCAAATGTTATTCAAGTTAATTTTGACTTTGTGAGTTTGTATTGAATGGACAAGTTGTGAACTTCTTTATCAGGATCTATTGTATGGATGTATCTTCGAGTTGTTATGTACTTTTATGGATTGTCAAAGTAGGTATTAATTTGGCTCACAGACACAAAAAAATAACAAATAATTTATGCACAATATTATAAAAGATGAGGGCTTTTAGCTAATAAGCTCAAACTGAGAATCCAAGCTGATCTAGTCGGTTTGGCTTAAAAAATTTTTGGGATGACATCGGTTTGGAAATGTTTCAAACTGATGAGTTTGGATTGGTTTAATGATTTGTCCCAAACCGAATTTCGTCAATATATAAAATATTTTGACTTAATTGCATGCCTTCTTATGGTAGAAAAAAATAATGAATTATTAATGAAAAATCATCAAGCCCATCCTAATGGTACAAAATCAGTTCTTGAAACAAATGTTGTCTTACATTATCATGTGGCCGTTGGCATAACTGTGGTCGTAGACATAGTCGTGGCTATTAATGAGGTCGAGGTCATAAGAAAAATTATTATTATCAACCTCATGCTGGTTATAAGAATCATAGAAAATGGAAAATAAGGAGGGAACATCCACCCAACATAATAGTCAAGAAAACACTTGTGATAGATATGGATTGTTTGTCCATTTTTGGGGCCAATGTCATACTCTCAGACATCGCTTGGATATGTTTCAAACATTCTGAAAATCAAAAGTAAATAATATTGAAATAAACTATATTGATGACTTGCATGCAGTAGATGTGTAACATCTTGATGTTTCAAATTTCTTTAAAGACAAAGATAGAAAAATTAATTACTTGATCAGTGATAGAAATATTCATCATATTTAATATTCAACTTGTGTTTTATGTTTATTCATATAATTTTGTTTTTCATGCTATCTAGTATGTATTTCCTTTTTATTTTATTTTATTTAAGGTTATGGATTTTAATAAATTATTTAATGGAGAGATATATTTATCTTATAATGTGAATACAATATCAAATACAGTAGATCTTATTGAGGGTACTAGAAGAGCAATAATCATATTAAAAAAATGTATGAAATTAGATATTTATAATGCTTTGTATTCATCTGAATCAAAAAAAAATTTACTTAGTTTTAAAGATATTCGTCATAATAATTTCATATAAAGACAATAAATGAGAATAATGTAGAATATATATATATATATATATACATTACTTTTAGCATGTCTAGAGAAAAAAAAAATATTAGAAAAGCTTCTAGCTTTCTCACTTGGCTTATATTATATGACGATAAAATCAATAGATAGTTACGTAGTCACAAATGATAAGTTATATGATCCATATTATTTTATACTTTAGCATGATGGCCTTGGTCGCCCTAGATCAACAATGATGTGTAGAATTATCAAGAACTCTCATGGATACCCATTGAAAGATTTGAAAATTTTATTATCCAATGAGGATAATTGTAATGTTTGTTCGCAATGAAAATTGGTAATTAGACCATCACCCAATAAAATTAGTTTTGAATATCCATCATCTTTATAAAGAATTCAAGGACATATATATAGACTTATTCACTCACTAAATGGTCAATTTCGTTATTTTATGATTTTAATTGATGCATCCTCACGATGGTCACAAATTTGTTTATTGTTAACACATAACGTTGTATTTGCAAGATTGCTTGCACATATAATCAGGTTACATGCACAATTTTTACATCTAATCAAGACCATACGTCTAGATATTATTAGTGAGTTTACTTCTAAACATTTAATAATTACTACATGACAGTTGGGATTAATGTAGAACACCCAGTATCACATGTGCATACTCATAAGGAATTGATAGAATTTCTCATAAAACACCTATCAGTAATGCCAAAACTTTATTATTACGAATTCAATTATCTATTTCAACATAGGGACATGCCATTTTGCATATTGTGTCAATGATCCGCTTAAGGCCTACTGCCTATCATAAATATTCTCCTTCGTAATTGGTATTGTGACATCAACTAGATATATCTTATTTACACATTTTTAATTATGCAGTACAAGTGCCTGTTTCACTCCAGTAACATACTAAAATTTGACCCCAATGTCGATTGAAAATTTTTATGGCATTTGACTCATCATCTATTATCAGATATCTTAAACCATTAATAGTGATATATTTACAACATAATTTGTGGATTGTTATTTTGATGAGACAAATTTTCCTTTACTGGGAGAAAAAAATAAAAGGTCCATGAGATTAGGCATGATCTTTAATGGAAAGTGACTTATCTGTCTCATTTAAATCTATGCACATTTCAAAGTGAAAATGAAGTGCTTAAGATAGTTTATTTACAATAAATTGTAGAACAATTGCCATATAAATTTATAGATACAGCAAAAGTAACTATATCGTATATATCAACTACTAATATATCTAGCCGGGTCATTGTACCTAAAGACCAATTAATGAAAGATACAGTTGGAGAATTGTTTGTAGCATGCCAGAAGCATGGCAAACCAATTGGTTCAAATGATAGCGTTCCGTGAAAAAGAAAAATGATTAAACAAAGTTCTATTGCATATGATGCTAAAAATTTAAAAGAACAAATTCCTTTATAAAAACAAACGGTTTATGAGGAACAAGACCTTAACTTGAATTTAGAAATAGTGATCATTCTGTTGTGTACATAAGGAAATATTTTGAAAATGTGCATGGTCCTTAACGAGACCAAACATCTTAAAAAACATCTTAAAGTGGCATATGCCCAAGAAATGACACAAGCTCGTAAAGTAGCTAAAAATAAAGAAATTATTATCAATGATGTGATTGTGTTCATAGTAACTACAGACATTGCAAATGATTGTGATCCGCAAACCATTGATGAATGTAGGTAGATTAAGGCATGATTAGCTTAAATAAAAAGAAGCAATACAAGCAGTGTTAACTTCTTTAACCAAATGTGAAATATTTGGACCTATAGTCCAAACAGCTGAGGGCGTCAAGCCTGTTGGGTACAAATAAGTATTTGTACAGAAATATAATGAAGTGACTTGCCATGAACTCTACAGCGTGAATCTAACTAAATCTTATATCTAAACTTCAAATTATTTTACAAACAATAAAAAAATAAAATCCTCAAATACAACTATTAAACTACAATGAAAGAATCTAAAATCTTGCTAAATGATTGATTGTCTTCAATCTAAGTCTTTCCGTTACTCATCATAAATCAATTATATTTTCTTATAACTGAATCACCATAAACTATAATGAGTATGAAACCCAATGAGTAAACTAGTTTTCATATACTTAAATACATACATAAAGCTATATAATGTAAATAGAATACCATAGCCTTTTGAAAATATCATAAAACAAATCATCAAAATCTCTTCATGTTACTATTAGACTTTTACATTTCCTTCCAAATCTCTTTCTTGAGCTACTTCATTCAATTCAAGACTTTTTATCTCTCCAGGAAATGCACTCTTAGTGAGTATTAAAGCTTTTTTATGTGTTTTTTTTTTAAACTGAATTGAGAGCAAGTCATCTTTCAATTTATATTTGTCTACGAGGGTAATGTTTCTGGGTTGACAGTGGGATAGATGAGAAACTGAGAGATCAAAAGAAAATAAATGAATTTATTTATATATAAAAAAATACAAGCTGCATATATTAAGTTTTTTTTTTTAATTTTCATTTTCTTTGTATAAGAACCGGGCTTTGATGAATTGCAGTCTCCAAAACCGAATGAGCCCATGGGCTTAAGAAGCAAAAAAAGAGGGCAGTTAGTTTTGCTGGACTAACGTAAAAAATAAATAAATTTAAGAATTTAGACTCAAAAAATTTCTTATCATAAACATTTAATTAATTAATACATATTTAAAAAGAAAAACTTAAGTAACACATCACAAGATCCGTTAAGTACCACAATGCTTAATAGGGCGCACAAAAGAATGCTTAAAATTAACTAAACACAACCTGGGAATATATTGTTACATAATTAAGCTCAAAGCAAACACCAACTAGAGCTCCATTTTTCCCTCAGCAATCCAATTCTTCTCCAAATCTTGAACTTTCCCATCATTGAAATTCTCAAGCTCTTTATCTCCCTTAACATGATGCTGCACTTTATACTGATGCTTCATTGCAAAGAAAAGAAACGCCGTGAAATTCAAAACTCCTAGCACTGCAAGCAGCCAATAGAAGTTGTTTAACTTTCCTTTATTCAAATTGCTTCTCAGCCAGTGCTTGTTGGTTATTTTGTCAACAATAGACACCAACAAGCTGCTAACAAACATCCCCATTGAAATGGCACTTAGAAACAGCCCTGTGCTCATTGATTTCATCCTCTCTGGCGCTTCCCTAATGAAGAACTCAAGTTGTCCGACATAAACAAAAGCTTCCCCTGCGCCGACAAGAAAGTACTGAGGGACTAGCCAGAAAGCACTTATTTGGACGTGCTTTTGAACTGAAATTTCCCTCCTTTGTTGCTCAATAATGGCAGAAACAACCATAGCAATCACTGAAAAAATTAGTCCAATGCCAACCCTCTGAAGGCTTGTCATTCCTTGGATGGTGTGTGTGATTCTTCGAGCCAGGGGAACAAACACTTTCTCATTTAGTGAAGTAAAGAGGAGGATGGTGAGGAATAGAAAGGCTGATAAAGAACCTGGAGGCACAACAAAGGAGCCAATTTTTCGGTTCATGAAGGTTGCTTGCTCCACAGTGAATGTAGTCATTTGTGAGTAAACTGTCCAGAAAAGTATACATGTGGCCCAAATTGGGATAAGCTTTAACACCATCTTCACTTCTTCAACTTCAGTCACAGTAGAAACAATCCAAGAATTGTTTCTGTTTTCATTGGCAACAGCATTGTCTTCAATTATTGCAGCCTTGTCCAGGAACCTATATATATGTTCACAAGCACAAGGAAATGAAGTTTCTTAGTTTCTCGTCTAATGAAAGGCTTAAACATATGGCAACAATATTTATTAAACTCGTTACTTACTTGAATTTCTCTGTGTGGGGGACCTTGGCATTTTGGTACTCATTCAATAAGCCAGGATGATCAGGAAAAGGGTGACTCCTCTTCTTCCAAGCCAAGAGCAATATCCTCCATATAACAGTTAAAGGGCTGCCTCTAGGCTTTCTGAACCGGTACCAGGATGTCCCAATTAGCAATATAGCTACTGCAAACACCATAGTCCCTGCTGAAATACCATATCCCCAGCCCCTTCCAACATTATCTTGCACATACACCAAAACTATCACAGCAAATAAAGACCCTATGCTAATGGCAAAATAAAATCTGTTAAAGAAGAAAATCATGGCCTTCTCTTCTTTGGGGTCTGATGTGTCGAATTGGTCAGAGCCAAAGCCTGAGACATTGGATTTTATTCCACCACCACCAAGTGCTATTGTATAGAGTGCTGCATAGAGCATAGCCAGTTGCTTGCCGTTTGCCTCAATGCACTGATGGTGCTTTCTTCTGTAATCATCGCATTGAGGAGGCCTCATGCTAGGAATGCTTGTGGCCGATGTCAATAATCCCACACCCTGTTACAAGATTAGAAAATTAAAAGAGTACTAATGATAAGTTTCCACTGATAAATCAATTTTGAACATTATAAGTAGTTTGAACTTTGAAGAATCAAAAGCCTACCAAAGCAGTGATTGATGCAAAAATTGCGACTGTAAAGTATCGGCCAAGTTTTGCATCGGCTAAGAAACCACCGAGCAGACCAAGAAGATTGAGTGTTCCCATGAAGTTGGTGACAATGGTTGCAGATTTTGCCGATGATAGATGCATATCTCCAACCAAATATGTCACCAAGTTCATTGATATGCCCATAACACATATTCTTTCAGAGAGTTCGGTTCCTGCAACATCAATTTGATTGATATAAATGAATTAACATGAAACAATAATTAAATACATTAGCTCTGCTTCATGTAAGTAACTAAAAAAGCACCTAAGATGAGGCCTGCAGCTAGCCATCCACCAGTTTTGGACTTATCAATAGGATTCCCTCTGAAATCCACCATACTTTTTGCTTCATCTTTTTCACCATGAGAGGCAACCAAGACCTGTTGAAGCAATAAGAAAAAGAGAAACCATTTAGTCTTCAGCAATTTGATTAACATTAAGCACGAAAATTAAGTCGTTTTGAGGAAGAATTAGTTACCATGGTTAAGTTGAAGAGAAGAGGATATTGAAGCTGTAAGCTTGTTACCTTTTATAGGCAAAGAACAAAATGCAAGTGCATGATTGATAGGCTGTCCACATTTTCTAGTGGTGCAGGGCAGCTTGAGTGTTGCAATTGTTTATCTTTCTATTTTGAATTTTTTTTTTCTTTTAGAACAATTTTGGAATTATTGTTGCTATCATATTTATGGCTTAGGTGGTAGCAGCAGGCCTGTAGTGAACATAAGCAGAAAAGTAATTGTTCTTATTTCCAATATATATTGTGAACGTTTATGAGAGGAATTCTCTAGAAATACATTCGTAATACATCTCTCTCTCATCGGTAGAATCTTAATGGTTGTTCAAACTGTTTATTGCAATGATTGCTCGAGTGTGCTACCATACTTCTTTGAAACCTTAAGAGTCAAGAGTGAAAAAAAATCAATAACAGAATAGCAAATTTAAGCAGAAAATCTAAGTTATGTTATTTTTCTAATAAACAGTGATATCCATTTAGAGTTTTATAATTAACCAAAGCAATTAACTGATTAATGATAATTGAAGAGTCAATACTCAATGGGACCATGGGACTCCAATTATGGCATTCTCCAAATACTAAATCGTGAACATTTGAAACTTTCTCTCTTTCTTTCTGGTCGGCAGGACAATGATACCTACTTTGCATTAAGATCCGATATCAGTGTTGTATTATTAATGAGATATGATTTAGGCCAAGAAAAGAAAAGGATAATTTTTATTAAAGAAACCTCTAGACGCTGAATCTTGCAATGGGATGTCCCATCTAAAAAGTGAAATAGTGATAGTATTTGTATTATAAAAATTATTTTAAACAGTTATTTTTTAATAAAATTTTATAACAAAAATATTTATAAAATAAATTACCACTAAGGGTACAATTTATTATAATAACAAATAATACTATTATTCTAAATACTTATTTAACACATCCATTCAACAGTATCAATTCTTTAAACTTTACAACTTTTCTTTACTTTTTTTATTGTTGATATTATCACAAATAATTCTGGTTGTTTTTTCAATTTTTTTGACGATACAAAGCAAGTTTACACTTGTTTATTGAAATTGTAAGATGTTAATTTTTTTTTATATCATAAAAAGATAATAAGCATTATTTGTTACCAAAATAAGAAAAAAAAAATCATTCAACTCTCCTGCAAAGAGTAGAGCATTTTCTATAAAGGGATTAATTTCGTTGAGTGGTTATGGCTCTGTAGTTGCTTACAAATCAAAATATTAAACAGGGTTATTTTGATCATGGTGACCAAGCCATGAATATGAACGCGAATAAGAGAAATGGATGAGATAAACAAAGCATATAAAAAATAAAATGAATTTTGTTTTTTCATAATTGATTTTCTGACCAAATAAATTTGGCTTGCCTCCACATGTTTCAACAAATTTTGACGCGTATCTTAATGTTTCAACAACATTACTACATATCCTAATCATCAAATTTCACTTTTAACTTAGATGGAACTAGGGTACAAGGGAAAATGATGGCTTTAATGATCAGCGTGTGCGTTGATCGTTGTTGAAATATTAGGGTGCACGCCAAAATTCGTTAAAATATGTGGGGGCATCCGAAAAATAACCGTAATAAAAAATAGGTTTTCAAAAGTTATATTTTGAGTGTACTTTTTTTATATTTTAAAAAGTGTAATTCTTTTTTTTATATTTTAAAAAGAGTATAGAATAAAAATTAATTTCTTAAAATTTTTAAATTATTGAACAAAAAAATAAAGTGTTCGAAGTATTTTTAGGGTGCAAATAATTATTAATTTTTATATTATCAAGAATATTTTAAAAATGTCATGCTATAGCAAAAAAAACAAAAATCACCCCCCGCCACCCATAGATACTCATTATCAATTCTTTTTAAGAGGCCCTTACTCCCATGAGCCAAGAGGTTCAAGCCTGATGGACATTTTTTCTTTAAATTGAAGTAGATAGATATAAAGCTCCAAAATGCACCCAATTAAACATGACTCAAAATGATGTGTAGTCCAAACATACTAATATGTAACGTAATAAAAACTGGTTTAAGTCAGGTGTCTTTAAATATGTAATTGATAGAGAAAAATATCATTTCCAAGTAAGAAATGTACAAAATGTATCACACATGACATGTGTGGAGATGTAAGAGCAATAATGATTTTCGTTATCTAAAATCCTCGTCAGACGTCGGATGATAGTCTCTCCAATGCATGGCTGTAGACTTAACTCTTAAGAGAAAGAAACAAATTAAAGAAACCGCCTGCAAATTACTCTCTCATGCATGGGTGGACTGCCATTTAAGGGACCCAAAAAATAAATAAATAAATAAACACAAAGCATTTGTGTACACAAATTTATTGTTGTCATTTTGAACTGTCCAAATCGCAATAATTGTCAGTTTCCTTCTGTTTCATATAAAAGTTTCGAAGATTAATTCAATTTCATGAGTTTAATTTCACTTTCTTCCGTTCTGAAGACAATGACTGTCATCCAAGTTGAACTCTCGTTGTAGCCTGACCTCTCGTTATTATTATCTTTGTTTCTTTTTGAAGAAACACTCGTATTTGAGAACCTTCCGGTAATATTTGTTTATTCCATAAAAGGTGTTGATGCAGTTTTTTACGCGTGTCTCAACAGTCTTGAACCTTCCAATAAGATTTCCAAACAATGTCAGCGGGAAGGTGCTGAATCCTTCCGTCATGGTTCCAAACAGTACCCGATCCTTCTGCTCGCGATAAGCTCGAGCAGGATTGCCTCCTTTGTCCGGCTCACTGCCTTCTTGTAACAATGATTTCCGGACCGCACTCACGTAAAACCGAGTCGGGGTCGCGGGCGTTTCCTGCGAAACCCTCCGACGCTCAAGTCAAGAATCGGGTTCTCTTTTGGTATCTCCTTAGTGAGGAGACCGAAAATGAAAGGGTATTATTTCGCCTTTTTGGATATGTATGGTGTTTTTGGAGAAAGTCAGATGAGAGAAATTTGAAAAGGAAGAACCTGTATCAAGTTACAGATCCTTTCTGAGTCAGAAGTTCCAACCTCTCTTTTGGGTTCAATTCTTTCAACCCCTTTGTCAATTAGAAATGCCAACCCTTGAGAATCAAATTCTTCAACCCCTGTGTCGTTCTCCTTCTTTTCCTTTTATACTCCATTTTTCCCGCTCTTTTCCTTTCCAGTCGTCCACTCCCACACTAGTGGTGTCCGGGTCCTTCCGACAATCGGGTTCGTGGAATATTCCTCGGGATGAGCTACCGTCCCTTAACCCGATTCACGTAGCTGGATCACCATGTCGGGCAAGTGCGCAGGGAATGATGAGGCCTTGGTGGCACGTGCCGACCGCCGACAACAGTGTCACCTCTCCACCATGTGGGACCCTTGTCAGACATTAAAAGGTGTGCCAGGATTCCGAGATAACTGGCCGGGTTGCCTCGGCCTGGTCTTGTCCAGCTGTGCTCATGGATCTCTGCGAGCGGGAGAGATGTGCCTCGACCTCGACCGCCTTGACCAAGGATGACCTCGGCGGCAAGGACTCCGACCTCGACCGGCAGGATGACCTCGAGCGAGCGAGCTCGACCTGACCGCCTGACCGAGGATGACCTCGAGGCAGGAGCTCGACCTGACCGCCTTGACCGAGGATGACCTCGAGCAGGCAGGAGCTCTCGACCTTGACCGACTTTGACCGAAGGATGACCTCGAGCGAAGCGAGCTCTCGACCTTAACTAGCTTTGACCTGAAGGATGACCTCGAGCTGGGTTGCCCTCGGGGCGTCTTGCTTGAGCCGGAAGGACTTCGAGGAGCTTGTCTGATATTTACCTCATACACCTGGAAGGGCTTTGAGGGGCCTGTCTGATATTTTACCCAAACAAAAGGTATTATCATTCAGGCTGAAATCTCTTCAATTAGGCGGTAAAAAAATTTAAAAAAAAAATTATTAAGAAGCGTATGATAGTGATTTTTTTTTAGGTGTTGTGATGAAAAAATTATTCATTACTTAACCAATTTAAACAATTGTGTATATTTATAAAAGTTCATAAATTTTAAAATATTTAATTTGAGTGGGTATTTTTAATTTGGCTTTTGGAAAATAATTTTTTGATTGTACCATCAACATTTTTCTCGTTTTATTTTTAAGATTCAAAGTTCAATTTTCTTTATTTTGTGTGTCTATCTTTTTTTTTAAATTTATGTACTATCTTTTAATGTATTTACCATGCACTGTAAAAATATAATTTACAAATTTTTTTAAAGGTAATGAAATTTTAAAAAATATATTATAATTTTAATTATATAATTATAAAATAATATTTTATAATAAATTATTTTCAAGATTACTTTTAAAATGTTTAAAAATTATGACATAAGCACAAGATTTATTTTATTTTATATTTTGAAAAGGTCGGCCCTTTATAAAATTAATTTTTCATGATAAAAAAGTATTGACAAGATTGAAAGGACTCCAAAATAACACCTTTTCCCAAAACAAACTCCTATCATTTAATGTCGACACTTTCTTTTCTTCTTTTGCTTTTGTGTTAGTATCTGGTACTTATTTTTTAAATTTTCAATAAACAAATTGCTTAGATTATCCCAAACCTCTTGGCACTAACTGATGTAATAATACTTTAGATGGTATCATACCAGATATTTTGGAATGTGCCAGATATTTTGCTGGTCTTTGTCCAGCCAAAGTGAAAACGACCTTTACATAATCAATTTTCTCAGAAAATATAAGAGAAGCTGCCGAAATTTAATTGGTTTTTTCCCTGCCTAATATCTAACATTATGTGACTTTTGCTTCACCCAAACAAGACCCGAGCAAGGAAATCCCATGCAGTACCTAGTTGGTAGGTTGATTCATGTTTATCAGAACGTGGATTTCCTGTTTGCTTTCAGTTCTCTTTTCAAACCAAACGTAACGCTTTCAAGATTCTTTTATATTAGCGATTTCTGAGTTACGGGTTATGCGGCATGCCATGGCAAGGGTAGATTCTTAGATGATTAGTTATATACGCTTGTATATAAATTTGAATATTTGACATGAGAAAGTTTTGGGTATCTGGAGTGTATGCGCACCCACTTGTCATTTGTATACATGTTAGACTGGTCTTTAATATTATTTAGCTCGGAAGTTTAAATTTTTTGATTAAGTAATGAGTTATCTAATAATATTATATTCTTTAACAATTGATTAAGAAGTATATTTGATAATAATCTAATGAGAAATAGTGTATATATAATATTAAAAAAAATTGAACGAGGAGTAATAATTGATATGAAATTGTGGAATATATATTGCCTAATATTAATGTTTGAAAAATTAAGAACAAGCCTGCTCAAGCACAGTAAGAGCGAGGCCATTCGTAACAAACAAGATAAGCTCTGATCGAGTTATAAGCAACTCCTGAAGCATATCTAAGTTAATCCTAGAGTAGAATTTGAACATCCCCACGTACAACTAAATTTTATAACAACAATCCAATAATTGCGTCGTAACGAACGTATTAATTGGAAGTGGAAGACACACGCTCAGAGGGAGTACCAGTCACGAATGACGGCAAATGCGAAAAACACGGAACTCTGTTAAATAGCTAAGAAATCTCAGAAAAGCAAGAAAGGATCCAATACTGAAAACAAATTCTATAGAAAATATTAGAGAAAAAGCTAGCTAATTCTATAATTTTTTATTTTGATAATTGATACACTAATTAAGCCACAAGAGTAGCAGCATTTATTTTTTTTAATTTTAAAAAAAGTCTGATTATTGACTTGAGCGTCGATGGGTTTTCGCTAGAAAAAAACATCCAGCAACCTCTAACAGTGCTTTGTGAGTATAAGCTTGAAAATAATATATTCTCAAATCAAGTAAATTCAAGTGTTGGCGAGTAGATCTGCTCGAGAATAAGGCGACCAGATTTTCGCATCAACATCTATCTCTTTGTGAGTATAGGCTTGAAGACAACATATTCTCCAAATCAAGTAAATTTAAGCATTGGTAATGAGATCTACTCCAGAATAAGAAGACTAGATTTTTGCATCAATATTTTAGCACTGTCTATGGGGAATTTAGCAAAAAATCAATTCTACTGAAACAATATTATAGAAATGAATACATGAGGCAACAATTCACGAGAATCAGGGTTGAAAGAGTTAAAGAAGCTAAGGGAGGTGGCAAACAAAACTTGTGATAGAACAATGTAGGAAAGAATAGAACGAATGAAGAAGCAGATAGAGGCATTGACATTCATCCTTCATGAACTAAGGGATAGGCAGAAGAGAGTGAATCGAGATATTCTTGAGTTTAGTCACAGAACTGTACTTATTGAGCAAGACATAGGAGTTTGAGCCTAGAATATGGAAGGCAAAGTATGACAAATAAGGTGGATATAAGCTTGAAAGAGAGGGAGTTAAGACAACACTTGTGAGATATAGAACAAGAGCGTGAGCAAGTGGCAGCACAAAATCCTTCTCATACTGAAAAGTTGGAAGGAGAAATGCGAAGGTTGGCCCTAGTCATTGACGAGATGTGAGAGCATGAAAAAACTCCAAGTTAGAGGATCATGTTGGATAATGAGTTCCTAAGTTCAGTATAGATAATAAACATTTCCATTTTAAAGGATTTCTGCTTTTCTGACCTTAACATTTCAAAAAAAAAAAAGTGACCATTTGTACATATTGAGCATTTCAATAATACAACATGGGTACAAGGCTTGACAAAGATGCAAAAATGTAGAGCTTTTCTACTGAATTTGAAGGGGTGAGCACATGAATGGTATTGCAGGTTGCCCCGAGGAAGTATAAAGAGTTTTAAACAAATGTTTGCAGAGTAATTTTATACTACAGTAGCCCCCTGAAGATGATATAATGAAGTTTATGAAGATCAAGTAGAAAGAATATGAGTTTCTTCGAGAGCTTGTCAAAAGATACCACTGATCGATTCTCGATGTTGGTGCATTCAACTACTTGCAAGTATTGAGGGGACTTAAGAAAGGTGTGAAAATAGGAAGGTTCTGGTATAACTTAAGGAATCCCTTAATTCACCATATTCTGTTGCATATGAGCAAGTGAAGAGAGATATTTAGATCAAAAAGGAAAAAGCTGTAAAAATGAAAAGCAGGCAAATGTAGAGAATAAGGCATAAATATAAGAGAATCCAGAAAGGAGGACGAATAATCAAACAAGATCAAAAGCCATCGTTAATCAGAGAAACAGGTAATCGAGTTGCTCCCTACTAACATTATCAGAGGCCACCCAGCCTCAAGTTGGTCGGGTTTCATTCCACAGATCTCCAAGCAGAGATCGTAGAGATCACCACCAACTCTATGATAACCCACACTGCAACATCCCAAACACTAGATTTGGTAGTGTCGTCCAGCTGCCACATCCACCAATAAACAACTTTCCTATAGACAAGATCATGCAGATGATTGACCAGAGTTCTGCTTATAGGTACTATACCCCTTTAAAAATTCAATTAGAAGAATTATTTTATATCATAAAAGAACCAGGTTTGTTGTACCCCCTACCACCAATGTCCAAATCAGCAAATAATAGGGATAAGAGTAGGTTCTATAAATTCCATGTTGATCATGGCCATGCAACAACTCAGTGTTACGATCTAAAAAATCAAGTAGAAGATCTAGTGAGAAATTGATATTTTGACGAGTTTATTAATGAGGGCACCTAGTGATGGATTAGTAACATATAGAGGACAAGCAAGTCAGAGGAGTAAATTGGGAATGACCCATTGTCAGGGTAATAGCAAGAGGCCCAAGTATGACCGAAAACTCGAACAAAGCCAGAAAGAACTATAGTAAATATGCATTAGCTAGTTGGGATATCTTGTTCAATATACCGGCAGCGAAAAGAGTACGAACTAGGTAGGTTCTAATTATGTTGACGGAAGAGGATGAAGAAGATATTCTACATCACCGTGAGGATACCTTAGTTATAAAGGCTAATGTTACAAAAAGGGAGCTCAAGAGAATTTTGGTATATTCAAGAAATTCGATGGATATTTTCTTCAAATCTACTTTGAATGAGATAAGAATTACAAATGCAAGACTCGAGCACATAAATACTTCTTTAAATGGATTCGAGGGAGGAATGTTGACACCCTTAGGGGTCATAGATCTATCGATCATTATAGGCACGAGACCTTTTGATAAGAACATGCTGAAATTTATAGTAGTAGAAGAAAACAATATGTATTAAATGATGTTGAGCAGGCTGCTTATGAGAATCAGTCAATTAGTAATGTCTACCCATTACTTAGCACTCAAATATCGAGTGAATGGTATAGTAAGAGTCATAAAAAGAGACTAGAGAATTGAAATGAGCTGTTATACAACGATGGTTAAAGAACATATGCAAGTGATATCATTAAATGTTAGGGGATAATCCAAGAAATGAAGGAAAAAACCTATTGAATAGTTGGAAGAAGTTTGAGTGAGATCAAATGATCATGAAAAGAAAGTTAAGATCGGGTCAAATACAAGCAAAGATTAAAAGATAAATTTGATTAAATGTTTACAAGCATACAAGGAATTGTTCGCCAAGTCCTATGATAATGTGCCAGGAATTGATCCGAATATGGCATGTCACAGGTTGGCAATCACTAAAGAGGTGCGACTAGTAAAATAGAAGAAAAGATGCTTCAACTAGAAGAAATATGACTCTACAAATAGCATGGTAGAGAAGTTATTACAAACAAGATTTATAAAGAATGTTGATTATCCTGAATGGATCTTAAATGTGGCATTGGTTAAAAAGGCGAATAAAAATTAAAGAATGTGTATCAATTTCATAAATTTGAATAAAATATGTTTGAAGGATAGTTTCCCGTTACCAAAGATTGATCAGTTGGTTAACTCTATAATAAGTTATAGATGCCTTTTTAGGTTATAATCAGATACCCATGTATGAGTGGGATGAAGAAAATACAACTTTCATCACCAACTAAAGTTTATATTGTTATAAAGCTATGCCTTCTAGGCTTAAAAATATGGGGCAATATATCAAAAATTAGTGAATAAGATTTTTAAGGCATTAATTGGGTAGACGATAGAGGTATGAAAATAAAATTCAAGGATCCCAATGAACATGTGAAGTACCTCGAAGATATTTTTACACTCTTAAAGGAATATAAGATAAAGCTCAATCCTGATAAGTGTGTTTTTGGAGTGGGCACGGGTAAATTTTTTAGTTTTTAGTTAGCAATAAGGTAATTGAGGCCAATTTAAAGAAGATAAGGGTTGACGTGGAAATAAAGTCTTAAAGAAATACAAAGTCTCACGAGCAAGTTAGCGGCTCTAAATTTATCTATCTCTCATGCCACGAACAAATGCAATATCTTCTTTTAAGTAATAAAGAGATGAAAAAAGATAGAATGAACATCAGAATACGATGAGGCATTTCAGCAGTTCAACTCTGGTGAGGGAAGAATCGGGAGTTCAACATTTAGTGTACTACGTAATTAAAGTCCTACTTGAAGCTGAAACTAGATATCCAAGGATAGAGAAGTGGGCACTTGCCTTAGTCACTGCTGCTAGAAAATTAAGACCTTATTTTCAAACACATTCTATAATTGTTTTGACAGACCAACCGTTTAGGTAAGTTTTGCATAAGTTAGAAGCCTCTAGTCAACTAGTGAAGTAGTTAGTAGAGTTAAGTGAGTTTAATGTTATTTATCAATCTCGAATAACAATCAGAGAACAGGCTCCAGCAGATTTTGTGGCCAAGTATACAGGAGTAGATAAAAATGCTGATAGCAGACAAATGATGGAAGAAAAATGTCTTAGTAGAGTTTGGACTGTTATAATGGATGGAACATATGAAGAACAAGAAGTAGAGGCATAAGTAATCTTAATTAGCCCTGAAGGCATGAAGATTCCTTATATAGTAAGGCTCGAGTTTAAAGCTATTAATAACCAAGCTGAGTACAAAGCTTTTATTATAGAGTTAAGGCTAGAATTAACATTGAAGGCAGAAGAAGTGAAAGTTTAAACGGATTCTCAACTAGTGGCAAACCACCCAACGAAAACGTCTAGGTGAGAGGAGAGAAGATGAAGACTTATCTGCCTAAGGCTAAGTAATTAATACACCAATTTCAAGCAGTGGAGGTAGAGCAAATTTCAAGAATAGAGAATTTCCTAGCAAAAAGGTTAGTAAGAATGGTGGCAATATTAGATTCAAAAATGCTAATTCAATTTTTATGGATGTCAAAATCAACTCGAGTATCAACAAGAAGTGAATGTGATGAGCATAACTACAGCAGGCACACAGATGGATCCAATTATCTTTTACATAAAAAAATGGATAATATTATACCTATAAGGAACAAGCAAAGAGATTGAGATGCCAAGCAACTAAATATACGTTGATTGATGGAGTGTTATATCAACGAGGGTATATTTTGCCACTATTACGCTTTCTAAATAAAGAAGAAGCAGACAATATACTGAAGGGGATACATGAAGGTATTTGTAGAAACCATTCGGGTGCAAGGTATTTAGATTGCAAAGTCCTTAGCCAAGAATATTTCCGGCCTAAAAGGCACCATAATGCATAATAGAAAACCAGAAGTTGTAAGAATTATCAGAACTTCATCAACTTCCTAGCGCAACCATCAGAAAATCTCACTGTCATGAATTCACCATTACCAAACAGAGAATTAATTTGATCGAGCCCTTACCTAAGGGGCCGGTAGCTACAACTCATATTATGGTTGGGATATATTATTTTACAAAGTGGATTAAAGTTGAGGCCTTGAGCAAGATTATAGAAAGCAAGACAACCGCTTTTATTTAGAGAAATATGATATGCAGATATGAAATCCAATATGCTCTAGTAACTGATAATGGGAAGCAGTTTGACAGCAATAATTTCAAAGATTTCTGTAAAAGCATGGGCATAGAATTTAAGATCTACTCTCTGGCACATCTATAGGTAAACGAGTAGGTAAAGGTGGCTAATAAAACTATAAAGAGACTTAGAAAGGGGCATGGATGGAGGAACTACTTGGTGTGCTATGCACTTACAGAACCACACATAAGATCGCTACAGGAGAAATCCCATTTGCCTTAACATTTGGGCATGAAGCTGTTATCCCGGTAGAAATTAAAATGGGCACACATTGGACATGTTACTTTGACAACGGGCAAAACAATAAGCAGATTTATATGAACCTTGACATGTTAGAAGAAAATAAGAGAGTGTCATTAAAGAAGGCAGCTGAATATCAGCAGAAGGTTGCTCGCTATTACAACCAAAACATATGTGTTCGATAATTCAATACTAGAGATTAGGTGCTCAGAAGGATAAACCAAGCTATTAGAGATTCAAACCAGAGAGTGTCTAGTCCAAATTGGGAAGGTTTATACAGAGTTTTATGAGTAGCTGGTCCAGAAACATATATATTGGCTTATCCAGACGAATGAAAAGTCAAAAGGCATTGGAATGCAGAACATTTGAGGAAGTATTTCCAATAAACTTCCTTATAAAATTATGTTGTCTCAATTGATGAATATAATTTTCTTGAATTTAAAATATGTAATGAATTAATTATCAATAGAAATGTAACGAGGTATATCTTCAATTTTCTCTAAGCTCTTTAAGGAAAATATAAAGACTTAAAGTCTCAAAATCTGTTCGAGGTAAGACAAAAGTTAAAGTTTGCCAAAACTTGTTCGAACAGATATAAGCTTTTAAAAAATATTTTAAGGCGAATATAAAGACTTAAATCTCAAAGCCTACTCAAGGCGATGCAAAAGTTGAAGTTTGCCAAAACTTGTTCAAGTAAATCTAAGCATTTAAAAATATTTTAAAGCAAGTATAAAGACTTAAAGTCTTAAACCCTACTTGAGCTAAGACAAAGTCAGAGATTGTTAAATCTCCCTCGAATAAATTTAGGTTAAAAATATTTTTGGACAAACAAAAAGTCTCCGAGGTTCCAAAGCTAGTGGAAAGCAAGACCAACGTCGAAATTTACCCGTGATACCTCGATAAAGCAAAACCGAGCAAATTTGATGGATATTTTGACAAGATTAATATCCATAAGGTCTGTATAGGGCAAGGCGAGATAAAAAATTTGCTAGATATTTTGACCAGATTAATATTAGTATTGGAACAAGACAAGTGAAAGGGTTGAAAGTCTCAAATCCTTCTTTAGAGAAGACATCGAGAATTACAAAAATTTTTAAAAAGACTCAGTTTCAGAACCCGATCGAGATGAAACAATAGTCGAAATTTGGTCAACTTGATCTAGTTTATCAAAATAAAACAAGTCTTAAAGGAAAATTAGAGGACTCAAGTTTTCAATCTAGTCTGAGATATAAGTTCGTATATTAAAATAAATGATGTACAGGAAACAACTTAACAAGTTTTAAGTCCTAGAACTTGCTCGAGGTAAAACAAAAGTCAAAAATTACATTTATTTCAAAAAGGATTAGAGTTTGCACGCTCTAACATGAAGAACTATTATTTTAAAAAAAAATATTTAAAAAGCTTTGGTAGGGTGGTCAAGAACTTTAATAGCTTAGTTAGTGACCTTGGTAATCTGGTCTATATTGGATGCAGTTTGGGAACCGCCTTCATCAAAGGAAGAAGCTTCTTAAAATTCCATGAAGATTTCTCTGCATCTTTGGGAGGCTCTTTCTGTTAGTCACTTTTCTCATTCTACATATTCATATAGGCATTCACTCCAGCCTCAAGTTTAGACATGTCCAACTCTGAGTATTCCTTTATTTAAAAAGATATTATGCAATCATAGCAGAATGTTAGTATATTATTTTACTCATCAGCAAATTGTTTCTCCAAAATATCAAGTCTACTATGAAGACGTGATGTCTCTATTTCCATATATCTCAAAGGAAAATCTCTGGGTATCAAGATCCTTCATAACATTTAGAAGCTCATCTCTTACAACAGATAATTCTTTCTTAAGCTGAAATGCTTTTAAATCTACTATGGCAGTTTTTCCTCAATAGCAGAGATTTTGGCTTAAAGCTTTATTGATTGTTCATTTTCCTGCTCCAACTTATTCCTAAAGCTTTGATTTTCAGTCTTAAGTCTCTTGCCATAATTAGAGATTCTTGATTTGAAAGCAGTTGAGATAGTGGTAAGTCAGCATGCAATACGCTGGAAGGTGTTACCCAGTTCATTAAGGCTTTACGCATCTAATTCTGCGAGGTAATCTTCTTGCACGTGCTTTGTATACTCTTTGATATAAAGAGCCAGAGAATCAGCATGATCTCTCGGTCGAGATGACCTAGTCCCACCATTAGCGGGAATTAAAGCTGTATAATTTTTCATAGTGATCTATCAACCACATTCCTACCTTCCAATAAAGGAGAATAGAAAGAAATAGTCTTAATAGAAGAAGTAGTTTAGTCGATTCTTGGCCTCTTTGGTACCACGGTTAAGCTAGCTGGAGTGTCAATATTCAATTATCAAGAATATTATTTCTCATCTTTTCTTCTCTAGACACTAGACTAAATTTGAATAGGTTACTCAAGGTCAATAGCTCTTTACACGAGCTTACGTTGACCAAAGCGATGTCGACTTGCAGTTTCAACTCCTCCTTAATCTTGTAAGATATGTTGTTGGAAACTAAGACATCAGAAGAAAGAGATAAGAAGAGATGGAGCAAAAATTAAATAAGAAAATGCTATAGCAGCAAATGACTTGGAGTATAAAAATAAAAGGAAATATGGGTATCTTCACCAGATATAGGGATTATTCGTCCTCAATTGCCTCCAGCGAAAAAGAATTTATTTTCCCAATTACTACCAAATGTGAGGAGGTTGGTAATTAGTTTCCTTTTATTTGAACTAAACATAAAATAATACCATCCTAAATCTTTTGGACAACTCTTCAATTGATGCAAATTCTTTATTTCATCTATTTTCATAAAATAAATAAACTAAAAAAAAAAAACCATCCATTAGAGTTTAACTGGCCTGAAGCTAAATTCAGTTGTGATAATATCCGAGCAAAATATGGTTGCAAAAGCAATCTGACATCCAGTTTAAAACATACTAAGTAGAAGGTGATATATCTTCTTGGAGAGTAACTGGGAGTATTACTTTTGCTAGGAACCTGGAAATCAATATTACTAAGGATATTATACATTTTTCCAAGTCTATCTAAACCCTTTTGTGTAGTTTTACATCTCATATTGTCAATAGCATATGATTTGTCTTTTGTTCTATGGCTGGCCTTATATTTTTTAGTTGGCCTAGATTCGCCTAAGAGTTCGTCCTCGATACCACTCTTATTATCTATATTGATGATTTGACCAGAACTTAGGTCTTTGTCAACATTTTCTTTATTGGATTGGGTTTCGCTAGAAGAATAAGATGCTTTAGGGGTCATCTTTCTAGGATTTTTTCTGATATGCAAAGGATCGATGCTTTCCCTAAGGTTTACTTCTACATGACTACTAGGGCCTAAGTCATAGTCCATAGGAACAGAAATCAAAGAACCGTAAAAAAAGACAAAAAGGAAGAATAAGAAAATGAGAAGTTCATGGAGCAGTACTTGAAAATGGTTCACTAAACGTTAATCGCGATAATCACAATGAGAAAGAAGATTTCTTATATAGACAGTGAAAGGTAATTTTGTGTAATGAGATGGAGTAAGAAAAAATAAAAAATAAATTTGGAGATTTATAAAAAGGGCAAATAAGTCGTATTGAGAAACGATACATTAATTGAAATAATGCATCTAGCAAAAAAATTGCCCTTTTGAGGTTCAAAAGAGTGGCCAAGATTGATCAACGTTGCTTGCATTTAAGACGAAGTAACTAAAGAGTCGACTTACAGAAAAGCAAGTTAAAAAGAGTAGACATCCAAATATGCTCAAATCAATAATTTATAATCTTACTTCATTTCACTCTTAATACTAGAAATTAGGGGACTAGTATTTAAGAAATTAAGAGCAAGTCTGCTCGATCACACCAAGAGCAAGGTCATTCGTAACAAATATGATAAACTATCATCGAGTTATAAGTGACTCCTGAAACACATCCAAGTTAATCATCGAGCAAAATTTGAACATGGCTACCCCTAGGCCATAATGGAAACTTGATTAATGATCTTCTCCGAGAATTAGGACTTAATCTCCATACACGACTAAATTTTATAGCAGTACCCCAATAATTACTTTGTAAGGAACGTATTAATTGGAGGTTAAGGACACATGTTCAGAGGGGGTAACGGTCACGAATGGCGATAAACGCAAGAAACATGAAGCTTTGTTAAATAGCTAAAAAATCTCAGAAAAGAGAGAGAGGATCCAATACTGAGAACAAATTCTATAAAAAAATATTAGAGAAAAGCTGGCCAATTCTCTAATTTTTTTTATTGTGATAATTGACACACTGATTAAGCCACAAGAGTTGTAGTATTCATTTTTTTCAATTTCAAAAAAAGACTCGATTATTGACTTGAGAGTGTTGGAGGATTTCGCTAGAAAAAACATCCAGCCTCCTCTAATAGTGCTTTGTGAGTGCAGACTTGAAGACAGCATATTCTTCGAATCAAGTAAATTCAAGTGTCGGTGATGTGATCTGCTTAAGAATAAGATGACCAACTTTCTGCATCAAGAATTAAATTGTTTGAATTCTATTTCAATGATCAAAATAATTGCTTAAGCATTGGGTTCAAGCGATTAAACTATTATGGTATTAGAGTCAAAATTGCAAGCTTCTTAGTTTGTTATACGAAAATGTTATTTTGCTTGGGATTGAGGCATAATTTGGACTTTTTTTTTTTGGTGGTACAACCATCATTTTTGTTTCCCATGTTCATGCGATCTTAAAAAGTTAAAATTGAATTATTTCATCTTTACTTATTATAGACCTATTATCTCTAATACTTTTTCTTAATTTTGAGTCAATCCATTATGATTTTTTTTTCTTAATATATATATATATATATAGGCCTAATCTTATACGCGACCAAGACTTATATTGATATTTCAATGGGCTCAGAATATAGCTCTCCTAATGGAAACTTAACACGCTCATAATTATGTATACATATATACTAGAACAATAATATGATGCTTATGCAAACCAACAAATGCTACAAGTTGATCGGATACAAAAATTTTATTCAAGTATATATAGTAGACTTTAACTGAGAGTCAAAGGAAATGGTGTTTTCCCTTTGTTTATGTAGCAACATTTGGTCAATTGAAAAAAAAAAAAAAAAAGTACAACATGATTCGAACTGCAGTCCTTGACCAGGTACTTTGGAATGTTTCAAATGTTGTGATTATAACCGCGTGTTAGGTTTGGTCGAAGAATATACGGACGAGGTGTACTTGTGTAAATAATTATTTGACAGCAGTGTGCTTTCGGTTGTCAGCTTCTTTGAATGCTTTAACAGTTGCATGAGCAAAGGCAAACCGTACAAGAGTGAGTCAAAACTCTCTCCATCGATCCCAGCCATGGCGCTCCTAAAAGTAGGTGTATTTAGAAACCAAGAAGGTGCATTTAGTTACCCTCGTCAATTGGTCCTCAAAATGGGCCTTGTAAACAACTGTGGTCAAGTCCATAACAAGACGACGGCCGTTAAACGCATCTTCTTTTATAATTCTCCATTTTTCCTTTCCAATACGATGATATTTTATAATTAATCACATCTCGCCAACCCCGAGAATTAACAACCCCCAAAGAGTACTTGTCTGAACGACTAGACCCCAACAACGGTACAACTTGTTTTTTTTTAATATTGATTTATAAGAATATGATACATTATTTTATTTACAATTAATTTCTACAATTAAAATTCTTCATGACGTGAATATTGAAATCTCATCCTATACAAAAATGATTGAAATTAATTCTCATAAATATTTTTAGACCTCTCTATATAAGAAAAATTAAAATTAACCCACATAAATGCTTTAGACCCCCTTATATAGAGAAAATTAAAACTAACATCCATAAAAGTGATATTGAGATCCTCTCATATATAGGAAGGATTAAAACTAATTTTAATAAATATTTTTAGACCCTCTCATATATAGGAAGGATTAAAACTAATTTTAATAAATATTTTTAGACCCTCCTATATAAGAAGAATTGAAACTAACCCACATAAATATTTTAGATCTCCTATATAGGGAAAATTAAAACTAACCCCATAAATATTTTTATGGTAACTCCCTTCTTTCAACATTGTGAAACTAATCCTCATAAATACTTCTAGACCCCCCTATATGGAGAGAATTGAAACTAACTCCCATAAATACTTTAGACCCCCCTCTATTTAGAGAAAATTGAAACTAACTCTCATAAATACTTTTATGGTGACTCAAACCCTAAATACTTTTGTGGTGACTTGAACTCTACTATCAACATTTATGAGTCTAAAAACTCTCCCACTATAAACTTTTTGCCCAACTTGTTTAATTACTTTGAAGGTATGCAGCTTTTTCTTTCATTCTACCATACCCTTATTGGTTACTTTAATTTAATTTTAAGGACATTACAACGATGCAGTGTATGATCAAATGGTAGCTTTAATTCCTTTACAATAACGAAAGCAAAAGAAAAGGAACATGTTAAACTTTATATTTTACTATTATAAACATTAAAAAATACAAAAACAAAAACAAAACAAACAAAGTGAAGCTACAAATGAGGGCTAGAACACTTAGTTCAGCCCCATTTTAGAAAAAAAGGCTCTTAAAAAAACCCAATACTATGTATTCTCCATGTAATATTAATTCTAATAAGAAGCAACCAGAGATGGGTTACTATTTCTTTGTTCCTTAAATTGTGACAATTTGGCAAAAACTCCAACCAATGGTGCTGTATTATATGTGCAGGCCTCAGTCTGCATATAATTATTTCTTTGATCCATGAAATTATCTAGCCAATCGGGTCCTCCAACCAAAGCTCCAACTATAACATTCGGGTTCTGGTCCACCCGGCTGTACCAGTTATCATACCCTTGGGTGCACCCGATGAACGCTTTGTTCTCTCTGTATGACACAATTGAGGCTCCTCTGTGGTGCACCCTTGTGGGGTATTTGGGTCCATAACCCACCAAATAGCTCATGTTCATTGGGTTAGAGCCTAATATGTAATCTACTTGAGACTTGGCAAAGCTTAGGATCTCTTGGTGACCGACAATTTCACCATTGCAATTCAGCTGTTGATTTGACTCCTGAAGCAAGTCAGAGTAGATAGTAAGCAAAAAGGCAGCCGTTGAAACATACTGCATGTTGTTCCATTGCCTGATGTATAATAGACCTCCCGGAGTCCGGTCTACATTGCTACCATTGTTCTTGTTAAGGCATGAACAAATATAGTAGTCGGCTTTTGATCGGTACTGTTCAAGTATGTGTCCATGCTTCTTATGCTTTTCCTTCGCAAGCAACTGTAAAGGAAAAGAAAAAATTTTAAGCTTCTAAGGGGGTCTCTATCTATGAATAATAAAGGGAAATCAGGATGTGACAAATGAATTCATTATTGTGATCATGTCATTGTTGATTCCCCATTACTGAAATGGTGGCCCTAGGGCCTTATTGGCTCATTGAATGTGCATCATGTGCATTTTATTAACCATTGCAGTCAAAACAAACAAAATCCTACCAGATTATCACTGCCATAAGAGGAAATTACTGCAGCAAATGAGCCAGCGAATGTGGGTCTTTATTGGAAAAAACAAAGCTTGTGCCTTTGTGCCTCATCTAACAGACTAACACCCGTAAGCCATAAATGAAAGAATCGCATCCATACACGGAGTTTTCGAATGGAACCCAAATTTAAACCAGACCCCACATAACAAATCCATCAGCTGATCTGGTCCCTGCTATGAGCAGTTCAATCATGAATGATGAGATCTAAATATGGTGTAGCCGGAGTACAAAATTACGTGGTTGTTCAAACAGTAGTTTTGAGATACGTGGCACGTGTATTTTTAAAACTTGTCCAATTTAAAGCTCTGCCATGAGAAGCATCAGCTTCACATGGTTTTGTTCTCCTAGTCTGGATTAGCTATTAAGAAGCATCTATTTTTATTCTGCAGTCACGGTAGTATGGTACCTTGACTAGCTTTTACTTCATCAACCAATTAACTTTATTCTAAAAAGTGTAACATTGTGGTTATTATTAAAGGTTACATATATTATAATTTCTGTCGAATCTAGTGAAAAAGTAAAATCCCCTAAAGATTTGAGAGGGTAATCGCCAAACAGGTTACAAGTCTCCCCAAGAAAACAAAAGAAAATAGGGAAAGCAAGAGGTATTGGAGAATTGGCACACCCAAAAGTGATAAGTCCAAACTAAGTTTGAAAAAGAAAAAAAGGAACTTTACCTTTGAAGCCATAACTTGAAGGCCAGCATACTTAACATCCCAGCTGAATTCTGTAATAGCCCAGCCAATCCCACCAAAGCTGTCAGCATTATTGATAATGTACTGTAAGTGTTTGTCATTGTCGGTGGCTTTGAAAAGCCACATTGCTCCCCACAACAACTCATCCATGTATCCACTCACCGACGCATAGTAGCTCTTCACCGCTTCCACACTCCCATCATATTTCCCTCTAAATTTATCACCAAATTCAAACAACTGCAGTGCACAATTAAACCCCAGATAGAGTTTACATTAGCGAAGGATCTTTCTAGCTTTAAAAGTTAGTTGTGCAATTACAAGTGAACCTACACACTAACCAAAATGGAGCCAACTGTAGTAGTGCCTCATATAAGTTGTTTTTATTGTACGTAATAGAAACTAGTCCAGTAAGTGCAAATTATAGACTAGAACCACAGTAAGAGATCTATCAACAACTCAACTAGCCAAATTTAAAGTACCTGTTGGGCATGGTGCAAGAGTAGGTGTGAGTAATGTGGGTTAGTTTTCTTGAACACAATCGACGCGGCGGCCATCGCCGCAGCCGTCTCTCCTGCGAGATCCGACCCGGGATTGTTCTCATCAATCCTGTAAGCATGTCTTGATGTAGTCATGTCCTCCGGGCGTTGCCAGCAGTAGTGGTCAGTATCCCCGTCACCCACCTTATTAAAGCAAAACGATTTTTTTGAATTAATGAAAACGCATGAGAGCAATGTTACCGTATACGAAGTAATTAAGTACCTCAGCCCATAGCACATTTGGGCTAGTGTGTGCCTTAATGAAGTAATCAGCGCCCCATTTGATTGCCTCGAAAGCATGCTCTAATTCACCGGCAGCAGCGATCTGTTCACGAAATTCGATGACACCCCATGAAAGCATGGTCACTGTGAAAGCCATTGGCAGGCCAAATTTCACATGGTCACCAGCATCATAATACCCTCCGACCAAATCAACCTGTTAAACAAAAAAAAAAAACATTTAAAAATTACTACTCATTTCACATCACATAATAAGCAAAAACTAAACAGTGTGATTATAATTAAACTGACCCCTTGCTCCAAGCCGTCGGTGAGGCCGGAATGGTCCCGCCATGCCACACGTTGGTTGTAGGGTAAGCGGCCGGAGCGTTGAGCTTCGAAGTAAAGAAGGCTCTTTGATAAGGCGTCAGCGTAATCAAAAGCTGCTGCCGTTGCAGCAGCGGAGACATTAATGAAAATGCTGATTAAGATCAGTAAACATTGCTGCTGCTGTTGTTGTCGTACAAAAGCAAATCTTGGGTTCTTATTATTTTTCATTTGGGGTCCCTTCATCTCCTAAAGAGCTTTGCTTTCCTTTGCTTTGCTTTTTAGGAGTGAAGGGGGATGACGAAAGTGAAGTGAAAGTTTCAAGTTTCAGACAGTTCGGTTTTATTTATTTGATTTGAAATTGAAAATGAAATGCAAGCTGATGACTCACCGGTCTATATAGTCCATATGATACCATGTGCATGTGACTTTCACGTGAGACGTCAAATTCTTCTCCTTTTTCTTTTCTTTTTATCTTCTCGAACGAGCGTGATTTGTGCAAGAGTTTACTGCCCCTGTTGAGCGATACAAGGAAATATGGGTTCTGATTCTGAACTCAAGCGCTGGTTTCGGGGCATTTTTGGGATTTTCTGTTTGGTGCTCCAATTTCTTTTTAAATATGTGATCTTCTATGCTGGATTCTAGCATAACTCTGTATTTTATTGATAATTAGTTTAAAAGGAAATCAATTTTGAAAAATTCAGTTCAATAACAACTTTTTATTTAAAGATTGTAATATATATATAGTTAAGGATGTTCATCCTAGACTCTAATAAGTGTCAAATGGGATTTCATGGTAGAATGTACTCTTAGAAATTGAATCATCTTAGATAAATTTTTAATTAGGGATTCTTAATTATATTAAAATAAATAATAAAAAATTATATTTTAATATATTATCAAATAAAATTTATATTTTTTTATTTATTAATTTTTTTCCCAACTTTGACGTAATCAAAATTACTTATTGATATGTATATATGTGTGTGTGTGTGTGTGTGTGTGTGTGTGTGTGTGTGTGTGTGTGTGTGTAAAGGGGGTTCATGCTTCGTGTTTTAAATGTGAACAGCTTCGGCAACAGGGAAAAGACTGATTATGTAAGATACAAGCTTCATAATGGGAGTCAAATTTATGTAATTTTTTAAACTCTTCACCTCATGACATGTGTGCGTACATATGAGAGAATATTAAGTTGCAAAGAAGGTGTAATTAAATAATAGGGAAATAAGCGGGTGGCCCAAATGCCCATGATTATTTTATAATAAAGGTTACTCTGAATTAGAGCATTGGAACTGTTGACTGCAGAACTGCAGGAGACGCACCGAAATTTAAAAAAGGAATAATTCATTAGGATATTCATAATTTTTACAAGTTTCTTTAATTCTTCTTTTGGAGATGTGTATACATATAGTGCATATATATATACAATGATTTGTCTCGATTAATGCCATGGCAAATTTTGTCTTACAGTAAATGATTAAGTTTGTAATTATGCACCCATTAGATTGAGATTAAAACGTGACTTTTTTGTATGGTAACAAAATCCAATGCCTTTTTTATTCATTAGATTTCGTCAGATTTCTTTAAGAATTCCCATAGAAAATTATTTGACCTCTGGACCGTTTAATTATTATGTCTCAGTGCTGCTATTACTACTACAATGTTTGGATCCAAATATTATTTTTATTTTTATTATTTCTTTAAAATCAATCTCTTCAGTCAAAACTTAAATTTCTCTTCAATTGGTGATTACACAACATATTACTGTAATCTAGCTGAAAAACGAAGAAAAATATTTGAGTTATATAGCTTGTTTAATTGAATTAAATTGGATTACGATCATGAACTATTGGGACCATAAGGTGAACAAAAGGAGAAATTCATCATTATTTTCTTCAATCACACCAATCAAGCCAGTACGATAGGTGATCCCATATGGCATCATATCATAATCATAGTCCCGATTTACTAAAAAGCAATCAAGTAATTATAGCATGTCTAGCTGAAATTTGGTAGTTACAGCATATACAAGTGTAACTTTTTACTCCGTTGTGTGCAGTTGTGTGAAATATGATAGACTCGTTACTCACTCAAATGTTCTAAAAAATATAATTAAACGTTTATTCGATTCTGTTCATTTATTTTCACTTAAATATTTTAAAAATTATAATTAAATCATCTCATCTTTTTTTGAGGTTCAGTTTGATAATATTATAATTTTTAAAATAATAATTATTAACTATATTATATAAATAATCAGTCGTGAAAATAATCAAATAAACGTTTAGTAAAATTTATTTTTAAAAGCACAATAAATTTTAAAAATAATTGTATATTTTGATAAAGTTTATTATTAAATTGTTGTAAAAATATAAAATGACTGAATTAGATAATATTGAATAAAATTTATTTAAATATTTGTAAATTTTATTTAAACAGTTATAAATAGGTATATAAAATAATTTTTATTATGCACATATAATAATTGATAATTAAAATAAAAATTTTAGTTTTATTTTTATTTTGTTATCTCAATATAATTGATAATAATAATAATAATAATAATCTCTTTAAAGTTGATAATTTTATTTCCTAATAAATAAGGATAATTTTATATTTTTATAATATATATGAAGATATATATGAAATTATATTAAATTTAAAAATATTTCTCAAAATAAGATTTTTTTTAAAAACTGCCTCCTCCTTACTTTTCAAAATATGTTGTAGGATAAGGTAATTTTACTAAAAATGACTTTTAAAAAAATTTACTAAATATTAATATTATTTTTTAGTTTTTTAAAATATTTTTTGACTCTCTCAAAAATAATTTCAAACGATCTAATTGATTTTTATGTCAAATCAAAATTAGCTACAATTTATTTATAAAATTTTATAATTGATAATACATGTATGTTGAACCCTCTCAAAAATAATTTTAAACAGTCTAATTGATTTTTACGTTAAATCAAAATCAGCTACTATTAATTTATAAAATTTTACTGCATAAATGATAATAAATGTATGATTGAACTATTTTGCCGCGTCATCATAATAATATTGTGATGGTATTGCCTAATAAATTAAATTATATTTATATGACAATTTGAAAATACAATGGCTAATAATTTTACAATTGTGATGGTATTGCCTAATAAATTTAATTGTTAAACCGGAATTAGAACAACATTCGATTGGCTTTGATTCATCATTATGTTTTCTATCACACCAATCAAGCCAGTACACGATTGGCGATTCCATATGGCATCACATCATTATCATAGTCCCGAATTACTAAACAGCAACTATGTAATTATAGCATTTCAAGCTGAAATTTGGTAGTTACACAAATGAAATTTTTTACTCCTTGTTTAAAGATGTGTGAAATATGTTGACTTACTTTCACTCAAATGCTAAGAAGCATAATTAAATTCTCTCATCTTTTATTTAATGATTGAAAAATTTTGGTCAAATCAAGATACTCTGCCGTTCATTTTATAAATTTTTATTGCATAATTGACAATACATCAGCATAATAATATTGTGATAGCATTGCCCAATAAATTAAATTATGTTCATATGACAGTTTGGAATTATAATGACCGATTAAATAAATTATTTTTGTTATGTATAGGAGTGTTGTTAGATTAATCTAAATTGAATCAAATTAAATCTAAAATATATTTTGAGTATGATTTAATTTGAGTTGAAAGTTTGACCCGATTAATTTTAAATTTTTAAATTCTAAATTGATCAAGTTTTGTTCCAATTCGTGTTTAATAAACAACCTAATCCGTTTAAGTTGAGAGAAAAAAAAACACACACACAAAGAATTAAATAACGTAAACGTAATTGAAATCATACAAACAGTAAAAGCCCAAAATTTTAAATAAATAAAATCAAAACATAATACCTAATTCCCAAAATCTTAAATCGACAAAAAAAATGGGCAAAAAAACAAAAGAGAGTAAAGGGAGCCAAAATCCAAACTTGTTACCTCCCATGTCTTTTGATTTTGTCGATTTGGATTTTCTTTTCTTTTTCTTTAATTTTAAAATGTCTTTTAATTCAAACAATTCAATTTTCATTTTCTTTACAAAAATGCTGGTAACCAAACTCGCCAGCCACCGCTCGGAAGCAAGGCTATAGCTTGTCGCACGCAAGCCCACTACTTTCCGCTGCCTTGCATCATTGTCGTCCGCATTCTTGATTCACCGTTGAAATGCAAAACGATTACCATTGCCTCCTTATTTGCAGTCCTGCCATCGGTGAATGCCAGCTTCTAGTTCCAGTTCAAGGTGTCAGTCAAGCTTCCATTTTGATAATTTTGTGTACTTGAATGAGTTGAATCTTTACACTCTTCTTCTTGTTTTCTTTTGTTACTAACTCATTTTTAAGTTTGCCTTTTGCAGTTATTTTAGATTCCTTTCATGATTATGTTTGGTTGATGGGAGATGGAGAAAAAAAAAATGAAAATTGAATTTTTTGGTGTAACCAACTTGAATTCGTGATCTCAATCGAATCAAACCAAATTAATTTTGATTCGATTTGGTTAGGTTTTCAGTTTATAATTTAATTAAGGTGAATTCTCTCTAAATAAAATTCAATCCGAAGCTCAATTTTTCCATATTTAATTATGTCGACGAAATAAATTTTTTATTAATAAAGTAATTTAGTATTTAATAAATTTTATTATGAAAATATTTTTTTTTATAAAATGTTGAAAATAAATATAAGTTTAAATTAATTTTTATTTATACATTAAATTTTAAGTAAAAATAAGATATAATTATTTTTTATTAAAATATAAAGTTATAATAAGAATTTTTTACTTAATTAAATAAGTTATTTATAATAAGTAACTTAGACATGTTTTTAAAATTTGCTATTAAAAAAAAAGAAATTATGAAATTAATATTATTTTTATCAAAATTTATAAGATAAATCAATTATAACGTTTTAAATATCAATAAATACAATGGTCTTATTTGGTGCAAGGGTGTTATAACTTTTAAATATAGTTATAAAATAAAAGTTAATAATATATATTAAATATAATTTTTAAATAATTATTTTAACAAAATTAATAAAAAATAATATTTTTTATCATATAAATATAAAATTAAATTAACTTAAGTTTCAAACTACTATAATTAGTGTTTAATAAATATTTTAATATTATAACTTAACTATTTATTCATCTTTTATGAGAAAAAAAAAATTATTTTACTCAATTATTAATTTCTAATATTTGAGAGTTATTCATTCTATTGATCTTTTATTTTTATGAAAAAAAAATTAATTTATAAAAATTAAAATTAATTTTTATAACGATCAAATATTTACTCTAATATTATGAGCAGAAGAATTTTTTCATTAAACCACAAGCTCATTAGCAATTATTCATCCTCGTCTTAAGCACACCAAAGGATGAAAAGACGGATAATTAAGATCTAGTCTCCTAATGTCATGGAAATTGTCGGTGCTACCTCCACGTGTAAGAAATTTAATTCGTGCAAATCTCCCTGTATTAGCGCTTAGCGGTGACTGGCGCTTTAAAAGTAAGAGCAGGTTGGCCACTCGATTTGGAAGCACCGACTTGTTGTGTGGACCTCGCCTGCTCCCTTCGGCGGACATTCTTGTAAATTTTTTGGGCTCTAGGTCGAGGAGTCAAATATTTTTCAAACGACAGAATTTTTAAATTTGAAGCTTGTCAGTATTCAAAAATAAAAAATAAAAAATAAAAAATTTCGAGCTTGTTTGTGGTAAAGTATAAACAAAATCATTTTATATTATTTTTAAAAAATTTTCCCATTGATTCGACCCTTTCTTTTCTAATAAATAAACAAACAACACAGTATGACACTATTTAATTTGTTTTTATTTGAAAATTTTCATAATTTGGCAGTTCTTTTCAAGATCATCAACGTGTTTTTTGCAGAAATAAATGGCGAATTGGTGGACCAAGTGGCAACACTCTGATGTTGTAACTTGTAACACATGAAAATTTTACGCTGCAGCACTTGGATCTGTTGTTCAGCTTCAAGGCTCATTTTAGCCCAACTAACTAACTTTTAGCCCTTTTTTGAGCTCATCTCACCCAATTTCCGTAATTTTCAAGGGTATTTTTGGGAAACTTCGAACACCTTCAAGTACTGGAAGTGCTAAATGCTTTATATAAATGAGTGTTAACTTATTTATTAATTAAGAGTACAATAATACAGGAAGAGCAGGGCCGACTTTAAAATATTTAAAATCTTAGGTGATTTTTTTTTTATGAGATCTCTTTTAATTTTATAGCTTAAATACTTAAAGAAACATAAAAAATTTTAAAATTTATTCAATATTTATTTCTTGAATTTCAACCACAATGAACAAGATCTTAAAAATTTTTAAAATAAAACCTATAAAAGTAGTAAAGAAAATATTTCTTTTTACTTCCGTTGGAACCATTACAAAAATAAATTAATTAATTAATTAATTAATAGTTAAACAATACTATTAATTATATTATCTTAACACTAAAGTTATCAAATATAGATATACTCTCCCATAATACATAATTTTAAAAAATTATTAATTAAAAAATTATTAATAAAATATTTAAAATATAAGGTTTTCTTAAAATATAAGGTCTTAAGCGATTGTATTATTCATTTATACTTAAAGCCAATACCGAGTAAAAGAAATAATTAAAATAAATAAGAAACATAATAGTCTAGAGAAAGTTTTGTTTAGTCTCAAAGTATATAAAAATAAAGAGATGAGCTTCTATTTTATTCATACCATGGTTTATGTGGTCGGGCTTAGTAAGCTTTTTCGTCATTGTCACTGCAAAAGTCTTTTGTATTAAAAGAGAAAATAAGTGAAAAAAAAAAGGAGAGAAAATAGGTGGTTGGTATAATTCTACAAGAAATTCTATAATTTCAATTTAGTAAGAAGAAGAAAATATAAGTATGTAAAAACAAAGAGATGAGCTTTCTTTTATAGTCATATAGTGATATAAATGAAGTATTAAAAAATGGATACATTATTATTATTATTATTATTATTATTATTATTAGAATGGAAAGTAAACTTTTCATTAAAAGTCAAAACAACAAATAATACATCAATAATAAAAATATGAGATACAACGGCAGAATAGACTTAAATATAATACTTGTGAAAATCTAAGACTTCAGTTTTGCTCTTTACAAACCATTTTTTTTTTTAATTCCAGATGAAAATCAGTTTCATACGTTAAGTCTCATGAAATATTAGAGAAAATTTTACAAGTATAGTTATCTAACTCAAATTTGTAAAGTGAAACCACAATTCAAACATATTAAAGGAAAACTACTGCAACATACAACACAACAAAGTCACTAGATTTGGGTTGCATCCATCGACATTATTACAACAACAAAAAACTAAAAACAAAAACAATAGTTTAAAGAGAGATTTTATTTAATCTCAAAGTATATAAAAATAAAGAGATGAGCCTCCATTTTATTCATAACATGCTCTATGTGGTCATGGTCAATGTTTTGTAAGTTGCAGAAAGTCTTTTTGTATTGATAATTATCTGTGGGGCTAGGAAAGAAAAGAAAAAATAAGGTGATTGGTACGATTCTAGAAAAAATTCTTTAATTTGAATTTAGTGAGAAGAAGAATAAGGGATAAGTTTATAAAAATAAAGAAATGCACCTCTTTTTATATTCATATAATAATACAAATGTAGTATTAGTAAATGTATACATCGTTTTTTTTTTTGAAATGGAAATTAATCCTTTCATTAAAAGTTAAAACAATAATTTATACATAAGAAACAAGTGCAAGAGATACAATGTCAAAATAGGCTCAAATATAATATTTAAGAAAATTTACTGGAGTGAACTAACATCGTATTAACTAGCAATTATGTTGAAATATAGATGTTGAAATATGGGTGCAAGATAGATAGATAGTAATAATGTCAAAATATAAGCATTGGATAAATTGAGTCCCATGATGTTAAGGAAGACATATTGACAATAGTTATGTCAAAATATAGGTACAGGACAAATCGAGTCCCAAAATATTGCTAAAGGAGGACTTGCTGACTTTATGCTCGATGAAACATATAATTATAATTAAGTAGTTGATTACTGAATGACTTTTCAAAATGCATTAGTTTCTGATTATATTATTACTAATCGACTCACAAACATTAAAATTTATTTAGCAAATATATATACACATCAGATTGCACGCTAAATACTTGTCGGACCATGCTTTAACTTGATATCTATATAAACACATGCTTTTATTTGAGTTTAGTTTTCATTTCAAAACTTATTCATCAAATGTATGAAATAATATTTGCCGCTTTTGGGTATACATCAACGACAGTTAGGTGCTTGGGCCCTACATCTAGAAATTTTGATATTCTACCCGTCCGAATTGATACCAGTTGGCGCACCAAATGTGTATTTTATTATGGACATACCTTCCGCATTTATATCCAAAATTTTTTAAACTACAATGTGTAGTCTTATAAATCAAAATTCTCATTTTTCATCATAAATGTGTCCATATTATTCATCATAATTAGACTGTCATTTGCTGATCAGTAATTTGAATTCTATTATCTCAAATATTAATTTTTTAAGAGGCATTTGAGCTTTTACATAGCAAAGCTTCTTTTAAAAGCATATGGCATCGCTTCTTAAAGAAACATTTATATAGCTTTTATTTCTTCATGAAATAATCCACCTGTTTTATAAGAAAATTCTTATATGGAATCATATGCTTAAATTGATTGTAATTCTTGCATCAAATGTTTTGTATTTCTGTGCTTTGGCCTTCAAATTCAATAGAAACAAACACCTTCTTATCACGTATATGGAAAGATAACTACTTATACATATATTTGAAAAAAATATAATAATTTATTTCTAACCACCATTTTTTTTAATGATGATATTTGAACTCTTTATTATATCTTACCAACCCTCATTTTTCCGTTTAACTCATTAAAAAATTTAAACTAATTTTTATCTCTTAACATACCTCACTTAATTCCAAATTTACTTTTATTGTATTTTTTTATCTTTCTTTCAAAACACCCACAAAAAATTTATAAAATATATTTTAAAAAAAGAAAAAAATCTCATAATCACTATAATTTCTCTCTTTCGTTTTAAAGTTGTTATCCATCATTGTCATAACCATAAAAAAAGATTTGATATTTCTTCATCATCTTCTATTGAGTATTGCAAATTAATTATCTTCTTTGATTTTTTTTTTTTCAAAATGGATACATAGAATGTTTAGTGTTAATACTTTTGAAGCGAATGATGATTTATTTTAAAATTTTCACATGTACATTACATTAACGATAAAATCTTGAGTAAAATATTATTGAGTACATTAACGATAAAATCTTGATTTATAAATTATTACTTTAATTTAGGGATTTAATAGATAAATAATTGAGATTTATGAAGTTAAAAGTGATGGATTCCAAAGTCTTGATATTTTATTACCCTTGAATATTCACTTCACTTTTATTTACTTTCTTGTTAAGTTTAATATCATTTCTATCCTTAAACAAACTTGGTTATGTTAGAATTAAATTAGTATAAGTTTAATTTAGTTTTTTCCTTTTTAGTAGGCAATTCCTAAAGGTTTGGCCTATTCTCCACAGATACGTATTTTAATAGATTCGTTAACTTACGAGTAAAATTTAAAAATTGACACTATTTTAAATTTATTACATGTGAATTTTCTTATGTGACAAGCCACATCATTTCTTCGTAAGCTCACCTATCATTCCTAAATGAATGTACAATATTGACTTTTTTAATTACTTAAGTATACAGAATATGTTAAGAAATAAGAGTCTAAATATATATTTCAAAATGTTAGGGTACTTTTTATCCCTTTTCTTAAACTATTAGGGGTGTGTCAATCATTTTCTCATAAATAAAAATAGTTAATTATTAAAAGATTTTTCGAAGATGGACTTCTGGCATACTTAAGATATTCTTATGAACGTCTTATATTATACAATTTTTATACACACAATTCTGGCTGAGAGGGGAAAGAAAGAAGTGCATAACAGAATAGAGCATAAATAAAATAGGAAAATAAGCATAAATTTCACTAAATATACAACATACTCGAAAAGATATATTTAGAATTTGTTTTTGAAAATTTAAAAGAAATAAAGATAATAAGATTTGAGAACTTTTTTTTTAATATAGTCAGAAATTCTTGATTGTGAAAAATTATTATATGTACACACACATATACATATACATATATATATATATATATATGTATATATATAATCATGTTTTGGTTCAGGATCCTAAATTTCATTAAAATTTAGAAAAATTATTAAACTGTGTGACTTAATAGTATAATTCCATTATATTTTTAAACTATGCTACTTTAATAATTTTCACAATTATTACGTATTAAACCATAAAGTTTAATAACTTTATCATATTTTAACAAAATCTAAGTTCTTAAATTAGAACATTTATTGTGTGTGTGTGTGTGTATTAAAGATTTGGATAGAGATGAGAAATCTTTAAACATAACTGATATTCAAATAACTATTATAAGACTTGGTCACAAAACTTCCGTAATCATACAATGCAGCTACACTCCAAAGAGAAAGCAACCAAAGAGCTATTAGTCCATCACTTTTTACCACCAAATAAACAAATAAACAAATTGCTTATTTAGATTCATGAAGTTCAAGTGTTGCGCCTGGAGAAATATCCATGGTTTGTAATGCGTGGGACTACAACTGCTTCGCCTCGAACCCTTTCCAGAGCGAAGCTTATTCTCAGTGGGCGACCTAGCAATGCCTACAACAAAACCAAGTTAGCTAGCAGCAGTTCCAATTTTGACGAAGTGATGGGGAAGATCCCTTCAAGTTCAAGCAAGTATAATTATTTGCTTACCTTTCCATCCATAGCATGTTTTGCACTTTCAGCATCATCTTCTTTGGAAAAATGAACAAATCCAAAGCCTCTTGATCTACCAGAGTCTTTATCATATATTATCTTCACTGAAACACAGCATTTACAGGAATTAGTAACCCTATCATTGTCATCAAGTAGGCAAGACAAAAAATCCAACATACTTCCCGATTACATGACGTCTAAAGGACAAACTAAAAAGCTGAATGCCAAAATGACCTTGTGCTTTAAACTACAAATTTTGTTAATTTACTTGTAAATGAATGAACACTTTTCAAGGGAAATCAAAGTTTTGAGTACATACAGACTTCTCTTCGACCAGACACTGAACCTACCATTTCCTTCTTTAAAAGTATTTGATATACTCCACAGACTTAAGAAAATGATCCCACCAAAACAAGGGGAAATTGCATTTTTCTAAACTATCAAAACAGAATGCCACAAACCCAGTTGTGTTTGTAACAGAATGCCACAAACTGTTATTTAGAAAGCATGTCAGTCCAGCTAGTGACAGGTCCTTTTCTTCTATAACACTAAAGCTTAGCAGCAATATTAGAACTGTTTTCTTCTAAAAACAGAAACTAAAAATTTTATAGTCAGTGAATTGTTAATTGTAATAAGTAAATTGTTCGAGTCCTTCATATGATCACATAAAAGAATACAAATAATGATGTTTAAAAAAAAAAAAGAATGAATCACTATGGTCGGTCGTTCAGACAATTCGTCGAACACTGATCATTCAACACTGCCGAGGGTTGTATATTCACTTACCTTCAGTGACCTCACCGAAGGAGGAGAAAGCGTCTTTCAAGGACTTCTCGTCAACTGACCATGACAAACCTGAAAACCATCACGTTAGATTGATATAATTAGTATCGTGTCAATTTATGGGTCCATAAAAATGGTGAAGATAAGAGTCATTGTGATAGAGAGAAACCTGCCACAAAGAGTTTACTGTTGGATGCAGGAGATGAAGGTGGAGCATTAGCACAGTAGCATCGCAGGTTAGCAGCAGCTGTGCTGCTGCTACCGTACTGGGCTGGTAATTTCAATGCTCTTCTGCCAATGTGGGTTAGACTCTTCATTTTTATCACTAGCAATACTAGTCCAAGTCTTCTTGTATCTTTCTTTAAATAAAGTAATTTGATTGAAACTTTCCTAGAGTAAATTTAATTTTTTTTAAAAGATAAATAATAGCTTGGTACTTGGAAATTAATAAATTTGTTATATATAATCTAGCTTAACACTAATTTATTTTTTATTCGGTTGATTATAGATTACTCCATTCCACCAACCCCATCTTAGCCAAAATAGGTAATTCAAGAGTTTAAGAGAATGTTAAACACGAATATTAAACATGATATTAATCGTATCATTTTATATCAATTTAAATTCACTAATTTCGTATTTCGATTCAAGTTGTCACTCCTACATGAATCAGTTTCCATTTTAAAAACTAGTGATAGCATTTTAAATTGATTATATGTATATATATTGGAGAGGATGAAGAAAAGCAAACATTAATCTCCATCTTTGTCATCACACGAGCTATATAAAAAGATACGAAGATATGAAGAGTTGGCGATAAATATGTTAAAAGGTAAAAGTATTAACCGAACTTGCAATAACATGAATGCTTATTTTCTTTGCCGAATTTCTTCTAGCTAAAGCAAAATTGTAGGGTTTGCTAGTGAATAATTATTAACTCCATGCTGCATGTACACAGGCAAATAATCTAAAGCCCAATTGAGATTTAATGAAATGGAAATAAACAAATTCATTTGTTCAGCATTGCTTGTGCAGGTTGTCCTTGTCCAAGTTCCAGCAATAGAGTGTGATTGATATCATTTGCATTCGGGCCAACAAATTGAATTGGTCCTGATTAAAACAAAGGAAACATATTACAATATCAGGAAAACTAGTTAATTTTTTTTTTTTTTTTTAAAAAAATCAGGCATTCTTGCAGTATCACCAAATACTACATGCTTCAAAGAAATATATGTACCTGGACTAACATACAGATTCTTGATTGTCCAGTCCTCACGCAAAGACGCAAATGTCTTAAATGGTTTACCTGACATTTCAAATAGGCAGTCCAACAAAAGTAAGTTCTCTGCATCAAGAAATCAAAACAAATGAAGAGGGTAAATCTCCAGATGTTACCTTCAAGTTCCACCATAGCCTTCTTAATCACAGGCTTGAACTTCCCTGACAGAAGTTTTAAGGAAAAAAACAATAAAAACGGAGTTGATGATTGAAGTACAAAAGTCCAAAGTGATTCATGCAGGTCACAGTTAGCCAGTTACTGTCCTTAGTCATGTATTACTAGGAATAATTACCATGCCTACGCTCCACATGCATTAAGGATGTCAATGCTGTCCCTCCTACAGTCCATTCGTCAACAGGTTCACCCAGATTTCCCACCTGTGATTGGATGCCGATGCGTTTTGAAAATATAAAGCAATTTCACATAAAAAAAAAAATTCACTATGAAAGAGGAAACTTGAATAGGAAGTAACACGAACAGATGAAATCAATCCAGTCTTTCCAGCATGGAGGAGAGCTCCAGAAGCAAAACCTAATGCATAGCAGTAATTTGCATCGAAGTTTGTTGGAAAACCGCATCTGCCCTCATAACTGCCAGGTAGAGATCATGTATAATGTGAATCTTATATGCCATGCATGTAAAACATCACGAAAAGAGGCGATTCAAGATTAAGTGGATGAACAAATATTTGATTACCCAAAGAAGTGGGGCTGCCCAGTGAACTGTCCTTTATATATACCTTTCTGCTTCCTTTTATTCAATTCCGCTTCCACCATTTGGATGAGCATCCTTTCTGTTTCAATCTTTGCAACCTATACATATGATACAAACATTATTATGAAAAAAGAAAATAGATTAAAACCCGATAAATGATGTTAATGATGTATGGCATAAAGATGTCCTAAACAAAGAAAATACCTGAACATTCCCATGTGGATCTCTTTCAAGCAATAGTTGCTTCTGAATTTCTTCAGGGAACAACTCAAAAAGCTCTTGAGATTGACTTTTGAGTTTCTTTTTCCACACCCCATCTTTATCAACACCATCATGAGCTAAGATTTCATTGACCTCTGCAATAAGTTGTTGTACCTGAAAGTTGCAAGCCATTACTTGCGATGTGATAGTTTGAACTTGGAATTGCATGGAGTGATGGTAACATTAGGTTTTTTTATCTTCTGCTGTCCCATAAGTACCTCAGGAATGAAGTCGATCAGGCCTTCTGGTATAAGTACAACGCCAAAATTATAACCAGCTTCTGATCTTTTGCAGATTACATCTGCTATATAATCTGTAACATTCTTCAACGTCAGCTTCTTGGAAGCAACCTTTCACAAAATGCAAATTCTTGTTAGTGCTTACAGAAGTTGGAGGATTTGCTGGAAACCACCGACATAATTATCATACTAGTAACTTATTAGCTCTGAATTAAATGGTTTGCGTAGTCATTTTGATAAAAGCTACTTTGATAAAAGCTACCAAGGAATGTATAGAATATAAGAGGTTAAACAAATTGAAATTGATACAGGTATGAGAAGGCACCTCTTCTCCAATAATTGCAATATTTGGATGGGTTTGCAAAGCGCACTCCAATGTTATATGAGAGGCTGCACGACCCATAAGCCGTATAACTGCAGAAATAGGTATACTTATGATCAAAATTATAACTAGTAAGCATGACCAAGTTTCAGAAATGTTATAGTCAGAGAGCATACAGTGATAGTATTTTCCACTTGAACGAGCATCTGTCATAACATTTCCAATTATTTCTGAAAATATCTGCATGTTCAAAGACAGTGACCACCGTGAATGGATATTAACCATTACAATAGTAGTCAAATCCAATTAATTCAGGATAGATTGAGATGAGCTCTGCATTAGGCTCACTTGTTTCAGAACATACAAAAATCAATCCATTACCTTGCATGCAGTGTCAAATCCAAAACTTATTGGAACATCTTTGCATTTGAGATCACCATCAATTGTTTTTGGGCATCCAATAACTCGTGTTTTCATGTCCTTGCTTCTGATCAAAGTTTCTAGCAATGAATCAAACCGCAAAAACAGAACTTCACAAGATTACAGAACATTAAGTTATTGCCTTCCAAGTTATGCATAAAGTAGGTACCTGAAGTTTTCAGCAAGCAGACAAGCATTAGTATTGGAGTCATCCCCACCAATTACAACTAGCCCATCCAAGTCAAGCTTCTTTACTGTTTCTTCAGCTTGCTTAAACTAAACAAAATTTGATATCTGCAATCCATTAATGCTCTGCTATATTTTTAGGCTCAATGGTTCCTCAATTACAATTAGTATTTTCATATCAATATGATAATAGACCAAAAATGGAAGACTGGAACAATTCAAAATAAGCGAAGACTATACCGACCTGCTCCAGAGTTTCAATTTTGTCTCTGCCACTACAAAGCATATCAAAGCCTCCCTGTCAATGGAGTACATACAGGATCCTTAATTATTAGGATATGGCGAAACTTTAAAAGGCTAAAATAACCAGTGATAAAAAACCCTGACCTGGTTTCTATAAGGATAGATAAACTCAGAAGAAAGCTCAACAAATTTACACTTCATGATTCCTGCTGGACCGCCCCTGAACCCATAAAGCTTGCTTCCTTTTGTGCGTTCCTGCAGATAATCTTAAACCCCAAAACAAAAGAAACCATTCTCAAAATTACGACTCCAAAACCTGCCCTTTAATTTATACACATAGAAACTGAAAAAAGCCAAAAGCAAAAAACAGAAGCGTCTACCGAAAATCCCAGAGATGACATTGTGTCCCCCAGGAGCCTGGCCTCCCGACAGAACAACTCCGATCTTCAAAATTTTGTTCTCCATTAATGTACAAGCCTTGGGATCACACTCCACCAGTCTTGCCGATGGCTGTCCATATAATTTCGGAAACAACTTCTTTATCTCCTCTGCCATCATTCACATCCAATTAAATATATATACATAAACATATATATAAAACTATTAAAACTTTCAGGTAAAGTGTTGTCTGTTCGTATTTGAAAAAAGTATGTATACATGTAAATATGGAACGTGGAACAGTACCGGGGTCACCGGCCGCGGTGCTAGCAGCGTCATCGACGACGTTAAAGGTGTTTTTGAGGACAGAAGGGAGAGGCAGGGAGACATTCAATCTGCTGGTTTGTAGCTCAGTGTAAATAGAAGCAAAGCGGCCTGGTCCGTCCTTTTTGACGATGGAGCTTCTGTTAGACATGATTGACGTGATGAAGAAGACACAGCAGCTGATACTGAATCAAGAGCGAGTTAAAAAAGACACCAAAGAGTCAGCAGCTGGTTTTCTGTTTTCAGTTGTTTAACTAAAAAAAAATACCATTTAATTATTTTAATAATTTATATTTTCTTCAACTGCACCCCCTGTTTTTTTTATAAAACTTTTACTTTTCAATGATAACTTCTCAATGGGTCTGTATTTTGGTGGTTTTTTGACATTGGTGTGATAATGCTGTCTCCGCCAAAATGGACTCGATTCAGAAGCTTCTTTATTTTCTTTATGTTTCTCCGAAATTACTTAATTCGGACTGCTAGTTAGGTTGTGACTTGTGAATGTGATTGAGTGAACATTGAAACTTGAAAGTCTGAGTTTGAGTGGACGGTGTCGTTTTGATGTTGCACACGTAACCATTTTCGCCACCAATTGAGGCTGGGAATTAAGTATGATATTTAAAAGTAGTTCGATTGAGAAGAATCTAATAGTTTTACCAATTGTATTTTCTTATTTTGCGAAGACTACTACTAAACCAATGCATTCAGATGACAAGGAAATGGTAGATGACTATCAGAAAAAAAATAAAAATAAAAATTATGAGAAATTAAAAGGAATAAAATGAAAATAAAAAGAAAGTCAAAGAAAAGGGAAGATAATTAATTAGAACGTGATTATAAGTGATGAGATTGTGAAAAAAAAAAGATAAAAATAAGAGTAATGATAATTATCGATAAAAAAAATGTGAAAGAGATGAAAAATTAAGAGAGTAAGACAAGAAGTTAGGATATGTTATGAGAAATTAGAAATGAGATGGAAGAATGTGGATGAAAAAAAAAGAAGAAATTATCAGTCATATATTTTTAAATATTATTAATATAATTTATGTTATAATATTTTTAATATGTATCACTCAGTATATTGTAAGTTGATAAAAGGCATCTGCCGTCTATTTTACCGTTTTCTACCATTAAGAAGTTAATAGAATTTTGATAAAGTGACGATTTTGTCATTGAAATAAGTAAATGAGAAGTTATTATTAAAAAGACATATCTTTTTTATTCAGTGAAATGTATTATTTTTCGGACGATACGTAGTTTAACTAGAATAAATAAATACATACATACATATATATATATATATTACATGTCTTTTTATCTTAAAATAATTGTATGACATGTCGATCGAATAAAATATTGTTATTTTGCTTAATAAGACAACACTTTATACAGTTATATATAGTAAACACGATATGTTATATAATTATATTTTAGTAAAATGACACGTTATTTGTAAAACAATATATTTCACTTTAAAAAGATAACATATTGTTTTTTATTACAGTTTCTCTTATATTAAAAGACCATACTACCCCAATGACATTAGCATATTTAACGGTTGGTGATAGATTGGTGGACGACAGAAATATTTTATCAATTTAGGATATATGAGTAATACATGTTAAAAATTTTGTAACACAAATGATATAAATAATATTTAAAAATATATAACTGATAATTTAAAAAAAAAAAAAAGTAACTACAAACCATGAGAATGTGACCAAGAAAAAGGAGAAAATAAGAATGTGATGGTAAATTAATTAAAAAAAATGATGAAAAAATTAAAGTAGAATGATATCATCAAAATTAAAATTTACGTAACGAAAATGAAATATGATTAAAAAAATTTGAGCACACTGAATAAAAAAAATTGTTTGTTAGGCACATCTTATGGTGGAGGTGTACTTGGGAAGTAACATTTAGTTTAATGAAACATAATTAAAGAACACCCATATTAGAGAATAAAAAAATGTATGTCTTCTTTTAAAATTAGATCTTTTTCATCTGTTACATAATTGAAGCTTTTTAAAATACATTTTTGTTCTTATTAAAAAAAAGGTATTTTTGTTATGGTTTAAAGTAAGTTGTGGCGGGCAGATGCGTAGTGGGTATGAGAGTGAGGTCAAAGGAGGAAGAAAAAAATGAAGAAAAATCGCATTACGCATGGTTTCACTACTTGTATTTGTAAATTTTATTTTAATTTTTCCTTGGGTAAGCTACTATTAGTACCCCATTTCTTATCTTTCGACCCATTTTAATTATAATTATTTTATTTTGAAATTGTTGGAGAGGACACAAAATCTCTCCTCGTATATTTTAGATGTATTTTGTATATTGTATTATATTATATTATATTATGGTGTATTGCATTAGGTTGTAATGTAATATAATCTTTAGCATATTTTGATTGTATTATATATAATACTATTTTTAATATTATTTTATATTAATATTAAAATTAAATTATTATTATTTAAGTCTATTATTATTTTAGTGCTATATTATTAATTTTTTAAAATAATTATTTTTATATATTAATTATTATAACATAAAAATAATTTAATATATACTATTATCAAATAATATATATTATTTATAATAAAATGTAATATAAAGTTTTCAAGTTAATTATAAATGATCTTTTATTAATTAATTCAAATATGATTATTTAATTTAAATTTAAAATTTTAGTAAATAATACATTACTAAATAATAAAAATAATTTTTATATATTTAAAGTAAAATAATTAAAACATTTCATGTAATAAAAGTTATTAATATTTTGTATTATTATTTGAATATAAATATAAATTAATATTTATTATAAATTATAGAATAATAAAAGTAAAATGGTTATATTAAAAATATGAACAACTTAATCCATATGATTAGCACTTTCTGCTCATTTCATTATAAATTGCGACACATGGGTTTATTTATGCTTCTTTCATTACATGCTTGGCCAAAAAGTTTAGACCAGCCGGGCCCAAATCCACTGGCTTTAAGCCTAATCAGCGAGATAAAAACATGAACAAGAGCAAAACCCATATTTGATGGGCATAGAGAAGGGCCTTCGTGAAAAGCCTGCCTTATATAAATTATATATTTTTTTTCTTTATAATATAATAATTCTGCTTCAATTAAAGTAAGTAGAGACAATTGTCTCTCGATAATTCAAAGATTTTGATGATAGCACCGAATCTTTGGAGACTAGGGATGGTGAAAGTTGAAAAACACAAGAACCCTACAAAGTAACACAAGTTCAGGAGGGTTGATATACTATATGTTGATATTAGTGATCCATTAGTCGGCAGATGGGGCAGCCCGAAAAAGCCACAAGCACTAGCAATTAACCAAATTCAGTTTAAAACATTAATTGATCTCAGTTTGAAAAACAATCATGATTTAGGCATGTAAATCCTGACTGCAATGAATTCATGTGTTGTTATTACCTGCATTGCGAAAGGCAAATATTTAGTTGGATTTCTTAGAAACAAATAAAGATTTCTTAGAAACAAATAAAGGAGTATTTTTATGACAATTCTTATACAAGCATGACCATTATCATATCATGAACTTAATGTCAGGTTGGCATCAATTACTTTATCTTCTGTCACAGTATTGTAATTTATGCAAGATAAACATCTACAACTCTGATCATGAAAATAAATAATATATCATCAAATTCAAACATGCCTTAATTAAAAGCCCGGGTTTTATAATATATATAATTTATATTTTTTTCTTTATAATATATATAATACACTATTAAGAGGCTTTAATAATATAAAAAATTCATATTAAAAAAAGAAAACTGAAAAATCAAAATAAAAATAAAACACTGAAATGTTATTAGTATTTTATGTATTGGATAATCATGTATTGGATGATCATTTATAACTTAACTTTTCTTTTAAAAAAAATTATAATTTTATTAAAATTTATTTAAAATTTTGATAAAAGTCCAAATCTAGTCTAAGTCTACTCAAATCTAAATAAACTTCTTAAGGGCTTGAGCCAATTATCAGTTGTTCAGGCTTAGGTTTGAACTTATAAAAATCCAGCCAGGCCAGTAAATTACCAAGCCTATTTCATTGTATCATTGACATTTTTAATACAATGCAATGCAACTAAAAATTGAAACTAAATATGGGCTTATATAAGAACAATATTTTAATACAATAAAATATAATGTAATACATACTGTTAAATACATCATCTAAATTTGTATCATAATACAACTTAAATTATTTTTCCTTTTTATTTATGTTGGATAGTAAATTGTTTGAAAGAAACAACTAAAAAATTTTAACTTACTTTGCATTTCTAAAAGCTAAAGTAGATGACTTTACTGCTTTATCATCTAAATTTCGCATTAAAAAAATCAATAAATAAAAAGTGTTATTTCCATAACCCTACAGGAATGGTATTATGGTAGTTTGAAAACAACCTATAAGTAGGATTATGACTTGTAAGAGTCATAAATGGCGGACTGGTCGCATAAAATTAACACATGTACTTTTAGAGTATAGTGGGACTTAAAAAGAAGAAATGTATGTGATAGGGTTATTACACTTTTAGCCCCTCGTGCTGCTGTATTAAGTGTTTGTATTATATTATATTAATACTATATCATATTTGAGCTTTATTAGGTATTGTATTAGATCACTTTAATACAATAAAATATAATGAAACATAGATAAAGAATACCCTTATTGGAGAATAAAAAAATGTATGTCTTCTTTTCAAATTAGATTTTTTTCATCTGTTACATAATTAAAGCTTTTTAAAATATATTTTTATTCTTATTAAAAAAATATATATTTTTGTTATGGTTTAAAGTAAGTTGTGGCGAGCAGGTGCTTGGTGGGGATGAGAGTGAGGTCAAAAGGGAAAGAAAAAAATAAAGAAAAATCGCATTACGCATGGTTTCACTACTTGTATTTGTAAATTTTATTTTAATATTTCATTGGTGAGCTACTATTAGTACCCCATTTTTTATCTTTTGAAACCCCATTTTAATTATAATTGTTTTATTTTGAAATTGTTGAAGAGAATACAAAATCTCTCCTCATTGGTATACTATATTACATTATGTTGTATTAATTATATTGTATTATAGTGTATTGCATTAACTTGTAATGTAATATAATCTTTAGCATATTTTGATTGTATTATATATAATATTTTTTAATATTATTTTATGTTAATATTAAAATTAAATTATTATTATTTAAATTTATTATTATTTTGGTGCTATATTATTAATTTTTTAAAATAATTATTTTTATATATTAATTATTATAACATAAAATAATTTAATGATATACTATTATCAAATAATATTATAAAAGTAAATAAAATAAAAATATAATATAATATAGGTTATATTATATTATAGTAAAATATAATATAAAGTTTTCAACTTAATTATAAATTATCTTTTATTAATTAATTTCAAATATGATTATTTAATTTAAATTTATTTTTAAATTTAAAATTTTAGTAAATAATACGCTACTAAATAACAAAAATACTTTTTACATATTTAAAGTAAAATAATTAAAATCTTTTCATGCAATAAAAGTTATTAATATGTTATATTATTATTTAAATATAAATATAAATTAATATTTAATAAATTTATTATAAATTATAGAATAATAAAAGTAAAATAGTTAAATTGCGACCATATGATTAGCACCTTAATCCATATGATTAGCACCTTTAAAATAGTACAACTTAATCCATATGATTAACATCTTTATGCTCCTTTCATTGTAAATTGCGACCCCATGAATTTATTTATACTTCTTTCATTGTAGGATTGACAGAAAAGTTCGTGACGGCCCGACTCAATCCGCGGGATAAAAACATGAACAAGAACTCAAGAATGCAGGGCCCATATTTGATGGGCTTCGACAAGGGCCATCATGAAAAGCTTGGCTTATATAAATTATGTTTTTTTCTTTATAATATAATAATTCTGCTTCAATTAGAAATAAATAGAGACAATTGTCTCTTGATAATTCAAATATTTTGATGATAGCACCGAGTCTTTGGGAACTAGGGATGATGAAAGTTGAAAAACACAATAGCCATACAAAGTAACACAAGTTCAGGAGGGTTGATATACTATATGTTGATATTAATAATCCATTAGTCGGCAGATGGGGCAGCCCGAAAGAGCCACAAGCACTAGCAATTAATCAAATTCAGTTTAAAACATTAATTGATCTCAGTTTGAAAAACAATCATGATTTAGGCATGTAAACCCTGAGTGCAATGAATTCATGTTGTGTTATTACATGCACTGCGAAAGGTAAATATTTAGTTGGATTTCTTAGAAACGACTAAAGGAGTATTTTTGTGACCATTCTTATACAAGCATGACCATTATCATATCATGAACTTAATGTCAGATTGGCAGCAATTACTTATCTTTTGTCACAGTACTGTAATTTATGCAAGATAAACATCTACAACTCTGATCATGAAAAGAAGTAATATATCATCAAAATTCAAACATGCCTTAATTAAAATCCCGGGCTTTATAATATATATAAATTACATTTTTTTATAATATATTATTAAGAGGCTTTAATAATATAAAAGAAATTTAGATTAAAAAAACTAAAAAATCAAAATAAAAAAATAAAACACTGAAATGCTATTAGTATTTTGTGTTTTAGATAATCATATATAGAATTATCATTTATAACTTAAGTGTTTTTTCTTTTAATTTATAATTTTATTAAAAATTCATTTAAAATTTTGATAAAAGTCCAAGCCCGGTCTAAGCCTTCTCAAGTCTAAATGAACTTTTGAAGGCTTAGACCAATTATCAATTATACAGGCTTGGGTCTAGGCTTGTAAAAATCTAGCGAAGGCATGCAAATTATCAAGCCTATTTTATTGTATTAGTGAACTTTTTAATACAATGCAATGCAACTAAAAATTGCAGCAAAATATATGGTTATATAAGAATAATATTTTAATACAATAAAATATAATGTACTACAGACTATTACATACATCCTCTAAATTTGTATCATACAACTTAAACTATTTTTCCTTTTTATTTAAGTTGAATAGTAAATTGTTTGAAAGAAACAACTGAAAATTTTTAACCTACTTTACATCTTAAGAAATAGAGATGGCAAAAAAGTCCGGCTCTAATTTTGGCCCGATTAGCCCGGCCCTTATTTTTAGGGCTTGTGCCATAATTTAAGGGCTCGGGCTCGGGCTCGGGCTTATACATATCAAGCCCTTTAAATTCGGGCCAGGGCTCGGGCTTTATATAGTCCGGCCCTGACTTAAAAAAAAAAAAATTAAACGTATGTCCATAAGTATTGGAGTAATTTTTTTTTTTCATGTTGGATTGTGAATTATCATTTTTAAACTAAAGAACTTCTTGTTTAAATTACGTAATCGAATTATATGTTTTTATTTGTTTGTTAAATTAATGAACTCTTTAGTTGAATTATTGAATTAAATTGTGTTTTTATTTGAATTAGATATAATTTTTGTTTGTATTTAATTATTTATATAATTTATGGTAAAGATGTTGATTAGAATAATTTTTATATTTATGTTATTTTAATAAGGTTTTAAAGTTTTTAAATATTAATATATTATGATATTTTAAATTAGAATTGTTTAAATATTAAAAAAAATTGATCGGGTCCGGATAAAGTCCGAGCTCGGTCCTGACCCTAATAAGGCCAGATCTGGCCGGACCTAATTTTAAATATTCGGACTTTTATAAGACTCAGATTTATGTTTCTAATGTTAGACTCAAACTCAGACTTGGCCAAATCCTATCCCGATTCGGACCATTACCATCCCTATTAAAAAACTAAAGTAGATGACTTTACCGCTTTATCATCTAAATTTCGCATTAAAAAAATAAATAAATAAAAAGTGTTATTTCCATGACCCTACAAGCATGGTATTATGGTAGTTTGAAAACACCCTATAAGTAGGATTATGACTTGTAAGAGTCATAAATGGCGGACTGGTCACATAAAATTGACAAATGTACTTTTAGAATATGGTAGGGCTTAAAATGAAGAAATGTATGTGATAGAGTTATTACACTTTTACCCCTTATAGTGCTGGATAAGTGTTTGTATTATATTATATTATATTTGAGCTTTGTTAGGTATTGTATTAGACCACGTTAGAATGTGGTGACACCTGGATAAACTAAATCAGTAAAGATGGTCTCTTGCATCTAACAAAATAAAAATAAAACAGAAATTATCAACCTATTATTATTATTTTCATATATATATTTAACTATTATAAAATTTTAAAATATTCTTTAGATTAATTTTATTTTTAAATTTATATTAATCAACTATTTTCACACAAAAAATAACTGTTTTACTTATAAATGAATTAAAATACTATTTTATTTTTACAAAATTTTAAAAAATAAAAATTATAGATAAAAACTATAATTTATTTAAAAATTATCATGTTGGTTTTTTAAATTTTTTGTAATAATAATTTTATTTAATTATTGTAATTAAATTAAGTATACAGAGGTTTATAAAAATTAACATGAAGAGAAAAACTTCCTATAATTATTATAAACTTTCTTATAAAAACTTCCTATAATTATTATAAACTTTCTTATAATTAAAATTAAAAAACTTTCTTGTGTAAATTAAATGAAATTATAATTAAAAAAATTAAAATTATAATTTTTAAATAAAATTATAATTATAAAAAGACTAACATATTTGGATTTTGATATTTATTTGTTTTATTAAAATTAGGGTAATTTTGTAATTCTAATTTTTATTTTTAAAAATTTTGTAAAATAAATAATTTTTTAATTTATTTAAGGTTGAAATAGTTATTTTATAGTGTAGAAGTAGTTGATTGATACAAATTAAAAAGTAAAAGTGATTCAAAGAATATATCAAAATTTTATAATAATTAGATGTATATATAACAAAAAATAAAGTAGTGCGGTTATAATTTCCCAAAATAAAATAATTCGAAGAATGTTCCATCGCTACTAATCTCTTAACTGAAAAAACTCTTTTACAACTGATCTGTCGACAAAAAAAAAAAAAAAATTACAGATGTCCGACTTTGCTCCATCACCACCATGCTAGCTTGCTTTGGTGCGAGACACTCTAACTCCTCCACTATTGTATCGCAATTACAACTCTACCACCATTGTATCATCTGACATCACAGTCCGCCAACTATTGTGTCATGCGATCTACCTTCGTCACCACTGCCGCAACACTACTGCGAAATATGGCACTACTAACGAGGTGGTAAAATAAATAAATTAATCGAATTTAAATTGAATTATAAACTAATTAGTTCAAAATTCTGTTGATTCAAATTTGATTTATTTATTAAATAAATTGAAATCTCTTAATTCAAATTCGATTAGTTTATTAAACGAATATTCGGTTTGATTCATTTAATTTGTTTAGATGAATTAGTAAACAAATCAAATTGAATCTAAATTTATTTACTATTTATTTATCTTATAACGAATCCATAAATAATCGAATTACTATATATTTTGCCTTATTATCATTTATAATTACTGTATTAGTTTTTAAACTTTAAATTTTTTTATAAATATTTAAAGATAAATAAGTAATTTAATTAAACATTTAGTAAACAAATTTTAAATAAATAGATAATATTCAATTCATTTATAATCCATTTATTAAACAAATTCTAAATGAATAAACGAATCAATATTCTCAAATCCAGATTCAATTAGTTTAATTAATACATTAAATTAAATTCATCTATTTATTAAACGAATCAATTTTTTCAAATCTAAATCTATTTAATTCGTATTGAATTGAATCGAGTAAACAAATCCTAACTCAAATTGCCACCCTGACTACTGACACCAGTTCACTGTGGCTTCTTTTCCTCTGTTATTGCTTTGGATCTAAGTAAGTTGAAGCTAGCTAGAGAAAGAGAGAAATAAGAGCTTCTGTAAAGTGGGAATTGAGTAAGGGAGAGGGAAGGGAAAGGAGGCAATATAAAAAACAAGGAAAACAAAAGCACCAGACTAAAAACAAACCCTTTCCAGAGGCTCCTACTAAAATTATTTGCTTGAAAAGTTTTACTGGAGGGGGGAAAGGAGAGGCGTACAGATGAGAAAGTTGTGAGGTTTCTTTGAACGTGGGCTCATAAGAAAAAGGAATTAAGTTTTTTATCTGGTGGATATGATTTTAATACTACTTTTTTTTTTTCTATTTTTTTAAATCAATTAATTATGTAAAATTTCATTTTACGTATTTTTCTATTTTGGTTTACTATGTCCGTGTTTGCCCTTTATCATTCTATCATCCTAAGATGATTTTGTACTAATTTTGTATATTTAAACTATTTTTGAAGAATTATTATTTGTTTAACATTTATACTAAAAAATTTAATGTTAAATTTTTAAAGTTTAAGATTTTATATTTAATATTTTTTTAAGTACTAATAATATTATTTTCTAAATATATAACTTTATTAATCACAAATAAATTAATACAATATGGTACAACATCAAATATAATATAATTTAAAATTAATATAGTATAATGATCATTAAACGTTGTACAATATTATTATAATACAATACTAATATAATATAATATAATATAATATAATATAATGTGAGTGTTTGTTTGCTTATGTGAGGAATGCAATGCAGCCTCATGTTTGGTGCAGCAATTATGGTGTATTATAATACACCATAATGTAGCCAATTGCCGCAAAAGCTTCTTTTTTCTTTTTTTTTTTAAATAAATTTGTTAATAAATAATAAATAAATTTTTTGAATATAATATAAAATTAATTTTTTATTTTTTTGACATTAATTAAATATAATTATTAACACGAATTAATAAATATATAATTTATTATAATAAAAATATAACTAAATAATGTATTTTTTAATTATACTATAATAATTAATATATAAAATTGATTATTATTTAATAATTTAATATAAATAATAAATACTTAAATAATATATTACAATAAAAATATAACATAATATTATATCATTTAATTATATTATAGTAATTAATATATAAAAATTGATTATTATTTAACAATTTAATATAAATAAATTTAAAAATTTAATATAACTAATAATAAATACTTAAATAATATATTAAAATAAAAATATATTATTAATACAGTACAATGTAGTATCAAACATTGTACAATATTATTATAATACAATGCTAATACAATACAGTATAATATAACACACTTGTATTAAAATAATATAATACAATATAATATAATATAGTATACCAAACATATCTTATATATATATATATATATTAAAATAATATAATGTCCCAACTACAGTGTACTTAGTGTGGGCACTTAAAAATGTAGTTCCATAAGATTAAAAACAAGGTGCAAATAGCACCAACTCGTTTCAATATTTTTTTCCAAAAAAAGGCTTCATATAAAATTATAGTTATAGTCGTAATATTTAATTACAACCATGTATGATAATCAATCATTTCAAATATTCAGATTTAAAGTCAAACATTTTTTTTTTTTGGATGCCTTGCTATATTGAGAAACCTTCGTTCTCAAATGTTTAGATATAAAACTAATAAAAAATGAAAAGAAAGAAATTTAGTTAAATAAATAATAAAAAATGAAAAGAAAGAAATTTAGTTAAATAAATATTAAAAAAATTAAGAGAACCTATTCTCCAACCCTTTTTGGAGACTAGGAGATTGCTAATTAAATATGTGATAATTATTTATAATTATTTCTACAAATATTTTGTATAAAGAGTTTCATTTTATTGTTCAGACTTCAGAATGTGGCAAAAACAAGAAAGGAAAAAAAAAAAAAGAAGAAAGGAATAAGAGGTTATTTTTGAGAAAAAAATTAGTGTTCTTGGGAATTAGAAGTAATTCTTATATCTTTTAATGAGTGTACTGCATATCTAGTAGAGAGATTTTATAAGGATTTGGGAGAGATGCTAGATGTCCTACTCTTTGATAGTTTATAGTGTCCAAAATCAAGAGAGCCCATGAAGTAAATATAAAAGAGGATTTTTTTTAAAAAAAGAGTATTATTATTATTATTTTATTGAATCTTACAACTATTATTTGTTCAATTCATCATAAAACACGAGAAATAAATTCATAAGATGTGAATGCAAATATTTCAAACCCTTAAGAATTTCATCAAAAGCAAAATTAAATATTGTCTCTTTCATAATTGAACTGTCATTGCTCACTCTGACTATCTGTATTGATCTCTATTTAAACATTTTAAATATTGAATTTTTTAACCATTTGGCCAAAGGCCGAGTGGCTAGAACCATGTGAAGATAGCAGTTCAAGCCCCTATAAAAATATTATGATGGTTTAATTCCTTCCTCAATTATTTTTTTATAATTGAGTGAAGACAATATTCTTTCTTATTACATGTGAGTAAAGTGGACGTCCCTCCATTATCAAATGTGGGTGAAGCCCATTTTTTCATAGCGCGGACATTCGTTTAAAATAAGATCCAAACATATGTGTATTTTGAATTATTACATTACAGTCTACCAAGGCAAAATTTAGACGTTTCATCGAGAATTTTTTAGTTACATTTTACTCTCATCTCTCCTCATGAAATTGAACTCATGATCTCTTACTTTCACGTCAAGAGTTAAGCCAACTAAAGATCTGTTTGGGATTGCTTTTGTGAAACTTAAAAGTAATCTGAGTTGTAATCTGAACAATAATTTTATGTAAATAAAAAAGAAATTGATTCTTTCCACATAATATGTCGTTTCATTTTTTTAAAATATTTTTAGTTTACTTATTCATGTTGTCGATTGTTATTGCAATATTGTGATTGAATCTGGAGATTAACAATACTTTTTAACTATGGATTTATAAATTTCTTATTCATATATTTGTAAAATTTATATAACTAACCTAAAAACTTTTGAATTTTTAAATTAACTACTCTAATTTTTTTTTTCTATCATAACTAGTCAATTACAATATTTTTATATACATTTACCCTCACAACTCTTAGCAAATTATTAAACAATAGCACTCAACAAATTATCCAAGCTCACCGCTCTCAAATAATTATCAAAAGTCACCACTCTCAATAAAATCACCAAATTTATAAAGCAAATTAATTATGCATAATTGGAAAAAAGAATCTTCAATTTGTGAGCAAGAAGTTAAGGTTAGTATTTGTTTTTACATAATGTGGGTTTTAACTCACAATTCTCAACAAAATCACAAAATTCATAAGACAAAATTAGTTACATATAGGGTGGGCAAAAAAGCCAGAGTTGGCCTAGCCCAGCCTTCATCATAAGGGCTTGGATATGGCTTAAGAAAAAAAAAACTCAGGCCAAGCCCATCACTTTTTTTTTTAAATTATAAATTACAATAATAAATGAAAATTTAAAAATAAAAAAAAACTTAAATCCCTAATTCATAAATCAATTATGTTTAAAAAGCTTAAAATTATAATACTAAACTCTATTTTAAATATTAATTAATTAAGAGAGTACTTGAAATAAAGAATTCAATATTAAAAATAATTAAATATCTAAGCTTTTATTTACTTCAATTTTTATTTATTATTTTATTTTAAAATATTCAATTTCTTTAATTCATTGTTGATTATATCAGCTTGTTGATTATTAACTTTATTCAAGTTTATAACAATTAAAAAAAAATTAAAAATAAGTAAAAGCTTAGGCCCGACCTGGTCTTGGCCTAAGCCCTCAATAAGCCCAACCATCATACCTCCCTTAAAATGGGCTTGGAAAAGCTAGCCCAAGCCCTCATTTTTCCATCTCTAGTTACACATAATTGAAGAAAGAATCATTAAGTAGAGTACAAGAAGTTAAGGCTAGTGTTTCCTCTTACAGAATATGTTTTTTGTTTTTGATTTTATGTTTGAATTAAACTTATGGATATTTTGAGTAAAAAGCAAAGCAAGAAATGTAACCCAAAAGCAACAGGTGCATGTTACTTTTTTTTACAGAATCATGTATTTAGTATCTAATCTAAAATTCTAGCTAAGCAACCTAAAAGGAGGTGAATTGAGTATTTAAAAAAAATTGACAAATAAAATCAGAAAATAATTCAAACTGAAGCCTTAAGTAATTCAGATAACAGTAAATACAACATTGAATTTAAAGGGTTAAGAGAGAAGAGATTAAATATGTGATTTTTACGTGATTTAACAAAACCCGCCTACATTCACGCCTCCAAGCAAACTAAGCTTGAGGTTTCTATTATCTAACCCTTACAAACTAACGCTTTAAGATGTTTACAATTGACTTCCAAGGTATCAATAATCCTTTACAATTTAAGATGCGCTTACACACTTCTTTTCAAGTATTTCCCATAGTTACAAGCACTCAATTTTAAAGCATAAAGCTAAAGTTTATAAGATCTCTTTCTTTAAGAGTATATAGGCAAATAATAGCTTAAAATATATCAATGAATGTTAATAAGAAATTAAGACTTGGGATTGATTTTGTATGAAGAAGTTTTTGCTTGATAGACTTTGCAAAAGTTATTTGAAATGAATTTGATTTGGTTTTTTATAGTTTGAACAAGAAAACTAGCTGTTATTGATTATCTAGACACTAACAGTTAACCGCCTTATATGAAATGGAATTTTGTTTGCTTATATGACAAGTTACCATTATCACTGAATTTGAAAATTATTTATAGTCAGATAACTATTTAAAAGATATGGTTTAGCCATTTGAAACCACAATATTTTCTAAGACTTATTGGTTAGCCGCTTTTATAAATGGTTAGCCATTTCAAATCAGAACCTTCTCCAAGCTTATCAGTTAGTTGCTTAAAATAAACGGCTCATCATTTGCATTCAAGAATCTCTTCTAAGAGTTATCAGTTAGTCGTTTGCTATTAACAGTTCATCTTTTTAGACCAGAACCTCTCCTAAATTTATCGATTAGCCGTTTTTATAAATTGTTAATCTTTAAGTTTTAAAAAATCTTATTTTTGCCTAAAAATATTTATAAAGAATCAAATAAACCCATTTAGAGCAATTTCAATGTTCAAAAGTTTGTTTATTAAATAAGTTCATAAATTTTGGAAAACACTCAATATAACAAAATCAATTTTCTCATAAAATATTTTATCTTACGAAAATGATTTTCTTGAAAATATCATGATAAATTATTTTAGCTTTTAAGTGCTTAATACATTCATTTAATAATATGAGCTTTACAAGAAATATATCAGGATGATTCTCCTAAGCTTAGTACCATTGACGCTTATCATTATCTTGATGAGCTTGAGCCTCTTCTCACATGGATAATTTTTTTTGTCCTTTAAGAGCTAGGGAAATTGTAAAATATATAAATTACCCATTTTACTCATGATACATGGTTTGTTATCATCAAAATCAAAAGATCGTATAACCGTATAAGTCAACAATCTCCCTTTTTTATGATGACAAATATTTCATGTATTTTGACATTTATAACAATATATGAAAAAAATTATAAAATCTCCCTAAAAATATGATATATAAGATTTTTAAACAACAATTAAAAAACTCCCATTAAGTATGTCATTATAATTCCAATATACACTTCAAAATTCAATATGCAACTTTAATATCCCAATATATCTATATGCACTTTAAAATACATGATATAAACTATCTTTTACCCCTTCATCATCAAAATCAATGCCTCCCATAGCAATAAATATGAACAAGTAAGAAGTGTAGAAGGATTTGTGTACTAATGAAAGTAGTTTCAAATTGAAGAGGTCAAAGTAGCTCCCCCTATCACCATTAAAAAATCTCAAAAGATATACCCATTATAAACAAAAATCCCAATAAATAATGAAATCAAAATATCCATAACCAAGAATCTATAAGCATAAGCATAAATGATAAAAGTCTCAAGTCAACCAAAATAACATATAAAGTAAATAACACAATGAAATAATATGATGACACAAAATGCTAAAGATGTTGGTGCAAAAATACAAGGACAAAATATAAAAAAAGGTTAACATCAAGAGCAGTAAAGAGTCTCTAATGGCCATTAAGAAGCTGTTGTTGCTGAGTAAATAGGCATTACTATTTATTAAGAAATCTCTGCTAAAATGCTTCAAATTGAGACAGAAGTTGGCTTTGCTACTTGGATCTAAAGCGAACTCCACCCAACAGCTGCTCAACTAAATCCTTATTGCCTTCTCAGTTCCAGAGCCAGATATTAATTTATTATCCCAAACTTAGATAATAACCCAGGTTTTCCCACTCTGGGTCTGGTAACTCTGGTTTCTAGATTGCGAGTTTTTAACCGTAGTTGCTTATGAATTATGAATTAACAAAAAAAATCTTTAATCTTTATGAAGTTGGGCACTACCTTCACTCACAAAATAAAACTAATGAAAAATTTTCTGGAATTGATATAGAGGTGGTGTAAATCTAGCTAATAAAATTAAGAATATATATTAATAACTTGTTATAGAAATTGCATGCACAAAAATTACAATTAAATGGGATTGTAATGGCATAAAAAATAGTGGCCCATCTGTTTGGGTAATACTGAGTAGGTCCCCTCGAGGCCAATCCAACTGGAGTAGAAGACCTCGAGGTCAACCCAGCTCGAGCAGAAGACTTGACCGCTGGTCGAACCCCGAGCTCCTTTTTCTGCTCGAGGTCTTCGAGCCCCTCTGGCATGACCATGTCACACCAGCAACGGCACGGAGAAACTGCAAGAGTCAAGCATAGCTGATTCGAAATAGTTGGGTCCTCCATTCTGACAATTTAACGCGACGATCGATGCCTGACCGACATCCCAAGCGGTATGGTGCCATCACTGTTACCGATGGCCAGCACACGCCCCCACAGTGTCATCATTTTAGACACGCATGCCCAACACTATCATTAAGCCATGGGAACCCATGCCCACCAGACAATCCCGCATTCCCAGGGAATGCCACAGTAATCCCGGCTGTCAGAGGGACCCAGACACCATGGACGTGAGAACGACTGATCCCAAAGAAAAAAGGGTGGGAAAATGAAAGTTTAAAAGAAAAATTGAAGTGAAGGTTCTAGGTTCCGAAATTGGGGAGGTCTTTCTTCTTCTTCCTTTTCCTTTCGATCTTTTACAAGTTCTTAGAATTCTTGCCACTTAAAGGCAAAGAATCATTTTTATTTCTTCGGTCTCTCTAACAAAGAGGGATACAAAAAGAAGAACCCGATTACTGACTTGAACGTTGGAGGGTTTTCGCCGGAAAACACCCAGCGACCCCTGACCTTGTTTTTGTGAGCACAGGCCTAAGGAAATCGCTGTTCCGGGGAGTAGAGGAAAACTGAGATAAGCAGAGATTCCTGCTCGAGCATCCTACAAGCAGAAGTCTATGGCCCAACTTGAGAGCACGCAGAAAAAAACATCAATATTTTGGCGCCGTCTGTGGGGATCAGTTCAAAAAGACTGACTTCTCGATACAATCAAAGAACACAACATAACAATGAGAGGAAATAGCAGGAGAGGAATAAGTCCAGAGGAGTCGGTGACTTTGAGGGAGGTGGCCAATGAGGCCAAAAATAGGGAAATGCAGGAGAGAATGGATCAGATGGAGAAACAGATGGAAGCGTTAACATCCATCATGCAGGAACTCAGGGAGGGACAGAGGAAAGCATGTAATGACATCCCTGAGTCCAGCTGCGAGAATGCCCCCACCCAGGAGTTCATGGGAGATGAAGCCCAGAGACCGAAGACACCAAATGTTGCCAGGAGGGAGGAGACGAACCTGGAAGAAAGGGGATCCCGTCAACACTTACAAGACACGACACCTACCTCTCGAGCGGAGGAATTGGAGGGGAAGTGCGCAGGTTGGCATAGGTTGTGGAAGACCTTCGGGGAAACGGGAAAGGCCCTAGTTGGAGGATAATGCTGGACAATGAGTCCTCGCTCTCAGCGGAGATCATGAGTGTCACAATCCCGCCGGTGCACATAGAATGGTTCAACGACATGACCGGAGTGCAAGGTTTGACGGCATCCTAGCGGTACAGGGCTTTCCTACTTACTCTGGAGGGAAGGGCGAGAGAGTGGTATGGTAGGCTACCGCAGGGAAGCATCTGGAGCTTCGAACAAATGTGTGGAGAATTTGCGGAGCAATTTTAGGGAGCGATGGCCCCTGAAGATGACATGATGGAGCTGGCAGAGATAAAGCAGAGGGAAGGGGAATCCCTCCGAGAGTTTGTTAAAAGGTATTGAGGATGGGGGCTAAAGGATGGGATTAGGGGGGGGAGGCCATGGTACAACTTGCGGAGCCCTTCGATTCGCTTATATTCCGATGCGTACGAATAGGTGAAGATGGACATGGTCATTGAGGAGGAAAAGACCATAAAACTAAGAAGTGAACAGAGCAGTGGATCGAAGAGGAATGAAAAAGGAGGTCCTACTCGAGGAACGTCAACTTCCAGAATAATAAGGGAACGGGTTGCTCCCTACAACCCCTATCAGAGAGCTCCCCAACCACGAATGGCTCCTGCTTCACTTCGCAGGTCCCCCTACCGGGACCGTAGGGAATACCAGCAACAAGATAGCCACCCGTCCCGTAATCAACCACCAAGCCGACCTATACCGAACAACAACAGAGCTGACCGTCCATTTCCCCAACCTTTGGGAAGCTTCCCTCGGGATAGGGCGGTACAAATGGTTGAACAAAGCCCTTCCTACGAACAGTATATGCTATTGAAGGTGTCGCTCGAGGAGATACTCTAAGTGGCGGAGGAACGAGGATTGCTGAGTTCCCCGATACCAATGTCTAAACCAGCCGGCAGAAGAGATAGAGGTCGATTCTGCCGCTTCCACGGTGACCATGGCCACTCAACATCACAGTGCCGAGATTTGAAGAACCAGGTGGAGGACTTGGTTAGGAACTAGTATTTAGACGATTTTATCGAAGGGGGCCACTCGGTAATCGAGCGGTAGCCGGAGGAAGAAAGCCGAGCCTGTGGTATGGACCTCGAGCCACCGGCCATGAGGGTGATCGTAGGAGGACCCATAATGGCGGGAAACTTGAACAGAGCCCGAAATAATTATTATCGATACACCTCTGCGGGGCGAGAGGTCTTGCTCGCCTTACCTGCCACAAATAAGGCTAAGGTACGTCAAGTGCCCATCATGTGGACTGAGGAGGACGAGGAAGGGTTGCTGTACCCCCACGAGGATGCCTTGGTTGTAAAGGCAAACGTTGCAAATAAGGAAATCGACTGAATACTGGTAGATTCAGGAAGTTCAGTGGACATTCTCTTCAAGTCCACGCTTGATGATTTGGGAATAACGGATGTAAGCCTCGAGCAGACGACCATTTCCCTCAAAGGGTTTGGAGGAGGAAGATTGACCCCTCTGGGAATTATCAGACTGGCTGTGACAATGGGCTCGAGGCCTTTTGAAAAGAATATGATGTTGGACTTCGTGGTGGTAGATGAAGTCAGCCTTTGCCAAGTAATATTGGGAAGACCCTTCATGCGGATCAGCTAATCAATATTATCCACCCATTACTTAGCCTTGATGTATCGAGTGAATGGGGTAGTAGGTGTTGTCAAGGGCAACCAGAGGGCCGCAAGGAGTTACTACGCTGTGGCAGCAAAGGAAACTATGAAGATAACGTCATTAGACTCAAAGGGGGAGTCAAATAATGGAAGACAGGAGCCCGCTGAGGAACTGAAGGAGATCAGAATAAGACCGGAAGACCATAAGAAGAAGGTCCGAATCGGCTCAGGCATTAGCGGGCAGTTGAGGGAAAACCTGGTCGAGTGTTTGCAAGCACACTCTGATGTATTCACTTGGACACACGAAGATATGCCCGGGATTGACCCTGAGGTGGCATGCCACAGGCTGACGATACTGAAAGACGCTAAGCCGGTAAGGTAGAAGAGGAGATGCGTCAACCAAGAAAGATATGAGGCTATGAACTGCGAGGTGGAGAAGCTGTTGAAAGCAGGATTCATAAGGGAAGTCTCCTACCTTAAATGGATCTCGAATGTAATGTTGATTAAGAAAGCAAGTGGGAAATGGAGAATGTGCATGGACTTCACGGATGTGAATAAAGTTTGTCCGAAAGATAGCCTCCCATTGCCGAAGATAGACCAGCTGGTGGATTCTACAGCGGGTATGACTTGCTCAGCTTCATGGATGCCTTCTCGGGCTACAACTAGATTCCCATGTACAAGCCGGATGAGGAATGCACGGCCTTTATCACGAACCAAGGCCTGTTTTGCTACAAGGTCATGCCCTTCGGCCTAAAAAACGCGGGGGCAACCTACCAGAGACTGGTGAACAAGGTCTTCAAGCTGCTGATCGGCCACACAATGGAGGTTTACGTGGACGATATGATCACCAAGTCAAAGAGCGCAGAGGAACATGTAAAGCATTTGGAAGAGACCTTCGCGCTCCTAAGGAAGTTTCGGATGAAACTTAATATAGAGAAATGTGCCTTTGGAGTTGGTTTGGGAAAATTCTTGGGCTTTGTGGTCAGTCATAGAGGAATCGAAGCCAATCCAGAAAAGATAAGAGCTGTAGTAGAGATGAAATCCCTACGTACTTTCAAGGAGATACAAAGCCTCACAGGAAAATTGGCATCCCTTAACAGGTTCATCTCTTGAGCCACAGATAAGTGCCGTGTCTTCTTTCAGGAAATGAAAAAAGGGAGGAAGACCAAGTGGACACCAGAATGCGAGGCAGTGTTCCGACAGTTGAAGGAATATTTGCTGAAAGCCTTGCTGCTGTCAACGCCTCGAGCAGGAGAGGTTCTGTAATTGTATTTGACTGTGTCGCAATGGGCAACGAGCTCGGTTTTGGTAAGAGAAGAGTCAGAGGTGTAGTACCCCGTATATTACACGAGCAGAGCTTTATTGGGGGCAAAAACTAGGTACCCGTTGATGGAGAGATGGGCGCTATCACTAATAACAGCGGCCCAGAAGTTGAGGCCCTACTTTCAAGCGCATTCGGTGGTAGTGTTAACCGACCAGCCAGTTAGACAGATTCTGCACAAGCCGGAGACTTCCGGTAGATTGGTGAAATGGTCGATAGAGCTCAGTGAATTCGACATCAGCTATCAACCCCGAACGACAATACGAGCACAATCCATAGTAGATTTTGTGGTCAAATGAACAGAAAGGAATGGGGAAGCAGATAGTGAGCAGCAGATGGGTCTCTCCACCACAAACAATGCCTGGGTGGTCACGATGGATGGATCATGTGGAGATCAAGGAGCAGGAGCGGTGGTTGTGCTTCTCAGTCTTGAAGGGGTAGAGGTGCAGTACGCCGTAAAATTGGAATTTGAAGCCACCAACAACCGGGTCGAATACGAGGTTGTGATTGTAGGATTGAAGCGCGCCCTGGTAGTAAAGACAGAAGAGGTGAAGCTTTGAATAGACTCTCAGTTGGTGGCAAATCACCTCAACGAAAGCTTACAAGCAAAAGGCGAGATGATGGAAGCCTACCTTCAAAAAGTGAAGCAGTTGATAAAGGAGTTCTGAGTGGTCGAAGTGGAACAAATTATGAGAGGGATGAATTTTTGAGCTGATATGATAGCGCGAATGGCCACCACATCGGACCTTAAAATCCCGAAGTTTGTTCCGTTGGAAACTAAAACATGCTCGAACATCGAGCAGGAAGACAAGGTGATGAGTTTATCATCGAGCAGCACCTGGATGGACCCAATTATTTTTTATCTTAAGGAAGGGGAGTTGCCAGCCAATGAGAAGCAGGCAAGGAAGCTAAAGTGTAAAGCGGCTAGGTATACGCTAGTTGATAGGGTATTGTACAGACGAGGATACACTCTCCCAATGCCGCGGTGTTTAGATCAAGAAGAAGCTGATTATGTCCTCCGGGAAATACATGAAGGAATTTGTGGGAACCACTCTGGCGCGAGGTCCTTGGCTTTCAAGGCCTTAAGGTAGGGATACTTCTGGCCCCGTATGCATCAAGACGCGCAAGAGAAGACCAAAAGTTGCAAGAGTTGTCAAAGCTTTGCCAACTACATGGCCCAGCCACCCGTGAACCTCACAGTGATGAATTCCCCTTGGCCGTTTGCTCAATGAGGGATCGATTGAATCGGGCCATTACCAAAGGGAAGAGCATCCGCAACCCATGCCGTGGTGGCAATTGAGGTGGGAGCCTTGGGTAGTATCACGTAAAGCAAGACCACTCGACTTCATTGGGAAAAATATGATTTGCGGTGTACGGATTCCCACGCGTTGGTTATGAGATAACTGAAGACAATTTGACAACAACAAGTTCGGAGACTTCGCAAGAACATGGGAATAGAGCTAAAGTTTTGCTTACCATTACATCGGCAGGCCAATGGGCAAGTAGAGGTTGCAAACAAGACTATAAAGCGCTTCCTGAAGACCAGACTCGGGGAGCAGAAGGGAGCTTGGGTTGACGAGCTACCTGGTGTCTTGTGGGCTTATAGGACCACGAACAAAACTGCCACAGGGGAAACTCCCTTCTCCTTAGCATTCGGGCATGAAGCAGTTGTCCCTACTGAAATAGGGATGGGAACACACCGAACAGAGCACTTCAACGAAGATCAAAACGACGAGTAGATGTGTGCTAATTTGGACTTGCTGGAAGAAACGAGGGAAAGGTCCGTGACAAAGATAATGGAATACCTGTTGATGCAGTTTTCCCGTGTCCTTTCAAACCATGCTAGAATCTTCTGCTCGCGGCTAGCTCAAGCTTGAGTAGGATTGTTTCCTTCTTCCTATTCCTGTCTTTTCCAGAACAGAAGTCTCTCGGACCTGTACTCACAGAAAACAATGTCAGGGGTCGCTGGGTGTTGTTCGCGAAAATCCTCCGACGCTCAAGTCGAGAATCGGGTTGTTCTTTTTGGTATCGCTCTTACTTAGAAAGACCGAAGAATGAAAAGGGAATTTTACCTTTCTTTTGAATAAATATGGAATTTTCTGAGAATCGAGGTAAAGGGAAGTAAGGATAGGGAGAACCTGTGTGAATTTTCTGAACCTCTGCAACTTGCTCATCCCTCTCCTTTTATTCTCTGTTTTTCCCGCCTTTTCTCTCCGAGAGCATCCGTTCCGCGTCAGTGGTGTCTGGGTCCCTCTGACAGCCGAGATTGGCGTAATATTCCCTGGGGATGCGCGGCTGTCTCCTTAACCCGGTTCATATGGCTAGATCACCATGTCGGACATGTGCGCAAGGAATGATGACACCGTGGGGGCATGTGCCGGCCATCGGCAACAGTACCACCACCATCCCTTGTGGGGCCCTGTTCAGGCATCGAAAGGTGTGCGGAATCTTGAGGAAATGGGTCGGACTATCCCGAACCGGGTCTTATATTCCATTTGTCTTATGATTGGCACAGCCTAATTATGCTCGAGAACCTGACTGCAGCGAGCAGAAAGGAGAGCTCGGGTCTCGATCAGTCTTCGAGCTCTCCGTCCTTGTCCGACCTTGGCGGGACTCGATGACCTCGAGCGAGCAAGAGAGCTCTGAGCTCGGACGGCTCCGAATTCCTCGACCTTGACCCGGCTTTGACGTCTAGTGAGATTGTCTTCGTGCCAGTGGTCGGGACTTTTGCTCGAGCTGGGTTGACCTCGGGGTATTTTATTCGAGCTAGAAGGGCCTCGAGGAGACCTGCCCGATATTACCTAAACAATACCAGCAAAGGGTGGCTCGCTATTACAACAAGAATGTACACATTCGTCTATTTCAGGTGGGGATTGGGTACTTAGAAGGGTGAATCAAAATACTAAGGACCCTAGGCAAGGTGTGTTGGGCCCGAACTGAGAAGGTCCCTATAGGGTCTCTCAAATAGCCGGACTGGGAGTGTACAGATTGACCTACTCAGATGGACGAGAAGTCAAGAGGCCATGGAACGCGCAACAATTGATGAAGTATTTCCAGTAAGTTCCCTTATATTGCAATTATTGATATCCAGTTTTTCCTAAAAATAGAGATGTGTAAAATCTTGAGCATGAATAAAGGCAAGAAAAATGCTTCCAGTGTTAATTCAATATGAGCAAGTTAAGGCTTATGAACACAAAGAAAAGCAAAGGCCAGAAGTCTCTCAGCCAAATTTAAGGCGAGACGGTGCCAAGTGTGAGCCAACAGCAGGCTCGAGCAGGATAAGCTCGCGAAGAAAACGCAAAGGCTGGAAGTCTCTAAGCCAAATTTAAGGTGAGACGGTGCCAAGCGTGAGCCAACAGCAGGCTCGAGCAGGATAAGCTTGCGAAGAAAACGCAAAGGCCAAAAGTCTCTAAGCTAAATTTAATGCGAGACAGTGCCAAGTGTGAGCCAACAGCAGGCTCGAGCAGAATAAGCTTGTGAAGAAAACGCAAAGGCCAGAAGTCTCTAAGCCAAATTTAAGGCGAGACGGTGCCAAGCGTGAGCCAATAGCAGGCTCGAGCAGAATAAGCTCGCGAAGAAATGTAAGGGCCAGAAGTCTCTAAGCCTAACTTAAGGCGAGACGGTGCCAAGTGTGAATCAAATATCGGCTCGAGCATATCAACCTCGCAAAAGAAACAGAGATCTATAGGCCTAGCTTAAGGCAAGGCACTATCACGCATAATACGTGAGGGGGCATAAGCAGAGTTAACTCTGAGAAGAAAAAACGAAGGCCCAAAATTTTTTAAAATTTACTTGGCAAGCACATGGAGTTAATCTCATAGTGCAAGGCTAAAATATATATGTAAACACAAGGACAAATTATCATCAATGTTTTTCATTTATTTGTCAAAAAGTACATATACAAAAAAAAAATAAAAAAAAAAATTTAAGTGGCTGGAGCTTCAGGGCTAGCAGTTGGGGCTGGGTCCTCAAGGAGTGGAGCACCTTCCGTGGCAGCAGCAGCGGGGGAGACCTCGGCAGTAGGAGGAGTAGTCTCTTCATGCCCTGCAGAGACCTCAGTCGAGGGGATTCTCGGCCCTTGGTTTGGGGCATCATGCTCTCGCATGTACGCCGCAACGCCTACTTCGAGCTTGGATATATCCACGTTGGGATGCTCCTTGCCCAGGACAAACACGAGGCATTCATAGCTGAAAGTCACCCAGTCATTGTACTTTATCGTGAGCCGGCCTTCCAAAGAGTCAACCTTCCTCTGAAGACGAGAAGTCTCTGCCTCCAGGGTCCTCTTAAAGGAGAACCTCTGCACGTCCAAGTCCTTCCGAGCGTTCACTAGCTCATCCCGGACCATAGACAGCTCCTTCTCGAGTTGGAGTGCTTTGGACTCTGACAGGGCCGCTTTCTCCTCGAGGGTAGAGATCTCTGTACAAAGCTTTGCTGCCTCGTCGTCCTTCTGCTCAAGACTTTGTCTCAAATTCTGATTTTATCCTCTGATCTTCCTCTGGGAGTCTAGAGTATTGGTCTTGAAGGCGGTAGCAACAGCCGTGACACAGGAAGAGAGGCGGTGGAGCGTGCTGACTAGGTCCTCAGTACTAGAAGCCTCTATCCCTTCCAAAAACTTCTCCTCCATTTGCCCGCCATAGTCCTTAAGGTAAGGATCGGCGATGTCAGGCCTTTGCTGTTCATGTGTGCGTCCTGCTGGTGAACGAGTTGGAACAGCGGTCCTCGGACCCCTTCTGGTCTCACGCTCTGCTACTCACTCAGTCTCCCGAGTAGAGGGTGTAGCCCTAATCGACGAGGCGGCAGTGTCGGTTTGAGGCCGCTCTCGGTGCAGAGAAAGCACACCCCTCATCTCCTCTTGAGGAACCAGGCCAAACTCAACAAGATTGTGGATTGAGAGTAGCTCCCTGCACGAGCTTGCATTGTCGAGAGCAGTGTTGACACGCGATTGAAGCTCCTCCCTAATCCGATAAGAAGCACTCCAAGATACTGTAACAACAACCAATACAAAGTGGTGAGAAAAAATACGAGTAGAAAAACTAGAGAAAGAATACATTGAACAGTAGACGACCTGGAGTGCAAAAATGAGAAGGAATCGGAGGGACCCTTTCAGAGGCAGACGCAACTTGCCCCCAATCTCCCCAACAAAGAAAAATTTTCCCTTCCAGTTGCCACCAGAAAAGTGGGGAGATCAGTAATGAGTTTCTTGCCTTTCAAACTGGAGGCAAAGTAGTACCAGCCAGCATCCTTCGGGCTACTTTTCAGTTGGTAGAGATGCTTTATCTCCTCTACTGAGGGCTCGCCCAGGTTGCACCACCTCCACAACACATACAGACCAGACAAGACCCTCCACCCATTAGGGTTCAACTGCCCCGGAGCCAAGCAAAGTTTGGATAGAAGTCGGACAAAATAAGGTTCAAGAGGCAACCTAACCCCCTACCTGAAACACTCCATATGAAGGGTGACATACCCCCGGGGAGGACGGCTGGGCATGTCACCCTTACTGGGAACACGCAGATCCACGCTATCCAGAATGTGGTACGTGTCCCTGAGCCTGTCCAGATCCGGGTGTGAAGTTTCACACCTCATAAAGTGAATGGGGTACCACCCACCCTCTGACAGTTGGCTAACCCTTTCCCCTTATTGCTGCCGGGTCTCCCCCACAACCACGACCCCCTCAGGACTTGGGTCTCTCACTGGGACCATCCTAATTGGTTCAGAGTCAGTCGAAGAGGATGATTCTTCAGGCAACATTCTACGAGGTCGCTGTGTGTCTGACATGTTTCCTATGGACACAATCTACCAAATGGGAATCGAAAACCCAAAATAAACGAAAAATATAATAAGGACGAGAAAAGGGAAAGAGGTTTATACCTGAAAAAGAGTTGACGACGGTAAATGGTAGCGACGGCAAGGAAGAAGATGATAAGCACTTGCAAGCAATTAATTCTGGTTGGAGCAAAGATTAACAATAGGAGGCACAGTAAAGTAATTGAGGGTTTATAAAGGGGAAAACGCGTCTCTTCAACAGACGGCACGCCTCTTAAGAGACACGACTGTTCAAATGACCGCCTCTCCAAAATTCAAGCAAACGAGCCGGATCCATCCACGCGTCTCGCATTAAATATGAAATGACAGAAAGGGGGGACAGCTCAATGTGGGAAGATAAAAAGGCCGGGGAGCCGGCCCAAACAAGAAGTTTCCAGTCATATCTAGCTTCACTCCAAAGACAAGAAACTGGGGGACTGATGTTTGGGTAATACCGAGTAGGTCCCCTCGAGGCCAATCCAGCTCGAGTAGAAGACCTCGAGGTCAACCCAGCTCGAGCAGAAGACTTGACTGCTGGCACGCAAACGACCTTACTAGTGTCAAAGTTAGTCAAGGTCGAGTGTCACAAGGTTGGTTGAACCCTGAGATCCTTCTTCGGTTCGAGGTCTTCGAGCCCCCCGGACTTGACCATGTTACACCAACAACGGCATGGAGAAACTGCAAGAGTCAAGCATAGCCGATTCGAAACAGTTGGGTCCTCCCTTCTGACAACCCAACGCGACGATCGATGCCTTGCCGACATCCTAAGTAGTATGGTGCCATCACTGTTACCGATGGCCGGCACACACCCCCACAGTGTCATCATTTTGGACGAGCATGCCCGACACTATTATTAAGCCGTGGGAACCCATGCCCACCAGACAATCTCGCATTCCCAGGGAATGCCACAATAATCCCGACTGTGAGAGGGACTCAGACACCATCGACGCGGGAACGATTGCCCCCGAAGAAAAAAGGGAGGGAAAATGGAAGTATAAAAGAAAAATTGAAGTGAAGGTTCTAGGTTCCGAAATTGGCGAGGTCTTTCTTCTTCTTCCTTCTCCTTTCGATCTTTTACAAGTTCTTGGAATTTTTGCCACTTAAAGGTAGAGAATCATTTTTATTTCTCCGGTCTCTCTAACAAAGAGGGATACAAAAAGAAAAACCCGATTACTGACTTGAGCGTTGAAGGGTTTTCTCCGGAAAAACACCCGGCGACCTCTGACCTTGGCTTTTGTGAGCACAGGCCCAAGGAAATCGCTGTTCCGAGGAGTAGAGGAAAACCGAGATAAGTAGGGATTCCTGCGAGCAGAAGTCTACAGGCTTACTCGAGAGCACGCAGAAAACAACATCAGCACCACTTACGTGAAGACAGACCTACCCAGCTCCATAGGAACAATGGAGAAAGAGAGAGACAGAGAGAGAGAGAGATTTTGAAGAGATGACAAATGAGAAGCAGTTATGGGCTTAGAAGTGGAAGCTAGACCAATCAACTTTGTAGCAATTGAAGATGAAGGATTGAGAAGGGTGGAGATCGTGGCAGTACAGAAAAGAGGATCACAGTAGATGACGATGAACATAGAAAAGAGGAAATGGTTGAGGCGATGAAGAGTATGATTGGACCTGATGAAGGAAAAAGGAAATGGTTGGTGGTCTCACATAAAGTTCTTGTTTTGTCAATTCAAAAGTAGGAGAAGGCTTTTTACTAATGAATCGATCTTCAAAATTATTCCGTTCTGGATTGCTTTCTCTATCAAAGCATCGGATTTCTAAATTTTCATAGGGGCCTCCCAGAATTCCTTCTAAAGCCTATTGAATAATTTTTATGAATTTCGTCATTTCCCCGATTCGGACTAAATAACGAGCTAAGGAATCCCCTTCTTTTTGCCACTGGACTTCCCAATCAAATTCAAATACTCAACGATATGAAAGTATATTGTCACTTGGTTCGACTACTAAATCCTAGCGGCATTACTATAGCCTCTATTCAAGGGGGAGAAATTAGTCTGCCCATTTTTATCACTAAGAAGAATTTCGCTCTTAACGAATCGACGAAGCGGGGAATGCTTATTATCGAACCCCGTCGTTTGTCTGTAAAAAAAGATGGGCAATTTTTTCTATATCAAATCGTAGGTATTGCATTGGTTCATAAGAATAAGCTTAAAATTACTAAAAGATACCAAGAAAAGGGCTATGTTGATAAAAAATATTTTGATGAATTCATTACAAAACCTAAAAAAATGACCGAAAATAGAAACAAAAATAATTATGATTTGCTTGTTCCTGAAAATATTTTACTCCCTAAATGTCGTAGAGAATTAAGAACTCTAATTTGTTTCAATTCAAAGAATCAAAATGGGATGCACACAAATCCAGTATTTTTTAATATCTACTAGAAATCATATACGAACTTGTTCTAAGTTGATTTATTAGAGCGTTTCATATTTAGTGGTTAGTGGATTCTTTCATCAAGAGCGTTGGGTCAGAATCCCTTTTTGACTCTGCGCCAATGATTCCACTATTATTAGGAAACAATAATGGAATAAATTCTTCATATTCATAGAGATAGGGGACATAATTCACATGGATATAATAAGTCTAGCTTGGGCTGCTTTAATGGTAGTCTTTACATTTTCCCTTTCACTTGTAGTATGGGGAAGAAGTGGACTCTAGAGATATTACTAATTGAGTTGGGGAATCAAACTGTATCACTTTTTTTATAGATCGTTCTGCAAAGCCTTTTTAATTATATTAATTATTACATTTAGAATTTTGAAATTAAATTAATCAAAATATCTTCATTTCAGAATTCTATTGGCTTGGATTCTGGCGAGGTAATTCTATTCTATTATGAATAGAATACAATTCAGAATATATATGAATAATGTGAATTATTTCAGAATTCACATTTTCCTTTTCAAACCGAAATTTCCAAAACTCACTATTTCTATTTTGAAAGGAGGGGGATACAGATCATAGGAATTTGATTACAACTGAATCGCGGATATGAGATTTTAGAAAAGGAAAATGTGAATTATAAATTACGGTCGGCTGTGCTAGGTTTTTTCTCCTTTTCTTTTTCATTTATATTTAAAATAATTTTAAAAACTAATATTAAAAATAAAAGATATCTGGGTTCAAGTTTTGAATATTCGGGTTTATCTAAACCCAGACTCGAACTGAAATATCTCCGGGTTTATAAAATTGAATTCGAATCTGCAATTAATTTAATTCTACTATGGGTTAAACCTAGTTCAGATTATTTGGGTTCATTCGGGTCTTGGTTGGGTCTGAGTTATTTTGCCATCTATACTATAAAGTGTGTACTTTTGGAGTGAGATCCTATGGAGCAGGATGCTAAACCTGAGATAGTAGAGGTGTAGTAAAATTTGGCAACTGATCAGTAGGGAGTGCATTATTCAGCATACAATGGTCATCTGGAGCGATCAAGGTAAGCCTATTCTTGACATAAGGAGCCTTAATCTATTGGCCATTATTCCAATCAAATCCTAAGCTAAAGATGACGTCATCTCCTATTTTCTTAATCTACTCAAAGATTGGTTCATTAAAGTCAACCCATAAGTACTAGAATTTTTTGGTAATGATACTACTATATAGAAGTAAATGGTTGTTCACTCTAAGTGTACTAAGCATATGCCTAAGGATGACATACCCAACGTTAACCCATCATTTTCATCAAATACAATCCAATAAGCCCACATTTAAACAGGTAACTTTATCAGCAAGTCACTTATGAGGGGTAACCACATGCTGAAGTATGTTGTGAAGAACCTAGACTTGTAACCACAGGAATTGAGAACATAAAGGGAGAGAGCACACATCATTAGATAAATTTGAGGGCCTACATCTATTTCTAACACCCTCAACATGTAGAAAATTAGATATTAAAGTTCTTATCTAGATGTATAAAGTTTTAGTCCCTCATTTCTAGTTCCTCGGATCATATTGAGGTTACAAACATCAAATTTAATGGGAACACTATATATTGGTGATTATTCGATCTTGACTACTAGCTGAGATGTTTATGTTCGAATAAAATACTTTAAGAAGATTGAGGTACACATTATCCTCAATTAACAACACATTAGTCCACCCTATGAGTTCAAGTATATCTTTAAGACTACTACCACAAATAGAAGTTTGATTCATACTATCCATGTCAACAGAATAAGTGAAATACAAGTTATGCAACCCAAGAAGGGAGTGAATTAGGTTTTTAAAACTCAAGTTAAACAAACTATATAATAATTGATTCTAATATCTTAGCAGAATCAAAAGCAATAAATTTAGTAATGGTAAACAATAAAAGAGTAAGAGAAGAGAGAGCAAACATAATGATTTTCACATGATTTGGCAATCTCTGCCTACGTCCATACCTTTAATAAAACCAAGCTTGAGGATTTTACTATCCAAGCCTTATGAGGCTTCAAGTTTTTATAATTGACTTCTAAGATGTCAATAAATCTTTACAACAAGAGATTATTCTCGAATATTTTTATTCAAGTGTTTCTCATACGTATACACTTACAAAATTGACAATGAATTTAAGAATTACAATAAATAGTTTCTTTTAGAGTGGATATACAAATGTAGCATAATAGAATTTAATATTTGATGATTTACAAAACGAAAGCTCAAAATATGTTCTATGCTCTTGTTCTTGCTTGTAAAAGTCTCAAAAATTGAATTAGATTCAAGTTTATATAGATTGGACACAAAAACTAGCCGTTATTAATTAAAATAACAAGTAGCCGATTGACATTTTAATTAGCTAGATCACTGTTTAGTACAGTGCAAGTTACCGTTGTAATTTAAATTTTGCTAGAGTAATACTATTTATAAAACTATATTTTTGCCTAAACTTTCTGTAATTTAACTATAGCCCAAAATGCCATAAAATTTTACAAACAGGTCCATTTTAAAATTTCTAAATAATACTTATTTCTCTCAAAACTTTTTACAATTATGCTATGACTCAAAATTCTATAAGACTTTTCAAAAAGACTATTTCTAGAATTTTAATATAATGCTTATTGAATTCAAAGTTCTGAAAATTTTGTCAATTTAATCCAAAATTTGAAAAACACCCAAATTCACAACATACTTGTCTTATAACTATAAAAAATTTTGGTTTATGAAAAATAATGATTTATTAAACAAAATCTGGAGCTCCTTAAGCTCTAAACTATGCGTATATTCAATCATATCGGCTTTACAATAATTTATTGCAATATTAACTCCGTTGAGCTAAACTTTATTTTTTATCGAGCAAACATTAAACTAAAAGCCCATTTCTTTGAAATCCCACTATAGTAATGCCAATAAAAATGGAAAATGAGAGACCCAAAGTAACAAGAAAATGACTTGTAACTTTGTATTGATTTCACTTGCATAAATATTATTCTTCAAGAACTAGTGAACAATGTGAAATATAATATTAACCCAATTACTTAAGACACATATTTGTTATCATTAAAATTACAATATGTGTCACTCTTTGAGCTAACAATCTCCTTATTTTTTTATAATGACAAACATCTCATGTATTTTGACATTTAAACTCCACTTTAGTATATGGCATACATGATTCAATATATAAATCAAATATAAGCTCCTTTTAAATACATGATCTATAACAATTGTAAGCTCCTTCTAAATATTTCGAAATCATGTATCAATACTTTAAGATTAATATACATTTTACCTATCTCTTAGAATTTAAAATTTAAAATACGTGACTTCTTCCCCTTCATCATCAAAATTACTATCAAATCATGCTAAGACAAAAAAAAAAACTCTACAATGGTTGATCAAGAAATACATAGTACAGTTCAAACATCAAAATAGCCAAATATTGAAAGCATTCAAAAATATAGAAAACAACATTCAAATATCCAACAACAACTATCCTCAATCTATAATGAAAACAATAATGCATATAAAAATGTTGTGCATAATAGAACATAGAAAAAAAAAAAACAAATGAAGAAGAAGAGGACACCATGAAAATCACGGATGTGATGAAGATGATATGTTGAAGAATGATATGTCCCATTTTCAGCACCCTCCCTTCGAGAATACTATCCAATATAGTAACATCCAAATGGGTAACTTCATCCTTATGCCTAGACCTAGGATTAATCACATATTAAAGAACATTATGAAGCATCCTCATCTGAAAAGGTTAGGCTTATGATTTCATAGTAGATTTACAAAATTCAAGGGATAAATCAGAACGCCTACAAATTTCTCTAACGAAATCCACAACGGAATACCAAGGATAATTGATTCTATTCCCAACAGTATAAAATTCTAGCCCTTCATTAGGAGTTCTAAGAAACATATTCAAATATCTAGTATCAAACTCAGTGGGAATTCCCCTAACACTTATAATAACATGATTATCAGATTGTGAGGAAATAAATATATCCGATTAAAATACCAGTGCTAAGTTCAGATAAACTTGTTCTTTAAGGACTAAAACATTTGTCTAGCTTATATCAATAAGCAATTCACTCAAAGTTTTGTTGCAAATAGCTAAGTTTTCCAAATTATTAAGATTAACAAAATAAGATTGAAGAACCAACCTTGAACTAAACTTGCCTTGAAACCGTCTATGAAGAAGTTAGCATGAACTTAGAATTTATTCTTTGCGGTTTGTGCCTATAAGTTTTCCCTTGGTTTTTATTCCAACAGCCATAGTTGAAATTAAAATTAAGCTTAAATACCCAAATTCGAATTTTTAAGATTTTGAGTGAAATGGATATGTTTGAACAGATGAAATGGATCATGAAGATGATTTAAGGCAATGTGTAGTGTTAATTTGATTAAAATAAGCTAAAAATGACTTAAAATCAAAGAAAGAGAAAAAAAAATATTAAGTTTTGGGATTTTTAATAAAAAGTAATGAAATGATGATTGGAAGGTGTTTAATGAAGGTTAATTGGATGGGTAATGGTTAAGATGATTGATTTTAGCAAGAAAATGTGTGAGAAGTGATGAAATTTTGAAAGTAAAAGGAAAGGAGGCTGTGGGTAGAGAAAAAGTAATGAGAGGTTAAAGAAACAAAGGAGAGAAAGAGCAAGATAAGCACCAAACCCGTGCTCAAGCAGTTAGTACTTGGAGTAGGCAGCTAGCTGCTTGCTCTCTTGTTTGGTAGGCAGTTAGCGGCTTGTTTCTAGCAACTAGTTGTTTAGCTACTATTTTTCTACACTTGTTGCTTTCCAACTTAGTTTTGAGTAATTTTAAGTTCATTTCGTGATCCCGAAACATTTTAAAAGCCATTTTAATACGTGAAACATAATATTAAATATTCAAAAGAAAATAAATTCACACATATAACTCATCTATCATGCATATACATCATATAAACATGAATCATGTAAGCATTCAATGATTGAGAATTCAAGTACGTCACTCATTTATCATGCTTAGACATTATATAACCATTAAGAATCAATCAATTTTAATAGTCTCAATAATATGATTAAAGATGTTAATGTGAAAGTTTCATCATCTTAAGTTCATGATGAATTTTTGAAAATTATTTTTCTCAAAGAGGTTATGTAAAATTATCGGCAAGTTATTTTTTGGTAAAGATAAATTCTAATGCAATATCTCCTTTTTGAACATGATGTCTAATCACTATATATTTGGTCCGAGAATGTTGAATAAGATTCTATGATTGGTTTATAGCACTAGTATTATCACATATAATAGAAATTTGATCAAGGTTAATATCATAGTCCCTAAGGGTTTGTTTCATCTAAAGGACTTGTGTACAACAACTACTAGTAGCAAAATATTTTATCTCGGTGGTTGATAGTGCAATCAAATTTTATTTCTTACTAAATTATTAAATAAGTAAATGACCTAGGAAATGGCAAGTTCCACTATTACCCTTCATATCGACCTTGTAACCGACAAAATCAGCATTCGAATAACAGGTTAAATCTATATGAGTTCCTCAAGGATACCAAATGCTAAGATCTATGGTGCCACTCAAATAATAGAAAATTATTTTGACAGCAAGCAAAAGATATTCCTTGGGGCATGATTGAAATCTTGCACACAAATGTACACTAAACATGATGTCGAGTAAACTAGTAGTTAGTAAAGATCCGATCATACCTTGATACATTTTTTTATGTAAACCTTTTTTTCCTTTTCATTCCTTATCAAGATTAATTTTCATTAGAGCACTCTTGTTGTTTGACTCATTGTTTGACTCATCAATGCTAAATCTTTTGAGTAGATCTTTTTCATATTTAGCTTAATTGATGAAGATTCCTTCTTCGTTTTGTTTTATTTGTAGTCTAAGAAAGTATTTTGGCTCTCCCATCATGCTCATTTCAAATTCTTTGCTCATATAAGACGAAAATTCCTTACGCAATAACTTATTAGTAGAACCAAATATAATATCATCAACATAAATTTGAACAATAAATATATCTATGTTCATGTTCTTAATAAATAGAGTTGTATTAGCCTTACTCATTGAAAAACCAGTATCCAACTAGAAATTTTTAAGCTTATGATACCATACTCTGGGTGCTTGTTTTAAACCATACAATGCTTTTGATAATTTATACATGTAATCTAGAAATTTCTCATTTTCAAATTCAGAAGGCTGTTTCACATAAATTTTCTCCATAATATAACCATTTAAAAATGTACTTTTGACATTTATTTGTTATAAAAAGAAATCCTTATGACATGAAATTGCTAATAACATCTTAATAGACTCCAATCAAGCTATAGGTGCAAATCTCTCATCAAAATCAATTCATTTTTCTTTGTTGTAACCTTGACTTCTAATTTAGCCTTATTTCTTATAACCACACCAAATTCATTCATCTTATTCTTAAATACCCATTTAGTGCTTGTGATAGATTGGTGTTCCGGTTTAGGAACTAATTCCTACTCATTATTTTTTCAAACTGATTTAACTTCTGTAGCATTGCCATAATCCAAGATTTATAGTTTTTTGCATCTAAAAATGATTTTAGTTTAATTTGAGAAATAAATACAAAATGCTCACAAGTGTTTCTAAGGAATGATCTAGTAGTTATTCCTTTAGAAGGATCACCTAAGATTAAATCTATTGGGTGAGAAAAAACATACCTCCACTCTTTGGCAAGTGTTTGAGAAGTATCTAAATTTTGTCCACATTTATTTTTTTATGTTACTCTTCTTGATTTCTAGGTGGTGCATCATTTTGTTTATTCTCTAGTTGTTATCTTATAATTCTCCATCTAAATCTTCATAAATAACAACTTTCTCCGAAGAAGGGAGGTTAGACGCATTAAATGTGAACATTAGAAACTTTGCTTCAGTTTGAATACCCAAGAAAGATGCCAACATTAGAATTTGGAATAAATTTACCAAGATTATCTTTTGTATTCTGTTTTTAAAATAAAACATTTATATCTAAAACTTTGAAATATCTAATGTTGGGTTTTCTATCTTTCTAAAGCTCTTAAGAAGTATTATTGAGAGTAGGTCTTATCAACTCACAATTTAAAACATAACATACAGTGTTGATGGCTTTGGCCTAAAAATATTTAGGTAATTCATTTTCATTTAGTATGGTCATAATTATTTCTTGAATAGACCTATTATTTCTCTCAACAACTTTATTTTATTGTGGAGTCTTAGGTGAAGAGAATTGATGTTTAATGTCATGCTCATTATTTTCTAAATTGAGAATATCTAAAAGGTTTAAATAAATCTATATGAAGAAGTTGAAGTGGTTTTGAAGTAGAGATATTATTATTTTTTAAAGAAGTTTTGATTTGTTTTCCAAATTGACAAGCTTCACAAATTTTATCTTTTTGAAAACAGATTTTAAGAAGACCTTTAACCAAATCATTTTTAAAAATCTTTGAAATCAAATCTATCCTTACATGTCATCATTTTTTATGTTATAACCAATCATTATTATGTAATACGAGACACATTTATTGTTAGAAAATACATATTTAATATCAATAGTATACACATTGCCATATTTATTTTCAACACAATTTTACTATCATATGCATTTTCGATATCATATATAGTTTTATAAAAAATAACTCTATAATCTTTATTGTATAATTGACTAATACTAATCAATTTGTATTTTAATTATTTAATAAAACAAAAATTCTCAATTAAGGTATATGAAACATTATCGACATTGCCAATTCCGAGAATCTTCTATTTTGAATTGTCTCTAAAGGAAACATCTTCACCGTTTTCAATTTCGGTAAAAGCTTGAGAACCATGCATAGTTCCCTTTCATATGTATTGAACATCCACTGTCTAAATACAATGTGTTCTTTTTTTGAAGTCTTAGGTACCCAAACTTTTTTGAGTCATTAAGTGTTAGCTATGGTTCCTTTTGAAATCCAAATACATTTTACTCCATAATATACTTTTCTTTTAACTGGACATCTATACTTCATGTGACAATTTTGATTGTAATAAATGGAGGTACTCTTTACAAAGTAATTCTTATAATACTTTTGTTTCAAATTTGGCTTATAACTAATATCTCTCTTATCAAATACATATTTTTGTGAATCAAGCAAGTTATCCAACATTTTTCACCTATTTATGAACTTTAAGATAACATCACTAAGTTCAATATTCATTTTCTTGAGCATCTCTTTTTCTCTTTTCAAGTCATTTACATGTGATTCTATATGTTTATATGATGTGTTAGGTTTCTCATTTGATAAAGCAATTCTATTATACAATGATTTGTTCTCTAATTCTAGGTATGTACTCTTTGCACTTAGAGATTCATTTTCATTTGTGATCTCTACCATTTTCTTTTTAAGACGCGTATTGTTTTTATCGATTTTCATCCAATCATAATGCAATTCATTAAAAGCATCATATAATTCATCATAGGTAATATCATTTACTTTATCAAGTTTATCAATTGATTCATCTCAAAATGTCATGAAAGTTAGGTTTGACATTTCTTGATGTTCTTCATCATTGCTTGATTCTTTATCAATGTCATCCCATATTGCTATCATCGCCTCATCGCCTTTTTCTTGAGCTTGTTGAGGATAAGACACTTCGATTGTATGTGTTTAGGCTTTTTGCATTCGTAACATGTGATTAGCTCATTCTTCTCCTTTTGATTTTTGTAGTTTTCAAAATTTCTTTGATCATTTTTTTTCTTGAAGAATTTTATGAATCTTCTAGCCATCATTGCCATCTCTTCATCATCGAGCTGGCTTTCTTCATTACTCTCATGTTTTAAGGTTTTGAGAGCAAGGTTTTTCTTATTCTTCTATTTATTTCCTTTTTTAGCTACCAAATTTTCTTCATAAGAAATCAAAGAACCAATCAAATAATCAATAAGTAAGGTATTTAAATCCTTAGCTTCCCTTATGCCAGTTCTCTTAGGTCTCTATTCAGTTGTAATGACTTAATAATTTTTTTAACCTTTTCGCTATTCGAAAATGTTTTTCCCATGGCTCCTAATGAGTTCACAATTTCCATAAACCAAGTATACATAGAATAAACACTTTCATTTTTTTTTTCATTTGGAACAATTCATATTGTCTAATATATCTACTAATCTTGGACTATTTAATTTAATTTGTCCATTTATAGAAAACTTCAATTTTATTCTCAATTTTCTATGCACTCTCACAACTAGACACTTTATGAAACTTTTCTTTATCAAGAGTGCAAAATAATGCATTCATAGCTTTGGAGTTTAGAGATAATTTTCTCTTTTCTTCTTCACTTCATTGACTCGATGATTCGGGCATATCTTCCCTTTTTATTTTTGGTAACAAGCACAAATGAACCATCGTTAATAAGTTCCTAAATTTCATAATCTAAGGCTTGCAAAAAAATTCTCATCCTAGTTTTCTATATGGGTAATCGTTACCATAAAAAAGTAGAGGTTTGGTGCTAGATTGACTTTCCCTAAAAGTGAACCATTTTGGGTTGCCACTAATTTTTAACACTAGATCGTTAAGTCTATATAAGAGCACCAAGCTCTGACACTAAATAAAATACAAGTTATGCAACCCAAGAGGGAGATGAATTGAGTTTTTAAAACTTAAGTTAAATAAACTATGCAACAATTTATTCTAATACCTTAATGGAATCATAAGCAATAAATTTAACAATGATAAAAAATAAAAGAGTAAGGAAAGAAAGAACAAACACAATAATTTTTATGTAGTTCAGTAATCACCGCCTATACCCATGCCTCCAAGCAAACTAATCTTGAGGATTTCACTATCCAAGCCTTCTAATGTTTCAAATTCTTACAATTAACTTTCAAGATGTCAATAAACTTTATAACAAGAAATTATCTCAAGTGTTTCTCACACTTATATACTCACAAATTTGACAATAAATTTAAGGATTATAATAAATACTCTCTTTTAGAATAGATATACAAATGATAGCACAATGTAGATTTAATATATGATGATTTGCAAAATGGAAGCTCAAAATATGTTGTATGCTTTTGTTCTTGCTTGTAAAAGTCTCAAAAGTTGAATTGGATTTGAGTTTATATATAGGTTGGACACAAAAACTAGCCATTATTAACAAAAACAAGTAGCCTACTAGCCTCTTAATTAGTCGGATTGCCGCTTAGTATAGTGCAAGTTACCGTTGAAATTTGAATTTTTCTTCAATAATTCTATTTATAAAATATATTTTTGGCCAACACTTTTGTAATTTTATTAGAGCCCAAAATGCCATAAAACTAGACAAACATGTGTCTAGTTTAGAATTTCTAAATAATACTTGTTTTTCTCAAAAATTTTTAAAATTATACTGTGGCCTAAAACTTTATAATATTTTTCAAAATTACTCCTTCTAGAATTTTAGCATAATGCTTATTAAATTCAAAGTTTTAAAATTTTTAAAAAATCCAAATATACAATATAGTTATCTTATAATTATAAAAAGTTTTGGTTTATGGAAAATAATGATTCATTAAAAAAAATCTTGAGTTTCTCAAATGCTAAACCATGCATATATTAAATCTTGTAAGATTTACAAGAATTTGTCACAATAATAATTTTGTTGAACTAAACTTTGTTCTTGATTGAGCCGTTGTCGTTGAGTTCGTTGAGCGAGCTGTTGTCCATTGGATTTCTTGAACTTGATTCACTTGCATAAATATTAGCCTTGAAGAAGTAGTGAAAATGTAAAATACAATATGAACCAAATCACTTAAGTCACGTATTTGTTATCATCAAAATTTCAACATATGCAGCGTTTCACGCAAGCAATGATGTGTTAATATGAAAATTTCATCATCCCAAGTTTATGTTGGATTTTGGTGAATTGTTCTTTGTAGAGAGGTTTTGTAAAAATGTCTGCAAGTTATTTTTTAGTTGAAACAAATTCCAATGCAATATCCCCTTCTGAACATAATTTATTAAAAAATGATGTCTAATCTTTATGTGCTTATTCCTAGAATATTGAATGAAGTTCTGTGACAATTTATAACATTAGTGTTATCACACATGATGGATGTATGATTGAGATTAATACCATAATCTCTAGGGTTTGTTTCATCCAAATATCTTGTGTGCAACAATTACCTATAGCAATATATTCAGCCTTGGTGATTAAAATTAAACTAAAGTTTACTTTTCTGTTAACCATGAAACAAGTGAATGCCTTAGAAAATGACAAGTCCCCTAGTGTTCTTTCTATCGACATTATAACTAATAAAGTTGGAATCCAAGTAGAATGTTAAATAATGAAAAATTCTTTTAACAGCTTTACCTAGTTGAATGTGATTCATTGGGATATGATTGAAATCTTGCAAATGAATAGACGCTAAACATGATCTCAGGACTACTAGTGATTACGTAGAGTAGAATCTGATTATACCTTAATAAGTTTTGATCTAAACTTCTTTAACTTTTTTTTTTTTATCCTTATCAAGTTTGATTATTGTGCTAATTGATTAGAGTGCTTTCGATCTTTTATATATTTAGCTTGATTGATTAAGATTTCCTTAATATTTTGTTTGATTTGAAGTCCAAAGAAGTACTTCAACTTTCCAATCATGCTATTTTTGATTTCTTTGCCCATACAAGATGAAAATTCTTTACACAAAGACTCATTAATAACATAAAAATAATATCATCAACATAGATTTGCACAACAAGTATATGTTGATCTTTGTGTTTGAAAAAGAGTGTACTATTCACTTTCCCCATTAAAAACCATTTTCTAAAAGAAATTTGTTGAGCCTATCGGACCATGCTCTAGGAGCTTATTTTAAACCATATAATGCTTTAAAAATCTTGTACATATAATTTGAAAATTTTTTTATTTTTAAAATCAAGTGATTGTTTCACATAGATTTCTTCCATAATATAACCATTTAAGAATGTACTTTTAACATCTATTTAACACAAAATGAAATCTTTATGACATAAAAATGCTAGGAGCATTCACATTAATCTAATCTAGCTACTGGAGCAAAAATTTCATCAAAATCGATTCATTCTTCTCAGTTATTGAGCTACTAATCTAGCTTTTTTCTTTACAACCATGCCAGATTCATCTATCTTATTCTTAGATATCCATTTAGTGCCAATTACAGATCGATGATATGGTTTATGAGCAAATTTTCACACATTATTTCTCTTAAAATAGTTTAGCCCTTCTTGCAAGGCCATAATCCAAGATTTGTCATTTTCTGTATTGGAAAAAGATTTTGGTTTATTTTGGGATATAAATGTATTATGCTCACATGTATTCCTAATCAATGATCTAGTGGTCATGCCTTGTGAAGTATTTCCTAAAATTAAATCTTTAGGGTAAGAGGAGAAACACCTTCACTCATTGAGGATTGTTTGAGAAATTATACCGTTTTGATCTAAATTAGTTTGTTCTTGTTGTTTTTCTTGATTCTTACATGAACGGTCATCTTGGTTTTCCATAGAGGATTCTTCATGTTGTAGTTCTTCATTTTACTTCTCTTTACTTGCATCATCATCAACGAGAACTTGCTCTGTAGAGAGAGGATCAGATTCATCAAATGTGACATGCATACATTTTTCAACAACCAAAGTCCTTTTATTATAAAGTCTATAAGCTTTGCTTAAATTTGAATATCCAAGAAAGATACCAACATTAGATATTAGATCAAATTTTCCCAAATTATCTTTTGTGTTTAAAATAAAACATTTGGATCCAAAAATATGGAAATAACCGATATTAGATTTTCTACCTCTCTAAAGTTCATAGGGAGTTTTGTCGAGAGATTGTCTAACTAAAACATGATTTAAAACATAACATGCAATGTTAATAGTTTCGGCCCAAAAATATTTTGACAAAAAAAATTTTCATTCAACATAGTACTAACCATTTCTTGAATAGCCTTATTCTTTGTCTTAATAATTTTATTTTTTTGTGGAGTCCTTAGTGATGAATATTGATGTTAAATACCAAAGTCATTGTAAAAACTTTCAAATGCATGGTTTTTAAATTCCCTACCGTATTACTTTTAATGCCATAAATAACATATCCATTTTTTTTTATTTTGATCTCTTTTACAAAAGATTTTCAAAGAATAAAAAACATTACTAGCTAAGAACACCACCTATGTAAATGTGGAAAAATCATCAATTATCACAAATGTATAGTATTTACCATTTAGACTTGCAATCCTAGATAGTCTAAATAATTCATGTGAATAAGTTGAAGAGGTTTTGAAGTAGAAATATAATTTTTATCTTTGAAATATGTTTTAATTTGCTTTCCAAATTGGCAAGCGTCATATATTTTATCATTTTATAAACCAATGATTTTTGGAAATTTTTGAAATCAAATCCATACTTGAATAACCAAGTCTTCTATGCCACAACCAACTATCATCATATAATGTCGGAAAATATTTATCATGAGATAATGCACAATCTACATTAATGGTATATATATTTATACTTTCTTTTTCATAAATAAGATTTTGCCATCACATGCATTCTCAATAACACATTTTGATTTATAAAAAATAACTCTATAACTTTTATCACATAATGAATAATACTAAGCAAATTATGTTTTAATTTTTCAACCAAGCATATATTTTCAATAACGGTAGAGGAATTAATATCGATATTTCCTACTCCAAGAATTTTTTTCTTTTGAGTCATCTTTAAAAGATACATTTTCATCATTTTCAAATTTAGTGAAACTTGAGAGCCAAGTGTAGTTACTAGTCATGTGACTTGAGCATCCGCTATCCAAGTACCATTTATTATTTTTCTCTTTTGATCCCTGGAAAAAAAATGTCTCAAATTGAGTTTTAGGTACCCAAACCATTTTGGGTCCTTGAATGTTAGTGATGGGTGCTTTGGAACCTAAACCTTTTTAATCCCAAGATAACTGTTTCTCCCAATTGGGTATGTATAGCTCATATGACCATATTCATTAGAATATTATCAAATGATTTGATTTTTACTAGTTATGGCAACCTTAACAAAGTAATTATTATAATATTTTTATTTTAAGTTAGGTTTATAACCAAAGCCTCCTTTGTTAAAAAACAAATTTTTGAGAGTTGAATAATTTTTCTAAATTGTTTTGACCATTTGTAAGCTTTAATAGAATATCATTAAACTTATTGCTCTTTTTCTTAAGAGCTTCATTCTTTTTGGTTAAGTCATTAATAAATGAATTTTCATGCTCAAATAAGGTACTTTGTTTTTATTTGAATGAAATGATTTTATAATGTAACATTTTATTCTCTACTTCAAGATATTTAATCTTTTCATTTAAAGAATTATTTTTATTTTGCAAAGTGTCATTTTCATTTGAGAACTCCATCATTTTCTTTTTAAAAGAAGCATTTTTTAATGCAAGTTTCTATAAATCATTTTTCAATTATTTCAAAGCTTCAAACAATTCATCATAAGAAAGAAAATCATTTACCTCATCAAGTTCATTAAATGACTCATCTCCAATTATCAAACATGCCAAGTTCGACACTTTATGTGATTGTTCTCCATCGGTGGATTCATCATCACTGTCATCTCGCATTGCCACTATAGTTTTCTTCTTAAATTTTTTGAAAATAGGACATTATGATTTTATATGGCTTTACTTCTTACATTCAATGTAAATAATTGTCTCATTCTTCTCCTTTTGATTTTTGTAGTTTCTAAAACTTCTTTTCTTATTTGGTTTCTTGAAGTATCTTCTAAATTTTTTGGCTATCATCATGATATCTTCATCTTCAAAGTTGTTGTCATCATCACTCTCAAGTCTTAAAGCTTTCAAGGCAATATTCTTTCTCTTTTTATCTTCATCTCTTTTTTCAATGGCTAAATCTTCTTCATATGAGATAAGTGAGCCAATTAAGTCATCAATAGATGAAGTATTTAAATAGTTAGCTTCCTCTGTGGCCATTCTTTTGGTAAAGGCTTAATAATTTTGTTTATGTTGAAGATGAATCTCAATCTGAAATTTTTTGCTAAAAACGACAAGTCGGTTTAATCCAGGAGCACTGAGTGACATGTCGTCTACAGAGCTTCAGAGGTGCTGTATGAGGTAAATAACATGTCGGTTACAACTGCAGCAAGTCATGTGTTTTTCACGTGACTCACTTACTCAAAACGGCAAAGAAATGTCGTGTTTTGGCTAACTGATTCCTTCCTCTGTTGACACATGCTCGGTTGCTCGGTTGCCATTGGAGAGACCGTTACTGCTGTTGAGAATGGTGGGAAATTTTTGGGTTTGTTTCCAACAAATCCCAGAAATGCAGCTGGCCAGTGGCACTCCTTATGGGGCTATTTTCTTCGTGTATAAAAGGCCATGTAATCTGAGATTGAGGGATATCGATTCAGTAACATTCCCTTGTGAGCTTTGTATCTGTTTCAGATTGGTTTAGTGAAAGCTTGCTCTCTTTTTCACAGTGGATGTAGGTCACTCTGTGACTGAACCACTATAAGTTGCTCTGTTTTTTCTGTGTTCTTGATCTTGCTGGTTTTTGCTTTATTCTTGATATTTTGATTCTGTTAAATTGCCATTAAGTTGTTTACACATCTAGTTCGGATTACACTTTAGCAGAGGCATTGATCTTGAGTAATTGGTGGCAATCTTGGGTGACAAAGATCAGCTCTGTTTTCTGGTCTCTGGTTTCAACAAATTGGTATCAGAGCTTACCACCAAACTTTGGATCATAGGATGGCTGCACTAAGCCGGATGTGGAGAAATTCATTGGTGAAAATGATTTCCACTGTGGAGACTCGAGATGAGAGCCACTGTTGGTACATCGAAGTTTGGATGGAGCACTTCTTGAAGCTTCGTCATCCAAAAGCCAAGAAAAGTATCGATGAGGATCTTGCGGATGTTCTGAGCAGAGCTCACGGTGCTATAATTACGAGTCTTGGTGATGGTGTACTCGGAGAGGTTGGAGGGAACAGACAGCAGTTGGGTTGTGGAAGAAACTTGAAGACTTATACCGAAGAAATCTATGGCCAAGAGATTGGCCACTAAGAAAAACTCTACACCTTGCGGATGGATGAGGGGTCTTCGATATCCGATCACATTGATGCCTTCAATAAGATCATTCTTGATCTGGAAGACATAAGTGTAAAGATTGAAGATGAAGACAAAGCCATGATCCTGCTGTGTTCATTACAAAACTCCTATGAACATCTGGTGGATACACTTATGTATGGGAGACAAACTCTTACCATGACAGATGTGAAGGAAGCTCTGAGTTCTAAAGCAGCAATCAAGAAAGATTCAAGAGATGGAGAAGGTCTAAATGTCAGAGGAAGGCTAGATAAAAGAGTCAGCAATGGAGAAAAGAAGAAAAGGTCCAAGTCTAAACCAAAGAATCTTAAGTGCTTCCATTGCCACAAGGAAGGACACTTTAAGAAAGACTGCCCTGAGAGGAAGACAAGAGACAAAGATCATAAAGGAAGAAATGGTGATGCTGCTGTTGCATCAGAATGTCAAGATTCAGATGGTTATGACTCAGCTGGTGTTCTTATAGCCACAAATGACCAAAGCAAAGGTAACTGGGTTTTAGATTCTGGTTGTTCCTTTCATATGTGCCCAAATAAGCATCTGTTTACAAAATATGAAACCTGTGATGGAGGGATTGTTGTAATGGGTAATGATGCTAACTGTAAGGTGGTGGGTAGAGGCATAATTAGGTTGAAAATGTTTGATGGCATGGTTAGAGAGTTAAGGGATGTGAGGCATGTGCTTGAACTGAAAAGAAACCTCATTTCTCTTGGCATGCTTGATAATATGGGATGCATAATTAAGCTGGAATCTGGAACCTTAAAAGTGTTGAAAGGGTCTTTGATATTGATGAAAGGAGATATGAAAAATGGCTTATATGTTCTCCAAGGAACTGCTGTTGTTGGTGATGTTAGAGTCTCAAATCAGAATCTGGACAAGACCGTGTTGTGGCACTTGAGGCTTGGTCATATGAGTGAAAGAGGGCTTAAAGAAGCGTCAAAGCAGGGAGTTTTAGGAGTGGATAAGATAGATACCTTGAAGTTACGTGAAGATTGCATCCTAGGAAAGTCTTGAGAATCAAATTCGATCTTGGTATTCATAATACAAAGGGACTCTAGATTATATACATGCTCGATCTGTGGGGGCTGCCGGAGCACGACTTCTTTAGGGAGCAAGGTATTTTCTATCTCTCATTGATGATTATTCAAGGTTTGTTTGGGTATATGTCTTGAAGGGAAAGAAGATGTATTTGAGCAGTTTCAAACACGGAAAACTCTTGTGGAAAACCGGACAAGCAGAGAAGGTTAGAAGGTGAGAGCGATAATGGATTAGAGTTTTGTAACAAGAGATTTGATGACTTACATTGCGGAAATAGAATTGTGAGACATAAAGCGATGAGATATACACCCCAACAAAATGGCTTAGCTGAAAGAATGAATAGAACCTTGATTGATAAGGTGAGATGCATGCTTAATTCACTCAAAGTTGTCAAAGTCTCTATGAGGTTGAGGCACTTTCATTGCACTGCTATATAGTGAACAAAAGCCCTCACTGGAATTAACTCAAGACACCAATTGAGCTTTGGTCTAGCAAACCAGCTGACTATTCTAATATGAGGGCTTTTGGTTATCCTGCTTATGCATATATTAAGCAAGGCAAACTATAACCTAGAGTTTTGAAGTGCATATTTCTTGGCTATCCTGATGGGGTTAAGGGCTATAAGCTCTGGTGCACTGATCTTAAGCCACCAAGGGCCATCATAAGCAGGGATGTTGTGTTTAATGAGTCTGAATTGTTGTTAAATTCAACTCAGTCCAAACAAACAGCTGCTGATTTAAACAATCCAGAATATAGGACTCATGTTGAGGTGGAGCTATCAAATCAGGATACAAAACAGAAACAAAGAGTTGAACCAGAAGAAATGTCAGATAAGGAAACTTCTGAGCCTGAAGAAGAAACTAATGGTGTTCAAGAATTCACAGACTATCAGCTGGTGAGAGACAGAGAAAGAACAGTTATAAGGCCCCCAAAGAGATATGCTTATGCAGATTTGATTGCCTTTGCATTAACAGCAGCACATGAGATTGAAACTGATGAACCGAAAACATATTCAGAAGCTGTGAACTGTGATAAGTCTAAAGAATGGAAGAAAGCTATGGATGAGGAAATGCAATCATTGATCAAGAATCAGACCTGGAAACTGATAAAAAGACCAGATAACAGGAGAGTAGTTGGTTGCAAGTGGATATATAAGATTAAAGAAGGAGTACCAGGTGTTGAGCCACAAAGATATAAAGCTAGATTGGTAGCTAAAGGTTTTACTCAAAGGGAGGGCATTGATTTTACTGAAGTGTTCTCCCCAGTGGTTAAACACTCTTCCTTGAGAATTTTATTGGCACTTGTTGCAGTAAAAGACATGCATCTGGAACAGATGGATGTAAAGACTACATTCCTTCATAGTGAGTTAGATGAGATGATTGTGATGCTCAACCTAAAGGCTATGAAGATCCAGGGAAGGCTCATCATGTTTGTCATCTGAAGAAGTCTTTGTATGGACTCAAACAATCTCCAAGACAATGGTACTTGAGATTTGATAAGTTCATGACAGAACATGGTTTTTCGAGGAGTAACTTTGACTGCTGTGTGTATTTCAAAGACTTAAGAGATGAGAACAAGATTTATCCGATGCTATATGTTGATGATATGTTGATAGCATGTCGAATATGAGTCGGATAGAGTGTTAAAGCAACGAGTGAGTGAAGTTTTGAAATGAAGGATCTTGGGTCGTGAAAAGGATCCTTGGTGTTAAATTGATCATAGACGGGCAGAAAGGGACATTGTGCTTAACTCAACATAAATATATCAGAAAAGTACTTGAGAAGTTTGGAATGGGAAACTCAAAACCGGTTCGAGACTCCACTTACCATCACATTTCAAGCTTTCATGTCGACGATTGTCCCAAGCCGATGAGGAGAAAGTCGAAATGGACAAGATGCTCATACTCAAGATCTTGTAGGATGTTTAATGTATGCTATGGTTCTTACCGAGGCGAGTTAGCATATCGCGATGAAGTGTGGTAAGCAGATATATGTCAAATCCAGGAAAGGAACATTGGAGAGCTGTTGTTTGGATACTGAGATATCTAAATGGTTCAGCCGACTATGATTTGATGTATGGAGCCAAAACAGAAAATGAAGTCAGAGTTTCTGGGTTTGTAGATACTGATTATGCAGGAGACTTGGATAAAAGAAGATCTCTGACAGGCTATCTGTTCACTCTGAATGATTGTACCATCAAGTGGAAAGACACATTACAAAGTGTTGTTGCTCTGTCAATAACTGAAGCAGAGTACACTGCTGCTGCAGAAGCCATCAATGAGGCAATTTGGCTTAAAGGACTAGTGACTGAGTTGGGGTTTGAACAGAAGCACATAACAGTTTTCTGTGACAGTCAAAGTGCAATTTGTTTAAGCAAGAATCAGATACATCATGAAAGAACAAAGCACATTGACATCAAGCTTCACTTCATCAGATTGGAGGTGTCAAAAGGGGTGGTTAAGCTACTGAAAGTACACACAGACAACAATCTTGCTGATATGCTAACAAAACCAGTACCTGGTGCAAAGTTTGAGTTCTGCCTGAGCTCAACTGGCATCATCAGAGTTAGTTCGTAACTGAGGTGTGAAGAAAAGGGGAGCAGGGAGTAGCTGATTGAGTTCAAGGTGGAGAATGTTGAAGATGAATCTCAATCTGAAATTTTTGGCTAAAAACGACAAGTCGGTTTAATCTAGGAGCACTAAATGACATGTCGTCTACAGAGCTTCAGAGGTGCTGTATGAGGTAAATGACATGTCGGTTACAACTGCAGCAAGTCATGTGTTTTTCACGTGGCTCACTTACTCAAAACGGCAAAGAAATGCCGCGTTTTGGTTAACTGATTCCTTCCTCTGTTGACACATGCTCTGCTGCCATTGGAGAGACCGTTACTGCTGTTGAGAATGGCGGAAAATTTCTGGGTTTGTTTCCAACAAATCCCAGAAATGCAGCTGGCCAGTGGTACTCCTTATGGGGCTATTTTCTTCGTGTATAAAAGGCCATGTAATCTGAGATTGAGGGATATCTATTCAGTGACATTCCCTTGTGAGCTTTGTATCTGTTTCAGATTGGTTTAGTGAAAGCTTGCTCTCTTTTTCACAGTGGATGTAGGTCCTCAGTGACTGAACCACTATAAGTTGCTCTATTTTTTCTGTGTTCTGGATCTTGCTGGTTTTTGTTTTATTCTTGATATTTTGATTCTGTTAAATTGCCATTAAGTTGTTTACACATCTAGTTCGGATTACACTTTAGCAGAGGCATTGATCTTGAGTAATTGGTGGCAATCTTGGGTGACAAAGATCAGCTCTATTTTCTGGTCTCTGGTTTCAACAGTTTACCTTTTTGCTTATTGAGAAGGTCATTCTTAGGGCTCCTAGAGTATTTACAATGTCCGTGAATTGAGTGTACATAATGAAATGAACACTCTCGTTTTGTTCCATTTGAAACAACCACATTGCTTAGTATATCTATAGATTTTAGACTCTTTAACTTGATTCATTCTTTCATAGATAACTACAAGCTTTTCTCCAAATTTCATAAGCATTAGTGCAACCTAAAAATCTGTGAAATTCTTTCTTATCTAAAACACAAAACAGAGCATTCATGAATTTAGAATTTAAAAATTCTTTTCTCTTTTTTAACTCACTCCATTGACTCGAAGGTTTTGAAATTTCTTTCCTTTCTTTATTTTTCATTTTTGGTGTAAATAAACCATCAAAAATAACTTTCCATATTTCATAATCTAATACTTACAAGTAAATTCTCATCCTAATTTTCTAATAAAGACATTTCCATTTTAAAATGGAGGTGTAGATGTTGATTGCCTTTCTCTAAAGGTTAAGTCATTTTGGATTGCTATTAATATTTTATTCTAAATGATTAAGTTCTAATAAGAGTACCTTACTTTGGTACTAAATGAAATTCTATCTAAGTAACCAAAGAGAGAGGTTAACTTCGGTTTTTTAAAAAATAGACTAATAAAATCATAAAAGAATTCAAACTGAAAATTTAAGAGATGTGAATAACAATAAATCCAACAATGAATTTAATGAGATAAGAGAGAAGAGATCAAATACGTAATTTTTATGTGGTTCATCAAAACTCACCTACGTCCACGCTTCTAAGCAAATCAAGTTTGAGGATTTTATTATCCGGGCCTTACAAACCAAGGCTTCAAGATGTTAACAATTGACTTCCAATATGTCAATAAACCTTTACAATTCAAGATGAACACACACACACTTTTTTTCAAGTATTTTCCACATTTACAAGCACTCAAATTTGAAGCAATAAAGTTAAGTTTTCAGGATCTCTCTTTGTAAGAGTATATAGGTAAATGATAGTGATAACTCTATAAAATGAGAGTTATCATGATATATCTAGACCTAAACTTGCATTACTTAGAGAGTAAGTGATGAAGTTTTATTATATTTTTAATTACATTTTGCATGTGCATGTATTTAATTGTAGTTGTAATAAAATGATGTGTGGAAGACTATTTATGCCTTGATATTGTGCATAATTATAGGTGACCTCAAAAGCTTATGATTTAATGTAGGATGTTGTAGGAGAAGGTTCGTATGATACAGTCAACAGGCTTAAAGAAAACAACAAAAAATTATTTTGTACGTTAACAAAATCAAGCATGAATCAAGGAGAATGCTGGCGGAATTGTTGCAGCATTCCGAAAGCAAAACAAAAAGATAAAAAATTTTCATCTTGTTATGCGTACGTAGACAAAGCCTGCGTCAGCTGTTACTGCATTGCCAATATTAGGTACAGATAAAATAGTGATAGGTAGCACACAAAATACTATGTTATCCTCATTTCCTCTTAAAATTACCTTAATTCCAAGATATAAAAGGGCTTATTTTAAGGAAGCACATCACCATCATCTCCATTACCACTCATTTTCATCATATCATATTCACTATCACCCGTAACACTCATTGTCATCATTTAAAAAAATTAGGCTAAAAAGAGAATTTTAGAACTGCAACAGAGGAGCATACAAGAAAAAGAATGAGGGATACTCAAAGACTAAAGAGTAACACTTTAATTCTTATTGTATCTCAATTTTATCTTTATAGTTGTTTGCTTTGAATCTCTATTTGATGATGTATTTGATGATATACTCTTGCGTTTTTAATGTTTTAAAGCTTATTATAAGCTAAACTTTTAAGTAGTTAGATTTTAAATAAATTTAATGGTTATGTGACTTATATATATGTGTGTTGCTTAATATGTATAACAATATTTTATCTTGATTTTATTTGCTGCAAATCTCTATTTCGGCTGACCACCCATTTAGTAGATACAAGATAGAAAAGAGCCTAAAAAAATTCTAACCTAGTGGAACTAGTAAAAATAATACATGGTTTTATATTAGGTTTTCCAAGTTGAATTAACATCAATTTGAATAGGGCCATACTTAATATAAAGTTAGTGAAGAATTAGACATAAGGATTCACCATGTAGGGTAAATAGAACATGGAGCTTGTGATGCTATATCTAAATGTTAGCTTAACAATTGGTCACTGCTAGATTACTTTTAGATATAAGATATATAACAGGCGACAATTGAGGATGCATGAGAGATTCTGCCTAATGCTGTAGTATATGTTGTAGCAATAGAATCTCAAGTAAAGAGGTAGCCAATAACCATTAAGTTATTTTGTGTGTGACGTAGCTTTACATTTACTACATTTAGTTAATTGCACTTTTTAGTTTTATAGATCTTTAATCTTAATAGTTACTCTTGTTTAATTATTTTATTAAAATTGCATTGTAAGATTGTAGTAGCAAGTTTTAATACATTAATCCTTGTGAAAATGATCTAAATATTCATAATTATATTACTCGTTGTATCCATTAGCATACTGACACATCTCATCATTATATTAATTTTTGTGTCTATTTTCACACTGACACATATTGCATATTACGTACAAAGCATGAAATCGCAATAGTTTTTTTTAGAGCCATTGTCGAGGACTGAGTGCTTATTGTGAGTTGTGAAGTTAATTTTATTTTATGCCAATTTTATTGTTCTTATAATTTGTTTGTTGTATTGATAAAGTTACTCTAGCAACCCTTGCATGTGAAAAGTCAAATCAAGGAAATTTCAGTTTGATCCAAAGATAGAAAGGACAGCAAGGAGAATAAAAAAAGAACATAGAGGGTTAAGATCAATTGCTAACATGGTAGATTTGGAAAAAATAAAAGACTTAAATACACAAGGAAAAATTGATCTGGTTAATGCACAAAGAGTCTAGGAAGGGAAAAATGGCCAAAGGTGGCCAGAAAATAATAATATCATCTATATGGCTGATGGTAAAGATAGAGCCATAAGAGATTACACTGTATTGACTCCATAAGTAGAGATATTTTGACAAAGAAAAAAACTAGGAGAATTTGAGACAGTAGCTCTAACATAATAATACAGCCACATGCTTTATAATAAAATGTCTCAAAATTTAAAGGATCCAGGAAGTTTTAAAGTTTCATGCTTTATAGGAATTAAATACAGTAGTAAGACACTTTGTGATTTAGAAGCTAACATTAATCTCATACCTTTATCAGTGTTCAAGCAATTGGGGGTTGGAGAAGTCAGACTAACAATAGTGACATTATAACTTACTAATAAATCTCATGCCTATCCAGAAAGCAAGATTGAAGATGTATTAGTGAAGGTTGACAAATTTATTTTTGTAGTTGACTTCATAGTGTTTGATTTTGAAATTGAAAAATAAGTGCCAATCATTTTGGTTAGACATTTCTTGGCCATGGGAAAGACTTTGATTAATGTACAAAAGGAGAACTGACCAAGAGGGTTAATGATCAGCAAGTCATATTCAATATGCTAGAAGCTACGGAGAGTCCTGATAAAGTTAAATATTGTAATTTTGTTAGTGCTGAAGACTTTGCTGCAGTAAAGAGATTAAACAGTTGCTGGCAGTAAATAAGAAATCAAGGTTACAACATTTGAAGAACTTGAAGATAAATATCAAGGCTTTGAAGCAGCTAATATAACATAGCTGTGAGAGAAGAAATCAGTCAGATCTAACAAGCAATTTGAGCAACGTGATATTTCAAATAGGGAAGTAACACCATCTACTTTTTTTATTAAGTCACCTCTTATTTTAGAACTAAAATTCTTACATTCACATTTGAAATAAGTTTATCTCGATGACCATGACATACTTATAGTAATCATTTCATCTTCTTTGAATGCAAAATAAGAGAAAAGTCTAGTGTGGTTGTATTGGGAAATTATAAGAAGATTATTGGATGAACCATGATTGATATCAAATAAATTAGTCCTGATTATATAATCATACACTAGATTTTGCTTGAGGTTTGCTATAGTAACTCAATAGAGTAATAGAGAATATTGAATCTGATCATGAAAGAAGTTATGAAAAAAAATCATCAAATGACTTGATGATGGAATTATTTACCCAATTTTAAATAGTTCTTGTGTGAGCCCAGTACAATATGTTCCAAAGAAAGGTGAAGTGACAATTGTAGCAAATAAAAAAAATGAGCTTATTCCTATAAGAACAATGACTAAATGAAGAGTTTGTATGGACTATAAGAAACTGAATAAGGCTATAAAGAAAGATTGCTTTCCATTGCCATTTATAAATGCTAGAAAGACTTTATGGAAATGAGTATTATTATTCCTTAGATAAGATTGCTATATCACTAAAAGATCAGGAGAATACAATATTCAACTGTCCTTATAAAACCTTTGCCTTCAGAAGGATGTCATTTGGACTGTGTAATGCTCTAGTAATGTCCATTTTGTCAGACATGGTTGAGTAACACTCGAGGTATTTATAGATGATTTTTTTCAGTTTTTAGGGAATTATATGATTATTATTTACACAACCTAGAAAATGTGTTTAGGAGATGTGAAGAAACAAATCTAGTATTGAATTGGGAGAATTATCATTTCATGGTACAATAAGGGATAGTTCTACGTCATAAGATTTCTAAAAGAGAGAGAGAGATGGATAAGACAAAATAGAGGTGATTGATAAACTTTCGCTACCTACTTCAGTTAAGGGCATAAAGAGTTTCTTAAGGCATGCTGGATTCTACAGAAGAGTTATTAATGATTTTTCTAAAATTTAAAACCTTTATATATGTTACTAGAGCATGACATACCTTTTCATTTTGATGAAGATTATTTAAGGCCCTTGTTGCATTGAAGAACGCTCTTGTTACAGTCTCAGTTGTTGTAGTACCACATTAGAGTCTACATTTCGAGTTGATGTGTGATGTTAGTGACCATTCTGTTGGAATAATGCTAGGGCAGAGGAAGGTCAACATTTTTTTCTTCATTTACTATGCCTAGTAAGACCCTAACTGATGCATAACTTAACTACATCACCACTGAAAAGGAGTTGCTTACGATTATTTTTGCATTTGATAAATTCAAAGCTTATTTGGTTGATACCAAAGTGATTATTTACTCAGATCACTCAACAATAAAAATACTTGATTTTAAAGTAGGATGCCAAACTAAGGCTGATTAAGTGGATTATTTTGTTATAAATGTTTGACTTAGAGATCAAGGATAGAAAAATGACTGAGGATCAAGTTGCAGACCATCTTTCCAGGCTAGAAGCAAACGCAAGCACTCTGACTAAGCATGACATTACAGAAAAATCTCCTTATGAGCAATTGTTGGTGCTATAGCATGCAAATATGCTATAGTAGTCTGTGCTATCTTGGTATGTAGATTTTGCTAAATATTTAGTGCATGGATTACTACCACCTAACTTGAGCTACTAGTAAAAGAAGAGATTTCTCCACGATGTCAGAAGCTATGAGTGGGATGAGCCTTACTTGTATAAGAAGTGTTTAAAGTATGTGATTAAAAGATGTGTTCCTGATGAAGAGATTTCAAGTATTGTGCAGTCTTGTAATGTTGCAGCATATGGTGGACACTTTAGAAGACACAAAATGGAAGAAAATGTTCTTCAATCAGGTTATTACTAACCTTTTATTTTTAAAAATGCTAATGAGTTTATTAAGTGATGTGATAAATACTAAAGAATAAGGAAAATTTCTCAAAAGCATAAAATGCCATTGACCAACATCTTGGAAGCTGAACTATTTTATGTATAGAGGATAGATTTCATGCGACCATTCCCACAATTCTTTAAAAACTTATACATCTTAGTTACTGTGGACTATACGTCCAAATGGATAGAAGCTGCAGCATTGCCAACAAATGATGCCAAGGTAGTAGTGAAGTTTCTAATATTTTTATATGATTTGGCACTCTTAGAGGCATCATCAGTGATGGAAGAACCCATTTTTATAATAGAATATTTGTTATAGCATTAGTCAAATATGAGACCAAGTATAAGGTTGCTACATTATATCATCCACAAACTAGTGGTCAAACATAATTTTTCAACAGCGAGATAAAAAAATTTTTAGAGAAAGTAGTGAATCCTAATAAAAGGAACTGATCTACTAGATTAGATGATTCCTCATGGGCTTACATAACTGCCTACAATACACCACTTGGCATGTCTCCATATAGAATTATTTATGGCAAAGTTTGTCATTTACCACTGGAGCTGGAGCATAAAGCATATTGGGCAGTGAAACAACTAAACATAAATATGAATGCTACAGTAAATCAAAGATTGTTGAAACTTTGTGAGTTAGATGAGATCAAACTATTCTCTTATAAAAATATATATATGAAGAAAACCAAGCAATGGCATGACAAAAAAATCCAGTAAAGGGAGCTTACAGGCCAACAAATCTTGCTTTACAACTCAAGACTAAAACTTTTCTTTGGAAAGTTAAAATCTAGATTGTCAGGAGCCTTCAAACTGTTCGAAGTTTATCCTTATGGGGCTGTTGAATTTTAAGATGAAAGGATAGACCAAGAATTTAAGGTTAACAAACAAAGAGAAAAGCATTATATAGGAGCTGCTGTAAACAATCCAAAGGATGATCTGTTATTAAAAGATCCATATTCATACAAAAAAAAAAAAAAACAAAGGTCAGGTTGAAGGACCTAAAACCAAAACCAAGCAATGAGTTGGGAGGCAACCCAATCAGGGAAGTTTGTTTTAAAATTTTAAGGACTTTAATTTTTAGTTTGCTCTTTATTTTGTTTTAATTTATTAATTTAATTTTTTTTTTGTCTTGTGTTTTCTCATTTTTAATCAGAAAATAAGAACAAAAGATATAAATGCAAATCTTTGTTAGGCAGAAAAATTTGACTGTGTTAATGCTGCGGTATCACTGGTAGCATTGGAGAGGATGAATGGTTCTTAGATGGATTAGGTATACAACGACTATGCTATAACAATTTATCTATGTTACAGTAGCTGTGTTAGTACAAGCTCAACTATAAGTTTGAAACTGTAAAATAAAAATTATTACCGTTACTGACTGTTAGGCTGACGACAGCAAGACAGCAATGTTTAAATTTTTTTTAAAAAAGATGAAATTCCTAGTTTTCGGCAACCAAAATCTTTCCCTCTTAATTTCCTCTCACACTATAAATTAATGCCATTACTATGAAACATTTCACCAAACAATCTTTCTTCTTCAATTTAAAATCTTTTTATAATTACACACATAAAAAAATTTCTAATTTTTCTTAAACCTACTAATTTCATTCCAATGCTAAAGCAATGCCAAAAATTTAAACAAAGGCTAGAAGATTGAAAGATTCTAAGTATTTCCATAGTTACAGAGTTGAGAAAAAATATGAAGACTTTATTAAACCTCGAAAGATCCTAGAGAAGAAGGGCTTTTAATTTTCCAAGCAACCAATTGGGATAATTAATACCATTTTCAATACTATAGCAAAGCTAGGATGGGTCATATTTTAAGCTCATCCTCAAGACCAGTGCTATCAATTGTCAATAAGTTCTACTTCAATATACTGCAGTAGGACTAGAGAATATTTGGGTAAGGCAAGTTTAAATCCCTCTAGACTCTAGAGTAATAAATGCTTTTTATAATTTACCCCCATCATAGATTGTGAGTATAGTAGATTAGTTGAAACTATGAATATAAAGAATTGAAATGAAATGCTCAAAGCCTTGACTGTAAAATGCAGTAAATATGTGAATAAAGAGAGAATTATAGCTAACAGGATTAATTTGAAACCCATTGCCAAAGTGAGGGTAAAATTTTTGAAATCTATATTAATGCCCACTACGCACAATACCACTGTGTCCTAAGAAAGGCTCATTCTATTGTATGTCATTATGAAAGATTTTGGAATTGATGTTAGGAAGATTATAGAGTATTCTATGAAAAAGCAAAAGGTTGTTGCCTTGTTGTTTCAATCTCTCATCACAGGCATTTGTGAGTTTTCTAAAATAAAAATATATGTAAGTGATGAGAGAGTCAAGAATGAATGAGCCCTTACTACTTGGATAGTTGAGAGAATAGCTAGAGAATCTATAGCTGTAGTAACCCTGGAACATCTTGTTGTAGCTAAAATAGGAAAAGATTTAGAGATTGAAAGGATGCTTCAAGAATTGAGTGAAAGCATCAATGCACATATAGAGGCATAGATAGAATAGAATAAAAGATTCTAGACCTCTTTATTACGTATGGAGTCTCAAAAACAATAATTTTTAATATTCATAAAGAGAAAGAACAAAGATTTTCCTAAATCCCTGTTTCAGCAATTTGACATTCAGAAAGCAATAGGGACTGCTTCAATAGAAGAGCCAACAGAAAAGAAAATAAAAGAGAATGAAGAATAAGCATAAGAAGAATAAGAACGACTAAAAGAAAAAGAAGAAGTAGAAGCTAAAGAGAAATCAAAGAGTGAAGAAGAGGAAAGTGAAGGGGAGACTGAAGAGGAAGAAAAGTAAGAGGAACTACCATTTATGATTCCCAAGAGCAAAAGGAAGAAGAAAATTCTGATTGATGAGTATTCAACAACAGAAGAACAAGAGGATATTGAAGAAGAAATTGCTGAAGCTGTCAGCAGAGTAGCAAGAACAGTATCAAAAAAGTAGTTATCTTTTATTACTAAAAACCAAAAAAATTAGATTTAAAATTTTATTTCATTATTTAGTTATTTAATTTCTTTTATTTTAAATTTAGCTTATTTTCATTAATGTTAGTTTATTTTATTTTATTTTTATTTATTTTTATTTTATCTTTATTTTATTTTTCTAGTTTAAGAAAGTCATTTTTTAGTAAGTAAGAATTAAAGTTTTCTTGTGGTGTGATTGTTGAGTTTAGTTTTCTTGTGTCAATAAAGTACTGCTAGTGCAAACAGAGAAAACCTTTAAAGAGTATTTTTCACCACTTGCAGCCAACAAACCATCTAGTATTATATGGCTACAAACTATAACAACACACCTTGAACTTAAGCCCTCCATCATTCAACTTTTACCATCTTTCCATAGGTTAGAGAGAGAAGACCCTGATTTGCACATTAAGGAATTTATTGACATATGCTCTACATTCTTTTTTCAAAATTTCAATAACAAGTCAATTAGGCTTCATATGTTACCTTTCTCATTAAAAAATAAAGCAAAAGCTTGGTTGAATTCACTTCCTATTGGGTTTATTACTACATGGGATGATTTAAGTAATAAGTTCCCCGCTAAGACTTTTCCTATGTTTAAAACAAATGCTTTTAGTAAAGAGATAAGTGATTTTTATTAAGAGAGTGTGTACAATTTTATGAGTGTTGAGAAAGATTCAATGACCTACTCCTTAAGTGTCCCTACCATGATTTTGAGAAATTGAGACTAGTACAATACTTTTATAATGGTTTAAATATGACAAATCGTCATATAGTAGAGTCTATAAATAATGAGAAGTTTTTTAACCTATATGAAGGTGCGGCTTATGATTTCTTAAAATCACTTTATGAGAATTCTTAACAATAGATTTTTTAAATCAAAGAGAAAAATTAACCCAAGTTTCTAGAAAAGGTCTATATAAAGTTAATGATTATTTTAATGTGCAAACCATTCTAATTACTCTTTCTAGGAAAGTAGAAGCCTTAGCTCTAAACCAATCAATGAATCATCACCCTAATATAGCTAGTGAGGTATGTGCTCTTTATTCAAACCTTCTTTAGATAATACACTTCAAATTTTCATTCAGTCAACCCAACAAACCTTATAGTCAAACGCTCAAGCTATTATAAAGCTTGAAAATCAATTGCATCAATTAACAACTACTGTAGCTGATAAGGAGAAAGGAAACTGCCTAGTTAACGAATTCATAACCCTAAAGGTCAGTTTAAAATAAGATCATCATCCATTTCTAATATGCCTAATAAGGAAGCCAAATCTATAACTACCCTTATGTTTGGAAAAATAATTAACAGTTTTATAGAAGTTCCTGAACGTAGAAAAGAAAGTTACTTAACTCCAATTGAGAAGCTATTACCTAGTAGACTTAATGAAAATAAAATTCAACCCAAAGCTTATATTCCCAAAGCTCCTTATCTGCATAGACTTATCCTACAGAAGAAAGGTACTCATTATAATGATATTCTAGAAATGTTTAAGCACGTTCATCTAAATACTCTTTTACTTGATCCTATTCAGCAAGTACCTACTTATGCTAAGTTTTTAAAAGATCTTTGTACGGTAAAAAGGAAAACCAATGTCCCACAAAAAGCTTTCTTCACTAAAGTGGTTAGTAGCATTCTCTTAAATAAAATTTCTATTAAGTATAAAGACCTTAGTTCGCCTACAATTTCGTATATCACTGGAGATCATGCATTTAATAGAGCTTTACTTGATTTAGGTGCTAATGTTAACTTGTTGCCATATTCTATCTATGAGAAATTAGGATTAGGAGATTTAAAACCCATTAATGTGTCACTCCAATTAGTGGATAGATCTGTTAAAATTCCTAGAGGAATCATAGAGGATGTTCTTGTCAAGGTAGATAAATTCTACATTCCTGTCGATTTTACAATTCTTGACACTGAATCTACAGAGAACCCATGTTCTCAAATTCCTATTATTTTCTTTTCTTAGCCAGAGCTAATATGCTTAGTAATTGTCATTATGGTGTCATGAAAATTTTATTTAGGAATATAATTATGAAGCTCAATGTGTTTAATGTTAGCCAATGACCTTTTATAGATGATTTTATTGATATCGTAGATGTCAATTTAATAGATAATATAGTAAATGATTACTTTATACATTTTTATGGAGATGACGTGTTAGAAAAATGTCTAGCTCACTCTTACCTAAACATAGAAGAGGATTACATGATTAATAAAGAAAATTCTTGACTAAAATATACTCTTTTAATTAAGAAATGAAAAGCTAAAGTAGAACATCTTCTACCTTCTAAGTTTATACCTCTCTATTTTATTGAGTAACCAATAAAGTTGGACCAAAAACCATTACCAGATTCATTGAAATATATATTTTTAGGGTTCTCTAAAACCTTGCCTATTATTGTAGCATTTGAATTAGATAATGAATAGGAACGTAAACTTATTACAGTTCTCAATGAACATAAAGAAGCTATAGGAGTGGTCTATTGCAAATATTAAGGGGATAAGTCTATCAGTATGCATGCACAAAATTCACTTAGAAGAGAATGTCAAACCTACACATGATACACAGAGAAGGCTAAACCCAAATGTGAAAGAGGTTGTCAGAGCCGAAATGATTAAACTTTTAGATGTATGAGTCATTTATCTAATTTCTAATATTTCATGGGTTAACCCTATCTAAGTTGTCCTTAAAGAGTCTGGCACAATAGTAGTAGAAAATGAAGATTATAAGTTAGTCCTTACTGGAGTGTAAATTAGGTAGAGTATTTGTATTGACTACCGAAAGTTAAATATATAACTAGGAAAGATCACTTCCTACTTTCATTTATAAACCAAATGCTTGAGAGGTTAAGTGGTCATGCTTATTATTGTTTCCTTACTCTAGATATGACCAAATCCCTATTGCACATGAAGATCAAGAGAAAATCACCTTCACTTATCCTTTTAGAACATTCATTTACTGTCATATGCCTTTTGGATTATCTAATGCACCTGCTAATTTTTAGCGATGCATAAAGATCATTTTTTCTAACATGATAGAGCACTTTCTAGAGGTATTCATGGATGACGTTTCAGTTTTTGGGTTTAGTTTTGATGAGTTTTACACCACTTGTCTATGATTTTAATTATGTGCAAAGAAAAGAACCTTGTACTAAGTTAGGAAAAATGTCATTTTATGGTTAGAAAATGAATAGTTCTTGGACACATTTTATCACATAATAGAATTGAGGTAGATAATGCAAAAGTATATTTAATTTCTAGTCTTCTATCATTGTGCACTATAAAAGAAATTAGACAATTTTTAGGCCATGCAGGATTTTATTGTCAATTCATAAAAGATTTTAGTAAAACTTCTAGACCTTTGTGTAACTTACTTGCCAAAGAGAACCCTTTTGTCTTTGATGATGATTGTATTCATGCTTTTAAGGAGCTAAAAAAATTTCTTACTTTAGCAATGATTATTCAACCATCCAGTTGGAATCTTCCATTTCAGATTATATGTGATGCCTCTGATTATGCAATTAGGTCTGTTATAGGTCAATGTCTATATGGATTACCTTATGTAATAGATTATGCTAGTAGGATTTTTAATAATGCTCAACTCAATTATTCCACCACAGAAAAAGAGTTGCTTGCTGTTGTATTTGCTTTAGATAAGTTTCGAACTTATTTAATAGGGTCCAAGGTTTTAATCTATTCAGATCATGCGACACTTAAGTATATTATTTCTAAGAAAGATACAAAGCCTCGTTTAATTCAATTACTGTTGCTACTAGAGTTTGGTATTGAGATTTCTTATAAGAAATGTTCTGAGAATATTATAGTTGACCACTTTCTAGGCTAATTATAGAGTTTACTGATGATTTAGTACATATTAGAGATTCCTTTCCAGATAAACAACTTATGTCTATTTCCCGATTACCTTGGTTTGCTGATATTGTGAATTATCTTGTTATTGGTAAATGCCTTCTTATTGGATAAAACAAGACCGTGATAATTTTTTAATTGAGGTTAAAAATTTCTTTTGAGATGACCCATATTTATTTAAATACTATCCTGACCAAATCATTAGAAGATGTATCCCTAAGAGTGAACAAATTAATGTTATTTCCTTTTATCATGATCATGCATGCTATTTTAGTGCAAGAAAACTATAGTAAAAATTTTGCAATGTGGTTTCTATTGGCCACTAATAATAATAAACACTCATGTTTAATGAAAGATGACAAAAATTAGGGAGTATTTCTCATATAAATATGATGCCTTTTTTAATTGTAAAGATTTTTTATGTTTAGGGCATTGATTTCATAGGACCATTTCTTAATTCTTTTGGTAATGTTTACATCATTGTCATTGTAGATTATGTGTCTAAATGGGTAAAAGCAAGTGCATATAGAACAAATGACCATAGAGTTGTCATTAAATTCTTGCAAGAGAATATTTTCTCCTGCTTTGGCATAGCTCATGCAATTATTAGTGATGGAGGAAAATACTTTTGTAATAAGCCTTTTAAGAATTTAATGAAGAACTATAGCATTACGCATAAAGTTAATACTTCTTATCATTCACAAACAAGTGGACAAGTAGAAATTTCAAATAGAGAAATTAAGCATATAATTAAGAAAATAGTGAATTTTACTATGAAAGATTAGTCTTTAAAACTTACGAATGCATTATAGGTCTATCATATATCTTTTAAAACTTTTGTAGGCGTGTCTCTTTATCGACTTGCTTATGGTAAGGCTTGTCATCTACTTGTTGAATTAGAACATATAGCAAATTAGGCCATTAAGGAATTTAATTTTTCTTTGGACAAGGCTAGTAATCATAAAAAACTTCAACTTAATAAATTAGAAGAGATTAGGAATAATGCTTATGATAGTGCCAAAAGATGTAAGGATCAAATAAAAGTCTTTCATGATAAACATATCTTTAGGAAATCTTTTTCTTATGGTAAAAAAGTCCTTCTATACAATTCTCATTTGCATCTATTCCAAGGAAAACTTTGTTCTATGTGGTCAGGTCCTTTCGTTGTCCGTACTATCTATCCATATAGGGTTGTTGAGATTGAAAATCCTAACAATAATGATATCTTTAAAGTCAATGGTTAGTGATTAATAACATTTTTAGAGTTGATAACACTAGAAGTTGAAGAGATACTTTTAGAAGATTATGTTTATTAAGATTGATTAGTCTCACTTTTATATTAGTATTTTATTTAGAACATAATCTTTCTTATCATTTGTTTGTTTTTATTTATCAGTATTTTTATTTTTTAATGTGTTCTTGCTTTTTTGTCAAATTTTTTAAAGCTTTTATAGTCGATTCATGTGTGCTCTCTCCTACTTTTTCTTTCGTTATTTATGTCTTCTTCATATTTTTTGTCTTTTTGCATGTGTATCTTTAGATTATGAAATATTGAGGATAATTTTTAGAATAAGTTTCAGGGTGAGAGTAGTGTGTTTTATTTGTTCTAAAAAAACCAATTTAAAAAAAATTTAAATTTAATTTTTTTTAATTATGAAAAGCCAATGATAAGAACTTGATTGACAATGCATATGGTTCTTAGAAAATGTTGAATATTATCTTAGTTTATACTTGATTCTTTTGTTAATTTTCTTTTGATTGTAATTCTTTAAAAATCATAAGCACTAATATCAATTCTTTTAACATCAGTATGTAGAGAATAATCTACCATGAGAAAAAAATTACCTTAAGGGATAGAGTGAAAGCTCATGACTATGGTTATTTATAAAAAATAAAAAGGAAAAAAAAGAGAGAAAAATCAAAAGAGAATGCACATAAATGCCTATGGAATAAAACAAATTAGAGATCAAGATGATAAGATTAGTTTGACCTGCTATTTTCTTTGTTCAATGCAAAGATTGTTGATATTAAAGATTTTAAGAATGGATTTGATTGAATTAAGTCACACACACACTACAAGAATCAAAAGAGAGATAGAATTTACTATTAAATTAAAGTTAGAACTTTGATAATATTTGAAATTTTCTTTGAGCTATATAATATATGCAATCTTTACGGCTAGTTTTTATTTTATTTTATTTAAAGTATTTTGTTCTTTTTATATTTTTATTATTTTTTAAAATATGATGTTTGTGGGTATAATTATTGAAGCCCTCATGAGAGTATAACTTGTCCAATAGGGTCACCTAAGGATTTAAAGGCTTATTCCATATGCTAAATGCAATTGCAATTACCTGCGAAAGTGTTTTAGTTATGATTTTTTTTTGTTTTGTTATTTTTGTTTTTAGTTTTAATTTTGCCCGAGGATTAGCAAAATCTAAGTTTAGGGGTATTTGATTAGCATAAAATATATACATATTTTATCTTAATTATATAATTCTTAGTTATTATGATTTATTATTTTAATTAATTATATTTATTTCATTAAACAAGAAATTAATTGAAGAATAGGAAACAAAAGTCAAGAATACGAAGAAATCGAAGAATTAAAGACTAATACTATTTTCAAATTAGGCATGCACGTGTGAATCAAAAGCACTTTCTTTGACAAGTTAATCTTGCACATGAAGACAAGATTGGAAATCAATCTCCTCAATCAAACATTGGCCATGCATTATTAAAAAATAAGGATTTTATTTTGGTAATTGCACATGCATGGCTATTATGCATGGCGTTATATTTAGAAAGTAAATTAATCGCTTGGAGCTAGAATCACAATAGGATTTGGCCAAAATTGCATGGTCATGGGATTATAAAAGTGACGATAAGAGACATAAGAGAAGCTAGGGACAGGCAAGACAGAGAGAAGAGGGGTGGTGACAACAATTTTCAAAGCTTCCCATGGCTAATTTTATTTTATTTGTTGCTTCATATTCAAGTATTTCTAGTTAATTTTCTTATATAAGGTTAAAAATGAAACCCTATTCAATGAAATTATTATCAGTTTATTTAATTAATTCTCTACATATATTCTTTGATGATTATAGTTCTTGTTTCACATAATTAATTAAATAATTATCTTTTAATCTTTAAAATCATATATTCTTGATAGTTAAGAGATTATTTAATTAAATCTAGTCTTGGTGAAATAATGATTAATGTGATTCTCTTTGATTATTTGTTTTTCAATAAATTGAATACATAAAATGCTTAGGAAACTTTGATTCTTTGGTTTTCAATAGGATATATATATATATAATGCTTAAAAATCCTACCTTGAAGTGAAAAAAGAACCTAAAGTTAACTACCTCATATGAAACGAATCGTCGTTTGCTTTTGTTGTGAGTTACCATTATCTCTATATTTGAAGATTATGCACAATCGGATAACCATTTAAAAGATATCGGTTAGTTGTTTAAAACCAAAATATTTTTCAAGGCTTATCAATTAGTTGTTTAAAACGGTTAACCACAAATGGTTAACTGTTTCAAACCATTACCTTCTCTAAGCTTATTAGTTAGCTGCTTAAAGTAAACAGTTCACCATTTGTATTTCAAAACCTTTTGTAAGAGATATCAGTTAGCTACTTGCCATAAATAGTTCACTATTTGAAACCAAAACCTTTCCCAAATATATTGGTAGTCGTTTTCCATAAACGGTTAACTGCTAAGCTTTCCAAAATCTTATTTTTGCCCAAAAATGTTATAAAGAATTAAATAAACCCATTTCTAGTAATTTGAAAGTTCATAAATTTGTTTATTAAATAAGTTCATAGATTTTGAAAGCACTTAATATAACAAAATTAATTCTCTCATAAAGTCTTTTATCTTATGAAAATTATTTGAGCTTTTAAGTGTTTAATATATTCATTTAGTTATATAAGCTTTACAAAAAATATACTAAGATGATTCTCCTAAGCTTAGTACCCCTGACGCTTGTCCTTGTCTTAATGAGCTTAAGCTTGTTCTTACATGGATAACTTTCTTTTTGTCCTTTAAGAGCTATTGAGATTGTAAAATAATAAATTAACTATTTTGCCCATGGCACACAATTTGTTATCATTAAAATCAAAAGATCGTATAATCATATAGGTCAACATAATCATTTATACTTCAATATATGTTTTGATAGATCGTAGGAGGAGTTGGCAGATAGTCATATTAAATACATGAATGGCTAGAATATGTATTTTTTTACAGGGCTTTATTTGGATCATTTTTTGCAAAAGTGTATAATGTTTTAGAAATAAATATGAATGAATATAGCATCTTGTTGAAGACAATTTTAAGGTCTAGTTGATGAAATGGTGAGGGTTCCATTGTATATGGACTCTAATTTGGTGAATTATAGATGCATCCCTATTTTTGTTACTATATCCTCTAATGATCCTAACTAAGATTTTGTATTGTCTGAAACTCAAACTTTGTAACAAACAAGTGACTATGTCCTTGATATTCAAGAAAAAATGTTACTAGTTACGACATTAGTGCAAAAAGTTTACTCTCTAATATGCTACAACGATGATCCATTGATGCAACACTGTCGCTAATGACTTTGCTGTAACAATGTTACTCTTTATTTTAATATAATGATGATCCCATTTGACGGATAATACAGTCATAATGGAACTCATTTTTTACTATTAACCAAAATTAAAAAAAAAACAAATGTCATATATAAATAATTAAATCCAAAATTTATATTTCAATAATAATTAAAAATTTTGAAATAGCATTTAACCTATGAATTATGTGATTTGTCAGTTTCATAGTTATTGTGAACGGTATCCAATTGTCTACTTTTTGCTCGTTGTTAATATGTGGTTGTAGCTAATTAGGTGTTGGGATCTTTTTGCATTGATGCTCATATATTTCCTATTAAATGGGTTGCACGTTGATATTGGGTTGATGCTGCACAAGCAACATCAAAAGGGAATTAAATAATTCATAGCTATTCGAGATTTAACGATACTTAAGATTGTAACTAATTTAAATAATGAGATCCGATAGATGCCTATAAACCCCCATACTCTTTTAATATTCCCCTTTGCGTAAAGTAATCAAAATTTGTTCTTAGTCTAATCATCTACTATTTAATAAATATTCACAATGATTTTAAATATATATGTAATACTTATAAGGTTAGTCTTATTGTTGTAAAACTTTCACACTACAGTATAATTTATTTTCAAAGAAGCAACGTCTTTCCAATATGAACAATGATATTTGTTAAAAATTGTATGTTCAATAAAATGTAAAAATATTATTTTGTATTTATATTATAATTTACATTTGTAATTATATAACATATTGTAAATTTCTAATTATGTTTCTAAATATTTGATATTATGTATTTTTATCTGTTTATCAGGTAAAAATAATAATTTCAAATAATTCAAGACTCCAAATAAATAATTAGATATCAAATTTAGATTTAGGAGGTCTGAAAAATTAGGTAATTATTAAAGAGGATTCATGACTTTTGTTGTAAAATTATAATTTTTCACCATGTTAAGTGTGATTAATTGTAAAATTATAAGTTTTTACTATGTTGTGTGATAAGTGTTAGTCAAATAAGTTCGGTATGCTTGAGTGGGTTAAGTTAGATTTATGTTTAGTTAATGAAATAAATTTATGGCCATGATATAATTGACTTTATTTATGTATATGGTGTACATTAATCATGAGCTAGTATAAATGGAGAGGACATCTTTCTTTATTTCTTTCTCTCCAAATTCTTCTTCTCATATCTCTTTGGAATATTTTTTAAATTAATTTCACAAATAATTTAGTCTTATTTCCAACTTTAGTTGTTTTCATTTCTTTAATTATGTATAATTTAATATTAATAATTATTTTTATTTCAATCATATTTAGCTAAATAATAATAGTTAGGATAAAGTGAAACTCTTAATAGAAAAATATAATTTAATGAAATTCTATTTTTAATTATGTAAGTTAAATTATTTTCTATCTAATTTTATCCATATATTAATTTTGAAATTTGGATTTATTGTAGACAAACAAGGGAATTTGACACAATAAATTCTTAATATTTTAGTATAAAGTATGTAAAATGGTATTTTGATTTATTGTAGATAACTTGAATTTTGGCACATTAAGTAATTAATCCATAATAGAATAATAGAAAAAATAATGATAATTTATACAATTAATCTTTTGGACAATAAAAAAAAATTTAAATTATATTTAGTACTAAGAGTGTATCCATAATCATAACTAATTTAATTCTATAGTTTCACTTAAATTAAGTTGCGTATATTAAAATTCTATTTTCATTTCTTAAATAAATTAAAATTAACAAATCAAATATATATATATATATAAGGGCTGGATAAGGGCTTTTATAAAAAGCTCGGGCCTAAGCTCGGGTTTTAATTTATAAATTAATATATATATATATATATATATAATTTTAAAAATTAAGTCCAATTAAATTATATTAAATTAGATTGAATTATATATAATATTATCTTTTATTTGGTGTATTATTGAATAGGATTACATTAAATTTAATTTAATAAATTAAAAATAATTCTTTAAATAGTTCAATTATTTTTAAATTATACTACTAATTGTTGAATTTAATAAATAATATGAAATAATATTATGACGAATCAATTGATAAATATTATTTAATACTTTATACAAATTATTGAATAAAAATTTATTATTGGATTAGTTTGTTTTCGATATTAGCATTTGTGGATTATTGTGTTGTATTGTTAATATTATGTAATCATGTATAATTTAAGTTCTTTTAGTTTATAGTATTATTAAAAATTTATTTTAAAAAATTAATAAATTCTAAGCCTGGCCCAAGCCCAACCTAGGCCAAGCCCGCTTAATATGAACAAGCTTTTTCAAGGCTTAGGCTTATTCTTAAATATATGAGTTTGGGCCTGAACTTACAAAAATCCAATCCAAGCCTGCAAATTGCCCACCCTATATTTATGAGTAAATTAAATATTTTTAAATCATGTCAAATGACCCCATAAATAACTTCTGAAGTAGTCTAGATCCTCAACCTCATTCAACAATAATGAATCCCCCATTGTTGATCTTTTCTACCGTTAAAGATATGTTTGGCAGCCCTCATTATATGGTATTAGCACTTCTCATAGCATTATAGTATTACGGGCATATTTGTTTGCCGCATTATATGAGGCTGCATTGTTAATGTTTGGTGTAGCAATTGACTGCATTATAAATAAATAAAATATAGTCAATTGCTGCATAAGGTTCTTCTTCTACTATTTTTTTAATAAATTTATTTAATAAATAAATAAATAAATTTTTGAATATAATATAAAATTAATTTTTATTTTCTTTGTTTTACATTAAATAAATATAATTATTAACACAAATTAATAATATATATAATTTATTATATTAAAAATATAACTAAATAATGTACTTTTTAAATTATATTATAATAGTTAATATATAAAATTAATTATTATTTAATAAGTTAATAGAAATAATAATAAGTACTTAAATAATATATTAAAAAAAATACAACATAATATTATATTATTTAATTTCATTATAGTAATTAATATATAAAAATTACTTATTATTTAATAATTTAATATAATTAATAATAAATACTTAAATAATATATTAAAAAATATAAAAATTAATAAAATATTATATAATACAATATAATATAATATAAGCCGTTGGCAATTGCACTTCAGTAATATAGTCAAAATAATTTATAATGCAGTCAAACCCATATAAACCAAACTCGTGTGGGAGTCGTGTTTATGCGGGTTTAGGTTTTTTTAGAGAGAAAAAATCTCAATTTCATTTCCACGATCTCTTTGCTGTCTCCAATTCTCCGTACTGCTACTCCAAAACCAGTGCTTAAACAAATGACACTGACAACAGGTCCATCGCTGTCACGGGACAGCATCTCCACCATGACACGCTCGACCTCGACGCAACCGACTCCACCACGAACGCGCAACAGCAACCCCACCATGACGCGCTCCACCTCGATGCGACTAGCTCCACCATGACCTTGTGACATCCCACCACGACGCGCTTCACCTTCGCCGCGTGACACCACCATGCTTTGCCTTCGCCGCGCAAAACCACCACCTGATCTGGTTTGATTTTGTCCTTTTATTTTTTATTAAGAAAATTAATTGTGACCATTAATTACCAAATATTTACATTCCTATAAAAACTTCAGTATTCTTTATTCTTATATTTATTCAACATGCCCAAAAGGTTTTATTGGACATCCATCGGAACCTCAGCTTGATTTGGTAATAATTCTAATTTGTAAAAAAGCTTCAATTTACCACTAATTAACAGAGAGCCTTTGAAGAATTTTATGATATTTTGCTGTTCATTTGTTTCTAAAATGGAAATGGTAAGAAGCCCTTAAGAAGAAGTTTTTTTAATAATAATGGACATTTTCTTTTTCACACATGGACTCTCTTCGTCAGCGTTATAGACTTGGAAATATTGCTGTGATTGAGGAAAAGTTCAAATATTTTTCTGTTATCGAGGATGAGAGAAGGAGCAAATTAGATTTTTTTTTCTGAGTAAACATAGAGGCTAGATCTTTTTGAATTGGCAACAATACTGATATGCATTTGCAGAGTATACATGTGCTAGAATTTTAACACTTTGAATTTCATAAATAATTGATTTGGATTTGTAGTTTCCATGTGAACTTTCTGAAAACATATTTAGTTTTTTGACTATATGCAATTTCAAGGAATTACACAGATTTTGTTTGGTTGTTTGCCTGCTAGTATGAAGACTTTATTGCTTTGAAAATTCATTTGCTATGTTAATACTTTGGTGGTGAGTTTCTTGTATGGTATATCTATTTTTATATCTTCACTTATTTTCTTCTTGTTTGCTGTAGGATTTTTGTATTGCTACTAGATCATGAACTTTGTTGCGGCTTTGTTGCAATTTTGTTGGCTAAAGAATTTTAGGCTTGATTTCATTAAATTTAGAGCTTGATATTGGCAAGGCATCTTTTACATGGCTTCTGTAATTTTCTTTTTTTCCCATTTACATTGCTGGGTTGCTTTGTTGTTGCGGTGCAAGTGTTAGAACAATTCAATTTTACACAACAATTGTAGGTATTGAGCATGACACAAGATACTGAAAAATTGTTGTATTATTATCCGTTAATAGAAAAATGATTACAATTGATATAGTCATTACAAGCAGTTGATGATTTTTGAATGAAACTATATGTTTTAATTATTTATTTATCTTGTTATATATTGTTATATATTTTAATAAAGCTCAGTTTATTTTATTTGCTACAATATTTATTTCACAAGATGCACATTTGGGAATTGCCAAAAATAATAATAATAATAATAAATGTTACGTTGCTGAAATTATAGAATTTTTAGTTTTATTATCTAGATGGAGAAAATTAATGTAACAAATTCAAAAATTTTAGACTTCCATATATAGTATTTTTCTCAATTATTTATGACTTTCATAATAGTAAATATTTTTTTTCCAAACATAATTAAAAATAATTACAAAAAAAGTTAGTACACTGCATTACAATGCGATGTAGTACTAAATAGAGTATAATTAAAAATTAATATAGACCATTGTAGCACTAAATATTATTCAATATTATTATAATACAATGTTAATGTAATACAATATAATATAATATACTTATGTTAAAATTATATAATAAAATATAGTGTGTTAAATGCACTTAAGTACTTTATCCACGAAGTAGAGTAATTTATAGTACATCAATATCATATATATCATAGAAGTTCAAATCTTTAAAACTTCAGTCCAATTCTAGAAGAGTCCTTATATGACTATTAAAATACTAGTTAGATGACATGTTGTTGGCAGCAACTTTTGCGCTTTCTTGCATGTCTTATATACTGAAGGAAAGTTTAGTAACTAAACACTACTATGTAAGTAATAAGCGTACCAATTGGTCATTAAATTAAAACAACAGTTGAACTTTATTGCATTCTTTATGTTGCACTTGCCTAAGAAGTGCATTATGCATGATTGTGCCACTAAACATACGATTATTCATTTCATGAATTGGCTAAACATACGATTATTCATTTCATGAATTGGCTGAATACATATGCTTTGAATAAACCTAATTTTCGTTTCTTCAAATTCTCTTTTATAGCTTATGGAACACATATGGGGAAATGATTAGATACAAGTTACCTTCATCTTACTTGTTTCCATCTCTGGTTCAAGTGGATTACTGGTATGTTTGGGATTAAGGTGCTGTAGCTTTTAAGCTACAGTTACTGTAGAAAAAAAAATTATAATTATAAAATAAAAGTTAATAATATGTAATAAATATAATTTTTAAATAATAATTCTAAAAAAATTATTAAAAATATAATAGATTTTACATCATACAAGTGAAAAATCACATTAACATAACTCATATAGCTTAAAAGCTACAGTGAGTAGTGTTTACTAAACAACTTTAGTCATTGCAGTTTAAAAGCTACAATCGTCTCAACCTCAATCCCAAACATACCTTACGTTTTACTAGTAATTTCTTACCCATTGCGTCTGCGATAAAATACAAATTTTGATAGTTAATAATATTTATTAAATTAAAATTAAAATTACAAAAAAAAAGGATTAAAATTGAATTTATGTTTTGGAAACAAGTGTGACAAGTACTTGCGGTACCAAAACACATACAGATGCGCTTTTGTACATTTTTTTATAAGATTCACCGATACAAACCTAATACTTATTTAAAAAATGCAATCAATTGTAAATTCAATTCAATTTCATAAGAACAACTCAATTTTTAGAAAATTTAAAGATTAACTAGCTGGATGTATACATGGCACCACCGATGTCAAGTGCAAGGGATGATACTACCGGCCATTGCTATGCCATCTAGGTTGAGGATGCCGTCATCAGTTGAGGTTGAGATGAGAGTTGAGAGATTGTGGGAAGAGACGACAGTTGTGAGAAATTGAGAATGATGAGGATAATTTCATTAAAAAAATAAAAAATTACAATCGGTTAGTTATGGTAGAAAAGTTAGAGCAACTAATTTCGAAAAACCTAAAACTTGTCTCTACTTATGTAAATCTCCCAAACTTTTTTTTTTTTAAATCATTCGTAATTAGAAAGATCTGAAAATATTCAGCAAAGCAAGTCGAGTCACCATCCATTCATCAATAATGAACTACTGGGGCTCGCACTTGACCAATCCCTGGCGTCCAAATTGCCTCCAGATCATCTTTTTAGTTGCCACGTGTACTCCCGCAATTCTCCGAAACCTTGAAACTACCTCTTTTGGCAGTGGGACCCAGTTTATCAGCGTGCCAATCACGTGGCTTCAAGAAAAATCCACGCAACGCTGTTTGATATTTGTCAGAACAGAATAATCTCCCTAGCTGTCATCGAGAAAAAAAAAAAACTCCGTGATCAGATGCGGGTGGCTACCGTACTTCATCATCCTATTCTTCCGGTTCCGTCGTACCGGTCCACTCTCTTAACAACTTCCCCTCTCAAATTGAAAACAATGCGTTTTAGCTTTTCGCATCGGTCGACTAAGTTCAAAGTTTTGGCCGCTAAGAAGCAACTTCCCGAGTTACGGACTCGGAAGCAAAAGCAAGGTGCTTCCCCTCACTTTCTTTCCATAACTCGCCTCTTTATTAAATTATATTAAATGAAAAAATATTTGAGTTTCATTATTATTTTGATTTTGATTTGTTTTGTGCGTGTGTAAAATTGAAATTACAAACAGATAGTGAAAAATTGTTATCACGTGATCAGAAGGCTGAAGAAGGCTTTGATTTGGGATGGTTACCTGCTTTTCCTCACGTGTTAACTGCTTCACTGTCCAATTTTCTCTTTGGTTATCACATAGGGTGAGTTTTTATTTGTTAAAATTCGAACAAACGTGTCTTTGTATACAAAATTGTTACAATACAAAGTTGCTAAAAGTTAATCAATGCGTTTGTTAATAGATTATTGGGGAAATTTTGTTTTGGTTTTTGAGTGAATTTTCTTTGGGTTACAATCAATGTGTGTTGTGCAGGGTAATGAATGGTCCTATTGTTTCAATTGCCAAAGAGCTTGGTTTTGAAGGAAATCCAATTCTTGAGGGGCTTGTGGTGAGCATTTTTATAGTGGGTGCATTTGTTGGAAGCATAAGCTCAGGTTCTCTTGTAGATAAGCTCGGTTGTCGCCGCACTTTCCAGATTGACACCATACCATTGATTCTTGGTGCAATCATAAGGTAATTCACAGTTATTCTTTCTCTATGCTTGACCTCCCATCAACTGTTTTTGTACTTCATTTATTCGCAGAGTGATATTTAGGACAGTTCCAAGTATCAATTGAGACAATCTTGGGAAACTTATTGGCTTCTCTGTTTTACTGTGAAGTTCAGCACTAGTTGATCTCCTTGTGGATTTAAGATTAAGACATTTCTAAGAAACTAATTTTAGTGCTTATAAAAGTTCCTGTTTTCTGTGGCATATAGTTAAACACGGCTCTGCTTGAAGGTTAGATTTGAGGGAATTTTGGAGTTCTTCAATCTGCCCTTCTCGATGCAGAACCATTGTCTCTATAACTTGTGGCTTCTTTGATTTGAATTGCAAAAATATATTGATTTTTGACTGCTTCCATTTCATATCAGTGCAGAAGCCCACTCCTTGGATGAAATGCTTTGGGGAAGATTTCTTGTTGGCCTTGGTATTGGTGTGAACACTGTTCTTGTTCCAGTTTATATTTCTGAGGTACGATGTGATCGCAAATTTGCTGACTTTATAGTTTTACTCATACACCATATTCCATTGTGGTTAAATTGTTTTCAGAAAATGGGAAGGAGCAAAATTTTAAGTTGTTCTTCTCCTTTCTTTTTGGCAAGTGTAAACTTGTGGTATATCATACTTGTCGCAAAGTTTCCAATTAACCTACTAGATGCTTTAGTGTCGTTCTCCTTGCTCATCCATTTCCAGGTGTTGTTTTAGGTTGCTCCAACAAAATACAGGGGGTCACTTGGAACCTTGTGTCAGATTGGTACGTGCCTTGGGATTATTACTTCTCTGTTTCTGGGAATACCCGCAGAAGATGATCCACATTGGTGAGGTCCTTTCTATCTGTTTCTTGTCAATCCTACATTATTGTTGATGAGGGCATACGCTTTGATTTTTCCTTTAAAGATGAATCTGACCAAAACAGTTGTGAAATGTTTTTCAGGTGGAGGACAATGCTGTATATTGCAAGTCTTCCTGGTTTTATTCTTGCACTTGGTATGCAGTTTGCTGTAGAAAGTCCCCGCTGGCTATGTAAAGTATGATTCTTGTTTCACATTTTGATAGAGGATCAACCAGTTTTGTTTTTAGGCTTGCTTCCTATAGGTTGTCTTACGAGGTTCCATAGGTAGGGATGTTAAATGATGCCAAAACTGTTATTGGCAACCTTTGGGGAGAATCGGAAGTTAACAAAGCAATTGAAGAATTTCAGTTGGTCATCAAGAAGTATGGTAGTGATTTGGACAGCCAATGGTCGGAACTCCTTGAGAAGCCATACTCTAGAGGTTGTATCAAGGTGGTTTATTGAGTTTGCATTTGTTGCATTTTAATTTTTTTTTTTTTTTGGTTACATTGTTGTTTATGAAAAAGCTTGGATGCCATGTTCTGTACAATATAGCTTTTATTGAGAACACACATAAAATGTATATTTAGAAGTCATAAGTTTTACGACAATTTGTCTTTTTTGGGGACATTAGCTATTCCCAGTATTTGCCTTTTGCGTTGGCTTGGTATTTTGTCTTAATTCTTTATTTCAAAGTGTAATTTAATGCTAACAAATTCTTGATTCTTGACTGGTTTCTTTGCATGGCTGCAGTTGCATTCATTGGAGGTTCACTTTTTCTACTTCAACAGTTTGCGGGCATAAACGGTGTACTTTATTTTTCGTCACTGACTTTTCAAGATGTTGGAATTACAGATGGTGCTCTAGCAAGCTTGTTGGTTGGAGTTACAAACTTTGCAGGTTTGAGATCTGAGAAATATTGTGGGTATGTATGAAAGTTGAACTTTTCTTTTTGTTCAAGCAACATCTTACTCTTGTCAACTTGTGGGCATATTCAGGTGCACTCTGTGCATCGTACTTAATGGATAAGGAAGGAAGGCAGAAGCTTCTAATTGGAAGTTATTTGGGAATGGTGAGTCGGTAAAATACTTGTTCTAAATTTTGTGATTTGATGGGAAATAGCATTAAAAAATGAAGACTGAGAGTGGTTTTATCAGAACATGTCACCACATAACCATTACCCGCTCAAGTGAATGAGGCTTGGACATATAAGAGTTTCTTTCCTTTTATGGACAAGAGGTGTTTTACCTTTCTAGGTTTTTTGGTGCCTTGGGTAATGGTGCCATCAACTCCTTTCTACCCTAGAGAAAAAAGATGAAATTTAGTTTTGCAATACTTTGATTTATATGTTCTGTTTATTTCAGGCGATTTCAATGTTACTTGTTGTCAGTGCTACCAGTTTACCATTAGATGAAGATTTCAGCCACAAGTTATCAATTCTTGGAACTCTCTTGTAAGCTTCTTTAGCCTTGCAGGTTATGAACAATCTCAAAAAGAAAAATTATAATGATAATAAACAATTAAAATCCAGCTTCGGAATGATTATCTTCTTTCTTCTTCTTTGTGTCTTTATCTTACTTCCTAAGAGTTAGAACTTGAAAAGAAAATTAGCGGATTGAGATAGATAATTGGATATAACTGCCCCCAGCTGCTCATGAAAATCAATCTATTTGAGCGCTTCCTCAGCTTTGTGTGGCTGTTGAACATTAAAGAACAGCTCTTCCATTGAATGTTAAATAGCTTCAGGAATTTGACTAAATGGAAACGCCATTAAGATTTCTGGTAAATGGCACCCAAATCATTTTTGCTTTTAATTCATTTGGACAACCTCATGAATGCTCATCTTGGCCATTCTTTCTTTCAGTTACATTTTCACGTTTGCAATTGGAGCTGGCCCAGTAACTGGTCTTATTATACCAGAGCTCAGCAGCAACAGGACACGTGGGAAGATCATGGGCTTTAGTTTCTCTGTTCACTGGGTATGTTTTGTTCATTTTTTAAGTATATTGGTTAATGCAACTTGCACATACACGTTGTGATGCTGAAAGTTATCATCTCCATTTCTCAGTCTCGATACCTTCTACCAGAAAATTTAATAGGACTAGAAAGGAAAAGGTGTTTTGCTTGCGGGTAGGAGGGTATTTTCTCATCAAATCAATATTTGATTTAAATCTGTTTCCCGCTTGCTTTGTTCTAGGTTTGTAATTTCTTGGTGGGTCTATTTTTCCTGGACTTAGTGGAGACATTTGGAGTTGCTCCAGTTTATGCTGGTTTTGGCGCTGTCTCCCTATTGTCAGCATTGTTCGCTTATTACTTCATAGTGGAAACTAAGGGACGCTCTCTTGAAGAAATAGAAATGTCTCTAAACGCCAAGTTTAGAGCTGGGAACAAGTGACTGATTTTGATTCGGACCTCAAGAAGATGAATTCGAACAGATCTACTCTTGAAGATCACTTGTTTCCTCAATGATGCTGGAAATCCCTGATGCTGCAATCTCCAGACTGATCGGTTTGTGGAGAGTCAGTGCGCCGGAGTCGCATGCAGATGACATTACCATTCCACACGCTCCGTTGCTTTTGCAACCTCATTGATACTAAATCCTGTTGCATATATTTTTTGACAACAAAAAAAATCCATCCCATTGTAGGAGAGCTGTAAAATTCTTTTGGAGAAAGTTTGTACAAAAATAAAGTTTGAAAACGATTATTGCATTTACTTTGACTATTGGGCTGCTGCGCTCGTTTGCGATAATATTATTAACACGAGGAATTTTGTGGACCGTAAAGCTTTCCAGTTTACGATTACTCGTTTAAAACGTTGCGTAACTAGACAATTGCTGCCGTCCATCGATTATGTAAACTTACATATCAGGTCAGCTCAAGACTGAAGTCGGCTGCTGTGGGTGACACGTGTCACACCTACTTGACCGTTTACCTGTCACTTTCATCAAACTAGAAAAATATTTTCATTTTCCCTCCGTCGATGAAGTCTACGGTAATGTGGTCCGTAAAGCACTGTATCTAAACCATATTGTATTTTGGGGCATTTATTTTTCTTTGAATGTCCGAAACGATGTCGTCTACTTCAACGGAGACGAGCGATGGAGATAAAGCAACGGTGGAGCTGATCGTGTGTGACTCATCTCCTTCAGCAGCTGATGGCGGCGGTACGGCTTCCGGCGAAATTGCCCCTCTCTTAACTCAATCTGGGAAGCCCAAGATCAACATTTTCTCAGTCTCTTATCCCCGAAGGAAACCTCGGGTATATATCAAACCCTAATTTAATTAGATACTCAAATTGTTCTTATTGTCTCTTTTGATATGAAAGCTTTGATTTTTCACTCCACCAATTTTTCTCAAATGCTTTAATTCAGTAAAGTGATTAATTAGCGGAGCGCAATAATTACATTTCCATTTGACTAATTGGTTAATTATGTTGCTTGCTTACATGAACAAGTAGTGGACAAATGAGGTTTTTAGTTTAGTGATTTATTCAGTGTATAATTTGAGATGTGAAGATGACAAGAATTGTTGTGACTGTTATTATTTTGCAGGAGCATGTAACACAATCGGATACATCCTTAACTAATTGTATGTTGTGGATGTGGAATGGTTCCAGATATTCAGGATTAATGTGTATGGCTTTGTCGTCGACAATCTACTTTTTCATGCAAGTGATTTCTGATGTCTTTATGGGTTAGTAGCATCTGTTGTTCTTTTTTAATGAAAATAAATCTCAAGGCCTATTGTGTGTGCTATCTGATGTAATTTTTCTTGCAATGCCAGTTCAGTCTATTCCCTTGTTTGAGACTGCATTTACAAGATGCACAGTTGCCTTGATATTGTCATATTTATGGTTGAGAAGAAGTGGACAACCTCTAGTTGGGCCGATGCATGCCAGGAATCTTCTGATTTTAAGAGCCCTACTGGGATTTCTGTCATTGTTCAGTTTTGTTTATAGGTTAGTTTCTCTTCATATTCATGCATCCTGCTTATTGTTATGCATCACATGCTCATTAGGGTTTAAGTATTCTGTGCTGATAGTTTGCCCCTGCAATAGGAAGTTGTTTTCGACAAGCCAAGACAGAAGTACAGCATCTAGTTGTTACCCTTTTATGCTCATATATCTTCCAATAAATTTTAGTTGGCTGCTTTACTATGCTTGGAGAAAGTTTCAATGTCTTGTCAACTTTATTATTTGGAGTTTAATTGAGTTGTAAACTGAGTATAACAATTAGTTTGCTATTCTTCCTTTCCAGCATTCAAAGATTACCTTTATCTCAGGCCACTGTGTTAAGCTTCACAGCTCCGATTATGGCTTCAGTTGCAGCTAGAATTATTTTGCATGAGAAGTTGAAAATTGCAGACATCGGAGGTGTCGTAGCATTTTTTTCCTTCTTGAATGTTGCTATTAAAGCTGGATTGCCTTTCATTAGATAGTAATTGATTCCTTTATTCATAACCATTTCCAGGTCTTGCTCTCAGTTTCTTTGGTATCCTCTTCATTTTTCGACGGATACTTACTACACAAGGTAGAGAAGTGAGTTTACAAAACCTATTTTACCATGCCAAGAATTGTTGTCACGCATGTGTGAATTTACAAGTCTTCTCCAGTGAAACACACTTCATTTGTGCATATGTTGCTATTGATACCATTAAGATTGGGACATATTAGTGCACAAACTGATATTAATTACTATAGATTTTTTGAAGCTTTTGGGTTGAAATAGGATCAATGCTTACATTGAATTGCAAAGCAATTCAAATAGCAGCACCTTAAGCATGCATCAATGGAGCAGTGTGTGTTTTAATGAATTTATGGATGAGATTTATTTATTTTTCCCCTTTGGTTCACATTTCATCTATGGCTGTGTCAGGAGGATTGGTTAAGCCTGGGGAAGCAAACAGTTTAAAAGTTAGGGGAAGCGACCATATGTTGGCTGTGTTGGTGGGTTTATTTTCATCGATAACTGGTGGAATCAGCTACTGCCTCATAAAAGCTGGGGCAAAGGCTTCTGACCAACCTCTGTAAGTTGATTGACTTGCTTTCTTGATTGAAATTTTGGCGTTATTCAAAATGGAAGAATTTCCTTTATGCAATTCATGCTGCAATTTCTTTTCCCCTAAATTTTGTTCAATTGCAATTTTTCCAGGGTCACGCTTTTTTCATTTGGCATTTTGGCAAGCCCTGGTGCAGGAATATGTTTATTTTTCTTTGAGGTAAATTGAATGGCGTGGGAAAACATATTTTGTTTAGCATAAGTATTGATGCAATGTGAGGGTGAACCCAAGTCTTAATGGAAAGGTTAGAATAGATGGCTAGAACCCGGGTGATTCCTAGAATACGACCAATTGTTGATTCCTGAGGATACCAAACACTAGTGAAGTGTTAAAAGTTCTAGTTGGGGTAAAAAATTATAATTCTGCATAATTCTTTATACCTGTTTCATCACATTGTATATATGCTTCCCCATTGTTCCTGAACAGTATTCACTTCTTTTATGCAGGAATTTGTGCTGCCAAGTTTTTATTCTTTTCTGCTGATGCTTGTACTCAGTGTTCTGGCATTTTTTGCGGAGGTGCTATTCTGAACTACTTAAACTCTGCTTTCTTTTCAATATGCAATAACAATGGCAATTAATGATCCGTTATTTCTTCTCCTTTTTTTTTTTTTTTCCTTCCTGGTTTTAAAATTTTTCTGACCTTGCTTGATAAACAAATGGACTTACAAATATGTATGCTTATCAGGTGCTTTTAGCACGCGGACTTCAGCTTGAGAAAACTAGCAAAGTTGCAAATGTCCAGTACATTGAGGTATGGTGTTTAATCTTTTTTATTGGCAGCGAGAAATCGAGCACCAAACGTCATTAATCATTATGCTGTTTATTAAATACTTTTGTTGCTTAGCTCTCGTTCAGTTTTCATTGTCAGACGCCAGAGGTGCCAATTATTTAATTTGTAGCTAGAAATCAATATTTTGAAAGCATAATGGCTTGGAATTTTTGTGGACTTCTTTTATATCTCTTTGTTTGTCATGGTCATTTCTGGTAATTTTGCTCTGCATGTCTAGCTGGAGGCGCCTCCTAGGTGCATGTAATCTCTCAAAAAAATTTTATAATATATTTTATCAACTGTCTTCACACAAGAATTCTACATTTCTGCACCTGTATTAATTTGGTGTTTTCTGAATGGATGTAAAATATTGCCTCATGATGGTTATAACCTTGCAACTATTTTGGTGTTTCAGGTTGCCTTAACACAGTTCTGGGGAATGGGTTTATCAAGGATAGCTCCATCTTTTGGCCAAGTTATGGGGTGTGTACTCATATTAGTTTCTGTGTTTTATACCATGTACATTGGTCCAGAGAAAGAGATGAATGACATAGCATAATCAACATTTGTTTGAAGGCATGCACCTATTCTTTGTTGTAATCAACTTGTAGTTCTCAGAAAGTTGCTTTCTTCAGCTCTTACGAATTGGCATCTCATTGTTGAGTAGTAGCTGGATTTATTTTCAACATAAACAAGTCTTCTACTTTGTTAAGTTAAAGTTTTGCTTGACAGAGTTCTTATTAGAATCTGATGATATAAACTTACAAAATTAAGGGTATGTTTGAGATTGAGGTGCTGTAACTTTTAAGCTACAGCTGTTGTAGAAAAAAAACTGTAATTATAAAATAAAAATTAATATTATATAATAAATATAATTTTTAAATAATAATTTTAATAAAATTATTAAAAACATAATAAATTTTATATCATACAAGTGGAAAATTATATTAACATAGTTAATATAGTTTAAAAATTATAGCAGCTAGTGTTTACTAAATACTTTAGTGCTGCAGCTTAAAAGCTACAACTGTCCAATTTCAATTTCAAACATACCCTAAATTTACTTAACATGACTTTAAAAAAACATAGAGAAGGAACTTTCATTTGTGTGGTCAGCTACTATTTGGTGGCACTAGATCTTTCTATGTTCCATCGCTTGGATCACAATGTATAAATTTAACATTTGAGACCAGCATTAGAAGTGGCGAAGTGCATCCCTGTGTTCTTCAAGAGACCCAATGGTTTCAAATAATAACTAATTGCACAGGCTAACAAAGTTCTAGCCAATGATTCTTTCAAATTCAATTCATGTTGTCTCACATTGCATGGGCTGGCGAGGGGTTACGGGAATATAAAGTTTGCACAAGGAATGGTCACCAGAAATCGAGCTCGGGCAAAGTAGATTTTTTTTTTTTTGGGAATAAAGCTACATCCCGCAAGACAATTTCTGAAATTTCAGAAGGGATGTCTTGTAACCTGATGTAGGAAGCATATGCGATAAATTATCATAACCACACTTGCTCATCACTCTTAACAAGAACTAATTTTACCGAGTGATTAGCCACTTCGTTACAGGAGTCACATATGAAACAACCCATCCCATTCCCTCCTCACATCTGCTTGAGATTGAGATGATATATTCGTTGATTAGATTAACTATATTCTGACAATCATACTCAGCCATTACGAGGACCAACCCCACAGCTTTAGCAAATTCAATCTCCGTCTGTGCTCTAAATTCGCCAATCCTCGTTAAATGGAATGTTGCACCAAATTTGTGCTGGTGCTATGTAATATATTTTTTATTTGAGAACGGCTATTATAACTTAAGAAAGCAGTAAACAAAAACATATCTACTTCATAGCTATTACAAAAATCTGATTTATGTGAACAGAGTCCTAAGCCAAACACTGCAATTCACTCCCTAGCTAATACAAAAGTCTATCTTGAGTTGAATTCTTCAAAGCTCCAGCTTAAGCTTATATACACATTAGCTAATATATGATCTTCAAAATGTAATGATTAATCTGCAGTGGTTTTTGGAAAAGAGAAAGGCGAATAATGGCAGGGAGCGATCTTCATCCCGTGCAAGGCCGGAAAGCACATCGAGTTAGATAGGTCGCTTTAAATTAAGATCTTATTGACTCCCTTATTAACCAATAGGAATAGGAGAATAATTAGATTAACAAATAGGAGATGCAAGCATTGAATGAATACCCTTTTTCCTCTTAATACACCTTTAGGAACAAAAGATAAAAAAAGGGTAAACTACGTTTTCTTCGCTTGCTCTGCAGTACGAGCACAGAGCCGCGCCCCTTTAATATGATGAGAAGAAGAGGGAATATGGAATATTCTCGACCAAAGGGAGAGGGAATATGGAATTTTTTTTCTTTTTCGCACCAATCCTTGTTTACTACTGCATCTTTTTTGGGGTGTATAGCTCAGTTGGCAGAGCATTGGGCTTTTAACCTAATGGTCGCGGGTTCAAGTCCTGCTATAACCAAAACCTACCTTACACTATACTATTTGTAAGGATGCATAGTAGCGTTCAAAGAGCACTCTTTGGCCTGACCAATGCTCCTGCCACTTTCTGTAATTTGATGAATTTTGTTTTTCGCTCTATATTGACCCCTTCCCTTTTCTTGTTGTTTACCTCATGATATCGTGGTATATAGCCAGACCCTTGAAGAGCATGTTCCACATTTAAGATTAGTCCTGGTCGTGAGCATGAATTGTATTTGAAGCAAAGCAGGAAAAATGTAGCTTCGCCCAGACAGAGATTAAGTTTTTATCCTATTGGGGGTTGCCAGAAAAAAAAGTCAAGGCTATTCTTGAGTGGCCTACGCTCACTAAGGTCACTGAATTGAGATCTTTCTTGGGTTTGGCAAACTATTATCGGCTTTTTATTAGTTATTTGAAGAAAGTAGTAGTGTTATCCGACTATTAGGAAGCTATCATACTGGCCGACAATCTTGTGTCTCAAATACTTTGTTCCCAACATAGTTCGCTGTTGTTCCCTGTAGTCTGTAGCTTTTAACTTTCCTCATTGCCACTAAGTTGAGTAAAGTCTCATAGCTTCTTTTTTTCCCTAGTACGCGGGTGTAAATGAAGGGGAGATGACCCGTCTTCATCTTCCATGTATTGGCCTGGAGTGAAACCACAAGCAATGTCAAAAGCATCAGGATTTGGATACGTCTTTTCGGCATCATCTTTCAAAGCCTCAAACCATCCAGCCCTGAAAGACTTAGCTGACTCATCCAGAACTTGGTTGGAAAACTTGTTATAAGTCTCCTCCTTGTCTTTCAATAGCTGATTGATTCTCTTTTTGAGAGCTTCAGTTTCAGATGCCTTTTTCTTTATTTGTTCAATTTCAATCATCAACTTGGCAGATTTTGCATCAGCTCTCTCCTTGCCCTGCATAGCATCACCAATCTTAGCCAATGCAGATTTCTCATCTTCATATCGCCTTTCGTCAGCTTCTTCGACCTTTGCTTCTGCCTTGGCTAAATCAGACTCCAAATTTTTAATCTTCATTTCATATGCATCCACTTTGATCTTTATTTGAGCTTTGATCAAGTTTGGTTTCCAATCCTGCATCATTGGATCCTTTTCCATGGATAAAGCCATTTGTTTATGAGATTAATTAGGAGCATAATAATCACCATCTTTGCAACCAGGGGAGATTGAAAGTGTAGAAATTCTCTGTTTCTTAAGATCACAATGGTCAGATACCCTTGTCTCAAATGATCTCTAGAGTATTTCTATAGGATTGAGTGTACTTTTAATAGTACTTTTTTTCAATGATGGCAAGGGTGCAGTAGGTAATTTCCTCATAGTTGAACTCTTGACCCAGAAGTCTTTGTAGACTCAGAGTCTGGGGGGTTTACTAGACTTTATCTTTAGAAGCTATCGTTAAAAGATCATCAATGCCTAATGAAATAGATGTAGTAGTGACTTGCTGGAACCCTAGGGTCTTTCCTTGATTTGATCCAGGCTGTGTGATGTATATGCCATTCCGAAGTGATCTATTAACCTGCTAATAAGTCGTTTAATGGCAATTACAGTATGGGAAGGGGAAGACAAAGGTTCCTGTTTGGGTAATATCGAGTAGGTCCCCTCGAGGCCAATCCAGCTCGAGTAGAAGACCTCGAGGTCCGCCCAACTCGAGCAGAAGACTTGACCACTGGCACGAAAATGACCTTACTAGGCGTCAAAGCTGGTCAAGGTTGAGTGCCCCAAGGCTGGTCGAACCCCGAACTCCTTCTTCCGCTCAAGGTCTTCAAGCCCCGCGGGCATGACGTAGTCACACCAGTAATGGCACGGAGAAAATGCAAGATTCAAGCATAGTTGATTCGAAACAGTTGGGTCCTTCCTTCCCACAACTCAGCATAACGATCGATGCCTGGTCGATACCCCACGTGGCATGGTGTCGTCACTAGTACCGATGGCTGGCACACGCCCCCACAGTGTCATCATTTCGCATGCGCATGCCTGACACTATCATTAGGCTGTGGGAACCCATGCACACCTGACATCCGGCATTCCCAAGGCGTGTCACAGTAATCCCGGCTGTCAGGGGGACCCAGACACCATTAACGCGGGATTAGTTGCCCCTAAAGAAAAATGGCGGGAAATAGAAGGATAAGTATGAATCAGAGTGTAAGAGGCAGAGGCTTCTTAGTTTTTTAGAGATTCTTTTTCTTCCTCTTCTTTATTCTCTTTTGGGTTTTTTGGATCCTCTCTGTCTTGGTCATTTTTATCCATAAATCATTTTATCTCTCCGGTCTCTCGAACACTCCGGTCTCTCGAACAAATAGGGATACAAAAAGAATAACCCGATTACTGACTTGAGCGTCGGAGAGTTTTCTCCGAAAAAATACCGACGACCCCTGACCTTGTTTTTGTGAGCACAGGTTTAAGGAAATCGCTGTTTCGGGGAATAGAGGAAAGCCGAGATTGGCAGGGATTCCTACTCGAACATCTTGTGAGTTGAATTTTAAGATCCTACTCGAGAGCACGCAGAAAACCGCATCAACATTTTTACGCTGTCTGTGGGGATCAGTTCAAAAAGCCTGACTTCCCAACACATTCAAGAAACACAACGCAACAATGAGAGGAAATAACAGGAGAGGAATAAGCCCAGAGGAGTCGGTGACTTTGAGGGAGGTGGCCAATGAGGCCCAAAATAGGGAAATCCAGGAGAGAATGGATCGGATAGAGAAACAGATGGGAGCGCTAACATCCATCCTGCAGGAACTCAGGGAGGGGCAAAGGAAAACATGCAATGACATCCTTGAGTCCAGCCGCGGGAATGCCCCCACCCGGGAGCATGTGGGAGATGAAGCCCAGAGACCGAAAACACCAAATGTCACCGGGAGGGAGGAGACGAACCTGGAGGAAAGGGGATCCCGTCAACATTTGCAGGATACGGCACCTACCTCCCACGCAGAGGAATTGGAGGGGGAAGTGCGCAGGTTGGCGCAGGTTGTGGAGGACCTCCGTGGAAACGGGAAAGGCCCAAGTTGGAGGATAATGCTGGACAATGAGTCCCCGCTCTCAGTGAAGATCATGAGTGTCACGATCCCCCAGGATTTCCGCTTCCTAGATTTAAGGTTCTCAGGGAAAAGTGACCTACTGGTGCACATAGAACGGTTCAACGACATGACAGGAGTACAGGGCCTGACAGCAGCCCAGTGGTGCAGGGCCTTCCCACTTACTCTGAAGGGAAGGACGAGAGAGTGGTACCACAGGCTACTGAGGGGAAGCATCCTAAGCTTCGAATAAATGTGTAGAGAATTTACGGAGCAGTTCTGGGCCCGGTGACCCTCGAAGATGACATGATGGAACTGGTAGAGATAAAGCAGAGGGAAGGGGAACCCCTCAGGGAGTTTGTCAAAAGGTATCACCCGTCAGTTCTAGATCTTGGGGAGTTCAATCACCCCTAAGCGCTGAGGGGGCTAAAAGATAGGGTCAGGATGAGGAGGCCATGGTACAACTTGCGGAGCCCTTTGATCCGCTCATATTTCGATGCGTACGAACAGGTGAAGATGGACATGGTCATTGAGGAGGAAAAGGCCGTGAAACTAAGAAGTGTACAGGGCAGTGGAGCGAAGAGGAAAGAAAAAGGGGGTCACGCCGGGAAACATCGACTTCAGGGCAATAAGGGAACGGGCTGCTCCCTATAACCCCTATCAGAGAGCTCCCCGGTCGGGACTGTAGGGAATACCGGCAACAAGATGGCCACCTGTCCCGTAATCAACCGCCAAGCCGACCTGTACCAAACAACAACAGAGTTGACCATCCATTTCCCCCACCTCCGGGAAGCTTCCCTCTGGATAGGGCAGTACAGATGGTTGAACAAAGCCCCTCCTACGGACAATATACGCCATTGAAGGTGTCACTTGAGGAAATATTCTCCGGGAAGCTTCCCTTGGGATAGGGCAGTACAGACGGTTGAACAAAGCCCCTCCTACGGACAATATACGCCATTGAAGGTGTCGCTTGAGGAAATATTCCAAGTGGCGGAGGAACGAGGATTGCTGAGTCCCCCAGCACCAATGTCTAAACTAGCCGGCAGAAGAGATAGAGGGCAATTTTGCCTCTTCCACAGTGACCATGGCCACTCAACGTCACAGTGCCCAGATTTAGAGAACCAGGTGGAGGACTTGGTCAGGAATTAGTATCTGGACGAGTTTATTGAAGGTGGTCACCCGGTAATTGAGCAGCAGCCGGAGGAAGACAACCGAACCTGCGGCATGGACTTTGAGCCACCAGCCACAAGGGTGATCGTAGGAGGACCCATGATGGCGGGAAACTCGAACAGGGCCTGAAAGAATTATTGTAGATCTGCTTTGGCTGCCCGAGAGGTCATGCTCACCATGCTTGCCTAAAAAAAGGCTAAGGTATGGCAAGTGCCCATCATGTGGACTGAGGAGGACGAGGAGGGGGTGCTGTACCCCCACGAGGACACCTTAGTTGTGAAGGCAAACGTTGCCAATAAGGAAATCGACCGAATACTGGTGGATTCAGGAAGTTCGATGGACATTCTCTTCAAGTCCACACTCGACGATTTGGTAATAACGGATGTAAACCTCGAGCCGACAACCACTTCCCTAAAAGGGTTTGGAGGAGGAAGATTGACCCCTCTAGGAATTATCAGACTGGTTTTGACAATGGGCTCGAGGCCTTTTGAAAAGAACATGATGTTGGACTTCGTGGTGGTAGATGAAGTCAGCCCCTACCAAGCAATACTAGGGAGACCTTTCATGAGGATCAGTCAGTCGGTATTGTCCACCCATTACTTAGCCTTGAAGTATCGAGTGAATGGGGCAGTCAGAGTTGTAAAGGGCAACCAGAGGGTCGCAAGGAGCTGCTATGTTGTGGCAGCAAAGGAAACTATACAGGTGACATCATTAGACTCAAGAGGGGAGTCGAAGACTGAAAGACAGGAGCCCGCTGAGGAGTTGGAGGAAGTTAGAATAAGACCGGATGACCATGAGAAGGGTCCAGATTGGCTCGGGCATTAGCGAGCAGTTAAAGGAGAGCTTGGTCGAGTGTTTGCGAGCACACTCTGATGTGTTCGCTTGGACACACGAGGATATGCCCGGACCGGATGTGGCATGCCACAGGCTGATGATACGGAAAGACGCTAAGCCGGTAAGACAGAAGAGGAGATGCGTCAACCAAGAAAGATACGAGGCCATGAACTGCGAGGTGGAGAAGCTATTGAAAGCCGGATTTATAAGGGAAGTCTCCTACCTTGAATGAAACTCGAACGTAGTGTTGGTTAAGAAGGCAAGTGGGAAATAAAGAATGTGCGTGGACTTCACGGATGTGAATAAAGCTTGCCCGAAAGATAGCTTCCCATTGCTGAAAATAGACCGATTGGTGGATTCCACAGTGGGCACGACTACTCGACTTCATGGATGCCTTCTCGGGCTATAGCCAGATTCCTATGTACCAGCCGGATGAAGAATGTACGGCCTTCATCACCAACCAAGGCCTGTTTTGTTACAAGGTCATGCCCTTCGGCCTAAAAAATGCGGGGGCAACCTTCCAAAGACTGGTGAACAAGGTCTTCAAGCCACTGATCGGCCGCATGATGAAAGTTTACGTGGATGATATGATCACCAAGTCAAAGAACGCAGAGGAATATGTGAAGCATTTGGAAGAGACCTTCGTGCTCCTAAGAAAGTATCGGATGAAACTTAATCCAGAAAAATGTGCCTTCGAAGTTGGTTTGGGAAAATTCTTGGGCTTCATGGTCAGCCATAGAGGAATAGAAGCCAATCCAGAAAAGATAAGCGCAATAATAGAGATGAGATCCCCGCGTACTCTTAAGGAGATACAAAGCCTCACAGGAAAATTGGCATCCTTCAACAGGTTCATCTCCCGAGCCACAGATAAGTGTCGTGTCTTTTTCCAGGAAATAAAAAAAGGGAGAAAGACAAAATGGACACCGGAGTGCGAGGCGGCGTTCCAACAGTTGAAGGAATATTGTTAAAAGCCCCGCTGCTGTCAACATCTCGAGCAGGAGAGATTTTATATTTGTATTTGGCTGTGTCGCAATGGGCAACGAGCTCGGTTCTGGTAAGAGAAGAGTCAGGGGTGCAGTACCCCGAGTATTACACGAGTATAGCTTTATTGGGAGTAGAAACTCGATATCTGTTGATGGAGAGATGGGCGCTATCCCTAATTACAGCGGCCCGGAAGTTGAGACCCTACTTCCAAGCGCATTCGGTGGTAGTATTAACCGACCAGTTGCTTAGACAGATTCTGTACGAGCTGGAGACTTCTGGTAGGTTGGTGAAATGATCGATAGAGCTCAGTGAATTCGACATCAGTTATCAACCCCGAACGACAATACGAGCGCAATCCCCAGCAGATTTCGTGGTCGAATGCACAGAAATGAATGGGGAAGCAGACAGCGAGCACCAGGTAGGTTTCTCTCCCACAAGCAACGCATGGGTGGTCACGGTGGACGGATCATATGGGGATCAAGGAGCAGGAGCGGGGGTTGTGCTTCTCAGTTCTGAAGGGGTGGAGGTGCAGTACGCCATAAAGTTGGAATTTGAGGCTACCAACAACTAGGCTGAGTACAAGGCTGTGATTGTAGGGTTAAATCTTGCCCTAGTAGTAAAGGCAGAAGTGGTAAAGCTTTGGACAGACTCTCAGCTGGTGGCAAATCACCTCAACGAAAGCTTCCAAGCAAAAGGCGAGAAGATGGAGGCCTACCTTCGAAAGGTAAAGCAGTTGATAAAGAAATTCTGAATGGTCGAAGTGGAAAAGATCTCGAGAGGGATGAATTTCGACCTGACATGATAGCACGAATGGCCGCTACATCCGACCCCAAAATACCGAAGTCTGTTCCATTGGAAATCAAAACCTGCTCGAGCATCGAGCAGGAAGATGAAGTGATGAGTGTATCGTCGAGCAGCACCTGTATGGACCCAATTGTTTCTTATGTCAAGGAAAGGGCGTTGCCTGCCGATAAGAAGCAGGTAAGGAAGCTAAAGTGTAAAGCAGCCAGGTATACGCTGATTGATGAGGTATTATACAGGCGAGGATGCACTCTCCCACTGCTGCGCTGTTTAGATCAAGAGGAAGCTGAGTATGTCCTTCGGGAAATACATGAATGAATTTGCGGGAACCACTCTGGCGCTAGGTCTTTGGCTTTTAAGGCCTTAAGGCAGGGGTACTTTTGGCCCCGTATGCATCAAGACACACAAGAGAAAACCAAGAGCTGCAAGAATTATCAAAGCTTTGCCAACTACATGTCCCAGCCTCCCGAAAACCTTACAGTGATGAATTCACCGTGGCCGTTTGCTCAGTGGGGGATTGATTTAATCGGGCCGTTACCAAAGGAGAGAGCATCTGCAACCCACGCTGTGGTGGCAATTGATTACTTCACCAAATGGGTTGAGGTGGAATCCTTGAGTAGTATCACAAAAAGCAAGACCACTGACTTCATTTAGAAAAATGTGATTTGCAGGTATGAGATTCCCCATGCGTTGGTTACGGATAACGGGAGACAATTTGACAACAAAAAATTCAGAGACTTTTGTAGGAACATGGGAATAGAGCTAAAGTTTTGCTCACCATCACACCCGCAGGCCAACAGGCAAGTAGAGGCTGCAAACAAGACTATAAAGCGCCTCCTGAAGACAAGACTCGGGGAGCAAAAGAGAGCTTGGGTCAACGAGCTACCTGGTGTCTTGTGGACTTATAGGACCACGCACAAAACTGCTATAGGGGAAACTCCCTTCTCATTGGCATTCGGGCATGAAAAAGTTGTCCCCAGTTGAAATAGGGATGTGAACACACCGAACAGAGCACTTCAACGAAGAGCAAAATGACGAGCAGATGTGTGCTAATTTGGACTTTCTGGAAGAAAAGAGAGAAAGGTCCGCGACAAAGATAGTGGAATACCAGCAAAGGGTGGCCCACTATTACAACCGGAATGTACACATTCACCGATTTTAAGTAGGAGATTGGATACTTAGAAGGGTGAATCAGAATACTAAGGACGCTAGGCAAGGCGTGTTGGGCCCGAACTGGGAAGGTCCCTATAGGGTCTCTCAAACAGCCGGACCAGGAGCATACAGATTGGCCTACCCGGATGGATGAGAAGTCAAGAGGTCATGGAACGTGCAGCATTTGATGAAGTATTTCCAGTAAGTTCCCTTGTATTGCAATTATTGATATCCAGTTTTTCCTAAAAAAAGAGATGTGTAAAATCTTGAGCATGAATAAAGGCAAGAAAAATGCTTCCAGTATTAATTCAATATGAGCAAGTTAAAGCTTATGAACACGAGGTCGTCCACCCCGGTCAAAGCTGGTCAAGGTCGAGAACCGAGCACTCCTTTCCTGCTCGCAGAAGGTGAGTCCCCGAGCACAACTGGGTTGCGCCAGTCATAGGACGAATGGAATGTAAGACCCAGCCCAGGGCAGTCCGACCCATTTTCTCCGGATCTTGCACGCCTTTTAATGTCTGACTAGGGTCCCATATAGTATGGTGGTGGTACTATTGCCGATGGTCTGCACATGCCCCCACGGTGTCATCATTCCTAGCGCACATGCCCGACATGGTGATCTGGCCACGTGAACCGGGTTAAAAAAGACAGTCGCGCATCCTCTTGGAATATTACACCAATCCCGGTTGTCAGAGGGACCCAGACACCACTGACGCGGGAATGGATGCTCTTGGAGAGAAAGAGCGGGAAAAATGGAGTATAATGGAATGAGACGGGTACGTTACAAGGGTTGGAAATTCTGATTCACAAGGGGCTGGAAAAGCATATACAGCTTCTTCCCATTCTTATTTTTTCTCTGATCTGGATTCTCTGAAACACCATATTCATTCCAAAGGGAGGCGAAAATATCCCTTTCATATTTCCGGTCTCTCTCACTAGGGAGATACCAAAAGAACTACCCGATTCTTGACTTGAGCGTTGGAGGGTTTCGCGGAACACGCCTGCTACCCACGACCTATTTTCTGTGAGTACAGGTTCGGGAGATCTCTATTCTGGAAAAGACAGCGGGGTAGGACGAAAGAGACAATCCTGCTCGAGCTCGAGCTTATCGCGAGCAGAAGGTTCGAGGCACTGTTGAAGGCACGTGGGAAAAACCGCATCAACATCTTTTGGCGCCGTCTGTGGGGATCGGCACAAAAAGCCTGATTTCCTAATATATTCAAGACACAACGCAACGATGAGGGAAAACAGCAGAAGAGGAGTAAGTGCAGAAGAATCAGTAACTTTGAGAGAAGTGGCCAATGAGGCCCAAAATAGGGAGATCCAGGAAAGAATGGTACCGCAGACTCCCACGGGGAAGCATCTTGAGCTTTGAGCAGATGTGCAAGGAGTTCGCAGAGCAATTCCGGGGCTCAGTAACCCCTGAGGATGACATGATGGAGCTGTCAGAAGTGAGGCAGAAAGAGGGGGAATCCTTCTGGGAGTTTGTCAGAAGATACCATAGATCGGTCCTAGACCTTGGTGCGTTCAACCATCCCGAGCTACGAGAGGATTAAAGGATGGGATCCGGATGGGGAGACCATGGTATAATCTGCGGAGTCCTTGATCCGTTCAGTATTCAGACGCGTATGAGCGGTGAAGCTGGATATGGTAATCGAAGAGGAAAAAGCGCCAAAGCGAGGAATGAGCGGGTCAATGGAGCGAGGAGGAAGGAGAAGGTTGGTCTGCCGAGGGACACAAGTTCCAAAGGTAGCAAGGGACCAGGGTTGCCTGCATAACCACTTGTCGGAGAGCTCCCCATCGTGAATAGTCCCCTGCCACCTCGCGAGTCTCCGGTCGGGATCACGGAGAGTGCAGGCGTCATGATGGCCACGCATCCCGTAACCGACCACCAAGCAAACTCGAGGTGAGCCACAAGAGGACTGATCGTTCATTGCCATCCCAGCAGAAGTTTCCCAGGGATAGGGCGATACAAATGGTGGAGCAGAGCATTGCTTACTGAGCAGATTATCTGAGGTGAAGGTATCTCTTGAAGAGATACTTGAGTGGTCGAGGAGCGAGGTGCTCGAGCCCTCCAGCCGATGACCAAGCCGGCTAGCGAGCGGAGGCGAGGCGATTCTGCCATTTCCATGGAGACCACGGCCACTCCACATCACAGTGCCGTGATTTGAAAAACCAGGTGGAGGATCTGGTTAGGAATCGGTACCTGGATGAGTTTGTAGAATGAGGGCATCCGGTGGTTAAGCAGCAGCCTGAGGAAGGTGACCGGGCTTACGAAATAGACACGGAACCACTGTCCACGAGGGTAATCTCAGGAGGGCCTACGATGGCAGGAAGTTCCAATAGAGCTCGGAAAAACTACTGCCGATATGCCGCAGCCGGCAGAGAAGACCTGTTCACTGCTCCTGCTGCCAAGAAGGCCAAGGTTCGGTATGTGCCAATCATGTTGATGGATGAAGACGAGGAGGGGGTGCTGTACCCCCACGAGGATGCCCTGGTGGTAAAAGCCAATGTAGCAAACAAGGAAGTTGATCGAATACTGGTTGACTCAGGGAGCTCGGTGGATATTCTCTTCAAATCCACACTCGAGGATTTAGGAATAACAGGCACGAGCCTCGAGCATACGAGCACTTCCTTGAAAGGATTCGGGGAAGGAAAGCTAATACCTCTGGGAATCATCAAGCTGGCAGTAACCATGGGCTCGAGGCCTTTCGAGAAGAACATGATGCTGGATTTCGTGGTAGTAGATGAAACCAGCCCATACCAGGCAATTCTAGGGAGGCCATTTATGAGGATAAGCCAGTGCGTGCTGTCCACCCATTACTTGGCCCTAAAGTATCGAGTAAATGGGGCCGTAGGAGTCGTAAAAGGCAGCCAAAGGGTGGCGAGGAGCTGCTACGCTGTAGCTGCCAGAGAAACTATGCAGATAACCTCGCTGGACACGAGGGGACTCGAAGAGCGGAGGCAAGAGCTGGTGAGAAGTTGGAGGAGGTCGAGGTGAGGCGGGAGACCCAGGAAGAAAGTTCGAATCGGCTCGGGCACTTAGCGAGCCGTTGAAGGAAAAGTTGGTGGAATGTCTGCGAACACATGCGGATGTGTTCGCATGGACGCTACGAGGATATGCACGGGATCGACCCGAGTGGCGTGTCACGGTGGCGGTCTGGAGAGATGCTAAGCCGGTGAGGCGAGAAGAGGAGATCGTCGACCGGGAGAGATACTGAAGCCATCAGCTGCGAGGTTGAAGAGATTGCTGAAGCGGATTCATCTGGAGGTATCCTACCCGAATGGATCTCGAATGTGGTCTTCGGTAAAGAAGGCAAGTGGGAAATGGAGAATGTGTGTTGACTTCGCGGATGTGAACAAGGCACGCCTGAAGATAGCTTTCCACTACTGAAGATAGACCAGCTGGTGGATTCTACGGCGAGGCACGGGTTGCTTAGTTTCATGGATGCATTCTCGGGATATAACCAAATTCCCATGCATCGATCGAGACGAGGAGTGTCATGACCTTCATCACCGATCGGGGTTGTATTGCTACAAGGTCATGCCTTTCGGCCTAAAGAATGCGAGGCGGCGTATCGGAGGCTAGTGAACAAGGTCTTGAGCCATTGATCGGTCGGACTATGGAGGTATATGTAGATGACATGATCACCAAGTCTAAAGATGCGGAGGGGCATGTAAGGCATCTAGAGGAGACCTTCGCACTCTTAAGAAAATACCGGATAAAGCTAAACCCGGAGAAATGTGCCTTTGGGTGAGTTCGGGAAAATTCTTAGGATTCATGGTGAGTCGCGAGGGATCGAGGCCGATCCAGGAGAAGATAAGAGCGATGGTGGAAATGAGGTCCCATGCGACCTCGAGAAGATCTGAGTCGGCCAAAAGCAGGCGTCACTCAGCGAGTTCGTATCTCGAGCCACGGATAAATCTTGAGTCTTCTTCAGGAAATGAAGAAGGCGGGAAGACAAAGTGGACGCTCCGAATCGCGGTGGCGTTCAGCGGTGAAAGAGTATCTGTTGAAAGCTCAGTTCATCATCGACACCTCGAGCGGGAGTGGTCTTGTTTCTATACTTGGTCGTGTCCCGATGGGCAGCGAGCTCGATTATGGTAAGGGAGAGTCGAGTGCAGATGCACTTATTTATTACACGAGCGAGGCGTTGCTAGAAGCAGAGACCCGGTATCCACCAATGGAGAAGTGGGCACTGGGCCTGGTCACAGCGGCCCGGAAGCTGAGGCCTTATTTTCAGGCACATTCAGTGGTGGTTCTAACAAACCAACCACTCAGGCAAACTCTGTGCAAGCCTGAAACTTCTGGAAGTCTGGTAAAATGGTCAGTGGAGCTGAGCGAGTTCGACATTAATTACCGACCCGAGCGACCAAAAAGCACGGTCTTTAGGCGACTTCGTGGTCGAGTGAGCAGCGAGGGATGAGGAGGCGGAGGCGAGCCCACACGGGCTCCAGGGCCTCGACCAACACTGGATAGTCACGATAGATGGATCACTGTGGAAGTCGGGAGGCGGAGGCGGGAGTTGTGCTCCTAAGTCCAGAAGGGGCAGAGATGCAATACGCTGTGAAGTTAGAGTTCGAAGTCACCAATAATCAGGCCGAGTACGAAGCTGTAATAGCAGGATTGAAGCTCGCCTCGGTAGATAAGCGGAGGAGGTAAAGCTTGAGCAGGACTCGCGGTTGGTAACGAATCACCTCGGCGAGAGCTTCGAGGCAAGGGGAGAAGATGGGCGCCTACCTTGGAAGGTAAGGCGGTGATGGGGAATTTCGAGTCGTCGAGGTGGAGCAGATCCGAGGGGAAGAATTTTCGAGCAGATATGATAGCTCGCATGGCGTACGCATCGGACCCCAAGTTTCCAAAGTCTATCCCTTTGAAATGAAGACCGCTTTCGAGCATCGGCGGGGAGGACGAGGTGATGAGCCTATCGACGAGCAACACCTGGATGGAGCCGATCATCTCTTACCTCAAGGAAGGGACAGTGCCGGCCGATAAGAAGCAGGCAAGGAAGTTGAGGTGCAAAGCAGCCAGGTACACTCTCATCGATGGAGTCTTATATGAGCAGGTGCACTCTCTCGCTTGCTGCGGTGTTTAGACCAGAAGAGGCCGATTATGTCCTCAGAGAGATACGAGGGAATCTGTGGAAATCATTCAGTGCGAGGTCCTTAGCTTTCAAGGCCTTGAGGTAAGGATATTTTGGCCTCGCATGCATCGAGATGCTCGGGAGAAGACAAGAAGGCTGCAAGAGTTGCGGAGCTTTGCCAACTACCTAACTCGACCTCCAGGAGAACCTTACGGTGATGAATTCTCCATGGCTGTTTGCTCAATGGGGAATTGATTTGATCGGGCCATTGCCGAAGGGGAAAGCATCCGCCACCCATGCCATAGTGGCGATTGATTATTTCACCAAATGGGTCGAAGTGGGAGCCTTAAGCAGCATCACGGAAGGTAAAACCACTGACTTTATTTGGAAGAATGTGATTTGCAGGTATGGGATTCCTCATGCGTTAGTCAGAATCTGGGGATAGAGCTGAAGTTTTGCTCTCCCTCACACCCGCAGGCCAATGGGCAAGTAGAGGTCGCGAATAAAACTATAAAACGCCTCACGAAGACAAGACTAGGCGAGCAAAAGGATCTCGGGTGGACGAGCTGCACGGTGTCTTGTGGGCTTCTGAGAACCACACATAAAGCGGCCCATTGGAGACCCCATTCTCCTTGGCGTTTGGGCACGCAGTAGTGGTTCCAGCTGAGATAGGAATGGGGACACACCGGACGGAGCACTTTAACGAGGAGCAAAACAACGAGCGGATGTGTGCGGTCCGGACTTCTTTGGAAGAAAAGAGGAAAGGGTAGTTGCTTAAGATCTCGGAGTATTAGCAGAGTGGCTCGTTATTATAACCAAAATGTACACATTCGCCGGTTCCAGGTGGGTGATTGGGTGCTGAGGAAGGTCAACCAGAGCACGAAGGACCCAAGGCAAGGTGTACTAGGAGCCAAGCAGGAAGGTCCTTATCGAGTCACTTAATTAGCGGGACCGAGGAGCATACTGGCTAGCTCATCCAGACGGACCGAGGAGGTCAAGAGGTCGTGGAACGCATCGACTCACGGTGAAATATTTCCGATGAAGTCTCCTTGTATTGTGGAGTGTTAATGTAAGATTCCTACCCAAAATGGGATGTATAAAGGTGTAAATGTATATGAGAATAAGAAAAGCATTCATAATGTAAGTTCAAAATGAAGACCAGAAGCACAAGAACAAGCTTGGGTCAATTGCAGGCCCGAGTAGAAGATCAAGAACAGTTCTTTGGCCAGAAGTCCCAAAGCCTAAGTCTTAGGCGGGACGGTGCCACGCTTGGGTCAATTGTAGGCCCGAGCAGAAGATCAAGAAGAGCTCCTTGGCCAGAAGTCCCAAAGCCTAAGTCTTAGGCGGGACGGTGCCTAGCGTGGGTCAATTGCAGGCCCGAGCAGGAGTATCACGAGAAGACGCTTGGGTCAATTGTAGGCCCGAGCAGAAGAAGTTCAAGAAAAATTCCTTGGCCAGAAGTCCCCAAAGCCTAAGTCTTAGGCGGGACGGTGCCTAGCGTGGGTCAATTGCAGGCCCGAGCAGAAGCTCAAGAAGAACGCTACGGCCAGAAGTCCCAAAGCCTAAGTCTTAGGCGGGACGGTGCCTAGCGAGGGACAATTGTAGGCCCGAGCAGAAGATCAAGAAGAGCTCTTTGGCCAGAAGTCCCAAAGCTTAAGTCTTAGGCGGGACGGTGCCACGCTTGGGTCAATTGTAGGCCCGAGCAGGAGTGTCACGAGAAGAAACTTGGGTCAATTGTAGGCCCGAGCAGAAGAAGCTCGCGAAGAACGCTACTGCTAGAAGTCCCAAAGCCTAAGTCTTAGGCGGGACGGTGCCTAGCGTGGGTCAATTACATGCCCGAGCAGAAGCTCAAGAAGAACGCTACGGCCAGAAGTCCCAAAGCCTAAGTCTTAGGCGGGACGGTGCCTAGCGTGGGTCAATTGCAGGCCCGAGCAGAAGCTCAAGAAGAACGCTACGGCCAGAAGTCCTAAAGCCTAAGTCTTAGGCGGAACGGTGCCTAGCGAGGGTCAATTGCAGGCCCGAGCAGAAGCTCAAGAAGAGCTCCTTGGCCAGAAGTCCCAAAGCCTAAGTCTTAGGCGAGACGGTGCCACGCTTGGGTCAATTGCAGGCCCAAGCAGAAGTATCACGAGAAGAAGCTTGGGTCAATTGCAGGCCCGAGCAGAAGATCAAGAAGAGCTCCTTGGCCAGAAGTCCCAAGGGCTAAGTCTTAGGCGGGACGGTGCCACGCTTGGGTCAGTGCCCAGCGAGTATCACGAGAAGCAGCTCGAGCCGGCGAGCGGTTCACGAAGAACACGAAGGCCAGATGTTCCAATGCCTAAGTCCTAGGCTGGACAGTGCCTGGCAAAGCTAATTACCAGTGAAGGAAGTTCATGAATAATGCTAAGGACAAAAGTCCCTAAGCCTAAGCTCTAGGAGGGAAGGTGTCTAGCAAGAGCCAGATGTAGGCTCCAGAAGTTCATGAATAATGCAAGCTCTACCATGTATAGGTTAAATAGCATTACACTTGGGCATAAAGGAAAATAGAAAGTCCAACACTCAGAAAATTTTTACTCAGCAAGTATATTCGAAGTCAATTCAACATAGAAGACAAGAGCATGTGCGCACGATCATTCAATAGAGTTGTTCAACATGTATCTTTTTATTTCTTTGAAATAATTACATATGTAAAAAAAAAAGAGGAGTCCAAATCATGCAACAGGAGTGACGTCGTCAGCGGCAGCAGGAAGATGGGCAGCGTCAGCAGGAGGAAGGCCAGCATCTGCAGGAGGAGCAGTAGAAGGGACATCAGCAGGAGGGGCATCAGTAGGAGAGGGAGCGAGCTCTCTAACAACACCTTGGGGCTCAGACGGAACAGCTTCACGAGTGCTCATGAACTCAGCTACATACCCTTCAACCTTAGACATGTCGGCCTCGGGGTATGCCTTACCAAAAGCATACATGAGGCAGTCGTAGCTGGAGTCTGCCCCATTGTTGTACTCAGTGGCAAGCTGGACCTTTAAAGTGTCAATTTGCCCCTGAAGACGAGCAGTTTCCCCCCCTATGAGCTGCTCGTAGTAAGATTTCTGAGTGTCCAGATCCTTTCGAGCATGCTCCAATTCATCCTTGGTGTCAGTCAGCTCCCTCTGAAGCTCAGAGGCCTTGGAGTCGGCCACTGCTTTCTTCTCTGCAAGATTTAAGTTTTCCTCCAGAAGCTTTTTATTTTCCTCCTTCAGCTCGCTCATAACTTGCTCCAAGCTCTGAACCCTTGCTTGAAGTTCTTCCTGGGAGCCCCGAGCTGAAGCCTTAAGAATGGTCGCAGCCGCTAAAGCTTGGGAGGAGAGTCGCTGGATGGCGCTGAATAGCTCGTCAGAATTAAAGGACTCTATCTCATCCAGGAATCTGCTGGTCAATTCCTCATTGTAGGCCCTCAGGTAAGGCTCGGAACGGCCAGGCTGACTTTGCTCCTGCACATTGCCGGTTCGGGGGCGAGCTAGATCAGCGGTCTTTTGTCTTCTGCGTGGAGGACCTTCCTCTGCCCGCTCGGTCTGTCGAGCAGAAGAGGTAGGTCGAGTGGATGGAGGCGGAGCACTCATTTCTGCTCGTGGCCTCTTTGAGGTGCTCGCACCTTCCACCGTCCCCACGCGCCGATGTAACATCTCATGCATCCTGCTGCTCATCTCTTCACTTGGCACTAAATTGGACTCCAAAAAGTTTTGGGGTGTTAGCAGCTCCCTGCACGAGCTCACGTTTGTAAGAACGGTCTGCACGTTTGCTCGAAGCCGGCCCCCAATCGAATAAGAAGCACCCCAGGAGGCTGCAGATACGACCAAAGCAAAGTAATGAGAACAAACACAAGCAGGAAAACTAAAAGTAAAATCCACAAGACAGATAAATGACCTGGAGTGCAAAAGTGCCACGGGACTGGAGGGACCCTCAGCAAGTGCAGCTTGCCCCACTCTCCCCAACGAAGAAGAATTTGCTCTTCCAGGTTGCCACGGAGGTTGGGAGATCGGTGATGGGCTTTTACCCTTAAGTCGGAGGTAAGGTAATACTAACCAGACATCCTTGGGCTGCACTTCAAGCTGGTAAAGGTGTCTGATTTCCCCTACCGAGGGCTCACCCAGATCACAGCGCTTACACAACATAAAGAGTCCGGAAAGGACCCTCCACTCATTCGGGTTCAATTGCCTCGGGGCCAGACGAAACCCAGACAAAACCCGGGTAAAGTAAGGCTGGAGAGGCAGCCTAACCCCCCATTTGAAGCACTCCAAGTAGAAGGTCGTGTACCCTTGGGGGGGACGGCTGGGGATCTCACCCCTGCCCGGCAACCTTAAAACTACACTATCGGGTATATTGTAAGTATCCCTAAGTCTATCCAAATCCAACTGGGTGGTCTCACATCTCATATGATCTATGGGGTATTCCCCACGCTCGGACCTTTGACTGGCCCTTGCCCTTTGATGCGGCTGGGTCTCAGCCGCGGGTAATTCCCTCTCTGGACTAGAATCCCTCACGGGGATTATACTAAGGGGTTGTGCCTCACTAGAAGAGGACGAATCCTCCGGCGACATCCTACGGGCCTGTTGGGGATTTGACATTTTTCTTTTTTCCTAAGGAAATAAACTAACGGAGTTCAGCAGGGGAAAAAACAGAGTGGCGGTAGGAAATGGAAGAGTGGCTTGTACCTGAACGCGAAAGGAAGTATGGTTGGCCGAAAATCACCTTGACAGAAAGAAGAAGACCAGTAAATGGCGGAGAGCAGATTAATTTTGAGTTTGAACAAAAAGTGAGCAAATAGAGGGAACAACGAAGAAGTTAGAGGTTTATAAAGAGGAGGACGCGTCTCTTCGACTGGCGGCGTGCGTTTCGAGGGACACGACCTTTTAGGTAACGTCCTTTCAAATTTTAAACGCACGGCTAGGATCAACCCACGTGTCCCGCCATAAATGCGAAATGATTGAAGTGGGAGACAACTGGGAAACGTGGAGAAGCGTAAAAGGCCGTGAATTCGGCCCATCATTAATGAGTTTCCAGTCTTATCTCGTTTCACTCAAAAGACTAGAAACTGGGGGACTGGTGTTTGGGTAATATCGGGCAGGTCTTCTCGAGGCCCTTCCAGCTTGAGCAGAGGACCGACGACGGGCATAAAGACGACCTCATTAGACGTCAAAGCTAGTCAAGGTCGAGGAAGTAAGAGCCATCCGAGCTCCGAGCTCTCCTGCCTGCTCGAGGTCGTTTTGCCCCAGTCAAAGCTAGTCAAGATCGAGGAATCTATAGCCATCCAAGCTCCAAGCCCTCCTGCCTGCTCGTGGTCGTCCACCCCGGTCAAAGCTGGTCAAGGTCGAGAACTGAGCACTCCTTTCCTACTCACAGAAGGTGAGTCCCCGAGCACAACTGGGTTGTGCCAGTCATGGGACGAATGGAATGTAAGACCCGGCCCAGGGCAGCCCGACCTGTTTTCTCAGGATCTTGGCACGCCTTTTAATGTCTAACCAGGGTCCCACATAGTATGGTGGTGGTACGATTGCTGATGGCCCGCACATGCCCCCACGGTGTCATCATTCCTAGCGCACATGCCCGACATGGTGATCTGGCCACGTGAATCGGGTTAAAGAAGACAGTCGCGCATCCCCATGGAATATTACACCAATCCCGGCTGTCGGAGGGACCCAGACACCACTGACGCGGGAATGGATGCTCTTGGAGAGAAAGAGCGGGAAAAATGGAGTATAAAAGGAAAGAAACGGGTACGTTACAAGGGTTGGAAATTCTGATTCACAAGGGGTTGGAAAAGCATATGCAGGTTCTTCCCATTCTTATTTTTTCTCTGATCTGGATTCTCTGAAACACCATATTCATTCCAAAAGGGAGGGCGAAAAATATCCCTTTCATATTTCCGGTCTCTCTCACTAAAGGAGATACCAAAAAGAACAACCCGATTACTGACTTGAGCGTCGGAGGGTTTTCGCTGACACGCCTCGACTACCCCCGACCCTATTTTACGTGAGTACGGGTTCGGAGATCTCTATCCCGGAAAAGACAGTGGGTAGGACGAAAGAGACAATCCTCGCTCGAGCTCGAGCTTATCAGCGAGCGTAAGGTTCGAGGCAATCGCTGAAGGCACGCGGAAAATCGCATCAACAATTGACATTGTAACACTTAAAAATGTCTGACAAATTCAAGTCCCAGGTCTTGATGATGTTTAAGATAAGTGCAGAAGAAAGGATTCTGAGTGAGTTTGGATAGACTTGAATAGGACTCAGATTCAGTCTGTAAAAGAAATTGTGAATGAGAGAGTGAAGTGGGAACCTAATTTCACTAAAGCGTTTGCATGAGAAGATTATTTCTCCTTCTTTAAGACCCTCCCCGGACTTGATATCGTGATCATCCGGCCATACTCTTAATGTGACATCACTGGGGACGTTGAATTCTGCTCTGATTAAATTCAGCTTTGGAGTCCATTTATAATCTCCTCTCATCTTTGGAAACTGAGACTGAGAGAAAGTAATCAAGAATGAATATTGTATTTGATGATGGAAGTGAGAAAATGAAGGAAGAACAGCAAAACAAAATGATAATATATGTTAGTGGAGTTTTTATTCAATTTTTCATTTATTTGAAATTGAATTTATTGTAACGATGAACAATCAGGTTTCTATCAGAAATTTAACCGCCAAAATTATTGGGAAGAGGTGCCTTCTTTGGTGCATTAATTAAAGAGAATACGAAGATAGTTAAATTAATTAATTTATAATAATAACAATTATAAGGACCACAAGTAGAGAATTTGGTGGATTATTTACCACTATTAATTAAAGTACTCGATCTAGCTAGAATCCTTTGAAGATCAATTTGCATTTGGCATATTTATATATAGGCTATCGTTCTAACTGGCTATAATAAGGATAAAGAGAAATTAGAAAGAGTTAAAATTAGAATAAAAATAAATTATATATTTTAATTATAGAAATTAAAATTAAAATGAATTATATTGCCATTGATATGTTTATTTTATTTTATTTTATATATTACTATTATTAACATAAGAAGTACTATTATAATAATAATAATAATAATAAGTAGGATAAAATGAGAATTTTAAAATTTGAGTAAGAGTAATTGATATGGAATAAAATGTTGAATAGAGTAAATTAATTTTATTGAAAAACTAATTGAATTAAAATTAGGGTTTTGAATCTCTTTTATAACAAACCTAAAGATCACGAATTTACCAAAACAGGTAAACCCAAAATGTTATTTTATAATAAAATTCTCTTATTCGAAATTAAAAAAGAAAAAAAAAGAATCTAAATTCGAGTTATAGAAAAAAAAAGTAAAAATCCTAGAAGAATCAAGAAAAAGAGAAAAAAAATCTTAAAACCTAAAATCGACTACGAAAGAAAGGGAGGGTTGAAGACTAGAACAACTTTGGCAGTTTTGGGTTTTGTTTGTTTCGTTGCAAGCTTTGAAACGATATATTATACGTCTAAAACAGATACATGTAGCCAAAGTTATGCATTTCAGAAGATACCATACTTGCGATACTCAACACCTTATATCGGTTCCCCTCACTTGAAAAAGAACTCGTCCTCGAGTTTGGCTCGTATAATTCCTCATCATTGAAATGATATTCGAACAAATCAGCTACACTGGAAGTGAGAGATATTCCAATTGTCAGGTAGTTAAAGTATATAAGCATTATCATTAATTTTCCTCATCACGCGAAATAAACCATACTTGCGCTTCTCTAATTTAGTGAAAATGTCAGGAAATCGACTCTGCCGTAGGTATGCCATCACTAAATCACCTTCAGCAAATATTTTCTTACGACTGTGCTTGTCCCCTTTATCCGCTGCTTTGCATTCTCCAACCGTAGCTACTATTGGCATGATGGCCAAGTCACAAATTTTTTGTGGGAAACTAAAAAGGCATCTTGCAGTAGATCGATTTACCATGCAACATTAAGCGAATTCAATCTGAGGTAATACAGCTTCCTAATTCCGTTGCTTGTCACTACAAACACAGCACAGCATATTGCCTAAAGTGAGATTGATCACTTTCGTTTGCCATTTGTTTATAGATGACAAGTACTACTAAACTGCAATTGCATGTCAAACTTATCCCAAGGATAATGCCAAAACTTATTGATAAATTTGACATCCCTATCAGAAGCGATAGTCTTCAGAATGCCATGCAAATTCATTACTTCCCAAAAGAATAAGTGTGCTACTGAAACAATATCTTCAGCCTTCTTATATGCAATGAAATATACCATTTTCAAAAATCTATCTACCATAAACAATATAGAATCTGAACCTATCCTTATACGCGACAACTCTAACATAAAATCCATGGACAAATTTAACCAAATATTTTCTAGAATAGGTCATGGAATGTACAAACTAGTGTTCTACGCATGTCCTTTGCCTTCTTGTAAAATCCGACAATTCTACAAAATCTTATGCACGTCCCTATTTAGTTGTGGCTAATAATAACGCTCCTCTACAATTGCCTTAGTCTTGTCTTGACCTATATGTCCGCCCAATCATCCTCTATGCAACTTGCGGATAATTTGTTCTCGCAAAGAATTCTGAAGCACACATAATTGGTTGGACTTGAATAAATATCCATCCTGTATTAGGAAATCCTTCACATTATGATGATCAATGCAGTAATCCTAAATGTGCATAAAGTTGTCATCTTTTGTGTATAACTACTTCAAGAACTGAAAACTAGTAACTTCAATGAATAGAGTTACTAATAAAATTGCTCACCTACTTAACACATTTACTACTCTATTTTGCTGCCCAGACTTATGCTTCAGAACAAAAAAGAACTTTTGCATATAACTCACCCATCTCGCATGCATCTTGCTCAAGTTCTGCTGATTGTTAAAGTTTTTTAGTGCTTGATGATCACTGTAGAACAAAAGTTCTTTCTGAATCAAGTAATGCTCTCAAGTTTTCAATGCTCTAAGAATAACACAAAAATCTTGGTCATAAGTAGACTATTTATGCCAAGTTTCATTCAACTTCTCACTCATGTACTCAATTGGTCGCCTTTCTTGGGAAAGAACAACCCTAGTTCTTTTTTTAGAAGCATCATACTCAGCCTCAAATAACTTGTCAAAATTTGACAAGGCCAATACAGGAGCAGTGGACAACTTCTCCTTGAGTGAAGTAAAACTCGCCTCTTTTTATTCTTTCCATTTGAACTTCCCTTTCTTCAAGCACTCCGTAATAGGTGCAGCTATTATACTAAAGCCACAAATGAATCTCCTATAAAATGTTGGCAGGCCATTAAAACTCTTAACTTCACCCACTACCTTAGTTGTAGGCCATTCTCTAATAGCTTGTATTTTCGACTCAATAAGTCTGAATCTCATCCTTACCAATAATAAAACTAAAAAACTCTACATTATTCTGTAGGAAATTACACTTTTTTAGATTAATGTAAAGCTTTTTTCTTCTTAACATTTCCAGAACCACCCTTAACTGATCTAAATGCTTTACCACATCAATATAATACACCAAGGTATCATCAAAATATGCCACAAAAAATTTGTAAGAAGTTTAAGAACATGGTTCATTAAGCGCATAAAAGCACTTGATGCATAGGACAACCTGAATGCCCTTCTTTCATCTTGAACGTTGACTTCCACTCATCTTCAAGCTTAATCCGAATCTGATGATACCAATTGGCAAGTTTATCTTTGAAAAAACTAGAGCACTATCTAACTGGTCTAATAAATCTCGAAAGATAGGAATGAAAAATTGATATTTAACAGTAATATGATTGATTCATCTGCTATCCACACACATATGCTAACCCCCATCCTTTTTAAGCACCAATAATACTGGTACAACACATGGACTCATACTCTCACGAATGAATCCCTTGTACAATAACTCATTAACCTATGTTTGTAAAATTGCATGCTCATGAGGGCTCATATGATAATAGGGAAAATTAGGTAAACTTGTACCAATTTGCCCAAGGGACTATGTCTATATGATGCTCGATATCTTACAAAGGTAGTAGCTTGTCTAGTATTTTCAATGGTGTAATGTCAGCAAACTCAACCAACAATGGTTGTACTTCCTCAAGAGTAATTTTTTCCTTGAACTTATCCTCTTTCTGTCATTTCTTGCACCCATCGCAATCTTTCTCTAGATGATTCTTGATAATAGCACGAAAGTTCTTTCCTTCGACCTTAGAATTTTTCTTCTTGTTCGTTAAAGGCACAAAATGACCCTCTTACTATTCCAAAAAAACTTATATACATTATCTCTTCCCTTATAGACTGCATCTACATCAAACTGCTAGGGCCTGCCTAATAATAATTGGCATGTATCCATATCCATTACATCACACACCACATCACTCTTATAAACCTTTTAAATAGAGAAAGGAACACAACACACCTCTGTCACTAGCATTTTTATCCCTTTCTTTATCTACCATATTCGGTAAGGTACTGGACATTTTTCTGATGAAAGTCATATAACATTAACCAGCACCTTTGACACTATATTCTTATTACTGCCGCTATCAATTATCACGTTGTACATCTTGTCATTGAAAGTGCCACGTGTTCTACAAATTTTATCACATTGATTATCCTTTTCAAATTTTGGCGCTAATAAAATTTTCTATACAATGCAATTCAGCATCTCTCATTCATTTACTTCTAACTCCAAGGCTTCTTCATCATCTGCATCATTATTCAGCTCTACCTTGCCAACTTTAGCATCTACTAAATTCAATTTTTTTTGGCAACATTCATTCAATCGATATCCTATTCCCCACGCTTTAAACACTTATTCAACATTAGCTTTATGTACTGATTGTTCTGCATCTATGGTTGGAACTACTGTTGTCTTAATGGTTGCTACCTAAGTGGTTGCTACCTTAGTCGCTGTTGTACTAGTTATTGCGTCTGACTATTATTAGCTAATATTTTCTGCTTATTTTCAATCATAACACTTTTTGGTATATTTTACACTCTAGTGAATTGTCGTTGCTGGGTTCTAGAAACAACACGTTGCTTTCATTCTTTTAACTTATTTGCTTTAGCAACCGTTGTACCCATGTCTCAAATTGCGTCTATTAAGTTATCTTGTAATTCTTATTTTAATCCACCAAGATACTTCGAAACTGTAAGAAACTCTAGCTTATCCATATTATTTCTTGTGTGCAAAAGATAAAATTCATTTGTATTTTTTATTCACATTGCAATTTTCTTGCCTATAATTATAATATTTCACATATAATTGCTATTGGTAATCCACTGGTAGGAAATATTCCTTTATTAACCTTTGCATTCTAGACCAAGATTTGATCAATGGCTTCGCTACAATTCTTCTTCGATTCTGCATGTTTTGCCACCACCTTCAATTTGAATGCCATAAGTTTAACCCGCTTATCTTGAAGGATACTTATATACTAGAAGAAATTTTTTATATCCAATATCCAATCTAAAAATTCTTCAACATGTATCCTACCATGAAAATTTATAATATCGATATTAATTTTGTAATTTGTACTCTTTCCATGCCTCCTATCATAGTCCCTAGCGTTTTACTCCTCTGAATCACTTCCTAACTCTTCACGCATGCACAGCTACACTTGCCTTGCACCTGAGGAAGGCACTACTGCACAATTGATACCTTGTCATATCTCTTCACGGTGATTATTCTGAGATTGTTCGTGAGGATCAATTTCTTCAATAACTTTCTCACTGTTAACTCTTTCCTATAATCTTCTCTTTATGTTATTCATGGAAATCGTAAGACCCTCGATTGCTTGCTCCATTCTCACGTTAATCGGATTCTCTATATTTTGCAATACTACTTCTGCAACTATATGTCTGATAGTCTCCGCAGACATCGCTTGTAGTCCCTGATCAACATCATTGGAATAACTACCCCTTTGTTCGTGTGGTCGTACCATGATGGAAAAGGAACTTGCTTTGATACCAACTAATGATACAGAAGCGTAAAGGTTGTTGATATGGAATCGAAATTTTCTTAATACTGTAAATTTTATTGAAAAACTGAAGGAATCAAACTAAGTTTTAAATCCCTTTTATAACAAACCTAAATATCATGAATTTTTACTAAAATAGGCAAACCCAAAATATTATTTTATAATAAAATTCTCTTATTCGAAACAAGAAAAGCAAAAAAAAAAAAATCCAAATCTGAGTTGTGAAAAAAATAAAATACAAAAAGAATCAAGAAAAATAGAAAAAAAATCTTAAAATGACCAGGAAAGAAAGGTAATTTTTTGACTGAACACAGACCAGAATGACTTTGGTAATCTAAGGTTTTGTTCGTCTTGTCACAAACTTCGAAACGGTATATTATATACCTAAAATGAATACTTGTAGCCAAAGTTCTGCCCTCCAGAAGGTACTTTGTTCACGATACACAACACCTTAGATCAGTAATATAGTCATTTCAAATAATAAGATTCTCACTCTCACCTCTTTCATTGAAATGGAGACTAGTAATATTTCTCAATTTTAAGTAGAGTCCAGTGCTTTGATTATGATTCCATCTTTTATTTAAATAACTAAACATATAATTTATTCTTAACACGTAATTATTTCTCATTTCTTAGTTCTCATTTCAATTCTTGATAAGTAAACACACTATTATTCTTTTGGGATTCATTATCGTTGCATTGAACACAATGACGAAAATATAAGATGATAATTTGTTGTAGTAATGCAGATTAGATTAGATGACCTATGATGAAAAATTGAGTAATTAAAGTTACAAAATTTTTACTAATAGGCTTATACATTTGAATCTCTCTTTATTAAGGCAACAAAATAAAAATAGCCAAATAAGCTTTATTTTGAAGACTAAACAAGCAGAGGTAAACAAGAATGTTCCCAGGTCCCTTACATTTTTAACAAATTAAATTTATTTAATATAGGAGATAATCGGGTCCATCCATATGCCACTTCTATTATACTAATCAACTCTACTTCTTGCTTAACACTCGAACTGGTTTTGATCTCTACAAGAACTGGTTATGTCTGGTAAAAAATTCTCTGCTCTTAAAATTTACTCCACTTCACTACTCAAAATCTACCAATCAATTGCCTTGTCTTGTGCAGATAAGCCTCTATCTTTTCTCCATTTCGCTTGGAAGTTATCATTAAGGTAGTTTGCTACTAACTGAGAATCTGTTCGAACCTTCACTTCGTTTGCCTTCAATGTTAATGCAAGTCTCAACCCTGTAATGACGGCCTCATATTCAGCTTGGTTATTGTAGCTTTGAACTCAAGTTTCACCGTATATGGAATTACCACACCCTCGGGCTAAGTAAAACCACCCCTGCTCTTGCTCATTGATCTCCACTTGATTAGTCAACCATAACAGTCCAAACTTTTCTAAGAGCCTCCTCTCCTATTTTTGGTCCATTATCTGCATTCAGTGTATTCAGCCACAAAATCTGTTAGAGCCTGTTCTTTGGTTGCTGTTTGAGGTTTATAATTAATGTCAAACACACTTAGCTCTACTGACCTCTTCACTAGTAGACTAGAAGTATTTTTTATTTATGTTTTTAAGACTTGTTTAAGTGGTTGGTATGTCAACAAAATTATCGAATGTGCTTGAAAGTAAGGCCTTAATTTTTGAGCAGCTGTGACTAAAGTAAGTGTACATATTTCAAATTGCAGATATCTAATTTCAGCTTCAAATAAGGCTTTACTTGTATAGTACACAGAGTACTGAACTCTCGACTCTTCCCTTACTAAGACTGAACTGGTGGCCCATTGTGACACAACTGAATACAAGTGTAGTGTCTCTCCTACTCGCGGCATTGATAGCAACGGGGCTTTGAGCAAATAATCCTTCAGTTTTTGAAATGCCTCCTCATATTCTAATGGCTATTCTATTTTCTTTCCTTTCTTCATTTCTTAGAAAAAGAAATGGCATTTATCTAGTATACAGGAGACGAACCTATTCAAAGCTACCAACTTGCACGTGAGACTTTATATCTCCTTCAGGGTGCGTACTGACTTCATTTCTACAATTACTCTTATTTTCTCTAGAATTGCTTCAATTCCCCTATGGATAACTATAAAACCTAAGAATTTTCCAGAGCCCACACCAAAGATGCACTTTTTCTCTAGAATTGCTTCAACTCCCTTGTGGCTAACCATAAAACCTAGCAATCTTCTAGAGCCCCCACCAAAGATGCACTTTTTTGGATTAAGTTTAATCTGATATTCTCATACGAGTGAAATTTTCCTCCATATACTTTACATGCTCATCTGCATTGTTGGACTTTGTGATCATGTCATCCACATATACTTCTATTGTTCGACCGATCAAAGACTTGAAAATCTTGTTCAATAACCTCTGATATGTTGCTCCTGCATTTTTTAAGTCAAAGAACATATCCTTATAGTAGAATAAACTAGAAAATGCATCCATAAAACTGAGTAGGCTGTGTCCGGCTGTGGAATTAACTAATTGGTCTATTTTAAGAAGCGGTCCTTGGGACAAGCTTTGTTCAATGTTATAACATCTACACACATCCTCCACTTACCATTTGCTTTTTTGACCAGGACCACATTCGACATTTATTAGGGGTAATTAAATTTCCTTATAAATCTTGCTTTTAATATATTCTCTACCTCACTGTTCATAGCGTCATATCTCTCCTGGTTAAAGCATCTCCTCTTCTGCCTTACTCATTTTACCTCTTTATTAATTGTTAACTTGTAAAACACCACTTTTGGATTAATCAAATCCCCGATATGTTAACTTGTGACATATCTGCATGGGTTCATAAGCACTCAATTAGACTTATCCTCACTTCCTCGCTTATATTCGAGCCGATCTTTACTTTCTTTTCTTGGTCATTTGGTCTTATTGGGACTTTCTATAATTCCTCGATAGGCTCTTGTCTTTTTTTCTTTGAATCCTCTATTACATCCAACGATGTTACCTGCATACCTTCTTTAGCTGTTGTTATATAACAACTTCTTACAACTCTCTAGTCTTCTTTTATAACCCCTACCACACCATTCATTCGGTATTTTAGTGCTAGGTAATAAGTTTATATTACTGACTGTCTGATTCTCATAAATGGTCTTCTCAATATCATTTGGTATGGGCTGATTTTATCAATCAATAAGAAGTCCAACATCATATTTCTTTCAAAAGGCCTCGAGCCTATAGTAATTGGCAAGTTTATGATCCCTAAGGGCATCGATCTCCCTGTACCAAATCCCTTTAAATAAGTATTCATGTACTTAAGCTTTGTATCTGTAATTCTGATCTTATCCAATGTAGACTTGAAGAGAATGTCCATCGAACATCATAAATCACTAGAATTCTATTAAGCTCTCTGTTTGCTACATTAGCCTTTATAAGTATGGCATCTTTATAGGAATACAAAATTCCATCCTCATTATCCTCTGTCCATAAAATCGATACTTGTCTAGTCTTTGCCAGTTTTGCTACCAGCATATTGAGCAAAACCTCATTCTACTATAGTTTTTTCTAGCTCTGTTTAAATCTGCTGCCATCATTAAACCTCTTACTATTACTCGTACAATAGGCTATTCTCGATCCACCCCTCTAACTTGTTCATCTCCAACATTCTGGTAATCTGCCATCGGGTATCCTCTATTAAAACTCATCCAATTATCAATTTCTTACCATATCCTCCATTTAGTTCTTGAGATCATGACACCAAGAAGTTACATGGCCGTGATCGTTATAGAATTTATAGAATTTGCTCCTATCCATCTTACCCACTGGTTTGGACATTGGTGGTAGTGAGCACAACAAACCTAGTTATTTTACTATTGGAAAGAGCTCCTATAATGGGACATTTACAGGAGTATACTCCCTATAAACAAGATAATGGTCAATCATTTGCATTATCCTTGAGGAAATTGCCAATTAATGGGAGTGGCAGGCAGGTGACTCTATCGTAGTTCTGGGATTGCCAGTTCGTTGGGATGTTATGGTGTAGGTTATTGTAAAATTAGTGGTGATCTCTCTGATCCCTACTCGGTGACATGTGGAATAGAATTTGACCAACCCAAGGTTGAGATGGCCTCTAATAATATTGGTAGAGAGCAAGTCGACTTCTTGTCCTCTTGGCTGATGTCTACCCTTGAGTTTACGTTAATAATTCTCCTCTGATTTCGATTTTATTTTCCTTGTGTATCATTTCTTCAATCTGCTCACTTTTCAACATTACTACCTTTTCTTTCTTAATCATAATATCTCTCTTCACCTGCTCATATGCATCAGAGTATGAGCAAATCAAAGTATTCCTCAAATTATAACATGGTCTCCCAATCTTCACATCCATTTTTAGCCTTCTCAACGCCTGTAGATGGTTGAATGCCCCAAGATCCAAGACTACTCGGTGATATCTTTTAATATACTCCTAAAGAGACTACCCCTCTCCTTACTTGATCTTAGTCAGCTCAATCATATTATCTTCAGGAGCTACTACCCCATGAAACTGCTTTTAAAATCTATTCATATTTGCTTAAAGCTCTCGACACTCCCTTGTGGCAATATGCGATAACACTCTTGTCCTCGCCCCTCAAAAGTCAGCGGGAAGGCCTTACATCTTTGCATCACCGTTAGGCTTTGTACCCCAGTTATGTCGTTAAAACGCTTAATGTGCACTAATGGATAAGTTTTTCCTAAGAATTTCAAATCAGAAAAATAAAATCTCTCGGGATTGTAACGTTCATGATTTCTACTAAAAGTGGGAACTCGTTATCTAGCATGATCCTCTAATTTAAGTCTTTCTCTTGTCCCTTAATCTCGTCAATGGCCTAAGCTAATCTTTGTGCCTCTTCCTTTAATTTTTCAGCACAAGAAGGATTTTGTGCTATGACTTGCACATGTTCTTACTCTGTATCTCACAGGTATTGTCTTAATTCCCTCTCTTATAGTCTTAAATCCACTCTGCTTGTTATGCCCTACCCTCTCCACCCTTGGGTTCTAACTCTGACATCCTGTCCAATAGGATCGGCTCTATAACTGGATTCTATAAAGGATGACTGTCAATGTTTTCATTTGCTTCTCATTTAATCCATTCAGTCCTTCATTACTCCATCTTGAGCTTTGTTTGCAACCTCCCCCAAGGGCATTGATTCTTTAAGGCCAGTCCCACTCAGACTATTACCCCTTGTAGTCATGTCGTATATATTGCTTTTAACATAACTGATTTTCTGCTCTCCCACCACAAGAAAGTGGAAATGAGAATCTCATTTCTTGAAGTGACCATATTATCCCGCTTAAATTTTAAAAATATATTTTTATTATTCTTTATTATTATTATTATTAGAAATTATAAGTGGGCCTAAAATTCATTTTGGATTTGCTATGGTAGATTGACAAGCTCATCTTATATATATATTCCAGAAATTATAATTTTCCTTGCTTAGTTTATCTTTCTAAGAGTGCATTCATGAATAATTAATTGATTATAAATAAGCTAGTACCTAGTGGCTAGCAAAAACTTTCTATAGCTGACCTTATTATAAAGTAAAAATAAATAACAAATGAGTAAATAATTACAAAATAATAGTAATAATAATAATAATAAGTTACATAATTTTTGCTAAGTTTGTAGCATTTTGTTGCTTTGGTTCTTTTGTTATAGTAGTAGTGGGCGATTCGTTAATTAATAATCATGCTATTGCCACCCATCTTTTTATTTCAAACAAATTAATAATACAAAAAAAATAAATATCGGATATCATCTTTTCTTTAGCAATTATGGTCGTAAAACTATTGAAAATGGATATTTCTCTATTCAAGAATAATTATGGGCATACCATTCACAATCATCATCTTCGACAATATTAAAACAAAAATGCTACACAATAATTTATGCTAAGCTTATAGGGTGTTGTTGTGGTTCTATCGATGTAGTAGTAACAGCGGGCTAGCTTTTAATCAACTTGAAGGTATCAGCATCACAATTTAGTATAAGCAACTTTTTAAATTTTCTTTTAGGGATATGTGATGATAATTTCTATAAGAAACACCGAAATCAATAACCTGCATTGGATTGATTGTGAATGAGTAGCAATGTTAGTGGTAACAGGAAGCATAGAATACAGACAGTATTTGAAGTAGTAGCTAAAAAATAATCTTGTTCATCTTGTTGGAAATTAATTAATAGTATATATATAAAACTTGATTTGATAAGTCAACAAGAGTGGAGTTGAATGTTAAAGTTGTGTTTTGTTTTTGTACTGCCTTCATTGAATTTTGAAGTTGCAGGTGATGACTTATGAAGGCATTATTTGGCTATAAAATGAGAGCTCTCTTTAGAGCTCTGCATCTTAAAAATTGAGAGCATTCAACTGGTGAATATAATAGAAGTTTTAGCTTTCAAAATTGAGAGAATATTTTTAAGCTTGTAGATATATTATAAGGGCATCTGGCTTCTCAATATGGATATTACAAATTTGCTTTTGAAGGAATATTTTTCGGGATCATGTATTTGGAACTTGAGTAAGAGAAAATTATTTCTGAAAATGTAGTTGTAATAATTTTGAATATAATAAATATTTTTCTCTAGTGTTTGTTTGACAACTATTGTGATTTTCTTATATTGTGAAATTAATATTATTCTTCATTTAATTTTTCTATTAATTTGTTGCTTGACAAATTTTCTTAAAGTGATATTGAGAGGAAATCTCAATTTCCTAAAAGTGGTATTAAAGACGATAATTCATACTTACGATATATTGTACTGTTTAAAGTGTACGGTATATTTTAGTACATGGTGAAGTGGATCTGAGTAATGCATAGTAAAAAGCAAAGTCAAAGTGAAGGGCATATATCTCATTAGATGGCATTTTCCAAACTTAAAGGGGTTTGATGTCTTTAAAAAAACTGGAAGAATGATTTTTTGGCTTGTGGTGAATTCAAGTCAAAGGTGTATTTGTATGCACAAGGATTTGAATGTGTGGATAATTTTTAGTACCTTAAGGAAATTTTCTGTAAGGCAGAGCGTGGTCCTTTTTTGATAAGAGACTGGGTTAGTTATTTTGTTATGCGGATCTCTAAGTTGTCAAGGAAGAGAAAATGTTACTGTTAGTGGGGTTTATAAGTTTGCATATGGGCATTCACTTGGTATAACTACAAGGTGTTTGGTGGAAAAATTATATGATAATTACATCTTAATTTTCAGCGGATATGTTCAACATGTGCCGAGAAAAATTTTAGAATGGTTGATTTTAAGGCTCCGTTTAGTACAGCTTGTTAAATAAAGCTTATAAGAGCAGAACTTATACCACTAGAGAATTTTGACAATTAAAAAAACTCTTTTGAACTATTAGACTGCTTGGTTTTGGAAAATTAAAAGTGTTTTTATGTAATTAAGTTACCAAAAAGGATATGTAAAAAAAATTATTTTTTAATTATATAACTTATAACAAAATACATCTAAGCAATCAATTAATAAGAAAAAAATAGTTTAATCATTTCTTCAATGCTCAAAATTAAAAACACATCAATAATATATTCTCCCAAACAAATGATACTATCCAAATTAAAATGTTAATCAAATGGTGCCAATAATTTATATTGTGTAGGGTTTTGTATACAATAAGTAAATTAAAGTGGCTGAAATCTCATTAAAAAAATGATAGTGGTTGCAATATATTTTTTTATTAAATAGCTGTAATAATTTTTATTGTGTAGATTTTGCATATATATAAGGGTATTATGTCATTAATGAAATGTTATTAAAGTATTTTTAATATAACATATATTTTTTAAACAATCTCTAACCTCTACTCTTAAAAGCCTAAATTTTGAGCTTTTTCTAGTAAAGGTAAATTAATTTACTTAAACCTAAAAAACTCTTAAAAAAAAAAACCGAATGCTAAAAAAAATTTCAGAAGGTGCTTATGAGATTAATTAAATACTTATGACCATTAGATAAGTCATACCAAATAGGCACTAAGTCTTATACTCTTTATTAGATTCGGTAAATCCTTAGGTCCAAGCCAAGTTTGGACTTGCCCGGGACCTGCCTAGATGGATAAAACGGATGCCTAGACCTGGGTTTATGCCCAGATTTTTCACAGGTAGGCCAGGTCAAGCCCGACACCTCTCGGGCATGAATTGTTTATTCGGGCTTCCTTTGCCCACATATGAACTAAAAAAATAGTAAGTTATCGATTGCAACATTCCAAAACCTGCCACCAGAGGCAACAATGTTTTTACTCTAGATGATGTAGGAACTAATTTCCTTTGCGAAGATGTACATAAGAAAGATGAACGAAGACTATGAACTTGCCAAGTTTAACAAGCTGGCCTATGACTAGAAGCAGCAGCAATTGTAAGATTTTGAGAAAACTAAATTAATTGAAACCAAGCCTATTATAAGTTAGACCCTTACCCATATCGTTGCCTTTTATCCTACATTTATGTCCTTCTACTTTAGTCATTATTATGGGAGTCTTTTTTCTATATATATACATATATTACTTATTAAAATACTGAGTACGATCTACGTTTTGGGTTTTTGGTTCCATGCACAAAAATATTCGGACCGCTTTATTAATGCATACGAACCGAGTTCTGCTTGAACCATATTGGCTGAGTTTGATTTAAGCGGGTACTTTTGCCACCTCTACTCATTCTGGTGGAGTATAATAATTTTCTATATTGAGGATTATGACTATTGGTGAAGACTATACTTTGTTGATTTTTTTTTTAATTAAGATGGAGATTGTTAAAAATTGATTAAAAAAAAAATTGTTTTGTTGTGAGGGAACCACACTCAAAACAAATCCAAGAAAGTGGAAGCTATGTTTTGTTTTGGTGCTGTCTTCATTGAATGTTAGAGTTGTAATTGTTTACTTATGAAGTTTGACACGACTTAAAAGTGTTTAATTTACTTCTAAGTATAAGAGTGTCCATTTATAATATAACTCAATGAGTCTGGGATCGATCAACAGGGAATTTTAATTTTAGTAGTCAATTACTTAATAAAAATTAATTTTAGAAAAAAATTAATAGTCTAAAAAGTATTAAGGCTAGGGGATCTACTCTTAGTATTCAAATTATGGTCATAATTTTTTCTCATATTTATATTTTTCATTTCATTTACTAGTTAATTATTATATCATTTAATTCTTAACTAATCATTTTTATAAATAAATATGAGAATAAAATACATGATATGCCACAAGTATATTAGAGTGTGAACATAATATCAAAATACCATATACATCTAAGGAGATCTAAATTTACAAATTAATATGACATAAAAATAATCGGTAAATAAAAATATAAATAATAAACATGTAATAAATAAAAATAAACTTTAAACTCACTTGAGAAAGAAGTTAATTCCATAATTTGAATCATTGAGCTTCACTTTTCACCTTAACTTAGTAAATTATTCACTCATAGTAAATTAAAGAAAAATACTCATATTATTTGACAAATTTCTGAAATGTATTACAAGAAAATTTGAGAACAAAAGAAGAAATTTTCACAACTCTCTTTATCTTATGCTCTGTACACTCTGCGCACACTGCAATTCTTGCGTTATATAGGCGGTAAATGCCTTACTTCAATAATTCTATCTTTTAGCTTCTTTTTCATTCTTTATTTTTTTATTATAAAATTATTATAATATAATTTATATACATATATACATTTCAACAATCACAATTGTTGACTTTTATTATTCTTTTATTTTTTTATTATTATATTATTAATATATATATTTTTAATTCAAAACAGTTCCCATAATGTAATTTGCCCTTCTTCTTTGTCTTCCGTTTTCAACTCAAATTCCTCTTTATTCTCAAAATATTCCTATAATAATAAAATATAATAATTAAGATAAAAATTAATATAATAAGATATAATTTACATAAAATTACATTTGGGGAGCATTAAGATAGAATATGAGTTACGAGCACATTAATTATCACTTTAAGTGATAAAGTGATAATTTAAACCTTTATAAAATACATACTTTTTATTATTAATCAAAGCCATTATTTTGTTAGAAAATGATAGTTCTCTTTAAAGCTTTGAATTTGAAAAATTGAAAGCATTCAACTGGTAAATACAAGAGAAGCATTCAGATGCAAATGTAATTAGTGCTTATAAAGTTGCAGGATCTCTAAGAAAAATAATGAAAGCGTCAACATGATTTAACATTTATGATATTCTCTCTTGTATATTTAAAACAACTAACTTCTCTTTAGTTGATGGATCGGGTAGACATCGTAGAGGTTTTAAGGTTTTTGGGACAATGCCTATCATTTTGCTTCCTCTAGTAAATGCAGTTTCTGAAACAAGTTTTAATAACCTAAGTCACCTCCTTCATATACTAAGTATAAGTCTCTCTTTACTGTAACATTACCAACATCTACAACTACCTGAACAAACTCCTTCTACTTTCCGTAGCAAAAGCCATAAAGCACACAAATGTTCTTGAATTTTTTACTCGAAGTTGCTGACATTGGAGCAATCTTCAAAAACAACTTGTGAGGGTTTAAAAAAAAGCACGTATTTAAAGACAAACATAATGATATTCAACTGAAAATTAAGTAGTGTATTTGTCAAATAACGTGTGAAAATTTGGCTTATAATTCAAAGGCAAACAGAAAAAGAAAATAGTAAGAAGAAAGGGTAAACAGTAATCAGAAATAAATCACACTATTAAAAGTAATAATGCATAAAATAAGACATTATTAAAAAGAAAAGGATATTTATTAGTAGTTGCGACTGTTGTTTACATCTTGCTCTAGCTTTATATCTAGTAACAGATTAAACGGTCTCTATGGGTCAAGGATAGGCTTCCCATCCAGTTTTCTTATAAACTAGCAAATAAAGTCTGTTTTAGTCAGATTTTCAAGACTAAATTATGTAATTTCCTTTTGAAATTGTGTCCATAATAATTTAATTGCACATTATATATATCTGCTTCACTACGTCTCAAGAGATCTTAAGATATAATATAATAATTTTTTACTCAAAACATCTTTAATGAATTTAATTTTATCTTCACTATTATCAGAAACTATTACTAAAGATTTACAAATCGATCGCTTGCAATAATTCTTACACAGTTATGACATTTATAGCCAAGTCGTTTAGCTCTTCTCTTTTTAGCTTATATGCTTTTATAAAATCAGGCATGTATGAAATAAATAGATCAGAAAACTCACTAGCCGATCAGATCCTTACTTCAATTAACCAACGAATGCCAGAAGGATTGCCATTGATCATTAATAAATGCAGTCGTTCACAATGATCTTTGTAAATTTTTCTAAGGGCAGCTGAGCGAAAAAAAGAAAATGCATATGCAATTTATGTTGTATTGCTTCTATGTTTAGTTTTTGGGGTTTCATTTATTATGGGAAACTAAAAATACCAACTTAAGAAGTCACGAAATACTAATATTCGCTATTTATACGAGAAATTAAATCAAAACACATCAAAGAAACAAATTAACTTTACAAAATCAATTCAAACATGAAAGCGAACAAAAGAAAAACACACTGAAGAAAAAAAAGAAAATTACATTCGTCCTCTTATTGCATTAATCTCAAGTTCCAATTGGTTGTCATAAATACCGCACTCTATTTCCTAAAGTTGTCTTTTAAGATCCTCGACATAAGACATGAATGTTAATAATCGTAGATCCCAAATTGGATGTGATTTACAACTTTGTATCAAGCCTCTTAAGTGAAACTTCACATGTAAAAATGTTTTAAGATATTTCAAGGTGATCTTTTAATTAAAATACTCATGACATACAATGAAAATAATAAGAAAAAACACAATTTTCAAACAAACATACTTAAGTAAGAAACATTATAATACTCAAAAGTTGTGCTGTGTGAATTAATCAAAACGTTGAAAAAAAAATAAAGTAATCAAACAGCAAAATAACAGTAAAATAAAATCATAAAAAAAATTAAGCCACTCATTAAAGATTTAATCAAGATTTAGTGGGTAACTCAAGTTAATTTCGGTGTCTTCTTCATATGTTTAGTATTCCAAATATGATTTTAATCTTAGACCATTAACTTAAATATGACTTTGTTCTTTGGATTCACAATTTTTACAATCCTATATTGATATACAAATTTCACAATAAATGGGCCACTCTACCTTGACTTTAACTTCCTTAGAAACAAATGAAGATGAGAATTATAAGGTAACATTTTTTTTTGTCAATTTCAAATATTTTTTTAAAAATTCCTTTATCATGAAAATCTTTGGTTCTTGCTTTAATAATTATTGAATTTTCATATGCATCTTTCCTTAATTTTTCAAGTTCATTCAATATCAATTTACGTACATTACTAGCATTATCAATATTGAATTAAAAGCTTTAATAGCCTAAAATGACTTATGCTCAAGCTCAAATGGTAAGTGACAATGTTTACCATAAACTAATCAATAAGGTGACATTCCTAAAGATGTTTTAAATGCAGTACGGTAAGGTCAAAGTGTATCAGTCGGTCGAAGAGACCAATCTTTACGGCTTGAGTTAATCGTCTTTACTAAAATATGTTTTATCTTCTTAATTGCTAATTCAATATGACCACTTGTTTGAAGGTGATAAAGGGTATCAACTTTATTTGTAATTTCATTTTTTAATTAAATACTCAAATGATTTATTACCAAAATATTTATCTCCATCTCCAATAATGGCTCGAAGGATTTTAAATGTGCTCAAAAGATTTTCTTTTAAAAAGAGAATCATAATTTTATGATCATTGTGTCCACAAGGAATTGCTTTAATCTATTTTGAAACATAATCAACAGCAGCCAAAATATATACAAATCTAAATGATAATGGAAAAAGAACCCATTAAATTAATTCTACAATAATAAATATTACAATAACAATGATAAGATTTAAAGACATCATTATTCACTTTTATATGGATCCTAATATTTAACAATTCTTACAAATTTTACAAAATACATGCAAATTTTTAAACAATGTAAGCTAATAAAATCTATACTATAATTTCTTTGAAGAAAAGTGGCCACCACATGCTTCAGAATGACAAAATTGAATGACACTACTTACCTCATTGTTTGGTATGCATCTCCGAAAAATTTGATCAGAATAGTACTTGAACAGGCATGAATTATCCTAATAAATACTTTTTACCTCTATTAAGAATTTTGTCTTATCCCGGAAGTTCCAAACAGATGACGTTTTACCTATTTCAAGATAATTTACAATGTTAGTATACCAAGACATATTTTATGTAGGAAACAAAAATTTATCAGGAAAAGAATCATTGATGGACTTTGTAATCAATCGAAGACTCATTTGTAAGTCTTGATAAGTGGTCTGCAACAATATTTCAGCACCCTTTTCGTCCTTAATTATTAGGTTGAATTATTAGAGTAGTAAAATTCATCTTATTAATCTTGGCTTGACATCCTTTTTAAATATTAAATATCTAACAATAGCAAGATCAGAATAAATAGTAGTTGATGATCCAATTAAATATGATTGAAATTTATCAAATGTAAATATTACAAGTAGATCTTTTTTAGTTGTAGTGTAATTCATTTGGGTACTGTTTAAAATTTTACTTGCGTTATAAATGACAAAAGGCTTACCTTTTTTTTTTTCATCCCAAGACAACTGAAACAATATAATCACTAGCATCACAAATTAGTTCAAAAGATAAAGACCAATAAGGAGATTGCATTATAAAGGTTGATGTCTTGTGAAATATCAATGTACAAATGTACACAATAAGTAATATAAGGATGAGTATTAATATTGTCTCCATAAGGATTGATATTATATGACTTATTATAGTAATCTTAGCAGTGTATTTTTAGTAATAATGAGATTAATGATCTAATGAAATTTAAAATGCAATAAAAAAATACAAAAAAGAGAATCAAAAGTCAAACACAAAGATGTACTTAATAGCAAAAGGGTAGTTGGGTTATAAACTTACTTAATAGTTATTGACTATCTTTTAATTAAAGCACAGCTACTATAGCATCTACTACAGTACTGGACAGGATCTTTAATGCATCATTAGCTGTTTTATTTTGGATATCTTCTAACTATATGTAATCTAACAATAACTAGTTGTTAAACTAACATTATATATAGCATTATAAGTTTTAAACTCTATTTGCCCTATAAGAAGAATCCTTATGTCTAGTTCTTTATTAATATTAGATTAAACATGGCCCTATTCAAAACAAAATTAACTGAACTTGGGAATAATGATATGAAATGTCAAAATATAGAAATGTTTGGGTGCTAAAAAATATAAAAAGTCAGAGATAAAGACTACTGAGGCGACGGAGGTGGTAGTAATGGCAGAAATGTATATGAAATGCCAAAATGCTCAAAAAGAAGATGTTGTCCCTAAAGAAGTTACTGCTGCTATTGAGAGAGATGCTGATGCTCCTTAAAAACGTGCTATTAAAAACTGAACTGCTGGACCGAGAGAGTTCGTATCTCATCTGTAAGCTGTTAACGAGTAACCTCATCAAAATCATGAGGCTTGGTAGAAGGTACAATAGATGCCAAGGCAACTGTGTCAGGAGTAGCTGTAGGAAGATCTTAACGTCCATGCTAACTTTGGAATGGAAGTGAAAAATTAGGAAGCTGATTGGCTAGTACCATAACATTAAGAGGACGGTCATTACTGGGAGCAAGAAAAGTAGACTTATTATTTTAGAACTTCTTCCATTTCCCCTTGTGTCGCCCAAATCCTAAGGCACAAACAACCTAATCTTTAATACTTTTTGAGAGTATACAAAGGAGTTCATTGATGGCCTAAAGCATTTGAGTATTTGAGAAAAAAAATGACCATAAGAAAGTGATTGGGAAATTAAGTTGGGTATGGTAAGTATATTACGGATGGTTGTATATCCAAGGTTGACTGGACGATGCCTAGAATGAAGTAAAGTAACATATATATATATATATATATATATATATATATATATATATATATATATATATATATATATATATATATATATATATATATATGAGACCTTATCTAAATGTCCTGATAGAGGCAAATAAATTAAGTAAAAAAATGAACATTGAAGGCCTCATCAGAAAAATCAATATGTATACATATATTTCTAATGGCATCAACATGAGAAAAATCAAGAATTTCAGGTGGTTTCTAACTGAGAAGATTTCTAACCCTCTATTAAAAGTGCCTAAGAGGGAATTCAATTTTGTATCATAAAACTCAATCAACACTCCTTTGACAGTAGTGATAATTGATACGAACCCTGCCAAGAACTGACGAGACCCTAATCAAATTAGGCTCCAAAATAGTTTTTAATTTCAAGAATTGAATGGAACTGCCACTCGTTGCTTAATAAAGTAAGAACCTTGGTATGTGAAAACGCCACAATCAGTTATGGATGGTCTGATTGATAATTCAAGAATTGAATGCCACAGAAAATCCAATAAGTTCAAAGAGTTTGTTTAAGAACTAAAGAGAATTATACTCTCAAGTAAATTGCATGAAAAACTTCTTCTTTCTCTTATTGAATGCGAATATATATATATAGTTACAAGAAATCCTAATCAAAAATAAATTCCTAATCCAATTGAAATAAGAAAAGAATCCTAAATAAATCAGAATCCTAATCTAATAAAAAAAAGAAAAGAATCCTTAATAAATTAGGATCTTAATCTAATAAAAAGGAAAGAATCCCAAATGACTAAATAAAAATCAAAATAGCTGATTTGTTGACTCTTTTAAAAATGGAAACACTATCTAAAAAGATAGTGGCATATTTTTTATCCTTAATGCGCCGATTTCATAGATTTGATTGCTCATAAAATTCAAGAACTTGAATAATGCATTGATTGTTCTGAATATCTTGTGAGATTCCTTCAATAGGCCTTCATGAATTGGATTGATCCCAAGTTGCTTGAATCATTAAGTGCTTCTTTGAATTTCTTTGCACGAGATATTGTGACGGCTCCGATGGGAACTTGTATAGGATCAGAATATACCTTATTTATGTACTTGTGCTATCCTTATACATAATCTCATCATTCCCCTCCTCTTAGAGAGAATTTGTCCTCAAATCTTCACCTATGTCAAAAGGACTTAAATCAGAAACATTAATTGTAGCACTTACATTGTACTCACCAGGCAAATCTAGCTTGTATGCATTGTTGTTAATCCGTTCTAAGACTTAGAAAGGTCCATCCCCTCGAGATAGCAACTAAGATTTTCTTTGTTCTAGAAATAGTTCCTTGCGCATGTATACCCAATCATCGGGTTTAAACACTAGCTTGTGTCGCCCTTTGTTGGCTTGTTTAGCATATTACTCAGTTCTTCGTTTAATGTTGCGCTTCGCCGTTTCATGTATCTGCTTAACAATTTTATCCTTTTTCTGTCTATCTAAATTAACATGCTTGGAAACAGGTAATGGAGTTAAATATAATGGAGTTAAAGGATTAAAACCATAAAAAATTTTAAACGGTGAATACTTAGCAGCAGAATGAATAGAATGATTATAAGCAAACTCAACATATGTCAAAAAATCCTTCCAAGTTTTAATGTTCTTTTTAATGATTGCCCACAATAAGGTAGATAAAGTTCTATTTACAACCTCTGTTTGACCATCAGTTTAATGACATGTAGTTAAAAACAACAACTTAGTCCCCAACTTAACCCACAAAGTCTTCCAAAAGTAACTCTAGAACTTAGCATCCTTATTAAAATCTATTGTTCTAGGAATACCATGTAATCTCACAATCTCTCTAAAGAATAAATTAGTTATGTTAGAAGCATCATCTGTCTTTTGGCATAAAATAAAATGTGCCATCTTAGAAAATCTATCCATAACCACAAAAATTGAGTCATTTCCCCGTTTGGACCTAGGTAAACCTAACACAAAATCCATTAAAATATCAGTCCAAGGTGCACTAGGTATTGGTAATAGGGTGTATAATCCATGAGGCTGCACTTTCAATTTGGCTTGCCTACAAGTGACACACCTACCACAAAATCTCTCAATATCTCGTTTCATATGTGGCTAATAGAAATGTTTCTACAATACGACTAACGTCTTTACAACTCCAAAATGTCCCATCAATCCTCCTCCATGGGATTCTCTCACAATAAATCTCTTTAAGAACAATTAGGCACACACAACTTATTTTCTCGAAACAAGTAACCATCATGCCTAAAGTACTTACCAACCTCAAAATTTTCACAATTATGATATTCAGAACTAAAATCATGGTCATTAGCATACAATTCCTTAATATGTTCAAAACCAAGCATTTTAGAATTAAGTGTTGAGATTAAGGCATACCTGCGAGAAAGCGCATCTGCAACTATGTTTTCCTTACTTTGCTTATAACAAATGATGTATGAAAACGTCTCCATGAATTCCTCCGAATGAGCATGTATTTTGTTTAGCTTATGTTAGCCTTTAAGGTGTTTTAAAGATTCATGATCAGTGTGAATTACAAACTCCTTAGGGCATAGGTAGTGTTGCCATGTTTGTATTGTTTGAAATAATGCATATAGCTCTTTATCGTAAATAGGATAGTTTAAGGCTGCTCTACTTAATTTCTCATTGAAATAAGCAATTAGTCGTCCCTCTTACATAAGAACAGCTCCTATGTTAATACTTGAAGTATCATATTCAATTTCAAACATTTTGTTAAAGTTAGGCAAGGATAATAAAGGGGTTTTGGTTAGCTTTTCTTTGATCATTTGGAAAGCCTTCTTTTATTCTTCTCCCCACTTGAATTCAATATTTTTCTTGATTACTTCAGTGAACGGTGCGGCTAATATATTAAAGTCTTTCATAAACCGTAAATAGAAGCTAACAAGTCTGTGGAAGCTTCTCACGTTACTTACATTTGTAGGACTTGGCCATTCTTGAATTGCACGTACCTTCTCTTCGTCAACTTGTATACCCTATGTACTTACAACAAATCCTAGAAACATAAGTTTATCGGTGCCAAAGGTACATTTCTTCAAATTAACAAATAACTTTTCTTTCCTAAGTACATCTAAAATATATTTCAAATTTATTGTATGATTATCTAAGTTTTTGCTATATATGAGAATATCATCAAAATAAACAGCAACAAACTTGCCAATAAAAGCCCGCAAGGCATGATTCATAAGTCTCATAAAAGTAATCGGAGCAATAGTCAAACCAAAAGGTATAACTAATTATTCATACAAACTATATTTTGTTTTAAACGTAGTTTTCCACTCATCTCATTTTTTCATTCTAATTTGATGATATCCACTTTTTAGATCAATTTTAGAAAATGCACAAAAACCATGCAATTCATCAAGCATATCATCTAGCCTAGGAATGGGATGCCGATACTTTACTGTTATGTTGTTGAGGGTTCAGCAGTCAACACACATCCTCCATGTCCCATCATTCTTAAGAACTAGCAAAACTAGAGCTGCATATGGACTCATGCTTTCTCTTACGTGCCCTTTTCCATCAACTCATTAACTTGCCTTTGAAGCTCTTTGCTTCCTCCGGGTTACTCCTATAGGCTGGTCGGTTTGGAATGGTTACATCAGGCACGAAATCGATTTAATGCTCGATCCTTCGGATTGGAGGTAATCCATATGATGTTTCCTCAGTAAAGACATTCTTATAATCCGGCAAAAGAAAAACAATAGAGCTAAGATAACGTTAAGCTCATTAGTGTTTAGAAATTCCTCTTTGTACAGAAGTACAATCATTGGCTGATTTGAAAACAATACTCTTTTTATCTCAGTTGCTCTTGCATTAAAATTCTTTTGTTCTCTCTAATTTTCTCTCAACTACCTCAATTTTCTTTTCTCTTTCCCTCTCATTTTACTCAATATCTCTCTGATTTTCAATCTCTTTTTCTTTCTTTTTCTTTCGATCGCTCTCTCTTTATAAACTTATTTTGGTCTTTATGAACCTATTTTGGTGTTAATGGGCAAGAGTGATCTTGCGTTAATTAAACTCAAACAAGTACTTGTTGTAAAATCATCATGCTTTACATGTTTGTCGAATTGCCAAAGACGCCCAAGTAATAAGTGTCCAGCTTGCATTGGTACTACATCATATAGTACTTTATCTTCATATTTACCGATCTTAAAAGACACTAGTACTTGTTTGTTCACTTTCACCTCGCCACTGTCATTCAGCCACTGTAGTTTGTATGGCTGTAGATGTTTAAATGTTGGAAGCCCTAACTTCTCCACCATGATGGTACTAGTAACATTGGTATAACTTTCCCCATCAATAATCATATTACATACTTTTTCCTGAATATAGCACTTAGTATGAAAGGTGTTTTCCCGTTGCACTGCTTCATCTTCTTTTACTTGCACACTCAAAGCTCTCATAGCTATTAAAGTTATTTTATCAGGGACTGCATACTCTTCATCTTTAACATTCTCCAATGGTGGCATCTCATTATCTTCTACCTCATCATCGGTTACAATCTCACCATTATCTTATAACACCATAACTTTCTTGTTCATACATTCACTAGCTATGTGTCCCTTGCCATGACATTTAAAACACTTAATATCACGATTCCTGATAGTGGGTGTTACGTTTTTACCTTGTAAATTAGACCTGGAGGGCTCAGATCTTGATTTAGTTGCAATAGATTTTTGTGGCCTCTCTCACACTTTACATAGCTCAGCGGCTTCCATGGAGTGGAACTCAAGCTTCCATGGTAGCTTCTCTATCTTCTTCTATATTTGCTCTAATCATGGCAACCTCCATTTCTTTATAGTAATCCTCTACGCTTCGGCTACCCTGGGTAAGACTTTGCAGTTTTTGGAACAAGTCTTGGTAGTAGTGGCTAGGTACAAATCGCCTTCTCATCAATGTCTTAATTTTATTCCACGTTTCAACAGAACGTTCTCCATTCCGTCTCCTAGTTATAACACGCTGATCCTACCAAGTAATAGCATAATTAGAAAACTCAATGCATAATTAGAAAACTCAATCACAGTCAATTTTATCTTTTTTACCCCAGAATAGTTGTAGCAATCAAATACAAACTCCATATTCTTCTCCCATTCAAGGTATGCTTCAGGATCAGATTTTCCTTGAAAAGATGGAATTTTCATCTTTATGCCACTCACACCATTATCTCGATGCCTAGCTCTTTTATGATTACCTACTGAATCCTCCCTTTCATTATACTCATCCCTATAATAATCATCAACCACTTCTCTATCTGGAACTCTCTCTCTTCTATGAGCTTGGGAAACACATTGTGGTTGCTGTGCATATGCATTCTCTACTTGATCCAAACGCTCATGTATGTGCTCTAATTCAGCCTTGTCAATCGTCTCATCTTCCCCATCAAGGCTTGAATTTGAAAATTTTAAATAGTTGATTGTTGATCCTCTACATTTGCGCTTCGTTCTTCATCTTGAGACATATTTGAAATCTACAAAAAGAGATTCGAAGTAATGTAGAAAGGACCTCACTTCACTCTCTTACGTGTTTCACTCAAGAGAATGATTCACTCAATTTCACTCGTGTTTCACTCAAATTTGTTGGCTTTTACCCTCTAATATGCTCACACTCTCTTGCCTTTTTCCACTCGTAATAATTTTCTCTTAGTTCTTATAAAATTAATCAAACCAATATCAAGATTCCAGTAGCAATTCACAAAGATTATATTAAAGAGATTTGGATTTTAAGGGCGAGAACACAATAAACACATATGAGTAGGATTGGAAGCACAAAATAATAATATTTTGGGAATAAATTTTCACACAATGAAAAATTAGACTTAGATTATATAAGATACCAATAATGGAAATTGAAAGATTTTTTTCACTATTTTTTTTTACTTTGCTCTTTTTTTTTTTTAACACAGAATAACTGAAAATTAAAGGAATTTAGGGTAAGGAATTGGTAAAATTTTTGAATTTAAGGAAATAAATCACAGGGATGCAAAATTAATAAACCTTAAATATCGTTCACGATGTACTGTTCATGCGATACTGTTCATACGACACTGTTCACGAAATTTTTTTTAATTAAAATAAACAAAAAAACAAAAGTTAAATAAGGATAGGCAAAACCTGATTAGAACCTTTTCTCTGATACCAACTGATATAAACCCTGCCAAGAACTGACGATACCCTAATCAAATTAGGCTCCAAGATCGTTTCTAATCTCAGAAATTGAATGAAACCGCGACCCATTGCTTAATGAAGTAAGAACCTTGGTATGTGAGGATACCACAATCAGCTATGTATAGTCTAATTGATAAGTCAAGAGTTGAACGCCACGGAAAATCTGATAAGTTCAAAGAGTTCGTTTAAGAACTAAAGAAAATTATACTCTCAAGTAAATTGCATGAAAAACTTCTTCTTTATCTTATTGAATGCGAATATATATATATATATATATATATATATAGCTTACAAGAAATCCTAATCATAAACAAATTCCTAATCTAATTGAAATAAGAAAAGAGTTATAAATAAATTAGGATATTAATCTAATAAAAAGGAAATAATCCTAAATGACTAAATAAAAATCAAAATAGCTGATTTGTTGCCTCTTTTAAAAATGGAAACACTATCTAAAAAGATAGTGGTATATTTTTTATCCTTAATGTGCCGATTTCATAGATTTGATTGCTCATAAAATTTAAGAGCTTGAATCATGCATTGATAAAATTGCTTATATGAATATAAAAATAAAAAATTCAATTTAATCATATCAATTAATAAAATTGTACAAAGAGAAATAATAACTTACGATGCAATATTCATCATTCCAAACCCTGGTTAAGGAAAACTTAAAACTTAGGTACCCAATCCTTTTTGAGTCCTTGAGTGTTAACAATGGTTCATTTTGGAACCCAAAAATATTTCATTCCATAACAAACATTTCTTTTCACAGGGCTTCTATTTTTCATGTGACCATCGTGGCTATAAAAATGGCATACAATAAGATTATTAATAAAAGTACTTTTTACAAAGTAATTTTTATGATACTTCTGTTTTGAATTTTGCTATAGCCAATACCTACCTTTTCATAAACACATTTTTGCAAACCAAGCAAATTAGATCTTTTGCCCATTTGAGAATTTTAAGAAAATATCACTAAGTTCATTATTCATTTTCTCGAGCACCTCATTTTACTTTTTTAAATTATCTACATGTGAGGTTACATGCTTTTGTGATGGGCTAGATTTTTCATTTGATGAAGCAATTCTATCATACAAAGATTTGTTATCAAATTCTAGGTATGTAATCTTAGCACTTAAAGATTTATTCTTATTTGTGAGCTTTACTATTATCTTTTTAAAACATGCATTATTTTTACCTATCCTCCTCCAATCATAATGCAGTTTTTTAAAAGCATCAAGTAATTCATCGTAGGTAGGAAAGTCACTTACCTTATTAAAATCATCAAATGATTCATTACCAAATACCATTAAAGTTAGATTTGAAATTTCTTAATGTTCTTCATTATCACTTGATTCCTCATCACTGTCATCCCACGTAGCCATCATGGCTTTCTTCTTGAGCTTGTTCAGAAGAGGGCATTCTGATTAAATATGTCCAGGCTTCTTGCATTTCTTCCCATTTTAATTCTAGTAGTTTATGGACTTCTTTCATTAATTTATTTTCTTGTAGAATATTTTGAATCTCCTTGCCACCATGGTCATTTCTACATCATCTAACTCACTTTCCTCATCACTCTCATGTTTTAAGACTTTGAGTTCAATGCACTTCCTTTTCTTCTTTTAATTACATTTTTCAACTGCTAAATCTTCCTCATAAGAAATAATAGAACTAATTAAATCATTAATAGGCAAAGTGTTTAAATCATTGACTTCCTCTATAGCAGTTCTCTTAGGTCTCCATTCACTTGAGGTTGACCTAATGATTTACTTAACCTTTTCGCTATTCAAAAAGGTTTTTCCTAGGGCTTTTAGAGTGTTCACAATGTCTATAAACCTACTATACATGGAATTGACACTTTTATTTTGTTCCAATGAAAACAATTCATATTGTCGAGTGTATCAACTAATTTTAGACTCTTGTCTTGGTTTGTCCCTTCATAGACTACTTTAAGTTGGTTCTAAATTTCTAGTGCAATTTGACAACTAGACACTTTATGGTGTTCTTTATTATCAAGGGCACAATATAAAGCATTCATAACTTTGGAATTTAAAGATATTTTTCTATTTTCTTCCTAATTCCATTATCTAGATGATTTGGGGATATTTTTCCCATTTTCATTTTTAATAGCAGGTACAAATGGTTCATAATTAATGATTTCCTAAATTTCATAATCTAAAACTTGTAAATAAATTCTTATCTTATTTTTCCTAATAAGGGTTAATCATTTCCATCAAAGAATAGTGGTCTAGTAGTAGACAATCCTCCTTAAAGATAGAGTCATTTTGGGCTGTCATAGATCTTTTACCCTAGACAGTTAAGTCTTAATAAGGGAACCTTGCTCTAATATCAAATAAAATACTAGCTATGCAGCACAAGAGGGGGGTCAATTGAGTTTCTAAAAAATTTAAAAAATTAAAATCAAACACAACTGAAATAAATAAACCAAATTCCAAATACCAAAATTAAAGTGAAGTAAAAAAAAAGAGTGAAGGATAGAAAGATGCGAACACGGATTTTTATGTAGTTCGGCCAAAGTATGCTTACATCCATGCCTCCAAGCTCACTGGCCTTGAGGATTCACTAATCGAGCCTTCAAGGCTTCAACAAGGCTTATGGTGTGCAAATTTTATTGAAATCGAAAGCGCATGAATCTATTGAAGTATATATTAATGGTGACGAGTGTCGATCCCACGAGGAGGTGGATTTTAATTATGTACAGTTATTATTATTCCTTATTATTTAATGTGCTTGCTGTAAAATTTTCTAGTTTATTTTATCCTAAGATTGAAATTAAAATATTTGGAATAAATTGGGAATTGATCAATGGGATAAAGTGCTTGGGTCTTAGGATTCACACTCAACATTTCACCATGGGCTTAATATTTCTTTTTTAGTTCCAATTAATTTATGAGGGGGTATTTCCACTCCTCATAAACCTAACTCTAATAAATATGACATCAAGCGCTCATTGTACTAGGAAGAATAATTTTATGTTAAATGTGGTATCAAGAACATGTTGTACCAGGTAATAATAATGTAACTATCGACAAACTGACAAGACTATCCACTAATTAACTTAGATAAATTTTATGTCAACAATGAGTCAGGACCTACCACATAAATTACAGGGAGATTTTTCTCTAATAAATCTAGTGTAAAGTACTCACCATGCCGAATAGTAATAATCATGCACTATGGAGCCATTATACCAGTGCAATACCTAAACAAGATTAGTACTATCTGTCTATGATAAGTTAAAATAATTTAAATAAATTAGAGAAAGTGAAAATAAACTTACCAAGCTTGAAAATAAATTAGCTACTCATTTTATAACTGGGGGTAAAATTGGAATTTTATTAAAATATAAAGAAAATACAAGATGGAGAAGGAATTTAAAAAAATAGTGCCTGAAAATAAATTTAGGGGTGTGAAATTAGGGCGGCGAGCCCCCTATTTATAGATACAACGAGTAAATCATGGCTATCAAATGAAAACAGTTCAGACGCCTAGGATTGTGCCACGTGGCACTCTCTAATTGGTTGGACACGTTACTAGGGCTGTCATTCTGTGTATATGCATGTACGATATGCACGTTTTTCGGTCCATTAATATTTTGCCACGTCATCGTTCAATGCAAAAGTCAACAAATATGTTTTAGTGCGTTGCATGTATTGTAAGCTCATTTTTCGGTCCAATAGACTTCTGCCACATCATTCGTCAACATCACGCCAGCAGTCAACACACGTCTGTGGGGACCACTAAATTTTTGCTGTTATGAGTTCAAAAATGCTGTCCGTTTTGCTGTCCGACTTCTCGTTTATTGGGAAATAACTAAAATAACTATAAAATATATAAATTACTAAAAATACACATAAATATAGGCAATTAAATATCAAGGGACTTAAAATACATAAAGGTGGAGATGTTAGTGAGACTTAGAGTGTAAAATGATGATTTTATCCTTTATAAATATATACTCTCTAGGACTCAACACACCCCCAACTAGCTTATTGCTAGTGTCTAGCAAATTAAGCGACAAAAAAATTCAACCATTTTTTTTTCTAAAGGCAATTATGTTTATTTCTTCAATTAGATTAATGACAATAATCAAATAAAAGTATAAGCATTATCTCCAGCCTAAACAGATATCACTCCCACATCAACCATCCACATGAGTCAGTCAAGCAAATATATGCAAACTGATCGATTATCAAAGCTACATTAATTAAGCCACTTTTAAGTGTGACATGTCAATCTCAAAATCTCACAGGTTAGAGTGACACTCTCAAAAGAAAAAAAACCCAAGAAAAATAGTCACTCTAAAAATGATAACTTGAGAGAAATTAATGCATGGCAATATCACACACTCTTACTAAGAATAATGCCCACAGGTTAACATATAACATGACACCAAATGAAATAATAGTCAAAGCAACTTATATATATATATATATATATATATATATATATGTATGTATGTATGTATGTATGTATCACTATATCATTTTAGTCAATATTACTAACTTCTATTTTAGACTATAGATCCTAAAATCAAGAAGAACTTTTATTAGGATGTAATTCAGGTTAAGGATACGGTTAACAAAGAAGTGACAATAGAAAAGATAAAGTTTTGTTTGATAAAAAAATAGAGATCTTTTGGAAATTATAAGGTGCAATTCATTTATTATTATTATTTTTTTCTTTTTCTTTTTTTTTTAAATTGCACATTTTTTATTTCTTTCTATATATATATATATATATATATATATATTACACTAATTTTTTTTAAATAATCATCTAAAATTTTCTCAAACATGAGTAGGTGATGGAACACATAAAACGTAGGGTATTACTCTAAATTAGAGTAGAACAGGATAATGAGTTAACAAAGAAAACATAATTATTTTCTTTATTTTAACAAAGAAAACATAAATATGATGTAACATAACTTAAGGCCAAATGTAATACAAATACATGAATTTGAAAGTCATCATGTCATCCAATATCAAAAGATCACATAAAATGCCTAATTTTTTTAATTTTTTAATTTTTTTAACTAGAAGACTAAGAAGATGCATTTCTAGAGTCACTACACTCCATATTCAGCTACCTTTGACTTAAAAATTAAGACAAAGTTAGTTCCTACAATAAAAATTAGTAAAAACTTCTTCAAGATTAAGACATTCCATAATCATCAACTATTCCTTCCCCCAACCAGAATGAAACATTGTCCTCAATGTTTTAAAGGAAAAAAGTAGGGTTTACAAGACATCACCTGAGTGCTGCAACAAAAAATGAAAGAACACATTTATAGATGGAGAGTTAAATCTAATTTATGCTTCTTACTGCTGCTGCTACCATCATCAGTCGACCAATCCAATGAAGAGGTCCTAGAATAACCCTTGATCACCTCTTCCATATACTAAGTGTATTTTTATCTTCGTTAGGACTCGACCAAGATCTATAGCTGCCTCAACAAACTCTTTATAATTTCTATAGTGAAACCAAAAAACCACACAAATGTTCTTAAATTGTATATTTGAAGGTGTTGCCATTAAGACAATCATAAAAAACAACTTCTGAATGTTTAACAAAATAAGCTCATATTTAAAGATCTTGGTAACAACTATAATGATGCACAGCTGGAAAGGAAGTGGTGCGCTTTTCAAATAATGCGTGAAGTTTGTGGCTTTAAAGTCAAAAGCAAAAAGTGAACAACAGGAAAAGATAAAACAATAATTCAAATGATAAAAGAACAGTAAATAAAAAGATATGTATTGGCAGTTGTGATTATGGCTCACATCTTCCTGTGGTTTTACGTTCAGAAACAACTTGAACGCCCTCTATGGGTCAAGGATAGGCTTCCCATCCAATTTTCTTATAAACTGGCAAACAGGGTCGTTTATAGTCAGATTCTTGAGACTATATCTTGCATGTTCTATCTAAAATAATGGTTATAACTGTAGAATTAGTCTTTGAACGTATCCACTAGGATACGTTTTACGAGACAAAAAGATATTATCCAATAACTCTTTATTCAAGCCATCTCTAATGAATTGAATCTTGTCTTCCTTGTTATCAAACACCATTCCTAAAGTACATGTCTTTTTCTTATATTCCATTTTGGCATATTTATGACAAGCAGCTGGAAGTCGTCGAGCTCTTCGTTTTCTTGAGTAGTTTCCTTTACCACAACCACGTATATATGCAATAAATTTGGGAGGTAACTCACCTGCCAATCGTACTATGGCTTCAATTAACCATCAGATGTCAGAAGGGATGTTATTTCCTATAAGTAATCGCATGCAATCGGACCGAGATTTATATATTGTAAGGAGAGCATTCTAAGGAAGTAAAGGAAATCGTTTGTGAAGCTTTGCCAAAATTATGTTTTTATCCATTTCATCTCCTCAGAATATCAATTATTATGGGGATCTGAAGCAACCGACTTTGATTGTCATGGAGTATCATTATCCGCCACTTAACCGGGGTAACAAATTAAAACACACTTAAATAAAATAAAGCCTACGAAATCAAGTAACACGTGAAAGCAAACAAAAGAAAATAAAAACACACAACATAACAAAAAAATGTGTTTAAGCAAACAACTACTTACAAACATCCTTTTATTGAATTTGCTTCAAGTTCTAATTGGATTTCATAGATACCACATTCAATTTCCCTGAGTTGTCTTTCTAAGGCTTCAAAATGGGATACTAATGCTGATGGTCGAAGGTCCTAAATTTGATATGATTGAAAAACTTAGAGAAAGTCGTTTAGATGACGCCTCACACATAGAAGTTGCTTAAGTTGGACGAAGAGGATCTTTTGGATTGAGGTATTCATGATAAGTAACGAAAGAAAATATGATTGGTAATTAAAAACACTTTAACATAAAATAAATAATTTTGAACAAAAGAATAGTAAAATGAAATGATAAAAAGAAATTAAATCACTAAAAAAATGGAAAGGTCATAATTCAAATCTGGTGGGGTCACTCAAATGATTTCAGTGTCTTCATCATGTAGTTAGTGCTCTAGATATGGCTTTAATCTTTGACCATTAACTTTGAAAATGACATCATTCTTTGGATCTTTAATTTCAATTGCTTCATGTGGGAAAACAGTATTAACAATAAAGGGTCCAGACCATCGAGAGCAATCGAGAATTAAATAAAAGCACTTTCTGACCTGGGGTAAAAGATTTTCTCATAATTTGCTTCTCATGAAAGACTTTTTTTCGCTGTTTGTAACTTTTAGCCTTTTCATCGTTGCAAATATCCTCAAATTCTGCCAGTTGGGACCTCCCTTTTGAACTATGGCAAGGGTAAATGGTACTTTCATTTAGTTATTTATTGTCAAGGGATGATGAGATAATTTCTTGAAATGTACTTTCTTCTCCCAAAGATGTATACTCCAAAGTATTGGGTGATGGTTTAAGCTCGAGTTTAGTTAATGATTCTGATAGGATAAGATTTTCCTCAGATGGTGCCAATTGCTCTTCTTTTAACTTCCAGTTATTAGTATCCATGAATGGTGATGAGTCAAGTGAGGTATTAATCTGGTCAAAAACCAAACTAAAGTGAATTAACTATTTTTGTAAAGGGTCGTCATTAAGGTTAGAAGAAAGATTATGATTAACTAATTCTTCAATATAATTGATATAAATAATTTCATCGTCTCCATCATGAGGTTGTTTGGCAATGTTGAAGATATTAAGCTCCATAGTCATATTACCAAAGGACAACTTCATATTTTTAGTCGTCCATTGAATGTGAGTATCAGCAATTGCCAAGAAAGGTCAACTTAGAATAATAGGGATGTGCTTCTTCGAATCCTGCATTTGTTAAGTATCAATCACAATAAAATCATAAGGAAAATAAAACTTGTATACATGGATAAGCACGTCCTCCACAATACTACGAGGTATTTTCATAGACCGATCTGCAAGTTATAACACAACTGGAGTTGGGTGTAATTCTTCCAATCCAAGTTTCACAAATACTAAGTACGGCAAAAGATTTACACTAGCTCCCAATTCTAATAAAGCATTCTCAATTGTGTGGTTCCCAATACTACATAAGATAGTATGAGATTTTTAGTCTTTAAATTTTGGAGGAATTTTTGTTGAAGTATGAAACTAATGTTTTCGGTTAAAAATACCTTCTTTTGAACATGAATGCTTTTTTATTTTTTTTAGTACTGCGGTCTTTAAGAAACTTGGCATAAGAGGGTACTTGCTTTATAGCATCAAGCAAAGAAATGTTAACACTTACCTGTTTAAATATCTATATAATCTCACTTGTGGAATTTCTTTTTTTTACTTTATCCAACCTCTAAGGGAATGAAGCTTTAGGGATGTACTCTCATGGACAAATTTCTTCTTTCTTCTTTGATGAATCCTCAAAATTTATAGGCATAACTTAAGTCATTTTTGTTACCGGCATCTCCAGCTTGTTGTCAACTTCTTTGCCTTTTCGTAAGGTCATCACAATTTAACCTCTTCATATTGCTTACTAGAGTCAATACTTACTTCATGTACGCCTTTAGGATTTGGCACTGCCTGGCTTGGGAATTTGCCCTTCTCAATGGTCATTGTTAAGTTTTGAGCTAAAGAAGCTATCTTACCTACCATCATTTCTAGGTTTGAAATCGACTGGGCTTGTGAGTTGAAGCTTCTTTTCATCTCATTTTACAGTTCATCAATAGTGCAATTTTGTTAATCTATTGCAGAGTGAGTCCAATTTTTAAAATTTTGGAATGCTTCCTCCCATAGTCTGAGGTTGAGAGTAGTTCTGGTTCTAATTGTATGGTCTGAATAGTTGTTGAAAGACTTGAGGAGCCTGAAGAGCTGGCTGCATTGATGGAGCTGGAGCTGGAGTTGCTGCTCTGTTCTGTTGGAATCCTCGAGACCATTAAAAGTAGAGATGGTCTCTCTACCCAATATTATAAGTGTTGGAGTAAAGATTTTAGTTTGGCTGTTTTTCTATCACACTAATTACATTGGCTTGACCTAAGTATGAGTCATGATCAAGTTGATTATAGACATGTGGCTTTGTTGATTTTGCAGCCGTCAAAGATGCTATTTGAAGTGAAAGACCTTCAATTATTTCTTTGACTTTCTTGATTTCTGATCTTGACTCACCAATATGAACATCATTCACTCATTTGATTTTTCTCACATTTCTGAATGATCTGCATCGCTGTAGAGAATTATCTTCTTGTCACTGAAACAAATTTCAAATCTCTGATGCACTTTTTGACATCAACTCTCCTCCACTTGTTACCATTAGCCATTCCTACACATGTGGCAATAGTCCCTCCAAAACGTATTGGCAGTGATGCCATTTTTCGCACCAATGATATGGACACTTCAAGAGTAGCCCATTAAATCACTCCCATGCTTCGAAAAATTGCTCGTCTTCTTTTTGGGTAAATTTTGAGATTTTCCTGAGAATAACATTAGTTTTATTCACTGGGAAGTATTTATTTAAAAAGTTAGTAACTATTTGTTCCTATGATGTAATGCTATTAGCAGCCAATGTATTTAACCAAGAACAAACTCTCTCTTTTGAAGAAAATGAAAACAACTTAAGCTTAACATCATCATCTGAAAAATTCTCATATTTAAAAGTTTAACAAATAGTATGAAATTCATTCAAATGATTGTATGGATCTTTATTTTCGAGGCCATAGAATGATGGGAGACAATTTAACAAACTAGGCTTTAACTCAAAACTCCTAGCAGCTACATTTAGGTATCTTATACATGATGTACTCAAATTAGCTAAAAGACTAAAGTAGTCCTTAAATGGCCTCTCCTACGGTGCTTATGGTTGTTGTTATTGTAAATTCATTTCAATTTTATCCACAATTTCCACTTATAATGCAATGTGTTTATGGGTTCTAAATTATGTGATAGTGATCTTCGACCATGCATGCAAAGAACATGTACAAAAGCAAAATTGAAAATAAAGAGAAGAGAAATTATGATAGTAACCTTGTCACGCTTGTTACAACTTTGTTATGAAAATATACTCAAGTGCTATGAATGTACAATAAGAAAAAAATGTACAAGAAAATAAATTAACTAAAATTAAAATAAACTGAAATTAAAATAAATTAACAGGCGGTTAAACCGGCCATATAAATTAACAAGAGCAATGTAGCATTACAAAGAAAAATAAAATGAAAATTAAATTACAAAAATTAAAAGAAAATAAATTAACTTAAAATAAATCAATTAAACTTATAGGCGGTTAAATCGGCCATGTAAAAAGAAAATTACAAGAAAATAAAAATACAAAAAGATATTGACTTAAGAAAATTAACTCTGCAAATTGAAATAACTTACCTCCCCGGTAACAGCGCTAAAAACTTGTTGTGAAAATTTTATTGAACTCGCAAGCGCACGAATCTATTGAAGTATAGATTAATGGTGACGAGTATCGATCTTACGAAGAGGTGGATTTTAATTATATAGAGTTATTATTATTCTTTATTATCTAATGTACTTGTTGTAAAATTTTCTAGTTTATTTTATCTTTAAGATTGAAATTAAAATACTAGGAATAAATTGGAAATTGATCAATGGAATAAAGTGCTTGGATCTTAGGATTCACACTCAACATTTCATCATAGGCTTAATATTCCTTTTTCAGCTCCAATTAATTTATGAGGGAGGTCTTTCCACTCCTCATAAACCTAACTCTAATAAATATGATATCAAGCGCTCATTGTGATAGGAAGAATAATCTTATGTTAAATGTGGTATCGAGAACACATTGTGCCAGGTAATAATAATGGAACTGTCGACAAGGTGGCAAGACTATCCACTAATTAACCTAGATGGATTTTATATCAAAAATGAGTCAAGACCTACCACATAAATTAGAGAGAGGTTTTTCTCTAATAAATCTAGTGTAAAGTACTCACCATGCCAAATAGTAATAATCTTGCAATAGGGAGCCAGTATACCCGTGTAATATCTAGACAAGATTATTACTATCAGTATACGATAAATCAAAACAATTTAAATAAATTAGTGAAAGTGAAAATAAACTTACCAAATTAAGCTCATATATCATGTTGAGTCTTCACCTTTAACCCAAGCTTGGAAATAAATTAGCTGTTCATTTTATTACTAGGGGTAAAATAGGGATTTTATTAAAATACAAAGAAAATACAAGATGGAGAAAGAATTTTAGAAAATAGAGCCCAAAAATAGTTTCAGGGTTGTCAAATTAGGGGGGAAGAGCCCCCTATTTATAGATACAATGAGTAAATCATGGCCGTCAACGACACGACAGCAATTAACGCCACATTAGCGAGGCCCACCAAAATCTTAAAACTATGATTTTACACTTTATATCTTTCCTAAGGTTTTCAGCTATTCTAAGTTCAAAAATACTATCCATTTTACTGTCCGACTTCTCGTTTATTGAGAAATAACTAAATACCCCTAAAATACATAAAGTATTAAAAATACACATAAATATAAACAATTAAATATCAAGGGACTTAAAATACATAAAAGTGGAGATATTAGTGAGACTTGGAGTGTAAAATGATGATTTTACCCTTTGTAAATATATACTCTCTAGAACTCAACAGCTTACACTTGACTTCCAAGGTATCAATGGACCTTTACAATAAGAGATTATACCCAATCTCTTCACCTAAGTGTTTCCTAACACTTACAACCACTCAAGTTTAATTTTTCAAAGAGGAATACAAAAGATTTCCATCACATAATATATTTGATTACAAGATAAATGCTCAATATGTGAACAAGAATGATTATGAGACTTTTAAACTTAAATTGCTCTTGAATGCTCAGTGATAATTGAAGTTGTCCAACTTTGATTTGGATTTGAATGAGTTTTTTATAGTTAAATAAGAAAACAAGCCGTTATTGACTTTCTGATAATAATTGGCTTACCGTTTATGAAGAAAATGCGTATTTAGAGTCACTACACTCTATATTCAACCATCTTCAGCTAAAAAATTTAACTAGAATTAGATCATACAACAAAAATCAATAAAAACTTCATCATAATTAAGACATTCCACAATCATCAACTATTCCCTCCCCCTAACCAGAACGAGAGATTGTCATCAATGTTTTAAAAGAAAGAAATAGGGTTTAGAAGACATCACTTTGGTACTGTAACACAAAATGAAAGAAAATGTTTATAGATGGAGAGTTAAATCTAATTTGTGCTTTTTACTACTACTACCACCATCATCATTCGTTCAATCTAATGAAGAGGTCCTAGGATCTTGCTCTGGTCTATAAGCTTGTAAAAGATCCAATAACTCATTAGCAGTAGGAGCACAAATAAATTTTTTTTTTTGTGAAATGAATTAAATAAATTTTTATTACATAGTTAAGAAATACAAGTTACCTATTATAAAAGTTATTAACATTAAACAAACTGATAGGTTTTTTATTAATGTTCATATTGCCTTAAGATGCAAATGTAAATAGTGCCTATAAAGTTACAAGATCTCTTGGCAAGAAAATAAAAGCTTTGACATGTTGTAGCATTTCAGAAAGTCTTTCTTGCATGGTTGAGACAACTAACTCCTCTCCAGTTGGTGAGCCAGATATGCTTACAAGAGGTTTTAGGGTTTTCGGAATGATACCTAGCACTTAACTTCCTCTATTGTCAGCAGCTTCTGCAATACGCTTTAATAACCCTCGATTACCTCTTCTATATAATAAGTATATTTTTCTTCTCTACTAATGAAACCTAGAAATCACACAATTGGTCTTAAATTGTCTACTCGAAATTGCTGTCACAGAAATAATCCTAAAAAATAATTTGTGAATGTTTAATCAAATAAGCTTGTATTTAAAGATCTTAGTAATAAATATAATTATACACAACTGTAAACAAAGTTGTGCGTTTGTTAAATAACGCATGAAGTTTGTGGGTGAAAAGTCAAAAGTAAATAGTGAACAATATGAAAAGATAAAATAATAATGCAAACAATAAAAGAATAGTAAATAAAAAAGGATATGTACTAGTAATTGTGAGTATGGCTCACATCTTCCTCTGGTTTTACGTTCAGAAACAACTTGAACCCCATTGATAGGTTAAAGATAGGCTTCCCATCTAGTTTTTTTATAAACTAGTAAATATGGTCGTTTATAGTTAGATTCTCAAAACTATATCGTGAATGTTCTTTCTGAAATAATGGCCATAAATGGAGAATCGCTTTCTATGCTTATCCACTGGGATGCCTTTTAAGAGACAATGATATTATTCGATGACTCTTTATTCAAGCAATCCCTAATGAATTGAATCTTATCTTCCCTGTTATAAGACACCATTCTTAAAGTACACGAATTTTTATCGCATGCCATTCTGGCATACTTATGATAAACTACTAGAAGCTGTTGAGCTTTTCATTTTCTTGAATAGTTTCCTTTACCACAACCAGGCATGTATGTAATAAATTTAAGCGGTAACTCACCTGCTAATCGTAATTTGGCTTCAATTAACCAATGGATGTCAGCATGGATGTTATTCCTCATAAGTAATCGCATGCGTTCAGACCGAGTTTTATATATTGTAAGGAGAGCATTCTGAGGAAGTGAAGGAAATCATTTTTGAAGCTTTGCCAAAATTGTATTTTTTTTTCCATACCTTCACGTTAGTATATCAATTATTATAGGAAACTAAAGTAACTGAATTTGATTGTCACAGAGTATCGTTATCCGCCACTTAATCGGGGTAACAAATTAAAGCACCTTAAATAAAATATCGAAATCAACTAACACGTGAAAGTGAACAAAAGAAAATAAAATCACAATATAAAAAAATGAGTAAAATCAAACATTTAATTACAATAATCCTCTTATAGAATTTACCTCAAGTTTTAATTGGATTTTATAAATGCCACCTTCAATTTCCTTGAGTTATCTTTTTAGGTCTTTAAAGTGAGATACTAATGCTGGTGGTCGTAGAACCCAAAACATGATGTGATTGACAGACTTAAAGCAAACTGCTTAGTTGATGCTTCACACATATAAGTCACTTAAGCTAGTTGAAGAGGATTCGTCTGATTAAGGTATTCATGATAAGTAACGAAAGAAAATGTAACTGGTAATCAAACACACTTTAATATAAAATAAATAATTTCGATCAAAATAATAGTAAAACGAAATGATAAAAGGTTAAATCATCGAAAAGAAATAGAAAAGTCTCAGTTCAAATTTGGTAGGTTACTCAAATCGATTTTGGTGTCTGCTTCATATAGTTAGTAATCTAGATGTGGCTTTAATCTTTGGCCATTAACTTTAAAAGTGACACCATTTTTTATATCCTTAATTTCAGTTGCTCCATGTGGAAAAATAGTGTGAACGATAAAGAAATCAAACCATCGAGAGCATAACTTACCTGGGAATAGATGCAAGCGAGAAAATTTTCTCTCACTTGGTGTAGAAAATTTTCTCGCAATTTACTTGTCATGAAAGACTTTCATTCGCTTTTTGTAATCTTTAGTTTTTCATATCTACAAATCTCCTCAAACTCTGTCTGTAATCTCCTTTTTTAAACTATAAATAGGGTAAATGGTATGTCTATTTAGTTGTCTGTCGTCAAGGGATGATGAAGTGATATTTTGCAATGTACTTTTTTTTCCCAATGACATATATTCCAAAGTGTTGGGTGACAGAATGAGCTCAAGCTTTCGTAATGATTCTGATGGGATGAGATTTTTGCCTAGATGGTGCTAATCGCTCTTCTTTTAACTTCTATTTATTAATATCCATAAATAGTGATGAATCGAGTAAGGCATTAATCTGATCAAAAACCAAACCAAAGTGAGTTAACTAATCTTGTAAACGGTCGTGGCTAAGGTTAAAAGAAAGATTATGATCAATTAATTCTTCAATAAAATTCATATCAATAATTTCATTGTTCAATCATGAGGTTATTTGGCAATGTTGAAGATATTAAGCTCTATAGTCATATTGCCAAAGGACAACTATATATTTTCAATTCTACATTAAATGTAGGCATCGACAATTGCCAAGAAATGTCGGCTTAGGATAATAGGGATGTGCATCTTCAAATCCTATACTAGTTGAGTATTAATCATAATAAAATCAACATCAAAATAAAATTTGTCAACTTAGATAAGCATATCCTTTATAATACCATGAGAATTTTCATAGATTGATCTGCAAGTTGTAACAAAACTGGAGTTGGGTTTAATTCTCCTAATCTAAGTTTTATAAATACAGAGAAAGGCAAAAGATTTACACTAGCTCCTAAGTCCAACAAAGCATTCTCAAATGTGTGGTTCCTAATACTATATGAGATAGCAGGAGATTCTAAATTTTTAAACTATAAAGTCATTTTGTGTTGGAGTATAAAACTAATATTTTCTGTTAGAAAGACCTTATTTTAAACATTAATGTTTCTTTGTTAGTGCAAAGATCTTTAAGAAACTTGGCTTAAGAAGACACTTGCTTTATAGCATTAAGCAAGGGAATGTAAACACTTACCTGTTTAAAGATCTCCATAATCTCACCCGTGGAATTTCCATTCTTTGCTTTAGCTAACCTCTGAAGGAATAGAGCTTTGGGGACATATGCTCATGGGCTGCTTTCTTCTTTCTTTTTTAATGATGAGTCATCATAATCTATAGGCACAACTTCAGTAGTCTTTGTCATCAACATCTTTACTTTGTTGTCAACTTCTTGGCTTTTTAATAAGTTTATCACAGCTTTAGGATTTGGCACTGGTTGACCTAGGAATTTTCCCTTCTCAATGGTCATTGTTAAGTTTTGAACTGAAGAAACAAGTTGTCCTACCATCTTTTCTAGGTTTGAAATTGACTGGACTTGTGAATTGAAGCCAGTTCTCATCTCATTCTACAGCTCGTCAATAGTGCGATTTTGTTGTTCTATTGCAGAATGAGTCTAATTTTTGAGATTTTAAAATATTTCATCCTATGGTCTGGGTTGAGAGTAGTTCTAGTTCTAATTGTATAGTTGAATGGTAGTTGAGAGACTTGAGGAGCCTGAGGAAATAGTTGCAATGATGAAGCTAGAGCTGCTGTCCTATTTTATTGAAATCCTTGAGACTATGAAAAGTTGGGATGGTCTTTCCATCCAAGATTATAAGTATTAAGTAAAGATTATAGTTTAGTTGTTTTCCTATTACACCAATTGTATTGGCTTGATTTGGGTATGAATCTTGGTTATACTGATTAAATACATGTCGCTCTGTTTATTTTGCAGCCGTTAATGATGTTGTTTGGCGGGAATAACCTTGGACTATTTTTTACTTCCTTTATTTTAGATCTTGACTTGCCAATATAAACTTCACTCACTCATTTATTTTTTTTCATATTTTTGAATGATCGACTTCGCTGTTGGGAATTATCTACTTGTCACTAGAAGAAATCTCAATCTCTGGAGCACTTTTTGACATTAACTCTCTCCACTTGTAACCATTAGCCATTCTTGCACATGTGGAAATAGTTATTCTACAAAGTATTGGCATTGGTGCCATCTCTCATACCCATAATGTGGTCGCTTCAAGAGTAGCCCATCGAATCACTTCCATGCTTTGAAAAATTGCTCGTCTTCTCTTTTGGTAAACTCTGAGATTTTCTTGCAAATAGCATTGGTTTTATGTGCTAGAAAGTATTTATTTAAAAATTTAGTAACAATTTGTTCCTATGATGTAATACTATTAGCAAGTAATGTATTGAACCAAGAACAAGCTCTATCTTTTAAAGAAAATATAAACAACCTAAGCTTAAGATCTTTATATGAAAAATTCTCATATTTAAAAGTTTGACAAACGGCATAAAAATCATTGAAATGATTGTATGAGTCTTTATTTTCTAAGTCATAGAATAATGGGAGACAATTTAGCACACTCTTTTTAACTCGAATCTCCTGGCAACTACATTTCGATATCTAATGTGCTCAAATTAACTAAAGGACTAAGGTATTCCTTAAATGGCCTCTTCTGGCACGCATGTGGTTGTTGTTGCAAATCCATTTCAATTTTAGCCATAATTTCAACTTGTGATGCGATGTGTTTACGTGTTCGATGTATTTTTTCTAATTCAAGGTTTATGGGTTCTAAATCAGGTGATATTGACCTTTGATCATGCCCCATACAAAAGAAAACTAAAAATAAATATGGGAGAAATTACGATACTAACCTTATCTAACTGTTACAACCTTACTATGAAAACACACTCAAGTACTATGAATGTACAAAAAGAAGAAAAAGACACGCGAAATAAAATAAATCAACTGAAATTAAATTCAATTAAATGGCGGTTAAACCACCTATATAAATTAACAAAATCAATGAAAAATTACAAAGAAAAAATGAAAAATAAATTACAAAAATTAAAAGAAAATAAATTAACTTAAAATAAATCAATTGAAATCAAGATGAATTATAAGCAGTTAAACCAGCCATATAAATTAACAAAATCAATGAAAAATTATAAATAAAAATAAAATAAAAATTAAATTATAAATATTAGAATAAAATTACAAGAGAATAAATATACAGATAGTTATTTACACAATAAAGAAAACTAACTCAACAAATTAAAATGACTTACCTCCCCTACAATGGCGCCAAAAACTTGTTTTGTAAATTTTATTAAACTCGCAAGCACACGAATCATTACAGTATAGATTAATGGTGACGAGTGTCGATCCCATGATAAGATGGATTACAATTATGTCAAGTTCTTATTATTATATGGGCTTGTAGTGAAAGTTTTAGTTTATTTTATCATAAATTTTAAATTTAAATTATGGGAATAAATTGGGAATTAATCAATGTGTGCTTGAGTCTCATGATTCACACTCAACATCACTATAGGCTTAATATTATTTTTATTTTTAATTAATTTATGAGGGGGATATTTCCACTCTTCATAAATCTAACTCTAATAAATATGTTATTAAGTACTCATTCTGCTAGGAAAAATAATCTTATATTAAATGTGGTATCAAGAACATGTTGTGCCAGGTAAAAAATAATCCAACTGTTGACTAGGTAGCAAGATTGTCCACTAATTAACTTAGAAAGATTGTTAGTTAATATTGAGTAAAAGACCTACCACAGAAATTAAAAGGGAGTTTTTCCTCTAATAAAACTAGTGTAAAGTGCTCACAGTGCCAATTAGTAATAATTTTGCACTAAGGAGCCGGTATACCAGTGTAAAATCTTGACAAGATTATCATTATCTGTCATTGACAAATCAAAATAATTTAAATAAATTAGGGAAAGTAAAAATAAACTTATCAAATTAAGCTAATGGATCATATTAAGGCTTCACCTTTAACCCAAGCTTGAAAATAAATTAACTATTCATTTTTTAACTAAGGGTAAAATAGAAATTTTATTAAAATACATAAATATATACATACATATATATATATATATATATAGAAAGAATGACATAAAATAGAGCATAGAGATAGATTTAAGGGTGTTAAATTGAAGGGAAGGGGAGTAGACCTCTATTTATAGATACAACGAGTAATTTATGGCCATCGGCTAAAAATAATTTAGACGCCCAAGATTGCACCATATTACACTCTCAAATTGGATGGAATACTCATGATTTTGAAGTATAATGCCTAAACTTCTAACAATTATAGCACTATATTTAGGGTTTTTCGTACCTCAATCTTGGATTGCCTCTTCCTTTTCCTTTGGTTAAGCTTTCTCCTTTTCCATAATTGGAGTTTTTGTTTTTAAAATTACAGCCTCGTCTATGACCATGGCCTCTACCTCATCTTAGACCTTTACCTCGAACATAATGTCTTCTTTCATTGTTAGAGATTTCTTCTTTAGATTGACTTTCATCTTGAGAAGTTTTTCTTCAATCACTTGCTTCTTTAGTTTTTCTTCGTAGGCTTGCAATCTTCCTTGAAATTGCTCGATCATCATAGTATCTAAATTTGTTATCTCCTCTATCATCACGACAATATGGTCAAACTTTGAGTCTAGTAATCAAAGTATCTTTCTAATGATCCTTAACTCTTTTAACTCCTTACCCTTTCTTTTTAATTCATTGGAAATAGTCACAACCTCAGTAAAATAATTATAAATTGACTTAGATTCCTTTATGTGTAAAGACTTAAATTCTTATCTTAATGTTTAGAGATGAAACTTCTTAACTTGTTCTACTAATTTTTAAGAGGTCTCTAGCTTCTTCCATACTTCCTTTAAGGAGGTTGCACTAGCAATCTTTTCAAAAATATCTTCATATAATGATTGAAAGATAAGATACTTTGCTTTGTTCTCTTTCCTTTTCAAGTCTTTCAAATTATACTTTTATGCCACAGTTAAAGTGGCTTCATTTTCTAGTAGAGTAAGGTCTTTTTCCATGACTTTCCATACATTATGTGCACCCAATAGAGCCTTTATTTTGATGCTCCAGTTGTTAAACTTACTTTCCTTTAATTGTAGAACTTGGAATGATATCATATCATCATTTGTCATATTCATAAATTGAGTTGAGACTTTGGAGATTCTAAACTTACGAATGAATTTGGAACGTCGAAAAACCTTCAAAGAGGCTCAGAACAAAAATGTGATTTTCGGTCAACCATCAAAGTCAATGGTCAACAGTTGACTATTAATAGCTTGCTTGGCTTCTACGGGTCGGTCAACAAGCTACAACTTAGCTTGACTAAACTTGGTGTGACTCAGTTTAAGTTGGTTCAACTCGGTAAGTTGATTTAGTTCTAAGGATAACAAAATTTTGATAGCATTCTTTCGGCATCGCATTCCTCTCGTCGAGCTCTTTGATTTGATATGTTATAATGCTATATAGAACACTAATTACTAGCTATGACATCATATCTACCAAACCTACCACCATAAATCTCACCTGCAAAACTTACTACTACATATCTTATCTACCACCCAAGCTTACCTAACTTAGAAAGTTCTATGAAATGGATTAGGCTTTATTTTTTTGGACTTAGATAAAAAAAGTAAGTTTATGATCTAATAGAGAGGATTTTAAAGATCAACTTTTATTGACTATAGAAGAATTGAAGACCCCACCAATTTTCTTGCTAGAAGTAGAAATTTCATTAGTAAACTCTAAACTTCCATGGACTTGTTAAGTAGTAAGTTATCTCATACGAAGGAATGTATTCACTCTACTCAGGGAACTTATTGTTATAGGAAATTTAATGTCTCTAATTCTATATAATTTTTTTCCCTTAATCTATATAGTTATTTTAGTTTACAATTCCGTTTTAGTTATTTGCAAATATCATCTTTAGACTTAAAATGCTATAATTTAATATAGGAAGTGGAAATGAAATTCTTCTAAAAGGTGTAGAATGGTTTATGTTACTTGTCCTTTGTAGCTTTTGTTTTCTATTCATTAAGAAAAAAAGTTAAATAATTATATGGTCCTTCGTACTAGTATTGAAAATATTGTAGAATTCTAAATTCGTAAATTCATATATAACATGAAAAGTATAGTTTAATTCTTGACATTATAGGTTAATTACATAATTACTTTTCTTTTTCCGTCCCATGTGGAAGATTCAAATATATAAGTCAAAACAATGAAATGGCATGATTTCCCTTGTGAAGATTTAAAAAAGTTGTTATTTGTTTATGTTATTATAAATAGTCTTTTGTGTGGTCTTGTTCTATGGAACTATATTGTTCTAGAAATTATTTTAGTGGTCTCTATGTCCTTTGCCTTCACATGCATGTGCTTTGACATTCATATGTATTTGCTTAGCTATTGATGTTATGCAAGAAAGTATATATGGAGATTCATAGTTTATGTAGGATAATTTTATCAATGAAGCATGTGTTGGATATTTATCTAATATTATTGGATTCTCAATCTAACGTTGGGCTCATATACGAATAATTATGTATTACGAACAGTCATATAAGGTTAAGCCCAATTAAAAGTTATCTAATTAAATTTTCGATAATTTAGGTTTTAATGTATCTAATAAGGTGTGGGCTTTTAATGTGTAGAGAGTTAATCGTATTCTAATTCTATGATGGGCAGAATTATGAATAGCTAGTGAGAACATGAAAGTTTGTCTATATAAGTGATCATAGTCCCAAATCATACGTATCTGTTTTATTCTTTTTGGTATCCCATCATTAGAAAGAGTACACAAAGAAACTAAAGGGCTCTCTAAGATATACATGTTGATCTAGAAGGCCAACCACACTATACTAGAGGATAATTCAGCGTTATGGATTTAGGTATGCTTCCGCATATTTTATTATTCATTTTTGGTGATACAACATAAATGTTCTCGGATTTTAAGTGATGGATTTCACCAATAGAATTTAATTATTCTAACAAGTGGTATCAGAGCCTATTCATGTTGAATCATTAAGAATTAAATTTATTTATTTTTATTAATGATTACAATTTTGGTGTTCTCAAATATGGTATTATTAAATTTGAGAACAAATTACTAGTTGTTTTTTTATATTAAGCCAAATAATTTTTGTTTTGGCAATTCGGTTTAATGTATAAGGGGAATTCAATTTGAATTTAAGAATTAAAGATAATAAAATTTGAAATTCAGAATTTTAGAAATTTGTATTTTGGCAATCGGCCTTTAAGGATTTATGTTATGGCCGGCGGGTGTCATTGCCACTGCTAAAATTACCATCACCTGCTTGGGCTAAACTGGTTTTGACAAACAAGAGTAGCAACGGCTGACCATTGAGGCAAAAGATGGCAGTAACGGGGCTATGAAATCATGGCCATCATGCGACTGTTCAGTTATACGAAAGCAAAGAATAGCACCATGTGCGGCTGAGCTATGAAGTGTTGCTGCAGAGCACTAGCCACACTGAAAAAGACAAACTGTGACAAAAGGAGAAAAGAAGTGGCAGTTACAACCGCCGCTAAAAAAAAAAATAGTTATTTTCTAGCTAGGCAAATTGTAGCCTTTGGCTGCACGTCAGCAAGCAAGTCGCGGCCATCAGGCCATGGCAGCTTGGATTAGAGTAGTGGCCAAGGAAGAAGAAATAAATTAAAAAAAAAAATTAAGGTTTTTTTTTAAATGGTATTAAGATCCGAATTGGGTTAACCCAAACCGATCCAACCTAACTCGATTTGAATGGGTTGATGTTGGATTAGGTTCTAGTTCGGGTCAACCCATGACCCAAACTAGTCCAGCATATACCCAAACAATAGTCAACTATTGACCGTTGACCAAAGTTTGACCTATTTCTTTTTTAATTTTTGGGTAATTTTCTGTACAATTTAAAATTTAAATATTGTTATGATAATATATATTTTAAGATAAATTAATTGAAACAACATATCATCAAAGTGATCTCTCTTATGAAAATAAATTTATTTTAGAATATAAACAACTTGTGTATATGTAATTTCTATAAATATCGATTGGCCTAAATGAAGGTCTATATTTGACATAATTATATGTGCACCTATTGTAATAAACACATGATAATTATATAGTTTTACATGTGGACAATAAATTAGCCCAAAGAAAGATTTATTGTTTGACATGTTCTTATTATTCGTGTTTGATTACTGCATGAAGATATCACTTATAAGTTAATATTTTGTCCAAAGCTGAGATATTAATAGAGTATCCAATATCTTGAGATGAGATTTACCTTTATTTGAGTTTAATTTTATTTAGAGACTTATGAGAGATTGTTTTGTTTGTTTGTTATTCTCTACATTCAGTTATAACTCTTGCTAATATTATTGTCGGCATCAATTATATTCTTATGCTACATATTAGTGGCAAAGAGCCACTAAGTTATTCTTTTATAGTTTTCTTTAATGATATCTACCTATCATTTTAGTTTTTAGTTTGCTAACTTAGTTTATCACTTCAATGGAAAGACGTAAACACTCAAGTTGAAACAGACAAGGTTCGTTTGGAGTGGGAACCATTGTTCCCAAAATCATTGGCGCATCAACAAAATGGCTACCATACACGTGAAACTATTCACTAACCTTGTTATTACTTATTATAATATGGTGAAATTCAGGTTGCAATGTGAAATTTAATTGTTTTGTTGTACCAAAAACTTTGAATTTTACTTTAATGAGCATTTTTTTAAATAATAATGTTGGATATTATTCAATGGTATTGCACAGATTGTGTTAATGCTTAACTTGGGAGTTTTGCTGGCTATTATGCTGAGAATGGCAGTTATGCTAGGTGTTTTGCTAGCTAGTAAAATCTTGAACATTTGTTGTTGGAATTTGACTTGCAAATTTGAAATCTGCTTTGGTTGGACATAATTTCTAGATTGGATTAGAATTTGATTTGGTTGTCTATCATTTGCTATTACTTTTGGATTGGAATTGGAATTAGAGAGGATGTTGTTGGTAATTTACTATAGACAATTGATTGTATAGAACTTGCTATGTATATTGTTATTAGGATATTATTAATATGAAGTGTTGTTATGCTAAATTGAATGTACAATTTAATTTTTAGTTTATACTGAATTTGTAAATTAATTTCAAAATAAATTTAAATTTAAAAAATCATATTTCTATCAAAATCTAAACTTCGTGATAAAAAGCCAATCATAAATTCTGTCATAAACAAAATAATTTACCTACAAAAAGTTAACCTAATACTAATGTTCATGTCAAAATCAAATTTTCTTCCAAAAAAAATCAAATTAAAAAAAATAATTTTCCTCTCAAAAACTAATTAAAATATTAATTTTCTATTGAATTACAGTATGACAAACATAGGGTTTGTAAAATCTATAATGAATTTTATGACAGACTTTCTCTATCATAAAAAGGTGACAGATATATAAATGACAGATAGATTCTTTGTCATCCACCCCTATTTATAACAGTTTTTTTTTTCAGTTATTTATTGTTAGTTTTCTTGTAGTGTATATAATTACTCAATAGAATATTTTTGTAACAATCAAATTTAAGACTTGCTTCTTCTCAGTTAATTAATTAAGAAAAATTATCACACATTTACCTTTAAGATATACTTTTATTAGACGTACTATACCACTTCAATGTGTATCAAACATCCACTCTAATCTGATAAAACATGTCTATCGTCCACTAAACCATTAGTTGTCATTTGAAAGTTAATGGAATTGTAGTAAATTAACGGTTTTGCCTTCAAACTCAAATTAAGGTAAAGAAAATTATCATTTGTATACCCTCAATTGTCATATTATCACTTATACACCCTTAAAGTATCATGTGAATCTTAAATTATCACTTGTATCCCTTATTTTCATATGAAAAGACAAAATTAACCCCCTTACGTTATCACAATTAAACGATAACTAATGGTCTAGTGGATGATAGATACATTTTGTCAACTTAGCGTGGATAATTGATACACTCTAAAAGTGTTGTAGTATGTTCAAGAACGGAATAAATTAAGGGTATAAAAGTCCTATTATTTAATTTGTTATAGCATCGAAACCCTAAGGTTAGTTTTATACATTGGAGGCAATATGGGAAATTATTAGTGATCATGGAAGTTTGAAAAAATTAATTATAAAATCAATTTGGATAGAGCTTGTTGGAAATTGAGTATCATCAACATTTCTACAAATTAGTAGGGATGACAAAATGCGGGCTTGGGCCGAATTTTTCAAGTTCAATAACGAGCCCATTATATGGGAAGTATAAGGGTAGGGCTTGCACTGGGTCTATTGCTGGCCCCAGCTGTGCTTAGGGCATCACATATTTTTTAATATTTTTAATTGTTGTAAACTTAAAACGAGTTAATAATAAACAAGTTGTTATAATTAATGATGAATTAAAAAAATATTTTAAAATAAAATAATAAATAAAGAAAATGAAGCTAATAAAAGTTTAAATATTTAATTTTTTAATAATGAATTTTCTAATTCAAGCACATTTTCAAATTAATTAACACTTAAAAAGAGAGTTTAATATTATAATTATAAGTTTTTTGAATAATTATTTATATATGAATTAGAGATTGAAGCTTTTTTTAATTATTTTTTAAAATTTTAATGTATTATTCTAATTTTTAAACTTACTTTTTTAAAATATAAAAACTCAGACCTCACCCATACTTTTACTTCTTTAAGCATATTTCCAAGCCCACAGGGCCGGCCCAGCTGTGGTTGGGCTAGGCCTGATGCAAGCTTATTTACCATCCTTAACTAAACCTAAGTCAATATACAAAATTATAATACGGTGAACAATTGGGCTTACACTTGGGCCCTATAATCGGACTTCCACTCTCTTTCATGTGGGACAACCCGCCTTGACTAATGGACTTCGAATTAAATTCGACCAAGCCATCATCATCGAGCTGATCGAGCCCTCATATGTCAACTTGATGGTAATGTCTTCCTAATTGCCAATTCGTATAACAATTATTTCTCTTAATCGATGGATGTAAATGTGAATGATAAATGAGAATGATCTGCGTACTTAGTTATTATTACGATGTACTTATTCAACATTCAAGTTACAAATGCCAACAAATCCATACATCAATATTCAAATAATTATAACGATCTGAGTGGTTTATACTTTGTCAAGCACCTATCACACATAAAATGACATCAATGTTTGGTGCAACAAGCACCTATGACACATAAATTATCAGAATTTATATGCAATAGGTGAGTCTATAGAAGCACCACAAATCATCATTATCGCCTTGATGGTTAGCCGCCAGCATCACCATTCTGATACCACACAACACAAGAATAGCACAACAAACACCCATTTATCATTTTGAGCCCCAAACAACCCAAAAAATACTCTCTCTCACATTTCCTCAATCAATAGGACAATTGTTTATTTTTTCACTAATACATATCTAATATACTATTTTCTCACTTATACAAACTTGCCTATTTTTCACCAATAATTCAATTTCACGTTAATAAGAAATTAATCGTTTGGGGGTTCCAATGATGTCAATAGTTTAGGATAACAAGAAATGGGATTTTACTCACCGAAACAACCACCTTTGGCGGTTATGGGCATGGGAAATAGAAGAGAAAAGTTGCCATCGATAGGTCAAGACTTTGATTGGAGTGCTTGTGAGAAATGAAAGTCAGCTTTTGAAAAGGGAAATTTAGTCCAAAAAATTTATATTTTGTTAGTTATGATAGAAAAAATTTAGGGGCTAATTTTAAAAAATTCTAAAAATATTTGGGCTACTTGTGTAAATTGTCTAATAAATTAAGAATAGCACATTATGAAATATCGAGGATGAAGCTAGCCAGCAAGCCATGTCATGCCTACCCAATCCATAAAAGGAAGGCCAATGCGTGCTTGTGCCGAGTCCACCATGTAATTTGTGTTGTGCTTATTTTTTTTTCCTTAGGCCTGGCTCGGCACGAGTGCCACGCTGGGCTATGTCTTGGGCTATGCCTAAGAAAAAAGATGACAAGACTTTTTCTTTTCTTCTTCCTTTTTTTAAAAGGACATGCCAAGCTATTGGCATGCATCTTTTAAGACCATGTACATTTTTTAGGGTCTATATGCCTTTAGTCAAATTTATTAGAATCAAAAGTTTAAAACTAAGTTCATATTCAATAATAATAAATTAATAATAGTAAGAGAACTTAATGCTAACTGCTAAGTTAGACCCAACGGTATTAGAATTATTTTTTAATACTTAACAACAATAACAGTAATATTAGATTTTTCTTAATGGTTAACTAATTAATTGTTAATTTAGACTTACATAGAGTCACAGGTCATAGTTCTTAATAACATTAATGCGTACATTAATAAAATTATTATATTTATAATTTTATTTATTAAAATATGATATCATTTACTTATTTATTTAATAAATTATAAATATAAAACAATTAGAGTATTTTTTAAAATTAAGAATTAAATGAATTTAAAAAATTTAGGCTAATAAAATACATTAAAAGATTCAATTTTAAGTTATTTGTAAAATTTTACTATACTATGGCTCGCATGCAATTGATGACCTATGGACCACGTGCTAATTTACCAATGAAACATGTTTATTGCAAGTCTTTCTATGTGCTATATTTTAACTCATCTTTAATCGTCCTGTACTTGTAAGGTCTACATGTCTAAAATTCTCAACCTTGTCTAGCCAACATATATGTCATGTCGTGCCACGTGCCCTAATCAAAATGTACTTGTGCGATGCCGTGCTGTACAGTTATTGTTTGTGATCAAAATTAAAATTTTAACTCCATTTAATTAATTAAATAATTTTTAAACTTTTAAATTCCATCAATATCCATCCTATATGTACATAATATACTAGAGCTTTAATGAGACCTGTAGGGCCTATTCGGTATTGTTATTGCATGTTAAGTAGTATTTTCTAAAAATAAAAATGAGAATGAAAATTGTGTTTTACAGTTGCTGAATTTCAAATTGTATGCACTTGGTATCATTTTCTATATCATGTATTTTAAAACTAAACATAGTAAATATGTGTTTGGTATACACAACTGAGGAAGATAAAAATAGTAAATATGTGTTTAGTATTATTAGGTTGAAAAATATTTTTTATTAAACATGTAAGTCATACTTATAGTTAGAAACTAATTTTTTAACTAATACATACATGAACATATAATAAATAATTTAATATTAGCATTAATAAAAAAATTACCTTGTAATTGTTTTTACACTATAATTAAAAGATAAATTACAACACATATGATTTATATAAAATAATTATAAAAATTATATGATACACATCATGCATTAGGTGTGTTAATCGTGCCACATAGGAGTTGCAATTATCTCTCTTGTAGCATTCATCTCTGTAGCACTTGCTGGAGATAAATCAATATTAGTAAAGTGGCCTACTAGTATCTTCTTATTATTGGTAACCATATCTTGCACATCAAAATCCTGGGTCAGATATTTTTTGATAAATACCAAAAAAGTGATGGAATTTTAAAAAATAGACAGACAGATGATAATCCGTTAACTTTGTCGGCGCAAAGGTAAAATGGAACAATTGATACAAACAATAAAGAACAAAGGATTAATGTCACTTGAATGACATATGTTTCAACATGTATCACACAGATGACGATTGTGTGAGTATTTTCAAATAATTTTACCTATGTGATAATTGAAACATTTGTCCCCTAGGTGATATTAGTAATTTAAACAAAATCATAGGAAAGAAACGTCATTTCACCAAAAAATAACCAATTTCGTTAAAGTTAACGGTTTATCATTTATCTGCCTATAATTGAAAATTCTATCACCTTTTTTATATTTGTCGAAAAATGTATCACCAAGATGACATTAAACAAAATAATTATGTAAAACACAACATGGAATTGGAATTAGAGTTGCCAGCATAACCTATAATTATGCATATCCCTTAAAATTGAAAATTACACAATGATGAATGTCTATAATTAAACATTTCTTGGAGACCTCTAGGTGGTCGACTTAGTCCTCAATAATCACGTAAATTATATCTCTCACACCAATATGGTGTTAAAATTCTTTATATATATATATATATATATGTATCCAGAGTCCACAACATAGTAATATCCTAAAAATAGTAAGAATAAAAAGATAACTTAATTTTAGAAAAGGATAAAGATTCCAATTTTCATATATAAAAGATATCTCACAACATTCCTACCTCTTTCTAGACGTGGAAACTCAGTTTCTGATCTATTTAAACATCTATAAATACCATTGAGTCATTAGCAGTACCTTCCCATCTCTTATATACAAATGTTAACCATAATATTTTGAATCACTTAAGCCTTTCTATCACGATATTATATCCGCTTATGTGTTGGTGACTATCTAGCAATATAGGTCCAATACACTTATGTAAATTTATTAAAAATTATTAATTTATTAACCTAATGTAAACATCACATAAACATTAAAATAACATGTATGAAATTTCTTACAAAGTATGGAAAAAGAAAATTTGGCCAAAAGCTGTAGTGATATTGGATATTTACCTTAGAGTTTGGTAGTGCTCTAACCTTTTTTCCTGATATGACTTTACTCCAGGCACTCTCTGTGAAAAAGAATACATGCATAAAACCAAAAAAATATATTTTATTTTCATATAAAACTATATAATATACTGCAAATATAGATTTTATCTTCATATATTCAATCCAAACAGTTTTCAATGTTGTGACCGTATTTGAAATAAGATCCTAACCAAACTAAATATGAGCTATGTTGATGCAGTTTTCTGGCTGGTTTGCCCTCGAGTAGGACTGCTTGGCATTCCCCAAACACCAGTCCTCCAATTTCTAGTCTTAAGAGTAAAACGGGATAAGACTAGAAATTACTTGTTCGAGTAGGTTCCCCCCTTTTTTCTTTTTCACGCTGAGCTGTCTGCCTCTTCCGTCACTTTGTATTTAATGTGAGGCACGTGAGTGAATCTAGGCCACTCGTTTGAAATTTGAAGAGGCAGTTCCCTGAACAGTCACGCCCCCCTTGAGTAACTTGCGGTCTGTTGGCATGACTCGCTTTCCTCTCTATAAATCCTTAATTTCAACATTGTGCCCTTTCTTATTTCCACACTTTGCTTAAAACTGAAACCCACCGCCTGCAAGTGAAATCCATCTTCTCAGTTGCCGTCGTCACTACTTGCACCCTTCAAATCTAGCCTCAGGTACAAACTCCTTGACTTTTTCTCCTCGTTCTCGTCTTTTTTATTTTGAGTGTTTTCGTTTCCCATTTGGTAGATTATGGTCCCTAGGAAAAATACAGCCACTTGGCAACCCCGAAGGATGTCCCCTGAAGAATCATCTTCTTCTAGTGGCTTCCAAACTGATAGGGGGTTATAGAGAGAGACCCAAGTCCCGAAGAGGTCGTTCATACTGCCGGAGACGCCGTTGAGGGCAATGTTGTAGAGGGAACCCGGCCAAATAAAAGGCAACGGACCGGTCAAAGGTCGGAGGCCGAGTCATTTGCCATAGATTACATGAGGTGTGAAACCACCCAATAGGATCTAAATAGGCTTAAGGGCACTAACCGTATCCCTGCCAGCGTTGACCTCCGTCTTCCTGGCAAGAACAACACTCCCGGCCGCCCTTCTCGAGGATATGTTACTCTATAACTCAAGTGCTTTAGGTAGGGTGTTAGGTTACCCCTATAGCCTTATTTTGCCCGAGTCCTCTCTCAATTGCGCTTGGCACCGGGGCAACTGAATCTAAATGTGTGGAGGTTCTTATCTAGGCTATACGTCCTGTAGAGTTGGTGTAATTTGGGTAAGCTGGTGGTAGATGAAATAAAGCACCTCTACCAACTGAAAAGCAGCCCAAAGAATGCGGGCTAGTATTACTTCACTTCCAGCTCGAAGGGTAAAAAACCCATCACCAACATTCCTACCTCTGCGACCGAAGAGATTCCCAAAATTCCTTCTCTCTTTTGTACTCCGGGTCATCTGCTGCTCATTATGTTTTCTGCTTTGGTTTCTCTGCTTATTATTTCTTATTGTCATTTTTGGTCTTCTATAGTCTTGTGCAAAGAGTTATTGTCCCACCAAAATCTTGTCGAGTTTGGTTTAGTCCTAGAGGAAGAAGACATGAGCAATATCCTCGCTCTGTTGAAGAAGCACTTGAGCACTGTCGAGAGCCTGAGCAGCTCCTCTGCTCTACCCAAGAGGTCAAGAGTTGACTTTAATGCCTCACCAGTCAGGGTTCTTCCTCCTCCTCTAGAAAGAAAGAGAGCAATCGGAGAAGCTCCCCCAAGGGGTCTTTGCAGCGCTACTCCCGTCAAGTCCAGATTATCATGCTCTAGGGGGCGGACTGAATTTGTTGATTCCTACGTCAAGGAGTTCACCAAGCACGTGGGAAAAGCTTTGTGGATGAGCTGGTGTCCTCCAACCTTAACAAGCTGGCCAATGCCTTCTAGCACTCCTCATGTCAAGTTGTCGCTGCCTCCACCGCCTTAAAGACAAAAGCTATGAATTTCGAGAGAAAGATTAGGGCCGAAAACCAGAGTTTGAAGAAGCAGCTGCAGCAAGGAGAGGAGGAAAAGGCGAAGCTCCGTGCTGAAATCTCCACCTTCAAGGAGAGGGCTGCCATAGTAGAATCAAAGGCGTTATAGCTCGAGAAGGAGTTGTCCATGGTCAGGGACGAGCCCATGAGTGCTAGGAAAAATCTTGACGTCCAGAGATTTTCCTTCGAGAGGACCATAGAAGCCGAGACTTCTCGTCTTTAGAACAAGGTGGACTTCTTGGGGAACCAGCTTACGGAAGAGTACAACAAGGGGATGACATTCTATTATGAATGCATCATGTCCGTTTTAGGTAAAGAATACCCCAAGCTAAACATGTCTAAGCTCGAGGCGGGTGTGGATGCCTACATGAGCGAGAAGGATGCCCAAAGCCAGGAACCAAAGGATCCCACTTTGCATGTGGAAGTTACCTCGGTAAGGCCTAAAGAGGTTGCTCCTTTCACCGAGGATGCTCAAGTTGTTCCCTTTACCGAGAAGGATCCTCAGGCTGTTTCCTCTTCTCAAGCCCCTGTTCCAACTGCTAGCCCGCCTACCCCAGCTCCTTGACTGGCTTTTGATTGATGATTTTTTTTTGTACTTGTAAGCTTCTGCAATTTGAAATGAAATAAAGAGAGCATATTTCCCACTCTTGCCTTTGTATTTTTAATCTGTGCTAAGTTTTCTGTGGGATAAATTTCTAGCAGGCTTTGAGCTTTTCGCTTGTTCTTGGGACTCTGGCCTACTCTATTTGTTTTGCTCATTCGCTAAGATATGAACAACTTGACTTACCCCTTATGAATTTCAGCTATTTTGCCTTAACTCGAACGGGCCCTAAGATCTTTTGGCCGTAGTACCTTTCTCGGTGAGCTTATCGTGCTCAAGCCCATCCTAACTGTGCTTGGCTCTTTGTCTCGCCTTAAGTTAGTCTTTGAGACTTGTGACCTTTAGCTTTTATTAGCAAGCTTATTTTGCTCGAGCTCTTCTTGGCTATGCTTAGCACACTGTCTCGCTTTATGTTAAGCTTTAAGACATATGGCCTATAGCCTTTCTTCTCGAGCTTATCCTGCTCGAGCCTTTTCTGGCTATGCTTGGCACTTTGTCTCGCCTTAGGTTAGGCTTTGAGACTTATTGCCTTAGCTTTTTATTCACGAGCTTATCCTGCTCGAGCTTTTTCTGGCTATGCTTGGCACTTTGTCTCGCCTTAGGTTATGCTTTGAGACTTATGGCCTTAGCTATTTATTCACGAGTTTATCCTGCTCGAGCCCTTTTTGGTTATGCTTGGCACTTTGTCTCGCCTTAAGTTAGGCTTTGAGACTTATAGCCTTAGCTTTTTATTCGCGAGCTTGTCCTGCTCAAGCCTTTTCTGGCTATGCTTGGCACTTTATCTCGCCTTAAGTTAGGCTTTAAGACTTATGGCCTTTAGTTTTTTTTCACAAGCTTATCTTGCTCGAGCCTTTTCTGGCTATGCTTGGCACTTTGTCTCGCCTTGAGTTAGGCTTTCAGACTTATGGCTTTTAGCTTTTCTTTGCGAGCTTATCTTGCTCGAGCCTTTTCTAGATATGCTTGGCACTTTGTCTCGCCTTGAGTTAGGCTTTGAGACTTATGGCCTTTAGCTTTTCTTTACGAGCTTATCTTGCCCGAGCCTTTTCTGCCAATGCTTGGCACTTTGTCTCGCGTTAAGTTAGATTTTGAGACTTATGACCTTAGCTTTTATTTATTTTCATAAGCTTTGATTTGCTCGAATTGTATTAATTTTGGAAGCATTTCTTCTTACTTTTATTTATGAACAAGATTTTACACACTTCTATTTTGAAAGAAACTGAATATCGATGCTTGTAATATAAGGAAACTTACTTGAAATATTTTATCAAATGCTGTGCATTCCATGGCCTTTTAACTTCCCGATCATCCGGATAAGATAACCTATATGCCCTCGGATCGGTTACCTGCAAGACCCTGTAAGGACCCTCCCAATTTGGGCCCAACACCCCTTGCCTGGGATCTTTAGTGCTCTGGTTCACTCTTCTAAGCACCCAATCCCCCACCTTAAATCAGCAGATGTGTACGTTCTAATTATAGTAGCAAGCTACCTTCTGTTGATACTCTGCCACCTTCATTATTGACCTCTCTCTTCTTTCCTCCAGCAAATCTAAATTTGCACAAATCGACTCGTTATTTTGCTCCTCATCAAAGTGCTCTGTCTGATGTGTGCCTACCCCTATCTCTGCTGGGATCACTGCTTCGTGCCCAAATGCCAAGGAAAATGGCGTGTCCCTCATAGCGGTTTTGTGTGTGGTTCTGTAAGCCCACAACACACCAGGCAGCTCGTTCACCCATGCTCTTTTCTGCTCTCCCAGTCTGGTTTTCAAAAGACGCTTTATAGTTTTGTTCGCAGCCTCCACCTGCCCATTTGCTTGTGGATGTGATAGCGAGCATAACTTCAACTCTATTCCCATATTTGCATAGAAGTCCATGAACTTGTTGTTGTCAAAATACCTCCCGTTATCTATGACTAGCGCGTGGGGGATTCCGTACCTGCATATCACATTTCTCCAAATAAAGTCAGTGGTTTTGCTTTTGATAATGCTGCTCAAGGCCTCTGCTTCAATCCATTCAATGAAATAATCAATCGCAACCATGACATGTGTTGCGGATGCTCTTTCCTTTGGCAATGGTCCGATTAGATTAATCCCCCATTGGGCAAATGGCCATGGTGAGTTCATCATAGTGAGGTTCTCTGGTGGTTGAGCCATGAAATTGGCGAAGCTTTGACAGCTCTTGCAACTTCTGGTCTTTTCTTTTGCGTCTTAGTGCATTCTGGACTAAAAGTATCCTTGCATCAAGACTTTGAAAGCTAAAGACTTTGCACCAAAGTGGTTTTCACAAATCCCCTCATGTACTTGCCTGAGAACGTAGTCAGCATCTTCCTTGTCCAAACAGTGTAATAGTGGCAGAGTGTATTCTCGTCTGTACAACACCCCGTCGATCAGTGCATACCTTGCTGATTGACACCTCAGCTTTCTTACTTGCTTCTTATCAGCAGGTATTGTCCCTTACTTAAGGTATGAGGTAATTAGATCCATCCAGGTGCTGCTTGAGGTCACGTTCATCACCTCGTCTTCCTCCTCGATGCTCGAGCTGGTCCTGATCTCCACAGGAATTGACTTAGGCATTTTGGGGTCTGACACAGTGGCCATCCGGGCTATCAGGCCTGCCAAAAGTTTTCTCCTCTTGCAATCTGTTCCACCTCAACTGCTCGAAACTTCCCTACTGATTGCCTCACCTTCCGAAGGTAGGCCTCCATCTTCTCGCCTTTTGCTTGAAAGCTTTCGTTGAGGTGATTTGCCACTAACTAGAAATTTGTTCTGACTTTCACCTCCTCCACTTTCACCACTAACGCAAGTTTCAGTCCTGTAATGACGGCCTCATACTCAACCTGGTTATTAGTGGCTTTAAACTCGAGCTTCACAGCATATAGTATTTCCATTCCTTCAGAGCTAAGCAGAACTACCCATTCTCCCGCTCCTTGGTCCCCACATGACCCATCCATGGTGACTGTCTAAACCTTGCCTGGAGCATGCTCTCCCTCTTCTCACTCGTTCTCTGTGCCTTTATCTGGTTCTGTGCTTTCAGCCACAAAGTCTGCCAGAGCTTGTGCTTTAATTGTTGTTCGGGGCTGGTAGCTGATATCAAATTCGCTGAGCTCTATTTACCATTTTACCAATCGACCCAAGGTCTCTAGTTTATGCAGGATTTGTCTAAGTGGCTGGTCCATCAAGACCACTACTGAGTGTGCTTGGAAATAAGGCTCAACTTCCAAGCTGCTGTTATCAATGCGGGGGCCCATTTCTCTGCCTATGGATACCGGGTTCCAGCTTCCAGAGGGCTTTGCTCGTGTAGTACATGGAGTGTTGTACCCTTGACTCTTCGCTTATCAAGACCGAGCTCATTGCCCACTATGACATGACCAAGTATAAGTAGAGGACTTCTCTTGCTCGTGGGGTTGATAGTAATGGGGCCTTCAACAAGTACCCCTTTAATTGCTGGAATACCGCCTCACATTCTGGTGTCCACTTCGTCTTCCTACACTTTTTCATCTCCGAGAAGAAGATGTGGCACTTATCCGTTGCTTGAGAGATGAACCTGTTCAAGGCTGCTAGCTTGCCCATGAGACTTTGTATCTCCTTGAGAGTGCACGGAGACTTTATGTCTACTACCACTCTTATCTTTTCTGAGTTGGCTTTAATTCCTCTGTTACTGACTATGAAACCCAAGAATTTCCCAAAACCTACTCCAAAGGTAATTTCTCAGGGTCAAGCTTCATTCTGTACTCCCTTAAAAGCGTGAAGGTCTCCTCTAGATGCTTGACATGTTCTTCTGCATCCCTGAACTTGGTGATCATGTCGTCTACATAAACTTCCATTTTGTGCGGCCAATCAGAGGTTTAAAAATCTTGTTCACCAGCCTCTAATATGTTGCTCCCGCGTTCTTCAAGCCGAAGGGCATGACCTTGTAGCAGAAGAGACCTTGGTTGGTGATAAAGGCCATGCATTTTTCGTCTGGCCCATATATAGGGATTTGGTTATAATAAGAAAATGTGTCCATAAAGTTGAGCAAACCGTGTTCGACCATGGAGTCGAACAGCTGGTCTATCTTCGGCAATGGAAAACTGTTCTTAGGACAGGCTTTGTTCAAGGCCGTGAAATCTACACACATCCTCCATTTTTCACTAGCCTTCTTTACCAGTACCACGTTTGAGATCCATTCGGGGTAAGCAACTTCCCTTATGAATCCTGCTTTCATCAGCTTCTCCACTTCACTGCATATAGCATCATATCTTTACTGGTTGAAGCACCTCCTCCTCTGTTTTACTGGCTTCACGTCTCTTCTCACTGCCAGCCTGTGGCATGCCACTTTCGAATCAATCCCTGGCATGTCTTCATATGACCAAGCGAACACATCAGAATGAGCTCGCAATCACTCGACTAGACTCCTCCTCAGCTGCTTGCTCATGCCCGAGCTGATCTTAACCTTCTTTTCCTGGTCGTCTGGCCTTATCAAAATTTTCTCCAACTCTTCAGTGGGTTCTTGTCTCTCTTTCTTTGACTCACCTATAGCTTCTAGTGACGTCACCTGTTTCGCTTACTTAGCCGCTGTGGTATAACAGCTTCTCGTGACCCTCTGATCGCCCTTAACAGCCCCCACTGCTCCGTTCACACGATACTTCATTGCTAAGTAGTGGGTGAACATCACTGATTGACTGATCCTTATGAAAGGCCTTCCCAATATCGCCTGATAAGGGCTGACCTCGTCCACAACCACGAAGTCCAACATCATATTCTTCTCAAAGGACTTCGAGCCCATGGTCACTGGCAGGTTCACAATCCCTGGGGGGTCATCTTTCCTCCCCCGAATCCTTTCAAGGTGGTGCTTGTGTGCTCGAGCCTCGCATATGTTATTCTTATCTCATTCAGAATGGACTTGAAGAGAATGCCCACTGAGCTTTTTGAGTCCACCAGAATCCTGCTAAGCTCCCTGTTCGCAATATTTGCCTTTATAACTAGGGCATCCTCGTGGGGGTATAGGACCCCCTCCTCGTCCTCCTCCGTCTACATGATTAGAACTTTTCTGGTTCTGACTTTCTTCGCGGTAGGCATAGTGAGCAAAACCTCCCGATTAGCAGAGGCATATCTGTTATAGTTCTTCCTGGCTCTATTCAAATTTCTTGTCATCTTCGGCCCTCCTGCTATTACCCTCACAGCAGGTAGTTCGCGGTCCATATCACAGGTTCGATCATCCTCCGCCACTGGCAGCTCTACTACCGGGTGTCCTCCCTCAATGAATTCATCCAGGTACCGGTTCCTTACTAGATCCTCAATCAGGCTCTTTAGATCGCGGCACTGGGATGTTGAATGGCCATGATCGTTGTGGAACCTACAAAACCTGCTCTTGTCCCTCCTATTCGCTGGCTTGGACATTGGTGTCAGGGAACACAACAACCCTCGTTCCTCAACTATATGGAACATCTCCTCTAACGACACTTTCAAAGGGGTGTACTGCCTGTAGGTAGGACTTTGGTCAATCATCTGCATGGTCCTATCCCTGAGAAAGTTTCTCACGTCTGGAGACAATGAACAATCGACTCTATTGTGGCTCGGCATGGACCGATTCGTAGGGGGATTACGGGGTGGGTTGCCACTAAATTGACGGTAATCCCTCTTATCTCTGCTTGGAGACCTGCAGAGTGGGGCGTGATCCACTTGCAGTTGGGAGCCCTCTGGTAAGGGTTGTAGGGAGCAACCCGGTTCCTTGTCCCTCTAGAAGTCGATGAACCCTGAGCAAGACCCCCTTTTTCCTTGCGTTTTGCTCTGCCGCTCTGCTCACTTCTTAACTTTGATGCTTTTTCTTCCTCAATTACGATATCCATCTTCATTTGCTCATATGCATCGAAGTATGAGAGAATCAAGGGACTTCGTAAGTTGTACCAGGGCCTTCCTATCTTCACCCCCTCCTTTAATCCTCTCAACGCCTGGGGGTGATTGAATGTTCTGAGATCTAAGATTGCCCGATGGTACCTCTTGATCAACTCTCGGAGGGACTCCCCCTCATTTTTTATCTCAACTAACTCCATCATGTCATCTTCGAAAGCTACTGACCCCCGGATCTATTCCGCAAACTCCGTGCACATCTGTTCGAACCTTTGAATATTCCCCAACGGTAACTTGAGGTACCACTCCCTTGGTCACCCTTCCAAGGTAAGTGGAAAGACTCTACACTTTTGGGCTGTTGTCAAGCTCTGTACTCCAATCATGTCACTGAAACGTTCGATGTGCACTAGCGGGTCACTCTTCCCTGAAAACTTTAAGTTGGGAAAACAGAAATCCCTAGGGATCGTGACACTCATGATTTCTGCTGAAATTCCTTGGAGATCGTCAATGACCTGAGCCAGCTTGTGGACCTCCCCCTCCAACTCTTCCACACGGGAAGGATTCCGCGGTGCAACTATCACTTGCTCGAGTGCTGTGTCCTGCAAGTGCTGTCATGAATTTCTCTCCTCTGAGTTTGTCTCCTCCCTTCCAGCTGTGTTCTGTACTTTCTGCCTTTAGGCACCATCTCCTATGTTGCCCCTAGTGGAAGCGTTCCCACGACTAGATTCGAGAACATCATTGCTTGTTCTCCTCTGTCCATCCCTGAGTTCTTGTAGGATGGACGTCAGCTTCTCCATCTGCTTTTCCATCCAGTCCATCCTTTCTTTCATCTCTCTATCTCGGGCCTCGTTGGCCGCCTCCCTCAGGGTCACCGATTCTTCAGGGCTTACTCCTCTTCGGCTGTTTCCTCTCATTGTCACGTCGTTTTTTGAGTGTGCTACGAAATCAAGCTTTTAGAACTGATCCCCACAGACGGCGCCAAAATGTTAATGCAGTTTTTTTGTCACTCCCAAATAGTGATGTTGTCGTCTGGTCGCTGGTTACTCAAGAAGGATATCATAGATTAAAAATTGAATATATCAAAATCAAATATATTCTACTACAAATTAACCAATTCAAACAAAGGCCAGGCTCTTGTAAAATTTTCTTAACTCATTCTTTCATAACACAACAGAAAAATTAAGAACAATAAAATCATATACACAAAATAAATAATAATTACTCATTTTTTAACAAACATAATACGAAAAACACAATAAAAAAATTGAACCCAACCAAATGACAGTTTATCAACCCAAATAAAGAATAACATGAACCCAAACATAATATGAAAAAAAACAATAAATAAATTGAATCCAAACATAATATGAAAAACACAATAAAAAAATTGAACCCAAAAAAATAATAATACCAGCAAGCCAACATCGATCCTCAAAATTTTCCCAAATAGATGCAGCACCACCACCAGTAGTCAAGTGGTGCTGAGACACATAAGCACAACAGCAGCAGTTGATCCATCACTAGCCGAAGAAGAGTAAAGACGCAACACCACCAATACCAGTCGAGATGGAGCTGAGACATAGTAGTAATAACACTAGTCGACCCTCAATATTGACGATTCAGCAACAATCGATCCACATGACCAAAGCAGAGCAGAGACGTAGCAGCACCACAACCACCAATTGAGACGGAGTTGAGACACAAAAGCAATAGTAGCCAAGTTTTATTTTTACTTCTAGAACTGTAACGGAGAGAGACGGATATGACTCTGAAATGTGGTTGAAGAAGACGAGCATCGATGGAGAGGAGAGTTGTGAATTTAGATTTGGTATAAAAAGAGCTGTGAACTGTGGTGGAAGAAGAAGAGAATCTAAGGTCCAAGGTATTGTTTTGTAATTTATTTTTAGAATTTAGTTTGTGATTCATTGAAAATGTGTTAAACATGTTATCAATTTTATAACTATAAAGTACCCAAATTATTTGTTTTATAATTTATTTTTTGATTCAAGTTCACCAAACATGTATTATATCTATACTGCCAAAATAAAACTAAAAACAAGTCCTAAAAAATAGTATCAAATAGGCCCTAGCTTTTTTCAAGTCGTCCTCTAGGCTTGGCAATTTGCGGGACTAGGATGGGCTTTTGTAAGCCCAGGCCCAAGCCCATGTATTCAAGAATAAGCCCAAGCCCTAAAAAGCCCGTCCATATTGAGTGGGCTCGGGATGGGCTTGGTTGAGCAAGCTTCGGTTGGGCTTGGGTGGGCTTAGGTTTTTATTAATTTTTTAAAATAAATTTTTAATAATACTATAAACTAAAAAAAACTTAAATTATACGTGATTATCTAATATATGATTATCCAATACATAAAATATTAATAATACAATATAATAAACTACAAAATACTAATATCGAAACAAACTAATCCAATGTTTGTGGGCCATCTTTTTCCTCATCGTTCAATTCTTCTCTAGTAAAAACTTCTTTTTTAGGAACTCCACCTAACAAAAAAAATTATTAAAATAAATAATAAAGCAAAAACAATTAGTAATTGATTTTGTAAAAAATATTTTTATACCTCGACCGCTAGTAGTCCATAACCAATGCTGAGAGCACATGATCGCTTCTAACGTGTCTGGATGTAGTCTGCTACGATGTGGACTCAAGTATCTACCTCATGTACTAAAAGCAGACTCTGAGACAACAATCGTCACAGGTATGGCTAAAAAATCCTTGGTCATTTCAGCCAAAATAGGATATTTTCCTTTGTTCGTCTTCCACCATTGTAAAACATCAAAGTCCACAGTTCTTTTGACTAAAGGTTCCTCCAAATACCTATCCAAGTCGGACTTTGGACTAATATGTTGATAATTTTGTGTTGCATATGTATCAAAATCTCCTATATCATCTATGTCATCAAAATCAATAGAAAATTGGTTAGAAGGAACAACAATTGGGGTAGAAGACTCACCGACAACACTATAGTTCGCAGTTGTGGATTTTGCCTCATAATACTTCATCATTTCATTACAAAGCTCACGCACTCTCTTAAGCTGATTTTCAAGACCAACTTCATAAATCTTTGGATAATAGTAATCAACCAACACCATTTTGTATCTGGGATCAAGAATAACAGCTATCACCAATATCCCATTAATCTCCTCCCAATACTTTAAAAAATTTTCAACCATGCTATCTGCCATGCTCTTAACCTCAAGAACATCCGATGTTTGCCACCCCTTCACTGAAATCCTCATTTTACAAACCAACGGAAAAAATAAATTAGCAGTGGGGTATGTTGTACCCGAAAACAACTCAATCAATCTTGAAAAAGGCCTCAAATAATCTAATATCTGCTTAGCCATCTCTGACTCCTCACTACTTGGCAAACACTTGTATTGCGGCTCAAGTGTCTGTAGTCGAGAAAAAACATGTCTATACTTCAATGCAACATCAAGCATAGCAAAAGTAGAATTCCATCTGGTTGGACAATCAAGTCCCAATTTTTTCACGTCAAACTGTAATTAACGGCACGCCAACTCAAACTTTTCCACCCATTTTGGCGACGAACTCCAATAAGTCACATTGTCTCTAACACGTACAATACTACTCTCAATCATTAACAACCCATCCTTCACAATTAGATTCAAAATATGAGCTGCACACCTCATATGAAAAAATTTACCACCCAAAATCATTGACTCTGTTGACAACAATTCCTTCAGTCTTTCAACCATTGCATCATTAGTAGAACAATTATCCAAAGTAATCGTGGATATCTTTCTATCTAAATTCCAATCTATCAAACACTTCAATAAAATTTGAGAAAGACAATCAGTTGTATGTGGAGCTTGCACATATATAAACATATTCATTAAAAAAAAAGTTATGTGAAGTTATAAAAAATATATTAAATAAAAAATTTAATATTTAATAAAATACCTTAGGATTCGACTTTGTAAGTGCCAAGAGTTGTCAATGAAATGTCCCGTAACGACCATATAACCTTTCTTTTAATTACTTGCAGTCCACATATCGATAGTAATTGCCACCCTGCTATTATTAATCTCCAGCAAATTCATTGCCTTCACCTTTTCTTCATTATATAACTTAAAGATCTCATTTTTTAAAGTGTTTTTGGACATAGGCTTCGCTAATGGATTACAATAATCAACAAAATCTCTAAATGCCTCATACTTCACAAATCTAAGAGGAAGCTCATGCTTTACAACCACTGCTGTAAGTTTTTTACGGGCAACCAATGGATCAAATTTATTAATTCCAAGCTCACCTTTTTCCGTCTTCACCAAGTGTTGCTTATTCTCAAGAACCTCTTCCATTGTCGGTTGATTAAAACCATGAATTTGTCTAACATGTCTATTTAAGTGACTAGTTCCAACTCCACAACTAAGAATTGTGGCGCAGTAATTGCATTTTTCCTTCTCTACCCCACCGACTTCTATCTTCGTGAAAGGATCCCAACAATTTGAGACAGCCCTCTGCTTTTTTTTTTTTCGGACCTTGTTTCTCTCTCGAACATTTTCTATCTCAGCGATTGGAGGTAAATCAAAAGAATTTTTCATTATAATCCTACACAAAATTAAAGCAATAATATATTAAATTAATACAATCACAGGCTGAAAAATCTTAAATCTCCTTAACTTATTACATCTCCAAAATTAAAATAGCAATTCACGTTTTTTTCCCAATACATTAAATCTTTTTTTAAGAAATTAAAAAAATCGAAACTACACTTACCTCAAAGGTCGGAATGTTGTATCAAGTAGCAGAGTTCGTCCTCGACGCTGCAGCAGAGTGAAGTCATTGCTACTGGCCGTTGGATAGCTTGGAGCCTTGGATCGAGATAAAGACGATGTGTGAAGCGAGTGAAGCTCATCGTACTAATTGCTCGCGCAGTCAGCAGTGTACTTGGCTCACGAAACCGGTGGAGATGAAGACGATGTGTGGGGTGTGACGTGGTTGCTACGCTGGTGGTGCTTGGTTAGAGCTCGACGCATTGCAGCAGATTGAAGCTCGCTGGCCGGCTGCTGGATAGCTTGGAGCCTTAGATCAAGATGAAGACGATGTGTGAAGCAAAGTGAAGTCGCTGTGCTAATCGCTGCCGGCAGCGGTAGTGATTGGCCCGCAAGACCGGTGGAGATGAAGCTTGGTTGCTACCGCGGTGGTGCTTGGTTGGATCTCGACGTACTGCAGCAGAGTGAAGCTACCGCTGGCCGGCTGCTGGACATCTTGGAGCCTTGGATCGAGATGAAGACGATGTGTGAAGCATAGTGAAGTCAGCTGTGCTAATCGCTGCTCGGCAGCAAGTGTGCTTGGCTCACGAAGACCGGTGAAGACGATGTGTGGGCATGTGGTCGTAGCTGCTGTCGGTGGTGCTTGGTTGGAGCTCGACGCTACTGCAGCAGAGTGAAGTTGTCGCTGGCCGACCGCTGGACGACTTGGAGCCTTGGATCGAGATAAAGACGATGTGTGAAGCGAGTGAAGTCATGTAGCTAATCACTGGCCTAGCAGCAATGGTGCTTGGTTCGCGAAGGTTGGTGGAGAATGGAGATGAAGACGATGTGTGGCTACGATTGCTTTTCAATTCATCTGTTTATCTTGCTTTTCAACTTCGTTTTGGTAATTAGGATTAGGCAGAATAAAAGAATAATGTTTTATTTTTATTTGTTTTATTATTTTTTTAAATATAATATTAAGTCCAGGCTTTTTTTAGTTGAACCTATATCCGAACCTGTTGTGTACGGACTTTTAATTTTTGAGCCCGTACCCTTAAATTTAGCGTGCGGTCTGAGCTTGAAGCCCGTTATTTGCCAAGCCTGTAGTCCTCTACTATCATTTGCAAAGATCGGTCAATCACCTGCACGTTTCTAAATGTGCAATACAAAAGCTTCAAATTCTTTTTACTTTTGCCTCAAAACAATCAAATTCTCTTCCAATCCATATGAACAAGATTTGTAACCATGCTTCATGTTTTTAAAATTTTAAAAACTAAACGGGTTGACAAAAAAATCTATAATTTATGACCTAACTTTTTCTTTTCAAGAATTCTTCTGACACTAATTTATTAAATATTTGTTTCTTTAACATATAAAATTATGTTCTATTCTATTATAGGATTGATGAATGTCATCCTTTCTCCTCGCTTCTCCAAACGAGTGGCCGTCATGGCCAAATCATAATGGATGAAAAGTGACGTGCATTCAATTGTGTTGGACGAAACAATTAGGTTGATTTTATCACAACCCCAATAAATCGTATCAAAGCCAAATACAAATCATGTGGCTAATTGAACGTGGACGCGGACTCAACTGTGTCCGCAAAAGAATCTGTCTAGTTGGTGTGAACCAACCAACAAAGTTTTTTAAAGGGGCCCGGACTGTTGAATTGAGTAATTTTTTTTTTTTTTTTTCCTTCTCTGTTTTAATTGCTCCACTTTGGCTCGAAGTGCTTGATGCGTGGGCTTACTTTTATATATAGCATGTTTAACTAATATCATATGATCTACCGACATGTAGATTTAGATATGGGTTATGTAAATATCTACCGTTCCACAAAAAGAAAGAAAAAGATAAAACTGAAATAAAAGGATGAAACCATTTTAAGAAAAAAAAAAGAATTTGCGAAACGGGTGAGCTTCCTCTCTTTCGATTGCCACAGTTTGATTGTGCGACCAAGTTTCTTGACACGATATTTTTTTTTTCTTTTAATAAAATATCTGCAAGAACATGAACATGAACAAAATCTATATTAATCAAAATCATTAATGCGATTCACAGAAAAAATTGCCACATATAGATGATTTTCAATTCTATAATTATTAGCTAGTCGTGATTCTTCTCGCCTATCTAGAATCCGCGCCTACTTAGACTGAATAGATATTATTATTTTTGGTTCAAATTGTTTTTCTTTGTCTTCCCACACATAAAATCATAAATATATATTTTTGCCAAGTTGAGTCTTAATTAATTATTGATGTTCACTGGTTTAATATTCTGGCCTTTAAACATATGGGAAATTGGAGGAATTGTAGAATAAATCTAAAGTAATACAATTAATTGTTAGGAAATTTATGGGTGAAGTAGAACCACAGCTAAGTGAGATTAGAAGAAAAATAAAGAGTAAGCACAAATTTGTACACCAGAAATTACGTGGTTCGGTTTATAACTCTACATCCACGAGTGCAAGATGTATGAAATAATTTTATTATACTCGAAAATAATAACTTCTCTCAATAATAAAAGAGAATAATTATACTCTCTATAACTAGGAGAAAACTATTCTCACTTCCCAATACCCCAATTATACCCAATACTAAGAGTACTTATTTAACTCTCAAAATTCTTTCTAATACAAGAGAAAATAAATTTTCTGGGATGATTGAAATGAGGAAAGAGGCTCTCAATTTATATCGACATTTTAGCTACTATTTATTATTTATTTATTATTATTTAATTATTTTATATTTTTTCTTTATTTTTCGACACGGCACGTGCAAAGTTGGGCACCGCCCATCTAGAAGGGCGGTGCCTAACTTTGACATTCTCCCACTTGGAGATTTGATTGAGAACTAATCAATCTCCACATCATCCTTTCTGCTTTGTCATTTGACATGTTGCTTACGTTTCTGCTAGGCCACAAGAGGATCTACTCCATATAAACTTGTCAGTAATGATTGGCTTAGTCATAACATCAGCTAGGTTCTCCTTGGTATGAATTTTCTGTAAATCTACACTTCCATCTTCCACTATATGTTTTGTCCTGGAATGAAAGGTTGGATTCTTTGCAATATGCAAAGTACTCTGACTATTACAAAACACAGGAATTTTCTCTTCTTTGTGCCCGAGCTCCTTACGTAACCTTTGTATCCATATAGCTTCCTTGCATGCTTGTGTAGCTGCCATGTATTTTGCCTCTGTCGTAGATAAAGCCACAACAGTCTGCAGTTTTGAAACCCAGCTTACAGCTCCTCCCGCAAGTGTAAACACATAGCCAATAGTGGATTTTCTTTTATCAAGGTCACCTGCGAAATCTGAATCCACGTAGCCTCTGACAGTAAATTCTGACCCTCCATAACATAATGCAACATCTGAGGTTCCTTTAATCTATCTTAGATTCCTCTTCACTGTTTGCCAATGTTCTCCACTAGGATTCGCCATGTATCGACTAACTGCTCCTACTGCTTGTGCAATGTCTGGTCTTGTACAAATCATAGCGAACATCAAACTTCTCACTGCTGATGCATATAGTACTCGAGACATCTCCTTTCTCTCTGCTTCATTGCTAGGACACATACTTGACGATAACTTAAAATTAACAGGAAGTGGGGTAGAAATTAGCTTACAATCTTGCATGTTGAAGCGTCGCAAGATTTTCTTCAAGTAATTCTTCTATGAAAGCCAAATGTTCCTGTTATTTCTGTCTCGGTGAATTTGCATCCCTAGAATCTTGTTTGATGGTCCCAAGTCCTTCATTTTAAACTCCTTAGCCAATCTGTGCCTTTAATTCTTGGACTTAATCTTTGTTGGAGCCTGCGACCAACATGTCGTCCACATACAATAGCAAAATGATAAAATCATTATCCTCAAATCTCTTGTAATAAGCACAATGGTCTGAACTAAATCTGTTATATCCAAGGCTCATGATGAAGGAATCAAATCTCTTATACCAACACCTCGACGCCTGTTTGAGACCGTATAGAGATTTGTTCAATCTGCAAACCAAGTTCTCCTTGCTTGTTTCAGCAAAACCTTCTGGTTGGAGCATATAAATTTCTTCTTCAAGTTCTCCATGAAGAAATGCAGTTTTCACATCTAATTGTTCTAGATGTAGGTCGAATGTAGCACACTTTGCCAAAACTACTCTGACTATCGTGAGTCGAACTACTGGAGAAAATATCTCATTGAAGTCAATACCTTCTTTCTAAGCATATGCCTTTACCACCAATCTTGCACGATACCGCTCCACCTGATTATTGCCATCACGTTTGATCTTGCAGACCCATTTGTTTCCATTGGCTTTTCTTCCATATGGCAATTGCACAAGTTCCCATGTCTTGTTTTTGTGTATAGCTTCAATTTCTTCCTGTATTGCTGCCATCCATAAAGTAACGTCTGAGCTGTTTAAAGCTTCATGGAAAGTTGATGGCTCTCCATTCTCTGTTAAAAGACAATATGCAACATTGATCTCTGTAACATACTCTGAGTGCCAAGTTGGTGGTCGTCTCTCTCGAGTTGACCGATGAATTTCTAGAGCCTCAGACTTGACTGGTTCTTGTTCCTCGTGCTCTGGTGCTGCTTCAGAAGACTCTGAATCTTCCTGACTATTTTCTACATATACTAGTGTAGTCTCTGATTTTTCTTTCACAGTACTATCATCCCCATCTTTCTTTTGCAGTTGATCTTCTACAAAGATAACATCTCTGCTGATGACAATCTTGTGGGCAGTGGGATCCCACAGATGATACCCCTTTACACCATCAGCATACCCCAAAAAGATACACCTCCAAGATTTTAGATCTAGCTTTGTTCTTTCTTGGGCATTATACATTACAGATACAGGACATCCAAATGTATGTAAATGAGAGTAATCAGCTGGCTTACCTGTCCACATCTCCATTGGCTTCTTCAACTCAATAGTCGCTGATGGAGACCGATTTACCACATAACAGTGCGCTTTGGTCGCTTCACCTAAAATGAGTTAGGTAGACCAAGCAGTCCTCAACATAGCTCTTATCCTCTCTGTAAGAGTTCTGTTCATCCGTTCCACCACTCCATTTTGTTGAGGAGTGTATGCCTCAGAACCGCCTCTCGAATACCTTCTTGCTTACGATGATGCAAGAAATGCACCATCTCAGATACTCTTCGCCATTATCTGTTCTTAAGCACTTAATCTTTTTCCCGGATTCAAGTTCAACCCGCGCTTTGAATTCCTTGAATATTGGAAACACATCTGACTTTTTCTTGATTAGATACACCCAACATCTCCTGGAGTAAACATCAATAAAAATAACGAAGTACTTTACATCTCCTTGGGATAAATCTGGTGATTCCCAAACATCAGAATGAACTAAGTCGAGAATGCATTTACTTCTAGCATGAGATTTGCTAAATTTCAATCTATGCTGCTTATTTGTAACACAATGCTCGCAAAATGGTAGACTTACTGATTTGAGTTCCGGAAGCAGCTATCGCTGAGAGAGGATCTTCAAACCTTGTTCTGACATGTGGCTAAGTCTGAGATGCCACATCATTGTTAACTCTTCTTCATTTGACGCGACACACGCATCAGCTTCCTGTAGTGTTTCTCCTTGAAGCATGAATAGATTCGCACTGATCTTTTCTGCCTTCATTAACACAAGCGCTCCTCTGATAATTTTTATTATCCCATTTTCAATATGGACTTTGCTCCCAAGACTATCTATTTTTCCCAAAGACAATAGATTTTTCTTCAGGCCTTTGACATATCATACCTCCTTAATTTTGCGAACTGTACCATCATACATTTTTATTTTGACAGTACCAATACCAACGATCTCCAAGGCATGATCATCACCCATGTACACAGATCCTCCCGAGATTGGTTCATAGTGTGTCGGATACTCATTCTTCTCGCACGGATAACGCTCATATGCCATGTTGCTCCTGAGTTTATAAGCCAGACATCAGCTAACCACTTTTTGCCTTCTGTAACAGCTGCTGCCTCGCTATAGAGAATTTCTCCATCATCCGAAGTACCAGTCACACAACCCTGAGCATTTGATGACTTAGGTGCTTTATTCTCTCTACTCTTCTAATTTCTCCAACACTCTTTCTTCACATGCCCTTTCTTGCCACAATTGTAGCATTTCATATTTTTCTTACTTTTGGATTTTGATCTACCATGATTGTAACTCCCACTGGGGCCACGTTCTGTTGATCTCCCTCTCGTCACCAATAGCGCTTCTGCTTGCTACGAACTTGCATGTCTATCTTCCTTGGTCTTGCGCCTACTTTCCTCGTTTAAGATGGAGGCTGCAACATCATCGAAAACTAGACTGTCCGTCGGATTGTTGTTCGTCAAATTGATGATGAGTTGATCATACGAATCTGGTAGACTTTGAAGTAGAAGCTCTGCATGTTCATTTTCCTCTATTTTGTGACCCAACATTGTGAGTTGCGAAAATAGAGTCTTCAAGGTGTTGATATGGTCGGTTACTGATGTAGATTCTGCCATGCGAAGAGTATAAAGTATCCTATTTAAAAAGATCTTGTTGTGCAGCGACTTAACCTCGTACAATTTTATGAGAGTATCTCATATTTCCTTCGCTGTCTTTTTCTCTGCCACACTGGATAACACCTCATTTGCAAGTGCTAAGTGTAGATCAGCAATTGCATTACTGTCTATCTCGTTCCACTTAACATCATCAGTTATCTCTATGGGTCTTTCTCCAATTGCTGCCAAGCAATTGTTTTTCCTCAGAATAGCTTTCATCTTCATTTTCCACAACGAGAAATTGTTCCCATTGAACTTCTCAATCTCGTATTTTGCCGCCATTACTTTCACCACAAACTACCTTAGTTAGGATCGGCTCTTACTGTTTCACGTGAACAGTACTGTTATATGTGAACAGTAACTTCACGTGAACAGTGATCCGATTTCAAAGAATGCAACCAAGGCTCTGATACCATTGTTAGGAAATTTATAGGTGAAGCAGAACCACAGCTAAGTGAGATTGGAAGAAAAATAAAAAGCAAGCACAAATTTGGACACTAGAAATTACGTGGTTCTACTTTATAGCCTACATCCACTGCGCAAGATGTAGGAAATAATTTTATTATACTGAAAAATAATAACTTCTCTCTAATAATAGAAGAGAATAATTATACTCTCTCTATAACTAGGAAAAAACTATTCTCACTTCCCAATACCCCAATTACACCCAATACTAAGAGTACTTATTTAACTATCAAAATTCTCTCTAATACAAGAGGAAATAAATTTTCTGAGATGATTGAAATGAGGGAAGAGGCTCTCAATTTATAGCCACATTTTGGCTATTATTCATTATTTATTATTATTTTATTATTTTATATTTTTTTCTTTATTTTTCAACAGGGCACCACGTGCCGTGTTGAAAATGCAAAGTTGGGCACCACCCATCTAGAAGGGCAGTGCCTAACTTTGACATTAATTAATATATGTATAATATATGTAATTAAATTTAATATAATCACCACTTGTAAGCCTCCAAGGGTCTGGTCGGGTTGGTCACCATGCTCACTGTAGAGTCGTGGTAACCCGGGTTCGATTCTTGGAGGTGAGAATGAGGATTAAAAAAAAATTGTATTTGGGCTTGCCCGCCCCCTTTCCTTTAAAAAAAAAAAAAAATCACCACTTGTATGGTAGTTTTTCAAAATAAATACACATATATCATAGAATTATTTATTTATTATATGACTAACATAATATCTCTAATTTATTCTATAATATTTCATGAAACTGACATAACTGTTGAGCTGAAAATTATATTAGTATGCGAGTAGCTGGCGGTTTATTTATATAAATATGTGATTATGGGACAATATTGGATATAAGTTTATTGGAAATTCAAGGAAACACAACTGAAATGGAGCTCAAAGAAGCAGGGGAAACGGAGCCTGTGAGCCCTACTGGTCAGTACTTGAACAGCTCAGCACTTTCGCTTTCTGTTCTTGGTGTCCTGGAATCCGAAATTCCAATTGACGATTCTCAATGTTTTTCATTACTAAGCGATATTTTTCTCCCCATCAACCCACGATTCTCCTCTATAATGGTAATATTAAACTCTAATTAGATTTTAATTACTATTGTTGAATTATCACATATGAAACAGAAATTATATTACAACAGGTTGTGGACGAAAATGGAGAAAAGAAATGGAAGAGAGTTGAGGTGAAGCTAAAAAATCACGTGAAAGTTCCCATTTTCCCCTTAGGATTGTCACCAGAAGCTTATGATAAGTACTTCGATGACTATATTTCAGAAATTGGAATGGAACTGTTGCCGCAAAGCCAGCCTTTATGGGAAGTTCATATAATCAAATACCCCACAAGCCATGCAGCTGGTTTATTGATATTCAAGCTTCATCATTCGCTTGGTGATGGAATTTCTCTAATGGGAGCTCTTCTTTCATGTCTACAAAGAGCTGATGATCCTTCTGTTCCATTGACGTTTCCTTCAGTCAATCGCTTCCCCTCCAACAAGAACGATGAGAATAAAAGTAGCATCTTCAGTAATATGTATAAAATTTTCTCTGTGGTTTCTGAAACAGTATCAGATTTTTGCTGGAGCTTTATGAAGACTGCATGGGTTCAAGATGATCGAACCCCAATATATTCCGGGGATGATGGAATCGAGTTCCGGCCGGTCAGGGTAGCAACAGCTGCCTTTTCTCTTGATCAAATCAAACAAATTAAGACCAAAGTTGATGCGGTATAGTTAGTTATTTACTTTGATCACTTCCCATCTTTATGGACTATATTTAATTAGTGGTATTTTTTTTTTTTATAAATAGAGCATGGTATCTTTTAGAATAAAATTGTTTACAAATCACTTGATTAAATTCCGGACGTTTTTACGAGCTGTATAATGATAAATTATTACGATAATAATCTTAGAATTAAACTTTTATTTTTGTAGCCGCATCTTTCATAGGTGAATTTTACCTAGGAAAAAAAATCTCAGACCGAAAGCATAGTATGTGCTACAATTTTTTTTTCTTATAAATTATTGGACTAAATCAATATTTCCTCTCACTTCATAATCTCGTAGGACTAGCTCGTTAATTAATGCATCTAGACTTTTTATGCGTAGCTAGTAACTTGCTAGACTACCATCTTCCCAAATGATTTTGATTTCGATCGCGTTCCCATTCTTGCCACGTTTTCTTGATAATTAATTGAGCTGGCACATAAAATACTTGTCTATTTTGAAAATATATCAAAGTCAACATCAAATCCTGAATTTAGATAACTCAAAGACATAATGGGTGGTCTATGACATAAGAGTGAATGCATCTAAATCAATTAATCTACATCCATTTTATTAATCTGAATCTGCTAAAAAATTTACAGGGTCAGCTCTCCTTTAAATTTTATCAATCCATATGATATGACACACGTTCTTATGAATTTTACAAATCACTTTATTTCCTAGCTATTTTATTATTATAAACGAGTTTAATTAATTTTTCTTCATTGCAGACAATTAATGATGTAATTGCTGGAATAATCTTCTTGGGGACTCGGTTATACATGCAAGAAATGAGGCAGGGCTCAGACAAAACAAATTCTACAGCATTGGTGTTGCTCAACACAAGGGCTTTTCGAAGCTACGAATCAGTGAAGGATATGGTTAAACCTGATGCTAAGTCACCATGGGGCAATTATTTTGCCTTCCTACATGTATCAATACCTAAGTTAGCTGATGAGTGGTCTTCAAATCCACTCGATTTCGTCGTGAAAGCACGACAAATCATGAATGCCAAGAAGAACTCTTTAGGCGTTTACCTAACTGGCAGACTTCTGGAGATTGTGAGAAAATTTAGAGGACAGGAAGTACGTTATATATGAAAATATCAACTGTTGTTGCATGTGGCCTGTGGGAGACATATATTACTTGATGAGGATTTCTTTATGTGTAGTGTGTGTGTGTGTCTATATATATATGCTCATATATTCATGTATCAATTTTTTTGGAATTTGTATTTCAGGCAGCAGCAACATATATCCATAGCACGCTGAAGAATTCTAGTATGGCGATTACAAACGTGATAGGGCCGGTTGAAAAAATGGCATTGAATAATCATCCTATTAAAGGCTTATACTTCATGGTGACCGGAGCACCTCAAGTAAGCATAAAAGTAAAACTTGTTAATTTCTCTGCAAAACATAGCTCAAATACGAGAGCTTATGCTTAATTTTGATCATTTTGCAGAGTCTTTCAGTGACAATTGTGAGCTACATCGGAAAGCTAAGGATTGCTGTTGTAGTAGAAGATGGCTTCATAGATTCCCACAAGCTGAAGTCAAGCATTGAAAATGCCTTTGAGATGATGCTCAATGCTACATCCTGAACAAATCGCACCATTTATAAGTATTTAATGGATAGGGAGGATTATACCCGAGTGAAATATAGGCACATACTGTTTAGACTCGAACTGGATACACTTTTAAAAAAATTAATAAATGCAAAATAACCCCATTATGCTCAAATTTCTTTCTCTACCTATATTGCCTTTTTATTTTCTTTAGTTTCGCACATAAGAGGTTACAATTTTTCTTTTTTTGTATTTTTTAGTATGCTAAATCAAGAGATAATGTTAGTAAAGTCAATCAACTGATTGTCATTCTTTACTGTAGAAGTAAAATTTCTCTTAATCTGAAATATATATATATCACAACTAATTACTGAATTATATTTGATTGTGAACAGACTACTCATAATTAAAAAGAGAATCCGATACCTATACTAAGCTAGCAACCACAAAATACGTACCCATCACTAATTTACGATAGCATGTTGAAATTAAATAGTATTAGAACTAATTGCATTTCTCTTTATTATGACTTTCCTTTTCCCAAGGTGTTCACATAATTGAGCATTGAGCTTGAGCTGGCATATACCACCACTCTTCTCAATTTAGAAAATAATGATACCCCAAGTTCCAACAAACTCCCACCTTTTTTCATTTACATTTATTCAGACTTGTCTTGAAAACTTTTTTCTCTTTCAGACAGTAGCTACTGCAACTTCAATCTTACTTCACCCCTCAAGTTGCACGTTTTAGACTTTTTCCTCCACTCAAATCTAAGAACAGATGGGTGGATTATGATTTTCTTCTTGCTTTTGTTTTTATCTTTAGTGTTGCCTGTTAATATGGATATTTGTCCTAGATTTGAAGTCTCTATACTTCAGATCGATAGAGAAACTATGTATAGTATAGGTAGCTTGTCAAGCAGCTACTAAAAATCTATTATTCTATCAGTTAATTAGTAGTGAAAGTCGATACGAGAGAGTTGAGAAGTATCCTTAGTAAATTTGAGTTTAAACTAAGTTTACGAGCACATTGAGTGAGGTTAAACTGATATTAAAACGTACGGTATAATAGTTTTCGTGAACTTTAACAAAGTCCAAAATCTTAGTTTGAAATATTTCTAATATATATATATATCATAACTAATTACCGAATTATATTTGATTGTGAATAGACTACTCATAATTAAAAAGAGAATCGGATACCTATACTAAGCTAGCAACCACAAAATACCTACCCATCACTAATTTATGATAGCATGTTGAAATTAAATAGTATTAGAACTAATTGCATTTTTCTTTATTATGACTTTCCTTTTCCCAAGGTGTTCACATAACTGAGCGTTGAGCTTGAGTTGGCATATACCACCACTCTTCTCAATTTAGAAAATAATGATACCCCAAGTTCCAACAAACTCCCTCCTTTTTTTATTTACATTTATTCGGACTTGTCTCGAAAACTTTTTTCTCTTTCAGCTACTGCAACTTCAATCTTACTTCACACCTCAAGTTGCACGTTTCAGATTTTTTCTCCACTCAAATCTAAGTACAGATGGGTGGGTTATGATTTTCTTCTTGCTTTTGTTTTTATCTTTAGTGTTGCTTGTTAATATGGATATTTGTTCTAGATTTGAAGTCTCCATGCTTCAGATCGATCGAGAAACTATGCATAGTATAGGTAGCTTATCAAGCCGCTACTAAAAATCTATTATTCTATCAGTTAATTAGTAGTGAAAGTCCATACGAGAGAGTTGAGAAATATCCTTAGTAAATTCGAGTTCAAACTAAGATTAGGAACACATTGAGTGAGGTTGAACTGATACTAAAAACTTTAGCACTTCACTGTAGATTAGATACCGGTGAGAGAGTGGTGGTATTCCCCACCTTCTTTCCCCCTTTTGTTTTTAATTATACCCAGTCATTTAGTAAATGAATACTATTTATCGTCAAATTAATCATTAATGTAACTTATATTATAATCTCTTTACCATGTTTATGAATCCAATTTAAAAGCAAATATTAATAATTTGAGGCTGTTTTGGTTCCTATGATTTGAACTAATTAATTAGTTAATTTATTAAATCTAACTTTTTTATAGGTAAAATAGTAATTAAAACAAATTGACTTTGTCATATGGCCAATTACAATACAGTAAACAATTGGGCTCACACTTGGGCCCTATACTCAGACTTCCTCTCTCTTTCATCTGCGATAACCCGTCTCCGACTAATGGACCCTGAATTACGTTCTGCCGAACCATCGTCATCGAGCTGATCGAGCCCCTGGATGCCAACTTGATGGTAATGTCTTCCTAATTGCCCACTCTTAAACAATTATTTTTCTTAAGAAAATTATTACTGCATTATAATTTTTTTTGTTATATATACATTTAATCATCACAAAATTTTAACATATTTTTTAGACCATCTTTATTTTTAAACTTGTATCAATCAACCACTTTTACACTATAAAATAATTATTTTACCCGTAAATAAATTAAAATACTATTTATTTTACAATATTTTAAAAATAAAAATTATAATTAAAGATTACAATAAATTTAATAAAATAAATACATCTCAAAATCCAAAGATGCTAATTTTTTTGTAATTATAATTTTATTTAAAAATTATCATTTTAATTTTTTGTAATTATAATTTCATTTAATTTGTATAGGAAATTTTCTTAATTTTAATTATAAGAAAGTTTATAATAATTATTGAGAGTTTTTCTCTTCATGTTAATTTTTAAAACTTCCATATACTTAATTTAATTGCAAGAATTAAATGAAATTATCATTACAAAAAATTAAAAAATTAACATGATAATTTTTAAATAAATTATAATTATAAAAAACAATATCTTCTACTTTTTTTATTAAATTTAGTATATTCTTGTAATTATAATTTTTATTTTTTAAAATTTTATAAAATAAAATAGTTTTTTAATTCATCTTGGGGTAAAATAATTATTTTTTATGTCAAAATAGTTGATTGATACAAATTTAGAAATAAAAGTGGTTCAAAGAATATTTTAAAATTTTATGATAACTAGATGTACATATAACAAAAAAATATAATGCATTAATAATTTCCTTTTCTCTTAATTGATGGATATAAATGAGAATGATGTATTATTATGACTTACTTTCTTCTGTGTGGATACATGTAAAGCTGCTTCTATTTTCGATAGCTATTCTTCTTAGTAGGAGTATTGATAAAAAGTCAATGTTTCTACTTTTGTCATTTTGTTTTTGAAAGCAATGCAGCTCGTAAAGACAGTAATCGTGATATTTGTTTTTGAAAGCAATGTAAATTATTTTTTTCTACTATTTCCCAAAAATGAAAATAAATAAAAGAATTCAATGCTTTCCTTTTAAAAGGATAACTCTTATTAAGATTGTTAACTATAATTACTATTTGGGATGTTACTTAATTATTTTTTTCTACTATTTCCAAAAACAAAAATCAATACTTTCCCTTTTCAAAAATAATTCCTTTCCCAAAAATAACTTTTATTAAAATTGTTAACTATAATAACTATTTGGAACATTATTTCGTTATTTTTCCTTACTATTTCCCAGAAAAAAAAAATCAATGCTTTCGATTTCCAAAAATAACTCTTCTTAAAATTGTTAACATTTGATTTGGGAGCTAAATTTTAGTATTCTATTAACATATATTTAAAAGTTCATTATCCATAAACAGATACACATTGCATTAACGATATTTTCAGCAAAACAATTTTCTTCGCTCTTCTCTTTCTCCACAAATCAGACTTTCAATGTCATCATCATATTCATCTTGTCAATTCCAGGTGTTATTATTCTATTTTTTTCCTTTTAATTATTATTTTTCTTATCCTTTTAAAATTTAATTTATTTTTGATTTTTTGTATTAATTTATGGATTGAATAATCTAAAAAAAAATTATGTTTTGTTTATTTGTTTATTTTCTTAAGATTTCAAAAACATGTCAACTACAAAATATGCATTAGGATATGAAAAACTATCAAAAAAAAAAAAAGAGAGAGAGAATAGAAAAGTTAGTTCAATTTAAAAAAGGAGCTTTTGATAAATTTGTCACAACTAGTTAAAAAACATATAGATTTAAGTAAAGAATTAATTATTGAACAACCAACTTCAAATGAATTAAACAATGATGAAGTGAATGAAATAAACAACATTGAAGATGATAACAACGAAAAACAGGACAAAGTTGATGTAGGAAATTTATTTGCTCCAAAAAATATTTATGATCTAGGAAGATGGGAAAATGTTGATATAAAGTTAGAGATTTTTAAGTTGAGAAAGCTCAATTAGATAGAATGATATAACTTTCCCAAAAGATGAAAATTCTAGGCATTTCTCTACTAAATTTATGTTAAAATGTAACCCACTAGAGAAAAACATGACAGAAAATGATTAATATATTCAAAAGATTTTGATAAAGTATATTGTTTTTATTGCAAATTATTCAATACAAATTGTAGCAAAAATCAACTTAATAATGAAGAAACAAGAGATTGTAAAAATCTTAGCTCTAAACTTAAAAGTCATGAAACAACCAATGAACATATAACTAATATGAATGCATGGGTTGATTTAGAAGTAAGACTATCGAAAAGAAAAAAGAATTGACAAAAATGTTCAAGAAAGAATTGATAAGGAAAAAGAACAATGGAAAAAGGTACTAATAAGAATTATTACTATTGTAAAGAATCTTGCTAAAAATCATTTATCATTTTATGGGAAAAATGAGTAGATCTATGAAGAGAAATGGAAATTTTTTAAGTCTAATTGAAATGATTGCATAATGTGATCCAACAATGTAAGATCATATTCGATGTATTAAAATCGAAGAAATTCATGATCATTATCTTGGACATAACATACAAAATGAGCTGATATTGATGCTAGCACTTGAAATAAAAAAAAATTAATTGTTAACAAAGTTAATGAAGCAAAGTATTTTTTAGTCGTACTTGATTATACTCCAGATGCAAGGTATCAAGAACAAATGTCTCTTATATTAAGATGTGTAGATATTTTAACAAATCTAGTAAAGATCTTTTACAAGTTGACAATACCACTGGAAATGGTCTTTTTTAATGAACTTGTGGATGTAATTAAAACTCTTGAACTTGATATTAATGACATAAGGGAACAAGGATATGATAATGAATCTAATATAAAAGGAAAAAATCAAGGTGTACAAAAAAGATTATTAGAAATAAATGCTTGAGCATTCCTTACAATATGTGGTTGTCATAGTCTTAATTTAGTACTTTGTGATGTGGCTAATTCTTGTCCTAAAGCTATTTCATTGTTTTAGAGCTATTCAGCTTGTTTATTCATTGTTTTCTTCTTCATCTAAGAGATGGAAAAATTTGCAAGATAATATACTTAATTTAACTGTTAAATCATTGTCACAAATACGTTGGGAGAGTCATATAGAAAGTGTCAAAGCAATAAGATTTCAAGCCCCCCAAATTAGAGATGCTTTACTTGAATTAGCATAAGTTAGTAAAGATCCTAAAATAAAAAGTGAAGCTAAATATTTAGTTATATATGAATTAGAAAACTTTGAATTTTTGTTAGGTATGACTATTTGGTATGATATATTATTTGTTATGAACACAGTTAGAAAAAGCTTACAAAAGGAAGATACGCAAATTAATGTTGCCATAAATCAACATATAGAGAAAATGGTTTTGTGTCTACTATGATTTCCTCTAAAGAGATTATAAATGAAATAAAAATACAACCAAAAATTTATGAAAAACGTATAATTCGCAGAAAAAATAAATTTTGTCAGAATAATAATGAAGAGAGAATTATGTCTCCTGAAGATTCTTTTAGAATTGATTACATTGTATATATAGTAGATCAAGCTATTTCTTCAATCACAAATAGATTTGAGCAATTTCAATTTTATGAAAATATTTTTGGATTTTTATTTAATTTTGAAAAATTAAAATCATTACATTATTAAAGTTTAAAAAGTTATTGTATTAATCTTGAAAATGTCTTGAAATATGATTTGTTTTTGGAGTTAAAAGTCTTAAAAGAAGTTTTACATATTGAAAGAAATACTCCACTTGATATACTTAATTATATTAAAAAAAAAATAGATTCTTTTCCAAATGCATTTGTTGGTTATAGAATATTATTGACAGTACCAGTAACTGTTGCTTCTGCTGAGAGAAGTTTTCATAAATTAAAGTTAATAAAATCTTTTTTAAGAACAATTAATGTCACAAGAACGAATAAATGGATTAGCTATATTAGCTATTGAAAAAGATTTGTTAGCTAAATTAGAATATAAGATTTTGATTAATAATTTTGCATCTCAAAAAGCAAGAAGAATAAAATTTAATTGATTAGCAATTTGCATCAGTGATGGCTTGTAGCATGATTATAGCAGTAATAATTTAAAGTTCACGAATGAAAGAGATTATGGTTGTGGCTAATGAAGGTTTAAAGTATCTTAAGGAGATAGAATTTGTGGAAGACAAAGTTAATGCTCTTGTGGAAAAAAATAGATATCTTTTTTTTTTTTTATGATTTAGTTGATAATTTTTGTAATTCAAGATATTATTGAATATAGTTGAATTTTGAGATATTTGAAGTTTTTAGTATAATTTTTTGAGCTATTTGATGTTTCCATGAGAGTTGATATTTTAACGTCAGAAGGCCTAAAATAAAATATTACTTAAGGCCCTCAATTGGTTAGAGCCAGCCCTACTTCAAAATCGTGATCTAGTCAAAGCTTTGCCACCGTCCGGCTGCCAATGGTAAGCACACATCACCAGCCCATGCTGGAGCCTCGCCGTGAGACCAACAGCTGCAATGAGCATAGGTACGCCAGCATTACGCATGACTGGCACTGTTGTCGTGCCATTTTACGCTACTGTCATGTGTAATGGTGGTGACGCTCCATGGATGTTTTGAATTTTGGTGATCTTGGTTCTTAATATTTTTTACGTTATTCATTTTAAATTTTCTATTTTATTAAAACTAGGAATCAATAAATTTTTTCCTTTTGAATAGAGAATTATTTGCACTTGATTTATAAAGATTTAAAACGAAAACAAACAAGAGCCGAACATATTAACCATGGATTAGGCAAATTACATGCTATAATTAAAAATAAATAATAATATAAATACTACTAGAAAAATGATCTTTATTGACATTAAAATAGTGTCAGTAATGACTTTTAGTAACACTTGTTAATTGTGTCAATAATCTGGAAGCCAGTAGATATTGACACTTGTTTGTGGTGTCATGAATATGGTGTCAATGATTGTTAATACTCTAGTATTACTATATTTATGACACTATAGTGTTAGTACATACTAATAATTATTATGTGTCAAAAGGTCGTTTCACTACAGGATCCCTAATATTATGATACTCTAGCAATGGTGTTTACTAACAATTATTGAATGCCATATTTTGTTTTACACCATAAATACGGCATAATAAAATGAATAGATACTAATACTTTAGTGTCAGTATTTAGTATTACTATGGTATCACTAGTATTATAGCACAATCGAGTTAGTACTTCCTGATACATTTTTTAGTGTCAATGACTATTTTAGTTAAATTTGTATTTTGGCATTTCTATTGTCAGCCTATTGTTTTGATTGTTCTTTTAGTTTTGCCAATCAAATGATGTTATTCAAAGAAAATATTAAAATTAAACTAAACTAAACTGAATAATTAAATGTAAAATATTAAAATTAAACTAAACTAAACAGTACAATTAAATACAACATTCGTAATAAAATTTAAATAAGTATTAAATCAAATAGAAATACAAATATCTTAGATATAGTTTGAAAACAACATAATGTTTCATTTTCTTTGGCAGTTTTTCCTTCGATGCTAAGAGCGGCCACATCATGAGCACGAAGTTTGTAGAAGTCATGCTAAGTTTGCAAAAATCAATCATCCTCAATACATCTACTCCTTAGCCTTTGTCTTTCCTTTCTCTTTTCCACTTACAAGTGCAGTACATATAATGAATTTGTGAGTATATGCTACACAAATCAATTCCTATTACTTACAAGCAAAAATATACTTATAATTTACTTGATTATTGTATGCTAAAATTAACTTTGCAATATACATGGCCTAGTCATCGTGAAGTTGCAAAAGTTTATCTATGGTATACTCATCATAACCTTTAAACTTAAAAAATAAAGCAACAATATATATGTGTGTGTGTGTTTGTATTTTGATTAACATAAAAAATCAAGAATATGTAAATAAATAGTGTCGCTACAGTAAAAACAAATGATTTATAATTATTATTGTGTGTCATTCAATATTACTTTAGTAGCATAGCAAAATCAATAAAAATTAGCATCAAATTTATCAAATAGCATCTTGAATGCATTCAAAAGAATATTCATCAATTATGTTAAACTAATGAATTTACCCATTTCATTTAAAACTACAGTACAATAGAATCTGGATATAATAAATATGCCATAAAGTGTAGCTTTAGGCATTATCCTAAAACTACAAAGTACTTCCACACATCCCTAGCTAGTGGATATTATATAGATATTACAAATTTCAAGCATGAAGCAGCAAACAATTCACCCATTAAAAATCTTCACAATTCACATAACTAACAAATAGTTTTTCATAATTAGTGGCAATTGACCAATTAAACTTTGTTCTTAAGAAAATTCATCCCATAGTGCATTCTTAACAAAATATCAAAAAACAAAAAGTTATAGAGGAACTTACATTGTTTTAAAGAATGCACAAATCTCGAACAATATCTTGGAGGTACTTCATCACATAATATACACATTCAAAGGTTCCAGATTATTTCAGACACTAAAAAAATAAGAATCAATTTCAAATAAACTGATGAAAGTAACAATGAATATTATAACTTTACTTCATTAATACATTGATAGAGACCCATTGCACAACCTTTTTTTGCTAGTCTCACTTGATGTATTGTTATCCCCTTATAAGTAATAAGTAATAGATGTTAAAAAATTAATCCACAACATAAAAAAAAAAAGTAATCCAATCAAACTTACTCATTCACCATTTGCCTTAACTCATCATTAGGATTATCACCTAATGGATCAAGATACTATATTTGTGCCTCACCGTATCAATTGCTACTAGTACCCAAAGGTTACTAAACAAACAATTAGGAAAGTAACAAATAGATTATAAGATAAATTTTCTATGATTCATTCATGTAAACAAAGAAAATGAAAAAAAAAAAAAAGATCATACCCTAGATTATATGGGGAATACAATGATTTGGGATATCTGCATCTTGCCCAAAATGTCTGAAAGATAGGAATACCTATTTGGGTTGCTTGCTTAAGTTGAATGTAACTTAGCTATACATTGAATTAGAATGACATCACCACCATTATCCATCTCTTTATACAAGTGTCTATGAAAAAAAAGAAACTTATATCACATATAAATATATCATATATAAACATAACAGATAAATTAACATAACTCTAAAATCAAAAAACATAATAAAAAAAAATAAATGAAGTTTTTTCATACTTGATCTGTATCTTAACAACTGAATTTGAGAGCTCAGTAAACTCAATGACTTCATTGTAAATTAATTTGTCCAATCTACTCTCCCAATAGACATTAAAAGTTTTCAAACCATGTGCAATCATAATCAATCGTGGTAGGGAGCTCTCAATCATCAGAGAAAAGATACTCATATGTGCACTCTTGTTCTCTTTTATTAATTTCACAGCTCCATAGGTATTCTTTCAAAAAAAAAAAAGTTTCCTTGTTGCCACTGGTTATACAACAACTGGTTCTTTGGTTATTCCTTTATATTTCATAAAGATATATCACACCATTTACAAGAGACTTAAGGCCATCAACATTTTTTTTTATGGTTGAGCTGCCGTCATTTCCAATTTTGAAGGGGTCAATCTTAAATATCTTCTTAGGATGAGTTTTGAAGTGGCTTCACAATCTACTTAGGGTGGGCTCCATTCAGGAACTAGTAGGGGAAGTGTGTTGATTTTTTTTTTAATATATATTTTGGATAAATTACGGGGTCATTGGTCTTTAAATTTGAAGTGGTTCTAGGGTTAGTAGTCACTAACTTTGGAGTAACTTTGGTAGAGGATTGATGATCATCTCCATCTTAACACTGCGACTACCTTTGGAGTTAGGAAAGTTAGAATTGCCAACTTCAGTTTTTTTGCAGTCATTTATCCTTACATTTATTTTATCTAACTGAGCTTGGATAAATTGAAAACTCTCTTCATACATTTTCCGTTCTCGCGCCAACTCACTAGGATTAGGAATATTGAAATAAATAGATTGGTTGATGAATTGACCCAATCCTTACACCCGACTTCGATTAGGCTTCTTCTAAAGGGCTTCATCTAAGGTATCATTTGGTTTTTGGGATTGGAATGTTCCCTGCTCAACCTAGCTTTTTAGCCCAAGATTAGGAATAAAATATTATAAATTATTATCTTATCATTATGACATTAACATTGTAGCTACTTATTACAAACCAAACATGAAATACTACGCATGCAAAAAATCAATAATATTCCAATTAATAAGCAATTCTTAACTTCCAAGAAAGTTAAAGACATTTCAGTTCCTAGAAAATTCAATGTAAATTAAAATATCTAAAGTTGTGTACTGCTGTCTCTTTTTATTTTTACAAACAAAAATCCGTGTGAGTCCAGCCTATAGGTGAGATAACTAATTTATTATTGTACACAAATTTTAGTTCTAAGTTCCAAGTTCTAACAACCAGAAAATAGAAACAAAAAATAGAAAATAGAAAAATGAAATAGATTATTTTTAGTGGTTACAGTTTACTTGAGATAGGGCTATGAATAATTTTAAAGTTAAATTTAATGAAAATGAGATATCTATTTCAAGGTTGTAAATAATTGTAAAGTCAAATTTAATGAAAAATAAAACAGAAACTCACTATCCTCTTAGCCATCTTTTTTCTTGTGAGCCAATAACCGAGCTTCACTATGATCAATCTCTCACTCAAAAACTCTAAGCTCCAACTCCTATAATAATTAAAAAAGAAGTAAAATGAAAACTAATTTGAAACATCTTAATATTTGTGTTAAAAATATTCTAAGTTTGTATTAGAATAGTTATCGTACTTACTCTTTTATGCAACAAGCTAGTATAGCATGTGCTGCCCAAATGATGATTTTACATATTCTTCTCTTTTATCCTTTGCTGCATGACTTTTTTCTTGTACAAAGTGGATATTGATTAAGATGGTTACAAGTACTCAATAATACTATTAAACTAACATATTTTTGAACATACTTGAAAGTCTACGGAAAAAACCTTATCAACAAAGCACTTCCAGTCTTCTTTTCTAATGCCCTCATACTCAAGAGGAGCTTTTTCAATGAATTCAAGTTGTTTGCATTAGGCATAATATATTCATTTGCCAACTTACATCTAAAGGACCTTAAAGCAACTCCCATCCATTTGAACATTTGGGTTTTGGCCTTAAGACTCAACTCGAACTTTTCTTAAAAATGAGTCTACAATGTCTCTTTAATGTCTAGTGGCAATTTCCTCCAATCAAATATGATTGGAACTCTTTCTAGTACAATTACCCTAATGTAATTCCTTAGATCATTTCTCTTCTTTCTAGTTGGAACTCTGTAAGAATTGTACGTGATCTCAGTCTCGTCACTAACTCTTTTCTACAAGTTTTTTTATTAGTAAGGTGTCGTCTTAGTCTTCCTTCAAGATCTAGATCGTATGCGGACTTATCATTTTCTATAATGTCTCTAAAAAACATACAAATGCATAAAATAAATAAGAGCATAAGATATCATTATAATATCATAATAAAATAGTAAAATAACAAAAATAGATCAGTTGCTTACTTATGTGAAGCAGTGCAAATAATTTACAAAAGTATTGAGTTATTCATTTTCTACTTTAATGTTTACAACAAAAAGCATCACCATCTAATCTTACACAAATTCTCCAGTACCTAAATCCAACTTACATTCCTAAAGATTATTGGATAATGATGCATACACATCCATATCATCACACCCAAACCCATTTGAATAATTACATTTTTCACTCACTAAACAAATGATTGATTTACTATTATCTTGTTGGTCTTTCATATGAACACTTGCTTTACATGACCAGCTAGAATAAAACAATCAGTCTTATAACCTATCTTATCTAAATTAACTGTAGTGAACCCTAATCATCAATATTAACATCCACCCTGTCACACTTGGAAAGTATTTTCTTAACTCTTGGATAATCAAGCTCCCAAATTTCATCAACAACCCTATGAACAGATATATCCCCAAAATAGGAATTTGTTTTCTTCTGAGCTCGAAATCTGTAAAGCTTTAGCATTAACATGAACACCATTATTTTGTGTTACATAGTTACTATCTCGACCTCTTGTAGCAAAATTAAAACCATTAATATAGTAGCCTTCATGCGTCACCATGCTTGAACATAGTTTGTTTGCCAGCCACTATAACATTTTATCAACTACTACATTATTTGCTTTATCAATTGTTACTTATTGTTTGAAATCATAAAACAATTATAATTAGTTGAGAGAGAAAAAGTTTTTTTTTTACATTTACTTAGATACTCTTTTAGACCTAATAAAGCTAATCTAACATTTTCTTTTAGCCATCAGTAAACGTATGAGGTTGCTCGATTAGCAACCATAAAGGCTTTTTTAATTGATGAGAATGTTTTGATTGCAATAAGGCCAAATGTCCTCTAAAATTAGACCAATAGAATTACAAAATTGTAAAGAAATATAACATAAATTAAGGAAAGTTTTAAATCACATACTCTATATATGGATGTATCTCGGGGGTGATCACCAAAACACATCGATGCACTCGCGCTAATGTAAGGGCATCAACCACCTGAATATTTATAACTCCTAGTAGCCTTTCGACTAAAAAATCAAGTAGTTTACTATTAGGCAGTCCAATTGATTCACAATTTGAAACGTATTCAGTACAAAATTTAAGTGCTTCCTTAGCAATATAGCACTATGCAATACAACCTTTAAGACAGTTTCAGTTGTGAACATAACCCTTTATAAGTTCATTTCTCTCTCAAATGGATACACCTATTGAAGATAAGTCGGGCCACATTGCCTAACTTTTTCTACTAGATGGATTGTTATATTAAAGAAGGTAGGTAGAAAATATTGTTCTAAATTGTATAAGGTTATTTTAAGTTCCTTTCGCAATTGGCTAAGAGCATTAAGTTTTACTACTTTAGAAAATAAAGAATTAAAAAAGAGGTACAACTTAATTATGACAGATATGACATTTTCAGGAAAATAATTTTGAATTACTAATGGTAGTATTAGTTGTATCAAGGTATGACAATCATAAGAATTAAGTCCATGAAGATAGCAATCATCCATTAAAACAAGATTTCTAAAGTTAAAACAATAACTATCAGGAACTTTCACACATTGAAAAGTTTCATAGAATAAATTTTTTTCTTTCTTACTTAAAGTGTATGGGGCAACGAGTAGGACTTTAGTTTGTTCATCAAGATCTAATGTAATAAATGTTTTGTTTATTTTCTCTCTAATCTCTGGATGTATAAGATCATTAATTCCATATTTTATTTTTCCTAGTTGATGGAGTAATGTGCCATAGATACTCTTATATACATTTTTCTCAATATGCATCATATTTAGTTGAGGGTGAACTAATAAGTATTTCTACTATTCTAAATAAAAAAGATTGATTTCTTTTTGCACAACAACCGAGTTACAAAACTCTCACTCTCACCCTCACCCTCACTCTTAGCCTCACCACACTTAAACTTTTTTGGGACTTTTTTTCTAAACTTGGTGTCAATGCCAGTTACTAAGTTTAAAATCTTCGTACTAGACAAAGGTTTAAGAGGTTTTCAAGAAATTACCTGTGGCCCATATGACATTTTTCGACTCTGCGGCAACTAACATGCACATGTGTTTATCCTACAAATTGGGCAACTATAATATCCCTTAATAGTAGACCTGGATAAGTTCTTATATACTAGAAAGTCACTAATTGTCCACATCAACACAACTCGTAAATTAAAAGTTTCTTTCCTATATATATCAAAGACATCAACACCTTCATCCAATAGGATATTCAAGTCCTCAACTAAAGGTGCTAGGTATACATCTATATAATTTCCAGACTATTTAGGGCCAGATATCAATAGAGACAATATTATAAACTTCCTTTTCATACACAACTATAAAGGAAGATTATATGTTATCAATGTAACAGGACAGCAACTGTAAGTCATGCTAAGTGTGCTATGTAGGTTTATCCCATCAAATGATAAAGCCAATAAAAGATTTCTCAGCTCTTGAGCAAAATTAGGCCATTGATTACTAATTAACTACCAAGCTGATGAATATGCTAGGTGGTGAAGTTTTCCATCTCCAATTCTTTTATTTTCATACCATGTTAAGGTTTCAACAATTTGTGGTGATGGAAACATTTTTTAAACCTAATAATGATTGGAAAATACCTTAACACCTTTTTAGGAGCCCATTTTTTAATGTTTTTCCATCTTTTCTTATTTGCCATCTAGATGCTTTATAACTTGTGCAGTCACTAAGATTTTTAAATTCATTCCTATAAAGAATGGAGTCATTTGAATATGCACGTATTTTCTCATAATCTAAGCTTAATACCTTAATTATTTTCTTGGCCTCATACATTGATATCGGCATATTATTATCATTTGGAAGTATCTTATTGAGGACTTCCAATAAAGATGAAAACTCAGTATCAAATTTTTTTTTTTTTTTAAAGGGAGGGGTGGGCAAGCCCAAAGAGTTTTTACCTCCTCTCCACCCCCAAGACTCGAACCCGGGTCGCTACGAATCTAATAGTTTTGAATGCTTTAAACTTGGATATAAGGGTTTTTCAGCATCTTCAAGCATATCCTTAAATGAACTAGGATATTTATCATAATGCTAAAAAATATCATGAATCATATCACTTAAATTACTGTAATCTTGACATTTAAATTGGTAATTTTTTTTATTGATTTGAGCACTTTGCAAAGGTAGGATGAGTGTCCACCTCACCATGCCAATTCCAAACTAAATATTCTTTTAAAAAACCTTTCTTAAATAGATGTAGCCTCACTTATTCAGGAGTCAAAAACTCCATATTACAACAAGAGGTACAAGGATATCTAATCAACATTATATTTTTAGAATTAAGAATGGAAAACTCCAAGAAATCACCAACCCCATCATAATACTCATTTGACAATCGATCACAAAATATCCAAATTTTGTCTATATAATGTATTTTTACCCGCTCATTTATTAGATGTTGTTAGCCTAATAATTTTAATTAAATTGCACAAATAACTTCAAAATTTTTCGGTTTAAATAAAAATGTACAAATGATTTGTTTAAAGTCACTTAAATACATGTACACATTCAACAAGCCAACAAAACATGCCATACACATTTTTCATTTTTCATATCATTTTTTTTTTATTTTTTAGATTGTAATATCTTATTTGCCAAAATAAATTAGCCTATTTAATACACATCCCATGTCTTTGAACTTTTCTCTGTTTTGGTTTTTTCTACTTAAGGATATTTTACACATAATAATTAATTCCCATTATAAAACAATCTTGCGAATTGATGCAAGCAAATGAAAGAGCGTTTGAATATAAAACAATGAACTAATTGGGCAACATACTACTTTCACAGATGAAATAATGCAATCCCTACCATGAGCGCTTACAGCTTTGGATGGTAACTTGCCAAATAGCATATCAAGTAGAAGTCATCATCTTGCAATAGCTTATAAGAAAACAATACAAACATATTAAACATTAGAGAATGCTAACCTGCCAAATAGCAATTCAAAGAAACGAAGACTTTGGAGAATTCCAAATTATGTCAAATTTCTTATTATCCTCTCCTATAAAAATATTTCTTGAAGACACAGCTTTCTAAGTGTTTGTTACAAAAAAAAAAGTGCATATAACTTAAAAGCCGATTGATTTTAATAAGCAAAACATGCATTAAATAGAAGTTAGAACTATAAATGAAAACAAAATATACACAATTCTCTGTGATTACTACAACACTTTTAACATTTAAAAACAATTTTCTTCTTAATCCAGTTAAAGATTAAAAAAATAAACAAAAAATATTTTATTTGTGAATCAAACTTGGGATACAATTTTCGGTTAAAATAGTTAATGGAAATTAAGAACTTAACTCCGCGTGAAGTTGCATGTGATGTTGAATTAAATCTTTATTTTTATACTATATTATTTTATTATTGGATTAAATCTTTGAGAAAGTTAAGTTGCATGTGATTTTAATGTGTTAAGTGGTTTCATTTGTATAAAAATGATAAAAGTACCATGCACTCAAATCTTTATGCACAACCCCATGAAAAAAAAATAGAATAAATAGATTATGTAAATTACAGAGAATATGTAGCTTTTGATGAGTTACACTAGACCATTTGATATTATATGCTCTGTCAATCTTTCATTAAAAAAAAAAAATTCATGAAGCATTGTTAAAGCAAATCAATGAACATGATCAAATCAACTAGACTTTCTATTAACCTCACATTATAATTTTTTTATATGCTGTTCAACAAAGGAAGCATCATTAAATTGAAAAATAAATCTTACTTTCTTTTGCATTTTTCCCTGTATTTACAAATTAGATTTTCCTGGTAGTCCAACTATTTGATAAAATAACTCAACGAATTAATTTATCCACAAATATAAGATTTGAGACCTAAAATTGTTGTTTTAACTTTCTAAGACTAGAAGATAATCTTTAGGACTTATAGTGCAACCAAATAACATGCATGAGCAAAATATAAACTATAAATTAATAATTAATAATTAAGAAGGAAAAAATGGTACCTTTAGAAAGGAATTGATAGGAGGGAAAGCAAAGATAGAGCCAAATCATGATACAAAAGAAATTGCTTTGCTTCAGTCTTGGTTTGGATTAATAATTGGGTTTGATTAGAATGTGCAAAATCAGTGGTTGTGGATAGGATTTTAAGATTTTGTTTTATTTAGCTTTGATAGTGAAGAATAATTGAGAGGTGAAGAATGAGTTCAATGACTTTGAAAATATGGCTTAACTTATTTTTTACTTCTTTATTTTATTTTATTTTTTTGAAGTATACAACACCGTTTCTAATTGCAACGAATATACTATCCTGAAAAAATTTAATCAGAACCCGCTAAAATTATATCAAAAAAACTATTTTTTTTTTACTTATACATTAGTGTGACTAAGAAAAAATAGCAATGGTTTTTAATTTTAACTTAAAACCTTGGGTTTTCGAAGTCACCTGTTCGAAATGGATTCGAAAAAAGATTAGAATTAATTTTTATTTTTTTAATACTTTAGTGTCACTAATAAAAACTCTAATGGCTTTCTCTTAAACTTAAACACTCAACTACTGGCAGTCTTGGGTTCGAGGTCTATCCGGAATAAGATTAGAATTATTTTATTTTTTATACTAATACTTTAGTGTCAGGATCTCTGATGTCTAATATACGGACATTATAGTATTAGTAATTTGTGAAAGATATATGTAAACATAGAAAATGATCCATATGTATGTAAATACTAGTATTTTTTTTAAAAAAGTGTCACAAGTCAAGTGTCAATAAAGACTATTTTTCTAGTAGTGAAAGATTAATCTGACAGAGCAATCTATCACAATTATGCATAAAATTAAACTATGCATGTAACATGACTTAAGATGGCTCTGTGTTGGTAAAATCAGTTCTAGAAAAACAAATTTTCTTATTTTATAAAATCAGCATAAGCTAGAAAATTTTCTTGATTATGTATACATGCATAAGGTTAGAAAAATACCTTAGATTTCTGTTGAAGAACTTTAGAAGCAGGCTACAATCTTCTCTGTTATACCCCATAGTAGAGGTCCGCATTTTACAGTTCGGTTTAGTTGAGAGTTAGAGCCGAATTGAACTAAAATCAATTGGTTCTCAAGAATTCAAACTGAATACAAACTATATTTAGGGACTAAACTAAATCAAAAAAGGATTCCCATTCAAAGAATGCATAACCGCATGGATAAGCTTACATTAACCCGTCAATTTGGGATCCAATTCAGGATTTTCCTTGGGAGGTATTAGGAAGGAATTGGAATGGAATAATATCGATTCATATCACACATAGTAATACAGCCTTTTCATGAACTTTTTCTTCACAACTTCCTTCATAATGAGTTTCAACCTTCTCTGTTGCTCTACTAAATTACTGTAGAAATCCTCTAAAAGAATCTTATACATATATATAGAGAGGCTAATTCCTTTAATATATACTATGGTCTATCAAATGGCCTTCTTGTATTTTTCCAATACAGCCACTAAGCTATTTTCTTGCTCTACATTCAAAGATATTACAGGAAGTGTGTCATTGTCACTAAGATAAACATATTTTAAATGTAAAGGTAAAAGTTTTAATTCTAAAATAGGGGGTAATTCAATAGAAGGTTTAAAAGGTTTTGCTTCCTTGTTTGAAAGATTAAGACATTCAAATTGCTTGTTAACTCTGAAGTATTGCTTCTCTCTTAACTATACTATATCAGTCTTTTCAAGCTCTTTATCTTCAAGTTCTCAAATGTTGTGTTCTTGATTTCTTCATTACTGTAGCAAGTTAATCTCTATGCTACAATAAAATCCATAACAATGAAAAAATTATAATATTCAACATCATCATGATTCTTCATGGTATCAAGCACATTAAAGGTAACTTGCTGATCATTAACACTCATAGTTAGTTCTCATCTTTTAACATCAATTAAAATCTTTCCCATAGCTAAAAATGGTCTTCCCAAAATGATTGGGACTTTTTTGCCTACCCCAAAATCCAAGACTATAAAATCAACTAGAAAAATAAATTTATCCATCTACATTCACACATCTTCAATCTTGCCTTCTGGATATGCATAAGATCTATCAGAAAGTTGTAGAATAACTATTGTAAATTTGACTCTTTCAATTCCTAATTGCTTGAACACTGATAAAGGCATGAGATTAATGTTAGTTCCTAAATCATAAAGTATTTTTCCACTTTACTTGGTTCCTATAGAACATGGAATTGTGAAACTTCCTGGATTTTTTAATTTCTAAGTTATCTTCATTCTTAAGTATATGCCTGTATTCTTATGTTAGAGAAACTCTTTCAAATTCTTCTATACTTTTTTTCTTTGTCAAAATATCCTTAAAAAACTTTACATAATTTGGCATTTGCTTGAGAGCTACCATAAAAGGTATGTTGATATACAATTGCTTTAGTACTTTTAAGAATTTGCTGAACTAGTCATCTTACTTCTAATTCTAAAATATTTGAGAAAATGGTAGTAGATGCCTAAATCGTTGAACTGTAACAGGTTATGCAGACTGCTTTTCTTTTGTTATGTTCTAGGTTGGTGCTACAATATCTTCATCAACAGGTGCTGACTCATCATACCAATTATAATGTGAACATCATTTCTAGATCTCAAGTTTATTACTTTGTAATACTCTTTCCTTTATTTTTTTGGATCCATTGTGTTGCTGGGTAAACTGTCTTGAGGTCTATTGCTCAAAGTTGTAGCAAGCTACCCTATCTAATTTTATAGGTTTCTCTAGGATACGGCTTGGCTTTGGACAACTGCTTCATTCTTCACAATGTACTTCTTTGCCGTTAACTTTGCTAATAAAATTTAGGTGATTGAGTAGGTATGCTTTATATACTGAGTGTTATAGCATACTAATTCTGATATTGACTTCCCCATGAAAAGTTTGGGTGCTTGAATAATAATTATTCTATTTATGTCAATTATAGTTGCCCACATAATTGACTGAGGCCGAATTTCCAAGATAATTGTTAAAAAAATGTCCTTATCCATAGTAAACACAAGATGCCTTAATAACTTAGTTGATAGCTGCTAGAGCAGTAGACATTGCTTTCGCCATATTTGTCAATTAGCTACTTAGGCTAACAATACTATTAAGGCATCCATATTATGAACTCGCACTGTTCCTCTTTCTATAGTTTTTTTACTAAATGGCCATTAGTAGTTGTTATTAATTATCCTTTCCAAAATGTCATAAGCTTCATTGTAAGACTTAGATAACATGGCCTCATTTACTGAAACATTTACCATTAATATGGTGTTTGAATTCAAACTATTTTAAAAGGTTTCCAACTGTATACAGTAAGAAATACCATAATGAAGACATTTCTGAAGCAACTCTTTAAATCTTTCCCATGCATATAAAAGTTTCATCTTTAAGTTGATGGAAAGATGTGATCGCATTCCTCAGTTTTGTGTTCTTGGTGGATGGAGAGTATTTTGTAAAAAATTGTTAGCCAAATCATTCTATGTAAAGATAGAATCAAGTAGTAAAGAATTCAACCATGCTATTGCTCCACCCCTTAGAGAAAATGGGAATGGTCTTAACCTCAATGCTTCTTATGATACTCTAGCAATCTTGAAAGCATCACTAACTTCTAAAAATAGTTTAAAGTAAAGGTGGGGATCTTTATATGGCAATCTATTGAATTACTCCATTGTTTGCCACATTTGAAACATCATTGGTTTGAGTTCAAAATTAGTAGCTTGTACTTCAAGTTTGAATATTTTAAGATTTATATCTTGAAAGGTCAACAATGTATAGTCTCTGTCATCTACTATATAAATAATATTGTTATTCCCTAGTTGCCCTTAAACATTCTGCCTATTTTAACCTTCTTACACATTGCCTGGTTCCAGTAACCATTGAAGATTCAAATCTCCTATATTCTACAAATCAGCCATGTCTGTAGTAAATTTTAAATATTTATTCTTTTCTCTTAGCCTCCTTACAGTTATTTATACTTCTGGATCAAAATGAAATTCAACAAATTTATACTTATGCATGCAAGGTTTGCTAGAGCAATTCTGTCGATACAACAAACAATTTAAAAGAAAACTAAAGCTATCACCAAATAAAATTGACTTCATAAATCACAATAAACACTCAATTAACAGTAATAGCTCTAAAAACTTGTTGATGTACATGCGTATGTATTACTATAGGTGTTAGTGTGCAAGTAGACACAGCAAGTAATATAGTGATAAGTATCTAGATTGTTTCCACATGGATTGATGTTATCAGACTTCTACAACAATCTTACCATTGCAATAAAAGTAAAATAAAGTAAATAATGAACTTAAAGACCTAATAAAACTAATTGTGCTATAAAAAAAATGCAATCAGGAAAAACTAAGGTCAGACACAAAATGATACTTAATAGCAAATAGGTCGTTGGATACTTAAATTGATTTAGCAATTACCGACAGTTCATCAATTAAGGTATGGTTGCTAAAACATTGACTACAACACTAGGCCGAATCCTAATACATCCTCAACTATCACCTATTGGATATCTTATGTTAATATGCAACCTAATAATGACCAATTTTTAAACTAACATAAACATAGCATTACACAATCTGTATTCCAATTACCATACAAGGTGAATCCCTATATCTAGTTCATCACTAATTTCATATCAACTATGACCCTATTCAAATTCATATAGACTCAACTGAGAAAACCTAATCTAAAATCATATATTGTCTTGATTTGTTCCACTAAGTTAGACTTTGTTTAAGTCCTTTTTTAGCTAGTATCCACTAAATGGGTGGTCAGTCAAAATAGAGGATTACAATAATTAAATTCAAAACAAAGTGTTATATTATATTATAAGTAACACATATATAGCAATCAATTAATCATTAAGCTTGTTTAATCCCCAACTACATAAAATTTTAGTTCATGATGGATCTAGAAACAGCAACAGCACACATTTATGACATTACGTTCATTTTCAAAGAAAAAAAAAAGCAGACATGAAAAACTCAGGAATCACTACTCTAAGATACAACTTTCTTATTCTCTTACAATCTCTCTTTCTTCTTTACAAAAAATTCTTTGTTGCAACCTGAACTCTCTTGTTTCCTTGTCTCTTTCTTTGTTTTCTTTTTCTTCTGTGTAGTTTTTCTCTCCCTCTTTTCTCACATGTGCTCTTTTTATATCTTGAGATTAGAGAAACCAAACGTATGTAGACATATGTCACTTTTTAACAACCTAAGATCACAAAAATTTTTATGCCATCTATCACAGTTTTGTTTTCACGTGACAATGACAGCATAGTAATGGCTCAATAAGTGTTTTAAGTTAATATGTGTAATATGTGTCAGTCTTTTATTTGTGTGCTCTGGAATTGCTGGACCAATGTCTAAAACATCATCTATGCTTCATATTTGATTTATTTCTTCTGCAAATAAGTACTTGGTCATTATTTACAGCAATCATTCCTACTGCTTGAGCTGTTTGGTCACCTATAATAATGTAATTAATTAGAGCACATAATGATCTAAAACACACTAATTAATTAAAAAAAACCTAAATGGATGCTCATGCAAAATATAACTCAAAATTAGATAAAAATTCATCATTCCTTCTTTAAATAATACTAGTTTAGGTTTAGAATTATCACAATAACCCTCATTTCATAGATTTATCACTACTAAACAAGTATCATGTTATGCAAAGTTCTTGAAAAAGTTATGCACCAACAAACATAAGCTTAAAAGTAGTGAGTTAATAAGTGTGAAGGAGGATAGGCTTTGGGACTTCTGGCCTTAGCGATCTTCACGAGCTTCTTCTGCTCGGGCCTATAATTGACCCTCGCTAGGCACCGTCCCGCCTAAGACTTAGGCTTTGGGACTTCTGGCCATAGCGTTCTTCTCGAGCTGCTTCTGCTCAGGCGTACAATTGACCCTCGCTAGGCACCGTACCGCCTAAGACTTAGGCTTTGGGACTTCTAGCCATAGCGTTCTTCTCGAGCTGCTTCTGCTCGGGCCTACAATTGACCCTCGCTAGGCACCGTCCCGCCTAAGACTTAGGCTTTGGGACTTCTGGCCATAGCGTTCTTCTCGAGCTGCTTCTGCTCGGGCCTACAATTGACCCTCGCTAGGCACCGTCCCGCCTAAGACTTAGGCTTTGGAACTTCGGCCATAGCGTTCTTCTCGAATGCTCGCTCGCCGGCCTACAATCGACCCTCGCTAGGCACCGTCCCGCCTAAGACTTAGGCTTTGGGACTTCAGCCACAGCTGTTCTTTTCGAGTCGCTCGCTCGGGCCTATAATTGACCTCGCTAGGCACCGTCCCGCCTAAGACTTAGGCTTTGGGACTTCTGGCCATAACGTTCTTCTAGAGCTGCTTCTGCTCGGGCCTACAATTGACCCAAGCGTCTTCTTGTGTTTCTGGTCTTCAACTTGAACTTACATGATGAATGTTTTTCTCATTCTTATATACATTTATGTTTTTACACATCCCATTTTGGGAAGGAATCTTACATTAACACTTCACAATAGAAGGAAACTTACTGGAAGTATTCGATCAAGAGTTGTGCGTTCCATGGCCTCTTGACCTCCTCCAACTTCTCAGCCGGCTCTTGCCTTCCATTCCTTGATTCCCCCCTTGAGTCCAGCGAGGTTATCTGCATGGTTTCCTTGGCCGCTACAACGTAGCAGCTCCTCGCCACCCTTTGGCTGCCCTTCACGACCCCTACAGCCCCATTTACTCGATACTTTAGGGCTAAGTAATGGGTGGATAGCACGCTCTGGCTGATCCTCATAAACGACCTCCCTATAATTGCCTGGTATGGGCTGGCTTCATCTACCACCATGAAATCTAGCATCATGTTCTTCTCAAAAGGCCTCGAACCCATGGTTACTGCCAGCTTGATGATTCCCAGAGGTATTAGCTTTCCTCCCCCGAATCCTTTCAAGGAAGTGCTCGTCTGCTCGAGGCTCGTGCCTATTATTCCCAAATCCTCGAGTGTGGACTTGAAGAGAATATCTACCGAGCTTCCTGAGTCAACCAGTATTCGGTCAACTTCCTTGTTTGCTATGTTGGCTTTTACAACCAGGACATCCTCGTGAGGGTACAGCACCCCCTCCTCGTCCTCCTCCGTCCACATAATAGGCACCTGCCGAGCCTTAGCCTTTTCTGCTGCGGGGGTAGTGAACAGGACTTCTCGGCCGGCAGCAGCATATCTGCAGTAGTTTTTCCTAGCCCTATTTGAACTTCTTGCCATCGTGGGCCCTCTTGAGATCACCTTCGTGGACGGTGGTTCCATGTATATTTCGTAAGCTCGGTCATCTTCTTCAGGCTGCTACACAACCACCGGATGCCCTCCTTCAATAAATTCATCCAAGTACCGATTCCTAACCAGATCCTCCACCTGGTTCTTCAAATCACGGCACTGTGATGTGGAATGGCCGTGGTCACCATGGAAACGGCAGAACCGCCCTTGTCCCGCTTATCACGGTGGCTTGGCCATCCAGCGTTGGAGGGCTCAGCAGTCCTCGCTCTTCAGCCACTTGAAGTATCTCTTCGAGAGATACCTTCAACCTCGTGTATTGCTCGTAAGCGGGGCTCTGCTCCACCACCTGTATCTCCCGATCCCTTGGGAAACTTCTCGATGGGGGTGGCAATGGGCGATCTGCTCTATTGTGGTTTATTTCAGGTCTGCTTGGCGGCTGATTGCGGGATGTGTGGTCGTCATGACGCCTGTACTCTCTGTGATCCCAGCCCGGAGACCTGCGAGATGGTAGGGGAACCATCCGCGGTGGGGGTGCTCTCTGGTAAGGGTTGTACGGGGCAACCCGGTCCCTTGTTGCTTTCGAAACTTGTGTTCCTCGGGTAGGATCTCCTTTCTCCTTCCTCTTTGCTCCATTGCCCTGCTCACTCCTCAGTTTTGCAGCCTTCTCCTCTTCAATTACCATATCCAGTTTTACCTGCTCATATGCGTCCGAATATGAGCGGATCGAAGGACTCCGCAGATTATACCATGGTCTCCCCATCCGGATCCCATCCTTCAATCCTCTCAGAGCTTGGGGATGGTTAAACACGCCAAGATCTAGGACCGATCTATGGTATCTTTTGACAAACTCCCGGAGGGACTCTCCCTCCCTCTGCCTTACTTCTGACAACTCCATCATGTCATCCTCAGGGGTCACTGTTCAAAGCTCAAGATTCTTCCCCGTGGGAGTCTGCGGTACCATTCTCTCGCTCTTCCCTCCATAGTGAGTGAGAAGGCCCGGCACCACTGAGTTGCTGATAACCCTTGCACCCCTGTCATGTCGTTGAACCATTCTATATGCACCAATGGATCACTTTTCCCTGAGAACTTCAGATCCGGGAAGCGAAAGTCACGTGGGATCGTGACACCCATGATCTCCACGGAGAGTGGGGATTCGTTATCCAGCATTATTCTCCAACCTGGGCTCTTTCCGTTTCCCCGGAGGTCCTCCACAACTTGTGCCAATCTGCGCACCTCTACCTTCAACTCTTCCGCGCGAGAGGTAGGGGCTGTATCCTGTAAGTGCTGACGGGACCCCCTTTCCTCCATGTTTGTTTCTTCCCTCACTGCAACATTTCGTGCCCTAGATCTCTGGGCTTCATCTCCCATATTTTCCTAAACGGGAGCGTTCCCACGGTTGGACTCCGGGACATCATTACATGCTTTTCTCTGTCCCTCCCAGAGTTCTTGCAATAGGGAGGTCAGAGTCTCCATCTGTTTCTCCATCCGATCCATTCTTTCCTGGATCTCCCTATTCTGGGCCTCATTGGCCACTTCTCTCAAAGTTACCGATTATTCTGGACTCACTCCTCTTCGACTATTTTCCCTCATTGTTGCGTTGTGTATCGTGAACGTATTAGAAAATCAGGCTTTTTGTGCCGATCTCCACAGACAGCGCCAAAAGATGTTGATGCAATTTTTCCGCGTGTCTTCAAACAGTGCTAGAATCTTCTGCTCGTGGCTAGCTCGAGCTCGAGCAGGACTGTCTCCTTCTTCCTATTCCTCTGTCTTTTTCAGAACGGAGGTCTCCCAGATCTGCGCTCACAGAGAATAATGTCAGGGGTCGCCGGGTGTTGTTTCTGCGAAAACCCTCCGACGATTAAGTCAGTAATCGGGTTGTTCTTTTCGTATCCCTCTTAGTTAGAGAGACCGAAAGAATGGAAAAGGTGTATTTTTACTTTTCTTTCTGGATAAGGGGAATTCCAAAAAAATCCGAAAATCCAAGTAATGAGCCAAGTGAGAGTTAGAAGAACCTGTGTGAAATCTCGGAACCCTTGTGAATGAATTTTTCCAACCCTTGTAACGTACCCGTTCGTTTTCTTTTATACTATATTTTTCATTTTTCCCGTCCTTTCTCTCCAAGAGCGTCCATTCCCGCGTCAGTGGTGTCTGAGTCCCTCTGACAGCTGGGATTGGCGTAATATTCCCTGGGGATGCGCGGCTGTCTCCTTAACCTGGTTCACGTGGCTAGATCACCATGTCGGGCATGTGCGCTAGGAATGATCACACCGTGGGGGCATGTGCCGGCCATCGGCAACAGCACCACCACCCTCCCATGTGGGGCCCAATCTGACATCAAAAAGGTGTGCGGGATCCTGAGGAAACCGGTCGGACTGTCCCGAGCCGAGTCTTACATTCCATTTGTCCTATGGTTAGCGCAGCCCAGTTGTGCTCGAGAACTTAATTGCAGCGAGCAGGAAGGAGAGCTCGGGCCTCGATCAATCTTCGAGCTCTCCGTCTTTGTCCAGCCTTGGCCGGTCTTGATGACCTCGAGCAGGTGAGAGAGCTCGGAGCTCGGACCGCTATGAATTCCTCAACCTTGACCCGCTTTGACGTCTAGCGAGATTGTCTTCGAGCTAGTGGTCGGGACTTCTGCTCGAGCTGGGTTGACCTCGGGGTATTTTATTCGAGCTAGAAGGGCCTCGAGGAGACCTGCCCGATATTACCCAAACAGGTTAGATCGAGTTGTGATTTAGTTTCGACCAAAATGAAATTATTATAATATATCCTAAAAATTATAAAACTGTTACTCCACTTATGAAAATATTTATTCTACTCTTTTAATTATTCACTTTCTTTGTTTCTCATTCACTTGGCCAAGCCCTTCCCCCAATGGTCAATATTAATTTTCATGTTGATTAAGCATACTATATATGACGGTGGAAGGTAAGTTAAAAGTGTGGTATCATAACTAAAGCTTTAAATTGTTCTGTGCACTATTGCGGAGGCCAGGGCAGACGTAAGACTGAAAATCAGTGGGGTGTATAGTTTGGAGCGGAGCCAGAAAATTGGTTCCGAAGGGGCACTTTGAATTATAATAAAAATTAAAATTAAAGATGGACAAGATAAACAAGCTTTTAAAGTAAAAGCTTTAATTGAGTTGTATTAAACATGTCACTTACGGGGAAAAATTATGGTATCAATATGTAAACTTATAAAGCTCGTGTCTGTTTGGAAAAAAACAGAAAAAAAATTATTGGGGCAAATACTTTTCTATTAGAGGAATTTTTTGAACTAATTATTGGGGGGGGCAATTGTATAAACACAAACCCCAATGTACTCTGTCGCTTCTTAGTTGAAAAAAATGTAAATATAAGGGTAAAATATTAAGCTAATAAAGTTACAAAGGTCTTTATATATAATATATAAACTATTTTTATGGCAAAAACATAAATTCCATAAAACAATTTTATTTGGGTTAAAGATAAATATATATCTGGCTCAGCATATATTATATATATCATCAGTATCCGTTAACCTTTTCAAAAAATATATAATTTTGTTCTACTGTATAAAGATCTTAAAGTCACAATTTTTTTTTTTAATGTACAAACTGTTGACAATTATTCTACTGTTAATATATGGATATTTAGTACAAAGAAATATCTATATATTCCCAATTATTGAAAAAAAAAAAAAAGCCAACTTAAAACATCATCTACGAATATTAAATTTTTAGAACGTCACCGACTTGTATCAGTTTTCAGTGTCCTAAATATCAATTCATATTGATAAATTCTTTCACACAATTAATAAGATTTATCAATGGTGCCTTGCAGTTTGTGCATCCCCTTGTTTATTAATTTTGCTATCAGGCATCAATAATAAGAATACAAAAATGCCCATCATTAGTCATTTATGATTGCAAGTTAGTAGTACTATGAAACTGAGCCACATGCGCATGAGGACGTATTAGCATTTCATGAGTCAATACTCAGAAAGCTAGCTATTTGCGTTCATACGAATTGAGGACATATTAATTACTTGAAGCGTTCATACGAATTGAGATAGAGCATAATTGTTGTTAAAAAATTGATGATCCTAATCCAATTGTTAGTTTGCCTTTGATTGCCCTGGATTGGCTCTTACCATGGTTGAAGGTAGTAAGCTAAACAACAAAACATATTTTAACATTTTATACTCCCTCAAGGATTACTTGGCGCTCTTAATTTTGTCTTTTTTTTTTTTTTTGCTTTTATTATTTTACAATATGACTTTAAAAACTTATAATTAAGGTAATTATTTATACGATTAATACAAAAAGAGACTAATAATTAGGGTTGGCAAAAATTCAGATCAAGTCTGGGTATGGCCAGACTTTTGAAAAACCGGGTATTCTAATACCGGGATTTTTTCTTAGATATTTTAAGCCTGAATTTTATATATATAAAATTTAAATTTTTATATTTATGAATAAATTTTTGTTTATTTTATAATTTTTAAATTTATTTTAATAAAATTAAACATGAAATATGAACTTTAAATATATTGAATAAATGTATAAAAAAATATAATTATTTAAAATAAAATTTTTTATAATATTTTTTTTAAAAAATCTAGGTTCTAGGTTTATCAAGTGATATTCAAACCCAGCCCGTATCATCCGGTCCTAGTTGGATCCGGGTCGGGTGGGTATTTTTACCACTCCTACTAATAATTGTCAAAAACATGCATGCATATACAAGCAATTTCCCTTAGTTTTGCATAGGAATGTGGCTACTCGTCGTTTGAAGCAAGTAGTTTTTTTTTTTTTTTTGGGTTGGGGTAATTATACGAGTTTTAACAAAATAGTTATTAACAAGCAAATAATTTTTCAGGGTTTTAAAGCTTTACTTGTATGAACTCCACTGATTAATACAAGATGTAATATTGATGAAAAAGCTATACCAAAATCGGCCTTGAGAATATTCAAAAATATTCAACAAAAGCAGCTAATTGATATTCCCAAAATTGTTGGTGCATTACACTTTTTATATTTCAACTACAATTGGCATTTAGTTAATTAAAGCAATATACTAATATTGGTATGTAGAAATATACTGTATATGATCCATATTGTATTGTCATATTGATTCCTCTAGTAAATGTACATGTATCTACGTGCGGAAGTTGTAGACTAACTCGTGGAAGGTAATTCATTTATATCTTTTTATCATTTTTCAATTATCTTTGTGCATGAGCATTAGAGTACGGGGTCATGTGTGTAATAGTCCCAGCCCAATAATTAAGTAGATATTGTTGGCTTTGAGTTCACGGCTCCTCACAATTTTACTATTAAGCTTTGCGAAAAAAAAAAAACTAGCATAGGAATTCACTCGCACGAAAATATTGTCCACTTTGAGCATATAGCATGTCAAGGTACGATTTTGTTATTAGACTTTCCAATCTAAAATACGTCAGTTTAATTAAGAGAGTCCATAACTTATAAATTAATCAAGAACACTCTTGCAAGCGATGTGAGATATTACAATAAGTGTGAGCACATTATTTTTATTCTTTAAAAAAATTTCAAGTTTCATTTAAGTTTAGTTTTTGTTTGGGTAATATCGGGCAAGTCTCCTCGAGGCCGTTCTAGCTCGAACAAAATGGCCCGAGGTCAACCCAGCTCGAGCAAAAGTCCCGACCACTGGCTCGAAGACAATCTTGCTAGATGTCAAAGCTGGTCAAGGTCGGGAAATTCAGAGCGGTCCGAGCTCCGAGCTCTCTCACCTGCTCGAGGTCATCAGGACCGGCCGAGGCTGGACAAAGACGGAGAGCTCGAAGATTGATCGAGGCCCAAGCTCTCCTTCGTGCTCGCTGCAATTAAGCTTTCGAGCACAACTGGGCTGCGCTAACCATGGGACAAATGGAATATAAGACTCGGCTCGGGACAGTCTGACCCGTTTTCTCAAGATCCCGAACACCCTTTTGATGTCAGGTTGGGCCCCACATGGGAGGGTGGTGGTGCTGTTGCCGATGGCCGGCACATGCCCCCACTGTGTCATCATTCCTAGTGCACATGCCCAACATGGTGGTCTGTCCACGTGAGACAGCCGCGCATCCCCAGGGAATATTACGCCAATCCCAGCTGTCAGAGGGACCCAGACACCACTGACGCGGGAATGAACGCTCTTGGAGAGAAAGGGCGAGAAAAATGAAAAAGGAGTATAAAAGAAAAGGAGCAGGTATGTTACAAGGGTTGAAAAAATTCATTCACAAGGGTTCCAAAAATTTATACAGGTTCTTCTTATTCTGACTTCCCTTACATTGATTCTCTGAAAAAACTCCATATTTATTCAAAAGGGAGGGCAAAAAATATCCTTTTCACCTTTCCAGTCTCCTTGACTAAGGGAGATACCAAAAAGAACAACCCGATTACTGACTTGAGCGTCGGAGGGTTTTCGCCGGAACACGCCCGACAACCCCTGATCCTATTTTCTGTGAGTACAGGTCCGAAAGATCTCCGTTCTAGAAAAGACAGTGAAATAGGAAGAAGGAGACAGTCCTGCTCGAGCTCGAGCTAGTCGCGAGCAGAAGGTTCAAGGCACTGTTTGAAGACACGCGGAAAAACTGCATCAACATTTTTTGGCGCCGTCTGTGGGGATCGGCACAAAAAGCCTGATTTCCTAATACATTCACGATACACAACGCAACGATGAGGGGAAATAGCCGAAGAGGAGTGAGTCCAGAAGAATCGGTAACTTTGAGAGATGTGGCCAATGAGGCCCAGAATAGGGAGATCCAGGAAAGAATGGATCGGATGGAGAAACAGATGGAGACTCTGACCTCCCTATTGTAAGAACTCAGGGAGAGACAGAGAAAAAGACAGAGAAAAGCGTGTAATGAAGTCCCGGAGTGTAGCCATGGGAACGCTCCCGTTCGGAAAAATGTGGGAGATGAAGCCTAGAGACCTAGGGCACCAAATGTTGCAGTCAGGGAAGAAACAAGCATGGAGGAAAGGGGGTCCCGTTAGCACTTACAGGATACAGCCCCAACCTCTCGTGCGGAAGAGTTGGAGGGAGAGGTGCGCAGATTGGCACAAGTCATGGAGGACCTCCGGGGAAACGGAAGGAGCCCAGGTTGGAGAATAATGCTGGATAACGAATCCCCACTCTCCGTGGAGATCATGGGTGTCACGATCCCACGTGACTTCAGCTTCCCGGATCTGAAATTCTCAGGGAAAAGTGATCCATTGGTGCATATAGAACGGTTCAACGACATGACAGGGGTGCAAGGGTTATCAGTAACTCAGAGATGTCGGGCCTTCCCACTCATTCTGGAAGGAAGAGCGAGAGAATGGTACCGTAGACTCCCACAGGGAAGCATTTTGAGCTTTGAATAGATGTGTAGGGAGTTCGCAGAGCAATTTCGGGGCATAGTGACCCTGAAGATGACATGATGGAGCTGTCAAAAGTAAGGTAGAGGGAGGGAGAATCCCTCCGGGAGTTTTTCAAAAGATACCATAGATCGGTCATAGATCTTGGCGCGTTTAATCATCCCCAAGCTCTGAGAGGATTGAAGGATGGGATCCGGATGGGGAGACCATGGTGTAATCTGCGGAGTCCTTTGATCCGTTCATATTCGGACGCGTATGAGCAGGTAAAACTTGATATGGTGATTGAAGAAGAAAAAGCTGCAAAACTGAGGAGTGAGCAGGGCAATGGAGCAAAGAGTAAGGAGAAAGGAGGTCCTGTCCAAGGAACACAAGTTTCAAAAGCAGCAAGGGACCGGGTTACCCCGTACAACCCTTACTAGAGAGCTCCCCCACCGCGGATGGTTCCCCTGTCATCTCGCAGGTCTCTGGGCCGGGATCGCAGAGAGTACAGGCGTCATGATGACCATACATCCCGCAATCAGCCGCCAAGCAGACCTGAGATGAACCACAATAGAGCAGATCGCGCATTGCCACCCCCACCGAGAAGTTTCCCAAGGGATAGGGCGATACAAGTGGTAGAGCAGAGCCCTGCTTACGAGCAATACACGAGGTTGAAAGTATCTCTCGAAGAATGCCCCGTTATTGTCGACACCTCGAGCAGGAGAGGTACTGTTTCTATACTTAGCTGTGTCCCAATGGGCAACGAGCTCAGTCATGGTAAGGGAGGAGTCAGGGGTACAATACCCTGTTTATTACACAAGCAGAGATTTACTAGAAGCTGAGACCCGGTATCCATTAATGGAGAAGTGGGCACTGGCCCTGGTCACAACAGCCCGAAAGTTGAGGCCTTATTTTCAGGCACATTCAATAGTGGTTCTAACAAACCAGCCTCTCAGGCAAACTTTGTACAAGCTTGAGACTTCTGGAAGGCTAGTAAAATGATAAGTGGAGCTAAGCGAGTTCGACATTAATTACCAGCCCCGAACGGCCATAAAAGCACAGTCTTTAGCTAACTTCGTGGTCGAGTGCACGACGAAGAATGAGGAGACGGATAGCTAGCCCCTACCAGGTTCCCAAGCCTCGACCAACACATGGATAGTCACAGTAGATGGATCTTGTGGAAATCAGGGAGCAGGAGCAGGAGCAGGAGTTGTGCTCCTGAGTCCTGAAGAGGCAGAGATGCAATACGCTGTAAAATTAGAGTTCGAAGTTACCAACAATCAGGCCGAGTACGAAGCTGTAATAGCAGGATTGAAGCTCGCCTCGGTAGTAAAAGCAGAGGAGGTAAAGCTTCGAACAGACTCGCAGCTGGTAACAAATCACCTCGACGAGAGCTTTCAGGCAAAAAGGAAGAAGATAGAGGCCTACCTTCGGAAAGTGAAGCAGCTAATGGGAGTTTCCGAGCTATTGAAGTAGAACAAATCCCAAGGGGGAAGAATTATCGAGCTGATATGATAGCTCGCATGGCAGCCGCATCGGACCCCAGGTTACCAAAGTCTATCCCTTTGGAAATGAAGACTTGGTCGAGCATCGAGCAGGAGGACGAGGTGATGAGCTTGTCGACGAGCAACACTAGGATGGAGCCGATCGTTTCTTACTTCAAGGAAGGGACAGTGCCGGCCGATAAGAAGCAGGTAAGGAAGTTGAGGTGCAAAGCAGCCAGGTACACTCTCATCGAAGGGGTCTTATATAGACGAGGGTACACCCTCCCCTTGTTGCGATGCTTAGACCAGGAGGAGGCTGATTATGTCCTCCGAGAGATACACGAAGGAATCTGTGGAAATCATTCTGGCGCGAGGTCCTTGGCTTTCAAGGCCTTGAGGCAAGGGTACTTTTGGCACCGCATGCACCAAGATGCTCAGGAGAAGATCAGAAGCTGCAAGACTTGCCAGAGCTTTGCCAACTACCTAACTCAGCCTCCGGAGAACCTTACGGTGATGAACTCACCGTGGCCGTTTGCTCAATGGGGAATTGATCTGATCGGGCCATTGCCGAAAAGGAAAGCGTCTGCCACTTAAGCCATAGTCGCAATTGATTATTTCACCAAATGGGTCGAAGTGGGAGCCTTAAGCAGCATCACGGAAGGTAAAACCACAAACTTCATTTGCAAGAATGTGATTTACAGGTATGGGATTCCTCATGCATTGGTCACAGACAATGGGAGACAGTTTGACAATGGCAGATTCAGAGACTTCTGCCGGAATCTGGGGATAGAGCTGAAATTTTGCTCTCCCTCACACCCACAAGCCAATGGATAGGTAGAGGCTGCAAACAAAACCATAAAGGGCCTTCTGAAGACTAGACTTGGCGAGCAAAAAGGAGCCTGGGTGGACGAGCTGCCCGGTGTCTTATGGGCTTATAGAACCACACATAAAATGGCCACTGGAGAGACCCCATTCTCCTTGGCATTTGGGCACGAAGCAGTGGTTCCCGCTGAAATAGGAATGGGGATGCATCGGACAGAGCACTTCAATGAGGAACAAAACCATGAGCAGATGTGCGCGGGTCTGGACTTACTAGAAGAGAAGAGAGAAAGGGTCACTGCTAAGATTGTAGAATATCAACAAATAGTGGCTCGTTATTACAACCGAAATGTGCACATTCGCCGGTTCCAGGTGGGTGATTGCATACTCAGAAGAGTCAACCAGAGCACGAAGGACCCGAGGCAAGGTGTGCTAGGGCCCAATTGGGAAGGCCTTTATCGAGTTACTCAGTTAGTAGGACCAAGAGCATACCGCTAGCTCATCCAGATGGACGGGAGGTCAAGAGGCCATGGAACACACAACTCCTTATAAAATACTTCCAGTAAATATCCTTGTATGGTGAAGTGTTAATGTAAGATTCCTTCCCAAAATGGGATGTGTAAAAACATAAATGTATATAAAAATGAGAAAAATGTTCATAATGTAAGTTCAAGTTGAAGACCATAAACACAAGAAGACGCTTGGGTCAATTGTAGGCCTGAGCATAAGCAGCTCGAGAAGAACGCTACGGCCTGAAGTTCTAAAGCCTAAGTCTTAGGCGGGACGGTGCCTAGCGAGGGTCAATTACAGGCCCGAGTAGAAGACGCTTGGGTCAATTGTAGGCCCGAGCAGAAGCAGCTCGAGAAGAATGCTACGGCCAGAAGTCCCAAAGCCTAAGTCTTAGGCGAGACGGTGCCTAGTGGGGTCAATTGCGAGCCCAAGCGTAAGACTCTGGGTCAATCAGTAGCCCAAGCGTAGCACTGAGAAGAACGCCACCGCTGAAGTCCCAAAGCCTAAGTCTTAGGCGGGCGTGCTTAGCGAGGTCAATTGCAGGCCCGAACGTAAGACGCTGAGTCAATTACAGCCCGAGAAGAAGCAGCTGAGAAGAACGCTACGGCCAGAAGTCCCAAAGCCTAAGTCTTAGGCGGGACGGTGCCTAGCGAGGGTCAATTGCAGGCCCGAGCAGAAGACGCTTGGTTCAATTGTAGGCCCGAGTAGAAGCAGCTCGCAAAGAACGCTACGGCTAGAAGTCCCAAAGCATAAGTCTTAGGCGGGACGGTGCCTAGCGGGGGTCAATTGCAGCCCGAGCGTAAGACGCTGGTTAATTGTAGGCCTGAGAAGAAGCAACTGAGAAGAACGCTACTGCAGAAGTCCCAAAGCCTAAGTCCTAGGCGGACGATGCCTAGCGGGTCAATCGCAGTGCTCGAGCGTAAGACGCTGGGACAATCGTAGGCCTCGAGCAGGCAACTGAGAAGAACGCCACTGGCCGTAAGTCCCAAAGCCTAAGTCTCTGCGGGATGGTGCCTAGCGAGGGTCAATCTGCAGCCCGAGCGTAAGACGCTGGGTCAATTACATGCCCAAGCGAAGACTGTAGGGTCAATCGCAGCCCAAGCATATGCACTCACGAATAACGCCACTGCCGAAGTCCCAAAGCCTAAGTCTTAGGCGGGACTGTGCCTAGCGAGGGTCAATCGCAGCCCCAATGTATGCACTCGAGAAGAACGCTATGGCCAAAAGTCCCAAAGCCTAAGTCTTAGAGTGGGACTGTGCCCGGCCCTGGTCAATTGCAGTCCTGAGCGGCATGACTCATGAAGAGCGCTACGGCCAGAAGTCCCAAAGCCTAAGTCTTAGGCGGGACGGTGCCTAGCGAGGGTCAATTGCAGGCCTGAGCAGAAGCAGCTCGAGAAGAACGCTATGGCCAAAAGTCCCAAAGCCTAAGTCTTAGGCGGATCTGCCCGGCCCTGGGCAACTGCAGCCCGAGCGTAGCAGCTCATGAAGAGCACTACGGCCAGAAGTCCCAAAGCCTAAGTCTTATGCGGGACGGTGCCTAGCGAGGTTCAATTGCAGGCCCGAGCGGTATGACTGAGAAGAACGCTATGGCCAAAGTCCCAAAGCCTAAGTCTTAGGCGGGACTGCCCTAGCCTGTGGTCAATCTGCAGCCCGAGCGTAAGTAGCTCACGAAGAATGCTACGGCCAGAAGTCCCAAAGCCTAAGTCTTAGGCCGGACGGTGCCTAGTGAGGGTCAATTGCAGCCCAAATGTAAGCACTCGAGAAGAACGCTATGGCCAGAAGTCCCAAAGCCTAAGTCTTAGGCGGGACGGTGCCTAGCGAGGGTCATTTGCAGACCCGAACAGAAGAAGTTCGTGAAAAATGCTAAGGCCAAAAGTCCCAAAGCCTAAGCCCTAGGCGGGATAGTATCTAGCAAGAGCCAATTGTAGGCTCGAGCAAGAAAAGCGTGAAAAGGTTACATAATTAAAACTCGAGCAATAGCCTAGCTCGAGTTAAACAGGCTCGCAAAATAAAGGTCTCAGACCATAAGCAAAATGTTGAGCCAAGTAAACCGAGCTCACAAGATAAACACAAGGCGTTCAGCCCAATTCAAGGCAAATCTCTGCCGAGCATAAGTTTAAAGAACCAAATGTACAGTAATACACTTGGGCATAAAATAAAATGAAAAGTCCAACGCTAACAAAGTTCTTACTTAGCAAGTATATGAAGTCAATCCTGCATACAAAACAAGAGAATATATGCATAAGCACATAAAGGAAGTTGTTCAACATGTGCCTTTTTATTTCATTAAAGTGATTACAAGTAAAAAAAAAAAAAAAAGATTCCAAGTTTAAGCATCAAGTGGGGCATCAGGAGCAGCAGCAGAGGAGCATCAATAGGAGGAGGAGGAACATCTTCAGCAGTAGCAGGAGGAGGAGGAACATCTCCAGCAGCAGCTGAGGAAGCTCCCGACTCTTGGGTGGGGCCATCGTGTATGCGTATGTACTCAGCAACACCCTCCTGGATCTCAGATAGGTCGAACTCAGGATGTGCCTTGCCCAAGGCATACAAGAGGCAGTCATAGCTGAAGTCCGCCCCGTTGTTGTACTCGAGTGCGAGCTGGACCTTCAAGGAGTCTATTTGCCCTTGGAGACGAGAAGTTTCCCCCTCCATGGTCTTCTCAAAAGAGGATCTTTGGGTTCCCAAATCCTTTCGAGTCTCGACCAGCTCCTTACGAATGTCGGTCAGCTCCCTCTCAAATTGAGAAACCTTGGAGTTAGCCATCGCTGTCCTCTCTGCAAAAGTGGCATTCTCCTTTTAAAGCTTTGTGTTGTTCTCTTTCAGCTCCCCGACGGTCTGCTCTAAGCTCTGAATCTTCGATTAGAGTTCCTCTTGAGATTCTTAGGCTTTGGCCTTGATCCTGGCCACAACTGCTGAGGCACGAAAGGAGAGGCGCTGGGCAGCACTGAACAGCTCGTCTACGTCAAATCCATCCAGCCCATCAAGGAACCTATCGTCCAGCTCCTCGTCGAAGGTCCTCAGGGAAGGCTCTCTGCGGCCAGTCTGACCCTGCTCCTGAACATCATCAGCTCGAGGGCGAGCCGGAGCCGCGGTCCTCGCTCGTCTACGTGGAGGACCCACTTCTGCTCGTCCTGCCTGCTGATCAGAGGGAACAGTCCGCGCAGGATGAGGCGGTGATTCCCTTTCAGCTCGAGTTCTTTTCGAAGTCCCCACACCTTCGGCTGTTCCCACGCGTCGGTGCAGCATTTCACGGATCCCAGTCATGTCTTCACTTGGTATTAAACCAGACTCCAAAAAATTCTGGGGTGTCAGCAGCTCCCTGCACGAGCTCGCGTTTGAAAGTGCGGTCTGCATGTGTGCTCGTAGCTCGCCCCCGATTTAATAAGAAGTACCCCTGGAATTGGAGGGACCCCCTCGCTGAGAGGTGCAGCTCGCCCCTATTCTCCCCCAACGAAGAAGAATTTGCTCTTCTAGTTGCCACCAGAGGTTGGGAAATCATTGATGGGCTTTTTACCCTTCGGGCTGGACGTAAGATAATACCAACCATCATCCTTCGGGCTGCACTTCAACTGGTAAAGGTGCCTGATTTCCCCTACTGAGGGCTAACCCAGGTCGCAACGCTTCCACAACACAAAGAGTCCGGAAAGGACCCTCCACCCATTTGGGTTCAATTGCCCCGGGGCCAGACGAAACCTGGACAAAACCCAGGCAAAGTAAGGCTGGAGAGGCAGCCGGATCCCCCATTTAAAACACTCCAAGTGGAAGGTCGTGTAGCCTTGGGGGGGACGGCTGGGGATCTCACCCCTGCCCGGCAACCTTAAGTCCACACTTTCAGGTATGTGGTAAGTTTGCCTAAGCCTATCTAAGTCTAAAGGGGTGGTCTCACATCTCATATGGTCGATGGGATACTCCCCACTCTCGGACCTTTGACTAGCCCTTTCCTCTCGACGCGGCTGGGCCTCTGCCGCGGGTAATTCTCCCTCTGAACTAGAATCCCTCACGGGAATTATACTAAGGGGCTGTGCTTCACTAGAGGAGGACGAATCCTCCGGCAACATCCTACGGGCTTCACCAGACATTTTTCCTAGAATTCAATCTACCGAGATAAAATCGGAAACCAGGAAGAAGGAGGAACGGAACCGGTGAGAGAAGAGGAAAAAGGTGTGTACCTGAACACAGAAAGAGTTTTACACCACCGGAGATCGCCTTAACTCGGAAGAAGAAGATGAAGAAGCGTTTATAGATTAATTTTGAGTTTGAACGAAAGTGAGCAAATAGAGGGAACAGTGAAGAAGTTGGGGGGTTTTTAAAGAGGAGGACGCTTCTCTTCGACTGGCGGCGTGCGTTTCGAGGGACATGACTTTTCGGGTAACGTCCCTTCAAATTTTAAACGCACGGCTGGGATCTACCCATGTGTCTCGCATTAAATGCGAAATGATGGAAGTGGGTGACAACTGGGGAATGTGGGGAAGCGTAAAAGGCTGCAAGTTTGGGCCATCATTAATAAGTTTCCAGTCTTATCTCATTTCACTCAAAAGACTAGAAACTAGGGGACTCGTGTTTGGGTAATATCGGGCAGGACTCTTCGAGGCCCTTCTAACTCGAACAAAATGCCCCGAGGTCAACCCAGCTCGAGCAGAAGTCCCGACCACTGGCTCGAAGATAATCTCGCTAGACGTCAATGCTGGTCAAGGTTGGGAAATTCCGAGCTGTTCGAGCTCCGAGCTCTCTCACCTGCTCGAGGTCATCAGGACCGGCTGACGTTGGACAAAGACGGAGAGCTCGAAGATTGATCGAGGCTCGAGCTCTCCTTCTTGCTCGATTCAGTTAAACTTTCGAGCACAACTAGGCTGCGCTAACCATGGGACAAATGGAATATAATACTTGGCTCGGGACAGTCCGACCCGTTTCCTCAAGATCCCGAACACACTTTTGATGTCAAGTTGGGCCTCACAGGGGAGGGTGGTGGTGGTGTTGCCGATGGCCGGCACATGCCCCCACGGTGTCATCATTCCTAGCGCACATGCCCGACATGGTGGTCTGTCCACGTGAACCAGGTTAAGGAGACAGCACGACATCCCTAAAGAATATTACGCCAATCCGACTGTCGGAGGACCCGGACACCACCGACGGGAATGAACGCCTTGAGAGAAAGGCGGGAATGAACGCTCTTGGAGAGAAACGGCGGGAAAAATGAAAAAGGGAGTATAAAAGAAAAGGGGCAGGTAAGTCACAGGGGTTGAAAAAATTCATTCACAAGGGTTCCGAAAATTTATATAGGTTCTTCTTATTCTGACTTCCCTTACATTGATTCTCTAAAAAAACTCCATATTTATTTAAAAGAGAGGGCAAAAAATATCCTTTTCACCTTTCCGGTCCCCTTGACTAAGGGAGATACCAAAAAGAACAACCCGATTATTGACTTGAGCGTCGGAGGGTTTTCGTCGGAACACACCCGGCAACCCCTGATTCTGTTTTCTGTGAGTACAGGTTCAGAAGATCTCCATTCTGGAAAAGACGAATGAAATAGGAAGAAGGAGACAGTCTTGCTCGAGCTCGAGCTAGTCACGAGCAGAAGGTTCAAGGCACTGTTTGAAGACGCGCGGAAAAACTGCATCAACAGTTTTGATATCAACTTTAGGAACTTATTTTATTAATTTTTTAAACTGGGTTTCTCATGATATATATTTCAATTTGACAATTTATGGAGGTGAAAATTATTAAGCATGTTATCGAGTCAACATATTTTGTTGATACATATTGTTGATGCTGTTTTTCTGCGTCCCTTCAAATAATGTCAAAGCCTTCTGCTCGCTGTTAGCTCGAGCTCGAGCAGGACTGCCTTCCAATTACTTGTTCCTCTATCTTTACCAGAACGGAAGTCTCCCGAACCTGTACTCACAGAAAACAAAGTCAAGGGTCGCCTGGTGTTTTTCTGGCAAAAACTCTCCGACGCTCAAGTCAGTAATCGAGTTATTCTTTTTGTATCCCTCTTAGTTAGAGAGACTGGAAGAATAGAAGGGGTATTTTTACCTTCCTTTCTGAATAATGGAATTTCGGAAAATCAGAGTAGAGGGAAGCAAGGAGAAGAAGAACCTGTGTGAATTTTCGGAACCCTGCAACTTACCCGTTCGTTTTCTTTTATTCTCTATTTTTCCCGCCCTTTCTCTCCGAGATCATCCGTTCCCGCTCAGTGGTATCTGGGTCCCTCTGACAGTAGGGATTAGCGTGATATTCCTTGGGAATGCGTGACTGTCTGGTTGGCATGGCTCACACGGCCTGATCATAGTATCGGGCATGCGTGCGCGAAATGATGACACTGTGGGGACGTGTGCCGGCCATCGGTAACGGGGGCCATGCCATACCATGTGGGACGTTGGCCAGACATTGATCGGCAAGCTGAATCATCGGAAGGGGGATTTGACTATTCCAGGTCAGCAGTGCTCGGATCTTATCTTCTCTCCGAGCTGTCATTGGTGCTGCTGGGTCGTGGTTGAGAATTTTGTAGACCCTGAGCAGAAGAGGGAGATCGAGCTTTGACAACCTTTTACTCTTCGACCTTGACCAACTTTGACGGGGCTATGAAGACCTCGAGCAGAAAACTTAGCCTGGGCTTAAGATGGGTCGACCTCGAGGTCTTTTATTCACACCTGGCTGGACTCGAGGAGGGCTGCTCAATATTACCCAAACACCGGTCCCCAGTTTCTAGTCTTTAGAGTGAAACGAGATAAGACTAGAAATTTTTAGTAATGGGCCGACTTCTCGGCCTTTTCCATTTCCCCAAGTCTTCCAGCTGTCTTTCCTTTCCATCATTTCGTATTTAATGCGGGACACGTGGACGGATCCTGGCCGTGCGTTCAAATTTTGAAGAGACGTTACTCGAAAGGTCGCGTCCCTTGATCTGCGTGCCGTCTGCTGAAGAAACATACTTTCCCCTTTTAAAAAACCCCCAATTTCTTCACTGTATCTCATATTGCTCATTTTTGCTGAAACCCCAAAATTAATCCGCCCTGTAACTATTCACTCATCTTCCTCTTCTACGTCAGAACGATTTCCGGCCATATATACTCCTCTCTGCACTCAGGTATAAGCCTCTGTTCTATCTCTTGTCACCGTTCTGTTCTCCCTTCTTCTGGATTTCTAGTTCCAATTGGGTAGACTGTACTTTAGGAAAGAATGTCGGATACCCAGCAAGCCCGTAGGATGTCACCCGAGGAATCTTCCTCTTCTAGCGAAGCAGAACCCCTTAGTGTAGTTCCGGTAAGAGATTTTAGTCTGGAAGGGGCGTTGCCCGTGGCAGAGACCCAGCCGCATCAGTGGGAGAGGGCCAGCCAAAGGTCAGAGGGTAGGGGGTACCCCATTGACCTTATGAGGTGTGAAACCACACATTTAGACTTGAATAGGCTTAGGCACACCTACCATATACCCGACAGTGAGGAGTGGCGGGTGCCGGGCAAGGGTGATATTCCCAGCCGTCCCCCTCAAGCTAGGCTTTGGGACTTCTGCCCTTAGCATTGTCTTCATGAGCTTCTTCTGCTCGGGCCTGCAATTGGCCACGCTTGGCATCATCCTGCCTAATGCTAGACTTTTGGACTTTTAGCCTTAGCGTTCCTTTTTGCGAGCTTCTATTGCTCGAGCCTGCAATTGGCACTCGCTTGGCAACGTTACGCCTAAAGCTAGGCTTTGGGACTTCTGGCATTAGCGTTGTCTTCATGAGCTTCTTCTGCTCGGGCCTGCAACTGGCCACGCTTGGCACCGTCCCGCCTAATGCTAGGCTTTGCGACCTCTGGCCTTAGCGTTGTCTTCATGAGCTTCTTCTGCTCGGGCCTGCAATTGGCCACGTTCGGCACCGTCCCGCCTAAAGCTAGGCTTTGGGACTTCTGGCCTTAGCGTTGTCTTCATGAGCTTCTTCTGCTCGGGCCTGCAATTGGCCACGCTTGGCATCATCCCGCCTAATGCTAGACTTTTGGACTTTTAGCCTTAGCGTTCCTTTTGCTAGCTTCATTGCTCGAGCACTGCACTGGCACTCGCTATAATCGTAAGTCCTAAAGCTATGCTTTGGGACTTCTGGCCTTAGCGTTTTCTTCATGAGCTTCTTCCGCTCGGGCCTTTAATTGTCGACGATTGGTACCAGTATCGCCTAAAGCTAGGCTTTGAGACTTCCGACCTTAGCGTTGTCTTCATGAGCTTCTTCCGCTCGGGCTCGCAATTAGCCACGCTTAGCACCAGTCCCCCAAAGCTAGGCTTTGGGACTTCTGGCCTTAGCGTTGTCTTCATGAGTTTCTTCCGCTCGGCCTCGCAATTGGCCACGCTTGCACCGCATCGCCTAAAATTAGGCTTTGGGACTTCGGCCTTAGCGTTGTCTTCATGAGCTTCTTCTGCTCGGTCCTGCAATTGGCCACGCTTTGCACTGTCTCGCCTAAATCTAGGCTTTGGGACTTCTGGCCTTAGCGTTGTCTTCATGAGCTTCTTCTGTTCGGTCCTGCAATTGGCCACGCTTGGCACCGTCCCGCCTAAAGCTAGGCTTTTCGACTTTTGGCTTTAGTGTTGTCTTCATGAGCTTCTTCTGCTCACGCCTGCAATTGGCCACGCTTGGCACCGTCCCGCCTAAAGCTAGGCTTTTCGACTTTTGGCTTTAGCGTTGTCTTCATGAGCTCTTCCGCTCACGCTCGCAATTAGCCACGCTAGCACCGTCCCGCCTAAAACTAGGCTTTGGGACTTCTGGCCTTAGCGTTGTCTTCATGGGCTTCTTCTGCTCGAGCCTGCAATTGGCTACGCTAGGCACCGTTTCGCCTAAAGCTAGGCTTTCGGACTTCTGGCCTTAGCGTTGTCTTCATGAGCTTCTTCCGCTCGGCCTCAGAATTGGCCACGCTTAGCATCAGTATCGCCTAAAGCTAGGCTTTGGGACTTCTGGTCTTAGCATTGTCTTCATGAGCTTCTTCTACTCGGGCCTGCAATTGGCCACGCTTGGCACCGTCCCCCCTAAAGCTAGGCTTTGGGAGTTCTGGCCTTAGCATTGTCTTCATGAGCTTCTTCTGCTCGGGCCTGCAATTGGCCACGCTTGGCACCGTCCACCCTAAAGCTAGGCTTTGGGACTTCTGGCCTTAGCGTTGTCTTCATGAGCTTCTTCTGCTCGGGCCTGCAATTGGCCACGCTTGGCACCGTCCTGCCTAAAGCTAGGCTTTGGGTCTTCCGGCCTTAGCATTGGCTTATGAGCTTCTTCTGCTCGGGTCTGCAAATAGCCACGCTTGGCATCGTCCCGCCTAAAGCTAGGCTTTGGGACTTCTGGCCTTAGCGTTGTCTTCATGAGCTTCTTCTGCTCGGGCCTGCAAATGGCCACGCTTGGCACCGTCCTGCCTAAAGCTAGGCTTTGGGACTTCCGGCCTTAGCGTTGACTTATGAGCTTTTTCTGCTCGGGTCTACAAACAGCCATGCTTGGCACTGTCCCGCCTAAAGCTAGGCTTTGGGACTTCTGGCCTTAACGTTGTCATCGTGAGCTTCTTCTGCTCGGGCCTGCAATTGGCCACCCTTGGCACCGTCCCGCCTAAAACTATGCTTTGGGACTTCTGGCCTTAGCGTTGTCTTCATGAGCTTCTTCTACTCGGGCCTGCAAATGGCCACGCGTGGCACCGTCCTGCCTAAAGCTAGGCTTTGGGACTTCCGGCCTTAGCGTTGACTTATGAGCTTCTACTGGTCGGGTCTGCAAATAGCGACGCTTGGCACCGTCCCGCCTAAAGCTAGGCTTTGGGACTTCTGGCCTTAGCGTTGTCATCATGAGCTTCTTCTGCTCGGGCCTGCAATTGGCCACCTTGGCACCGTCCCGCCTAAAACTATGCTTTGGGACGTCTGGCCTTAGCGTTGTCTTCATGAGCTTCTTCTACTCGGCCCTGCAATGGCCACGCGTGGCACCGTCCTGCCTAAAGCTAGGCTTTGGGACTTCCGGCCTTAGCGTTGACTTATGAGCTTCTTCTGCTCGGGTCTGCAAATAGCCAAGCTTGGCATCGTCCCGCCTAAAGCTAGGCTTTGCGACTTCTGGCCTTAGCGTTGTCTTCATGAGCTTCTTCTGCTCAGGCCTGTAATTGGCCACGCTTGGCACCATCCCGCCTCAAGCTAGGCTTTGGGACTTCTGCCCTTAGCATTGTCTTCATGAGCTTCTTCTGCTCGGGCCTGCAATTGGCCACGCTTGGCATCATCCCGCCTAATGCTAGACTTTTGGACTTTTAGCCTTAGCTGCCTTTTGCGAGCTTCTATTGCTCGAGCCTCGCAATGGCACTCGCTAGCAACGTCTACGCCTAAAGCTAGGCTTTGGGACTTCTGGCATTAGCGTTGTCTTCATGAGCTTCTTCTGCTCGGGCCTGCAACTGGCCACGCTTGGCACCGTCCCGCCTAATGCTAGGCTTTGCGACCTCTGGCCTTAGCGTTGTCTTCACGAGCTTCTTCCGCTCGGCCTCGCATTAGCCACGCTCGGCACCGGTCCCGCCTAAAGCTAGGCTTTGGGACTTCCGGCCTAGCGTTGTCTTTATGAGCTTCTTCCGCCGGGCTCGCAACCGGCCACGCTAGCACCGTCCCGCCTAATGCTAGGCTTTGCGATCTCCGGCCTTAGCGTTGTCTTCATGAGCTTCTTCCGCTCGGCCTCAGACTAGCCACGTTCGGCACCGTCCCGCCTAAAGCTAGGCTTTGGGACTTCTGGCCTTAGCGTTGTCTTCATGAGCTTCCTCTGCTCGGGCCTGCAATTGGCCACGCTTGGCATCATCCCGCCTAATGCTAGACTTTTGGACTTTTAGCCTTAGCGTTCCTTTTTGCTAGCTTCTATTGCTCGAGCTCGCAACTGGCACTCGCTGTAACCGTAAGTCCTAAAGCTATGCTTGGGACTTCGGCCTTAGCGTTGTCTTCATGAGCTTCTTCCGCTCGGCCTCAGACTGGCCACGCTTAGCACCGTCCCCCTAAAGCTAGGCTTTGGGACTTCCGACCTTAGCGTTGTCTTCATGAGCTTCTTCCGCTCGGCCTCGCACTAGCCACGCTTGGCACCGTCCCCCTAAAGCTAGGCTTGGGACTTCGGCCTTAGCGTTGTGTTCATGAGCTTCTTCCGCTCGGGCCTGCAATTGGGACTCCGGCCTTAGCGTTGTCTTCACGAGCTTCTTCCGCTCGGCCTGCAATTAGCCACGCTTAGCACCGTCCCCTAAAGCTAGACTTTGGGACTTCGACCTTAGCGTTGTCTTCATGAGCTTCTTCCGCTCGGCCTCGCAATTGTCCACGCTTGCACCGTCCCCCAAAGCTAGGCTTTGGGACTTCGGCCTTAGCGTTGTGTTCATGAGCTTCTTCCGCTCGGCTCGCAGATCGCCACGCTTGGCAACCGTCCCGCATAAAACTAGGCTTTGGGACTTCTGGCCTTAGCGTTGTCTTCATGAGCTTCTTCTGCTCGGTCCTGCAATTGGCCACGCTTTGCACCGTCTCGCCTAAATCTAGGCTTTGGGACTTCTGGCCTTAGCGTTGTCTTCATGGGCTTCTTCTGTTCGGTCCTGCAATTGGCCACGCTTGGCACCGTCCCGCCTAAAGCTAGGCTTTTCGACTTTTGGCTTTAGTGTTGTCTTCATGAGCTTTTTCTGCTCGCGCCTGCAATTGGCCACTCTTGGCACCGTCCCGCCTAAAACTAGGCTTTGGGACTTCTGGCCTTAGCGTTATCTTCATGAGCTTCTTCTGCTCAGTCCTGCAATTGGCCACGCTTTGCACTGTCTCGCCTAAATCTAGGCTTTGGGACTTCTGGCCTTAGCGTTGTCTTCATGAGCTTCTTCCGCCGGGCTCCAGATCAGCACGCTTAGCACCGTCCCCTAAAGCTAGGCTTTGGGACTTCCGGCCTAAGCGTTGTCTTAATGAGCTTCTTCCGCTCAGTCTCGCAATTAGCCACGCTGTAACCGTCCCGCCTAAAGCTAGGCTTTGCGACTTTTGGCTTTAGCGTTGTCTTCATGAGCTTCTTCTGCTCGGGCCTGCAATTGGCCACGCTCGGCACCGTCCCGCCTCAAGCTAGGCTTTGGGACTTCTGGCCTTAGCGTTGTCTTCATGAGCTTCTTCTGCTCGGCCTCAGTAATTAGCCACGCTTAGCATCAGATCGCCCAAAGCTAGGCTTTGGGACTTCCGGTCTTAGCATTGTCTTCATGAGCTTCTTCCGCCGGCTCGCAGATCAGCCACGCTTGGCATCAGTCCCCCTAAAGCTAGGCTTTGGGACTTCTGGCCTAAGCGTTGTCTTAATGAGCTTCTTCTGTTCGGGCCTGCAATTGGCCACGCTTGGCACCGTCCCGCCTAAAGCTAGGCTTTGTGACTTTTGGCTTTAGCGTTGTCTTCATGAGCTTCTTCTGCTCGGCCTGCAATTGGCCACGTTCGGCACCGTCCCGCCTCAAGCTAGGCTTTGGGACTTCTGGCCTTAGCGTTGTCTTCATGAGCTTCTTCTGCTCGGGCCTGCAATTGGCCACTCTTGGTACCGTCCTGCCTAAAGCTAGGCTTTGGGTCTTCCGGCCGTAGCATTGGCTTATGAGCTTCTTCTGCTCGGGTCTGCAAATAGCCACGCTTGGCATCGTCCCGCCTAAAGCTAGGCTTTGGGACTTCTGGCCTTAGCGTTGTCTTCATGAGCTTCTTCTGCTCGGGCCTGCAAATGGCCACGCTTGGCACCGTCCTGCCTAAAGCTAGGCTTTTGGACTTCCGGCCTTAGCGTTGACTTATGAGATTTTTCTGCTCGGGTCTACAAATAGCCACGCTTGGCACTGTCCCGCCTAAAGCTAGGCTTTGGGACTTCTGGCCTTAGCGTTGTCATCATGAGCTTCTTCTGCTCGGGCCTACAATTGGCCACCCTTGGCACCGTCCCGCCTAAAACTATGCTTTGGGACTTCTGGCCTTAGCGTTGTCTTCATGAGCTTCTTCTACTCGGGCCTGCAAATGGCCACGCGTGGCACCGTCCTGCCTAAAGCTAGGCTTTGGGACTTCCGGCCTTAGCGTTGACTTATGAGCTTCTTCTGCTCGGGTCTGCAAATAGCCACGCTTGGCATCGTCCCGCCTAAAGCTAGGCTTTGGGACTTCTGGCCTTAGCGTTGTCTTCATGAGCTTCTTCTGCTCGGGCCTGTAATTGGCCACGCTTGGCACCATCCCGCCTCAGGCTAGGCTTTGGGACTTCTGCCCTTAGAATTGTCTTCATGAGCTTCTTCTGCTCGGGCTTGCAATTGGCCACCCTTGGCATCGTCCCGCCTAAAGCTAGACTTTTGGACTTTTAGCCTTAGCGTTCTTTTTTGCGAGCTTCTATTGCTCGAGCCTGCAATTGGCACTCGCTTGGCACCGTCACGCCTAAAGGTAGGCTTTGGGACTTCTGGCCTTGGTGTTGTCTTCATGAGCTTCTTCTGCTCGGGCCTCTAGTTGTCCACGATTGGTACCATATCGCCTAAAGCTAGGCATTGGGACTTCTGACCTTAGCGTTGTCTTCATGAGCTTCTTCTGCTCGGGCCTGCAATTGGCCACGCTTGGCACCGTCCCCCCTAAAGCTAGGCTTTGGGACTTCTGACCTTAGCGTTGTTTTCATGAGCTTCTTCTGCTCGGGCCTGCAATTGGCCACGCTTGGCACCGTCCCCCCTAAAGCTAGGCTTTGGGACTTCTGGCCTTAGCGTTGTCTTCATGAGCTTCTTCTGCTCGGGCCTGCAATTGGCCACGCTTGGCACCGTCCCGCATAAAGCTAGGCTTTGGGACTTCTGGCCTTAGCGTTATCTTCATGAGCTTCTTCTGCTCGGTCCTGCAATTGGCCACGCTTTGCACTGCCTCGCCTAAATCTAGGCTTTGGGACTTCTGGCCTTAGCGTTGTCTTCATGAGCTTCTTCTGCTCGGGCCTGCAATTAGCCACGCTTGGCACCGTCGCGCATAAAACTAGGCTTTGGGACTTCTGGCCTTAGCGTTATCTTCATGAGCTTCTTCTGCTCGGTCCTGCAATTGGCCACGCTTTGCACTGCCTCGCCTAAATCTAGGCTTTGGGACTTCTGGCCTTAGCGTTGTCTTCATGAGCTTCTTCTGTTCGGTCCTGCAATTGGCCACGCTTGGAACCGTCCCGCCTAAAGCTAGGCTTTTCGACTTTTGGCTTTAGTGTTGTCTTCATGAGCTTCTTCTGCTCGCGCCTGCAATTGGCCACTCTTTGCACCGTCCCGCCTAAAACTAGGCTTTGGGACTTCTGGCCTTAGCGTTATCTTCATGAGCTTCTTCTGCTCAGTCCTGCAATTGGCCACGCTTTGCACTGTCTCGCCTAAATCTAGGCTTTGGGACTTCTGGCCTTAGCGTTGTCTTCATGAGCTTCTTCTGCTCGGGCCTGTAATTGGCCACGCTTGGCACCGTATAGCCTAAAGCTAGGCTTTGGGACTTCTGGTCTTAGCATTGTCTTCATGAGCTTCTTCTGCTCGGGCCTGCAATTGGCCACGCTTGGCACCGTCCCCCCTAAAGCTAGGCTTTGGGACTTCTGGCCTTAGCGTTGACTTATGAGATTTTTCTGCTCGGGTCTACAAATAGCCAAGCTTGGCACTGTCCCGCCAAAAGCTAGGCTTTGGGACTTCTGGCCTTAGCGTTGTCATCATGAGCTTCTTCTGCTCGGGCCTACAATTGGCCACCCTTGGCACCGTCCCGCCTAAAACTATGCTTTGGAACTTCTGGCCTTAGCGTTGACTTATGAGCTTCTTCTGCTCGGTCCTGCAATTGGCCACGCTTAGCACCGTCCCGCCTAAAGCTAGGCTTTGCGACTTTTGGCTTTAGCGTTGTCTTCATGAGCTTCTTCTGCTCGGGCCTGTAATTGGCCACGCTTGGCACCATCTCGCCTCAAGCTAGGCTTTGGGACTTCTGCCCTTAGAATTGTCTTCATGAGCTTCTTCTGCTCGGGCCTGCAATTGGCCACCCTTGGCATCGTCCCGCCTAAAGCTAGACTTTTGGACTTTTAGCCTTAGCGTTCTTTTTTGCGAGCTTCTATTGCTCGAGCCTGCAATTGGCACTCGCTTGGCACCGTCACGCCTAAAGCTAGGCTTTGGGACTTCTTGCCTTAGCGTTGTCTTCATGAGCTTCTTCTGCTCGGGCCTCTAATTGTCCACGATTGGTACCGTCCTGCCTAAATCTAGGCTTTGGGTCTTCCGGCCGTAGCATTGGCTTATGAGCTTCTTCTGCTCGGGTCTGCAAATAGCCACGCTTGGCATCGTCCCGCCTAAAGCTAGGCTTTGGGACTTCTGGCCTTAGCGTTGTCTTCATGAGCTTCTTCTGCTCGGGCCTGCAAATGGCCACGCTTGGCACCGTCCCTGCCTAAAGCTAGGCTTTGGACTTCCGACCTTAGCGCTGACTTATGAGATTTTTCTGCTCGGGTCTACAAATAGCCACGCTTGGCACCGTCCCGCCTAAAGCTAGGCTTTGGGACTTCTGGCCTTAGCGTTGTCATCATGAGCTTCTTCTGCTCGGGCCTACAATTGGCCACCCTTGGCACCGTCCCGCCTAAAACTATGCTTTGGGACTTCTGGCCTTAGCGTTGTCTTCATGAGCTTCTTCTACTCGGGCCTGCAAATGGCCACGCGTGGCACCGTCCTGCCTAAAGCTAGGCTTTGGGACTTCCGGCCTTAGCGTTGACTTATGAGCTTCTTCCGCTCGGGTTCCAGAATAGCCACGCTTAGCATCGTCCCGCCTAAAGCTAGGCTTTGGACTTCGGCCTTAGCGCTCTCTTCATGAGCTTCTTCCGCCGGGCTCGCAACTGGCCACGCTTGGCACCATCCCGCCTCAGGCTAGGCTTTGGGACTTCTGCCCTTAGAATTGTCTTCATGAGCTTCTTCTGCTCGGGCCTGCAATTGGCCACCCTTGGCATCGTCCCGCCTAAAGCTAGACTTTTGGACTTTAGCCTTAGCGTTCCTTCATGCGAGCTTCAATTGCTCGAGCCTCGCAATTGGCACTCGCCATAATCGCTACGCCTAAAGCTAGGCTTTGGGACTTCGGCCTTGGTGTTGTCTTCATGAGCTTCTTCCGCTCGGGCCTCAGTTGTCCACGATTGGCACCATATCGCCTAAAGCTAGGCATTGGGACTCCGACCTTAGCGTTGTCTTCATGAGCTTCTTCCGCTCGGCTCGCAATTAGCCACGCTTGCAACCGTCCCCCTAAAGCTAGGCTTTGGGACTTCCGACCTTAGCGTTGTCTTCATGAGCTTCTTCCGCTCGGCCTCAGATCAGCCACGCTTGGCAACCGTCCCGCCTAAAGCTAGGCTTTGGGACTTCCGGCCTTAGCGTTGTCTTCATGAGCTTCTTCCGCTCGGCCTCAGCACTAGCCACGCTTGGCACCGTCCCGCATAAAGCTAGGCTTTGGGACTTCCGCCTTAGCGTTATCTTCATGAGCTTCTTCCGCTCGGTCCCGCACTGGCCACGCTTAGCACCGCCTCGCCTAAATCTAGGCTTGGGACTTCCGGCCTTAGCGTTGTCTTCATGAGCTTCTTCCGCCGGCCTCGCAATTAGCCACGCTTGGCACCGTCCCGCATAAAGCTAGGCTTGGGACTTCCGGCCTTAGCGTTGTCTTCATGAGCTTCTTCTGCTCGGTCCTGCAATTGGCCACGCTTTGCACTGCCTCGCCTAAATCTAGGCTTTGGGACTTCTGGCCTTAGCGTTGTCTTCATGAGCTTCTTCTGCTCGGTCCTGCAATTGGCCACGCTTGGCACCGTCCCGCCTAAAGCTAGGCTTTTCGACTTTTGGCTTTAGTGTTGTCTTCATGAGCTTCTTCTGCTCGGCCCGCAATTAGCCACTCTTGCAACCGTCCCGCCTAAAACTAGGCTTTGGGACTTCTGGCCTGAGCGTTATCTTCATGAGCTTCTTCTGCTCAGTCTTGCAATTGGCCACGCTTAGCACTCGTCCCGCCTAAATCTAGGCTTTGGGACTTCGGCCTTAGCGTTGTCTTCATGAGCTTCTTCTGCTCGAGCCTGTAATTGGCCACGCTTGGCACCGTATCGCCTAAAGCTAGGCTTTGGGACTTCTGGCCTTAGCGTTGTCTTCATGAGCTTCTTCTGCTCGGCCTGCAATTGGCCACGCTTGGCACCGTCCTGCCTAAAGCTAGGCTTTGGGACTTCCGGCCTTAGCGTTGACTTATGAGCTTCTTCTGCTCGGGTCTGCAAATAGCCACGCTTGGCACCGTCCCGCCTAAAGCTAGGCTTTGGGACTTCTGGCCTTAGCGTTGTCATCATGAGCTTCTTCTGCTCGGGCCTACAATTGGCCACCCTTGGCACCGTCCCGCCTAAAACTATGCTTTGGGACTTCTGGCCTTAGCGTTGTCTTCATGAGCTTCTTCTGCTCGGGCCTGCAATTGGCCACGCTTGGCACCGTCCCGCCTAAAGCTAGGCTTTGCGACTTTTGGCTTTAGCGTTGTCTTCATGAGCTTCTTCTGCTCGGGCCTGCAATTGGCCACGCTTGGCACCGTCCCGCCTCAAGCTAGGCTTTGGGACTTCCGCCTTAGCATTGTCTTCATGAGCTTCTTCCGCTCGGCCCGCAATGGCCACGCTTGGCATCATCCCACCTAATGCTAGACTTTTGGACTTTTAGCCTTAGCGTTGCCTTCATGAGCTTCAACTGCTCGAGCTCAGCAATGGCACTACGCTTGGCATCGTCACGCCTAAAGCTAGGCTTGGGACTTCCGGCCTCAGCGCTGTCTTCATGAGCTCCTTCCGCTCGGGCCTCTAATTGTCCACGATTGGTACCGTATCGCCTAAAGCTAGGCTTTGGGACTTCTGACCTTAGCGTTGTCTTCATGAGCTTCTTCCGCCGGGCTCGCAATTGGCCACGCTTAGCACCGTCTCCCTAAAGCTAGGCTTGGGACTTCGACCTTAGCGTTGTCTTCATGAGCTTCTTCCGCTCGGCCCGCACTGGCCACGCTTAGCACCGTCCCCCAAAGCTAGGCTTTGGGACTTCCGGCCTTAGCGTTGTCTTCATGAGCTTCTTCCGCTCGGCCCGCAACTAGCCACGCTGGCACCGTCCCGCATAAAGCTAGGCTTTGGGACTTCGGCCTTAGCGTTATCTTCATGAGCTTCTTCCGCTCGGTCCGCAATCAGCCACGCTTGCACCGCCTCGCCTAAAGCTAGGCTTTGGGACTTCCGGCCTTAGCTGTCTTCATGAGCTTCTTCCGCCGGCCTCGCACTAGCCACGCTTGGCACCGTCTCGCATAAAACTAGGCTTTGGGACTTCCGGCCTTAGCGTTATCTTCATGAGCTTCTTCCGCTCGGCCTCGCACTAGCCACGCTTGCACCGCCTCGCCTAAATCTAGGCTTGGGACTTCCGCATTAGCGTTGTCTTCATGAGCTTCTTCTGCTCGGTCCTGCAATTGGCCACGCTTGGCACCGTCCCGCCTAAAGCTAGGCTTTCGACTTTCAGCTTTAGTGTTGTCTTCACGAGCTTCTTCCGCTCGCGCCGCACTGGCCACTCTTGCACCGTCCCGCCTAAAACTAGGCTTTGGGACTTCTGGCCTTAGCGTTATCTTCATGAGCTTCTTCTGCTCGGTCCTACAATTGGCCACGCTTTGCACTGTCTCGCCTAAATCTAGGCTTTGGGACTTCTGGCCTTAGCGTTGTCTTCATGAGCTTCTTCTGCTCGGGCCTGTAATTGGCCACGCTTGGCACCGTATAGCCTAAAGCTAGGCTTTGGGACTTCTGGTCTTAGCATTGTCTTTATGAGCTTCTTTTGCTCGGGCCTGCAATTGGCCACGCTTGGCACCGTCCCCCCTAAAGCTAGGCTTTGGGACTTCCGGCCTTAGCGTTGACTTATGAGATTTTTCTGCTCGGGTCTACAAATAGCCACGCTTGGCACTGTCCCGCCTAAAGCTAGGCTTTGGGACTTCTGGCCTTAGCGTTGTCATCATGAGCTTCTTCTGCTCGGCCTACAATTGGCCACGCTTGCACCGTCCCGCCTAAAGCTATGCTTGGAACTTCCGGCCTTAGCGTTGACTTCATGAGCTTCTTCTGCTCGGTCCTGCAATGGCCACGCTTAGCACCGTCCCGCCTAAAGCTAGGCTTTGCGACTTTTGGCTTTAGCGTTGTCTTCATGAGCTTCTTCTGCTCGGGCCTGTAATTGGCCACGCTTGGCACCATCTCGCCTCAAGCTAGGCTTTGGGACTTCTGCCCTTAGCATTGTCTTCATGAGCTTCTTCCGCTCGGCCTCGCATTGGCCACGCTTGGCATCATCCCGCCTAATGCTAGACTTTTGGACTTCTAGCCTTAGCGTTGTCATCATGAGCTTCTTCCCGCCGGCCTACAATGGCCACGCTTTGGCACCGTCCCGCCTAAAGCTAGGCTTTGGGACTTCTGGCCTTAGCGTTGTCTTCATGAGCTTCTTCTGCTCGGGCCTGCAATTGGCCACGCTTGGCACCGTCCCGCCTAAAGCTAGGCTTTGCGACTTTTGGCTTTAGCGTTGTCTTCATGAGCTTCTTCTGCTCGGGCCTGCAATTGGCCACGCTTGGCACCGTCCCGCCTCAAGCTAGGCTTTGGGACTTCTGGCCTTAGCGTTGTCTTCATGAGCTTCTTCTGCTCGGGCCTGCAAATAGCCACGCTTGGCACCGTCCCGCCTAAAGCTAGGCTTTGGGACTTCCGGCCTTAGCGTTGTCTTCATGAGCTTCTTCCGCCGGTCCGCAATCGGCCACGCTTGGCACCGTCCCGCCTAAAGCTAGGCTTTAGGTCTTCCTAGCCTTAGCATTGTCTTCATGAGCTTCTTCCGCTCGGCCTCGCAATCACCACGCTTAGCATCGTCCCGCCTAAAGCTAGGCTTTGGGACTTCCGACCTTAGCATTGACTTCATGAGCTTCTTCCGCCGGTCCCAGACATAGCCACGCTTGGCATCGTCCCGCCTAAAGCTAGGCTTTGGGACATCTGGCCTTAGCGTTGTCTTCATGAGCTTCTTCCGCTCGGCCTCGCAACTGGCCACGCTTGCACTCGTCCCGCCTAAAGCTAGGCTTTCGGACTTCTAGCCTTAGCGTTGTCTCATGAGCTTCTTCCGCTCGGGCTCCAGATCAGCCACGCTTGGCACCGTCCCGCCTAAAGCTAGGCTTTGGGACTTCTGGCCTTAGCGTTGTCTTCATGAGCTTCTTCTACTCGGGCCTGCAAATGGCCACGCGTGGCACCGTCCTGCCTAAAGCTAGGCTTTGGGACTTCCGGCCTTAGCGTTGACTTATGAGCTTCTTCCGCCGGTCCACGAATAGCCACGCTTGCAATCGTCCCGCCTAAAGCTAGGCTTTGGGACTTCCGCCTTAGCGTTGTCTTCATGAGCTTCTTCCGCTCGGCCCGCACTGGCCACGCTTGGCACCGTCCCGCCTAAAGCTATGCTTTGGGACTTCTGGCCTTAGCGTTGTCTTCATGAGCTTCTTCTGCTCGGGCCTGCAATTGGCCACGCTTGGCACCGTCCCGCCTAAAGCTAGGCTTTGCGACTTTTAGCTTTAGCGTTGTCTTCATGAGCTTCTTCTGCTCGGGCCTGCAATTGGCCACGCTTAGCACCGTCCCCGCCTAAAGCTAGGCTTTGGGACTTCGGCCTTAGCGTTGTCTCTCATGAGCTTCTTCCGCTCGGCCTCGCAACTGGACACGCTTGGCACCGTCCCCGCCTAAAGCTAGGCTTGGGACTCCTGCCTTAGCGCTGACTTCATGAGCTTCTTCCGCCGGCTCCGAATAGCCACGCTGCAACCGTCCCGCCTAAAGCTAGGCTTTGGGACTCCGGCCTTAGCGTTGTCTTCATGAGCTTCTTCCGCCGGCCTGCAATCAGCCACGCTTAGCACTCGTCCCGCCTAAAGCTATGCTTGGACTTCCGGCCTTAGCGTTGTCTTCACGAGCTTCTTCCGCTCGGCCTCGCAACTGACCACGCTTGCAACCGTCCCGCCTAAAGCTAGGCTTTGCGACTTTTGGCTTTAGCGTTGTCTTCATGAGCTTCTTCCGCCTGGCCTCGAACTGGCCACGCTTCAGCACCGTCCCGCCTCAAGCTAGGCTTTGGGACTTCTGGCCTTAGCGTTGTCTTCATGAGCTTCTTCCGCCTGGCCTCACAATCAGCCACGCTTGGCACCGTCCCGCCTAAAGCTAGGCTTGGGTCTTCCTACCTTAGCATTGACTTCATGAGCTTCTTCTGCTCGGTCCAGAATAGCCACGCTTGGCATCGTCTCCGCCTAAAGCTAGGCTTTGGGACATCCGGCCTTAGCTGTCTTCATGAGCTTCTTCCGCCGGCCTCGCAATGGCCACGCTTGGCAACCGTCCCCGCCTAAAGCTAGGCTTTGGACTTCCTACCTTAGCGCTGACTTCATGAGATTTTTCCGCTCGGTTCACAATAGCCACGCTTAGCACCGTCCCGCCTAAAGCTAGGCTTGGGACTTCCGGCCTTAGCGCTGTCATCATGAGCTTCTTCCGCCGGCCTCACAACTGGCCACCCTTGGCAACCGTCCCGCCTAAAACTATGCTTTGGAACTTCCGCCTTAGCGTTGTCTTCATGAGCTTCTTCCACTCGGCCTCAGAATGGCCACGCTAGGCACCGTCCCCGCCTAAAGCTAGGCTTTGGGACTCCTGCCTTAGCGCTGACTTCATGAGCTTCTTCCGCCGGTCTCACAACTAGCCACGCTTGGCACCGTCCCGCCTAAAGCTAGGCTTTGGGACTTCTGGCCTTAGCGTTGTCTTCATGAGCTTCTTCCGCCGGCCTGCAATTGGCCACGCTTGGCACCGTCCCGCCTAAAGCTAGGCTTTGGGACTTCTGGCCTTAGCGTTGTCTTCATGAGCTTCTTCTGTTCGGGCCTGCAATTGGCCACGCTTGGCACCGTCCCGCCTAAAGCTAGGCTTTGGGACTTCTGGCCTTAGCGTTGTCTTCATGAGCTTCTTCTGCTCGGGCCTACAATTGGCCACGCTTGGCACCGTCCTGCCTAAAGCTAGGCTTTGGGTCTTCCGGCCTTAGCATTGACTTATGAGCTTCTTCCGCCGGTCTCAGAATAGCCACGCTTAGCATCGTCCCGCCTAAAGCTAGGCTTTGGGACTTCCGGCCTTAGCGTTGTCTTCATGAGCTTCTTCCGCTCGGCCTCGCAATGGCCACGCTTGGCACCGTCCCGCCTAAAGCTAGGCTTTGGACTTCCGACCTTAGCGTTGACTTCATGAGCTTTTTCCGCTCGGTCTCACAATCAGCCACGCTTAGCACCGTCTCCGCCTAAAGCTAGGCTTGGGACTTCCGCCTTAGCGTTGTCATCATGAGCTTCTTCCGCCGGCCTCACAACTGGCCACGCTTGGCACCGTCCCGCCTAAAGCTATGCTTTGGGACTTCCGCCTTAGCGTTGTCTTCATGAGCTTCTTCCACTCTGCCTCAGAATGGCCACGCTTGGCACCGTCCTGCCTAAAGCTAGGCTTTGGGACTTCCGGCCTTAGCGTTGACTTATGAGCTTCTTCTGCTCGGGTCTACAAATAGCCACGCTTGGCACCGTCCCGCCTAAAGCTAGGCTTTGGGACTTCTGGCCTTAGCGTTGTCTTCATGAGCTTCTTCCGCTCGGCCTCACACTGGCCACCCTTGGCACCGTCCCGCCTAAAGCTAGGCTTGGGACTTCGGCCTTAGCGTTGTCTTCATGAGCTTCTTCCGCTCGGCCTCAGAATCAGCCACGCTTGGCACCGTCCCGCCTAAAGCTAGGCTTTGGGACTTCTGGCCTTAGCGTTGTCTTCATGAGCTTCTTCTGCTCGGTCCTGCAATTGGCCACGCTTGGCACCGTCCCGCCTAAAGCTAGGCTTTGGGACTTCTGGCCTTAGCGTTGTCTTCATGAGCTTCTTCCGCCGGGCTCACAATTAGCCACGCTTAGCACCGTCCCCGCCTAAAGCTAGGCTTTGGGACTTCCGGCCTTAGCATTGTCTTCATGAGCTTCTTCCGCCTGGCTCAGAATCAGCCACGCTTGGCACCGTCCCGCCTAAAGCTAGGCTTTGGGACTTCCGCCTTAGCGTTGTCTTCATGAGCTTCTTCCGCTGGCCTCAGCACTGGCCACGCTTGGCACCGTCCCGCCTAAAGCTAGGCTTGGGACTTCCTGCCTTAGCGTTGGCTTCATGAGCTTCTTCCGCCGGCTCCAGAATAGCCACGCTAGCAACCGTCCCGCCTAAAGCTAGGCTTTGGGACTTCCTGCCTTAGCGTTGACTTCATGAGCTTCTTCCGCCGGTCTCAGAATCAGCCACGCTTGGCACCGTCCCGCCTAAAGCTAGGCTTTGGGACTTCCGGCCTTAGCGTTGTCTTCATGAGCTTCTTCCGCTCGGCCTCAGAATGGCCACGCTATGCACCGTCTCCGCCTAAAGCTAGGCTTTGGACTCCTAGCCTTAGCGCTGACTTCATGAGCTTCTTCCGCCGGGTCTCACAACTAGCCACGCTTGGCAATCGTCTCCGCCTAAAGCTAGGCTTGGGACTTCCGGCCTTAGCGTTGTCTTCATGAGCTTCTTCCGCCGGGCCTCACACTGGCCACGCTTGGCACCGTCCCGCCTAAAGCTAGGCTTGGGACTTCCGGCCTTAGCGTTGTCTTCATGAGCTCTTCTGCTGGCCTCGCAATGGCCACGCTTGGCAACCGTCCCGCCTAAAGCTAGGCTTTGGGACTTCTGGCCTTAGCGTTGTCTTCATGAGCTTCTTCTGCTCGGCTCCAGAATGCCACGCTGGCACCGTCTCCGCCTAAAGCTAGGCTTTGGGACTTCTGGCCTTAGCGTTGTCTTCATGAGCTTCTTCTGCTCGGGCCTGCAATTGGCCACGCTTGGCACCGTCCCGTCTAAAGCTAGGCTTTGGGACTTCCGGCCTTAGGTTGTCTTCATGAGCTTCTTCCGCCGCTGTCCAGAACTGGCCACGCTATAATCGTCCCGCCTAAAGCTAGGCTTTGGGACTTCTGGCCTTAGCGTTGTCTTCATGAGCTTCTTCTGCTCGGCCGCATCACTACTGCCTAGCACCGTCCCGCCTCAAGCTAGGCTTTGGGACTTCCGGCCTTAGCGTTGTCTTCATGAGCTTCTTCCGCCTGGCCTCACAATCGACCACGCTTGGCACCGTCCCGCCTAAAGCTAGGCTTTGGGACTTCCTACCTAGCGTTGTCTTCATGAGCTTCTTCCGCTCGGTCCCGAATAGCCACGCTTGGCACCGTCCCGCCTAAAGCTAGGCTTTGGACTTCGGCCTTAGCGTTGTCTTCATGAGCTTCTTCCGCTTGGCCTGCAACTGGCCACGCTTGGCACCGTCCCCGCCTAAAGCTAGGCTTTGGACTCCGACCTTAGCGTTGTCTTCATGAGCTTCTTCCGCCGGGCTCAGAATCAGCTACTTGGCACCGTCCCGCCTAAAGCTAGGCTTGGGACTTCCGGCCTTAGCATTGACTTCATGAGCTTCTTCCGCCTGGCTCAGAATAGCCACGCTTGGCATCGTCCCGCCTAAAGCTAGGCTTGGGACTTCCGCCTTAGCGTTGTCTTCATGAGCTTCTTCCGCCTGGCCTCGCACTGGCCACGCTTGGCACCGTCCCGCCTAAAGCTAGGCTTTGGGACTTTCGCCTTAGCGTTGTCTTCATGAGCTTCTTCCCGCCGGGCTCCAGACCACTGCTTAGCACCGTCCCGCCTAAAGCTATGCTTTGGGACTTCTGGCCTTAGCGTTGTCTTCATGAGCTTCTTCTGCTCGGGCCTGCAATTGGCCACGCTTGGCACCGTCCCGCCTAAAGCTAGGCTTTGGGACTTCCGGCCTTAGCGTTGACTTATGAGCTTCTTCTGCTCGGGTCTGCAAATAGCCACGCTTGGCACCGTCCCGCCTAAAGCTAGGCTTTGGGACTTCTGGCCTTAGCGTTGTCTTCATGAGCTTCTTCTGCTCGGGCCTGCAATTGGCCACGCTTGGCACCGTCCCGCCTAAAGCTAGGCTTTGGGACTTCTGGCCTTAGCGTTGTCTTCATGAGCTTCTTCTGCTCGGGTCTGCAATTGGCCACGCTTGGCATCGTCCCGCCTAAAGCTAGGCTTTGCGACTTCTGGCCTTAGCGTTGTCTTCATGAGCTTCTTCTGCTCGGCCTGCAATTGGCCACGCTCGGCACCGTCCCGCCTCAAGCTAGGCTTTGGGACTTCGGCCTTAGCGTTGTCTTCATGAGCTTCTTCCGCCGGCCTACAATTGGCCACGCTTGGCACCGTCCCGCCTAAAGCTAGGCTTTGGGACTTCCGGCCTTAGCATTGACTTATGAGCTTCTTCTGCTCGGGTCTGCAAATAGCCACGCTTGGCATCGTCCCGCCTAAAGCTAGGCTTTGGGACTTCTGGCCTTAGCGTTGTCTTCATGAGCTTCTTCCGCCTGGCCTCAGAATGGCCACGCTTGGCAACCGTCCCGCCTAAAGCTAGGCTTTGGGACTTCCGCCTTAGCTTGTCTTCATGAGCTTCTTCCGCCTGGCCTCACAATGGCCACGCTTGGCACCGTCCCGCCAAAAGCTAGGGTTTGGGACTTCTGGCCTTAGCGTTGTCTTCATGAGCTGCTTCTGCTCGGGCCTACAATTGGCCACGCTTGGCACCGTCCCGCCTAAAGCTAGGCTTTGGGACTTCCGGCCTTAGCGTTGTCTTCATGAGCTTCTTCCACTCGGCCTCAGAATGGCACACTGCTTGGCAACCGTCCCGCCTAAAGCTAGGCTTTGGGACTCCTGCCTTAGCGCTGACTTATGAGCTTCTTCCGCTCGGTCCAGAACTAGCCACGCTTGGCACTCGTCCCGCCTAAAGCTAGGCTTCGGACTTCCGGCCTTAGCTGTCTTCATGAGCTTCTTCCGCTGGCCTCGCAATTGGCCACCTTGGCACCGTCCCGCCTAAAGCTAGGCTTTGGGACTTCCGCCTTAGCGTTGTCTTCATGAGCTTCTTCCGCCTGGCCTCGCAATGGCCACGCTGGCAATCGTCCCGCCTAAAGCTAGGCTTCATGACTTCTGGCCTTAGCGTTGTCTCTCATGAGCTTCTTCCGCTCGGTCTCAGACTCACCACGCTCGGCACCGTCTCCGCCTAAAGCTAGGCTTTGGGACTTCGGCCTTAGCGTTGTCTTCATGAGCTTCTTCCGCTCGGCCCACAATTGGCCACGCTGGCATACGTCCCGCCTAAAGCTAGGCTTGGACTCCTACCTTAGCATTGACTCTATGAGCTTCTTCCGCTGGTCCCAGAATAGCCACGCTTGGCACCGTCCCGCCTAAAGCTAGGCTTTGGGACTTCCGCCTTAGTTGTCTCTCATGAGCTTCTTCGCTGGCCCGCATTGGCCACGCTCAGCACTCGTCCCGCCTAAAGCTAGGCTTGGGACTTCCACTTAGAGCTGTCTTCATGAGCTTCTTCCGCCGGTCTCAGAATCAGCCACGCTTAGCACCGTCCCGCCTAAAGCTAGGCTTCGGACTTCCTGCCTTAGCATTGACTTCATGAGCTTCTTCCGCTCGGTTCCAGAATAGCCACGCTATACACCGTCCCCGCCTAAAGCTAGGCTTTGGACTCTGGCCTTAGCTGTCTTCATGAGCTTCTTCCGCCCGGCTCATAATCGTCACGCTATCTCCGCCTAAAGCTAGCTTGGGCCTCCGCCAGCATGATCTCTGAGCTTCTTCGCCTGGCCCGCATCGCCACGCTAAGCACCGTCCCGCCTAAAGCTAGGCTTGGGACTTCCTACTTAGCATTGTCTTCATGAGCTTCTTCCGCCGGCTCCAGAATAGCCACGCTTGGCACCGTCTCCGCCTAAAGCTAGGCTTTGGGACTCCGGCCTTAGCTGTCTTCATGAGCTTCTTCCGCCGGCCTCAGACTGGCCACGCTTGGCACCGTCTCCGCCTAAAGCTAGGCTTGGGACTTCCGGCCTTAGCGTTGTCTTCATGAGCTTCTTCCGCTCGGCCTGCATCACACGCTTGGCACCGTCTCCGCCTAAAGCTAGGCTTTGGGACTTCCGCCTTAGCTTGTCTTCATGAGCTTCTTCCTGCGGCTCAGCAACAGCCACGCTTGGCACCGTCCCGCCTAAAGCTAGGCTTTGGGACTTCCGGCCTTAGGCTGTCTCTCATGAGCTTCTTCCGCTCTGCCCGCACTGACCACGCTTAGCACCGTCCCGCCTAAAGCTAGGCTTTGGGACTTCCGGCCTTAGCGTTGTCTCTATGAGCTTCTTCACTGCCGGCCTCGCAATGGCCACGCTTGGCAACCGTCCCGCCTAAAGCTAGGCTTGGGACTTCCTGCCTTAGCTGTCTCTCATGAGCTTCTTCCGCCGGTCTCAGAATAGCCACGCTTAGCACCGTCCCGCCTAAAGCTAGGCTTTGGGACTTCCGCCTTAGCGTTGTCTTCATGAGCTTCTTCCGCCGGACTCGCAATCGCCACGCTTGGCACCGTCCCGCCTAAAGCTATGCTTGGGACTCTCGGCCTTAGCTGTCTTCATGAGCTTCTTCCTGCTCGGCCTCGCAACTGGCCACGCTTGGCACCGTCTCCACTAAAGCTAGGCTTGTGACTTCTGGCCTTAGCTGTCTTCATGAGCTTCTTCCGCCGGCTCAGCATCACCACTGCTCAGCACCGTCCCGCCTCAAGCTAGGCTTGGGACTCTCGGCCTTAGCGCTGTCTTCATGAGCTTCTTCCGCCTGGCCTCGAATTAGCCACGCTTGGCAATCGTCCCGCCTAAAGCTAGGCTTGGGACTCCTACCTAGATTGTCTTCATGAGCTTCTTCCGCCGGTCCCAGCAATCGCCACGCTTAGCACCGTCCCGCCTAAAGCTAGGCTTTGCGACTTTGGCTTTAGCGCTGTCTTCATGAGCTTCTTCGCCTGCCCCGCATCACTGATGCCACGCTAGACCGTCCCGCCTAAGCTTAGGCTTTGGACTCCTGCCTAGCGTTGTCTTCATGAGCTTCTTCCGCTCTGGCCTCAGAATTGGCCACGCTTGGCAATCGTCCCCGCCTAAAGCTAGGCTTGGGACTTCCGCCTTAGCTGCTGACTTCATGAGCTTCTTCCGCCGGGTTCCAGAATAGCCACGCTTAGCACCGTCCCGCCTAAAGCTAGGCTGGGACTTCCGGCCTTAGCGTTGTCTTCATGAGCTTCTTCCGCTGGCCTCGCACTGGCACGCTTGGCACTCGTCCCGCCTAAAGCTAGGCTTGGGACTTCCGCCTTAGCGTTGTCTTCATGAGCTTCTTCCTCGCTCGGCCTCGCAATTGGCCACGCTTGGCACCGTCCCGCCTAAAGCTAGGCTTGGGACTTCTGGCCTTAGCTGTCTTCATGAGCTTCTTCCGCCGGCTCCGCACTACTACGCTCGCAACCGTCCCGCCTCAAGCTAGGCTTGGACTCTCGCCTTAGCTGTCTTCTACGAGCTTCTTCCGCTCGGCCTGCAATCACACGCTTGGCAATCCGTCCCGCCTAAAGCTAGGCTTGGGTCTTCCTACCTAGCATGACTTCATGAGCTTCTTCCGCTCGGCTCAGCATCAGCCACGCTGGCACCGTCCCGCCTAAAGCTAGGCTTGGGACTCTCCCAGACATGCTTCACGAGCTTCTTCCGCCGGTCCAGAATAGCCACGCTTAGCATCGTCCCGCCTAAAGCTAGGCTTGGGACTTCGGCCTTAGCGTTGTCTTCATGAGCTTCTTCCGCCGTGCCCAGAATGGCCACGCTTGGCACCATCCACACTTAAAGCTAGGCTTTGGACTCCTGCCTTAGCGCTGTCTTCATGAGCTTCTTCCGCCGGGTCTCACAATAGCCACGCTTGGCACCGTCCCGCCTAAAGCTAGGCTTTGGGACTTCCGCCTTAGCGCTGTCATCATGAGCTTCTTCCGCCGGCCTCAGCACTGGCCACGCCTTGGCACCGTCCCGCCTAAAACTAGGCTTTGGGACTTCCGCCTTAGCGTTGTCTTCATGAGCTTCTTCCACTCGGCCTCAGCAATGGCCACGCTTGGCACCGTCCCGCCTAAAGCTAGGCTTGGGACTTCCTACTTAGCTGACTTCATGAGCTTCTTCCTCGCCGGTTCCAGAATACCACGCTTAGCACCGTCCCGCCTAAAGCTAGGCTTGGGACTCTCGGCCTTAGGCTGTCTTCATGAGCTTCTTCCGCCGAGCCTCGCATCATCACCCTTGGCACCGTCCCGCCTAAAGCTAGGCTTGGGACTTCCGCCTTAGGCTGTCTTCATGAGCTTCTTCCTGCTCGGTCTCAGCACTGGCCACGCTTGGCACCGGTCCCGCCTAAAGCTAGGCTTTGGGACTTCTGGCCTTAGCGTTGTCTTCATGAGCTTCTTCCGCCCTGCTCAGACCACACTGCTCGGCACCGTCCCGCCTAAAGCTAGGCTTGGGACTCTCGGCCTTAGCGTTGTCTTCATGAGCTTCTTCCCGCCGGCCTCGCACTCACCACGCTTGGCACCGTCCCCGCCTAAAGCTAGGCTTTGGGACTTCCTACCTAGCATTGACTTCATGAGCTTCTTCCGCCTGGTCTCAGCAACTAGCCACGCTAACTGGCATCCCGCCTAAAGCTAGGCTTTGGGACTTCTGCCTTAGCGTTGTCTTCATGAGCTTCTTCCCGCCGGTCTCAGAATTAGCCACGCTTGGCACCGTCCCGCCTAAAGCTAGGCTTGGGACTTCTGCCTTAGCTGTCGTCATCAGAGCTTCTTCCCTAGGCCTCGCACTGGCCACGCCTGGCACCGTCTCCGCCTAAAGCTAGGCTTGGGACTTCCGGCCTTAGCGTTGTCTTCATGAGCTTCTTCACTCGGCCTCGCAATGGCCACGCTGGCACTGTCCCCGCCTAAAGCTAGGCTTTGGGACTTCGCCTTAGCGCTGACTTCATGAGCTTCTTCCGCCGGCTCCAGAATAGCCACGCTTGGCATCGTCCCGCCTAAAGCTAGGCTTGGGACATCCGGCCTTAGCGTTGTCTTCATGAGCTTCTTCCGCCGGCCTCAGCATCACACGCTTGCAACAGTCCCCGCCTAAAGCTAGGCTTGGGACTTCCTACCTAGCAGTTGTCTTCATGAGCTTCTTCCGCCGGCCTCGCAACTAGCCACGCTTAGCACCGTCCCGCCTAAAGCTAGGCTTGGGACTTCGGCCTTAGCTGTCTTCATGAGCTTCTTCCGCCGGCCTCAGAATGGCCACGCTTAGCACCGTCTCCGCCTAAAGCTAGGCTTTGGACTCCTGCCTTAGCGTTGACTTCATGAGCTTTTTCCGCTCGGTCTCACAATAGCCACGCTTAGCACCGTCTCCGCCTAAAGCTAGGCTTGGGACTTCCGGCCTTAGCGTTGTCTTCATGAGCTTCTTCCGCTCGGCCTGCACTGACACACTGCAATCATCCCCGCCTAAAGCTAGGCTTGGGACTTCGGCCTTAGCGTTGTCTCTATGAGCTTCTTCCACTGGCCTCGCAATGGCCACGCTGCGGCACCGTCCCCGCCTAAAGCTAGGCTTGGGACTCCTACTTGGCTGACTTATGAGCTTCTTCCGCCGGGTTCCAGAATAGCCACGCTTGGCATCGTCCCGCCTAAAGCTAGGCTTGGGACTTCCGGCCTTATGCTGTCTTCATGAGCTTCTTCCGCTCGGCCTCAGCAATGGCCACGCTTGGCACCGTCCCCGCCTAAAGCTAGGCTTTGGACTTCCGCCTTAGCTGTCTTCATGAGCTTCTTCCGCCGGTCTCAGCAACTAGCCACGCTATACATCGTCCCGCCTAAAGCTAGGCTTGGGTCTTCCGCCTTAGCGCTGTCTTCATGAGCTTCTTCCGCCGGCCTCACATGGCCACGCCTTGGCACCGTCCCGCCTAAAGCTAGGCTTTGGGACTTCTGGCCTTAGCTGTCTTCATGAGCTTCTTCCTCGGCCTCGCAATGGCCACGCTATGGCACCGTCGCCTAAAGCTAGGCTTGGACTTCCTACTTGGGCTGACTTCTATGAGCTTCTTCCGCTCGGTTCGAATCAGCCACGCTTGGCACCGTCCCCGCCTAAAGCTAGGCTTGGGACTCCTGCCTTAGGCTGTCTTCATGAGCTTCTTCCGCCGGCCTCGCACTGGCCACGCTTGGCAACCGTCCCGCCTAAAGCTAGGCTTGGGACTTCGCCAGCATGCTGTCTTCACGAGCTTCTCTGCTCGGCCTCAGCACACTTGGCACCGTGCTCCCGCCTAAAGCTAGGCTTTGGGACTTCTGGCCTTAGCGTTGTCTTCATGAGCTTCTTCCTCGCCGGCCTCGAAATGGCCACGCTTGGCAATCGTCCCCGCCTAAAGCTAGGCTTTGGACTCCTGCCTTAGCTGACTTCATGAGCTTCTTCTGCCGGTCCACGAACTAGCCACGCTTGGCACCGTCCCGCCTAAAGCTAGGCTTGGGACTTCCGGCCTAGCGCTGTCTCATGAGCTTCTTCCGCCGGCCCACAATCGGCCACGCTTGGCACCGTCCCGCCTAAAGCTATGCTTTGGGACTTCCGGCCTTAGCTGTCTCTCATGAGCTTCTTCCGCTCGGCTCGCAAATGGCCACGCTGGCACCGTCCCCGCCTAAAGCTAGGCTTGGGACTTCCTGCCTTAGGCTGATCTTCATGAGCTTCTTCCGCCGGGTCTCAGAATAGCCACGCTTGGCACCGCCCCGCCTAAAGCTAGGCTTTGGGACTTCTGCCTTGAGCTGTCTCTCATGAGCTTCTTCCGCCGGCCTCGCACTGGCCACGCTTGGCACCGTCCCGCCTAAAGCTAGGCTTTGGGACTTCTGGCCTTAGCGTTGTCTTCATGAGCTTCTTCTGCTCGGCCTGCAATTGGCCACGCTTGGCACCGTCCCGCCTAAAGCTAGGCTTTGGGACTTCTGGCCTTAGCGTTGTCTTCATGAGCTTCTTCCGCCTACCTGCACCACACGCTTGGCAACTCATCCCGCCTAAAGCTAGGCTTGGGACTCTCGGCCTTAGCGTTGTCTCTCATGAGCTTCTTCCGCTCGGCCCATAATCACCACGCTATACACTCGTCCCGCCTAAAGCTAGGCTTTGGATCTCTGCCTACTAGCATTGACTTCATGAGCTTCTTCCGCTGAGTCTCAGAATACCACGCTTGGCACCGTCCCGCCTAAAGCTAGGCTTGGGACTTCCGGCCTTAGCGTTGTCTCTATGAGCTTCTTCCGCCTGGCCTCGCAATTGGCCACGCTGGTAATCGTCCCCGCCTAAAGCTAGGGTCATCTCGTCCTACCGTGCTGTCTTCATGAGCTTCTTCCGCTCTGGTCCCAGAATCAGCCACGCTTACATCGTCCCGCCTAAAGCTAGGCTTCGGGACTTCGGCCTTAGCGTTGTCTTCATGAGCTTCTTCCGCTGGCCTCACACATTACCACCTTGGCACCGTCCCGCCTAAAGCTAGGCTTGGGACTTCGGCCTTAGCTGTCTCTCATGAGCTTCTTCTCCTGGCCTCAGAATGGCCACGCTATGGCACTCGTCCCGCCTAAAGCTAGGCTTGGGACTCCGGCCTTAGCTTGACTCTCATGAGCTTCTTCCGCTGGTCCAGAATCAGCCACGCTTAGCACCGTCCCGCCTAAAGCTAGGCTTTGGACTTCCGCCTTAGCATTGTCTTCATGAGCTTCTTCCGCCGGCCTCTGAATTGGCCACGCTATGCACCGTCCCGCCTAAAGCTAGGCTTTGGGACTTCTGCTTTAGCGTTGTCTTCATGAGCTTCTTCCGCTCGGCCTCGCATCAGCACGCTCTAGCACCGTCCCCGCCTAAAGCTAGGCTTGGGACTTCCGGCCTTAGCTGTCTTCATGAGCTTCTTCCCACTGGCCTCGCAATGGCCACGCTTGGCACCGTCCCCGCCTAAAGCTAGGCTTGGGACTCCTGCCTTAGCTGACTTCACGAGCTTCTTCCCGCTGGTCTCCAGAATAGCCACGCTTAGCATCGTCCCGCCTAAAGCTAGGCTTTGGGACTTTGGCCCTAGCGTTGTCTTCATGAGCTTCTTCCGCCGGGCCTGCAATCACACGCTTGGCAACCGTCCCGCCTAAAGCTAGGCTTGGGACTTCCGGCCTTAGGTTGTCTTCATGAGCTTCTTCCGCTCGGCCTCGCACTGGCCACGCTTGGCACCGTCTCCGCCTAAAGCTAGGCTTTGTGACTTCCGCCTTAGCGTTGTCTTCATGAGCTTCTTCCGCTCGGCCTCAGATCACACTGCGCTAGGCACCGTCCCGCCTAAAGCTAGGCTTGGGACTCCGGCCTTAGCGTTGTCTTCATGAGCTTCTTCCGCCGGCTCACAATTGGCCACGCTTGGCACCGTCCCGCCTAAAGCTAGGCTTGGGACTTCCTACCTAGTTGTCTTCATGAGCTTCTTCCGCCGGCCTCGCACTGGCCACGCTTGGCACCGTCTCCGCCTAAAGCTAGGCTTGGGTCTCCTGCCTGTAGCATGCTTCACGAGCTTCTTCCGCTCGGCCTCAGAACAGCCACGCTACAATCGTCCCCGCCTAAAGCTAGGCTTGGGACTTCGGCCTTAGCGCTGTCTTCATGAGCTTCTTCCGCCGGCCTGCACTCACACGCTTGGCACCGTCCCGCCTAAAACTAGGCTTGGGACTCCGGCCTTAGCTGTCTCTCATGAGCTTCTTCTACTGGCCTCAGAATGGCCACGCTGGCAACCGTCCCGCCTAAAGCTAGGCTTGGGACTCCGACCTTAGCGTTGACTTCATGAGCTTCTTCCGCCGGCTCCGAACTAGCCACGCTAGCAATCGTCCCGCCTAAAGCTAGGCTTTGGGACTCCGGCCTTAGCTGTCTTCATGAGCTTCTTCCGCCTGGCCTCGCACTGACCACGCTTGGCACCGTCCCGCCTAAAGCTAGGCTTGGGACTTCCGCCTCAGGTTGTCTTCATGAGCTTCTTCCGCTCGGCCTCGCACTGGCCACGCTTAGCAACCGTCCCGCCTAAAGCTAGGCTTTGCGACTTCTGCCTTAGCGTTGTCTTCATGAGCTTCTTCCGCTCGGCCTGCACTCACACGCTCAGCAACCGTCTCCGCCTAAAGCCAGGCTTTGGGACTTTCGGCCTTAGCTTGTCTTCATGAGCTTCTTCCGCTCGGCCTCGCATCATCACGCTCAGCACCGGTCCCCGCCTCAAGCTAGGCTTTGGGACTTCCGGCCTTAGCGTTGTCTTCATGAGCTTCTTCCGCCGGCTCGCAATGGCCACGCTTGGCACCGTCCCGCCTAAAGCTAGGCTTTGGGACTTCCGCCTTAGCGTTGACTTCATGAGCTTCTTCCGCCGGGTTCACAATAGCCACGCTTGCACCGTCTCCGCCTAAAGCTAGGCTTTGGGACTTCTGCCTTAGCGTTGTCATCATGAGCTTCTTCCGCTCGGCCTCACAATCGACTACGCTTGGCAACCGTCCCGCCTAAAGCTATGCTTGGGACTTCCGGCCTTAGCTTGTCTTCATGAGCTTCTTCCACTGGCCTGCAGAATGGCCACTGCTGGCATCAGTCCCCGCCTAAAGCTAGGCTTTGGACTTCGCCTTAGCGCTGACTCTATGAGCTCTCGCCTGGTTCCAGAATAGCCACGCTGGCAACCGTCCCGCCTAATGCTAGGCTTGGGACTTCTGGCCTTGAGCTGTCTCTCATGAGCTTCTTCCGCTCGGCCTCGCAATCACACGCTTGGCACCGTCCCCGCCTAAAACTATGCTTGGGACTCTCGCGCCTTGCTGTCTCTCATGAGCTTCTTCTGCCTGGCCTCGCAATCACCACGCTATAATCGTCCCGCCTAAAGCCACGCTTTATGACTTCTGGCTTTAGCGTTGTCTTCATGAGCTTCTTCCGCCTGGCTCCGCATCACACTGCTCTGCAACCGTCCCGCCTCAAGCTAGGCTTCGGGACTCCGCCTTAGCGTTGTCTTCATGAGCTTCTTCCTGCTCGGCCTACAATCACCACGCTTGGCACCGACCCACCTAAAGCTAGGCTTGGGTCTTCCTACCTTAGCATTGACTTCATGAGCTTCTTCCGCCGGTCTCAGAATAGCCACGCTTGCATCGTCCCGCCTAAAGCTAGGCTTTGGGACATCCGGCCTTAGATTATCTTCTACGAGCTTCTTCCGCTCGGTCTCAGCACTGGCCACGCTATAGCATCGTCCCGCTTAAAGCTAGGCTTTTGAACTTTGGCTTTAGCGCTGTCTTCATGAGCTTCTTCCGCTGGACCTGCATGCATTACGCTCGCAGACCGTCTCCGCCTCAAGCTAGGCTTGGGACCTCCGCCTTAGCGTTGTCTTCATGAGCTTCTTCCTGCTCGCCCACATCACACGCTTGGCACCGTCCTCGCCTAAAGCTAGGCTTTGGGTCTTCCTACCTTAGCATTGACTTCATGAGCTTCTTCCGCTCGGTCCCGCAATAGCCACGCTTGGCACCGTCCCGCCTAAAGTTAGGCTTTTAGACATCCGGCCCTATGCTTGTCTCTCACGAGCTTCTTCTCACTTTGGTCCCTGCACCACACGCTAGTAATCGTCTCCGCCTTAAAGCTAGGCTTTTCGACTATAGCTTTTAGCTGTCTCTCATGAGCTTCTTCCCGCCTGGCCCTGCACTGGCCACGCTTGGCACCGTCCCGCCTAAAACTATAGCTTGACTTCCGCCCTAGTTGTCTCCATGAGCTTCTTCCGTTAGACTGCACTGGCCACGCTTGATACTGGTCCCGCCTAAAGCTAGGCTTCTATGGACTTTTGACTTATCGCTGTCTTCATGAGCTTTTTCCTGCCCGGCCGCACCACACTGCTCAGCACCGATCCCGCCTCAAGCTTGGCTTGGGACTTCCGGCCTTAGGTTGTCATCTACGAGCTTCCTCCGCTCGAGCCTACAATCACCACGCTGTAATCGTCCCCGCCTAAAGCTAGCAGTTTAGGTCTTCCTACTTACATCGACTTCATGAGCTTCTTCCGCCTGGTCTCAGAATACACACGCTTAGCATCGTCCCGCCTAAAGCTAGGCTTCGGGACATCCGCCTTAGCTTGTCTCACGAGCTTCTTCCGCTCGGTCCCCGAATCGGCCACGCTTGACAACTCGAACTCGCCTAAAGCCAGGCTGACTTTTGCTTTAGGCTGTCTCATGAGCTTCTTCCTGCCTGGCCCGCACTGGCCACGCTCAGACCGCCCGCCTAAAGCCAGCTTGGGTCTCCTACTCAGCATTGACTGTGAGCTCTTCCGCTCTGGTTCCAGAATAGCCACGCTTGCACCGTCCCACCTGGCTAGGCTTGGACTGCGCCTCGGCTGTCTCTCATGAGCTTCTTCCGCTCGGCTCGCAAATGGCTACGCTAGTAACCGTCCCGCCTAAAGCCAGGCTTCGGGACTTCCGGGCTTGAAGTTGTCATCATGAGTTTCTTCCCGGCCAAGCTCACAATTGACCACCATTGGCACGTCCCGCTTAAACTACGCTTGGACCTTCGCCTTGGCTTTCACGAGCTTCTTCTACTTGCCTCGAATGGCCACGCTGCGGAACCGGTCCCCGCCTAAAGCCAGCTGGGACTTCCGCCACTTAGGCTGACTTGATGAGCTTCTTCCGCTGGGTTCTAGAATAGCCACGCTTGGCAACTGTCCCCTCCCAGTTAGGCTTGGGACTTCGCCTTGGGTTGTCTTCATGAGCTTCTTCCGGCCCGCGACCACCACTCCTTGGCACCGCCCGCCTTAAAACTATGCTTTGACCTCCGGCCTTAGCGTTGTCTCTCATGAGCTTCTTCTCGCTGGTCCTCAGAACTGGCACACGCTTATAATCGGTCCCCGCCTAAAGCCAGGCTTAGCGACTTTAGCTTTGGCTGCTGTCTCTCGAGCTTCTTCTTCCGTCGGGCCTCGCAAATGACACACCAAGACCGTCTCCGCCCAAAAGCTAGCTTTATGACTTTAGGCCGTTGTCCCTCATGAGCTTCTTCCGCCGGCTCGCAATCGCTGGCCGCCAAGACCGTCCCTGCCTCAACCTATGCTTGGGACTTCCGCCTTAGCGTTGTCTTCATGAGCTTCTTCCGCCGTGCCCTGCATTGGCCACGCTTAGTAACCGGTCCCGCCTAAAGCTAGGCTTGGGACTCCCGGCCTTAGCTGTGACTTATGAGCCTTCCGCCGGTCCTGAATACCACGCTTGACATCGTCCCGCCTAAAGCTAGGCTGGACATCCTGCCTTGGCTGCCTTCACGAGCTTCTTCCTCGCTGGCCCACACTGGTCATTCGCTAACCGACCTCGCCTAAAGCCAGTTTCGGTCCTCCTACTATTAGCATTGACTCTCATGAGTTTCTTCCGCCGGGTTCCAGAATACCACGCTTAGTAATCAGTCCCGCTCAAAAGCTAGGCTTGGACTCACCGCCTCTAGGCTGCTCTCCATGAGCTTCTTCCGCCTGGCCCGCACTCGGCCACGCTTGCACTCGTCTCCGCCTAAAGCTAGGCTTGATCTTCCTACTGTGAGATCATGGCATGGGCTTCTTCCGCCGGTTCCAGAATAGCCACGCTTGATAACTGGCCCCGCCTAAAACCCAGGCTTGGGACTCCTGCCTCATGCTGTCTCTCACGAGCTTCTTCCGCTCGGCCTCGTGACTATTACGCTAGTACCGTCCCCGCCTAAAGCTAGGCTTGGTCCTACCGTAAAGATTGGCTTTCATGGGCTTCTTCCTGCTCTGGGTTCATAATAACCACGCTATAATCGGGTCTCCTACCAGCTAGGCTTGGGACTCTCGGCCTTAGCGTTGTCATCATGAGCTTCTTCCGCTCTGGCCTACACCATTGGCACCTGCACCGTCCCGCCTAAAACTATGCTGGGACCTCCGCCTTAGCGTTGTCTCTCATGAGCTTTTCCCACTGGGCTCAGAAATGGCCACGCTGCGGGCAATCATCCCCGCCTAAAGCCAGGCTTTGGGACCTCCTACCTTAGCGCTGACTCTATGAGCTTCTTCGCCTGGTCTCAAGAATAGCCACGATGGCACCGTCTCCGCACGGCAAAGCCAGGCTTCTCGGACCCCCGCCTCGCGCTGTCTTCTATGAGCTTCTTCCCGCTGGGCTCGCAACTGGCCACGCCAGGCAATTGGCCCCCACGGTAAAGTTAGGCTTCGGGTTCAAATTTCCTACCAAGTAGCATTGGCTTAGCGGGCTTTCCCGCGCCGGGCCCACAAATAGCCACGCTTGGCACCGTCTCCCGCCTAAAGCTAGGCTTTCGGACCTCCTCGGCCTTAGCTGGTCATCACAGAGCTTCCGGGCCGGGCCTCACACCGCCACCCTTGGCACCGTCCCTCACCAAAAATCCATGCTCGGGACTCCGCGCCTTGGCGTTGTCTCCACGAGCTCTTCCACTGGCTCGCTATATTGGCCATTGCAGGCACCGTCCCCGCCCAAAGCTAGGCTTTCAGGACCTCCGCCTTAGCGCCGATTTCATGAGTCACGGGTTCGCGAATAGTTAATGCCATAATCATTCCCGCCTAAAGCTAGCTCGGACTTCGGCCTTGGCGTTGTCTTCTAACAGTCACGGGCTCCAATTGGCTACGCTTGGTACCCGCCCCACCTTAAAGCTATTTCTTGGGTCTCCGCTTAGCATTGGCTTGGCTGGGCTTCGGGCCGTGGGGTCTAGAACTAGCCAAGCTTCTTGCTATAAATAGAGGTGAGCTCTAAGCATTGTACTCATCCAATCATCCAAGCAAAGCATCAAACACTTGTAAGCTCTCTTGTAAGTTTCTCTCGAGTAATACAATTTCCGTGATTTGGCTACATTGCTCGCTAGCTTCTCCTTCTCTTTAGCATTTCGGGAACCTCTTGGCTTAGCTATCGAGAAGCGCAAAGGCTTACTTAGCAACATCCCGACAAGGTTGTCTATGTCAGCACGGGTTTGCTGCGCAAAACACCCATCCCGTGACAAGTGGTATCGTAGCTACGGTTTGCACACACGCATTCTAGCAATGGCCAACCTTCCAACCTCAAGCTTGACGCAAGAAGCTGCTCATGGTGTGGAGAATCATCCCGAACTAGCCGGGCCGCGACGACACTCGCGGGCAGGCCAAGACTCGAGGTAAGTCGAAGGTCGCATCTGTCGATGCTTTGAGCCACGACACTACGCTTGAAGCAACAACGTCCGCTGCTCGAGGACACCTCAAACATTGGAGGAAAGGGTTGACGGCCTCGAGGGCTTAATATGCCGACTTCACAAAGGGCATCGAAGACCCTCATGCAAGAGCAAGCCAACACCTCCGAGGGGAATTTCAAGCATTCCACGAGGAGTTGATGAAACTCCGCAGCTTCGCGACAAGACGAGCTGCGCGCTGTCCGCATGGAAGTAGAAGAAGTCACGCGAAGATTGGGCATGGCACAAGCGCACACTTTCCGCTAGCCCAGCTTCTACAAGCACAAGTGATGCGCGACGCATTGACGCGCTAAAGCTCGACACCTACGATGGCACACGGAATGCAACCATCGTGGACAACTTCCTATTCGGCTAGACCAATACTTCGATGCCATGGGTGTGAGAGATGAGGCATCAAAGGTGGGCACTGCACCCACGCTCCTTAGAGGCGCTGCACAACTATGGTGGCGCCGCAAGCATGGCGAATGGGCAAAGGCATCTGCGCCCATCAACACATGGGCAGACTTCAAGCAAGAACTCCGAAAGCATTTTGCCCCAAGCAATGCCGAAAGAGAGGCGAGAACACGCTTACGCCGCTTCAAGCAAACGGGTAGCGCCCACGTACTCACGCCAACGAGTTCACTACCCTCATGCTCGAGATCAGCGACATGTCCGAAAAGGATTCGCTTCTTCTACTTTGAAGATGGCCTCAAGGATTGGGCCAAGACGGAGCTCGACCGGCGTGGCGTCCAAACACTTGATGACGCTATTGCCACCGCGGAGTCGCTGCACGAGTACTCCACCCAATCCAAGGAGAGAAAGCCTAGCCAAGGCAAAAGTGGGGGAGAGAGTCGCAAGGACAAGGGCCATAATCGCAAGGATTGGGGGCAGAAAAAGCCTCCGAGCGGCAAGAGTGGGCAAGAAAAATCGGAAGGCAAGAAGGAAGCACCAAAGCCCCGCAGCCCATGCTTCATTTGCAACGGGCCTCATTGGGTTCGCGACTGTCCGGAGAAGAAGTCGCTGAATGCTCTCGCTGCCCAGCTCAAGGGCAACCCAACACCATCAACGGATGAACCCCAACCCAGCATGGGTTCGATCCAAAGACTTGGCGCACTCGACAGCCCTCAATCTGCACTCAAGAAAGGGCTGATGTATGTAAGCGCGCAGATAAACGGCCACACCGCTCACGGCTGCTGGACACGGGAGCCACACACAACTTCGTGATCCGAGGATGAGGCCAAGCGCCTAGGCCTTAGAACCACAAGGCAAGGAGGCACAATGAAGGCGGTGAACTCACCCGCTAAGCCCATTGCGGCACCGCACATGGAGTGAACGTAGCACTTGGCACATGGAGCGGAAAGCTCAATTTCTCAATCGTGCCCATGGATGACTTCAAGATGGTCCTTGGCATGGAGTTCTTCGATCAAGTCCATGCCTTCCCTCTTCCAGCCACGAACTCCCTCAGCATCCTCGACGGGAGTAAAGCATGCATGGTTCCTACGGAGCGGGCAAGTCCGAGGAGAAGACACTCTCCGCCATGCAATTCAAGAAGGGTTTCAAGAAGGACCCAAGCTTCTTGGTCTCCATCCGGAGCTCAATGAGGGAGAAAACTCCGCAAGTGGTCCAAGCCAAGTCCCTCCATCGATACAATCCGCCCTCGAGGAATTCAAGGACGTGATGCCTCCTCAGCCTCCAAGAAGCTTCCACCTAGACGAGAGGTGGATCACCAAACAGAGTTGGAGCAAGGTTCAAAGCCTCCAGCCTTGGCGCCCACCGCATGGCGCCACCCAAGCCTCAAGAAATGCGGAAACCACTCACCGGGTTTACTAGACGCTGGCCAGATCGCCTGCCTAAGGCTTCTCTCGATGCACTTGTCCCTTCCCAAGAGAAAAGGGATGGATTGTTACCACCGGCATCGATCCCACAAATGCACACCAACCGGATTGGGCAAAGTTGCTAGATGTCGCCCAAGTTTCTAATAATCTCCAACGGAGCGAGGCTACCGCAAGAAAGTTCTTTCGAGATCATCACGGGATTCCAGCCCATGACCCCAACGCCATAGCCTCGACATATGGAGGGAAAAGCCCCGCGGCACACAAGCTCGCCTGCCGAATGGCATGAAGAAGCGGACATCACGCGAGCATACCTCGACAAGGCCGCGAGGAAAATGAAGAAGTGGGCTGATACACGGAGACGGCATGTCGAATACAAGGAAGGAGATCGAGTCATGATCAAGCTCCCACCCAACAGTTCAGATTTATTGACGAAGAGCGACCACCCAGCGCTGCGCCCATCCACATGATAGAGATTTAATAATCATAGTATTTGAGATGTTTTGGCCATCAGAAATTTACGAAGGCGACTCGGTTGTTGGATCGCGACTGTAATCGCCCATCAACCCACGTTCGATTGCAGGTCTTGTTAAGAAGAAGGGCGGTCATTACCGAATGTGCATGTCGGCCTTCGGTATTTCAGCAGATCCTTGCTCGAGAGCAGTACCCGATACCCATGATAGCGGATCATTGACGGCTTAGCGGTCTGGTGCTTCACCAAGCATGACTTGCGCTCGGTACTACTGAAATACGCATCATAGAAGAGATGAGCAAAACTGACGTGCGTCATGAGAATGCGGATCATTTGAGTTTAACATTATGCCTTCCGGACTAACGTGAATGCCGGCTGCAACTTGCCCTCGTGAGCAGTTACAGCCATTCCTCGACTTTGTGGTCGTGTACTTGGATGACATTGTGGTCTCTGGTAGCGCTTTTCGAGGAGCATGTCGAACATTTCTTATTGGTCTTCAGTACTTGGGGAGATGAGCTACGTGAAATGGAAGTGTTGGTTTGCTTTCGAGAAGAAGTAGTTCCTCGGGGCAATTTCGGCCCGGTGGAATAATGATGGAGAACTCAAAGATCAGGCTAATCTCGATTGGAGCCTCACAGGGTACCCGAGCTTGGCGTTCGCAGCAGTATTCTCTGGCGGTTTCGTTTCAAAATTTCTTTCGACCCAGCTGGCTTATATGAGGACATACTTTCGAAAAATCGGACGTGGCATTGGTCGAAGATACCAACATGCATTGAAGGCCAAACCCAAGCAATTTTCGGAGGGCAATAATTCACCGGTTTCTTGGGATTGCTTCTGAGGAACCGCTTTGAGTGCTGACCGTTCAGGCTTGCATGGTGTGAGTCTGCTTATACAGATAGCCTTCCATTGGGTTGGGGGCAGCAATGACAGACATGCATTGCAGTTCAAAGAAAGGGATGGCGGTATAATCATTGCTGCAGTGTGGCGACCTTGCCTGTGACAACCCAGCGGTCGTGACCGGACAGCGTGGCAGGCTGCTTTCAGACGCCGGAAGGGTTGAGCCCAATGACACGTTGGCAGGATGCTTTGCGGAGTTTGTTCCCACAGGGCTACAAGTACAAACTGAGGGCAGGCCAGCGTGGATGCCCGGACACTAAGCCGCAAGGCGAGGTGGCAGCGCTTGGCGAGGCCAGCGAACTCGAGACATGCCAGCGTCGAGGAAGGCCTCCGGCAGAGACTGAACTGGCGAGGACTTCTTTGGAGAAGATTGTGAGGAAAGACAAGGGGTTTGGCGAGGAAAGGGAGGCATCCTCCTGCAAGGGTGGGCTATTTTGTGCCAAGGTGGG